>OZ022328.1:29109459-30608209 GCA_963989225.1 Dromius quadrimaculatus | reverse complement strand
AATTTCGTATAAGTTGGCGCCACTATCTGAGAACTATTTAATCCGTTCAGTCAGTTTTTTGGTCTGAAGATGGCAGCACATATCCAAGAAGTAACTTTGTCTTCAGAAATCTAAGTGGCCGATGAATTAAGCTTGACAAACTATATCGCTATGTATTTTCTTGAGAAATACTAGACGAAGGTTATTCTACCTACTACGAGCGTCGATTGTTGCTTTGATATGGCATTATTAAATTCAATTTTCTGTATTTGGAGCAAAGGTGAATTATATTTTCTTATATATCTTGAAATGAATATACATTTTTATTTACTTGTACAAAATAAAAATAAGTAGGTACCTACTGTGAAACCGACTAAATTCATATTTCAAGATTTTGATAGAAATATCCGTTTCGACCATCCCTGAATAAATGTTTACTGTTGTCGGTAAATGAGTGTGTTCGTAACTCGTGAATATCAAAACCCGCCGAACGTACAATGTTGAAATTCTGTATTTAAGACTGGCCTAGGGTCTAGTTGTGCACCTCGAATTATGGTTGTAATCGTCTGTACCGAGAGTGCACTCTAATCCAAACTTTTTTTTGAAATTTTCGCACAAATCTAGAACTGTCAGCCGTAGGATACTGAAATTAGGTATTTGAGATTGCTGTAGCATCGAAATGGTTATTTTTCATTTTTTAATTTTTTCGCATAAATCTAACATGATTGAACGTAGAGTGTTGGAATTCAATGTTCAAGGCGATTGAACCATCTGGAATTCTAGATGCTCTTATAATCTCATTGAGATCGACTGAGCCGGATCGTGAACTTCACTCGACAGTTTGTTGAAATTTTTCGCATAAATTTGAAGCGATGGGCCACAAAAAATTTGAATTCAGTATTTTAGTCTGCTGTAGCGTTCGAATGATTGCCTACTATTCCCATAACAATCAACTGAACCGGAAGTACATTCCAGTTGAGTTTTTAGCGCATTTTCGCAGAAGAAATACGCCATTATATTCACTTTGAATGTCTGGCTGGCAAGTGTGACGCTGAGTTCTCAGCAACTATAGCACCTATAGACTTGAAACTGATACCAAATAAAAACTGCTGTTTCGTAGGCCCGCATAAACTAAATTTTCCTATTCTTACACCCAGTTTTGGATAAAAAATTGAATAAAAATTAAAAAAGTAATTACTGCTAAGCTATGCTTGATTGAAGTCTGAAAATTGCTGCACAGAATGAGCAACATGCCAGTAATTACAATTTATACCTCAAATCTCTGACTGATATGGGTAAGTTCCCATCTAGGGTGAAAGCTATTTATATATCAATATCCCGTGAGGGTTACAAGATATTGGCATGCTGTTTTCGATGTTATAATCGAAATTAATTAAACCACTCGTTATTCATCCTCTCAAATCTGTAGTTTTGCTGCTAATTGCACCAAGTTTTCAAGGATTTTCTCATATAACTTTGATAAAGATTGATTTAATATTTTCGGATATAGCACATAGTCCTCCGTCAGTTAATAACTTGACAATAAAGTTAGCTGTCATCAGTCTAGAGCCAATATATTCCATAAATAAGTACGATACTTTCATCATTACATTAAATTTATGATTTTTTTCTTTGGCAAAATGTTAAAGCGTTATTCTATCTACTCAAAATAGTAGTACATACAAAGCTTTATGTTCGACTGCTCTAAAGACGCAGAATATCCTCTAAAAATATTTCTCAATTTCCCTATACGAAAATTCGGTAAGTATAGGTTGGTGTGCTTTGCTAGTGTTGCTATTGTTACAATTGTTTTCCATTGTTTGTTTGCAGATGTCAAAAATATTAAATACAATTTAATAGAAGGAATAGATATTTCAAAAAGTGTAGAAAAGAATAAATACGATAGAAAGGAATAAATGGATGCTCCAAAAGTGTAGAAGAGAATAAATACGATAGAAAAGAATAAGTTAATACTTCAGAAAGCGTAGAAGTGTTGGCAGCAAGAATTAAAAACATTGAGAGAAAAGTGTTTTTATAACAATAAGAATTTTTCTTCGGGTCTAAATATTCGCGATAATACTAATTGTGTTATAAGTATTCATACTCATAATAAATAATATGTTGATTTAACTATTTGGATTTATTTTACGTTACTGAAAAAAACTATCCGAGTAACATTTTTTGACAATGACTGTTCCGTCCAATTATATAAAATAAAAGTTCTAGTCCAATTAAGTGGCACATTATGGGCACTAAATGCAACCATAAACTACATGATTATGATCCAGTCGAACATAAATTAGTTTATATAATTAGGTAGGCCCTCAAGTAGTGTTAGCCCAGGGCCCCACAAATTCACGGTCCGCCTCTAAATAGCGCCACATCTAATGTTTGCGGTGTTGCCACAAGTCCAGTGATTTCAGTTTGAATTAAAAAGTGTTTCAAAACTCGAAGATTGGTAATTTAAGAAATGTGCATGAATTCAAACCGAATAATATGTCAGAATATTTTTTTGCCTGTAGCCATGCTTAAAGTGTTTTCTTCACGCATCGCAAAAGATGAACTTTTTTCATGTCCCAGATTTACTAACATTCAAACGCATAGCATTCAGATTTTCTAACTCGCATTCAGTTTTTCTGTGAATTATTTCAAAGCAACTCTCATTGATACATTGTTTTGAATATTTATTAAGTTTGAATGTCAACTTGCTTCTGACTCGTTCACTGTGTACTCAATAATTTTCAAAATATAGAAGTTGAGGACTATCGAGAAAATCTTTTTTACAATACAAGTGTGAACAAGCACCATGGCATTTGGCCAACAATTCTTGGGTCTCATGTCATAATACTCAACTTCCCACTCTTGTTGCATGAATTATTATACTATTCTACGTCCAGGTGCTTGCTACGGAAAAAATAGTTATTTATTGGTCGAATGCTTGTAGCAACAGATTGGAAATTTAGGCAAATTATACTTGGCAACGTTGCAATAAAGTGAACAAAATCAATACAAAATACACGTGTCTTTCTGTTTGCACAAGTACAAATATCTGAATTAGATAAATATTGGGAGGGACAAAATCGAGTGAGTACATATGATTATTTTTACCATCCAAATTTCGACCAATAGAATTGCACCATTCGACGTCACGTGGTACAACCAACACGGTTTTCAAGTGGAAATTTTTTGGAAATTTTGTCTGTTGGTTATATATACAAAACAAAGAATATTCAGCCGCATTGATTCAGCATCTGTCAAACTGACAGACAGATTGAATGTGAAAATGAACAGATTCAGAGTCGAGTCTCTGGAATATATTGATGAATTTGGATGGGAAAAATAATCTTCCGAATACCATTCGTGATTAAATTTAACCTGGCAAAATTTTTAGATTGTTACGAGAGCTTGACAGCTCGTGATTTTTCTGTCAATATCACTCAATAAATTGCTAAGCAACAAGCTCTCGTAACAATCTAGAAATTAATGCCCGTACTTATAGTCAATACTTCGCTCGATCTCATACTTGAGAATTGCTCAAATATGCGAATATTACCAATAGTCGTTACTTGGCTACGGAGTAATACTTCGCGTTTGCTTGACTCCGGCTTTACTTGAGTCTACTGCAAGGCTACCTTGAGTCGTGCTCAAGTATTCGTGTCAGTCATTCTTGACATTTGTATTTCCAACATGGATATATGCCATAGAGGTATACATACTTACTGAAACTCACAGTTCCAATCAAATTATCCAAAAATAGATCAAATTCAGTAGACAAACTAGAGATATTTCACAAATACTGACATGAACTTCAAACATATCAATCAAATATATGTCAAAAACAAGAAATTTCAAGCTTCGCCAAGTATCGACTATAGGATAGATTATCAAGTAAGTATCTATGGTAACTTCGCCTTGACTTGGCCAAATAATACTCAAGAACGAGATTGAGTTTCGACTATAAGTACGGGCATTAACCACTTATGATATTATATATGAGTATTTGATATGCAGATTGGCAGGTGATTGAGGTTAAACGCCAAAACTGACATTTGATAACTAAGCTACGTCACAGTACCATGTGACAAGTTAAGCGATATTGCCAAGCGCTGACAGTTATACGTATTTTTTGTTGTCAACTGAATTAAATAACTAGAATATCTTTTTTCGTCTATCGTTGGAATAAGACGCCATATTGTGACACTGCACTACAGACAAAAGTACTCCATTTTGATATTTCAACAAACTGTACAAGAAGCATTAATTTTTCGGACAAGTACAAGAAACAAATCACGTGACATAGTTCCTATCTCCTTATTACTAGTAAATCCAAAATATTAATATTCAATCGAATATTAATTTTATGCGTCAATCATTTCAGTGGAATTTATTACTAAGAAATAGGAACATGAAACTCAAGTTTTGACATTTGTCTCTTTAATGCAGGGGCCACACTGATGTCTAATGCCGTTAAGTAAGGCGTTATGTGACAATTGACATATTGTCATTGACAATGTGTTCATTATTGAATAACGCCTTAGTTAATGACATTATACGTAAGTGTGGCCCCAGCATAATAGTTTAAGGTTAGTACAGTGTTTCAATTCATGATAGTTAATAGAATAATTCTTCAATAATATTCAACTAAAAATGAAATAACAAATCAATTTATGCGTGAAATAAATATTTTAAACATCCTGATATAAACATATGATTATAAAACAATTTTTTATTTTAAATTCTGTATACTTTATTTGGATCTTTGACATTTCTAGTGTTCCATCAGGATAAGATTTCTTGTCTTGATGATCATTTCTTGTCTTGCCCTGATTTTCAATACAAGAAAATAAAAATTTCTTGCCTTGCCCATTTCTTTCAAGGACTCTTGGGGCCAGTGGCATAAAAATAATCAACAGGCTGTCAGAAGGATGTATGAGCGTGACAACAATTTTTGATTTCAAGCCTCAAAATTTATTTATTATTGGTTTTCTATCCAAATAAGTTACTGTTCAAATTTCAGGGTAGATCAGGTTAATACAGATCACGTGAATAATTTCTCTACTTCATCCCGCAAACGTAAAAGCCGATCCTACACATTGAAATTCACTATTTTCCCACGCCTCCCTCACACATTCTTAACTGGCTGTTAATTTGATTTTTAAATTTTTAATGACGTTTATCTGGAAAAAAATAGATCGCGTAAATGTTTAAATTATTCTTACCGTTTAAATGACGATTTTAAATTGTAGTTGTGAAATTAAATATGGACATATCATAGCTTCTATCTAGATGTCAAAAAAATCAGGTCAAGAACACGTGATCAAATATTTGACAATGTGATTGAAGTTAACAATGCTTGATGCAACCGGGCCTAAGTGGGTTAATTCTACGACTTACTTGTACATCATTTGATATTCACACAAATTCATTCAATAAAGTTTTCTGTCACTCCAGATTATAATTGATATAATTTTTATAATATTGTATTGTGACATGCAAAATGTCAAACAAAATAAAAAAATTGACAGCAGATTATAGCCTACCTTTTAATCTCAATTAAACTAATTGTTTCATACGGCAAATTCTGAATGTTTGTTATACTTATGAACTGCACTTCCGGTTCAGCCGATTGATACAAAAATAGTAGATAACTATTTTGATGCTGCAACAAGTTCAAACACTAAATTTCAATATGCTATGTCTGATCATTCTAGATTTATGCAGAAAGTTCCAAGTAAAATGCACTTCTGGCTTGGCCGATTCATACAAAAATAGCCGATAACCATTCTGATACATCAAGCTCAATTACAGAATTTCAACATCCTTCGGTTGAGCATTCTGGATTTATAAGAAAGATTCGAAAAAAGTTTCAACGCGTAGCGTGCGGAATTGGGATCATTCTTTCTCAGAAAATGGTATATTTTGGTTATAGATAATCCCGCGGACACCTTTGACTGTAGAAAAAATAACATCCGTCCCTCGTGCGGATCGCTCATTCCATGCTCATGTGAATTCTGCCACTCGACTTCGTCTCATGACTGAATTATTCACATTCGCATGGAATGATCCCCATTCCGCACTTGTATCGGAATATACTATTTTAGATTAGAAACTTAGCAACTAATTTCTATGCGAACGTTTTTATATTTCAAGCTGGTCAATTCTTAGATTATGATTTAAATCAGCGATTCAAGTCATCTGGAGCAGTAGTTTTCAAATTGTGTTCAGCGGGACCCTAGGTTCTCGCAAGTCAACCCAGAAGCTTCGCGAGAGAAAGTGGGAGCTCTAAAGGAAAATCATAAATTACTTATAGAAATTATTTAATGTTCAGTAGCCGAAGAATATGAATATAGGTACACTCAGTAATTTTACGAGATTGTTTTCAGAAGCATATTTATTTACTTCTGGAATTCGGTTAATCGCCGAGCGAACGAAACGAGCTCGCTCAACTTGGCTTTTTTCTCAATTCATATTTATTTTATAGTTACATTTCGACTAGCCTTAATTCATATTCAAATTGACAATACAACCAGAATATCTTATGTAGGTACTTATAGGATTTATCACTTTTCATATAGTCAAATAATATAATGACGATATAAAAATTTGATATTATAGAAATTATTACTCCCAAACATTTAAGTCGATACCAATGGCTTATTGGAAAGTACATATTTTATCTATACATTTTTTCTCATTCATAAAATGCCGTTCAAGTAAAGCAAGCTCCATCAACTTGCTAAGATGACGATTCAAATTCACTAGCAATATAAATACTTGAATGAACGGTAAATCGCCGACCAAATATAAACGAAATGCACAAAAATCATCAAGCTGACATTCAGAATTCAATGTAATCAATTAAATATTTGTAATTAATCACTTAATGAATATTCTGTTATCTTTGTAGTATTGTAGTACATATTATTTCATTTTACAACAATATAATAATCAATCACTATTTTACACAGTGTATAATAGGTTAGTAAAATAGTTTTGAAATTATCTTATGGTTAGCCTGCCGCCAAATTTTAAAATTTTTAAAAGTGTAGAGCAACAAAATAAAATCTTATTTCTTGACCATCTCCTTAAGGATCACATAAAAATTGTCGGCATTGTTTAGGATACTAAACAAGTAAGCTCCGACTGATAAGGAAACCGACCACACAAGTCGTGTTTATAGCTATACAGTATGCTCGCCCCTCTGTCGGCGTTGTTCAAAGGAACACACTGCCAAATGAACACGATTAAAATCTGAACAAAGACATATAACCCGGCGCGGGTACACATATAATTTGTAACACCTGTGGTACACTGGCTTATGATATACCCCATTTATTATTATCGAACTAAATATTTTGGAATAACGAGTGATGCAATTAACATGACTTTCCATAGTCACTCATTCATAATAATTGATAATATAGACATTTGATACAATAAACTGGTAATTACATTGGTTACAAATGAAATTATGTATTTTATCACAAGAACAAAGGGGAAGCTTGAGAAATAGAGTAATAATAATTTGTTGAATGCAAAATGCGAATATAAATGATATATAATAATTGTCAGACTATCAAAGAAGCTTTAAAAAATATTACTATATTTATAAAAGGTCTTATTCCATTATTTTTTCTCTTTGTGACTTTCGTCGCAAAGATAGCTATGCTTCCTGCACACGTATCGAGTACATGTAACATAGGTATAGAAGGATTTTCGATCTGATCTCCTTGGGCATATTACACATCGACCTGGATTTAGTTGTTGTTTTACACTTGATATTGCTTGTACTATTGGTTTTTTAGGTCTCATGTCACTAATTTACTGTTCGAATTGACGTTGTATATATGTATTAGCAAGTCTTTGATTTTTATTATGCTCAATCAGTGGAAGGCCTAATTTTTTGAGATAATTCAACCTGTATTGTTCCACGTTTGAATTATTTGGATTATGAGCAACCATAGAATTGATCCCATTGGTTACTCCATTGGTACACTGGGGTATATGGTGCCCACACGCACTTCAAATTGATGTGGATCACTTGAACGTCAAGCGATCATTGCAAATGATTCAACGATGTTCATGCGAATGCCTCATTGAGACTGATAATTACGTGACAGGATAAGTTTCTAAGCGAGTGGGGTTTCCCTTACCCCACTGTACCCACGCCGGGATAAATTTAACAAAAACCACTATACAATACCAATCTTCACTGGAATATGGCAACGTTCAATTGCTATCATTTGCGTTAGTTATTTTTATTGTGAAATTAGCCAGGATTTTTTCCCGAATTAGCCTTCAAAATTCTAGGGAATGGATGGGAGAGATTCCATTATAATTTTCATAGCAGGTCAGTATAATCTAGCGCAAGATGTGGATAATTTGAAATTAATAAAACTGCGTTGGTGTATTGATATCAATTTTCCTCAAATAAATCAATGAATTTGAATACATATGAATACGTATCAATGAATTCATAGGATTCAATGAAATGTTTGGTTTGCAATAAACTTTCAAACGGTTAAATACATTCCAATTGAATTAAACATTTTTTTCCAGAATTTTAGGACGGCCTTCAACCCCCCGAGTCACTGCCCTGGCGAGTTGCATGAAAATAATCTAACATAGCTAAACTTTTGTCAACTCAATTTGAAAATGATGTTTTATTCAGGAAAAATAGATCGTGAGAATGATTAACTTGCTTTTAACATTTAAATGACAATTTTAACATGTATTCTTTATGAAATTTGAATGAATATTTGACAATGTGATTCAAGTTAACATTGCACCTGGGCTCTAGACCAGGGGATATTTTTGCATTCTATCATAACTTGTTCATCGATTTATTTTGAGGTGATAACTTCAGTATTGTTTCAACCAAAACCGTTCAGGCAGAGTAAAAATGATAAATCTGTCAATTCGACTTTTTCTGTCATATTGGTCAATTTTTGTGGAGGTTCACTTCAGCAGCTTTCTCGAAATGCAATTTGGTACACTCAAATCTTGTTTTTTCATAATCAATCGTTATTCTACAAGTAAAAATCAGCCAGAGGAGGATCCAAATCTGCATCGCATCTAACCCAACCTGATATTTTCGCTAAAATTTTCAACCGCAAGCGTTCATTTTGATCCATTGGGTAGCTGCATCTACGGCTCACGGCCTAGAATATTTATATATCGAATGATACAGTATAATCTGTCGATACTTCTCCTAAATGTATGTTTATAGTATTTTCATTCCTTTTTACTTCATCGATCTGTATAATAAATATATTGTAATCGTGATTCTTCACATGCAAGCGCAGAGCGCTCGTCCATTATTTTCACAAGTTTCCCAAATAATGTATAGTTTGGTATCGATTCAAAGCTCTCGAGGAGATGAAATATAGAATTAAATCAGTGGAATTAACGTTCACCTCCAAATGACACTGCCGATGATCAAATATCAAAACTGTATGTTCCAATAAATTAGACACCAAAAATCCACAGAAGGACTCTCAATTTTCAAAAATGCCACTCAACCAATAGCAGCTGTCAATGTCGAAGTGACAGCTGTCATCTCGAGATACGTAATTTATTGATACGACACTCTAAATTCTTGTAACAGTGATGAATTTGGTCATGAATTTTATGGTCGGGAATAAACTATGATCACCACAGCAGATTTTATATAGGTATAATGATCATATCATATCTCTCAAGGAGTAGAAAGTACTATTTATTATCGAAATATGAATTCAAATCGACACAATAATTATGAATTTTTGAATGAGAGTTAATGATGTGCATTTTCTTTCTTTGAATACGTGGTTCGCAAACTTCTACGTAGAGCTTTCACCACGTAATATTAGGGAGGCTCATCAATATCGTGACCACGATCCCAGAAGAGTAACTTTTTGTGAGTCAATCGTAGATATCTACTTTATCAAGAATCTAGATGACTACTTGCAGTATGAAGTATCTTCGTTCCTCTGTCAACCGCCAACAGATCATGAATTTAATCAATGAGTTCTGCATCAATTGCGATCATGAAACCACTCCAAGTCCGAGACTTCTCATAGACCGTTTCAATTATAGGTACTGACACATTGCGATGCTTGTTCAACTCCTTTTCAGTGGCCCTGAGTCATTTGTCCTTCAAAAAGTGTTTTTTGGATATCACTCACCTACTAGGATTCAAATAAACGCTGGAAACAGAATAGTAAACAAATACAACTGAAATTTAGTGTGATTACCTTCAAAGAATACTGCTAATTGGATTTGAGCTTCGTACTCGTTATTACGCTTATAAACCTTTGTTTTAATCGCCTGCAACGATTTATCTCCTATGAAACTATGTTTTCCAACGAGCAAAATTCTCAATCGTCCATTTTCTGTAAAATTCTCGCATTGCACGACTTTTGCTAACGCTTAGTATTTATCAAGACAAGATTTCTTGTCTTGATGATCATTTCTTGTCTTGTCATGATTCTCAAGACAAGAAAATAAAGGTTTCTTGTCTTGCCCATTTCTTGGCGACTCATTTCTTGGCGACTCATTTCTTGGCGACTCATTTCTTGTCTTGTTTCAAGAATTCTTGATATTTCTTTATCTTGACATTTTGGGGGAGTCCCCTTTCTCTTTCGCTTTATCCAATCCGAACGCTCAAGTTCAATGTTTGTGTCTACCCTTTACCCTCCGCAGGCAACTGTGACAAATTAACGAGTGCTGAATGGCCTTTTCAAACATGTTGCAGACAATATTTTCTCTACGACCATAAATTCGACAATTTACAGTGAAACAAAAAATTACAAACTCTGAAACAGAGAAACAACAAAAACTGAAGTTAGAATTTAATTTGAGTAGATTTGACATTTCTACCAAGTGTTATAATTGATGAATAGATGCAGCTCGATGAAATTCCAAACATAAAATACAATAGAAGTAAACAATAACATAACCTTAATATTATTTGAAATCTGTATTACCGACATGTCAATGTGTCAGATGCTTATTTTCATCTGAAAATAGAATTTTTGGCATTTTAATTTAAAAAAATATTATTTCAAACGGAATTATAGCAATTATATCAGCTATTGAAGTAAATATGGATAATTAGGAGAAGAGTTTCAGGCCTTAAGTGATCCAGTCAAGTTTAAAATATTTTTTAATTCCTCCTGTCACCATAACAATGACAACTGTCATTTTGACAATAACAGCTGACACTTTTACAATGACGCTGTCGCTTTGACATTGACAAATGTCACCTTGACAGTTAGTGTGACACTCTCAATTCATGAAACAATGATGAAACTGGCCATGGAATTTATTGTCGGAGAAAAATTGGAATGATCACACCAGATTTTTAAATTTTAATAATAGATTAACGAATATTCGAATTTGAAAAATTAATTGTAAAGATATGAGGATTTCTTGACAAAAAGTCTTGAATCTTGATACTACTTGCTTATATTGTCTTGAGTAATAAAAAATACTTCTTGTCTTGGTCTTGTCTTGATTTAAAGGCAAAATCAAGATTATTTCTTGATTTTTGTGAAACACTAGACGTTTCGATCCTTGGACCAATATTTTTTTTCTCTGTAGAAGGATCGAAAGTCAAAATTTCAAGTTGAATATACAGAATTTAAAATCAAAAGTAGTTTTTCATTCAAGAAAATTCTAAAAAATGTATAGATTATTAAACATATGATTATATAGTTCAGAAAAAAAAGAAAATGCTCCTACAATTTTCAAGGATTTATTGATGAAGTGCGATAGAAGAGAGAATATTATGTTTAATACGTACAGGAAATACGATTTTGGGAATCGTAAGATCGCTGTACGACCGTACAACAAACTTTCTTACTCATCCCAAAATCTAGCATTTTTTTGTACGTGTTGAACAAATAAGTATTATAAGCGGGAAGATTTCTTAAAATTTTGACCAAATTATTATGAATATTCAATCTATAAACTGTTAGTTCTTTGTTCATATCTTCCACTGTTTATAGCGACCAATGACGTATTACCAGTAGACCCAGCACGCGGCGTTTGTTTTGATGCAGGAGTAAACAGTGAGGTGAGGAGGGTAAACATCATTGTATCGCAAGTTGCGTACTTACATATTTTCTTTTGAAAAAATATAGATTGTGAGATGAGGAAACAATCTCGTTTTTTTTTTTTTATTTTGAATCAATTAATATGTTACTACTTCTATTTTAACAAATATATACATATAGTACAGAATAAAGGCGCGCACTTCTCAAACATAAATAAAAGCAGGCAAGCCGCTTAACAAGCATGTTTATTCCCTTCGCTTCTCAGAACCCCTCATCATGTAAGTGCCAACATCACAACAAAGTGTGGACTGCCATAGGACGCGCTGGGTCTACTTTAATAATACGTCATTGATAGCGACAATAATCAAAACAGTGGCGACTGTGTTATGCCGTTCTATAAGACCCCATATGTAAGAAGAAGAAAAAAGATCGGAAGGCAATGGAGAAATGGACTTCCCCGTCTTCCTCGCTAGTTATGTTGCTCTTACAGATTTTTTCAGGAAATTTGGAATAGATTGTAAATGCGATCGAACCTTGACTAGATTGAATAGATACAATATGCTCGCGGATTATTCATAAGTGATAATTGCAATTAGTATCATAAATTCGATATCTCGTACGACCCATCTTTTGTTTAGCTTATTTCAGATAGGTGTGGTTCAATTGAGTAATTATATGGACAGTTTTTTTTTAAATTTGTTCAAATAAATTTTTCGTGTTAAAATCTACGTCACTGAAAAGTGCATGCTCATATTTAAAGATATAAAGTTAATTATTGAATTTAGGCATATGCTAGAATTCAGTTTTTGGTTCAAGTATGCAATGTGAACTGTATACATGTGGATTCTATTTTTGATAGGTTTTCCTTTCTTGCTCTCAAGATGTCTTCTAGAACTAGAAGAATTCTCGAACTTGTGCAAACGAACGATGAATACAGACAAATTCTACACAGGCCTAAATATGAAACAACAAAAAGTTTAAGTGAATTCGAGAGAAATACAGCTTGTCGAGGTATGTATAAAATCTTTTTAATTTTTCAAATGAAGTTGAAGAATAGGAAGTCTAATTGGTCTTCCAGTTGTTCATTATTCAAGTATTATTTGGCGAATTGAAAAAAATTATTATTGTGCTGTCAGTAAGTCATATAGTATACAACCTTCAAATTTTTTCATGAAGTATGATAACACCCTGTTTATATTGTATATTCCTGTCACGACAAATAGTTTCATGTTCATTCCTAGATTCATCGTTCATTCTCATAGCTGCCGAAATGTATGACATTATTTTTTTAGATAGTAGATTCAAATAGATAGACTGAGGCGCACAGTCTTTGCTTTATCCTAAGCGTAGCCTAATCACCTAAGTAACAATTGTTGAGATAATTGTTACTAAGGTATTCAAGCTACGCTAAGAATAAACTAAAGACTGTGCAATTGCGAATAAGTGTCATATGAGAAAGCTGTTACACTTTGTTCTGTCTGTACCTAACTCTTGATTCCAATCAAGAATGAATATAATTTTATTAATGATCTATACATATTTTCAGAATTATATCATAATAAATACACTTTTTTGGGTTTTAATTCTGTATATTTAATTTTATTTTTGACGTTTCGACTTTCTAACCGAAAATCTTCATCAGAAAAAATGATACAAAAATAAACAAGGCAAGAAGGTATCTAGATAATAGACAATAGTGGAAGTATTGTGGACGTGATTTTTTCATAGATTGAGATTTTGATGAAACTTCACGTTTTAGACCCTCCTGGAATCAAAAAACGTAATTTTAAAAAAATCGGTCGGTCTATCTGACTGCAAATTTTACTTTTTTGCGTTCATTTTATAATCAGTTGTATTTATCATTTATCATAAATTCTAGTATAACTAAAATTGATCTTTGAATAATTTGGCACAACATTCACCTGAAACATTTTACAAAATTATTAGCGGCTCAATTTGATATTATTAAAATTTGGATTTTTATAATTATATGAATCTAATATAACATTTGAACTCGAATATAACATTCAAATCGAGATATATAAAGAGCTGAGAACCATTGCGTTTTTATGAAATATGACATTTAAATCGAGATATTTAAAAAAATAAAAATCATTGCGTTCTTATGAAAAATATGTTGAATTAAAGTATCAATATTTCGAAGGGGACATGAAATGTTGAGCTAACTCGATCCTGAGAAGTTCAAGGCCAAAAAGAGGCGATTCCGTTTTTGCAAAAGGAAATTTGAATTTTACGCAGATTCACATGTTTTATCAAAGAATAAGCAACTTTTGTTACATTTTTCTTTCGTAGCTCTTGAGCTGTTATGAAATATGAGTTAATAAATTTTTCCCAATAACCAATTACTGAAATCAAATTTCACAGTGTAGACGAATATTCAATCAAATTAACATATTCTAACATTTTGATAGTTCTCGCTCATTTTTTCCGAAAGAATTAAGATATGTAAACTAGTTCAGGGAAGTGCATGAGTGAACAAATATTTCTTTGGGAATTGGGATGGGTCAAAAGTTCCTTATTATTTGAAGGATGAATAAGAATCCGTAAAAAATTAAAAACTTAGGATTCTCTCCGAAAAAATGTAGTTTACGTGCATTTGGTCTTGAAGATGCACTTTTAAAAGTCAATTAGGCTTGACATCTTATTCCGTTTTCAAAACTATTAGAATGTTATGAGAAAATGTTTTTGTTATCAATATAAGATATCTTACGAAGATTTTTGTTTCAGGACTGGAATATTACAATGATTATATCACACACCTTAGCAACCACCAATGAAATCAAGGTATTTTGCATGGTAACGGGGTATATCGCGATAATATTTTCTCCTAACTCGATATACCACAGTAGCTTTTTAAAAAATAATAAAAAATATAACAATCAATAAATTTTATGGTTTGTGAAATAATTCTTGCAAATACACCTCAAGATTCGGTATATTATCGCATATACCTTGAATTTAACTCAAATACTTTTTGTCTTGGGTAATTTATTACTCGGCAAATTTGGAGATTTATAATCAACGATAATATCCCTCGAGCTAAAGCTCTCGGGTATTATCAGATTATGAATCCCCAAATTTGTCTCGTAAAAAATTCCCCAAAAGACAAAAAGTATACTCGTGAAATTCTTCGGTATATCGATAATACACCTCTCTATCGGTATATTACCGTTGAAAATATTGATAACTTTCTAAAACTATCAAAATTATCGCAAGGTAGTAGTAATACATTTTCACCAATTTTTAACTGATAAATTTGATACTTTTCTATTTCCAGACGTACCTGAAAATAATTGTAATTGCAAAACAACTGAAACAACTGCCCAAACATTAGATTATAATACTGACGTCTCTCACTTTTCCAACAAGAAGATATCTATTCTATCAGGTAAAACTTTTTGAATTGATGATCTTATACCGGGTGTGACTGAAGTAGGATGTACCACTTGAGCTCCGTTGTCAGTTTTGTCCTAATCTCTGGCCTGTTGAGCATTTTTCCTTCAATCTTCTACTTCTTGCGCCCAGTTTATTACTTCAATCTTTCAATCGCAAATTAATGTTTTTTGTCTAGATTGCTGGTTGAAAAAATCTGACGTGGACATCACGTGACTTACTTGTACATCATTTGATATATACTCAAATTTATTCAATCAAGTTTTCCGTCACTCCAGATTATGATTAATATAATTTTAATAGTATTTTGACATGTGAAATGTTGAACAAACCAAAAAATTGACAACAGGTTATCATTGCATACCTTTTCATTTCAATTAAATTGATTTTCTATACGGCAAATTCTGAATGTCTGTTATACTTATAAACTGCACTTCTGGCTCAGCCGATTGATACAAGAATAGTGGATAACTATTTTGATGGTACAACAAGTTCAAACACTGAATTTCAAAATGCTATGGCTGATGATTCTAGATTTATGCAAAAAATTTTAAAAAAAGTTTCAATTAAAGTGCACTTCGGGCTTGGCCGATTCATACAAAAATAGCAGATAACCATACTGATACAACATCAAGTTCAAATACTGAATTTCAATATCCTACGGTTGATCATTCAGGATTTATTAGAAAAATTAGAAAAAAAATTCATGTAAAGTGCACTTTCGGTACAGACGATTGGAACCATAATGCGAGGTGCACAACTAGTTCCTATACCAGTCTTAAATACAGAATTTCAACATTATATGTTTAACCAGTTTTGAGATTTGCGAGCTACGCACGAACGCACGCACGCGCGGACATACATACCGACATCAAGCCAAAAATAGTCAAAATGGATTCAGGGATGCTCAAAACAGATATTTACATCAACTGTCGTTTTACGATATTTCCTTGTACTTAGTACAAGTAAGTAAAATAGTATATTCCGATACAAGTGCAGAATGGAGGCCATTCCATGCAAATGTGAATAATTCAGTCATGAGACGAAGTCGAGTGGCAGAATTCACATGAGCATGGTATTATTGATTCGCACGAGTGACGGATGCTATTTGTTCTACAGTCAAAGGTGTACGCGTGAATATCTATAACTGAAATATACCGTTTTCTGAGAGAAAATTTGCTTCATTGATCTTATGCCAGTTCATCTAGTGTTGATAAAATTACTCATATCTACTCCATTTTGAAGAGCAACGATAAGAAAATCAAGAAGAATTAATATTATGACAGTAATGAGATAATTTTTTCGCGACGCTACGCGGCTTTCTTTTGAACCTCTGAGCGTGCAGAATGACTCCTATTCCACACGCTACAGCGTGTGGAATGGGTATCATTCTATAGTGACTGTAGAAAAAGAAACGAACTTGTTCAATATGAGTACTATTTATTTTTATATGAGTACATATTCAAATACCGACAGAATACTAGAATTATGTGGATACGAGTTATAAAAAAAAGAATTCAAATGATTATGAAACGATTGACAATAAATTTGCGGTTTGATATTGTTGTATCTATGCTATAGTAGAGGGCGATGGACATAATAACAATAGGAAATATATCATGTCAAAAATAACAAGTAATGACAAATAAAGTATTTAAACTATATTGCGTGATTTCTAATCTTTATCGACTATAAAAAACACTACAGTTTGGCGACGAGGTGAAAACTATCAATAAATACTTGTTTAAAATGGATCCAAAACAATTTGAAGCTTTGATCGAAGCAATGAATCGTAATCAAAATATGCTTATCGATAAATTGATGACTACTCAAGCGAGAAGCAAATCTACAACTGATGATAGTGCGCATCAAACATCAAATATTACTATAACTAATATACCTCCATTCGAGAATTTCAATCCAGCAAAAGAAAAATTCAAATACTACAAGCAACGTTTCGAAAATTATATTAAAATGAAAGATCTGTATCACGATAAGGAAAAGAGCGCTCAAATGCTGTTGAATTCAATAGGTGCTACAAATTATAATATTTTGGCAGCCCTAGTATTGCCCAGAATTCCAGGAGAACTGAAATATAATGAACTAATGACAGAATTAGAGAAACATTTATCACCAAGGACAAGTCCTATCGTATCACAACATTATTTTTTATCCTTGTATCAAAAAGATCAAAATACTGTTGCAGATTATGTAGCCGCTTTACGGCGTGACATCGCCGATTGTGAGTTCACAGTAAAATGTGAATGTGGAAAAGAAGTATCCGCTGCGGACCTATTTCTCCGTGCACAGTTCATTCGCGGAATTAAAGATAATTGGATTAGAGAACAAATTCTACAAAATAAGTTAGGCGAATTCAATGACATAGTAACAAAAGCTATTGCTCTAGAAGCATCAAAGATCAATAGTCGTGAATTATCATCAATACACTCATCGAGTGTTTCTACAGAAGATATTAACAAGGTTTCTAAGCATTACCACTCATCAAGAAATGATAAATCTAACGCTAATCATTTCACGTCAAATCAGAAAAGTAAATATAAAAAGTCAAAATCAAAAAAATTTATCGATTATGAAAAACTTGGAATCAATAATCTGTGTCTACGCTGCGGTAGAGATAATCATATATCGAGAAACTGTCGAACTGATACATCACAATTAAAATGTTCATCTTGTCATTCTACCGGACACATAGTCTTCTCAGCTCTCAAAAAACAGGTGTATCAAACAAATTTTCAACAAACCAAATCAATAATTATGAAAATATTGGAGTGAACCAAATAATTGACATCTATGATCAAAAATTGCCTGTTACAGTTCCTGATGCAAATAAATATTTTATTACAGTCAAAATTGAAGGACGTGATCAGAAGTTTGAAGTAGATAGTGGAGCAGGATACACGCTAATTCCTGAAGATCAGTTCACAAAATTGGGAATCAATAAACCACTTCAGCAAACTAATATTGGGTTTCGGTCATATACTGACACCATATTCTATCCTACTGGGAAAATTAATGTAAAGGTGACATATAATGGTGAAATTTCAAACGAAGATTTGTTCGTCATGCCTAAAGGATTCGATCCCTTACTTGGGAGAGTATGGATCAGACATTTGAATATTAACTTGGAAGATATTGATCAGAAATATCAAAATAAAATAAATGAAACTCAAATTTTGTCTATAAATGAAGCTGCTGATGTAGAAAGAGAATTTCCTAATATATTTGTTCAAAAAGTCGGCTGCGTACCGAACTATGTCATAAAACTCAAGCTTCGAGATAATATTAAACCAAGCTACACTCCCGAGAAAAGTGTTCCATTAGCTCTTCGCGAAAAAGTAGAAACGGAATTAGATAATCTAGAAAAAGCTGGCATAATATCAAAATCTATAGCGAGTGATTGGGGATCGCCGCTAGTGGTAATACCAAAAAGTGACGGTACTGTTAGACTTTGCGTCGATTACAAAGTAGGAGTCAATGATGCACTGGTCAACGCAAATTACCCCATCAAGAAAATCGATGATGTACTAAATAGTCTTCGGAACTCTAGATATTTTTGTCGTTTAGATTTATTCAAGGCATATCTCCATTTGAAAAAGGATGAGGAAAGCAGTATTATCCAGACTATCACAACTCATAGAGGTATTTATCGCATGAATAGATTGAGCTTCGGAATTAAAACAGCACCTGCAGAGTTTAATCGGGTGATCGACCAAATTTTACGAGGATTACCGAAAACAATTGCCTATTTTGACGATATCCTTGTTCATGGAGAATCAAAGGTAGAGTGCCAAAATAACCTGTATGCTTGCCTAAACAGATTACAAGAATATGATTTACATCTGAATAAACAAAAATGTGCTTATTTTCTAACAAAAATAGAGTACTTGGGTCATATTATCGAATTTAACAAAATATCAAAATGTACATCGAAAATAAACGCAATCATCAATATGCCTCGACCAAAGAATATAGCAGAGCTACAAAGGTTTCTTGGCATGATTACCTATTATGCTCGTTTTCTACCAAACATGTCAACTATTACTTATCCATTACGGAAACTATTGAGGAAAAATCAAAAATATTTATGGTCGGCTCAATGTGAAGCCGCATTTATCAAATTAAAAACAGGAATAGCAAGCGATCAAGTAGTAGTTCCCTACGATCCAGAACTTCCAGTTATATTAACTACTGATGCAAGCCCTACTGGTATAGCAGCAGTTCTATCTCATGAAATTGGTAATGAAGAGCGACCCGTTGCTTTTGCATCGCGGGCGTTAACAGACACGGAGCAAAATTATTCACAGTTAGACCGAGAAGCGCTAGCAATAGTTTTTGGAGTGGATCATTTTTATGAATATCTGTATGGCCGTCATTTTACGTTGATTACGGATAACCAACCCTTAACAAGAATTTTTCATAATAAATCAAAACTTCCAAAAATGACTTCTGCACGATTGCTACGATATGCTTCCTTTTTATCTGGATTCGACTACCAAGTTTCGTTTAAGAAAGGAATAGAAAACCAGAATGTAGACTGTTTGTCAAGAGCGCCAGTAAATCAATATTATAAGTCATCAGACATGATTATTAATGAAGAAATTCATCAAATATATTGTTCAACCATATTTGAAATATCAACTGATGGATTAACATCTAAAGAAATCAAACAAGAAACTGAAAAAGATGAAGAATTGAAAAAAATCAAGCAAGAACTTCAATCATCTGCTATAGAGAGTGAATATGTTATAGATGATGGTATCTTATTCAAAAACGATCGAATAGTAATACCAAAAAGCCTTCAACCTGCTGTTTTAAAAGAATTACATTCAACCCATCTTGGGATTACGAAGATGAAACAGTTAGCAAGAAGATACTGTACATGGAAGAACATTGACAAAGAAATAGAGAGAATGGTTGAAGCATGTGAAGAATGCGCAGCGATTAAGCATAGTCCTCCTAAAGTTCAGGTCCACCATTGGGATCCTCCTGCTGGTAATTGGGAACGTATTCATATTGATTACGCAGGTCCGTTCTTGGGATTTTTCTATTTAATCATTATTGATGCTAAGTCACGCTGGGCAGAAATTAAACTACTTAGAGAAGTTCCAAACTCATCTAACTCAATAAGGTTGCTCAACGAAGTTTTCTCAAGTCATGGATATCCATTCGTCATGGTTTCCGATAATGCAACAATTTTCGTTAGCGAACAGTTTAAAAATTACTGCCGAATGCATGGAATCAAACAGAAATTTATTGCGCCAGGTCATCCTGCAACTAATGGCCTCGCAGAACGAAATGTCCAAACGTTAAAGAATCGGTTAAAAGCAATGGCTAATGAACAGATACCAATCCAACAAAAAATTCAAAAGATACTTCTCAGATATCGTGTAACACCTTTGGCCAATGGTAAATCACCAGCAGAATTGTACTTGAATCGTCGACTACGTATCAGATTAGACGCAATGTTCGTATACAAAGAGAAAACACTTGAACAATGTGAGCCTTGTTCACGTTCTTTTTTAGTTGGAGATAGAATACAAGCAAAGTTTTTTATCAATAACGCAGTACAATGGAAATTTGGTGTGATTAAACGGAAGTTAGGTAAACTACACTACGTTGTTCAACTGGATGAAGGAAGATCTATCAAAAGACATGTTAATCAACTTTGGGGAAGTGGGGTTGAGAGAGTAACACTTGACGAATCAGCGGTGGATAGCGAAGATTTAGAAACAACGAATACATCTGAAGAACATTATTTACGGCTTAAACCCACAGTATCTGGTCACGCACCTTATGCAGAGCCTCCTGCGACACCCCTAAATGAGCAAACGATCATACCACCACGAAGAGAGCCTCCTGCAACACCCTTAAATGAACAACCACGAAGATCGAGTCGCTTGAGACGTTGTCCTCCACATTTACAACATTATATTAAATAGCAGTCTTTTATAAAGTAGGGGAGAATTGTTGTATCTATGCTATAGTAGAGGGCGATGGACATAATAACAATAGGAAATATATCATGTCAAAAATAACAAGTAATGACAAATAAAGTATTTAAACTATATTGCGTGATTTCTAATCTTTATCGACTATAAAAAACACAACAGATATTAAGCCTAAATTTCGGCTACCCCCACTCTGGTTTGAAATTTAACATTTCATTTTCTATCTTCATGCATTATCCAATAATCTGTTAGTCTTCCGCCAAGCGCAAGTAGTATTTAAGCATCAGCTCTAGCTCTACGGATTGAAAATTTGACTGCGGAGCTCAAATGGTTTCTGCCCGACTGGAAAAAGATTCATCTAATATTCTTTTATGAAAAAATTATTCTATTCTGTATATATTCATGAAGAATGTGTTAAGATTTATGTAATTTCAAATTCAACTTCAAGTATGGTAATATTATAAAAGACGTAAACAAGGTATTTATTGTTGTTTTTAGACGTACTTCTACATTCTAATGAAGAAACAACTCATACAAAAGCATTCCAAACATTGGACGTTAATACTGAAGTATCTGACAAGAGAACAACTATTTCATCAGGTAAACTATTTTTGATGGATGGTTCCAATAGAATTAACTATAGGTGGGACATGATGTCAAATAATGAAAAAGAAAATCGATCTCCAAAAAAAATTTTGATACACTAGTGAGCGAAATGAGCTATCTTATTATCTTATGCAGGACCAAGGAGAACACCTAATTGTAGAAAAAAATATTTTTTCCACCAGTGGCTCTCAAGCTACAACTCAAAGTTATATTTTTTTCAAAGGAGATATTATATATTTTTTAGTCTTTTTCGATAGAATATTTTTTTTATAAATTCAGCCATGTATTCGTTTTGTACTCGTACATGATGAAGATTTTGAGAAAAATGCCATTGAAATTTGGATGAATTTTATTTTTGTAGTTATTTTTCAGAAGGCTATGTACAATTTGAACTACATAAGTACATTAAATTATTTGGTTATATCTTCATAAATAGTGTTCTAGCTGATTCCCATCTTTTTTTAAACATAATTTAAATCTTTTCAAAAGTACCATTATTGATTTCTTCCGGTGTTTAAGTAGCACACGCATCTCTTACGGTATTCTTCAAATTTTCTCGTTGTTACTGGTGCAGAGAACACTTTAGAGCAATTTGCAACAATAAGAGTTATACATCAAATAATTCAAATTGACAGACAGCAGATATTTCCCATAGCATACTGAAGAATAACTGAAAATAAAGTTTATTCGAATTTCAATCGCATTTTTCTAAATATTTTTCATCATGTAAGTGTATGAAACGAGTACATGGTTGAGTTTAAACAAAAAAACTCAATCGAATGGGTCTAAGAAATATATAGCATCTTGTTTGAAAAAATGTAACTTTGTGTTGTAGTTTGTGAGCCACTGGTTCGAAAAATTATTTTCTTTCATAATTGGGTATCTCTCTTGATCCTGGATAAGATTGTTTCATAGTATTTTATTGTATCTTCAATAACATATAAGTGATTTGAGGTAGCTCGTTTCGCTGTTACACCCTGTATACGCCTACTCTCGCTGAGAAATGTACTTGATATCCAAAATAAAAGATTGAACTCAAGGCTAATTTGTATATGGTGTTTATTTACATAAAACTATACTGAACAAAAAAAATGAAAGCCTTAGTCCTTCTAAAAAAAGCATTTAATGCCTAAATGATGATCACGTTATTTGAGTTTCAAAAATATACGAAATTATTATTTGTCACCGATAGTTGATAACTTTAGCGTCTTTTTCAATATTTGGTATTATGAAAGTAAATCATTCTATTGGATGTAAGTAGTTGATGTTTTCTAGTGAGCTTTGTGCTGAATCGTTACTATTGCAATGCAATACATTTTTAATAGAAATTTGATGAAATAAAAAAAAAAAAGACTGAAAAAGCTAAAGTTGTACTAAATGATATAGTAATCAAGAAAAACGTTCTACTAATATTATATACTACTGGGTCATATTCTCTTTTCTCGTAGATCAGAGTAAAAACTATTATATGGAATATGAAAACAACACTGCCGAATGTGAACAAGATCCATATGCATCTGATGGATCCGAAGATGAATACATTCCTGATTCCAGCACATCTGATTCTGATTCAAGCTCCAGCAGTTCTGAATCTGACTTGAATTTAGAAGAAAAAAATGTCGAAAACTTGATATCCAATAATAATTCTACTAGAGATAAACCAAATATCATTGAAAATATAGATATGAATACAGAAAAAGATGAAAATGTCATTGAAGAAGGTAATATGAATGTTGATTGTTCCGTCAAAAAAGTTACAACTTCGGCAAAAAAAAGTTACACTAAAAATTTTTTTTGTATCTTCTGTAAAAAAATTATACGCAGATTCGGAAGACATATTATTACTATGCACAAGAATGAACCTAGAGTGCAAGATATAATAAAATACCCAGTTAAACATTTTATACGTCAAAACCTTATAACTGAATTGAGAAACGAAGGTTCATTGTTGTACAACAGTGATCTTACTCAATAAGACTTGATTGTTACACGTCGCCCGAATGTCAAATTCAAACGCACTGCAAAAGATTATTAACCGTGCACTGCATGTTCAGCATACTACATCTCAGAAAATTTATCTAAACATTTTAAAAAATGTTCTAAGAACAAAGAAGTCGTAGCACGTAAAGAACGTATTAAAGCAAAATCTCGAAGATTTCTTCTACAGACGCAGTTGCAAGGGATGGATTTACATCCGAGCGTACCGGTTCTCCTCAACTTTTTAAAAGACGATGAAGTATCGGCAGTTATTAAAAAAGATACTCTCCTTTTACACATAACGTCATTTATGTGACATAAGTATTCAGTTGAAAAACATTTAAAATATTACTCAAGGCAGAAACTACGTCAGCTTGCACGTTTATTAATTGCAATTAAATCAAATTATCCTGAAATAACAGAATTAAAAGAGTGTTTTAAACCAGAAAATTTCTGGAGTACAAAAGTTATGTTGTTTGGACATTGAAACTGGTCGATATAGAAAACCTGCAATGGCAAATCATTTGGGAATCTATCTGAGAGAAGCTTGTGATATTTTTCATTCGCTCTGTATCATGGAACATGATCACATAACAAAGCAACATGTTTCCGATTTCAAAAATCTCCTCAATTTTGAATACAGTGCTCTTGTAGCAAGAACAGCACGTAAAAATATAGAAGAATCGAAATGGAATAATACCCAAATCTTACCTGCTACATCTGACATTCTTATATTCAGAAATCATTTGATCGCAAAGGCTGAAACTGCATTTGATGAACTTGAGAATTCTTTCTCATACATATCATGGAGAACATTATCGGAAGTAACTGCAGCTTTAATTTTAACGTTCAATCGCAAACGACCAGGCGAGATGGAAAGAATACTGTTATCTAGTTACCATGCGAGACAAAAAATAATGAAAAATTCAGATGAATATCAAACAATGTCCACATTAGAGAAACTCTTAAGTCAAACATTTGAACGACTAGAAATACGTGGTAAACGAGGAAGACGTGTTCCAGTTCTGTTGAGGGAAAATCACGTCCGCTATATTAATGTTATTCTCAAATAACGAAACGAAGCTGGAGTTTCAGATGAGAATATTTATCTTTTTGGTTTAAAAAAACATTCTCACATCAATTTAAATAATATTCTACGTAGCGAAGCATTAGTTTCTGAAGCTAAACAACCAGAATTGCTACGTGCAACTCTGCTGAAAAAACAAGTTGCCATGACATCACAGCTTCTAGATCTCAACGACAACGAGATGCAATTATTGGCAGATTTCATGGGTCATGACATAGATATTCATAAAGCTCACTACAGAACCTCCGAGTTACAATTACAAGTTGCTACGATGTCTAAATTTTTGTTAGCTGTAGACAATGGCGACATTAATAAGTATAAAGGCAGAAACTTCAAAACATTGGAAGTTGAAACATATTTAGAGAATACTGAAGAGGAACGTAGCGTACAAAAAGGTAAGTCGTTATATCCTTCAGCTTTCATTTAGAAACTAATTGATTTTGATACTTTTTAGAGCCACTATTCCAAGTTGGATCTGAGAGTAACCAGATTTGTGGAGATATCGAAAATATGGAATGCACACAAAATGGAATGACTTTTCCGTTAGGTGAGATATAAATAGAGATTTTCAACACGATAGAATCAAATTCAGCATTCTTCATTGATGTTGTTACAATAGAATAAAGATATTTGCATATTTTCACAGTTAAGGAAAAATTCCAACTACTAGTGATGCAACGAATACTATTTCTAAGAGTTCAAATATTGAATCTTCTTTTCGATAAATACGAGTAGCCCAAATTTTGTTCTTTTTCAATTATAAGTAGTAATACATCATACGTAATGTTTCTCAGAAAAGTTCTCCTATGTTCAAATTTTTTCTTTTTCAGTAAACAATATCCGCAAATAATTATTATTTGGAATGGGACTATTTTTGCTTTGCTCTTGAGTTTCACCAAAATACCTAGTTATCTTGAAAACAAAAATATTATCAAAGTAAATACACATTTATGCTTAGGTACACAATGCATAGCTACATAATTTGGAGGTACGTTAAATTTTATACATATTTATTCTATATTCGGCGGACGGAAATTTCAGGTAAATTATTGAAATTTCAATTATTAGGCGAATACAAATATTTTCATTCGTATTCGTTGCATCACTATTTTTACCATGGTTCTATAACTATTATCTTGAGTTGAAATCGACTCGATACGCTCCTTTGTACTACATTTTAGATTATTTCCTATTTATGAATGAATCTAGTTGACGTAAATTGAGCAATATCTTCTCTTCATTAATAAATTAATTTTATTGAATGTTAAAATAAATTTGATATTTTTGTTTTTTAGATTCACCTCAAATTAATATTAATGACGAAACAACTAACACAATGGCAACTGAAATATTGGATGTTAATTCTGAAGTTTCCCAAATGTCTAACGAGAAAAGAAATATTGAATCAGGTAAAACTTTTGATCATATACTGGTGACTAGAATAACTTTTCAATTTATGAGAATTTTGTATTTTTTATACATATTTTAAAATAATTTACAGGATTTGATCTGGAGTTAGATTAATCAATTCGTTCCGAATAGAACATTCTGTAAATTTTCCGTATATTCCAAATCCACACTGAACTACGAATTTAAAGATATAGGCTGGTACCACGAGCTCTGTTTTTGGCGATACTAAGAGCGTTGTATCAAGATGTGTTTTAACGCAATTAGAATTTTCTCAAATACTTTGGAAAATAATCTTCAGATACAAATTACAGAAAACACATATATCTACAAAATTTATTTGCATATTTTCCATTAAAATAGCTTGAAATATTTATATTGCCTTAAAACTCTTCTTAAAATAACACTGCTAGTATAGCCAAAAGCAGAGCTTGTGGTACCAGCCATAATTATTGAAAAGTTATTTCCGTTAGCATAGTTATGAAGTTTTTGCTCTATTTTGTTTTTGTATATCAAATAAGAAACAAGTTTTGAGTATGTAAGTGAATAGATTTGGAATGTCATGTAAATTTGATATATGAGAAAATAATCCATTCGACATGATAGAATCAATATTATACCCGATCAAACCGAAAGTGCTATATTTGTAGTTAATATTATCTCGTGAGTGCCAATGTACAGTTCAAAAATATGCGAATGATTACTACCCAGTATAGTTTGCTAGAATATAGAATCAAATTAAAATTATAATATTTCGGAAATACTTCATTCGAGAATATTTCGATGTTTGATAAATCTTACTACTATTTCTAAATACATGATTGAATTATCAATCACGCTTTGCTCCTGGTGTGACAAAAACAGATTCAAATATGCATTGGATAGATTGATATTTTCTATCGTAACGATCTCAGGTCAAATTATATTATATAACATTCCATTTGTTTCAGGATCTGTAACCAGGCGTTCTAGAAATAGTAAGTCTGTTCTATGATTATAACTCGATAATTTAATTACCTGATAAAGTAAAAGTGCAGAAACTAGTGATGCATCGAATACTACTTTCACGAATACGAATATTGTATTTACTGACCGTATAAACTATTCGGAAATTTCTAATGTTGCCCTTTGCTAATAATATATTGCTATGTAATAATATCTAAATTACATATGCTGTTTTTCAAATAGTTCTTTAAATATCAGTCTGATAAAATAATACGTGCTTCATACTTGGTAAAGATTTCACTCTTGAATATCACCAAACATGTAATTATTGTTCAAACAACCATAAACCCATTATGAACACGCATTCATGTTCAAAGCAAAGCTGAACGTTTCCGACACATTTATTTTGTCATAATGATTCGTTAAATAGTTATCAAAATGAAATATTCGTCGAATACAAATATCAAGTAGTACTCACGTTCGTTGCATCATCAGGAGAAACGCTTTGTTGTTATATCGAGTATTCCTAATATGAACTTTTTCATTTGAAGAAATATAAGTCTGATTTTATAAAACTAAAATTTAGGAATTAAGTTGCACAAATTATTATTATTATTAATATGATTGTTATCTATGCAAAACATGACAGATTTTTTTTCAGTTCAATAGTGAACAAGAAAAATATAACACAAAAATATGTTTTATCTAATAAGTATATCTATATATTGTGCATTTTGTATTCATATTTTCGTTTATTTGATAAAGAAGTTTATAGTTATTCTGACAGGAAATCAAAATATCGAGCCTAGATCCAATTAGAATCTATTAAAAAATATTTTACTTAAGTATCTTTGATTTTATTACAGAAATTATCAGAAGAACATGGCGAACACCCGAAAAATATGCTGTCAGGCATATCTTTAAAGCTTATCTTGAAAGCAATAAGCTACCCAGTGGGACCGATGTATTGAAATTAACAAGAAATGAACCACGACTGCAGAGTAGAACATCCATGCAAATTAAAGCGTGGATAAATAATGAAATCAAGCGGAAAAAGTTGAATTTCTAACTAACAAATTTCACGAAGAAATTTTCAAATAAAATATATTATATCAAAAAAACTTTTTTCCAGCCACACATTAAAAAAAATGCTAGGAGTAGTAAGAAGTAATGCAGATGGGGAGAGATGCTGTAGAATGATTAAAACAAAGTCCATAAGCAGTTTTTTTTGAGAAATGGTTCTGGGAAAAAGGTTTTCTGCTAGCTTTTGTAATTAAAGTTCATTATAAATCTCATTGTCTGATTTAACCAAACTTGTATCTGTTTTAATACAAAAGTAAACAACAGTGAAGGGTACCGGGCACATGGATGGAGATTTGTGCCTGCCTCCATTAAATTTTTCTGCAAATGCGCAACAAATTCGAAAAGCAAATTACTTTCGGGGCTGCTACCACGCTTCCAGTCAAGATGAGGGGTGGCAGCACTCATTTACATCCATGTGCCTTGTACCCTTCATCGATTGGCACAAATTTCAGCCATTTATTGTTTGAGAGACAGTCAACAATTGTTTATGATTATGATTCTAGAGACCCTAGTTTTTAGTTTAGTTTGTTTTGATTGTCATGGTTTTGTTTTGGTTTTTTGAAAATAATTTGAAAAAAAATTCTGGCAATATAGGCTACGTGCATGAAGTCTACTAGCGCCTCTAGCGGGCAATGGAGAACGATTGAACTCCATTTTATCATTGTCTCATACCTATAATTTTTTAAATGTACCAATATTATTTGATTCAGCTGTATGCGTATTATATAACTTGCATAGCATAAAAGGTACGTTGAAATTATTTATTTTGAGTATTTTTTTTTTCAATTATAACGTACCTATTATAAAGAAAATGTCTTAATCCGTTCAAATTGACAGGATAACCTCAAATTATGACGCCGTGATCTTGCAGGTCGGGTTTGTATTAATCAAACACTGTATCCCTTTTACCGAGGAAGCATTGAAGAAAAGCGTGAAATTAGTTTTGCCATATTAAACATGTTGAAGAATGTGTTGCTGACAATATTAACAATAAAATTATTGCGAAGTGCATCTGACAAACTTCTATCACTGAAACATCTTACAAATTAGAGATAGAGGTAAATTCATGAGTCCCAAATCGATAATGAATATTTTTAATTTCACTATTGAATTACAAACATATTTGTTAATAATGAAAGACAGACAATACTCTATTTACCGCTTTGATTCACTTCACTCGTTTCTTTATGTTATAACTGGGTACATGAAATCTATGAAACTATATTTCACTTGAATCATCCTTAACACAACAGCCTGGAACAGAACAAACGTTTTCCCATGTATTATATGCAATTATTTTCACTTTTAAACTACTATAACCAATGACAGCTGATTGACGTATTCTGAGAAATGGAGTTCAATGGTTACAATGGTGCTCACCATGAGCGCTCGAATCGATATTTGTTCAAACTCCGCCCTCTTGCACATAGCCTATAGCACAGTGTTTGGCTGTGTAATGTGTATTCAGAAAATAAAGTTTATTCATACAAAAATGAAAAATACAGTCCATTTATATCAATTTTAAACATGGTCCCAATGAGCCGGATTTCAATTTGGGACAAAATATTCGTTTGGAAAAGTGTTGAAGTGTAGCTGATCAACGCAGTACAGGTGTACTCAGCACCGATCTTTGCACAAAGAACTGAGCTGGACTAATTGACTACGAGCAGAATTTGCGTGGAAGCGTGGTGGATCAACGCAGTATTTTGGTACTCAGCACCGGTCCTTTGGAAAGAGAAGCTCGTCAATTGGTATCTGGTCGATAAGAATAATCCTGTTTGGTAGGCGTATGAAGTGGACAATCAGAGTATTGAAAATCGGAAGTACAAAAGTGGTACGAAGAGTCCAGAAGTGAACTATCAAAATCGAATTGTAAAGATAAGTTTCATTCAATCAAAAGTGAGCGGGTGAGTTTCTATCCTAAGTTTCAACCCTGCTACAATTATATCTGACTCAATTTGTGCACTAAGAGTGTTTGAGCACTTTTTATGTAATTTATATCCGTTTGTAACAGTGTAAATCATGACTGACGAAATAAATTTGAGACGCAAACGGGGAGGTATAAAAGCAAGATTAACGAGTTTTAGTAAATATCTTGAAACAATTAAGAGCAAAATACAACAAAAGGAAATCTCTCAGAGGTTGAACATATGACATTGGTAGATCGAACCACGCGTTTTGAAAATTTAATTCACGAATTTGATGATGTACAGATAGAAATAGAATTAGCAGCTACTGATATCGATAATGAATATAAGGAACGCGAAGAATTTGAATCGTTATATTACACGACATTATCTGAAGCTAAAGTTATCAAAACGAACAATGAACCGGTTATAAAACAGAGATTGTCCCTGTTGCATCGGGTGTAGTTAACTATATCAGTCGGGGTGGTACTGATGTTGGGATAAGGTTACCTACGATTCAATTACCGAAATTCAGTGGTCAATATCATAATTGGCTTGTATATCGTGATACGTATGAAAGTTTGATACATAACAATGAAGATATAAACACGATTCAAAAATTTCATTATTTGCGAGCTTCATTGGATGGTAATGCAGCTCAGGTTATTAAATCAATTGAATTTTGTGCTGAAAATTACTCTGTAGCCTGGGCTACATTGGAAGAACGATTTAATAATACAACATTGTTAATTCATAACCACATTAAGTCACTGTTCGATATAGAACCTATTCAAAAAGAATCTGCTTTTAAAATAAGAAAGTTAATTGATGATATCTCAAAAAATCTTCGTTCGCTAGAACAATTAGGGCAGCCGGTACAACATTGGGATACACTGATAGTTTACATGATAGTATCGAAGCTAGATAGTAATTCAATACGCGATTGGGAAAAATATAAAGATGACAGACGGGATGATAAAGATGGTAAGAATATGCCGTCATTAGGCATGCTGAAATCATTCTTGAAATCTAGAGCAGATTTACTTGAAACGTTAGAATCAAAAAATGTTGATCGTAAGCTCAGCAGAAAAACTAGTGGGAGCTCAAGGTCTTTCATTACAAGTAACGCTAATTGTATAGTGTGTAAAAAGGATCATTACATTACGAATTGTCCAGAGTTTTCGAAATTAACTTTTGAAGAACGTCAAGCGCGTATTAAAGAGCTTAAAGTATGTTTTAATCGCTTGAAATTCGGACATTTCACTAAAGTATGTAGATCTAAACCGTGAAATGGTGCAACAAAAAACATCATTCATTATTACATGTGAAATCTGATATAAAATCGGATGTTGATAACGAGATAAAAGAAAATAATGAAACTACGGATAAGAAAATAACTTTGAGTACGTGCAATAGGTTTAGTAAAGCAGTGTTATTATCAACTGCAATGTTGCATATAAGGGATAAAAATGGAAAGGTTTGGACAGCACAAGCATTGCTAGACTGTGGGTCTCAGAGTAGTTTCATTTCAGAAGATTTACGTGAACGGTTGAATTTGGAAAAAACTGATATCAAGTTATCAGTAATCGCATTGAATAATACAAATTTACAAATCAAATATAAATGTAAAACAAGAATCGAATCTATGCATGGAACATTCTGGCGCGAAATTAATTTTCTTATTGTTCCACAAATCACTGGTCATATACCAAATGTCCCGGTGGACATAACTGGTCTAAATATACCGCGAAACATAATACTTGCTGATCCGTCATTTCATAAACCTGGAAAAATTGACATTTTGTCAGGAGCGGATATTTTTTGGAGTATTATACGTGCAGAAAAAAAAAGCTTAGGGTCACACAAACCAGTGTTACATAATAATGAACTGGGTTGGTTAGTATCTGGACCGGTAGAGATAGCGGATATAGGTAGTGATCCAGTGCACTGTAGTTTTCTATATAACAATGATTTGCAGCAAAGTTTAACTCGGTTCTGGGAATTAGAGGAAATCTTCCCAAAAAATAGATTTTCGGACGATGAGCAAAAATGTGAGGACCATTGTCTTAAACATACCAAACGAGATGAAACAGGTAGATTCGTAGTATCATTGCCATTTAAAACTTCGTTGAATAAATTGGGAGACTCATATAATCAAGCAGAAAGGCGATTTTTAGCGTTAGAGAAAAGGTTAGAAAATAATCCAATGTTAAAGAACATGTATAGTGAATTTATAAATGAGTACTTGGTATTAGGACATATGAGTCTAGTTGAGAATGATGACAATGCAAAATATGTATACTTCATGCCACACCATGGAGCTCTAAGAGAAAATAGTTTGACTACAAAACTACGTGTTGTGGTCGATGCGTCAGCACCGACTTCATCAGGCTATTCGCTGAATAATTTAATGTTAAATGGTCCTACGATACAATGCGACTTATTTTCGATCTTGCTTCGTTTTCGCAAATATGCGGTTGTAGTTGCCGCCGATATCGAGAAAATGTACCGTCAAGTAATGATTAATGCAAGTGATAGATCGTTACAAAGAATTATTTGGCGCAATGAGAAATCTGGAAAATTGTGTAAATTTAATTTAAATACGGTCACTTACGGTACTACGGCAGCACCGTTTTTGGCTATTCGAAGTTTAGTGCAGGTAGCTTATGATAACGAAAAGTTATATCCCCGAGCGGCGCAAATAATAAAAAATGACTTTTACGTTGATGATATGTTGACCGGATTCGATAATATAAAAACGGCTGAATCAGTTTGTCAAGATATTGTACATGTATTGAAATGTAGTGGATTTAATTTGAGGAAATTTTATTCCAACAAATCCAATGTCTTTAATAATATGCAAGTTGATAGCACAAAGAACAAAAATATGTTTGTACATTTTTCTAGCAATGAGAATGCTAAGACACTCGGAATTATTTGGTGTCCAAATGATGACATTTTGAGATACAATGTATCAAGTGACATAATGAATGTACAGAAAGCTATAAGCAAACGAGTGATTTTATCCATTATATCACAGATTTTCGATCCCTTAGGGTTAATAGGACCGTGTATTATTCTGGTTAAAATTATGCTTCAAAAGTTGTGGTTGGAAAAATTATCTTGGGACGGTCCTATTCCAGACAATTTGAAAAATGATTGGTTGAAATTTTCCGAACAATTACCAATGTTGAATGAAATTCGAATAAAGCGTCATGTTAGTGAAGAGAATGTAGTGTCGAATGAAATTCATGGTTTTTCTGACGCTTCCTTGTATGCTTATGGTGTCTGTATTTTCTTAAAGGCAATGAATGAATCAGGAGGTACACAGGTATATCTTTTATGTGCTAAAAGTAAAGTAGCGCCTCTGAAGACAGTTACCATACCAAAGTTAGAATTATGCGCGGCTTTAATGTTATCTAGACTGTTATATAAAGTAAATGAATCTCTGAAGTTGAATGTAGATGCTATTACATTATGGTCTGATTCAACAATTGTTTTAAGTTGGCTCAAAAAACAACCTAACTCCTTCAAAACGTTCGTTGGTAACCGGGTTTCAGAGATACAAGAACTTACGGGAAATATACAATGGCGTTATGTTTCAAGTAATGATAATCCAGCGGATGTTATATCTCGCGGAGTTTCACCAAGTGAAATTATCAATTTAAAAAAGTGGTGGTTTGGGCCAACATGGTTGGCTAAAACGGAATCGGAATGGTCAAAATTTGAATATAAAACAGTGACTGAATTACCTGAAAGAAGAAAGTTGGTACAATGTCTGAATCTTACCGATGGAAATGGTTTTAGGTATGAAAATTATTCTAGCTTGGCACGATTACAACGAGTTGTAGCCTATATTTTGAGATTTAAATTTAATTGCGAGAACAAGACTAATAAATACAAAGGCTTCTTAACAACAGTCGAATTGAATGAATCTCTTTCAAGATTGATAAAATTATCGCAAAATCGGGCGTTTCTAGATGAGATTCAATGCTTACAAAGAAAAATTCCAATTAAAATCAAAAGTAGACTGATTGCATTAAACCCATTTTTAGATAACAATGGATTGTTGCGTGTAGGTGGGAGATTGGATAACTCTGAATTTAATTTCGAAAAGAAACATTCTCTTATTATAGATAACAAAGATCATTTAACGAAACTAATTTTTGAAAATGAACACAGAAGGTTCTACACGCAGGTCCTCAATTATTATTGTCAAATGTTCGCGATAAATATTGGCCTTTGTCGGGCAGAAATATAGCTAGGAAAACTGTGCATAACTGCATTAAATGTTATCGAATGTCACCGAAAGTATCACAGCCAATAATGGGTAACTTACCTCGAGAGCGACTAGAGACAAACTCGCCATTTAGTGTAACGGGTACAGATTATGCTGGTCCATTCATGATCAAAAATAAGAAAGGACGAGGTTGTAGAACATCAAAATGTTATGTGTGTATCTTTGTGTGTTTTTCTATAAAAGCTATACATATTGAATTAGTAACCGAATTAAGTAAAAATGCTTTTATACTGGCTCTAAGACGTTTCGTGGCACGTAGAGGTAAACCAATCAAAATCTTTTTAGATAATGGAACAAATTTTGTAGCAGCAAACAAAGAGCTTAAAGATTTGATCACTTTTTTAAATTGTAACAAACATGAGTTACAAGAAACGATTGCTGGTGAAGGTATTGATTGGGAATTTATTCCTCCCCATTCGCCACATTTTGGGGGACTTTGGGAAGCGGGAGTAAAGTCTATAAAATATCATTTGAAACGTGTAGTAGGGGTTAAACTTCTTACATTTGAGGAGTTTTACACTCTTTTAGTACAAATTGAGTCAGTTGTCAATTCGCGTCCCTTGTCACCGTTATCATCTGATCCACAAGATCTTACACCCCTTACACCGGCTCACTTTCTGATTGGAAGATTATTGACGTCCATTCCTGAGAAGAATTACAAAGACATTTCTGAGAATCGGTTGTCGTGCTATCAGCACATTCAAAAAATTCGTCAACATTTTTAGGAGCGCTGGCAGAAGGAGTATATTTCTGAGCTCCAAGTGCGTCACAAGTGGCAACAACATCAAAGTGAATTGAAAGACAATAGTCTAGTTTTAGTGAAAGAAGACAATTTGCCTCCAATGAAGTCGCGATTAGGCAGAATAGTGTCAGTGCATCCTGGTAAAGATGGAATAAACCGAGTTGCAGTTATAAAAACTCAAGATGGCACCATTAAAAGATCATTCGCCAAAATTTGTCCTTTACCAGAGCCCTAAGTGACATTAATTGAAGGCTCAGCCTTGCAAGGCGGGGGGAATGTTTATGATTATGATTCTAGAGACCTTAGTTTTTAGTTTAGTTTGTTTTGATTGTCATGGTTTTGTTTTGGTTTTTTGAAAATAATATGAAAAAAAATTCTGTCAATATAGCACAGCGTTTGGCTGTGTAATGTGTATTCAGAAAATAAAGTTTATTCATACAAAAATGAAAAATACAGTTCATTTATATCAATTTTAAACAACAATAATATATGAATATTCGTATGTTCTGTCGAAGAGATTCGGGCACAGTTGGCTCTCATTATTAATGTATATAGTGATTTTGGATGTTAAATTTAATAGTCGGATAAAATTAGCATATTCAAGAAGAGAATTGATAACTTGAATTTTTTAAATTTTATTTGTTAACTTATAGCGTGGCAAATAACATATCCCATTTGTACGCGCCTACGTTGTCAGAAAGACTGTCAAAAAATTGTCAAAAACTGCTAAAAATGCTTTTTTTCTGTTTTACAAAAAAAAAACAAAAACTATAAATCTGACAAAAAAAGTGCAGGAGTATAAAATATGCGCAAGTGGAAGAAAAATCAAATAAGTTTATCCAATCGGTCTTATAGTTTTAGGATGAATTGCGAAAAGCTGTAATTCTTTTAGTATTCTGTTAATATTAAAACTTAAAATTCTGACCGAATGTGATTTTTGGAGCTTCTAATATAAGCACCAAATTTCAGAAAGATCGGCTGTGAACATTTTCGGGAGCTGTTAAGAAAACCAAAAATAAGGCCCCTCCGAAAAACGGTCATAATATGTTGTTTGCCAACGTAGACTGCTGGCTAACATATTTTTCATGGTCGGATAGGCCTATTTTTGGTTTTCGGTTTTTCGATAAATTTCAACCGGTCTTCCTGAAATTTGATGCGTATGTTAGAATCTACAGAAACGACATTCTGACAAAATTTCAAGTCTGAAAATTGAACAAAATGCTGTCTATTGATTCTCGAAAAAATGGACAAAAATACCGGTTTTTTGCAATTCATCCAAAAACTGTCAGATCGATTACGGCTGAAATAAACTCATTTGATTTTTTTTAATCTCGCATATTTTATACCTTCATACTTTTTTTTGTCAGATGCTTGGTTTTTAGTGAAACGCTAAAAAAGCGTTATTAGCTGTTTTTGAAAATGTTTTTTGACAGCGTTTCTGAAATCGTAACCTCGTACAACTGGTATATGTGATTTTCGAGATTATTGACAAACAAATAGAGTAAATAAAATTTGAGTTATCAATTTTCTTGATTCTAGGCTGTCTTTTTGCTAATTCTATCCGACTATAATGCATGCCTGTTAGAATAAGTACTTTAAGTTTCAAATTGGAATACTACTGCTTCTTTTAAACTTTGTTATTAACAATTTTATTTGTAGTATGAATACTTGTAGTTGAATCTTTTTGTATATGTATGAATTATAATTATATATATATAAATTAAGAAAATTAATTTTATTTATTCTTCAACTAGAATCCCAATTACGAAATATCATGATATAGTTCAAAGCTTACTCAATACTCACTACTATATTTAACGATAAATCCAAACAGCAAAAGTTAGCAAGGAGAAAAAATTGTAAATAATGAATCTTATTGATTATCTTGCAATTATTGAAGTAATCCTCATAACTCAATAGAACTATATGAACTTATATGTGCGACATACAGATTGTATTGATCTTAACTGACTTTTTATAACATTCTTGACTCAGTTAATAACAAATTTTATGAATAAAAAAGATATTCTGTTTGTCACGATCATTTTGAATGGATTCAATATTAAACATGGGTGACGGTAAGACGTACTCAGAGTTGAATCGACTGGAATTTAACTTAATTGGAACTCATAGTAGAGTCTTAATAAATATAGGCTGCTTTTTGAAAAATAACATGCAAATAATACAGAAACAGCTGATCTATTTCCCAATTATATATACGCTACAAAGTTACCTTAGGCAAAAACCCAAAGTAAGGAGTTCTGTAGTGAGAGACATCTATTATATTTTTGAAGTACAAAAATTGGCGTCAAAAGTACTTATACAGTTAAAATGTAGTTTTTTTAATATCTCAGCTATTTCTCAATCTAGGAAGAATATAAAAAATACGGGTCTGTCCATTTTAATTCTTGAATCTTTATTGACGCTTGAATTGACAATACAAATTTTGGCTCGAAATGCCTTGGCTTCAAAAGTACGTGTTAGTGAGTATATATATATATATATATATATATATATATATATATATATATATATATATATATATATATATATTTAATAGTTATTCAATTTTATTACTTTGTACCAATTTTTCTTCAACCAGCGGGATAGGTACATTAAAATTAAAGTTTTGATTAACAAGAAACGCCATTTGGAACATTTTATTGGGAAGAAACATTGCAGTGACGTATCTAAATATTTTATTCATAATAGTAATCGCTCATACTTCCATTATTTGCGGCAGCTTTAGCTTCCTTAGGTATCTGTCCCAAATTATGATACCAATCAATCATATGCAATGGAAAGTATACTTCTAGTTCTTGCATATTTTTCAATTTCATAGGGTTGAGGGGAATGGGCTTGTCATAAAGATTCTCAGGGTTCCATAAAATTTTTAAGTCACTGAAAATTTTCAGTAAGGGATTCCAAGCTGTGTGTCGGACTAACTAATATCTCTGTGCCCATATATTTGAAGCACTTATACTTGGAAATAGTGAAAGGACCATTTTTGTTTCTCAGGGATTTTTTGAGAAACTGTTAAAGATAATCTTTGACGATATCTTGAATTACTTGTACCATCTCAAAATTCTTTGAAACTTTCTCAGTCATTATATACCACTCCTCGGGTGGATAAAGATAGGTAACATAACGCTTTTGCTTTCGAATCTGCGCAAAATTACGGTCGCACGGCAGAAATGAATAACCTCTCTCCAGAAAACAGTGGTAAATAGCCTAAAATCGATTAGTACTTGCCAATAGAGATAGAAATTGAGCTAAAGCTGCATTTTTGTTTTGCCTAACGCAGTTGTCAGTCAAAATATAAAGTGTCTTCACATTTGCATCAACATAAAGATCGATGTAGTATTTCACAAATGAAATGGTCTCATTAGCACCTCTCTTTGCCGTTGTCTCGTCGTACATAAACATCTTGGACTTTTCTATCGTGGCCGAAAAAAAACATTAGTTAAACACCCAAACTTGTCTTTTATAAAATATTTCACCGACATGTAGAACAGGCACACAGAGATTCTGCTTATAATCGAAGCATATTGAATCAACAGTGTCATCTAATTTTGCAGTTTCACTTATAGTTAGTACGAAAACTGCACATATCCGGTTCATAGACGCTTTTCGAACTCAATAAATACTAAAATGTGATTTGGCTCATATTCTAATACCATCTACTGAAGAATAGAGTGAGCGGATATGTGCACTTTTCATGCTAAACGATGTGGGTGACATCGATGAGTAATAATATGTTCATAACTCAATTTCGCCAAAAATGGTTCATAGCCACTTTTTGTTCTCATGCCTTCAATTGTTGCTTTTACAAGATGTCTCATCTGTTCTTATATCTGATATCTGTTAGTAGAATTTATAGTAATCTGTTTCGATTCTCCACGATATTCTGGTTTGAGACAACAATAATATGCTGTGGTCTTAAATTCTCATATGTAGGCCATTTTATATGCACAGTGTTGGTAGAATAATTATCTTATCCTCTATTTTTGTAAACAAGTATGTACGGAGAAGTTATTATAATATGGGCAGATTATCTGTGCTATACTCATGAGGTGAAAAAGAATTAGGGTTCAACTAATCAAAAATAGCACTTCAATAATAAATACTAGTCTATCGAGTAGTCTTCATACATATTCTTATGGATACCTAAGAGAAAATTTACTTCACCATTATGAATCAGTCCTGTTAGGTGGAAAATACAAAATAAGAATTATATGGAAGAAACAAAATAGGAGTTATATGGAAGATACAAAAAAGGAATTAGTGTATCAAGGCCGTGGAGGTGATCTTTTTTTGTCGAATTTGTGGTTCACGACCAAAGCGCCAACTATGACTAGAAGAGAATATCAGAATATTACGTTTTTTCAGGCGATCATCACAAAAGAGTTTAAAATCACTAAATTTTATTCATTCATTCCTGAAACATTGCAAATTTCAATCTTAGTTGCCACTGAAATTGTTTTATTTCATTGTCTAAAAATGCGTATCTATTTCTCTAATTGCGAGATCTATAGAGACTGACGGAAGGATATGATATATATATTTCGGCGAAAATTGTTTTTTAAGACTTCATCAAGCTGCCCATAGAGGTAGGTGTGAAGTGTTATCAAGTAGTATTCATAGATCAGTCCCAAAAAAGTGATATTGGACAGATCAGTCCCAAAATAGTTATTTTAGTATCAAGGTCAGTAATTACGGTTTACCGATTGAGAATAATTGTTTGGAGGCCGAGCCTTGGCGAGGTTTGCAAATATTAGGCAAAATCGGTACTGTACTTATTGACCGTGATGCTTACAAAATTTCTTGCACGATTGGAAAATCCACCCGAAACATGCATCCTGATATTCTCTTCTAAATTGAGTTACCACTTATCGCTTACTTGCTGCTAGCTGTCAAGTTTGACATTTTATTGTGAATATTCAATCATGAATAACGATAAGCCAATCAATATTTTTTGTGGAAGTCCACAATTTTTCACTTACCGCTTTTGACTATTTTCGGCTTCACGTCGGTATAGCTCAAATTTGTATTTGAGACTGGCTGAGGTCCAATTTTGCCGCCCCTATTATGGTTGCAATCGTCTGTACCGGAAATGCACTGTACTTGGAACTTTTTTGAATTTTCCTGTGACATCTTAATGGTCTATTCAAGTTTTTTGCATTAATTAAAAACAATCAGTCGTGGAGTATTGAAATATCGTATCAAACACTTCTATAAAACCTAATTGTACACCTTGCATTATGACTGCAGTCGGATCAACTAGGAGTGCAATTTACTAAGCACGTTTTCCAATTTTTCATATAAATCCAGAACAATCAGCTGTAGAATCTTGAAACTTTGTATTCAAAGAAATTGTAGCATTCGAATGATAACTTAATATTTTCATAACAATCTATTGAGCTGAAAGTAAGCTTTATCTGACAATCTCTCTGAATTTTCCTCATAAATTCGAGACTTCATCCGTAGAATGATGAAATTTGGTATTTGAGACTGCTAAAGAGTTTTATGGCCCGTTTCAACGCTGTCCCTTAAATTTTAGGTGTCACCCAACTTAACAGTATCGTATCAAAATTTGAAATTTGAATGTGACATGAACATTGCTGTCCTCATTTTGATTCCACATTTTTTGTACAAGTGAAGCTTGAAATTTGAGTTAGAGTGGTACAACTGACCATTAATGAATTGTAGCATCTAAATGATTGAATTATCATCTCAAATTTTGGTTGGAGTCGATTTTGACTAGTGTCAATATCAGTGTCAACTGTTAATTATTGAGTCAAAAGATGTACAAGTAGGACATGTGGTGTCCACATCAGATTGTTTTTATATTTTCGAGCGAAACAGTGTTGAATTTTTCATCAAAGATACATTATAGAATGCAAAATTGTTCAAAATGCTACCAGCCTAGTGTTGCCACCTCATAATATTATCCTGGTCCATTCTTCTCCTTTCCCTTCCGAACAGAGCAAGGGGTAGCATCTTGGTTTTTTCGTGAGGTATTTGACCTTCACTATCGATTGGTATTACTTTCAATCATAAGATCTATCTGGGAAGTTGACCCTAACAAAAATGAACAATAGTAGCTTTTTTTCGACACTTGAAGCAGGATTCTAGATTTACAAAGTCTGTCACTTCATTGACCACAATATTCTCGATTGATTCATATTATACAATTTAACCGTAAATTCAATCAGGGAACATAAGGTGCAGCCAGCTCCCCGACTTCAAGAAATGTCCTCACACAGTTGCTAGAACAGAGTCAATGTTCATCCACAAACTGAATAAGAGAAGCGATGATATGATAATTCGCACAAATTGAAATATGCGATAGAATGGATGAATGTTATATAGAATCAGTTTGAGCATATCATTTCCAAGATACAGTTATTGTTGAATGAATTCAATATATAGTCCTTCGCAAAAACCTGGCACTCAAATAGTTAAAGTTCTCATTTGGAAAAAAATTCAACTTGTACCTTGAACCAAATTGTGGCCTATCAGAGTAACTCAAATTATCTTCTAGTGAACTATGTTGTCGGCAGATTCAAGAAAAATAAAGCAACATATTCATTTCTTTCACAAAATTGTTCCGGTTTTATGTTGCCAGTGAATTTTAAATTGATCAAAAAAAAATACTAAAATCATGTTTTCTCCCAGTCCTAGCTTATATGTATGTTGTATACCTACTCTTCAAATTTTTCAACTATAATGGATGTGATATCCTGTAATAGATTATATTAATAGGAACAAATATTAGTTTCCGTTTCTTTGTATGTTACAAGCATATGTCATACTTATAATGTATTACAGCAAATATGTAATAATGATAATTCATCCATCCATTCTAACTTCTTTTCGATCACACTGAGAGTGCAACTCTGGGACCATCAGGGACCTCAGAAACGTGGATAATTTGAGATTCATCAATTTAGTCTTAGTAAAAGCAATGATGAGCTTGCAACAAAAATGTTTCACTTGCTCTGTGCAGACGATATAATTTGTTTCCCTACAACAACTATAAGACCACATCACGGATAAAATAGCGAGTTCTCACATCCTATAGTGATCCTATAGTTGGGGAGCCGACCGCACCTTATGTTCTCTAATCGAACTTACGGTCAAATTTCATATGAATTAATCAAAAATATAGTGGTCAATTGGGTGCCAGACTCTTTAAATCTGGAATCTTGTCCTAAGCGTCAAAAAAAGGCTACTTCCGGTCAATTTTCGTCAGAGTCAACTTCTTTGATAGAACTTATGATTAAAACTGGTACTTATTAGTAGCGAAGGTCGGATACTTCGAGAAAAAGCCAAGGTACCACACTCTGTCCTGTCGCTTTGAACTTCCCTTATGATTGTTGTGTTTTTTTCTCTGTTTTGGATAGAACGGAGAAAGTATTTTGGTTTTGTTCCAAAGTACTTGACCTCTGCAATTGATTGGTACGAGTTTCAAGTTAACCTCGAACTTATTGACCAGATACTTAGGATACTTTTTCGATACTTAGGACTAGATCCTGGATTTATAAAGGTGACATCCTAATGACTACTATATCTTCGATCAATTCATATACAATTCGGCCCTAAATCTGATTAGGAACGATAAGGTGCGGTCGGCTCTTGAACTATTAAAAAGAGGTACATGAATTCGTTCACTTACTCCTCATACTTGTGTCAGTTCTTAACTGTTTTTTCCTAATATTTGAAATTGACTACTTAAATTTGAAGTTGATATGATATTACTTCCAAGCAAGAATAATTTCTGACATCAAGTAATTGTACTATAATACTTCAGCCTGCAATGAAATATTGGTAGAAATATTATGTTATGACATACATAAGAAATGCGATTCCAAATTCAAGCCATACTCCCAACAAATTCCATGTCAAAAGCGCAAGCATCTGTTTCAATATCGATCGATGTTCTGCGACAGTGTTGTCAAGTTTCTGAACGCCAGTATGATGGCGGAATATATGAAGTGGAAATATACACGTATATTTTTGACGCCACTAAAAATTGGAGCGGAATTTTTCGGAACTAAAAATATACGAAAATTTTCATTTACCTATCATTCTGGCGTCAAAATGAAATTTTGAATTTAGCCTCTAGAGGTCGGGAACAAGCCAGGAAGTGGCGTCTGATATACGGACTCCAATCTACAATGGACGCCAGATTAAATGCAAACGCGCAATATGAGGACGCCAAAATGATATGAGGATTTATATATATATATATATATATATATATATATATATATATATATATATATATATATATATATATATATATATATATATATATATATATATATATATATATATATATATATATATATATATATATATTCATACGGTAGGGCTGCTTAACTGGCAGCTCGCCAAATTATTTTTCACGTTCCGCGAGTACATTTTACCATAAATAAATTTGTTACTGAACTATTATTATTAATATTGAAATTATCTTACAATGTGCAAACCTGAATCTTATTCAAGTTTAGAGTAAGTACTATTTAAGGGAACGCGCACATCACTATAAATCACAAACACTGCTTCGTAGGAACATGACTACAAACACAGTTTCTCACATTTAGCTAAAACTTAATTTAGTGTCCTAACTGAGTTTCGAAACTTAATTTAATAGTCACGGTTAGGTTTCTAACTGATAGATGGCGGTAATATTGAATTTGCTCAGATTCATATATTATCGAATATAAAAATATATGCTTCACATCAGAGTTCAAAAAACGGCGGCAGTAATGAAATTTTAATGTAAATAAGTTTTGTAAATTTTTTTCTTGATGAAATATATCACATTATTTTCTTTGGATGGAGATACGTATAAACTGGAAATAATTAATAAATTTTCAAAAATAATTCTAAGCTACTCGATTGAGGAACTGTTGATTTTAAAGTCACAGTCGTTTATTTATCATGTAATAATTAATTTTGGAGATTGATCAATTGAAATTTTCTTAATGGAACCAAGGTACGTAGGCAATGTTGCAATTGTTCTTCACAAAAAGATGTCAAAAGAACAAATATCCTAGAAAAAAAGTGTGCTATTTATTTATCAACTCAAGGAGTGAAATAGCTGCTAACTTATCATTCTGTACCAATAATTACAATAAAAACAGAGTAGGGTAAACTTTATCCAAGCACAAGTATTTAAGAAGAAAATAAATATTCTAACGAATTAATTTCTTTCCATCAGCTGAAGTAATGGCCAGTTGCATTCCTGTTCCTCGAATTTCAGGTTTTGCCTAACAGTGCAATATCAAGACTCCTAAAGTCATGTGGCATAAACATTTTTGTCATCATTTCGATTCGACATTTCTTGTTTAAGTAAAACTTGAAATCTGAGCTAGAGCGGTGCTATTGGTCATAACTGACGTAAAATAATCTTACAGTTGATATCATAAATATCTTGAATTTCTACAAATAAAAAGTGGCTAAAGGCTGCTATTTGGAGTGAATATAATAATAAAATAACGTATCTGCAGCAAGCCCAGTGCAATAGCACAAAAAATAGATGATTTTATAAAAAGATTTCAAGGAAACTGACTTAGATGAATTCAGTGATTACAAATCTCAGCGCGAGATCGCCACTTTTGGTGGAGCTATAAAGTATGGAATTGAAATAATTATGTTCACAAATTACTGAATGATTGCATAACAAAATTACGCTTGTTCATACACCATTTATCCGTTTAGTACAAACTTTTGGTGACTGACAAAAATTAATATGACAAACCAAATAACAATGCACATGTTGGGAGGACTGGGAATCTCAAGAGAAAAGGATCAGTAATAATTCTATACATATTATTTCAATGTGCCCACAATATGATATAAAAGAAAATGTAGAAATCTTGACTATTTTTTTGTATCGAAGAAATATATAATTATTAATTCTTACATAAACAGAGATATTCATGGACTCTATTTATTAGTTCTTCCAACAAACCACTATTATTCCCAAGCATGATTTGATGCGTGAAAATTTTTTCAAGGTAGGGTCAAGAATCTCTAAATCATACGGTGATTTTTGATTGATGTATTATTTCGAACTTATTTATCATGTTAACCTAATGAAGAAATTAGATAAATTGATAATAATGATCTTAATTGACACCTAGTCAATGGCTAGATGCAGCCAAAGGCTGCTCCTCAATCCAATCAAATACAAATTATCATATTTTCATGAACAAATTAATGAGTGAGAAAAAAATTGAAAATTACATATTTCATTTATTTGCAACAAAGAAGAAAAATATCAATTCAAATTCAGTATGCTACACTCACAAACATATTCTTTCAATGCATTAAACAATGCATGTAGGTGCTAAATAAAAAAAAAACCTTTGAAAGTTAGATTTATGAAAAGTTGGGACAACGTATGAATCTTTTATTCTCGAAATATAGGTATACATATAATTTGTCGTAAAAATATATTGGAAAATAATCTGTAACTAGAAAATAATCTGTAACTAGAAATATGATCATAGTTAGATATTTCATACCCATATACATATCTCAAGCACACTAACACGATTTCTATCAGCTTGCGTAGAACTCGGTACATATGCACAATAATCGAGAAAACATAAGAGTATGACTATTATAAGTATATCACTTAATTTTACTCACTAACTCCCTAAACAGTATAATGATATGATTATAAAACTGACCATAAGAAAATTAAATATTTGTATGAATTATTATGTATTCTATTAAGTGAGCGGATAATCCCCTACGCTAAGAATAGACACTGAACCAGCCGATCATTGTTCCATAATATACTTCGACTTTTCATATCATTCTGAGAAAAAACCTCTATATGCAATGTATCTAACTTTTCAATGCGGTCATTTATTTGTTACATACAATTTCTTGATTTTCATAGATATAAATTCAGCAAAAAAACTCTTTAACAGATGTGTATGTTCAAATTAACAAAAATAAATATCCTTACCTCGATTTTCTGTAGAAAAGATGAAATGGTCAATATTTCATCTTGAAAAATATGACAGATGAATAAAAGATCATTGACCATATTATTATGCATTAGTTTTGTTCATATAAGAATAGCCCTGTAAGTATCCAATTATGGTTGCTTCTTGAAGATAGTTACTGGTCTATTTTTTTATGTCCAGGATAAATTTTCCTCTTTCGTCATCCTAATATGAACTGTGAGTTATTAGGGCGCCGGATATTCGAATTCATATTCCTCCCTAGATACATGTGGATAGATTGAAGCTCCGAGTAACCAATTTTAATTAATTGGGGATTCACAATTAGTAGCGAACATAAGAACGAACACTTACCCGCGCAATCTGTGTATACAGCTCATATACATATATATATATATATATATATATATATATATATATATATATATATATATATATATATATATATATATATATATATATATATATATATATATATATATATATATATATATATATATGTATATATATATATATATATATAAGTTACGTGAACTCATAGTTTATTGTATCAGCAATTCCATTCCTATTTCTATGAATTTGTGACGTAGCATAAGACGTGTTAAAATACTATAAAAATGCAGTAAGATTATCCTAAGAGTTTAGATCGTGTTTCATCATTGTAATTAAAAGACATATGTTCTAAGCATTTGTCTCTTCAATAAAATTTTTGCTTTTTAAAAATAAAGTTTCAATTATTCAATATAAAACTTATACATATATATATATATATATATATATATATATATATATATATATATATATATATATATATATATATATATATATATATATATATATATAAGTTACGTGAACTCATAGTTTATTGTATCAGCAATTCCATTCCTATTTCTATGAATTTGTGACGTAGCATAAGACGTGTTAAAATACTATAAAAATGCAGTAAGATTATCCTAAGAGTTTAGATCGTGTTTTATCATTGTAATTAAAAGACATATGTTCTAAGCATTTGTCTCTTCAATAAAATTTTTGCTTTTTAAAAATAAAGTTTTAATTATTCAATATAAAACTTATACATATATATATATATATATATATATATATATATATATATATATATATATATATATATATATATATATATATATATATATATATATATATATATATATATATATATATATATATAAGTTACGTGAACTCATAGTTTATTGTAATTCCTATTTCTATGAATTTGTGACGTAGCATAAGACGTGTTAAAATACTATAAAAATGCAGTAAGATTATCCTAAGAGTTTAGATCGTGTTTTATCATTGTAATTAAAAGACATATGTTTTAAGCATTTGTCTCTTCAATAAAATTTTTGCTTTTTAAAAATAAAGTTTCAATTATTCAATATAAAACTGGCGCAGTCGGTAGGATAGTGCCGAGTTGTACAAAATCGAAATTTCTGCAAGAAATCAATTCGTTTATATTTTGTCAACGTTGGTTTTAACCATTTGCCGCACTACCAAAGAATAAATCAAGAAGACGATCTCCAAGCCTCCGAGAACCGTAGCGAAAACGTCGCCATCGACTTCGGCTTGTAAAAACTCCAGAAGACAACCTCACGAAGACTCAGCCCTCCAAGCACAGTGCCCGTAGATCGAGAGCCCGCTATGAAGATAGCTGTAGTCATATTGTCTATTCTGTAAGCAAAAATCATTGTTCTACTAACAAACTAAACTGTTAGGGAATTCAGAAGGGTGTAGTGTACGCAACCTTGTGTTGTATGAGACTCACGAGCTCCGGCACAGAGCAAAAGCTAGAAAATATTCTTAGGGATATTAGAAGGGTGTAGTGTACGCAACCTTGTGTTGTATGAGACTCACGAGCTCCGGCACAGAGCAAAAGCTATCAACTAATATTGTTAAACACTAACAAATAAATTTTGACAAAATTGAGGACTTAATAAATAATTTAAATAATTTAAATATAGTAGAGAATAATTCAGGTTCAATAGAAACCAATACTAATACAATGGCTAGTCGATTATCTGATTCTAAAGACGGTTTACAATTACTGCCAGATTACGATGGCAGAAGTAAAGCTCAGCTTAACGTTTTTATATCTAGTGTTGACGAATTTATGACCTTTGTTAGTTCAGCAAACCCACCCTTAAGTGGCTTTGAAAAACATGTCATAAAAAATGGCATTTTAAAACACATAATTGGCGATGCTCGAGAATTCATTGCGAATACTGACAGATCCGAATGGATTAAAATCAAAGAAACATTAAAATCACAATTTTTAGTATGCAAACATTATACTACAGTGTTTCATGAAATTATTTATTTGAATATTAAAGATCCATTCCAATATTTCAAAGCTGTTGAAGTGAAGTTCAAAGAATTGCGAGATTTAATTGAATATAAATACCCCACCGAAGATTATCTAATAAAAGTATTGGAAGAAATAATTTTGTATGAATATATCGGCAAAGTAAAAGAACCATTTGCATCAAATATTGCCAATCGAAAACCTAAAACGTTGAATGAATTAGGAAATTTATTATTAAACGATTATAACTTCCTCAAATCACGTAGTAACAATTACAACGCTCAAAGTTCTACAGTAAAGCCTATACAAAATAGACAAATAGAAAGATCATTACCAAATATCCCTCCAGCACAGTTTCCTGCCCACAGTTTCCCATCGCAACAAATACAACATTATTCTAATCAATCTAAAAGAAATTTTGCACCAAAACAGAACATTATTAATGCACAACAATCAAGTAAACTTATCCCTATGTCAGTAAACACTAAATATACAATAAATAGACCCAATAATAACACCCCAAATAATTATTTTACCTGACAAAACACCCAATTTGGAACAAGGCCTCAGAATTTTATCTCTGAAGAATTATTCAATCAAGAACAGGAGACAATCGAAAATGATAGTAATAATATTGACGATGAGTATGAAACTGGAAACGCTGACTTTGAAAATCCTCAACAAGACCATTTTTTAGAGACAGACGTAGAAACACAACAGGACACATAATGAATATTATGTCTAATTCCAAGTTACCACATATTAAAATGAATAATTGTATTATTTTATTAGATTCAGGAAGCTCCGTGAATTTAATATCACCAAATTTAGTTAGTAAATATAAATTAGAAATTTTCAATGAAAAAACTAGTTTTGTGACAGCAAAAGGTAATTTTGAAGTAACTCAATATGTTAATTTTAGATTAAATAACGAAGCATTCAAATGTTACATTTTCAATTTTCACAAAGATTTTAATTTACTTTTGGGTACAGACGTATTAATAAGATTAGGTATAATTTTGAATTTTAAAAATCAAACTGTGACAATAAACAATCAAACTAGACCTTTTAATTATTTTGATTCAGTATCTTGCAATATAAACGAAGATATTGAGATTAAAATAAGAGCTAATCATTTGAATTCTGAAGAAAAAAGAGAATTATTTAAAATCATTCAGGAATTTCCAAATATATTTCCTAATGAAAATGATCCACTAAGTTTTACTGACATTACACAACATGAAATCAAAACTAATGACGAAACACCAGTTTATAGTAAAAATTATCGGTATCCCGAAATTTACAAAAATGAGATAAAACAACAAGTTGATAGATTATTGAATGATAAAATTATTAGACCTTCCTTCTCTCCTTGGTCATCTCCCGTATGGATGGTACCCAAGAAAGTCGACGCATCTGGCAAACGTAAATTCAGAATGGTTATAGATTATAGAAAATTGAATTCAAAAACAATTAGTGATAAATTTCCGATACCAAATATAACAGAAGTTTTAGACAAGTTAGGCAAAAACATGTATTATACAACTCTTGATCTTACTGCCGGATTTCATCAAATTAAAATGCATCCAAATTCTATTTCTAAAACTGCATTTAGTACGGAAGAGGGACATTTTGAATTTTTAAGAATGCCCTTTGGCTTAAAAAATGCTCCCGCCACATTTCAACGCATGATGAATTATGTTCTTAAAGAACATTTGAATAAAATATGTCTTGTCTATCTTGATGATATTATAATTTTGGGAACCAGTCTACAAGAACATATTAATAACATCCGCAAAATTTTCAAAACTCTTCAAAATTATAATTTAAAAATACAGTTGGACAAATCTGAATTTTTATTGAAGGAAGTTGCTTATTTGGGCCACATAATATCACAAGAAGGTGTTAAACCAAATCCAAATAAAATCGACGCCGTGAAAAACTTCCCGATCCCAAAAAAAAACAAAGAAATCAAACAATTTTTAGGCTTAGTTGGCTATTATAGAAAATTCATTCCAAATTTTGCTAAAATAACCAAACCTTCAACACAATGTTTGAAAAAAGGGAAATTGATAGATATTGATGACAAAGACTACAAAGAATCATTCGAACTGTCAAAAAAATTATTAATTAACGAACCGATTCTGCAGTACCCAGATTTTACAAAAGAATTTACGTTGACAACGGACGCTAGCAATTTCGCTATAGGAGCTGTTTTGTCACAGAAAGTGAATAATAAAGACATGCCGATCTCATATGGAAGCAGAACCCTAAACGAACACGAGTGTAATTATTCCACCACTGAAAAAGAACTTTTGGCCATAGTATGGGCAACAAAATATTTCAGGCCATACCTGTACGGTAGAAAATTTAAAATTATGACTGACCATCGACCCTTATCTTGGCTCATGTCTCTTAAAGACCCAAACTCAAAACTTATGCGCTGGCGAATTAAATTGGAAGAGTATGATTACGAGATAGTTTTTAAACCGGGAAATCTGAATAGCAATGCTGACGCTCTTTCTCGTATTAGACAAAAATTCGAAATTAAGTATACGGTAGAAAATATTTTTGACTCAAAAAATATAGTTCATTGCATATCTAGAGATTTGAAATTGGGACAAGGTTTTGCCAAAATTATCAATCAAAAGTTTCAAACATTTGATAATTTCAAAGACAAGGATATAGAAGATAAATATTTACTAATTCAAAAAATTAGCAATAATAATAGAATTTTCCATTTAATAACAAAAGAAATTTATAGAGCCAAGCCAACTTTGAAGACAATAAATTTATGTTTGAATGAATTGAAGAAATATTGTGTACAGAACGAAATTTATGAAATACATTCTCCCAAAATAGCATGTGGTTTAGATGAACAAAATTGGTTGGATATTGAAAATTTAATACATAAAAATTTTAAAGAAACTCACGTCACTTGGATTGTTCACGAAATCAAGAATGAAATTTTTGCAAATGAGAGCTTAGAAAGCTTGATAAATAATGTCAGTGATGGAGATACAGTTCATTCAGACGAAGAAAATTTGATAAATGGCATAACGTATATAGAATCGCCTATCAATATAGGGAAAAATCAAATTATTATAGAACAAGGCGATGAAAATAATGTCCAGATAAAAAAGTTTTGGAATAAAATGCGTTTGATTGTAACAATAAAAGACAATAATTATTTGAACGATTTCATAAAAGAATATTTGCAGCCAAATATAAACTATTATTTGCTTTGTGAAAGTGATGATATAGTCAGAAATCTAAATGAAATCTTGAATAAAAATTTTGTCAAGGATTCTTATAAAATTATTAAATGTAAAAATGTAGTAGAAGATATAATTGATGAGAATGAACAACAAGAAACTATTCAGAATTATCACTTAGGCAAAACAAATCACCGTGGAATTTCGGAAACTTATCAAAAATTAAAAGAAAAGTATTATTGGCCTAACATGCAAAAACAAATACAAAAGTATATTAATAATTGTGAAATCTGCCAAATTTGTAAATATGAACGTAATCCATATGATATCCCCAATCAGTTAACACCCACACCTAACCATCCTTTTGAAGTTATTCATTTAGATATTCTCACTTTGAATAAAAATAAATATTTGACTTGCGTAGATGCCTTTTCAAAATTTGCTATAATTAAATTTTTAAAAAATACAACTTCAATTTCTATCGTTGATAAATTAATTTCAATATTTTCAGATTATTTAGTACCTAAAGAAATTATAACTGATAGTGGTGTTGAATTTAAGAATGAGTTGATTCGAAATTTTCTAAATGGATATAAAATGAAATTACATTTAACATCAATTAGTAACCCAAAAAGTAATGGCATCATTGAAAGATTTCACAGTACTTTAATAGAACATTTGAGAATAATAACACAAAGAGAGGAATTTAAAGATCAAAATTTGAAAACTAAAATTAAATTAGCAATGATTGCATATAATAATAGTCTAAATCAAACAAAATTTACCCCAGTAGAATCTTCATTTGCTGAAAATAGTAAAATAATGAGTTTTGATAACTCAAAAGGTGATTATATTAATTTTTGGAAAGATAATTTGGAAAAAATTAGAGATAAGGTTAGAAAAAGATTGGAAGCTAATAAAGTAATGAGACATATAAAACAAAAACCCAAAAGGGATGAATTACTTAAAGAACTGGACGAAGAAGTTCTAATAAAGCAAAATCCCAGACTATTAACCAAATATAAAAGTCCCTTGTATAAGAAAGCGACTGTCGAATATAATAAAACTAAAAAACAAGTAAAATTAGACGACGGTCGTAAATTTAAAATAGATAAATTGAAAAGAAAACGTTTGTATGTTCCAGGGCCCTCAGCCTAGGAATGGAGATGTTAGAGCCAGTAGCAAATAATATAGGTATTAATATAATAGATTTAGGAGTTGCTAATATTTTTGTAAAAAATAATTATAATTATTATAAATATGATTTATCTGATTTAATTGATAATAAAATGAAAATAGAAATACTATATAAAGAAATTATCACAAAAATTGCAAGTAGTAAGTCAGAAACTTATTATAAAAGAGAGTTAGAGACTCATTTGAATATTTTAAAATTTAACCAACAGAAAATTTATGATAAATTTGCAAATTTCGAACACAAAAGGACTAAAAGAGGTTTAATTAATGGACTTGGATCAGTTATTAAAAGTATTACTGGTAATCTTGATGCCAATGACGCAGAAAAATATGAGAAATTATTTAAACAGACTAAACAAAATGAAGATATACTTCAAAGACAAAATTTAGATAATATTAGATATAATAAAGAAATGATTGATAGATTTAACGAACAAATACAAAATTTAAATTATAATGAGAAAGTGTTGAATTCTCGGTTATTGCAAATAGGAAAATTGACTAATTCGACAATGACTTATGAAAATTATTTTAGAATAAAAGATGTATTGAATCAAGTAACATTTTTACAAATAAATTTAATAACCATTATGGATGAGTTTGAAACCGGTTTAACTTTTTGTAACATTAATAAGTTGCATACTTCTATTATTGATATAGAAATGTTAAGGAAAATTGTTAAAGAAATTAATAATAATTTAAATTTTTGGGAAATATCAATATTAATCACCAGCCATTGTAAATATGAAAATAATGTAATAGAATATTTGCTCGAGATACCAGAATTTAAGGAAACAGATTTCAAAGTTAAACAAATTACTCCTATACCATTTGCTGATTATAAAATATTAACGATAGATAGACAATTAATATTGGAATATAAAGTAAATGAATATTATATTGTTCAATACTGTTATAATTTGAATAAAAATTATTATTGCAAAACGAATTATTTAACGATTGATTTATGTTTAGCAAATATGTTGAGAGATTTTAATATGACTTTTTGTAAAATTATTGATTATGATAAATATTTAGATATTATTGAAATAGAAAACTCGAATGTTTATTATATTGTAAGTAAAGAAAAGAAGGAATTTAATTTTGAATGTGAAACTCAAAATATAAAAAGTAAATTACAAGGAATTTATAAAATTAATTTAGCAAATAATTGTAAAGTGAATGGTTATCAGTTAGGAAAGAAAGAAAATGTTAAAAAGGAGTTAATTATTAAAGATGTGAATTTGAAATTTGTAGATGATCAACCAATAATTATTAATACAGAAATTGGTTTGAAAGATGTTATTCCAGTAAATATAAAACAGTCTGATCTAGAACTGATTAACAATGAACAAAATATACCTATTGAATGGAGTTTTGAAAGAATAATGATAATAGTTATATTTATAATAATAATTTTTATGTTAATTTGGAAATACAAAAATAAACTTATTTTATTTAAGAGTAAAAGTAAGAAACAAAATGTGAAGGAAGAAGAACCTTTAAGTTTTCAATTAGAATAATTGTAATTAATTGTGAAGATTTAGGAATGAAATCACTGTCTTAAGAAAGGAGGAGTTACGTGAACTCATAGTTTATTGTATCAGCAATTCCATTCCTATTTCTATGAATTTGTGACGTAGCATAAGACGTGTTAAAATACTATAAAAATGCAGTAAGATTATCCTAAGAGTTCAGATCGTGTTTTATCATTGTAATTAAAAGACATATGTTTTAAGCATTTGTCTCTTCAACAAAATTTTTGCTTTTTAAAAATAAAGTTTCAATTATTCAGTATAAAACTTATACATATATATATATATATATATATATATATATATATATATATATATATATATATATATATATATATATATATATATATGAGTTATATAGGGACACAACCCTTATTTCATAACATTTCATCAGTTGTAATAGAGATGTTAGACAGATTGTGTTCTAGCATCTTATAAGAAACATTGTATCTTCGTGTAACAATTGCTCTCTGAATTTAAAAATAAACTAAAGTTTAGATAAAGTTTTGAATTAGTTTTTAAAAATAAAACCTTCAGACTTGATAATTTAAGTGGCGCAGTCGGTAGGATACCAAAAAGGCTTTATCTTCGAAAATCCTCTGAATACTAGAGTTTTCAATTCGTTAAAAAGTTGAAGTCGTCACTTTCAAGTGTTAAAACGGTATCCAAAGAACTTACGTGAGAAATCAAAGTGTTACACGTTGAGAGGTACGAAATCTCACTAAAACTCTTGATGAGATCAATTCGTTAAAGACTTTTCAACCGAAACCAATCATCGGCAGTCACAATCTCCGGCGAAGAAGGCAACATCGTCTTTAGTTCCGAGGGGTCCGATTATCAAATGCAGATCGACTACTAGAGACAACTAAGCAACAATTGCCAATCAGCAATCATCTTCGAAATCAACAACCACTACCTTCCATAAGGAAAGAAGAAGTCATGAAAGTCATTATCATGATAACTGTAGCTTCGATGTAAGTTATTTTAGACTATACATTTTATATCCAGCTGTTAATTGTTTATTTCATATTTTTTTTTTTTTTTTGCAAAAATTACTTACATCAATAATAATATTATATAAAATATTTGAAAATATTCAACTTCAAATAATTTGAAATTTGTTAATAAATAAAAAACTGTCGAATAATTATACACAAAATGTCAACACCAGGTGTTGTTCAAAACTTTTTTAATAAATTTTTCTATAACGCCTCTAGAAAATGCGAATCCTTAGCTAATTATACCTCAAAATTACCATTCATTCAATTTAAAAATTGTCGAGTTTTGATTGATACTGGATCAACTGAGAATTTTATCAGCAAAAAATTTGTAAACGATAACAAAACAAAATTTAAAATATTTCCTGAACATTCTGAAATTCAAACGGCTAACGCTATATCGCATGGAACACATTTTACATTTGCAGAGATGTTCGGTATAAAATTGAAATGTCATATTCACGAATTTCATAAAGATTTCAATTTTGTAATAGGTAATTCAGGATTAAAATTATTAAATGCAAAAATTGATTACTCAAAGGAAATTATTAGGCTCTTAGATAAACATAAATTTGAATTTAGTTATTTTCATCAAGATAAAATGGATTTAAACATGCATGAAATTTCTTGCAATTCAAACATCAGAACAGAACATTTAAATAATTTAGAAAAAGAACAATCGTACAAAGTAATTAAAGAATTTTAAGATTTAATTGTTAACGAGAATCAAAATCTTACATTCACAAATAAAATAAAGCACAAAATAAATACCGTAGATGAAATACCAGTATATCAACGATCTTATAAATATCCCATCATTTATAAGGAGGAAGTAAATTCACAAATAAATAATGAAGGAAAAAACTTTTCAGAACTCATTTTATAAATAAATATGTTTTATTGGGTATAAGTTCTGTAAATTTATTAGAAACACAACGTTTCAACAGCAAAGTGCTGCCTTTTTCAAGTGAAAATAAATATAAATATGATATAATATAATATTATAATATAATATTTATATTTATTTTCACTTGAAAAAGGCAGCACTTTGCTGTTGAAACGTTGTGTTTCTGATAAATTTACAGAACTTATACCCAATAAAACATATTTATTCACAAATAAATAATTTATTGAATGAAAATATCATAAGACACTCACATTCACCTTGGAGTAGCCCTATATGGATTGTACCCAAGAAGGAAGATGCTTCAAAACAAAAGAAATTTAGAATGGTAATCGATCATAGAAAACTAAATTCCAAAACCATCGATGACCGGTTCCCAATTCCTGACATAATAGAAATTCTCGATAAACTTGGAAAATCAAATTATTTTACAACTATTGATTTAGGAGTGGGTTTCACCAAATCGAAATGGACAGTAACTCTATAGAAAAAACAGCGTTTTCTACAGATCGGGTCACTTTGAATTTTTAAGAATGCCATTCGGGCTAAAAAACGCTCCAAGTACTTTCCAAAGGATAATGAATTTTGTGCTTAAAGAATTAATTAACAAAATTTGTTTTGTCTACTTGGACGATATTACTAATTTAGGAACATCTTTACAGGAGCATATTCGAAATATCAAAATTGATTTCAACAAATTACGAGAAGCTAACTTAAAGATACAATTAGATAAATGTGAATTTTCAAGAAAAGAAGTCGGTTACTTAGGACACTTGATTACTACTAACGGTATAAGACCAAACCCAGACAAAATAGAAACGATAAGGAATTTTACAATTCCCAAAACCAGCAAAGAAATAAAATCTTTCTTAGGTCTCCTTGGTTACTATAGACGATTCATACAAAATTTTGCTAAATTAACTAAACCACTCACAAAATGTTCAAAAAAGGGTACTAAAATTAATATAGAAGACCCAGAATACATTTCTTGTTTCGAAAAATGCAAATTATTACTTTCTAACTCTCCTATATTACAATACCCAAATTTCTCAAAACCATTTCGATTAACAACAGACGCTTAAAATTTTGCAATTGGTGCAGTACTTTCTCAAAATTCTGATGATAAAGATCTTCCAATAGCATACGCAAGTGGGACTCTAAATGAACACGAGATAAATTACTCAACAACGGAAAAAGAACTGCTAGCAATAATATGGTCAATAAAACATTTTCACCCTTATCTTTATGGAACCAAATTTAAATTAATAACTGATCACAAACCTTTAATTTGGCTCAATAGTTTGAAAGAACCAAATCAAAAATTAAATAGATGGAAACTTAAATTATCTGAATATAATTACGATATAGAATATCAAAAAGGCAAGCAGAATTACGTTGCAGACTATTTATCAAGAATACGAGAGCCATTTAAAATTAATTATAAAAATACTAATATTTTCGAACACCCTGAACCTTTAGTACACTGTGTATCTAAAGATTTCAAAATGAGTCAAGGCTTTGCAAAACAAGTTAACGAAATCTACCAAACCACTAATTATTTGGACAAAACGACAATAAGACAAAACATAGCTATTCAAACATCTCCAAAATTAATAATTCATTTAATTACTAAAATTAATTATTATGATGAGCCAGATTTGGAAGAAATAAGAAATTGTTCAAAGCAAGTTAGAGACTATTTAATTCAAAATAATATTTTTTCAATTAATATGCCTGAAATTGCATCAGGAATAGATAAGAAAAATTGGACCACAATAGAAAATATTTTGGAAGAAATATTTGCACAAACTAATATATACTAATATAAAGTAAACCAGAAATAAAACATATATTTACGTCTAAATCACATTCAATATTCTACGATATATTGTTATATTTAACGATTGCAATTGTTATAGTGAGTGCGGATGGCCGAGCGTGTTTGTTCACCTATACATGCTGTGCCAATTATCATCCCAGGCAAAGTGACGGATCACGTGAGCCTCGTTAGGATGTTAAAACAAACAGTGTCGCACGGTTTTGATATAAAGTATACGAGAAACCACGTAAATGTATACATGGATGAAAAATGCGATAAGGAAAGATTTTTGAACTTGATCAAACCAACAATCCAATACCACACTTACAGTGACGACGCAGAGAAAACCCACGCTTTCGTGATAAGAGGTCTGGATAGCCAACCGACGACAAAGGAAGTCAGGACAGAACTAGAAAATAAAAACATTGAAATAAAAGAAGTATACCGCATGTCAACGCAACACAGACCTCTTTATCTCGTCGTCACTGATAAGACACACAAGCTACCGGAGTTACAGCAAACCGTGCGAGCACTGTTTTACACAAAAATAACGTGGGAGAGGCACGTGAACAAAAAAATACTCACGCAATGCCGCAGATGCCAAAAATAGAGACATGCCACAGCGAACTGTGTACAATTTTGACATTTCTCCAGGGAAAGCTACAAAATGGCGCTTATCAATATCACAAAGTCAATTTGGAAAAAAAATATACAATTTCTTACTTACAATTGGTATACTGATATTAAGCATAACAACGTTTGTGAAACAGAAAAAGTTTTCATGAATTTCTGACAGGTAAATGTGTAGACCGAGACATAGTCTAAGATTAAAATATCATTTTAGGAAAGTTTAAGAGTAAAAATTTTTCAGATGTTCGATCACATTTTTACTTGATTGCACTGGCAAACAGAATACCACAGCCCAGCTGCGAGCGACATATCGACATGCGCGTGAGGCATTTACGAGACTAGAACCAGCGGGAAGTTTGTAAAAGCCACGAGTAAATTGTGCTCAGGTTTTGCGTATCTGTTTTAGCATTAATTGCTGTGTCAGAATACTTCTTGATATAATACATTTCTAAAAAAAGCCGTTTGTTATAATTGCTTTCGCGGCCAAGAATAACTGTGTTATCGTAGTCTACAAGATGTTTAGTTTTTTTGACATGGGTTGCAAGAGCGCATTTTTTTACATTCGATTTCTCGTCGCTTCTGTGTTGTGTTAAAATTTTTTGCTAAAAGAAATCTGAGACCTGGGAACTCTGTCTTTTCGAAACTTAAAGACAAACTAGATATTCTTCAACCATCAAATATAATTTACAAAGTTCCTTGCGGTGGTTGTGCAAAGGTACACATAGGACAGACCTCACAGAAACTGAGAAATAGAATGACACATTGTTACTTGTGCGTCTTGTTGAGCCAAACACATAAACGTCTGATCCAATATCTGAAATAATTGAATGTCGCACTTCAAGATATATATATATATATATATATATATATATATATATATATATATATACACTAATTTTTGTTCAATATGTTATAGCAAACTTGATGGGGTGTAATACTGCTATCATTTTGATAATTTAGATAACTAGCTATACATAGAATTTATAGTTTGCAATTCGATTTAACGTATAGATCCTAGTAGAATATTGCACCTCCTTACATAGGCAAACAAATCTTGAAGATTAATTGCCCTCGCAGGGTCTACACCATTCTTCAATGACTTCGAGGCCAGGCTCGGAGTGATCTGCAGGAAGTAACGGCAGAGCCATCGTCATTTTGACTGTTTTTTTTGAAATAATTATCGTCATTATGATTGCTCAAATGTAAACTCTGATATTTCTCTCACATAGCCTACACAGAAATTTATTGAGTTATTTATGATAGAGATACTTCGTTTTTTTTAAAACTATGTACTTACACTAGCGTAGAGGAAATAACATTCCACTACCTCCGCATGGAGGAATGAAGCGATCAATGCACCTCTTAACGCTAGTTCGTAGTCAGAGATAATAATTTCTGGCTCCAGTGTTGGAGTATATATCGAAAATTGCTCAAATACTGAATCGTATGATCTTCAGCTTCTGTTTGACATCATGATATAATGCCACCGTTAGAGTCTAATAAAATTAAATAGTTGGATATTTTAGGCAAACTACTCATAAGATACGAAGTATTTTTTCAGTAGCCACAAAATGTATTGTCAGGAGCTGATACGATAGAGGTCTTCTCGGCAAACATTTGAACGTCCCGTTTCAATGAATCTCCTAGGCATCTCCCATCACCACGTCCAGCAAGAACTGCGGTGCCAGGATCACGTCGCTTCCAGCTTTGCAGTTATTTGTGGATCTACATATGGACTCTGGCCTATCTCCAATATTAGAAACAAATTCATCCTGCCACCGGGGATCGACCATCATCTTCCCCAAGACAGTAGGGCTATTCGGGATTGCTGGATTCGTTCTGCGACGGGATCGCATTGACTGCTACTACATAAGAATAAAGCACGGCAGCCTCAGAATTCCTGTATAAAGTATGAGTGTTGAATTCATATCATACAAATATAGTAATTTTATTATTTGTTGAGAGTTCTTTAACTGGTGAAGAGAAAAATATAAACTTCAAATCGTTGTAGTTTTAAGAGGATCAATTTTCTCTTTTTCTTTTTAGTGATGAGAGAAGTGAAAGTATCGCGATCGCTGAAATTTTCCTACTATTGAAAGCACGTAAAATAACTTTGCCACAGTATTAAATAAGAATTTTGAAATAGGAATAAATTATGCTGTAATCTTTGAATTTAGTTTCAAAAAAGTGAGGTTATTGTTTTAATCTCCGTTTTCATTGAAAACAACAAAAATGTTGAAATAATTCGTCTCTAATTTTTCCGCTTCCTGAAACCTCCTTCACATAATGTACTCAACAAGATTACGTTATCTAAGTGACAGTTGTCCTTTCCGTTAATTTTGAATTTCAAACGTTACAAAAAATGAAGAATCTAATAAATCTAATCTAATTGTTGAGTTTTTTTTCATTGTAAATGTCATGCTATGACTGGTTTCATATTTGACAAAGGCCTTGAAAAACGTTCGTTTTTATTCTTTCAAGCTATTGTTTATGATTGTTCCATTGACTAGTTTTATATTGAAAAATTATCTTATTTCATCGTTGTCTTGATTAGAATAGAGCTCCGCAACCGATGTGCCATGGCACACTGGTGTGAAGAAGGCTGAAAATACAGCCGAAAGCTAGACAAATTAAGAAGAGTGTTTTATTAAGCCCAAATGTTGACTGCCGCACCCACAAATACCTGTTTATGTAACTAATTGCAGTCGCGATTACTCCTAACCTCAATTACAGGAATGGGTTTTTTCCAATCTCTACATCACCAGCATGGCTTACGTACGATGAGACTTTATAAATCATGGGCGTCAAATAACATCAAGATTGCAACATTCACAAACCGAAGAATATTCTTACTTAAATGCAGACAACATGGACTAATGCCAGCACATACTACCAATAATCATTCTACAACACCAGCAGCTTCACATACCCAAGATCCGAGCAATATACAACATCTGAACAGAGCATATTACAGGCTACGGAAACAGATACTTAATATTGAAATTGAATTGAAACTAGAATTTTAGAACTAACTCCACCCCATATATTCAATAATTTTGAAATTAAACAAAATGTTGTTTTTATCAGACTTTTTCATAATATTAGAACAAAAAATTCTAAAAAACTGACTGTCCTAAATGAAACGCAGCTCAGAAAAATACAAACGCAACCTAAATGGATAAAAAATATCAGCAATACTGATATTCCTTCAGAAGTTCAATGCATTTTGAGCCTTGGCCCAAAATTTTGCATCAAACCTAACAAAAATCAAGTTTGCATTCGTAAGTTGCTGTGCGACGTTGAATTTATTATTGGTCATTACCCTGATGCTTAGAGAAATGTATGTAGGGCTCAAGTCACAAATGTCTTAACCAACTATCTCCAATCAAATAATATGAATAATGATTATTTTCAACACCTTTTTATTAATTGTAAAAAATTTTTGAAAGAGCATAATGATTTGATAGTTTTACAGTCTGACAAGGACAATGTCACCTGTGTCATGGAAAAAGAAATATACCATTCAAAAAGTCTAGAAATTTTATCTGATACTGCTCCATATAAAAAATTGAATGATGATCCAACAAGTACTATTCAACAAAAGGCCAACAAACAAATTAGCATTTTGGCAAATACTAATAAGATCAGCAAAGAATTAGCGAGGACCCTTACTATTCATAATGCAGTTGCACCTAAATTCTACGGTCAACCTAAAATACATAAAGAAGTGTTGTCATTACGACCAATCATTGCATCTATGGACGCACCAAATTCAAAACTGGCGCAGTTCCTTACCAATATCCTTACTGCAGCTTATGATAAAAACAACAGCTACTATATAAAGAACTCCTTCGACTCTGCCGATTTTATTGATGACATGTCAATTCCTAATAACTTTATTCTTGTCAACCTGGATGTGGTTTCATTGCTTAGCAATATTTCATCTGATCTTGCTATAGCAAGCATAACAAAAAAGAGGCATTCCATAGAGGAATACAGTCCTCTTGAACTAAATAATTTTGTTAACCTATTTAAATTTGCCTTTGACAGCAGCTACTGCATATATGATGGTCACTACTACAAACAGCTTATTGGTTCCCCAATAGGTGCAATACTTTCACCCATTCTGGCCCAATACGTCATGGATGCACTATCAGATGCATGCTCCGAAGAATTGGAATTTACTTTTCCTTTTCCCAAAAATTCGTGGATGACACCGTAACTGCAGTTCCATCTGACAAAACAAACCATATCCTGCAAACATTTAATAACTACAATCCACAACTTCAATTTACAATAGAAATTGAAGCTGAAAACAGCATAGCGTTCCTCGACACAAAAATAATACGAGATGAGAATGGAGTACTACGCACAAATTGGTGCACTAAACCAATGGCGTCTAAACGTTACATCCATTATCTGTCAGAGCAACCAAAACAAGTTAAAGTAAATGTTATCCTGGGTCTAAAGAGACGTATTCGTCGCATTTCTCATCCCATGTACCACTCTGAAAATTAAAAACTCAAAAAAGTATTGCTAAGCAATGGCCATCCTGCTAAACTTACAAACAGCTTATAGTTCAATAGTACTAATGTTCAACATGATCAACGTAATACTGTTGTAACCCAACAACAATCCCCTACCAACATGAAATATGCATCAGTACCATATGTTTCTAATTTGACACCTTTAATTCAAAAAATTGTAAGAAGTGATACAGTTAAAATTGCGCTTAGAAGCTGCCTTACTGTCAAAAATATTTTGACAAGATTAAAAGATCGCGAACCGATTTTAAATCAATCCAATATCGTTTATCGTATCCCTTGCGCGGACTGTGAGCTGCAATATGTGGGCCAAAGCTCCAGGAACTTAAAAAGCCGTATTTCATCTCACAAAAGTGACACTAAGTTGAAACCTGGTGCCAGTGCATTATCAAATCACTGCAACACCACTAAACACAAAATGGCTTATGACCAGATTGAAATATTGGACAATGAACGGAATTTGTCCAAAAGAACGTTTCTGGAGATGGTTCATATTGCGAATACTCCTCAGTCCATGAATAAGAGAACTGATATCTGTGGCTTGAGCAACATCTACGTTTATCTGCTACGAATGTTTGAAAAAAAGCAGCAGTCAGAACCAATTGGTGGTCAGAATCCAAATTCAACTCAAAAACCACATCCGTTTTTCAATTTATTCAAGTAACAATTTATTCGTGACAATTCTTATTTTATACAATTGCATTTGTATGTTTTTACCTTTTTTCACTTTGCTTGAAATTCTAAAAGAATAACTTATTTTTAGAATATTCACTGTTTGTTTACTTTAAATTAATTAAGTAACTATTCTAGTTACTTTTTCTCCTTCTGGGGGATTTTGGTTGTCCTTCAAAAACAATTCAAAAAGGATTTTCGAAGTTAGAATAAGTTCTTTCTGCATTGGATGCTACAGGATTTAGTTTGAACATAAAAAAGTATAGGTTTTTTGGGACATTCCTGGAGTATTTAGCAAGAAATATTTTCGGAGAAGGTATTCGACCGGGTAAGGAGAAAATCTCCGCATTGACCAATTCACCTGTACCAAGTACAGTGAAACAGGTAAGACAATTCATGGGACTGGCAAATTATTTCCGTAGATTCATACCTCAATTTGCCTTAAGAACGGCCTGCATCACCGGACTTACCAAGCAAAATGTTGGCTTCGAGTGGACTTTGGAACACGAAGAAGCTAGAAGGTATGTCATCGAGTGTCTCAGTAGTAGACCGCTTTTATGTGTGTTCGATCCAGAGCTGCGTACAGAATTGCACACTGATGCAAGTGCATTAGGATATTGCGGTATACTTTTCCAGAGACATAATGTTGGACAGCGAGTTGTAGCATATTTCAGTCGTCGAACTACTCCCGCAGAAGCGAAGTATTTCTCTTACGAGCTGGAGACATTAGACATTGTGCAATCCGTAAAATATTTCAGGACCTACTTATTAGGAGTAACGTTTAAAATCATAACTGATTGTAACGCCATCAAAGCTACAATGAACAAGAAACATCTTGTACCTAGAGTGGCCCGCTGATGGAGCTATCTTCAGGACTTCACCTTCGAAGTAGAGTATAGAAAAGGAAAACAAGTCCCTCACGTGGACTATCTCAGTCGTAATCCACCGAAGAGCAGCATGGTTACGTCTATTCGGATAGGCACATGGCTCGAAGTCGCTCAGGCTAAGGATAAGGTAACACAAAATTTAGTTGCAAGAATCAAAAATGGAGACACTATTGCAAGTGATTATCAAATAGTCAGTTCTACCATGTTTCAGAAAGTCAAAACATCAGATGGCAAAACTGAATTGAAATATTACGTACCCAAAGGGAGTAGGCTGAGTCTACTCACATTGGGTGGGAAAAAACCACTTCATAAATTAAGGGAGAAATTTTGGTTCCCTAAAGCAGTGAGATTTGCTAGGAAATACGTCGCTCATTGCCTGACATGCCTTCTTACTAAAAGGAAGACAGGACCAAAACAAGGATTTCTGCACTCGATCGACAAAATTGGTATTCCTTTTCACACTATACATGCCGATTGTGTTGGATCTTTTCCCACAGACAAAGAGGGATTCAAACACATTCTTTTAATTGTAGATGGATTTACGAAGTACTTACTCCTTATCCCCTTGAGAGGCCTAGCTGGAGAAGAAACCTCCAAAATGCTGGAACGCAATATCACACCATTTGGAACTCCCAGGCGAGTTATAACTGACCAAGGAACTAATTTTACAGATTCCAGAACAAGAGGTCTATTCAGAAGAATGAACATAGAGAATCATTAAATCGCTACTGGGGCAGCAAGAGCAAATGGACAAGCTGAACGCTATGTTGCCACCGTAACCAGTCTATTAACCACCGAGACAAAAGATGGGTCAGAATGGACGAGCGTGTTGCCCAAAGTACAATTAACAATAAAACGACAGCTCAAAAATCTACGAGGTATTCGCCTTTAAGGCTCTTGGTGGGAATCAATTCTAACACACCTTCAGTTCAAGCGATCGCTGACTTGGACGACAATAACGAGGGCCATATCAGCATCGCGGATGATAGAAAGTCTGCTTACGATAAATTTTGTAGAAATGCAGAAAGGCGAAAGCAAAGATTTGACAGAAAGAGATGTCGAGTGGATAAGCTCAAAGAGGGAGATTACGTCGTGGTTCAGAAGCAAAGTCCAAGACTAAGTAAATTGGAACCAAAGTTCAAAGGACCATTCAAGATCCTTAGAGTGCTTCCCCATGATCGCTATGAAATAAGTACGAAACGTGAGCAAATTGTTCCGATAGATTAAATCAAATGGTATAAGGGCGAATGGTGTGAGATTCATTTTCCAGTAGCGACGGTGAGTTATTGTTGGTTATTCTGCCAGTATTGGCACAGAGATAGAGTAGTCAATGAGTCTGCTGTTGCAGAACAAACTACCAGTTGTTAATTGGAAATAGTCACTGAGTCTGCTATTGCAGAACAAACTACTAGTTGTTAATTGGAAATAGTCACTGAGTCTGCTGTTTGCAGAACAAACTACTAGTTGTTTTACGGAAGTAGTCACTGAGTCTGCTGTTTGCAGAACAAACTACTAATTGTTCAATGGAAGTAGTCATTGAGTCTGCTGTTTGCAGAACAAACTACTAGTTGTTTAACCCTCCGTTGCGCGCGCTACTTATCATAACAGCAATGCTCGCGCGGCGTCTGACAGACACCAGATGAAAATGGCTAGATTTGTTATTTATAATTGGATTTTTATATTTATTTTAGATGATATGTAAAGATTGATCCTTTCTGTAGACGTTTATCGGATTGAACTTAAAAAAAGTATGAATATGAAGTTATACTTATGGAAAAACTGAGAAAACTGATATAAGGCATTGAATTTGTCATTCATTGAAAGACAGTAGTTATTACATATGAAATTTGCATGATCCATGTAGCTAGAGCCGATTCAACCTTTGCAGCAAATTTTTTTTTCACATCAGGCAAAGAAGTAACTATATTTTGTGGAAAAGTCCTCACGTTGAAGAAAGGATCTTCCATTTCCCATTTAATATCTTTTTTCTCAATAACTACATTTCTGGTCTTATCATTACCATCTCGATTTTATATAGCATCACTTGACACATCATGTTCTGAATCGCTTGATCCGAGTGTTTCCTCAATATTATTGTATTGATCTACACTTGTATCATTTGACTCTAAGAACTCCTCATCATCGAACTGCAATACTAAATTTCGTAGAATTTCAGTTTTCATCATTAATTGGATTGAAAATTGATTTTTGATCCATGTCAATTAATATTGAATATCGATAGTAAGTATTATGCGCAATTTGATGGCTGAAGTAGAAGAATATTACAAAATAGCCGAGTATCGTATTGTTACACAAGTGCGCGTGGGGAGTCTGTGAGACACCATTAGCACCTATTGCAAGACCTGCATGTAATAGACTGAAGCGGAGTGGCGTGATTCAACATTGGCTAGTGTTAGGAAGGTACCAAGGTGCTGACCGTCCTCAACTTCCATTCGTAGAAATTATGATGTTAAATACACTCACTGGCGTCTCACAGACGCCGCGCGAGCAACGGAAGGTTAATGGAAGTGGTCACTGAGTCTGCTGTTTGCAGAACAAACTACTAGTTGTTTAACGAAAGTAGTCACTGAATCTGCTATTGCAGAACAAACTACTGTCTGTTTAGCGGAGGTAGTCACTGAGTCTGCTATTTGCAGAACAAACTACTAGGTGTATAATGAGGTGATCACTGGGTCTGCTGTTGTAGAACAAATTACTGAAAGATGTGTGGTCATATTTCTAAATGCAAATGGTTTCAATGTCAGTGGATGATTTTAAATTTTTATTTAATTCCAGAAAAAGACTTTAATGATGTCCAACAGTTAGACACCGCCACGAGCGAAAGAGAAGTTCCAGTATCCCGAGATCGTGATACAGATCAGGATGGCCGTGTTAGAGAATAATCAAGAATGATTATGTTAGACAGTAATCAAGAATGATTATGTTAGAGAGTAATCAAGAATGATTATGTAAATCCCTCACACTCAAATAACTTAGTGATTATATTATTATAACTTATTAACTGTAGTTAGGTAATTGTTATATACACAGGGCAAGTTACCGCAGCACGAGCTCAGTTTATGTTTGGACAGAGCGGTGAACGGGTTATTGTCTAAACAAAGTGTATTGAATATTGTAAGTAGTAAGTGAAACGGGCTTAATAAATAAATGTAAAAGAGATTCGTGCTTTATCCTAATTATTTTATGTGCGGCTTATTATATTTCTATCATACATATATATATATATATATATATATATATATATATATATATATATATATATATATATATATATATATATATATATATATATATATATATAATATATATATATATATATATATATATATATATATATATATATATATATATATATATATATATATATATATATATATATATATACACACACCATTTGAATTTTTAGTTGAGAAGTTATTCTCTCTTTGAGAATCATAATCGACAATTTTCTATAGAATAACAAAAAATCTCTAAACATTGATGATTTCATTGCTTATTGACTTTGAAATCAGTTATAAACAATTTCTGATGCTAAAAAAAAATCAATAGAAGGCGATACCAAAGATGAAAAGGCCACTAAATTTGTGAACAACAAACTGCTGTAACTTTTAGACTATTGGAGATACAATAATCCCTTCCAGCATTTAGTTGCATAGGTTTTTTATAATTTTGTAGTCTTATAAAAAAAAATTGATAAAAATAAAAATTATTTATACCTAATTGTTAACTTGATGAACAATGAAATTATGAATGGAAAAATATATTTAAATTTTTCGTCATTCTATAACGAATCGTCAATCATGTCTTCTGAGAATGAAATAATTTCTTGACTAATAATTCAAATGGTGGATATATAAAAATAATTATTGGGAACATTAAGAAATTTTTTTCAAAGATGAATTCAAAAAAATTGAGTCGTTGAATAATCTGAACAATACAACGGTGAAAAAAAACTTCTCAATTTGTTCATAAATATCATGAACAAATGCCTTGAGAAAATTGAAAGCAAGGTTTTTCAATGCCTTTATTAGTTATGACACTAGCAATAACATAACATATATAATTAAAAAAATGCAAAATTTTTTAGATTTCTTATTTTTGTAACTTCAATAGTATATTATATCACAGGGACCGAATGACCTACCTAGGATAAAGTTGGTTGCACTTGGTGCAGGGAAGGACGGAGCTCAAGGCGTAGCTTCGTGCAGCCAACTTCATCCGTAAAAATAATGACGGTCGTTCAGTGTCCGTGTTGCATACGATACTTTTTGTAATAAGTGCACCAAAGTATCTATATTACTGAACTTTTCAAATGAATTTAGATGTGTTGATACTATCTTATCGATTTTACAAACAAAGTTTTGCAATTGTGATCACATTCATAGTGAACTAATAAAATAAAATATAAGTTACATGACTTAATTTATTGATTGATATTTTTCACATTTTCTGTGCTATTCTGTTCATATTCAATGCACACATAATAACGACACATCCCATAATACAAATTTCTTGCAAATATCAATTTGACAATTGATTGATATTTTTCACATTTTCTGTGCTATTCTGTTCATATTCAATGCACAGACAATAACGACACATCCCATAATACAAATTTCTTGCAAATATCAATTTGACATATATCAATGAAACTGAAAGATCCAACGACATCCATGATTCACCATTTTCATTTTTACCTCTAGCAACGAACTTTAATTCTCTGTAAATAGAGAATTAATGAAAATTGTCAACTTGGTTTGGAATTGAGAAAATTTGAAGCCTAATTCAGCTCAGTAATAGGGTACTTTAGGTATTCGTGTTACAAAAAAACTTATGATAAACAGGATAAACAGCTTTTACTTATATGACGTAATCTCCAGTAAGTGAAAATTTTATAGACAAATCATTTCAACATTTTTTGATGTTTTCGATGAAAACAGAGGTTCAAACAACTGTCTCACTTTTTTAACTTCATTCTATCGAGTGTTAGAACGAGATCAGAATTTATTTGTATTTTTAAATTGTTATTTATTACTGTAAGAGTATTATTTCACATGCTGTACTGTCTCAGTAGCCGGTGTGCTTGCCCTCCAACGACCGCGCGAAACCCTATTTTCAACATTGAATTAAAATTTGAAATAATACAGATAAAGCTTCCAGAGGTGCAATTTTTTCTTTTGGAAATTCTATCTTCTTCATGAATATGCTTTCCGATTTGCAGTATCTCTTAAAGTTTTCAAGTTATTGCCAAAAAATTAAACATCTTTTTGTGTTTAAATTTGTTGTTAATAACAATTGTATTTTTTCTTTGGATATGACAATTCATTCTTCGAGTAAAACATATTGTACATATATTATAATAACTTACCGTGCTGCTTCTTCATCATAAATATTACGGTGTCTTTCACGCTCCCTAGCAGAACTATTCACTAGAGCTCTGCGGAACACTGTCTGATTATCCACTCTTGGGAAATCGTGTTCTCAACGATCTTTTAATAGAAGAACCTTGCCTCCTCTGTTCACCTTAATCGATCCGAAGCAGGTATAATTCATTTTATGTCTGCACTGATAGTATTTGAAGCATAGTTTTCTCATTAAAATAATAAATGATTTACCATGCTACAAGGAATAAACGACCGTTATTATTGTCCAGGATGAAGTGGCTGCACTTGGTTAAGGCAAGGTAAAGACGAATCCCAAGGCGTAACTTCATGCAGCCAAACTAATCCGTGACAAGGCAGAGCTAGAGAAAGTGAACATCGGAATAGAGAAAATTCAACTTCTAGTGATGTTTAACAATGTTACGGCAACAATTTAACGAACTTGTATAAGATCAAGAAATTTTTATAGTTACGCATATCCCTGCTTACGTCGTCACAATTTATATTGATATTCCAAGTATTCCATATTTGGTTGGAACAATAAAAATATAATATGAGTGTAGGGCACAAAAGAACGACACTCTTGAACTTAATTTGCACAAAACTAAAACTAGAATGCCAATGGCACTGGCGCCACGAAAAAGTACCAGTAAATAGTTTATATGTCACAAAACTCACAATACATATTCCGGATACCAAACTCATATTTACACAGGAAAATTCAACAGTATAATGAACACTAAAACTAATAAGTATATTGAACAGTATACTAAGACTCGAATAATAATAGTACAAACGCCACGATCAGTTTATACGATGCTTATGACTATATATATATATATATATATATATATATATATATATATATATATATATATATATATATATATATATATATATATATATATATATATATATATATATATATATATATATATATATATATATATATATATATATATATATATATAAATCACCCTATCAATTTGACGTCCTTACAAAAATGTTCATTTTGGCGTCTATTGAAAGGAACGCGTATAGTTGAAATCTGATCAAAGTATATTACATAATTTTGCATGGGCTCTTCAGATTCCGCACAGACATTAAATTTTACGCAATATTCACAGAATTCCCATTTCCTATACAATATGACCTCCTTTCATCATAACATCAATGTGGCGTCAATTATATACGTTACATATTGTATTTATAGTGGCGTCCTATCTATATATATGCTTTCACTTCATGTTTAATGTGGCGTCCCCCTTGTTGCCAGATTTAATTTCTACAGGTCGATGAGCACCTCTTTCGCGTAGAACGTTCCATCGATGACACATGTGAAGCGGTATATTCAAAGGTTTGCGTAGAATTACATTATTCAAGTTTTGAAATGTGTTGATACTCAAGACATCTTCATAGAGTAGTAATATGTCATCGATTCACAGAGAACTAATAGTAAATTGAAAGATTCTGCGGGAAAATATGGATTTTTGATTGATAATTGGTATTTTCGAGTTCTGAAGTAAAATGTATTTGCCATGTCAGTGAACTGTTGGTAGATATAAATAGAAGTATGTGAAGGATGATTTTCAGGGAGAACTTACGGATGTCATATGAATTGTGATAATAATTGTTCTATTGGAACGTAACAAAATTTTGGCCGGAACTTGCATTTGCTCAAGATTTTTCTATAAATGTGTAATGGAGGTCAGTGTGAGTATAAATCTTGATTCTGGGAGCTCATCAGGCCACCATATTGGAAATAGGAGTACAGACAGTATTTTTGCAAGATCTTGAGAGCCGTGAGTCTCACGAAAAAAATCTCATAGCTTCTTGAAAGATTATTGAATTCTTCACAATCTTAGTTCAAATACTTTTCGCCGTGAAATTATTATGTCTACATCCTCCCTTAATCAGCACAAATGCCAGATCAAGACTCATTGAAGCTTATAGGTCGTAATTTAATGAGATCCATGGGCTAGTGAATCAAATGCTTGTGAAATCCTCAAAGTTAAGGCCTCCTGAAGCCAAGGTCTGTGGACACGTGCCTATTGGGCTTCATGTCTAAAAGAGATACTTCCTACTCACCTTATCAAATACCCTATACTACTATCCTTGGATTCAGCTCTAGCAGATAAAATATTTGTCTACAATTATTATCATATTACTGACTTTCCTCTCAACATTCCCAATATTCAAACTAGTGTTACTATCCTAATTCAAGTATATGATATCAGTTGAGTCAATAATCGTCAATTTAATTTATCTAAATGCTAGGAAATTTTCAATACAGAAACATTTGGTTAGGAATTAGATTCGGATAGCAACAGTAATGGAGTCTCAGACAACTGAATGTTACTTTATCTGTGTACTGATTTATTATTTGTTGCTTCTACAAGTTCTTATATCTTAAATCTATTAGTGGAATTCATAGTAGTCTGTTTTGACTTTCCACGATATTCTGGTTTAAGACAAGAGTAATATGCTGCGACCTTAAATTTTCATATGTAGGCTATTTTATATGCACAGTGTGGTAGAATAACTATTCCATTCTCTATTTTTGTATATAAGTATGCATGGAAGGGTTATTATAATATGGGCAGAATATCTGTGCTATACCTATGAGGTAAGAAAGAATTATAGTTCAACCGATCAATAATAGCACTTCAATAATGAATAACAGTCTATCGAGTATTGGGGTCTACGGCCGAAGCGCCAGCAGAGACCAAAAAAGAATATTAGAATATTACGCTTTTTCAGGCGATCATCACGAAAGAATTCAAAATCACTAAATTTTATACATTCATTTCTGAAACATTGCAAATGTGAATCTCAGTTGTCATTGATATTGTCTTATTTAATTGTCTAAAAGTTCGTATCTATTTCTCCAATTGCAAGAACTATAGAGATTGACGGAAGGATATAATATGTATTTCGGCGGAAATTGTTCCTTCAGACTTCATCCAGCTGCCCATAGAGGTAGGTGTGAAGTGTTGATCAAGTAGTTCTCACAGATCAGTCCCAAAAAGTAATATTTGACAGATCAATGTCAAAAAGTAAATTTAGGTAGATGTGTACAAGTAAGTAAAACTTCATGGCCGCAAGAAGGGCTATAGAAATACCTTTTCTATTATGATCGCCTAAAAAATTCATTTTTAGCACTTAGCACATAAACTTCTGAACAGAACTGTGACAGATGATTAATACAACAATTATGTGGGCACAAAATTAATCTACGAGCAAAAATTGTCCAAATACGATACCCTTCGATCATTCCTATTATTCAAAGTTGCTGAGAATATGGCGTTTATCAGTATTCACTCTTCATATCTTGTATATCAATCTAGAGGCCAAAAGCTTAATCGTTGAGAATGGAACTTGTTGAACTGTGTACAACTCCATCCTCTGATAAGTTTTTCCACAATGCAAATTGGTAAGCGTATAATTTTGAAAGTCAGGAGTCTTTCCATATCGTATATCTCCAAGAATCTCCTCTGCTGTTTGCGTTACAATATGGGGCACAAAGTCAAATACTACTCACAATATGAAATAAAAAACATTCAATAAGTATGGTTTTGTAGATTTATCGAAGTAATCCAGGTGAGTCTCTTCCAACTAACTTGTACAAAGTACAAATGAGTAGAGTATTGTTGAACCGCCAAAATCACATTTCGAGATTCTGATGAAAATACTTGTTTTGAGCATCCCCAAATTAATTTTGATTATTTTCGACTTGACGTCGGTACGTACGTATGAATGTTTGTATGTATATAGCTAAATTTTGTATTTAAGAGTGGTCTGAAGTCTAGTTTTGCAGCCCCCATTATGGCTGCAATCGTCTGTACCAGAAATGCACTGTACTTGGAACTTTTTCCGAATTTTTCACATGAATTCAAAATGTTGAAATTCAGTATTTCGGATCCCTGTGGCATCATAATAAATATTTTCTATTTTAATACTAATTGGCTGTGCTGGAAGTGTACAGTCTATTTGAGTTTTTTGCATTAATTCAGAACAATCAGCCGTGGAGTATTGAAATTTCGTATCAAACACTTCTATAAAACCTTATTGTACACCTTGCATTATGATTGCAGTCAGATCAACCAGGAGTGCAGTTTACTGAGCACGTTTTCGAATTTTTCGCATAAATCCAGAACAATCAGCTGTGAAATCTTGAAATTCCGTATTTATAGAAATTGTAGCATTCGAACGATAACTTAATATCTTCATAACAATCTATTGAGCTTAAAATAGGCTTTATCTGATAATCTTACATAATTTTTCGCATAAATTCGAGATTTTCGCCGTGGAATGACGAAATTTGGTATTTGAGACTGCTAAAACGTTTCATGGCCAGTTGCACCACTGTCCCTTAAATTTTAGGTGTCACCTAACTTAACAATATAGTATCAAAATTTGAAAATTGAATGTGACATGAAGATTGCTGTCCTCATTTTGATTCGACATTCTTTGTATAAGTGAAGATTACAATTTGAGCTACAGCGGTGCAACAGACCATTAATGAATTGTAGCATCTAAATGGTTGAATTATCATCTCAAACTTTAGTTGGAATCGATTTTGCCTAGTGTCAATATCAGTGTCAACTGTTAATTATTGAGTCAAAAGATGTACAAGTAAGACATGTGGTGTCCACATCAGATTTTTTTCCATGTTTTCGAGCAAAACGGTGTCGAATTTTATATCAAAGATCAATTATAGAATGCAAAATTGTTCAAAATGCTACCAGCCTAATGTTGCCTCCACCTATATTATCCTTGTCTATTCTTCTCCTTCCCCTTCCCAACGGAGCAGGGGGTGGCACCTTTATTTTTCGCTGAAGTATTTGACCTTCACTATCGATTGGTACTAGTTTCAATCATAAGATCTATCAGGGAAAATGACCCCAACAAAAATGAACAATTGCAGCCTTTTTTTGAAGCTTGAGGCAAAATCCTAGATTTATAAAGTCTGTCACCTCATTGACCACTAAATTTCCGATTGATTCATATATAATTTGGCCATGAGTTTCATTAGGGAACATAAGGTGCGACCGGCTCTCCGACCACAAGAAATTTTCTCACACAGTCGCGAGAACAGAGTCAATGTTCAACTATCCACAAACTGAATAAGAAAAGCGACGATATGATAATTCGCACAAATTGAAATAACAGATAGAATTGATGTATGTTTCATATACACTCTATCCAATTATAATCAGAATTAGAAGATGACGATATCCCCTTGATCAGCTTTTGAAGAAATCATTCTAGGTCCAGGAGCAGTTAATAACATTTACGCTTAGTGTTTAATGCACGTGAATCATTCAGTATAAACATTCACATGAAAACTATGATTGCTCGTATTTTGCATAATTTTTAATGAATTCGAGGGGTATTAAGATCGTTCTGCATATGTCATGTGATTTTTATTGAATAAATATTTTATCAGTATGTTTTTGTGTCAATGTTGTTAGATATTCTCTTTCAGTCCAAACACTGATTTTTCAATAGTTACATGCAAATCTATCAAAAAAATGATATTTTTGTAAAAGTTTGTTAGTAGAAAAGGATTAATTTATACGAAGAATGATAAAAATAGTCCATGGAATAGAAATCAGTTTGAGCGTATCATTTCCGAGATACATTTATTGTTTAATGCATTCAATATTTATAGCCCTTTGCAAAACCCAGGCAACCAAATAGATGAAGCTCTCATTCAAAAAAAAAACTCAATTTGTACCTCAAACTAAATTGTGGCTTATCACAATAACTCAAAAGGAGATATGTTATGATAATAATTCATCCACTCATTCTACTTTTTTTTGGTCATACTGCGAGTGCAACAGGGACCTCAAAAACATGAATAATTTGAGATTCATCAATTTAGTCCCATTAAAAGCAATAATGAATTTGCAACAAAAATGTTCCACTTGCTCTGTGCAAACGATATAATTTGTTTTTCTACAACAATAATAAGACCACATCACGGATGAAATAGCGAATTCTCACATTTTTCTAGAACTTGTAATAAGTGATCCTATAGTTGGGAAATCGACCGCATCTTATGTTCCCTGATCGGACTTATGGTCAAATTTTATATGAATCAATCAAAAATATAGTGGTCAATTAGGTGCCAGGCTTTTTAAATCTGGAATCTTGCACTAAGCGTCAAAAAAAGGCTACTTCCGATCAATTTTCATCAGAGTCATCTTCTCTGATAGAACTTATTATTAAAACTGGTACTTATTAGTAGCGAAAGTCGGATACTCTGACAAAAAATCAGGGTACCACCCTCTGTTCTGTCTCTTTGAACTTTCTTTTTGATTGTTGTGTTTTTTCTCTGTTTTGGATAGAACGGAGGTAGTATCCTGGTTTTGTCCTAGAGTAGGTACTTGATCTCGGCAATTGATTGATACTAGTTTCAAGTTAACCTCAAACATATTGACTAGATATGGCCTTTTTTCGATACTTAGAACAGGATCCTAGATTCATAAAGTGTGATATCCCAATGATCACTATATCTCCGATCAATTCATATACAATTCAGCTCTAAATCCAATCGGGAACGATAACGTGCGGTCGGTTCTTGAACTTTTATTCATTTATTCATTTTTATTTATTCACCATAATTATCCAACAGGGAGAACCCCAATTACAAAATAATTCGAATGAAACAGAGTTGATAATCCCAATGTCATTGCTACAATTAGTAGACTCTACTTTTGGTACAGAAGTACAAGAAATAAAGATAAAAAGAAAGAAATAATAATATATACATATATGTTGAATGCATACCCTAATAAAAACAGTCATTTAGTCACGTATCACTGATCTACTACTACAAATTACTACAGTAAATTATTCACATCAAATTTAAATTTTGACAGACTATCAGCTAAATCAATATCAGAACAATAAATGTTGATAGTATTACACAAAAAAATCATAGGCGAATTCAAATGATAATTTGTTCTAGCAAAATCACATTTAAATGTATTGAATATCCATGTATTACAGGGTAGAACGAAAAAATTTAATTCAGCCAAAATATCAGGCGAATCAACGGAATTATTCACCACCTTGTAAATGAATATCAATTGTTGTTTGATCTGTCGAATTTCCAGTGAGCTAGTATTGAATAAGTTGGGCAGAGTATCATGATTACAGTCCGGCCAAACCTTATTTGTACGGAAGAAACAATGTTCGTAAAACTTTTTCTGAACATTTTCTATTAGAAAAACTTGATTATTATAGTGTGGAGACCAAATTAATGAGCCGTATTCATGCTTGATACGAACTAGCATGTTGAATAAAGTTTTTAGGCTTGAGATATTTCTGAATTCATAGGTTATTCTCAAAACAAATCCAGATAGTCTGTATGACGTACTTACAATATCTGAAACATGAGGAGATAATGTAAAATACTGATAGAAAGTCATTTCAAGATCTTTCTTAGATAATTTTCGTTGTGAGATTAGAAAGAGGTACATGAATTTGCTCACTTACTCCTCATACTGGAGTCAGTATTTAACAGTTTTTTACTTATATTTGAAATTGACTCCTTAAATTTTAAGTTGATGTAGAATTACTTCCAAGCAAGAATACTTCCTGACATCAAATAACTGTACTATAATACTTTGGTCTGCAGTAAAATATTGGTAGAAATATTATGTTATGACATACATAAGAAATACAAATCTAAATTCAAGCCATAGTCCCAACAAATTCCATGTCAAAAGCGCAACATCTGTTCCATTATCGATCGCTTCACTCTATGAGGTCATGTTCTGTGACAGTGTTGTCAAGTTTCTGGACGCCAGTATGATGGCGGAATATATGAAGTCGGAATATACACGTATATTTTTGACGCCACTAAAAATTGGAGCGGAATTTTTCGGAACCAAAGATATACGAAAATTTTCATTTCCCTATCATTTTGGCGTCAAAATGAAATTTTGAATTCAGCCTCTAGAGGTCGGGAACAAGCCAGAAAAAAATTTTGAAGTGATTCTAAAGTGGCGTCCGATATACGGACTCCAATTTACAATGGACGCCAGATTAAATGCAAACGCGCAATATAAGGACGCCAAAATGATATGAGGATTTATATATATATATATATATATATATATATATATATATATATATATATATATATATATATATATATATATATATATATATATATATATATATATATATATATAAATTATGAATCCCAAAACGCGGAAGTTTCGTTATTTGAGATCACAAACAACGTCGATTCTCTTAGAATAAGGAAAACATGTAATAATTGTGAACAAAAAAATACTCACACAATGCCGCAGATGCCAAAAATGGGGACATGCCACAGCGAACTGCAACAGAGCGCCAAAATGCTTGAAATGCGCTCAAGAGCATCTGACCATGACGTGTACAAAGACTCGTGATACTCCGGCAAAATGCGTGAACTGTGACGGTGCGCACCCAGCAAACGCATCAAGCTGCCCGGAGTATCAGCGCAAAATACAAGAAGCCAGTGACCGCAACGAGCAAGTTAAACAGCGTCATGGTCAGATGATGGCCGCTAGAGGCTTGACACCCAATAGATTCGTACCTGCACCAGCCCCCACCACGAATGCCTGGACCCAACGGAGACGAAGCACAGCGGCGGCCATCAACATCAACGCAGCTGCCTTCCCTACTCTTCCCCCGCCCACGCGGCCATCGCTCAACCTGCCAACGCCCCAGCCCACATCATCATTAGCCCCACCCACGCCATTAATGCCCATCCCCCCTTCTAATGAGACTTTTACTATGTTCAATGAACTAAAAAATGAAATAGATACTTTAAATAATATGATTAATATTAAAAATCTGATTAAATTTGTAAAAGATTTAAACAATAAGCTCAAAAACTGTACAGACGCACATTCACGCACCTTCATTACCATAGAACATATTCAATCAATTCATTCATATAGTATATAAGCATTCACTACCAATATAGGATCATGGAATGCAAACGGCATCAAAAACAAGATGGGTTAGCTGATACATTACCTACACAAGTACAACATTGACATTCACATTATGACACTTACAGAAACACGACTTAAACCTACAGACACCCTACGTATAAAGGGATACACAATACACAGGATGGACAGAGTAATACAAACACACGTACCAGCAGGAAGAGTGGCAGTGCTGGTCAAAAACAGTATATCACATACACAAGCTCACTTACCGCACACATCATTTGAATCCATCGCTATCCAGCTCTCTGATAGTACACACATAGTCACAGTATACAATGGACCACGTAACAATTTCACCTATAATGATTTGCACACAATACTTCAATTAAGTGGAAAAGTATTGGTAATTGGTGACTTCAATGCAAGACACACTAGCTGGGATTGCAATAATCAGTCAAACAAAAATGGCAGAACACTGCATTCATTTTCATTAAACCATAACTGTATCATCTCCTTTCCAACAGAGCCAACAGAGCCAACACACTTCCCCGCCAGTGGCATGACTCCATCCATTATAGACGGGATAATCCTCAAAAATATAAATAATATCACAGACCCTATAGTACATCAAGAACTAAATTCCGATCACTTCCCTATCCTCACAAAATTACGTACACATATCGCACAAACAGATGATACACACACAACAAGAACATACAAAGACCCAAACTGGATCTTATTCAGAAAAACATTGAATAAAGAAATCAAAATAAATAATAAAATTGAAACAAATGAAGAACTAGATGAGGTTATACAACACTTTACTGACACACTTAATAAGGCAATAAATCTGCATACAAAAACACATAAACTCCAATCACACAAAGATAAATTGCCAGACCACATCACACGTTTAATAACACAAAGAAATAATACAAGAAAACTATGGCAACGTAGTCGTGATCCTGATCTACGCACACAAATAAACAAACTAACACAAGACATCAAAAATGAAATATACAAACACAAAAACCAATCCTGGAAACAAAAGCTCGAATCCTTAAATCCTGCTGACCCTAACCTATGGAAACTCACCAAAAACCTAAGAAAGCCCTTTAAACCTATTCCTGCCCTAAACCAAAATAATGAAATCCTTTTTACCGATGACTCGAAAGCTGAAGCGTTGGCAGACGCTTTCGAGTCATTCCATACCATCGACGAGTCCCTTAGTCCCGAGCAAGAAACAATAGTCCAAACTACCCGGAATTTCCCTAACAAAGAACATCCCATGAGTCCAAAAACACTGGCAAAATTCCTAACAAAACCCACTGAAGTTGCCAGTGTCATAAAATCCTTCTCCAACCAAAAAGCGCCAGGCACCGACCAAATTCAGAACATCATCCTAAAAAACCTATCACAAAAAGCACTAGTGCAGTTTACGTACATTATAAATGCTGTAATAAGATTACAGCATTTTCCAGAATGTTGGAAAACTGCACTAGTGTGTCCTATACCCAAACCTAATAAAGACCCTAAAAATCCTACAAGCTACCGCCCTATAAGTCTTCTCTCGACCCTTTCAAAGGTGACAGAGAAGATAATCCTATCACGTGTCCATAAACACGACTCTAAAAATCACATCACTCCAGATGTTCAATTTGGTTTCCGTCCCAAATACAACACTACCCAACAAGTAGCGAGGATTGTGACAGACATAGCGACGCAATATAATAAGCAAAAAGTCACAGTAATGGCCCTTTCAGACGTCGAAAAGGCTTTCGACAAAGTATGGCTTGAAGGGCTCATTTACAAGTTGATCCAAGCGAAGTTCCATCGCATACTAATCAAACTACTTAATTCTTACCTCACTAACAGGCAGTTTAGAGTCAAGATCGGCAGTACTGTGTCTACTGTGTCTTTTAAGCTTTGATTCATCCCAAGTACAAGTTGTATTCATTTTGCTCTTGCTTTGTTTAATTTTTTGAGAGGTTTTACTCTCAGTCTGGTTTTTCATCTAGTATTGATTTATGCAGTTTTTTGTGATTGTTCATTTAGTGCAGTTTGTTTTGAAGTAGTACCTTTGTGTGATCCACTATTTGATAAAACGTTGTTGAATAGTTATTTTTTTTCTTCAATATTTAATTGAACATACTTGTGCGTGTTCTACTGGCAGTCAATTACTCGCTGTGAATATTCCTACCGTTACAATAAGATGTCGTCAATGTGCTCCATATGTTCAAAAAAAACTGATTCCGCCCTATCTGTAAAGTGCTATAACTGTGCCATCATATTTCACATTGACTGTGTCCAAATCAGTCAGTCGGATTCTCGATCCCTGAGGTCCAAAAAAAATCTCAAATGGTTTTGCAATTCATGTGAACCTTCAATTGAATCCAAAACTACAGAGTTCGCAGAGCTCAAAGCTCTCATATTAGGTCTTCAGACAGAAATTAAAGAATTGAAGGAGGAAGTCAGTTCGGTAAACAGACCGACAAAATTTGAAGAGTCCCAGGCTGTTGAAGACGTAATCGCTGAAATATCAGACCGCAATGCCAGGCTAAATAACATAATTCTATTCAATATCCCTGAGGATGATTCTCCCGATATACGTGAAAAAGATAACATTGTGGTCTCTGAAATTTTGAATCATATTACTCCAAGTGTACCTAATTCTGATTTTAAATTATATAGATTAGGGAAAGTAAAAGCTGGTACCTCCAGACCACTCAAAATTTGTTTCAAAACTTCTGGTCACGTACTTAATGTGTTGAAGAATCGCAGAAAGTTAGCCAATACTAGATTTGCTAAGATCAAAGTTGCTGGTGATAAAACTCCAAGACAGAGAGAATTTCTTCGCGAATTAAACGTTGAACTCCAAAGACGCTTGAACTCTGGTGAGCAAAACTTGATAATTAAATATGTAAACAATGTTCCGCGCATTGTTTCAAAAAACTGAATTCTTCACCTCGATCAGTCTCCGTTTTGTACCAAAATGTTCGAGGTCTCAATACAAAAATTACCGAACTTTATTTGAATGGTTTGTCTATAAATTTTGATGTCCTTGTGCTCACTGAAACTTGGCTTTCGGACAGTGTCTGTAATGCTGAGCTATTCGATTCGCGCTACAATGTCTTCCGATGTGACCGGGATTTCAATTTGACTGGAAAAAGCAGAGGCGGAGGAGTTTTGATTGCAGTAAAGGACACTTTCGTCACACAAGAACAAAGAATCACTTGTGATTTAATAAACATTGAGTTTTTATGCATCAAACTATTATCTTCCAATTTAATTACCATCGCGTATATAATTGCAGTTTACATCCCCCCCGATGTTAGTTCTACTGATTATTTGAGTTTTTATGAATTCCTTAATTCTTTAACTTTTATATTCAACTCCAATGTACTTATTCTAGGCGATTTCAATATTTCTCACCTGAATGAGTTTTATAAATCTAATAATGCAGATAATCATGTCACAAATTTATTAAATTCTATTCATTTCATGAATATGTGTCAATTCAATAATATCTCAAATTTCTACGGCAGAATACTTGATCTTGTTATTTCAAATATGTTTTGTGATGTCACTAACTGTATTAGTAATCTTGTACCGGAGGACAAACATCATCCCTCGTTATTAATTGAATTCTCTGCTGTGAACTATCCTGATTCTGAACTGAAAGCCAATCATACTTTAAGGTATAATTTCAAAGTTGGAAATTATGCACTTTTATACCAGTTACTAACCAACTATGATTGGCAATTTTTGGAATCTTATAGTGATATAAATCTAGCTGTAAATAGTTTTTATAAATCTTTATATGAGATTATGGATATGTGTATTCCAAAGTACATGATGCGTTCACGTAAATTATTTCCTGTTTGGTTTAGTCGTCAACTTATATCTGATATAAACAGCAAAGAGCATTTCAGAAAAATGTTTCGTAAATACGGTAATGATACAGACTTAATTAAATATCGTGAACTGCGCGTAAATGTCAAACTATCGATCAAAAAATGTCATGATAATTATATAAGTAACGTTGAAGACAATATTTCATTAGATGCAAAGAATTTTTTCAATTTCGTCAATAGTAAGAAAAATGCGAATAAATTACCCCCTATTATGTACTATAACAACCAAATGCTGTCAAATGGTTCCGATATCTCTGATGCATTTGCTACATTTTTTAAAAGTGTCTACAATACAAATAATCTGTGTACTTTTGATTCTGAACTGCACGTTTCTAATCTTAATAATGTTGTTAATATTAATGAGATTACTTTTGAAGATGTTTCACTTGCTATTAAGTCCCTTAAAAGTACGAAATCTGTGGGCCCTGATAGTATTCCTATTTACATTTTCAAAGGATGTTCTGATATCCTTTTATATCCATTACAAATTTTATTCAATCTAAGTTTGAGAACTGAGACTTTTCCTGATGATTGGAAACTTTCTAAGATCTGTCCTTTGTTCAAGAGTGGTGATAAAAGTGTAATTACAAATTATAGACCTATTTCTTGCATAAACTCTGTTGGCAAAATTTTTGAACTAATTATCTTTAGGTCTATTCAGTTCCAAATCAAAAATTATATCAGTCCATTTCAACATGGATTTGTCAAAGCAAGATCGACAATATCAAATCTAACAAATTTTATGCAGTACGTCTATGATTCCATTGATAACAGATCTCAAGTTGATACTATCTACACGGATTTTAGTAAAGCTTTTGATTCAGTTGTTCATAAAATTTTACTCCATAAATTGAAAGCTATTGGTTTTTCAGATTTATTACTTAATTTTTGTGAATCATATTTGATCAATCGATTACAATATGTTCAGTGTAATGGTTTCAGATCATCAAATTACTTAGCTCATTCTGGTGTCCCACAGGGTTCAGTACTTGGACCTTTGTTTTTCATATTATTTGTAAACGATATTGACTTCAAATTGTTTATTAATATCTCAAGTATTTCTGATTGTTATCACCTACAAGATGATCTTAACTCTGTTTATCAATGGTCATTAGCTAATCATTTGCAATTCAATATCGATAAATGCAATATTATGACTTTTACCAGAAAAACTGAATCTATTCTTTTTCAATACACTATGAATAATATGGTGGTTAGTCGTGTATTTTTAATTAAAGATTTAGGTATATTGATGGATCCTAAATTAAATTTGCACCAGCATATTGACTATATAATCCGTTCGAGTTATAAAACTGTGGGCTTCATTCTGCGTTCTACTGTTGGTTTCAAACATATATCTAGCTACAAAGCTCTATTCTTTTCTTTTATCTTAAGTAAAATAGATTATGGTTCAACTCTATGGAATCCTTCACAGCAATATCTGATTATTTCTATTGAGAATATTCAGAAAAAGTTCTTCAAATCAATCTACTTTAGATTATTTAATGTTTGGCCAAATCTTAGTTATGAGTTGTTAATGTTGCATTTTGATCTTGAGTCTTTGGAAAATAGACGTATAAAACAAAGAATCTTATTTCTCTACAAAATTATCAACAATTTTGTCGATGACATTGATTTACTGAGCAGATTAAATTTTTATGTAAATTCTTGCAATACTAGATGTAGCAATACCTTTTTTTGTGATTTTTCACGAACTAATTACCATTATAATTCACCAGTGATATCTATGTGCCGAAGTTATAATAATTTTAGTGCTACTCTAGATTTTGCACTACCATTTAAGCAATTCAAAACCTGTTTGAATAATTTATTATGATAAACGTATATGTATGTACTTTCTTTTTATACTATACTTGTACTTGTTTCCGTTAATTTGATGTTATTCTGTTATTGGGCTTTGCCTGTTGAATAATAAAGACATATTATTACTCCTCGCCCTATTAGGGCAGGGTAGCTGTCTTGGCCCTAAGCTGTTCACACTTTACACCCATGACCTTCCAACCTTTCCTCAAACTCACACAGCACTGTACGCAGACGATACGGCCATTTATGCCCACTCGCACAGTGCAGATGTGGCAAATAAGCAAATTCAAATCCATCTAAACATCCTAGAGCCCTACTGGCGCCTTTGGAAAATATCCTTAAACCACACGAAAACGAAAGCCATAGTTTTCACACGGAAATACACAAACAACAAAATATATACACCACTCAAATTGCAAACACACAGCGTAACTCCTTCAAAATCTGTAAAATACCTAGGAATCATCCTTACCCCCCGTCTACTCCATAACAACCATATAAACGCATCCGTCAAAAAAGCAAACCTAGTCATAAAGTCCCTCTACCCCCTCCTAAGTCATACTAGTCATATGTCATCAAATAATAAACTTTTAGTTTATAAACAAATCATTCGCCCCATTATCACCTACGCAGCCCCAGTGTGGTGTAATGCGTCACGAACGGCAATGCTTCCACTTCAACGATTGCAGAATAAATGTCTTCGTTTAATTAATAACGCTGACAGATTTACAAAAATCGTAGATTTACACGAAATGACAAACATCCAGTATATTAGACAACACATTGAACAAATTTCTGAAAAATTCTACACTACACAACTCAAACACAACCCTTTTACGAGCAACATAACACAAATCAGAGAGCACAACTCACTCTTTCCATTAAAACACAACTTACCTTACCAAAATCTTCCAGTATTCCTCCGTCGAGGACCATGATTCGCATGAAGCACAAGCCACACTAAAATAAAAACATCAATATCACTATCAAAATTTTATAATAATTCATAACTGCATTGTATATACCATCCCATCGTCACTCATTAGAATAAGTTAGGTTAAGTAGGGAAATAGGGGAAAATTGTTACAAAAAGTGTTTTTTATGTATTTTTTCACTTAGCTATAGTCAAATTTAATTAAGATAATTCGCCTCATTATCATTCATAGCCTATATCAATTGTTAAAAATTAAATTATGTACAAATTGAAATAATTAGTAAGGCCAATGGCCAGGAATAATTTATGTATATCATGAACATGAAAAGTTGTTATACTCCTTTGCCATGTACGAAAGCCGAGTGACTGTTCGTTGCTCCGATATGTTAAACCATCCGAGATTCTCAGGATCTGGATGAGTTTAACATACGGGGCGTTGCGATAGTCGTTCGGTCAAGTCGTACATGTGCGGGGAGTAAAACTTATGTATCTGTACTTGTCTGAAGTTAAATAAATGGGTCTATAATATATATACATGCTCTGACGTCACTCGACCAAGAGGTCGCAGGTTCGAATCCACTCACCGACAATGTGTGATTTGTCGTAAAAATAAAAAATGCAGCTACTTGCATCAACACACTCGGGTGCTACAGGTTGCCAACCTATACACCTTAAAATATGTAGCAATGGCACGAAATTCTGATCGGCAGTACGGCGGTGTTATACCGCGGCTCGGTGCCCTTCAAGCCATACTTTGTCGAAATCCTTTTCGACGTCTGAAAGGGCCATTACTGTGACTTTTTGCTTATTATATTGCGTCGCTATGTCTGTCACAATCCTCGCTACTTGTTGGGTAGTGTTGTATTTGGGACGGAAACCAAATTGAACATCTGGAGTGATGTGATTTTTAGAGTCGTGTTTATGGACACGTGATAGGATTATCTTCTCTGTCACCTTTGAAAGGGTCGAGAGAAGACTTATAGGGCGGTAGCTTGTAGGATTTTTAGGGTCTTTATTAGGTTTGGGTATAGGACACACTAGTGCAGTTTTCCAACATTCTGGAAAATGCTGTAATCTTATTACAGCATTTATAATGTACGTAAACTGCACTAGTGCTTTTTGTGATAGGTTTTTTAGGATGATGTTCTGAATTTGGTCGGTGCCTGGCGCTTTTTGGTTGGAGAAGGATTTTATGACACTGGCAACTTCAGTGGGTTTTGTTAGGAATTTTGCCAGTGTTTTTGGACTCATGGGATGTTCTTTGTTAGGGAAATTCCGGGTAGTTTGGACTATTGTTTCTTGCTCGGGACTAAGGGACTCGTCGATGGTATGGAATGACTCGAAAGCGTCTGCCAACGCTTCAGCTTTCGAGTCATCGGTAAAAAGGATTTCATTATTTTGGTTTAGGGCAGGAATAGGTTTAAAGGGCTTTCTTAGGTTTTTGGTGAGTTTCCATAGGTTAGGGTCAGCAGGATTTAAGGATTCGAGCTTTTGTTTCCAGGATTGGTTTTTGTGTTTGTATATTTCATTTTTGATGTCTTGTGTTAGTTTGTTTATTTGTGTGCGTAGATCAGGATCACGACTACGTTGCCATAGTTTTCTTGTATTATTTCTTTGTGTTATTAAACGTGTGATGTGGTCTGGCAATTTATCTTTGTGTGATTGGAGTTTATGTGTTTTTGTATGCAGATTTATTGCCTTATTAAGTGTGTCAGTAAAGTGTTGTATAACCTCATCTAGTTCTTCATTTGTTTCAATTTTATTATTTATTTTGATTTCTTTATTCAATGTTTTTCTGAATAAGATCCAGTTTGGGTCTTTGTATGTTCTTGTTGTGTGTGTATCATCTGTTTGTGCGATATGTGTACGTAATTTTGTGAGGATAGGGAAGTGATCGGAATTTAGTTCTTGATGTACTATAGGGTCTGTGATATTATTTATATTTTTGAGGATTATCCCGTCTATAATGGATGGAGTCATGCCACTGGCGGGGAAGTGTGTTGGCTCTGTTGGCTCTGTTGGAAAGGAGATGATACAGTTATGGTTTAATGAAAATGAATGCAGTGTTCTGCCATTTTTGTTTGACTGATTATTGCAATCCCAGCTAGTGTGTCTTGCATTGAAGTCACCAATTACCAATACTTTTCCACTTAATTGAAGTATTGTGTGCAAATCATTATAGGTGAAATTGTTACGTGGTCCATTGTATACTGTGACTATGTGTGTATTATCAGAGAGCTGGATAGCGATGGATTCAAATGATGTGTGCGGTAAGTGAGCTTGTGTATGTGATATACTGTTTTTGACCAGCACTGCCACTCTTCCTGCTGGTACGTGTGTTTGTATTACTCTGTCCATCCTGTGTATTGTGTATCCCTTTATACGTAGGGTGTCTGTAGGTTTAAGTCGTGTTTCTGTAAGTGTCATAATGTGAATGTCAATGTTGTACTTGTGTAGGTAATGTATCAGCTAACCCATCTTGTTTTTGATGCCGTTTGCATTCCATGATCCTATATTGGTAGTGAATGCTTATATACTATATGAATGAATTGATTGAATATGTTCTATGGTAATGAAGGTGCGTGAATGTGCGTCTGTACAGTTTTTGAGCTTATTGTTTAAATCTTTTACAAATTTAATCAGATTTTTAATATTAATCATATTATTTAAAGTATCTATTTCATTTTTTAGTTCATTGAACATAGTAAAAGTCTCATTAGAAGGGGGGATGGGCATTAATGGCGTGGGTGGGGCTAATGATGATGTGGGCTGGGGCGTTGGCAGGTTGAGCGATGGCCGCGTGGGCGGGGGAAGAGTAGGGAAGGCAGCTGCGTTGATGTTGATGGCCGCCGCTGTGCTTCGTCTCCGTTGGGTCCAGGCATTCGTGGTGGGGGCTGGTGCAGGTACGAATCTATTGGGTGTCAAGCCTCTAGCGGCCATCATCTGACCATGACGCTGTTTAACTTGCTCGTTGCGGTCACTGGCTTCTTGTATTTTGCGCTGATACTCCGGGCAGCTTGATGCGTTTGCTGGGTGCGCACCGTCACAGTTCACGCATTTTGCCGGAGTATCACGAGTCTTTGTACACGTCATGGTCAGATGCTCTTGAGCGCATTTCAAGCATTTTGGCGCTCTGTTGCAGTTCGCTGTGGCATGTCCCCATTTTTGGCATCTGCGGCATTGTGTGAGTATTTTTTTGTTCACAATTATTACATGTTTTCCTTATTCTAAGAGAATCGACGTTGTTTGTGATCTCAAATAACGAAACTTCCGCGTTTTGGGATTCATAATTTATATATATATATATATATATATATATATATATATATATATATATATATATATATATATATATATATATATATATATATATATATATATATATATATATATATATATATATATATATATATATATATAGTCATAAGCATCGTATAAACTGATCGTGGCGTTTGTACTATTATTATTCGAGTCTTAGTATACTGTTCAATATACTTATTAGTTTTAGTGTTCATTATACTGTTGAATTTTCCTGTGTAAATATGAGTTTGGTATCCGGAATATGTATTGTGAGTTTTGTGACATATAAACTATTTACTGGTACTTTTTCGTGGCGCCAGTGCCATTGGCATTCTAGTTTTAGTTTTGTGCAAATTAAGTTCAAGAGTGTCGTTCTTTTGTGCCCTACACTCATATTATATTTTTATTGTTCCAACCAAATATGGAATACTTGGAATATCAATATAAATTGTGACGACGTAAGCAGGGATATGCGTAACTATAAAAATTTCTTGATCTTATACAAGTTCGTTAAATTGTTGCCGTAACATTGTTAAACATCACTAGAAGTTGAATTTTCTCTATTCCGATGTTCACTTTCTCTAGCTCTGCCTTGTCACGGATTAGTTTGGCTGCATGAAGTTACGCCTTGGGATTCGTCTTTACCTTGCCTTAACCAAGTGCAGCCACTTCATCCTGGACAATAATAACGGTCGTTTATTCCTTGTAGCATGGTAAATCATTTATTATTTTAATGAGAAAACTATGCTTCAAATACTATCAGTGCAGACATAAAATGAATTATACCTGCTTCGGATCGATTAAGGTGAACAGAGGAGGCAAGGTTCTTCTATTAAAAGATCGTTGAGAACACGATTTCCCAAGAGTGGATAATCAGACAGTGTTCCGCAGAGCTCTAGTGAATAGTTCTGCTAGGGAGCGTGAAAGACACCGTAATATTTATGATGAAGAAGCAGCACGGTAAGTTATTATAATATATGTACAATATGTTTTACTCGAAGAATGAATTGTCATATCCAAAGAAAAAATACAATTGTTATTAACAACAAATTTAAACACAAAAAGATGTTTAATTTTTTGGCAATAACTTGAAAACTTTAAGAGATACTGCAAATCGGAAAGCATATTCATGAAGAAGATAGAATTTCCAAAAGAAAAAATTGCACCTCTGGAAGCTTTATCTGTATTATTTCAAATTTTAATTCAATGTTGAAAATAGGGTTTCGCGCGGTCGTTGGAGGGCAAGCACACCGGCTACTGAGACAGTACAGCATGTGAAATAATACTCTTACAGTAATAAATAACAATTTAAAAATACAAATAAATTCTGATCTCGTTCTAACACTCGATAGAATGAAGTTAAAAAAGTGAGACAGTTGTTTGAACCTCTGTTTTCATCGAAAACATCAAAAAATGTTGAAATGATTTGTCTATAAAATTTTCACTTACTGGAGATTACGTCATATAAGTAAAAGCTGTTTATCCTGTTTATCATAAGTTTTTTTGTAACACGAATACCTAAAGTACCCTATTACTGAGCTGAATTAGGCTTCAAATTTTCTCAATTCCAAACCAAGTTGACAATTTTCATTAATTCTCTATTTACAGAGAATTAAAGTTCGTTGCTAGAGGTAAAAATGAAAATGGTGAATCATGGATGTCGTTGGATCTTTCAGTTTCATTGATATATGTCAAATTGATATTTGCAAGAAATTTGTATTATGGGATGTGTCGTTATTGTCTGTGCATTGAATATGAACAGAATAGCACAGAAAATGTGAAAAATATCAATCAATTGTCAAATTGATATTTGCAAGAAATTTGTATTATGGGATGTGTCGTTATTATGTGTGCATTGAATATGAACAGAATAGCACAGAAAATGTGAAAAATATCAATCAATAAATTAAGTCATGTAACTTATATTTTATTTTATTAGTTCACTATGAATGTGATCACAATTGCAAAACTTTGTTTGTAAAATCGATAAGATAGTATCAACACATCTAAATTCATTTGAAAAGTTCAGTAATATAGATACTTTGGTGCACTTATTACAAAAAGTATCGTATGCAACACGGACACTGAACGACCGTCATTATTTTTACGGATGAAGTTGGCTGCACGAAGCTACGCCTTGAGCTCCGTCCTTCCCTGCACCAAGTGCAACCAACTCTATCCTAGGTAGGTCATTCGGTCCCTGTGATATAATATACTATTGAAGTTACAAAAATAAGAAATCTAAAAAATTTTGCATTTTTTTAATTATATATGTTATGTTATTGCTAGTGTCATAACTAATAAAGGCATTGAAAAACCTTGCTTTCAATTTTCTCAAGGCATTTGTTCATGATATTTATGAACAAATTGAGAAGTTTTTTTTCACCGTTGTATTGTTCAGATTATTCAACGACTCAATTTTTTTGAATTCATCTTTGAAAAAAATTTCTTAATGTTCCCAATAATTATTTTTATATATCCACCATTTGAATTATTAGTCAAGAAATTATTTCATTCTCAGAAGACATGATTGACGATTCGTTATAGAATGACGAAAAATTTAAATATATTTTTCCATTCATAATTTCATTGTTCATCAAGTTAACAATTAGGTATAAATAATTTTTATTTTTATCAATTTTTTTTTATAAGACTACAAAATTATAAAAAACCTATGCAACTAAATGCTGGAAGGGATTATTGTATCTCCAATAGTCTAAAAGTTACAGCAGTTTGTTGTTCACAAATTTAGTGGCCTTTTCATCTTTGGTATCGCCTTCTATTGATTTTTTTTTAGCATCAGAAATTGTTTATAACTGATTTCAAAGTCAATAAGCAATGAAATCATCAATGTTTAGAGATTTTTTGTTATTCTATAGAAAATTGTCGATTATGATTCTCAAAGAGAGAATAACTTCTCAACTAAAAATTCAAATGGTGTGTGTATATATATATATATATATATATATATATATATATATATATATATATATATATATATATATATATATATATATGTATATATATATATATATATATATATATATATATATATATATATATATATATATATATATATATATATATATATATATATATATATATATATATATATATATATATATATATATATATATATATATATATATATATATATATATATATATATATATATATATATATATATATATATATGTATGATAGAAATATAATAAGCCGCACATAAAATAATTAGGATAAAGCACGAATCTCTTTTACATTTATTTATTAAGCCCGTTTCACTTACTACTTACAATATTCAATACACTTTGTTTAGACAATAACCCGTTCACCGCTCTGTCCAAACATAAACTGAGCTCGTGCTGCGGTAACTTGCCCTGTGTATATAACAATTACCTAACTACAGTTAATAAGTTATAATAATATAATCACTAAGTTATTTGAGTGTGAGGGATTTACATAATCATTCTTGATTACTCTCTAACATAATCATTCTTGATTACTGTCTAACATAATCATTCTTGATTATTCTCTAACACGGCCATCCTGATCTGTATCACGATCTCGGGATACTGGAACTTCTCTTTCGCTCGTGGCGGTGTCTAACTGTTGGACATCATTAAAGTCTTTTTCTGGAATTAAATAAAAATTTAAAATCATCCACTGACATTGAAACCATTTGCATTTAGAAATATGACCACACATCTTTCAGTAATTTGTTCTACAACAGCAGACCCAGTGATCACCTCATTATACACCTAGTAGTTTGTTCTGCAAATAGCAGACTCAGTGACTACCTCCGCTAAACAGACAGTAGTTTGTTCTGCAATAGCAGATTCAGTGACTACTTTCGTTAAACAACTAGTAGTTTGTTCTGCAAACAGCAGACTCAGTGACCACTTCCATTAACCTTCCGTTGCTCGCGCGGCGTCTGTGAGACGCCAGTGAGTGTATTTAACATCATAATTTCTACGAATGGAAGTTGAGGACGGTCAGCACCTTGGTACCTTCCTAACACTAGCCAATGTTGAATCACGCCACTCCGCTTCAGTCTATTACATGCAGGTCTTGCAATAGGTGCTCATGGTGTCTCACAGACTCCCCACGCGCACTTGTGTAACAATACGATACTCGGCTATTTTGTAATATTCTTCTACTTCAGCCATCAAATTGCGCATAATACTTACTATCGATATTCAATATTAATTGACATGGATCAAAAATCAATTTTCAATCCAATTAATGATGAAAACTGAAATTCTACGAAATTTAGTATTGCAGTTCGATGATGAGGAGTTCTTAGAGTCAAATGATACAAGTGTAGATCAATACAATAATATTGAGGAAACACTCGGATCAAGCGATTCAGAACATGATGTGTCAAGTGATGCTATATAAAATCGAGATGGTAATGATAAGACCAGAAATGTAGTTATTGAGAAAAAAGATATTAAATGGGAAATGGAAGATCCTTTCTTCAACGTGAGGACTTTTCCACAAAATATAGTTACTTCTTTGCCTGATGTGAAAAAAAAATTTGCTGCAAAGGTTGAATCGGCTCTAGCTACATGGATCATGCAAATTTCATATGTAATAACTACTGTCTTTCAATGAATGACAAATTCAATGCCTTATATCAGTTTTCTCAGTTTTTCCATAAGTATAACTTCATATTCATACTTTTTTTAAGTTCAATCCGATAAACGTCTACAGAAAGGATCAATCTTTACATATCATCTAAAATAAATATAAAAATCCAATTATAAATAACAAATCTAGCCATTTTCATCTGGTGTCTGTCAGACGCCGCGCGAGCATTGCTGTTATGATAAGTAGCGCGCGCAACGGAGGGTTAAACAACTAGTAGTTTGTTCTGCAAACAGCAGACTCAATGACTACTTCCATTGAACAATTAGTAGTTTGTTCTGCAAACAGCAGACTCAGTGACTACTTCCGTAAAACAACTAGTAGTTTGTTCTGCAAACAGCAGACTCAGTGACTATTTCCAATTAACAACTAGTAGTTTGTTCTGCAATAGCAGACTCAGTGACTATTTCCAATTAACAACTGGTAGTTTGTTCTGCAACAGCAGACTCATTGACTACTCTATCTCTGTGCCAATACTGGCAGAATAACCAACAATAACTCACCGTCGCTACTGGAAAATGAATCTCACACCATTCGCCCTTATACCATTTGATTTAATCTATCGGAACAATTTGCTCACGTTTCGTACTTATTTCATAGCGATCATGGGGAAGCACTCTAAGGATCTTGAATGGTCCTTTGAACTTTGGTTCCAATTTACTTAGTCTTGGACTTTGCTTCTGAACCACGACGTAATCTCCCTCTTTGAGCTTATCCACTCGACATCTCTTTCTGTCAAATCTTTGCTTTCGCCTTTCTGCATTTCTACAAAATTTATCGTAAGCAGACTTTCTATCATCCGCGATGCTGATATGGCCCTCGTTATTGTCGTCCAAGTCAGCGATCGCTTGAACTGAAGGTGTGTTAGAATTGATTCCCACCAAGAGCCTTAAAGGCGAATACCTCGTAGATTTTTGAGCTGTCGTTTTATTGTTAATTGTACTTTGGGCAACACGCTCGTCCATTCTGACCCATCTTTTGTCTCGGTGGTTAATAGACTGGTTACGGTGGCAACATAGCGTTCAGCTTGTCCATTTGCTCTTGCTGCCCCAGTAGTGATTTAATGATTCTCTATGTTCATTCTTCTGAATAGACCTCTTGTTCTGGAATCTGTAAAATTAGTTCCTTGGTCAGTTATAACTCGCCTGGGAGTTCCAAATGGTGTGATATTGCGTTCCAGCATTTTGGAGGTTTCTTCTCCAGCTAGGCCTCTCAAGGGGATAAGGAGTAAGTACTTCGTAAATCCATCTACAATTAAAAGAATGTGTTTGAATCCCTCTTTGTCTGTGGGAAAAGATCCAACACAATCGGCATGTATAGTGTGAAAAGGAATACCAATTTTGTCGATCGAGTGCAGAAATCCTTGTTTTGGTCCTGTCTTCCTTTTAGTAAGAAGGCATGTCAGGCAATGAGCGACGTATTTCCTAGCAAATCTCACTGCTTTAGGGAACCAAAATTTCTCCCTTAATTTATGAAGTGGTTTTTTCCCACCCAATGTGAGTAGACTCAGCCTACTCCCTTTGGGTACGTAATATTTCAATTCAGTTTTGCCATCTGATGTTTTGACTTTCTGAAACATGGTAGAACTGACTATTTGATAATCACTTGCAATAGTGTCTCCATTTTTGATTCTTGCAACTAAATTTTGTGTTACCTTATCCTTAGCCTGAGCGACTTCGAGCCATGTGCCTATCCGAATAGACGTAACCATGCTGCTCTTCGGTGGATTACGACTGAGATAGTCCACGTGAGGGACTTGTTTTCCTTTTCTATACTCTACTTCGAAGGTGAAGTCCTGAAGATAGCTCCATCAGCGGGCCACTCTAGGTACAAGATGTTTCTTGTTCATTGTAGCTTTGATGGCGTTACAATCAGTTATGATTTTAAACGTTACTCCTAATAAGTAGGTCCTGAAATATTTTACGGATTGCACAATGTCTAATGTCTCCAGCTCGTAAGAGAAATACTTCGCTTCTGCGGGAGTAGTTCGACGACTGAAATATGCTACAACTCGCTGTCCAACATTATGTCTCTGGAAAAGTATACCGCAATATCCTAATGCACTTGCATCAGTGTGCAATTCTGTACGCAGCTCTGGATCGAACACACATAAAAGCGGTCTACTACTGAGACACTCGATGACATACCTTCTAGCTTCTTCGTGTTCCAAAGTCCACTCGAAGCCAACATTTTGCTTGGTAAGTCCGGTGATGCAGGCCGTTCTTAAGGCAAATTGAGGTATGAATCTACGGAAATAATTTGCCAGTCCCATGAATTGTCTTACCTGTTTCACTGTACTTGGTACAGGTGAATTGGTCAATGCGGAGATTTTCTCCTTACCCGGTCGAATACTCCAGAGATGTCCCAAAAAACCTATACTTTTTTATGTTCAAACTAAATCCTGTAGCATCCAATGCAGAAAGAACTTATTCTAACTTCGAAAATCCTTTTTGAATTATTTTTGAAGGACAACCAAAATCCCCCAGAAGGAGAAAAAGTAACTAGAATAGTTACTTAATTAATTTAAAGTAAACAAACAGTGAATATTCTAAAAATAAGTTATTCTTTTAGAATTTCAAGCAAAGTGAAAAAAGGTAAAAACATACAAATGCAATTGTATAAAATAAGAATTGTCACGAATAAATTGTTACTTGAATAAATTGAAAAACGGATGTGGTTTTTGAGTTGAATTTAGATTCTGACCACCAATTGGTTCTGACTGCTGCTTTTTTTCAAACATTCGTAGCAGATAAACGTAGATGTTGCTCAAGCCACAGATATCAGTTCTCTTATTCATGGACTGAGGAGTATTCGCAATATGAACCATCTCCAGAAACGTTCTTTTGGACAAATTCCGTTCATTGTCCAATATTTCAATCTGGTCATAAGCCATTTTGTGTTTAGTGGTGTTGCAGTGATTTGATAATGCACTGGCACCAGGTTTCAACTTAGTGTCACTTTTGTGAGATGAAATACGGCTTTTTAAGTTCCTGGAGCTTTGGCCCACATATTGCAGCTCACAGTCCGCGCAAGGGATACGATAAACGATATTGGATTGATTTAAAATCGGTTCGCGATCTTTTAATCTTGTCAAAATATTTTTGACAGTAAGGCAGCTTCTAAGCGCAATTTTAACTGTATCACTTCTTACAATTTTTTGAATTAAAGGTGTCAAATTAGAAACATATGGTACTGATGCATATTTCATGTTGGTAGGGGATTGTTGTTGGGTTACAACAGTATTACGTTGATCATGTTGAACATTAGTACTATTGAACTATAAGCTGTTTGTAAGTTTAGCAGGATGGCCATTGCTTAGCAATACTTTTTTGAGTTTTTAATTTTCAGAGTGGTACATGGGATGAGAAATGCGACGAATACGTCTCTTTAGACCCAGGATAACATTTACTTTAACTTGTTTTGGTTGCTCTGACAGATAATGGATGTAACGTTTAGACGCCATTGGTTTAGTGCACCAATTTGTGCGTAGTACTCCATTCTCATCTCGTATTATTTTTGTGTCGAGGAACGCTATGCTGTTTTCAGCTTCAATTTCTATTGTAAATTGAAGTTGTGGATTGTAGTTATTAAATGTTTGCAGGATATGGTTTGTTTTGTCAGATGGAACTGCAGTTACGGTGTCATCCACGAATTTTTGGGAAAAGGAAAAGTAAATTCCAATTCTTCGGAGCATGCATCTGATAGTGCATCCATGACGTATTGGGCCAGAATGGGTGAAAGTATTGCACCTATTGGGGAACCAATAAGCTGTTTGTAGTAGTGACCATCATATATGCAGTAGCTGCTGTCAAAGGCAAATTTAAATAGGTTAACAAAATTATTTAGTTCAAGAGGACTGTATTCCTCTATGGAATGCCTCTTTTTTGTTATGCTTGCTATAGCAAGATCAGATGAAATATTGCTAAGCAATGAAACCACATCCAGGTTGACAAGAATAAAGTTATTAGGAATTGACATGTCATCAATAAAATCGGCAGAGTCGAAGGAGTTCTTTATATAGTAGCTGTTGTTTTTATCATAAGCTGCAGTAAGGATATTGGTAAGGAACTGCGCCAGTTTTGAATTTGGTGCGTCCATAGATGCAATGATTGGTCGTAATGACAACACTTCTTTATGTATTTTAGGTTGACCGTAGAATTTAGGTGCAACTGCATTATGAATAGTAAGGGTCCTCGCTAATTCTTTGCTGATCTTATTAGTATTTGCCAAAATGCTAATTTGTTTGTTGGCCTCTTGTTGAATAGTACTTGTTGGATCATCATTCAATTTTTTATATGGAGCAGTATCAGATAAAATTTCTAGACTTTTTGAATGGTATATTTCTTTTTCCATGACACAGGTGACATTGTCCTTGTCAGACTGTAAAACTATCAAATCATTATGCTCTTTCAAAAATTTTTTACAATTAATAAAAAGGTGTTGAAAATAATCATTATTCATATTATTTGATTGGAGATAGTTGGTTAAGACATTTGTGACTTGAGCCCTACATACATTTCTCTAAGCATCAGGGTAATGACCAATAATAAATTCAACGTCGCACAGCAACTTACGAATGCAAACTTGATTTTTGTTAGGTTTGATGCAAAATTTTGGGCCAAGGCTCAAAATGCATTGAACTTCTGAAGGAATATCAGTATTGCTGATATTTTTTATCCATTTAGGTTGCGTTTGTATTTTTCTGAGCTGCGTTTCATTTAGGACAGTCAGTTTTTTAGAATTTTTTGTTCTAATATTATGAAAAAGTCTGATAAAAACAATATTTTGTTTAATTTCAAAATTATTGAATATATGGGGTGGAGTTAGTTCTAAAATTCTAGTTTCAATTCAATTTCAATATTAAGTATCTGTTTCCGTAGCCTGTAATATGCTCTGTTCAGATGTTGTATATTGCTCGGATCTTGGGTATGTGAAGCTGCTGGTGTTGTAGAATGATTATTGGTAGTATGTGCTGGCATTAGTCCATGTTGTCTGCATTTAAGTAAGAATATTCTTCGGTTTGTGAATGTTGCAATCTTGATGTTATTTGACGCCCATGATTTATAAAGTCTCATCGTACGTAAGGTATGCTGGTGATGTAGAGATTGGAAAAAACCCATTCCTGTAATTGAGGTTAGGAGTAATCGCGACTGCAATTAGTTACATAAACAGGTATTTGTGGGTGCGGCAGTCAACATTTGGGCTTAATAAAACACTCTTCTTAATTTGTCTAGCTTTCGGCTGTATTTTCAGCCTTCTTCACACCAGTGTGCCATGGCACATCGGTTGCGGAGCTCTATTCTAATCAAGACAACGATGAAATAAGATAATTTTTCAATATAAAACTAGTCAATGGAACAATCATAAACAATAGCTTGAAAGAATAAAAACGAACGTTTTTCAAGGCCTTTGTCAAATATGAAACCAGTCATAGCATGACATTTACAATGAAAAAAAACTCAACAATTAGATTAGATTTATTAGATTCTTCATTTTTTGTAACGTTTGAAATTCAAAATTAACGGAAAGGACAACTGTCACTTAGATAACGTAATCTTGTTGAGTACATTATGTGAAGGAGGTTTCAGGAAGCGGAAAAATTAGAGACGAATTATTTCAACATTTTTGTTGTTTTCAATGAAAACGGAGATTAAAACAATAACCTCACTTTTTTGAAACTAAATTCAAAGATTACAGCATAATTTATTCCTATTTCAAAATTCTTATTTAATACTGTGGCAAAGTTATTTTACGTGCTTTCAATAGTAGGAAAATTTCAGCGATCGCGATACTTTCACTTCTCTCATCACTAAAAAGAAAAAGAGAAAATTGATCCTCTTAAAACTACAACGATTTGAAGTTTATATTTTTCTCTTCACCAGTTAAAGAACTCTCAACAAATAATAAAATTACTATATTTGTATGATATGAATTCAACACTCATACTTTATACAGGAATTCTGAGGCTGCCGTGCTTTATTCTTATGTAGTAGCAGTCAATGCGATCCCGTCGCAGAACGAATCCAGCAATCCCGAATAGCCCTACTGTCTTGGGGAAGATGATGGTCGATCCCCGGTGGCAGGATGAATTTGTTTCTAATATTGGAGATAGGCCAGAGTCCATATGTAGATCCACAAATAACTGCAAAGCTGGAAGCGACGTGATCCTGGCACCGCAGTTCTTGCTGGACGTGGTGATGGGAGATGCCTAGGAGATTCATTGAAACGGGACGTTCAAATGTTTGCCGAGAAGACCTCTATCGTATCAGCTCCTGACAATACATTTTGTGGCTACTGAAAAAATACTTCGTATCTTATGAGTAGTTTGCCTAAAATATCCAACTATTTAATTTTATTAGACTCTAACGGTGGCATTATATCATGATGTCAAACAGAAGCTGAAGATCATACGATTCAGTATTTGAGCAATTTTCGATATATACTCCAACACTGGAGCCAGAAATTATTATCTCTGACTACGAACTAGCGTTAAGAGGTGCATTGATCGCTTCATTCCTCCATGCGGAGGTAGTGGAATGTTATTTCCTCTACGCTAGTGTAAGTACATAGTTTTAAAAAAAACGAAGTATCTCTATCATAAATAACTCAATAAATTTCTGTGTAGGCTATGTGAGAGAAATATCAGAGTTTACATTTGAGCAATCATAATGACGATAATTATTTCAAAAAAAACAGTCAAAATGACGATGGCTCTGCCGTTACTTCCTGCAGATCACTCCGAGCCTGGCCTCGAAGTCATTGAAGAATGGTGTAGACCCTGCGAGGGCAATTAATCTTCAAGATTTGTTTGCCTATGTAAGGAGGTGCAATATTCTACTAGGATCTATACGTTAAATCGAATTGCAAACTATAAATTCTATGTATAGCTAGTTATCTAAATTATCAAAATGATAGCAGTATTACACCCCATCAAGTTTGCTATAACATATTGAACAAAAATTAGTGTATATATATATATATATATATATATATATATATATATATATATATATCTTGAAGTGCGACATTCAATTATTTCAGATATTGGATCAGACGTTTATGTGTTTGGCTCAACAAGACGCACAAGTAACAATGTGTCATTCTATTTCTCAGTTTCTGTGAGGTCTGTCCTATGTGTACCTTTGCACAACCACCGCAAGGAACTTTGTAAATTATATTTGATGGTTGAAGAATATCTAGTTTGTCTTTAAGTTTCGAAAAGACAGAGTTCCCAGGTCTCAGATTTCTTTTAGCAAAAAATTTTAACACAACACAGAAGCGACGAGAAATCGAATGTAAAAAAATGCGCTCTTGCAACCCATGTCAAAAAAACTAAACATCTTGTAGACTACGATAACACAGTTATTCTTGGCCGCGAAAGCAATTATAACAAACGGCTTTTTTTAGAAATGTATTATATCAAGAAGTATTCTGACACAGCAATTAATGCTAAAACAGATACGCAAAACCTGAGCACAATTTACTCGTGGCTTTTACAAACTTCCCGCTGGTTCTAGTCTCGTAAATGCCTCACGCGCATGTCGATATGTCGCTCGCAGCTGGGCTGTGGTATTCTGTTTGCCAGTGCAATCAAGTAAAAATGTGATCGAACATCTGAAAAATTTTTACTCTTAAACTTTCCTAAAATGATATTTTAATCTTAGACTATGTCTCGGTCTACACATTTACCTGTCAGAAATTCATGAAGACTTTTTCTGTTTCACAAACGTTGTTATGCTTAATATCAGTATACCAATTGTAAGTAAGAAATTGTATATTTTTTTTCCAAATTGACTTTGTGATATTGATAAGCGCCATTTTGTAGCTTTCCCTGGAGAAATGTCAAAATTGTACACGAAATATTGGAATTTGAATTAAATTGCTACAACTACAAGTTTCAAAATTTATTGAAATTGTGCCCAATCACAACCGTTACACCGTTAAACTGCAATTTTTATGTTTCAACTAGTCGGTTGTTACAACCCTTCTACTATATATATAATATATATATATATATATATATATATATATATATATATATATATATATATATATATATATATATATATATATATATATATATATATATATATATATATATATATATATATATATATATATATATATATATATATATTAATTACATTCTCTTTTCATATGTTGTATATTATTCTAATTTTGTAGTTCTCTATTTGAATTCTTATTATCTAGTGATAAGGTGATTTTAGTTTGATTGATTTGTTTTTGTCATAATTTATATTGAGAATATTTATTTAGAAGTGGTGTTTAGAAACGTTGTAAATGAATCATTCCTTCAGGTATGTTATATTGATAATTTTATTTGTCTGTATTCTGTTTCTAACTGGAATATATTCTTCTAGAGAAATATTAGGTCTCGTCATTGAACCTACTCACAATTAACTTACAACTTATTGATCGAAGAAGAGTTCAGAATGAATGAAAAAAAAGATGCCAAATTATTTGTACATATTATTAAGAAGACTGAAGAAGAATATGAAGTTGTTGTACTATCGGAAGATAAGCAACTGTGGTGTACGCTACCGCAAGACTTCAAAAATTTAAAGAGCATAAGGTGTTGTTTAGTAAACTGACAATTTCTAAGGCTGCTGCAGGATCGAAGAGCTTCAATCATCTTGATAGCATTGTTCACTCTATGTCTAGAGCATTCGCTCTCAAACCTTTCCAATCAATCTGTAGCATTTTGTTTCTTATCAAACTTCTCTAAAACAAATTTTTCTCTACTTCATGTACCTTTACTTCTACATTTGGATCTTATTCTGTCTCCAATCTTTCAGTCCGCTTCATCTAAAAAAACTTTTTGTGATTTCTGACTAATTATGGTGCTACCAGAAAAAAAAATTTCATGAAACTCCCCTAAAGGAATTTTTTGCTGCAGCGCACCTTTTATCGTTATGAGTGTAACGTAGTCGAGAATGCGTCTAATATTTTTTGGTAAATAAGGCTATATCTCTATATCATGTAAATGCTGATACAAATTCAAAAGGTTTAATTCTAAAGTCTATAGTACCGATGTTAATAGATATAGTTCGTACACGGTTCCTCTTTTGGTTCTCCGGACGCCACTGGTACTACCCGCGTTTCGTACCGTTCCGTTCTTTCTTTGTAACTCCCGGCGCACTTTTCTCGCACTCACACACACACGTTCCGAGGTTTCTATCAAACTAAAAACTAGCTCCCCGCGTTCTGTAGTTCATCGCACACCCGAAACGCCCACCTGTTCCCAGTCGAGCGGACGACATGATACGAACAATTAACAAAAACAATACTCCTCTTGTGACAAAGAATTCCAGATGATGACGCCGTATTTGTTTTTGTTACATGAGTTTATACACTCTTGGGATCCAAGTCTTGACATCTTGGGCTTGGCTATACTGTACTGGAGAGTCCTAATAAGGACAAAACATATGTCTACAGTTGCATCTCCGATCTAAGATGATGGTGGCTCCAGCCCCGACTCTCAGATTTGAATTTTCTATGGAAACAATTCTTTTTCAGCATTATTTATTTTTTGAATGTTCCATAGCACAAGCACCTCACATATTTTACAGTTTTTGTGTGAAATTTTTATTTATTATGATTTCTTCTTTATCTTGTCAGCCGTGCGATCGGCATTAATGCCCGATAGATGGTGTTGTTTGTAGTTTTTGCTGCAGCGCACCTTTTATCGTAATTAGGCTACTAAGTTGAGTCTTAACTTTCTTTTGATCTGGACAAATTCGCTTTGGATTCAAAATATCCTTGGATATATTTTTGAAGCCAATTTGCTATTTGTAATAAAATTTCGCACACATATAGTAGCTTTTTCCACAGCTGTGAGTCAAGTACCTATATCGAGTATTGCAAACAATGCAGATGCATTCAAGGCATCAATTAATTATCTCAACGGTTATACTTATATTATACTATACTATAATTATATTCTACTCTCGTACATTTCCCTCAATATATCAATAAATCGTAAATTTCCATGAAACCAATTGAGAAAATTATTTTTCCCAAATTATCCGCTATTCTTTATGATTTATTAATAGGCAGAATCGGGTCAATATCTCAAGAACTGTAGGCAGAGTACCGGAGACACTAGACATGAAAGTGACGTTCATAGCGTTTTTGCTTGTGTGGAAATGAGCATCCCCAGAAAAGTTTGAATTTTAAAAATTACATTGAAAATAAGAAAACGCCCTAATTCTTTGTTCAGACCTGGAAGAAAAGTTTCTTATAGTACTCGATCATTGTGTCACATCGTATATTCTGATTTTGTTACAAGGGTTGAAGTTGATAGGAAAATGAACTTATTGAATGGCTTATAAATCAGCTGTAGAAGACAATGAAGAAGAAATGTGTATTATTGTGATGACTCTCAATTTTTTTCTCCGCTATTGGTATGCAACTCCATTTAAAATTGAAATTAAAACCAACCACTGAGATGCATCCACAAAAAAGTATGAGGACAGTTACCGCTTTCAATTAATCTCTACGTTTTAGACCCTACTGAACTCAAAAAAACATGATCTGGAAGAAAATCAGTCGTTGTGTTTGTCTATTTCTAAAAGCACGATAACTTGAGAACGCCTAGAAATTTTCGACTAAAATTTCATATTAAAGTTTTTTATCAAAAAAATAGGTTCATATTCATAAATTAGATATATTCAATCGGTGGTACCAAAACTTCTTTGATGAAACTTTTGAGTTTTTTGCGTTTATTTCATGAACGGTAGTACTTATCTAAGAATATAATACTATATTGTGCAACAAGTGTGATGAGTTTTTGATTGCCCACGAGACCGAAGTGGGCAATTGACAACACGGCACGAATTGGAGATACTATTTTTTATTACGAATGCGGGTTGAGTACTATTTTGCACTTATTTTTCCGAGCGATAAATGGTTTGCGTGCGACAAGTTTATTTGTCGCACGTAAATTATACCTGGCACACTCAAAAGCCAAAGAGCCATTTACGTGCGCAAATAGTACGCATCCTGCATGAGTAAAAAAAAATAGCTTAGATTGATTCCTGAATGAATTGGTACAGCATTCACCTGGAACATTCCCCAAAATTTTTAGCGGTTTTATTTTATTTATTATAAAATTCGATTGATTCTTTTAAAGTAGGGAAATATGTATTATCAATGTGAAATAAGAATCATTTATATTCATATTTGGACGTCCTATGCCAAGGTTTGACGATGGTAGCGTTGATGATGCGTTCGACAAAATATGTTGCAAATTAGAAGGAATAACATGAATGTATAAGAAATTAATGATGTTCGCTAACTCTTACATTGTTGCAAATTTAATACATAAAGTAAAGTATTTTTACAGCGGTATTAGCAATTTGTAAAACTTTTGCAATTTCGATGCAAAATAGAGCATGTTAATTCACGCACCACGGTCTTATATATAGGTCTTGACACTAGCATCTCACTACCATTGGCAAGGGATTGACTCTTATTGAAGTATTTAGTTATTTTTAGTTCCTCAAGATGTGAGAAGCTGTAATATATTGTAGTTGGTGATTATAAATCTATTTATGATAATAGTTCAAGGGAGATTGAGGGCAACATCCATTTGTCACAAGTTCAAATATCAATTTTTGTGAATACAAAAGAATTAAATGTAATTATTATGAAATATTAGATATTATATTGCTACTTGATGGCAATATTTTGGATATTATTGATATTGAGTGCTATATATGTATATATCAATAAATTTCAGGATATAAAATTGAATATTCAATCCAGACTTGAATGATTCGAATCGCTGTTTCTTGTCTTTCTGATGCACATTTTCTGTTCTCCTTGCACACTTATTTTGTCGATCGTAACGCCATCTGTAGTAGTTTGAATAACTAATAAGCTGCTTTGATAATGAATACCCTTACCGGTGAGTATCAAGACCTATGTATAATATTGGAAATTGTGCGGCAAGAGTGGTTCTTTTGTAAAGATAGTTCTACTAGAGAAACAATCTCGTCATCTCGTCGCTAATTCTTGAAGGGAATGAAATCGATGATTTTCTTAAGGATTTATACCTAAATATGATTGGAAACTGTCAATCAATGTAATCTCGGGCAGAGAAAAGTGTAGTAATATAATATGAAGCAGGGAAATTACGTGAGCTCAATTCACATCCAAGATTGATCTTGTCGAAAAAGAATTCTTGTCAGAGAGGCGGTACATATCTGGAGCTGCGACGCCTAGAGTTTCTGTGATTCGTGAAGGAGTTGATATCAATGATTCTTTGTCAGATAAATACATGAAATAACATTAGGAATTGTCTATAAGATAGAGTGAAATCACGAATAGAAAAAATTGCAGAAATATAATATAGAGCAGGAGAATTCTATAGGCTGAAATAATAATTAAAACTTATCTCATCAAGAGATTATTTTGCCGGAGGCGGTTCACATATGGAGCTGCGAAGCCTAGCGCTTAGACCCGCGAAGCGGGTCGAAACGCTAGTCTTATATACCAAAAGGCATAAGGTACACTTTCAGTTAGCCACGGCTACAGCCTAAACGAGAACTCTGATTTACATGATTTTTTTTTTTATAAATTTGATATTCTTGACGAGCAGTGCCTTTTGGAGGTCTCAATTTTTTCAGTTTCATAGGTTTCGTGTAAAAAATCAAAAACCGTCAAAAATTCATCCTGGACATAGTAGCCATGTACAAATAATTGTTGAACATCGATGACATCTGTCAGCTTTGACGTTTAGGTTTCAATATCATTTCATTGAATATTGCAGAATAGGAAAGATTTTCACAAATTTATGTATTAATACATATATAACAAACATGAGCAAATCACTTGTGGTCCATTTTGAGCTTATATTAGGCCTAAATATTAAATTTACTATTTTTTTGACATTTCAATGAATTCAGTATTGCCAATTTATTTCCAAAGAGAAGAATGTTCATGCGTACTCGCTTTCACGCCAAATTCCAATTCCAGTTCTCAACAATGTACACATCTAATAAATAAAAAGTAAGTAGTTTAATTGAATAATATTAACAAAATGACAATTTAATGTAATATTTTTAAGGCTATGCCCAAACATTTTTCGAAATAAAGTAATATGTTACGATATTCATGCATTTTTAACGCAGAATATGCCTGATCGCGAAATGGATTATTTGTTGGCTAAGTTATAGAATGATTTCACGATATAATTGTTATGAAGAAATAGATTCTTATAATGAAGAGATATTGTAATATATTGTGACGTGCGAGAGTGAGAGGGGAGCTCGTGAAGACGACGTAGTATGGGGAGGAGCTTCTTGTCGTCTCTTACGCAGCGCCACGTCGCAGCACATCACCCCTCCCAATGGAAGCCTCTAGTTATTCCTAGAAATGGAAAGAGTCGAGAAATCGAAATTTTGAGAACACAATATTTCTCTATATAAGGCCAAGCCAAAAACGTGTAGAACAGTACAGTAATAAGAGTAGTAGTGTGAAATGAATAATGAAGTGACAAGTAAAGTGAACAGTGTATATAAATAGTGAAATATAAATATCTGTGACCTTGAATAAATTAGAATTAAGTGATTAATATATAAATATAGTGTTATTAGTGACATAAGAGGAAATCAAAGCTTTCATTTCATTTAGATTATTAAATAGTGACTTTTATTTAATAACAAACTGATTCGTCGAGCAATAAACATTACAGTGGTGTCAGAAGAGGGATTGTTATAAACAATTCAGTATTTTGTTTATTGCTGTTTTGTAAAACTGGAAAATGGCGTCTACGAAGTTGTTGAAAGATTTAAAGGTCGCAGAGTTGAAATATCAATTGGAAAAGCGATATTTGGAAACCAGTGGCCGCAAACAAGTTTTAATGGAACGACTTCGAGGAGCTATGACTGAAGACGGTGAGGACCCTGATACGTATTTGTTTGAGGTTCAACTTTCTTTAACCGATTTGGCAATAAGTTCAAAAGAGAACTGTACAAATTTAGAATCAAAATTAAAAGAAAATTCTATGAATTTAGAGTCAAAATTAAAAGAAAATTCTACATTATTAGAAGCAAAATTACAAGAAAGATTTCTAGAGAGCTCCAAAATTGTAAATGAAAAATTAGGAAAGTTGAAAGAAAATTCTAGAAACTTGAGAGAAGAACTGCATGAGAAGATGGAGGAAAATACAAAGAAAGTTGAACAGCAACTGGAAAAATTTAGAGAAAATTCAAAGGTATGGGAGGAAGTATTTGAAGATAATTGTAGAATGTTAAAAGAAGAACTGGTTGAAAAAATGAAGATTTTTGAAGAAAAATTTAAATTTGGTGTTTCATCTCCGGAAAAGCTCAACTACAAAAATGCGTGTCAAACCTCCAACCTTTGATGGTCAAACATCTTGGACTAATTACCATAGGCAATTTGAAGCCGCTGCTAAAACATTTTACAGGCTATTCCACCGGAAGAAGACAACAATTACGAAAAATTGGCCGGGCGACTGGAGCTGCGATACGGCCATGCACACTTGAAGGAAGTGTATCACACGCAGCTCAAGAACCGATACCAACGTCCCGGCGAGAGTCGACAGGAGTTCGAAGCTGATGTGGCACGCCTAGTTCGACTGGCATATCCAACTGGCCCGGATGATTTTTTGGAAAGCTGGGCTGTGAGAATATTTGTGGACGGCATCAGAGACCATGAAACGCAGCAAGCCCTACGTTTGGTGCGGCCGAAGAAGCTGGTGGAAGCATTGGCTCATGCACTGGAATACGGAGCGGCAAAGCAGGAGTCCAGAAGCAGTGCTCGAGTGCGAGAGGTTACCTGCGACTCCGATACCACGGAAAGTTTGGAAGCCCAGGTTCAGCGGTTGGTCCAGGAAGCAGTGAAAGATCTCAAGAATTCAAGACAACTTCGGTGCTGGAACTGTGGAGAACTAGGTCATCCAAAAAATCGAGGCAAGAAGCCTCTAAAGATGCTACCCAAAGATAACTCCAAACATGAAAAAGAACGCCTCGCAAGAATAAAACTCACCAAACAAGACACAAAGATAGAGCCTAACTGCGATAAACTTTCGAAGGCATCAACGACCCTATTACTATCCAAGGGTCAACAATTAAACAATTGGCAACGCGCACAAGCAGAAGATCTGATACGCCGATTCCAAGAGGTATTTGAAACCAGTGAGGGGCGAAAAGGAAGAACAAATATGGCCCCTCACAAAATTGACACAGGCGATGCACGACCAATTCGGCAAGCACCGCGACGACTCTTGATTGCGAAGAGAGAAGACGCTGAAGTCATCATTCAAGATATGGAGCAACACGGCATCATTGAACCCTCGAACAGTCCATGGGCCTCTCCGGTGGTACTTGTGAAGAAGAAAGACGCATCTACACGATTTTGTGTCGACTATCGCCAGCTGAATAACGTTACCAAGAAGGACAGTTATCCTCTGCCCAGGATTGATGACACCTTAGATACCCTGGCCGAGTCAAAGATCTTCTCGACCTTAGATCTCAAGAGTGGATACTGGCAAGTAGCGATGGATGAGAAAGACCGAGGAAAAACTGCATTTACCATCGGCAGTGGATTGTGGCAATTTACAGTCATGCCATTTGGTCTGTGTAATGCTCCTCCTACTTTCGAGCGACTTATGGAGACCGTACTTAAGGGACTATCGGGAAAAACTTGCTTGGTATACCTGGACGATATAATTGTGATGGGAAAATCATTTAAAGACCATTTGAAGAACCTGGAGCAGGTATTTGAACAATTAAAGAAAGCGGGTTCAAAACTCAGTCCAAAGAAATGCCACTTATTCCAAGAACGGGTGAACTATTTGGGACATGTGGTCTCCAAAGAAGGCGTAGCAGTTGATGCAGAAAAGATTAAGACAATTCAAGAATGGCCGGTACCTGCGGATAAACATCAGCTGCGCAGTTTCCTTGGGCTCTGTACCTATTACAGAAGATTTGTTTATGGATTCGCCAATATCACCAAACCACTGACCAGACTGATGGAAAATAATCGCAGATACAGCTGGGATGAAGACTGCCAAGGCGCTTTCAAGCGACTGAAACTACTCCTAGTCCAAGCACCAATCCTGAGTTACCCGAAGACGGAAGGACGTTTTGTTCTGGACACAGATGCCAGCGACGTCAGAATTGGGGGCGTCCTGTCCCAATTGCAGGAGGGTCGAGAAAGAGTAATCGGTTACTTCAGTAAGGTTTTGTCAAAGCCAGAAAGAAACTACTGTGTCACAAGACGAGAACTGCTGGCAGTAGTGAAGTCCATCAAGCATTTCTACAAATATTTGTATGGTAGGAATTTCCTGTTAAGAACTGACCATGCTGCTCTGAGATGGCTACTACAGTTCAAGAATCCTGAGGGTCAGGTCGCTCGATGGATCGAAAGACTTCAAGAATACGACTTCAACATAGAACATCGAGCCGGTACGGCACATAAGAATGCTGATGCTTTATCAAGACGACCATGTCCAAAAGATTGTCATCATTGCTCTAAGGTTGAAGCAAAGGCGTTCAGAACAACTGTCATTGACGATGCTTGACAACCACAAGAGATAGAAAAGGACTTAGATGGCGACTCAGAGTTGCAAATTATTCAAGAATGGGAGAAGAAAAGAACAAGACCGACATGGCAAGAGGTGGCACCATACTCTCCGACGGTCAAATCGTACTGGGCGCATGGGATTCCATAATCCTGAATGAAGGCGTCTTGAAGCGTGTCCTGGAAGATCCGGGATGAAACCAAGAGTAGAGAACAGCTGATCGTTCCTAGAGGTCGGGCTCCGGAGGTCTTGAGACATCTCCATGATGGAGTGAGTGGAGGACACCTTGGGGTAACGAAGACTCTGCAGAGAGTTCGTGAGCGGTTTTATTGGCTAAACTGCAAAGAAGACGTTAGGGAATGGTGCAGGAAATGCACTACGTGCGCTTCAAGCAACGGACCGCAGAAACGACCAAGAGCTCCGATGCGACAGTATAATGTCAGTAGTCCATTCGAGAGGATAGCCATCGACGTAGCAGGGCCATTTCCCGAATCAGACGTCGCAAATAAATACATTGTTGTCGTCATGGACTACTCAAGTAAATGGGCGGAAGCGTATGCTCTTCCTAATCAAGAGGCCGCAGCTATTGTAGACGTCCTAGTGAAGAACTGAACCTGTCGTTTTGGCGTACCCTTGGAACTCCATTCTGACCGGGGAAGAAACTTTGAATCCACACTTTTCCAAGGGATATGCGAAGTATCGAATATTCGTGAAACCAGAACTACTAAATTACATCCGCAGTCTGATGGAATGGTGGAACGGATGAATAAGACCATCAACAGACACCTGGCCAAAGTTGCCTCTAGTCACCAGAGAGACTGGGACAAATATCTCCATCTGTTCCTTTCGGCCTACCGCTCATCCGTACACGAAACAACCGGACAGACTCCAGCAAGAATTATTTGTGGACGGGAACTTCGGCTACCATGCGACCTAAAGTTCGGCTGCAAACCTGGAGAAGACCTGGCTGGTGAAGATTATGTGATCAATTTAAGGCGCCAAATGAACGATATCCACTCCCGAGTCCGTATAAACATCCAGAATGCCAGCGACCGGATGAAAGAGACCTATGACGTCAAGGCACAAGACGGGGGTTTTCAAGCAGGAGACTCTGTGAGGCTTTATAACCCAGGGCGGCGACGTGGCCTGTCTCCAAAATTACAGACATCTTGGGAAGGGCCTTACGGAATCATCAGAAGAATTAACGACATAATCTACGAAATCAGACGCAACCCCAAGAGCAAATCAAGAGTGGTGCACTTCAATCGGCTAGCACCATTTGCAGGAGACAATAATGAAGATCCCAACGACGCACGTGCTCGTAGGATCCATGCGCAGGGAGATTCATTTGAGGAGTTCATGAAGACATTTTCAAGTGGACGTCGGGCTCGATTCGGAATAACTACCGAAGTGCAGCAGGATATATTCAGAGTTCCGGGCGACTACTCCTAGGCCCATTGTGTATCAGGAGATTTGAAGATGTCCCGAGGGATAGCAGCAGTTTTCAAGAAGAAGTTTGGCAGGCCAGAACACCAGAAGCCTACTGTAGGGAAGACCATCTGTCTGAGGGACAATACGACAACCAAGGAACGCTATATTCACCACATGGTAACGAAAGATAAATTTCATCACAAACCAACCTACCGTTCCATGTGGGAAACGCTGCAAGACATGCGAGACCATCTAATGCAGAACGACATCCTGAAACTGGCAATACCAAAATTGGGCTGCGGTCTGGATGGATTAGATTGGAAGATCGTTCGAAATATGATAGAGGTAGCATTCCAGAACAGCGGAATTCAAATATTGGTCTGCGGTTACCACCCAGCAGGCCCGATCGAACCAAAAACTGTCGACTGCTACTTCTACCAAACTACTGGTTGCACCAAGGGCGGCGAGTGTCGATTCCGGCATAGACATGAAGGTATGTTTCGAGACGAAACATTCTTAAGATGAGGGCAGTGTGACGTGCGAGAGTGAGGAAGGAGCTCGTAAAGACGACGTAGTATGGGGAGGAGCTTCTTGTCTTCTCTTACGCCGCGCCACGTCGCAGCACATCACCCCTCCCAATGGAAGCCTCTAGTGATTCCTAGAAATGAAAAGAGTCGAGAAATCGAAATTTCGAGAACACAATATTTCTCTATATAAGGCCAAGCCAAAGACGTGTAGAACAGTACAGTAATAAGAGTAGTAGTGTGAAATAGATAATGAAGTGACAAGTAAATTGGACAGTGTATATAAATAGTGAAATAGTGATTAATATATAAATATAGTGTTATTAGTGACATAAGAGGAAATCAAAGCTCTTATTTCATTTGGATTATCAAATAGTGACTTTTATTCAATTAAAAACTGATTCGTCAAGCAATAAACATTACAATATGATGTTTCTCTGTTGTGGATGAAATAAGTACTGAAGATTGAATGAAGTTTGAAACATGTCAAGTATAGTTTAGCTGGTACATGTGATTAATATTCAACAATACATGAGTATTTATTTAGATTTTCAATATTGTTTAGTAATAGTTCAGTTTATGCTATTCTCACATCTCTTTCAGTTGAATAAATTTGAGTTGAAGACTTGATAAATCCAGCCAATCGAACATTTTGCTTGAGTCAACAATGGAACAAGCAATAATCAACTGATTATAATATTACGATAATGGAGCCATCAATAAATATTTTGTACTTGTTGAAAGATATAAATCATATATCACTCAATGAACATTTATTAGAGTATGAATATTTCCGATAACTTCGTATATGAGGTTATGTAGAGAGTAATTCTACTAGAAGTTGCATTGAGCTGATGAAACACACGATGCTTGGGTGAGATCGATGATGAAAATATCGATTGTCGTCATTTATTTTCTGAAAAATGTAGATTATAACATATTACTGAAATAAACTGTACATAAATATTCTGTATAATACATATCATTCTATTACAATATTAAAAGTCACTAATTTCTTATTTAGTGTGGATGTTCCTATTCACTTGGTATACAAAATTGGATATGAAATATTTTCTTGATGACTCTGACATATTAAGTGCATTGGGGAGAGAAGCAAACCTCAGTGGTTCTAAAACTTTGATCTGTAGTAATATAATAATAATAATAATAATGTCAATTCTACAAAAAGCAATTGATTTTAGTGATGTGCTTTATCAATCATTACAGTATTTATGAAAATGTTCATGTCTCGCGGGCTTACTTTCGTTTAGTTCAGAAATTGGTCACATATTTCATTTTTTCAATTTCAAATTAACTTGGTTCTAACATGTTAAATTTCATCCTCCATTTCTGATGTCTGATACTTGACAAATTTACCAGTTCTGTTTCTACAAAACTTTCTGTGATAATGAAGTAAAATTTATTAAATTATTCATAAAAACAATTTTAAACAGTTATGTGTTTTAATAAAACTAAATTCTATTCAAAAGCTTACAAAATGATACAAATCTGTTGTACACCAGATGAAGTGTCAAAACTCATTATATTTTCAAATTTAACCGTATATTGTTCGATTTACTAACAGATGTTTTATTTAAAAATAATCTCGCATAAAAATGTAAGTGATATTGTATTATTTACAATAAGTTTTTTTCATACTCATCAATATGTAAATTTCGATCTGTGAATAAATTCTATTTTAGTGTCCTGATGAAGGCTTAAACCAAGCCGAAAGCTAGATGAAATTTTAAAAGAGAAGTCATTCATTTTATTGGCCAAAAAAAAACCTGACTGCAAAGCCTACAAAATTTACTGTCTCCTTAACTAATTGCAGTCGCGATGATTCCTATTTTGATCAACAGGAATATATATATATATATATATATATATATATATATATATATATATATATATATATATATATATATATATATATATATATATATATATATATATATATATATATATCCGATGATGTACAAGTAAGTCACGTGATGTTAGCGTCAGATCTTTATTTTTATTACGTTTATGTACATAATTGGAAATCTGTTTTTGTATAAAAGAATAATTATGACATGTTAGCACTTTGGAACTGTGTGCGTCAGCAAGAACGGGACATCGTTCTTGTATTTTATATCAAATCATTTATTTTTGACTATAATTATTGTCAAGACTCATATTATTTTATTCCTCTGTAATAGTTATACCTGATTTGTGAAATATTTGTCTTGACACTTGTTTTTGTTATATTCATGTAGATGTAGATAATGGGAGATAAGTTTTTTTGCTAAAAAAATTTCATGACATGTTTGGACCTTGGAACTGGGTGCGTTGCAGAAACAGGATATCGTCCTCATGTGTGATATTAATTCAATCTTTTTCTCTATTATAATTTTCAAGACTCATATCGTTGATTCTTTTGTTGAGGTTTTCACATGGTTTTTCCTCTGGGTGAATGTCAGAGAAATTTTGTTCTATTTGCACTTAATGTGGAATCCACGTCTTCACATCAAGTGATATGCATATTTTCAATTTATAATTAATAATTATCTAGATAACTTCTGGCCTTGTTTATTTTAGTATCATTTTTCCTGAAAAAGACATTTGGATAGGAAGTCGAAGCGTCAAAATGAATATATAAATATACAGAGTTAAAGCCAAAAAATTTATTTTCGCCAACTGTCAAAGAAACATGATATTTTTGTATTGTTATGGATACGCGAAGTTCGTGATTTTTCTACGAGTAAAAAAATGAAACATATTTTTGCACACCTAATCTAATATAATTCAGTTCAGTAATGTTATAAATTGTCGATTGATATTATTCAGCTCCAATAATTATTGATTTTTTACACACAAAATAAATACACGTCATCAAAATCAATCGATAAACAATTCACAATGACAACAATTTTTTTGAACAAGAACATAATACATAAATCTTAGACAACTACCAAATTATGAAATATATAAATGTATAACATGTTATTCAACACACCTTTTTACATTTATATTCCTTTAGACTAAGATTTCAACTTTAACATCTCTCTGAACTTCATAAACTTGGTTTTACATAGTGATTTGGTTGAAATATCAGCAACATTATTTTCAGACTGTATTTTTAACACCTCAATATTACCTTTCATGAAATTTCCATTTACCTAGTGGTACTGTACTTCAATATGTTTGGAATTTTTAGTAAAGTTACCAAATTTCATTATTGGCAACGCACCTGCATTATCCTCATAAATTTTCACAGGTTCAATTAGGTTTAAACAAAATGCTTGTTTTAAAATTTCACGCATATGATTAATACCTGTTACAGCCCCAGATAAAGCTACATATTCAGCTAAAGTCGACGATTTAGTACAGAGCTTTGTTTATGAGATTTCCAATATATAACATTACCAAACAAAATAACTACATACCCTGAGGTAGATTTTCTGTCAACATTATCCTCGGCCCAATCAGCGTCAACAAAACACTCAAGAATCTCATCATCACTATTTTTACTATACGTTAATTCCAAATTTTTAGTTGAATATAAATATTTTAAGACACGTAAACCATACTTGAAATGTGTTCCATCATAGCAATTTTGAGATCTGCTTAAATAGTTCACACTGAAAGTAATGTCAGGTCTTGTGCATGTACTCATATATAAGAGTTTGTCTATTGGATTTCTATACTGTATACCATCTTTTGTTATCTCAGCGGGCTCTAACTTCAACCCAATCTCCATTGGTGTACTGTATAACTTAGCGTTTCCTAAATTATACATCTTTGCTAGCGATTTAATATAGTTACTTTGGCTTGATGTCATTATTTTGCTTTCATGATTATAATCAATCCCTATTCCTATATAAGTTTCAACTTTATTCATGTCTTCCATTCTAAAACGCTTTGAAAACTTTATTTTTACTTCATTAATATTATTTTGACTATTGCTGCATATCAACATAATATCAACAAATAACAAGATATATGTTGATTCATTATTTTCACGTTTTATATACAAACAATTATCATAATTACTTCTTTTGAATTTGAGTTCCTTAATAAATTCTTTAAAAAATTCATACCAAGATCTAGCGCTTTCTTTTAATCCATAAACTGATTTGAATAATTTATAAACTTTACTTGTACCGTTCTCATAGCCAACTGGTTGACTCACATACACTTCAGATACTATTTTGCCATTCAAAAAAGCTGTTTGATTAATTATTAAACCATTTTGACAACAAAAAGCTAATAAAATTTTCAAAGTTTGCATTCTAGCAACCGGTGAATAAATACCATCTATATATTCTTCCTGTTTAAAATCTCTTGCTACTAATCTAGCTCTATGAACATTTTTATTTTTCCTCTTATAAATCCACTGAACATCCATGATTTTCTTGTGTTTTGGAGTATCAACTAATTTCCAAGTTTCATTTTTATTTAGACTTTGGATTTCTTGATCCACAGCCATTCTCCGTTCTTTGCACTCACTACTATTCATCGCTTTCTCATATGTGTTAGGTGTCGTAGCTTGAAAATAATTTACATAAACATACTGTGTAACGAAATTTTTATTGAAATAACGAGTGTTGGACATTTCAACTCTAGAAGAGCTTCTTAAACCTGTTTCATTACTCTTTTTCTTGATTTGTTTTGTTCTCACGTTTTCAGTCTCACATGTCCATAATAGACCTATTATATTTCTCTGCTACTCCATTTAATTCATGTACATAAGGTGGACAAGGAATTATACGTATACCTTTTTCTCTACACTATTGATGACACTTGCATTTAAATATTATTTTACATTATCACACCTTAATGTTTCAATTTTTTCATTTTTCATATTTTCTACTTGGTTTACATAATCAATAAAGCAATCATAGACATCAGATTTGAATTTTATGCAATAGACTTTGGCTAACTTACTATAATCGTCTATAAAAGTTTAAAAATATTTCTCTCCGCAATTACCCATTGTTTTATGAGGCCCATTCAAATCTGTATGAACTATTTCTAAAATCTCTTTTGCTCTTTTTCTTTTATTTTCAAATGCTACATTGTGCATTTTACTCTGGATACATTTTGCACATTTCATAAATTCAGACTCTATTTCTTTAGGAATTCCTTCAAGTAATTCATTTTTGCACAAAGTATTCAAGTAATTCAAATTCACATGTCCTAAAATACGATGCCACTTTTCTTTTAACAATATTTTTTCTTTATTTTTATGACGAATAATATTAAAACTTATTTCAGTCTCGACATAATTTTTCATAATACTTGTCATATTGTATAAATTACGTCTTTTCTTGCTATTGCTATCAATTGATTATTTTGATCATAAATTTTCGATATATTACCAATAGAAATAATTTTATTATTGACAGTAACTTTAGAATTACTTATCAAATTTTGTTGCAAATCTTTCACATAAAAAAACATTTGGCAAAGTTATTATATATCTTTCTCCAAAAACATCAAACTCTGTAACTATTTTACCTATTTTTGTAGCTTCAAGTATTTTACCGTCTCCTAATTTAACATCAACCTGAGAACTTCATAAATATCAAATAATTTATCAACAGCGACTATCTAAAATCCAACTTACTTGATTATTTTTGAATTATTTTCCTGCTTTACTTCTGATGGATTTACTTCTGCTATGAAAGAATTCCCATTAACATTCGATTCGCTTTGTTGATCTTGATAACAACATGACGTATTAGCAACACCTCTGTAGAAACTTCTTCCTCTGCTTCTACAGCCTCCTTGACGATATCCGCGACCATATGATCCTCTTTGATTTTCTCTACCATGTCCATTTGGTCTTTTGGAATTAGGCTGATAACAGTTTCTTTGAGAATGTTCAGGCTTTCTACACTGGAAACAGTTTCCTTTTAACTCTGATTTGAAAACACTTGACTTTGTAAAATTTTCTTCAGTTTTATTAGTTAGATTTTTCTCTTCTGTTGATTTGAAATCTATTTTACTTTTCAGATACTCAACAGTTCTTTCTTCTTCAGACAACACATCCATCAAATCACCTATGTGACTGTATGATTGCGGTAAAGCTCTTAGCATATATCTCAATTTTTCTTGTTCTGTTACCGCTCCTCCTGCTGCTTTGAGTTTATTTATTGCCTTCTCGAATTCATCGAAAAATGAGGTGATTTCAGAGAAATTCTTCAATTTGATACTTTCTAAATCATTTCTGTATACAATTTGTAACGCTGTTGATTCTTTTAAGTACATTTAATCGAACTTTCAGATTATCTCGTATGCTGAATCTAAATCATTGATATATTCCAGTTGCTTATTTGGAATGGCACTGTATATGTAATTTGTTGCTTTGATATCCTTTCCATTCCAGCTCTCAGTTTCTTCTTTAACTCCTTCTTGTCTCGTTGCCATATCCTCGCATTTTTTGAATTCTAGAAATTTGAAAATTCCCTTCTTCCATTTTGTGTAATCAGCTCCATCAAATATCGGTATTGTAATGTCGTCAATCTTCATGTACGCCATTCTATTTATTTGACTATATTTATTCAACTTCGTTCACTGACGCTCTGCTACCATGTTATAAATTATCAATTGATATTATTTAGCTTCAATAATTATTTATTTTTCACACACAAAATAAATACACGTCATCAATCAATCAATAAACAATTTACAATGACAACAATTTTTTTTAAACAAGAACATAATACATAAATCTCAGACAACTACAAAATTATAAAATATATAAATGTACTAGCTTTTTCCCGCGACTTCGTCCGCGTGGAATAGTTATTTTGGGCAGCATTTTCAATTATTTCAGAAGCTCTTTGAGCTGTGTGACGCTCGGCATCTAAAAGCCGGCGCGCTTGACTTTGTCCTTCAGTCTCAGCAGCTCTTTGAGCTGTGTGACGCTCGGCTAAGGCCAAATGGGTTTGACATTACTCTTCAGACTCTTGGCTTCTAGCAACTTTCGCAGCGCGAGCTCTGCTGGAACTACACGCTAAATTGAATTTTAGTTCTCGAGGCATATTAGAATCTAAAAGAAAAACTTAATGAAACAAAAGAAAATCTTCTACCTAACCTATACGAATCAAAAATGTTCCTACTTTAATTGTAAAACTATTTTTATTGAATTAAATCAATAATACCGCTATAACTATCTACAATCTATTTTACTTATAAATTTAATCAAAGCAAAAAGTTGAGAGATCCATGGATTACGAAACAATTCATTCATTTTTAATATTCGCACTCGCCTGCCCTAATGCGACTAGCCGTTCGGGTAGCCACATTCATGATATTTCTCCCATTACGCCGCGCTGCGCAGGCGCTTGGATTTCAATACAAACTTTCATCTCCTATTTCATCCCCATGTAAGTCGAAATCACAAAAACACTGATAAAAGTGTTTGTTTACTTATTATCAAGTGCCTAATGCCTGAATACAAAATTACATGGTTTTATCTTCGGAAATGACAAACTTCCATACATACTTTCATCCCCTATTTTAGCCCTCTTGCAATAAAATCTCTTGCTACTAGTCTAGCTCTATGAACATTTTTATTTTTCCTCTTATAAATCCACTGAACATCCATGATTTTCTTGTGTTTTGGAGTATCAACTAATTTCCAAGTTTCATTTTTATTTAGACTTTGGATTCCTTGATCCACAGCCATTCTCCGTTCTTTGCACTCACTACTATTCATCGCTTTCTCATATGTGTTAGGTGTCGTAGCTTGAAAATAATTTACATAAACATACTGTGTAACGAAATTTTTATTGAAATAACGAGTGTTGGACATTTCAACTCTAGAAGAGCTTCTTAAACCTGTTTCATTACTCTTTTTCTTGATTTGTTTTGTTCTCACGTTTTCAGTCTCACATGTCCATAATAGACCTATTATATTTCTCTGCTACTCCATTTAATTCATGTACATAAGGTGGACAAGGAATTATACGTATACCTTTTTCTCTACACTATTGATGACACTTGCATTTAAATATTATTTTACATTATCACACCTTAATGTTTCAATTTTTTCATTTTTCATATTTTCTACTTGGTTTACATAATCAATAAAGCAATCATAGACATCAGATTTGAATTTTATGCAATAGACTTTGGCTAACTTACTATAATCGTCTATAAAAGTTTAAAAATATTTCTCTCCGCAATTACCCATTGTTTTATGAGGCCCATTCAAATCTGTGTGAACTATTTCTAAAATCTCTTTTGCTCTTTTTCTTTTATTTTCAAATGCTACATTGTGCATTTTACTCTGGATACATTTTGCACATTTCATAAATTCAGACTCTATTTCTTTAGGAATTCCTTCAAGTAATTCATTTTTGCACAAAGTATTCAAGTAATTCAAATTTACATGTCCTGAAATACGATGCCACTTTTCTTTTAACAATATTTTTTCTTTATTTTTATGACGAATAATATTAGAACTTATTTCAGTATCGACATAATTTTTCATAATACTTGTCATATTGTATAAATTACCTCTTTTCTTGCTATTGCTATCAATTGATTATTTTGATCATAAATCTTCGATATATTACCAATAGAAATAATTTTATTATTGACAGTAACTTTAGAATTACTTATCAAATTTTGTTGCAAATCTTTCACATAAAAAAACATTTGGCAAAGTTATTTTATATCTTTCTCCAAAAACATCAAACTCTGTAACTATTTTACCTATTTTTGTAGCTTCAAGTATTTCACCGTCTCCTAATTTAACATCAACTTGAGAACTTCATAAATATCAAATAATTTATCAACAGCGACTATCTAAAATCCAACTTACTTGATTATTTTTTGAATTATTTTTCTGCTTTACTTCTGATGGATTTACTTCTGCTATGAAAGAATTCCCATTAACATTCGATTCGCTTTGTTGATCTTGATAACAACATGACGTATTAGCAGCACCTCTGTAGAAACTTCTTCCTCTGCTTCTACAGCCTCCTTGACGATATCCGCGACCATATGATCCTCTTTGATTTTCTCTACCATGTCCATTTGGTCTTTTGGAATTAGGCTGATAACAGTTTCTTTGAGAATGTTCAGGCTTTCTACACTGGAAACAGTTTCCTTTTAACTCTGATTTGAAAACACTTGACTTTGTAAAATTTTCTTCAGTTTTATTAGTTAGATTTTTCTCTTCTGTTGATTTGAAATCTATTTTACTTTTCAGATACTCAACAGTTCTTTCTTCTTCAGACAACACATCCATCAAATCACCTATGTGACTGTATGATTGCGGTAAAGCTCTTAGCATATATCTCAATTTTTCTTGTTCTGTTACCGCTCCTCCTGCTGCTTTGAGTTTATTTATTGCCTTCTCGAATTCATCGAAAAATGAGGTGATTTCAGAGAAATTCTTCAATTTGATACTTTCTAAATCATTTCTGTATACAATTTGTAACGCTGTTGATTCTTTCAAGTACATTTAATCGAACTTTCTGATTATCTCGTATGCTGAATCTAAATCATTGATATATTCCAGTTGCTTATTTGGAATGGCACTGTATATGTAATTTGTTGCTTTGATATCCTTTCCATTCCAGCTCTCAGTTTCTTCTTTAACTCCTTCTTGTCTCGTTGCCATATCCTCGCATTTTTTGAATTCTAGAAATTTGAAAATTCCCTTCTTCCATTTTGTGTAATCAGCTCCATCAAATATCGGTATTGTAATGTCGTCAATCTTCATGTACGCCATTCTATTTATTTGACTATATTTATTCAACTTCGTTCACTGACGCTCTGCTACCATGTTATAAATTATCAATTGATATTATTTAGCTTCAATAATTATTTATTTTTCACACACAAAATAAATACACGTCATCAATCAATCAATAAACAATTTACAATGACAACAATTTTTTTTAAACAAGAACATAATACATAAATCTCAGACAACTACAAAATTATGAAATATATAAATGTACTAGCTTTTTCCCGCGACTTCGTCCGCGTGGAATAGTTATTTTGGGCAGCATTTTCAATTATTTCAGAAGCTCTTTGAGCTGTGTGACGATCGGCATCTAAAAGCCGGCGCGCTTGACTTTGTCCTTCAGTCTCAGCAGCTCTTTGAGCTGTGTGACGCTCGGCTAAGGCCAAATGGGTTTGACATTACTCTTCAGACTCTTGGCTTCTAGCAACTTTCGCAGCGCGAGCTCTGCTGGAACTACACGCTAAATTGAATTTTAGTTTTCGAGGCATATTAGAATCTAAAAGAAAAACTTAATGAAACAAAAGAAAATCTTCTACCTAACCTATACGAATCAAAAATGTTCCTACTTTAATTGTAAAACTATTTTTATTGAATTAAATCAATAATACCGCTATAACTATCTACAATCTATTTTACTTATAAATTTAATCAAAGCAAAAAGTTAAGAGATCCATGGATTACGAAACAACTCATTCATTTTTAATATTCGCACTCGCCTGCCTTAATGCGACTGGCCGTTCGGGTAGCCACATTCATGATATTTCTCCCATTACGCCGCGCTGCGCAGGCGCTTGGATTTCAATACAAACTTTCATCTCCTATTTCATCCCCATGTAAGTCGAAATCACAAAAACACTGATAAAAGTGTTTGTTTACTTATTATCAAGTGCCTAATGCCTGAATACAAAATTACATGGTTTTATCTTCGGAAATGACAAACTTCCATACATACTTTCATCCCCTATTTCAGCCCTCTTGCAATAAAAGGTATCCTATTTCCTTTGTGAAGCTCTAGTTTATCTCTGTACCAAATTTCATCAAAAACTGTTGAGTGGTTCAGGCGTGAAAGCGTAACAGAGAGACAGACAGAGTGACTTTCGCATTTATAATATTAGTAAGGATTACATGTTATTCAACAAGTAATGCTACAAGGATAGAAACGAACAGATATTTAACAAAAAACAAACATGAATTTCAACACAAAACTACTTATTTTTGAATATAAAAATTAGTTGTTGACAGTTTTCTATTTAATACAACAATTGCGCATACTTTTGGTAACAATACCCAGGTGACTGCAAATTGATAACAGTTTGTACTTTTTAGCGCATTTTTTGGGAAAAAGCTGTCTGGCTGGCTGGCTGGCTGGCGTGACGCTGAGTTTTCAGCAACTAAACTATTCACAGACTTGAAACTGGTACTAAATGAAAGCTGCTGTTTCGTAGGTTTGCACAAATTGCTTTAGTTCAAGCTCAGTGATTGTGGAAGATTAAATTATTCAATTACTAGTTTCAAGTGTAACAATGCCCATAGATATATGACATTAGGGATATGGCAACTAAAGTTCATTCAAGTAGATAAAAATTTAGTTACAACTTTAGCCGTGGGTGTCGCTATCATTATGTACAGTTGGCAAATCTGTCCGGGACTAATTCAATGACTTGTTTGACGCGAATTTGAAGCTTATTAGGATGAATTATCATTATTGGATGAAAGTTTGTTAACTTTTGGTGTTTTTTTTTATATAGCTTTGATAAAGATCAAATTATTATTTTAAAGTACAGCACTTGACCTCTCGTCAGTCAATAACTAAACAATGAAGAATAAAATGTATTTTTGAGTTTGTACATGCATAAATTATGTATCTATCAAATAGTCAACTTGAAACTAGTACTAAATGGAAGCTGCTGTTTCGTAAGTTTGCTCAAACTGCTTGATTTCAAGCTCAGTAATTGTTGGAGATGGTGAGCTGTCAAAAATGCGCTTTCATCATCCAGATGATTCTTCAATTTTTTCCTTTTGACAACATTGCTGTGTCATCAAACTAATTTGATAAGTCTCCAAAATTGAGTTTCAAGTGGATATAAGTAGAAAAAAACTATCTGAGCGTGTGTAAAACAAAATTTAATCATGAATATTTGATTCGAAAGTATTTGAAAGTCTTAAAATAGTGAAACAAATAGATTTATCTACTATTCTGAAGTTTCAAGGCTGGTTTTCGAAATCAAACTTATGTAAGTAACTTAATCAACTCTTCCCGCTACGCTATTATGTGTTCACTCAGAAGCAGTGTTCTCAACTATATGTAAAAATATGAAATAATTAAACAAAATAATATTTATATTGAAAAAAAAATATTAAATTCATATATACGTTGACAATTAGAAATGGCATCCATAGAAGAAATTAGAAAATTATTAGCTCCGATAAACAGTAATATTGTGAAGCTGCGAAATTCTATGGACGTGTTAAATAAATCATCGCAAGATAATGAACAGCGCTACAAAAAAAATTTGAATGATTCAAAAGAAAAGGAAAACTGAATTGAGAGTTTAGAATTGAAACTCAGAGGGAAAAATATCTTCATATTTGGTATACCTGAAGACAAGGATGGAAACCTCGAAGACAAAATAATACAACGATTCAAAAACAGCCTGAAGTTGAAAAATATCACTACAAACGACTTCGATGCGAAAGAGAGATTGGGTAAATTTGACGCTTCCGGAACAAGACTCATGAAAATTGAATTAAATTTTAGGGAAGGAAGAACTCATATTCTTGCTAGCTCAAAATTATTGAAGGGCTCAAAAACCTACATCGAAGAAGATTTCACACCAAAAACTGTTCAAGAGCGGAAAATATTTGAGACATACTAGGCAAAAGCAAAAACAGAGGAATACAGAACTAATCTGTATCAAAATATCCTTTTTATAAACGATACAGCTTATAGAAGCTCAGACTTTAATGAAGAGCAAAACGATGATTATGACAATGAAGAGGAAGATGTATCAACTAGAAGGCGCACCGTACTCAAAAATGATCTTTTGAATTCCCAGAATGATGGTACTGGAATAGAAGAAATCGTGAACGAAGAAGCTAAAAAATCCGAGAGAGATAAACAAAAATCGAGATATCGTCTTTGTCAAAACTCAAATAAAAAAAATATGATCCCTCAGGCAACAGTCACACCAAATACACAAGCAAGGAAAAAGAAGATAACTGAACCTTTCAAGAAGTTGGTCCTTCGGACAAGCATATTGAAACCAGATCTATAACAAAAAACTCACAGTCAAAAAATTGACTTCAAAAGATCATAACGAATTAATGCTATGGAATATACTGGGATTTTAAAATATCTTCAGGCTTACTCTACAGGAACAACAATTAATATTAGAATATGACATTATATGTATCTCTGAAACTTGAGTAAGTCATACTCTGCAGGAAAGTCTACAATTTTTGAAAGGTTATGACATATATGAACAGCCTGCAATGAATCAATCTTCTACAGGAAGAGCCATTGTTATTGAATGAGAAGTGCATTGGATCTTTATTGGTATTAAAACTAGAGTTCAAGATCTCATTTTAGGATATGTATATTTCTCCCCTTCGTACGAATACTTCACTTTATTAAATCTTTCAACCGACAGTCTGAACAACATAATGAGCTTATACCCAAATTATTCGCTTATTCTGGGCGGCGATTTCAACGCAAGAATAGGTTTACTAAACAGCTCTGAAAACATAATTTTGTATCACTCTTCACTAAGTACATTAAGAAGCACTAATGATAATATTTTGAACAAAAAGGGAAAAGAACTAACCAGAAAGATGGAAGAAGCTAATCTAATAGTACTAAGCGGAAGAACTTTGAGCGACATTCCAGCAAAATTCACATATATAGGTCCAAATGAAAGAAGTACGATAGACCTCATATGGATTGATATTAGTGCCCTACAAATTATTATAGACTTACAAATTATTGACAAGCTCATTTCAGATCATATGATGTGTTCTCTCAAAATAATAAATTAGCTGCAACCGTTGAAGGAACAAGCGGAGTCTAAAACTCTCACAATAAGCAAAGTAAAATGCGACAACACAAATGCGTATAAATTTTAAGAAGTCCTAGACAGCTTCACTCTACAAGACAATATTGAGAATAAATATGAATATTTAAAGAACTACATTGAATCCACATCTAAAATAATCGATATGATAAAGAATATAAGAGTTTCAAATACAAACTCTATTAATAAGATACACTGGTAGGATAAAACATGTGCAAATCCTAAAAGAAATTAAAGAGAATGCCTAAGGAAATGCAAAGCAACCAATTTCGCTGAGATAAACACTGCTTCATACCTACAGGTAAAGAAAGAATACAAGCACTATATTACTAAACATAAACAAATTGTCACCAGAGATTTGAAAATCAGATTAGAGGCCGCATCGGATCAAACTGACTTTTGGAATGCAATTAAGTCTCTCAATCCCACGACGTACAAAGAAAATTCAATCGATATAAAATCTTGGACGCTACATTCTCAAGAATGGTTTGGAAACAAGATCATTGATGAAAATCGGTTCTTTGATGCTCGACACCTATATTTAGATTCTCCAATTATAATACAAGAGCTGAACTTCGCGATAAAGAAACTTAAATGCACTAAAGTCCAGGAATCGATGGAATTTTGAATGAACAATTGAAAAACCTGCCAGAAAAATGGAGATATTGGCTACAAGAATTATTTAATGACTTCCTAACTAATGAAGACATGCCTAGAAAATCAAAGTCTATAAAACTAGTACTGATAGACAAAAAAGGAGACCGCATCGATATAGACAATTATAGAGGCATCGCTTTGTTGAACACAATTATAAAAGTCTTCACTTTCATCATAAATAATAGAATTCAAATTTGGACAGAGAGCTATAATATCTCACCCGAAGCGCAGTCTGGTTTTTGGAAACAAAGATCATGTATCGAAAACTTATTCGTACTGAATTTTATAGTAGAAACATCTTTTTCAAAAAGGTAAAATGGCGTGTACGCAATTTTCATCGACTTTCGTAAGGCATTTGATTCAGTACCACATGAATCATCATGGAGCAAAATTTATGATATAGGTGTAAGTGACAAAATGTTTGAGACTTCTCAAAAACATCTATGAGTAAGCAACAATACAAATTGGAGTTAATTATGAGCTCTTAGAGGAGATAAAAATTACTAAAGGTGTACTGCTAGGAGAATGTATAAGTCGGCTTTTCTTTGCTTTGTACATACAGAACTTGGAGACATTTTTAAGGAGCAAAAATCTTGAAGGCTATTTTATTAATCAGAAGATAGATATCCTATCCCTAAAATATGCGGACGATATCATACTTTCTGCGAACTCTCCGATTGATATACAAAGAAAACTACAGCCCTTACTGCATATTATAGAGAGAATCAATTGAGAGTTAACGCTGAAAAAACAAGAATTTCACATTCTCATAAAGGAGGACCTCCGAAAAGAAAAATTTCAGATGTTTTTCAGGCAAAAGAAATCAAATTCACCAGCAGTTACACATATTTAGGACTTACTTTCAGGACATCCAGGTCCTTTGATGAGAACAATAAAAAAAATATAACAAAAGCAAATAAAATAGCTGGAACTATGAAACAAACTATGGCCAAAGCTAAAATCCACTATTGGTACACTATCACGAAGCTACATACTTCCGTGATATTACTCACTCTCACTTCTGGGGCCGAAATATGGGGCCCATACCAACGGTATGGGATCTAAATAGAGCAACTACAATACTTTAAATATCTAGAATCAAGGCAAAATGCAACGCCGGCTTATATAATACGAAGATAAACAGGTCAACCCAAAGTCGAATTGCTGATTCCCAACAAAATGTTGCTTTGGTGGCATGAAATACTATTAATGCCAAACTCAAGATATGTCAATATCTGTTATGACAAACAACTTCAGCTAAACTCAAATCAACTAGTCGAAACTGAAGTGAATAACTGGACGAAACACTTAAAGCAAATGTTAACTAAAGCTAATTTCGAATGGATCTGGGATCAACAAAGCCCATTATTCCTCAAGCAAGGACTCAATAATATACTGATGTCATACAGTGAAATACTATACAATGATGATCCAAATCCAAATATAATCCCTTCTATAGAACGTACAATACCTCTTTGAATTACTTGAAGTATAAAGTACCTTACAAAATCCTCAAAATCTCAAGTCTTCTGCGTACAGGAAATCCCAAACATATATACATATATCAGGACGGAATTTGCCATAAATTCAGTGACAGCGAAATATGTAGTATTTGCAATGAATGTGAACCCAACGATTTTGAGCACTTCCTATTCCTATATCCTCTCCCTTTAGAGCTGAATTCCTGTTATAATACTTCTACCCAATGATTCCGGATCCCAGCACGCTTCTTTTAGATCCAACCACGGCTAAGATGTGCAACATTCACAACTTCGTGATCAGCTCGCTTAGACTGCGCTCATTCGCAATGAATTTATAATCTGTCACACATACTTATACTAATCATGTAACATACTTACACGATATGTACTTATAAATTGTATTATACTTACCAGCCAATCTTTTTGCAAAGGAGATGTATCCTTCTCTCAAGCAAAATGAACTCTATTCTACTTTTTCCTACATTTTACTGAATAAAACAATAATTATTGATGATCTATTATTTTTTGACATTTTGCGGAAAAATATTGCTTGTATTTCGTGCGCGAAGTGATCATATTTTGTTGTGCTTTCGAATGAATTTGATACCTCGACCTTACGGACTCGGTTAAAATTGACATTCTCACGCGCAGCAAAAAAACTTCGTACACTTAATACAGAAATAACTATTTATTATAATATAATTCTGAAAGCATGTATAGATCATCTTGAGCTGTCAAAATGAACATACGAACAGATTTAACAATTTATCAACCTGTAAATGATATTTTTGAAATTAAAGTGATGACGAATGAAATTAAAATAAACTCCTAAAACTAAGAATTATGTTAAAAATATTATACTACTTATGATTAGTGATTTATTCAGAAGATTCACATCTTCATGTGACAAGTCGCACATAAAACATTTATATGTAGTAATTACAGACATCTTCTAGAAAGAAATAAGTATTAGAAAATAAATAATAAATATTATTCATTTCTAACCTCAATTCACAAACGTCACTTTAACATAGATCTAAACGCTTGACGGTTGATCTCTGAACAGATCGAGCTCCGTGAGTCGATAAACGAATGCAGATCGCGTGTTCCGAACGCCCCGGATCCTATTTTCGAACGCTATGGAGCAAATCGAGCGCGCTCAAAGTGCTCTGATCCAATTTTCAGACGTACCTCAAGGGTACATTCAGAAAAACACTTCGATTTAATGGAGCGCAGTCAATTTACTCTAGCCTCGCTCAGAAAACAGAATTATACGCTCCTGACACGTGCTTGGATACGTTCAGAAATAGACAGATCAATTACTCAGAGCGCGCTCTGTTGTACCCGCTTTGCACAAGACACCCAAGAAGTCTAGAATACAGGAGGCTCAATGATAGTGGTGGGAGTGAGGCAAAAAAGAGGTGCAGCAAATCGTTCAATCTGGTGGTTGCGTCGCGCAGCTTAGCAGCGTTTCTCTAGCGCTTGTGTATCTATTTGGCGTTCTGACGTAACGTGTGCGAATTAGAAACAATGATAATTGCGAATAATAGGAGGCGCTACGTGCAACCATATTTTGCCTCAACTCTATACACGATGTAGCATAGGGCGTTGAGCCTCCTGTATTCCAGACTTTTTGGACAAAACTATATCGCCTCTAAAGCTTGCAGTGCTCATTTCAAATTTTGTTACTGTCAAATTGGTGAGAATGGCCAAAAACAATGTAAGTTATCATAATTTCTAAGAAAGCTCTACCAACGTGACTTAAATTTGTCTCAAGGTTTCTTTCAATATCATAACCATGACAACAATTGTATCAACAATAGTTTTCGGATAAAAAAACCTCAGAATAAATTTCACTGACGTTGATCAAACCAGTTTTGAGTAGACTATGAATATTATTGGCATAATTGAATTTAGTTGCAGCAATATCTATGCGGAATATGTAACTGGCTATTCAATAGCCAATGTAATAATTTTGAAGAGCATGAATGTTTTTCTCACTTAAATAATAACCTAGATGACTTTTTAGTTGATGAATCAATGCATATCTATAGGCCTGTTGCGTATCTTCAAATTTTGACGAAAGCGCCGCATATAATCCAAAAATCACAACTTCTAGGTGTGATGTCACCTGTCAATGTTTTGAAATAGTTCAATCTGCTTTAAAATTTAAATGAAATCCATGACGTACCATCTTTATTCCTAATAATAATATTGTATTTAATTTATGACAACATTTGTAGACAAAAATATTCTGAAAGAAGCAAATCAACCATAGTCATTATTATTTTTATTGTTTTATGTGACTCATCTAAAGGTAATCAATTACAATTAGATTTATAATGTGTTATATACGTATGGAATTTGAGCGAAATCCTTGGAGGAAAGAGATTTTCTCATCTTGTTTATCTTTAAAACAATTCTTGAATCCTAGAACAAAAACTATTAAGCAAAAATTTAGTGCTTTCAGTAAAGGATTCTGAGAAGAATTTATATGACCGTTCAGTCAATTAAAAAATTTATCTAAGTGGTATTCATTGAGTTTCTTTACAATTATAATATTTAACTTCTCTTAGAGATGGTTGATACTGATGCCCAGTTGCATGAACGTTCATTAGCTAAATAGTTCTTCAAAAATGAACAATATCAAATCGTATTTTTGACAGCAATGCTAAGCAACTGATTTGACGAATATATTTGATTTGATATTGTTCATTTTTAAAGAACTCTTTAGTAATTGCACGTCCATGCAACCAGGCCTGAGAATTGAATGATATCTAGTACATTCTTATAGATTATTGCATATAATCACACTCGTTTAACTGCTGTTGTCCACATTTCTCTTTGTTCCGCATAATAATCTTTTCCCGGAGATCTATAAAAATTAGTTCTGGGCTGTTTGCTTTAGTATTAGTACATTCAACAACACAGCAACTTCTAAGTGAATGATTTATACCCATGATCATCGAATAATATGACATTCAAAAATGATATTTGACAGCTTGACGTTTTTAACGGCACACCTCGTAGATACCGATAGAGCGGACTGAGGATACGCAATAGGCGTATATTGGTAAGTATTTTGATCAGAAGTTGTTATTTCAATTACTCTGAGTTCTCATTTTAGCAACAAAATCGCAAGAAATTGTAGAAGAGAATAATAACAAAGATCCAATCGATGATTTTGGAAAATTGAAGTGGTGGCATGAAGCTATTCTTTTTCTCATAAGTTTATATAGAAAAAACATACAAGATTTCAATTCGACTAAACAAAGAAATAATAAGGCTTGGGATAGAGTATCATTGGAACTGATTGCAAATGGATTCAAGTACACTGCAAATCAGTGTAATTTCAAATTCAAATAGTCAAAAGCGAAATATATGCAGAAGAAGGAAAACATGAAAAGCATATCAAGTGGCGAAGCTTGTGTCAAATTTCGCTACTTTAATGAAATGGACGATATATTCGGAAAAGGCCGAATGTGCAACCAAAATTTGGCTTCAAATCTTATAAAGCAAAATGTAATTGCAGATAATTAAGATCCAGATAACCAGTCAACGAACTTCTTGGAGAATGATGAAAACGGGACACAAATACCAGAAAAATTGAATATAGAACGTTTAGTTGAAAAGAGAAAGCGGAGCACTGCAAAATCTAGTATTGAGAAATTGATTAGTGGAAAGCGGGGAAGTTCGTCAATACGCGAAGAATCGCCGAAACACCGCCATGAAGAGAATATACAGTTAAAAACAAAAATGTTAGAAACCTTGAGCTCCAAAATGGATGCGTTGATTGATGCTTCAAATAAATAGTATTTTTAATCTGTAAGGTGGAACAAGTTCCTTTTATTTAGTTATGAATTATTGATATCATGTGATGCTGATGTGTCATAATTCTTATTTGGGGTTTTCGTTAATTTCTTTAATAAATCAATATATTATGTATCTGTCACTATTTATTTCCACGGTATCTTTGCATATAGTTTCTAATTGATAAATTCTTAGATATCATTGGATACACCAGGATTATTCATCAATAGGAAACACGTTTTCAGGTGAATATATACCAAAAGTTCAATTGTAATTGTGATAGAAGGTATAATTATAAGTTGATATATAGCTTACAGATTCAAAGAATACAATTCACAACAAATATTGTCCGGTGAATTTTTTGCATGTTGAATATTGCGGACTTCATTCTCGTTATTATCAATTTCTTCATTGTGGAAAACATATTCTCGGCCTTCATCTATATACTTTTGGTTGAATATATCTTCAAAATTCAAACAAATATTGTGCAAAACACAGGCAGCGAGAATACAAAATGGGATAACATCATTACGGTTCATGCCAAGAAATTTTAATCGACGAAAACGACCGAATAGTGAAGCAAATGATCTTTTAATTACTTGGCGTGTCTTTGAATGAGTTTCATTGAAAAATTCTTGTGCCTGAGTAAGAGTTCTATGTTCAATATATGGAGATATGCACCATGGTAGAATGAGATACGCCTTGTCACCAACTATAAACTCTTGATTTGGAAAGAACTCTGCAGGATCATCTCCAACTTTTGTAAATAAGTCACTATTGCATTCTTCTTGCATCACTGACTGAGCCAGGATACCCAACGAATATGTCAATGAATTTCAATTGAAACTAGAAACTGCTTGCAATGTAACTACATAATTACATTTGAGTGTTATGTATACTTCTGGATCTAATTTAGGCGCTCTAAAAGGCACAAAGGTCCTATCCACTGCACCAATTACGTTATCTAAGTTCGCAATAGAATTGAATGATTCTCCAATGTATTGTATTTGGTTTCCAGTAGGCCATATAATAACATTAGATGCAATATTATTGAGGGCTTCAATTACTCTGCAAAAAGAAACTGACAAGGAAGACTTGCTCATATCAAATCGATCAGCAACAGAACTAAAAAAAGACATATTTTTATGAAAGAAATAAATTGAAATGAATGTTTATTACCGATATGAATCAAAAGTAGCAAGAAAAGCCAAATAACGGCGAGCAACTGTTTCTCAACGCTAATTGTTTGTCTTCCAATATCGCCTTGTCGTTGAAGCATCGGTCCAACTTTTTGTAACAGCATTTCATATGCTTGTTTTGTTGATCTGGAGTGTTGTTGAAATTGTCGATTGGTGTATTTAGAACTGTATTTTCCACATAAAACATTATTCTAATCACTTTCTTTTTTTTGAAGTTTTTATTTTGTATTACAACTTCCAAAATAGTTAATATCTCTTCGTCGTCAGATGAATCATCAGTTGTAGTATCATGAATGTTTTATAGGAAATCAGTTATAGAATTCATAATACATAAAACATTTATCTCTCTTCTACTCATATTTTTTATATAGTGGGTTTAGTTCGTGTTATATATATAGTCTGTGGTTCACACTGTTCAGAAATACTGTCATATAGAGCGCACTCTCTGGACGAAGTAAGGTGAATGCTCTCGAACTAAACGCTTTGTAAATAAATTTCTTTCTGAACGTATCCCAAGATATCCAATTCAAAAGTGCGCGAGTTGTTTGAAATTTGAAATGTACAGTTTTTTTTAACAAGAAGTAACAAATAAGTGCTTCAATTGCCAATAATCATATGCAATTTATTTATATATACATGTGAGGACCTATTTATATCCAATTTATAGCATGACTTTTCAAAAAAATCCTATAAATAAAAGGCAAAGCTATATATCTGAGTGGAAATATGTGATATGCCTAAAGATATGACAGTTTTTGTGTAACTATCATTCTTCATTACGACTAATAATATTTGTGTTGTTCAATATATGATTATGAAAATTTTCATTCAATACAATTTATTTATGAACAAAATAAAAAATTATAGTAGAATTTTTGAGGGTCATTATTCATTGAAAATATCAACTGTGACGTCCCCTTCAAGCCTTATGCCGGACGGTACGAACACTCTACCTTTTTGTCCAGTGTTCTCTGATTGCTCTTGCTCGGACGCCTGCTGCGGTACAGTCGGTTTTTATTCGGCGGTGGGTGGAACACTAACAAAAAGGAGCCTAGGGGTTGCTGCAGTGGAGAAGGGCCAGGAGTTTTGAGGTTACACAAATAAATCAATTACGGTATACTTGGAAGCTAGATTATTATTCATTAAAAAAATGAAGAAATTGCATTAGAAAATGAAATCTTAAAGTAAAACAGACAATGCAACAAAACGTTAATAAACAAGAATATGATAACAAAGGTTTATTCGTCCAGTGAAGTTTTGCGGTGACAATTTGCGGTGACATTCAAATCTGCGGCGGCGGATATATCAGTAACGGTTGTCCTGGCCTCCAGGAGGGCCACGGTTGTCAGGCCACCAAAGGATACTCAAGTCGACTGCCAGAAGAACCACGGCAGTCACTAGTGCGGTAGGACAGGATTGGTATTAGATTGAGAGCTGGCTACATAAAAAACCTTGCTATCACTACATGGCTAATTCCTTTTGTGGAAGGATTTTTTTGTGTAGCCAAGTTCAAATTGTCTTGTCTGCCAGCGCAAATCCGTGGCTTTTGGACATTTTGAACACGATATTTTAATTCAAATTGCCTAAAAAAAATCTGTAAATTTTGACGAAGACAATGCCATTCATAATATCGTTCCCGTAGTTACCAACTACTACTGCCGTCAAACTGACATTTATAAAAGAAAAATTTCACATCTATGAAATAGCACGTAAAACTTATCAAACGTCACTTTTGTGCATTATATTTATTTGGCGAACATCAAAATAATAAAATCATTAAAAAGAGAATATTCTGTGTTTGGGTGTAAACGCTCTAGCACAAGCGCACTTCAAATATCTGTCTGCATTGGTTTTAGCCATGATCTTGCTTGTCATTTTGTATATGGTCATTCTAATATATATTTGATTAATCGGTATGCATGTATGTGATAATTTTTTCATTTAAAATTACACTCTGATTCCGCGCTAACTGCCAGCACTCTAGCCACAAGCAAACAGCCTACAATTAACATTATTTCTCAAGAATAAATAGAAGCTATTTTAAAAATGAAACATTTAGATTCTCTTTTTACTGTATTTGGCACGCCTGCATATATTCATAGTGACAGAGGAACAAATTTTATGTCAAATGAACTAAAAGAATATTTCAATAAGAGAGCCATAGCTACCAGTAGAACAACTGCATACAATCCACAGTGTAATGGCCAAGTTGAGAAATATAATGGCATAATCTGGAAGTCGATACAGTTAGCACTCAAATCTCAAAACTTACCTTCAGTTATGTGGGAACAAGTATTACCAAAAGCACTACATTCCATACGTTCCTTGTTGTGTACGGCTACTAATGAGACTCCACACGAAAGAATGTTTCTACATAAACGCAGATCTCCCAATGGTGAATCTCTTCCCGCATGGCTTAGTCCCGGTTCCAAAGTATTGCTGAAGAAAATTCAGAGAGGAAGCAAATACGACCCTATAGTCGAAGAAGTAGAGCTCGTACAAGCAAACCCTGAATATTCACACATTCGAAGATCCGACGGTAAAGAAGATACTGTTTCTAATCGTCACTTGGCTCCCAGTGGTCTGAAGTCAGATATATCTGATATCATTACACATACAGTAGACGAAGTACATGAAGATTCACTAACTCTAGATGCAGAGCAGCCAGAACTAGACTCACCTACTGATTTAACTACAGATAATACTTCAACGGAGGAATGAAAACCTGAATGCTGGAAATTAGGCTTTATTGAACAAAATATGAGCATAGGTAAACTTTGACATAATATAATAAACAAGCTCAGCAAACAATAAATCAGTTGACTAGATAATATTAAAACTATTTTCATAACATTCACCACAGCCTAAAATGTACAATATTCTTTTAAATATTTAGGGGCTACATGTGTTCGTGTTGAACGACGAGGAGATTGTATTACTTCCTCCGTTGAAGTATTATCTGTAGTTAAATCAGTAGGTGAGTCTAGTTCTGGCTGCTCTGCATCTAGAGTTAGTGAATCTTCATGTACTTCGTCTACTGTATGTGTAATGATATCAGATATATCTGACTTCAGACCACTGGGAGCCAAGTGACGATTAGAAACAGTATCTTCTTTACCGTCGGATCTTCGAATGTGTGAATATTCAGGGTTTGCTTGTACGAGCTCTACTTCTTCGACTATAGGGTCGTATTTGCTTCCTCTCTGAATTTTCTTCAGCAATACTTTGGAACCGGGACTAAGCCATGCGGGAAGAGATTCACCATTGGGAGATCTGCGTTTATGTAGAAACATTCTTTCGTGTGGAGTCTCATTAGTAGCCGTACACAACAAGGAACGTATGGAATGTAGTGCTTTTGGTAATACTTGTTCCCACATAACTGAAGGTAAGTTTTGAGATTTGAGTGCTAACTGTATCGACTTCCAGATTATGCCATTATATTTCTCAACTTGGCCATTACACTGTGGATTGTATGCAGTTGTTCTACTGGTAGCTATGGCTCTCTTATTGAAATATTCTTTAAGTTCATTTGACATAAAATTTGTTCCTCTGTCACTATGAATATATGCAGGCGTGCCAAATACAGTAAAAAGAGAATCTAAATGTTTTATAATAGTTGTGGCTAACAAATCAGAACATGGAAAAGCCCAAGGGAATCTTGAGAATTCATCTACCACAGTTAGCATATATCTATTTCTCGTTGCTGAGGGAATAGGACCTTTAAAATCTATAGATAATCTCTCGAATGGTTGTGTTGCTTTAATCAATCTAGAGTCATTTCCTTTATAAAAACGAGGTTTTATCTGATTACATATGTTACATTCTTTTGTTATTTTCCGAACATCATCTACAGAATAAGATAAATTTTTGGATCTTACCCAATGTAACATACGTGTAACGCCTGGATGACATAAATCCTGATGTAGTTCAACAAGTTTCTTTGTATTAATATTTGTAGAACTGGCACAAACTCTCGATAACGTATCCGCTATATTATTCTGCAGCCCAGGTCGATAAATTATATCAAAATGATATTGAGAAAGTTCCAATCGCCATCTTTCTATTTTTTCATTCTTTATTTTGCTCTTATGTCTTTGATTAAACATAAACGCTACAGACTTTTGGTCTGTAATTAAACGAAAATGTCGACCAATCAAATAGTGTCGCCATTTGCGAATTGATTCAACACAAGCATAAGCTTCTTTTTCAATTGCTGAATGTTTTTTTTTCAGAATTTGACAAAGTTCTTGAAAAGAATGCAATAGGCCTTCCCGATTGTCCAAGTGTTGCAGCTATTGAGTGATCAGAAGCATCTGTCTCTAACGTTAAAGGAATTTTCTCATCTATTGCTTGTATAGCAGAGCTAGCGATTTCTCGTTTGAGACTATCGAATGCAGTTTTAGCCTCTTTAGGTAATGGAAAAGTCTTACCTTGAATAAATGGTTGAATTTTCCTTGAGAAATCAGGTATCCACTTTGAAAAATGGGAGAACATGCCAAGAGTCCGACGTAAAGAAGCTGAATCAGCAGGGAGGGGTAATTCGAGAAGTGGTTTAAGTCGTTCGGGATCAGGCGATATCCCTTTTGGAGAAATGTTGTATCCTAGGAGATTAACTTCTTTCCTTCTGAAGATACTTTTGTTTAAATTTAATTGAAGACCATATTTCTTTAAGGCATCCAAAAGTTTGTTGAGTTTACAATCATGATCATCTTCATTTATACCACATAAAGTAAGATCATCGAGATAAGCGAAGACTCCATCTAATTTTTCTTGCTCTATGATTGTGTTTATCATCCTTTGGAAACCGGCTACCCCATTTGTTACACCAAATGGAATTCTGGTGAATTGATATAGATTACCAACAGCTTCGAAAGCAGTATATTTCTTATCTTCTTCTGCAATAGGGATTTGATGATACGCGGATTTGAGATCTATTTGACTGAAAACTTTATATTTAGCAATTTTACTGATTAAAGTTTCAATATTTGGAAGAGGGTAAGCATCTAATTGCGTGAAAATATTTATAGTTCTGGAGTAATCAATTACCATTCTCTTTTTATGAGTCCCAGATACTACAAGAACCTGAGCGCGCCATGGAGATGAACTTTTTTCTATGATACCATCGACTAAGAGTTTACTTATTTCGTTTTTAATGAAACTTGTGTCTTCATCACTATATTTTCGAGATTCTACTGCTATTGGCCTACAGGCTTTATCCAGGTGTTCGAACAATCTAACTGGTTGTACCATTGCGATACTGGAGCATGCTAATTTTAATGATGGCTTAGTACCTCCATAAACCACTTCTAAAGATGTATGTTTCATAAGAAAATCGTTTCCTAATATAATGTCTGCACAAAGATTTGACATTATGAGCAAAGTTACGTTATTGTATATTTGATCATTTATTTTGATAGAAACAACACAAGATCCGTGTACATGTGCCAATTGACTTCGAGATGCTAATGTTACTGTTTCGGAGCAGACTGATTTCGACAAGCAATATCGCTTAGAAAGAGACTTGTTTATGAATGAGGACGAGCTTCCTGTGTCAATGAGAGCATCTGCCATATTTCCATTTACTTCAACAGATACTGTGGTTTTCTTAAGAGAGTCTGGTGCAGCGGCTATTGTAATCATAGCAGAGTGTTCTTCGTCAACAGAAGCGCTAGTTTTGTCAAGTTTACTCTTACAGACTTTTGAAAAATGTCCACGTTTTCCACATTTATGACAAGTACAGTTACGGGCTGGACAATTTTGACGATTGTGACGAGAATTTCCACAGAAATAACAAAGATCGGTTTGATTTGGTTTTTTTGTAACCGCATTGATAACATTAGAATCCGAATTTTCCAAATTTTTAGTAGATGACGCAGCATTTGAATGAACACTTTGACCACCGAAAGTTTCGGATTGTATTTGAGCGAGTTCCAGCGATCGAGCACTATCATAAGCTTCATTTAGAGATAGAAACGACTTTTCTAAAAGTCTTTGTCTTATAAAAGGAGAACTTAAACCAGCAATAAAAGCATCTCTTATGAAATCATCACGATTCTGTTCTGCGGTTACGCTTTTAAAATTACAATTCTTAGAAAGTAGTTTCAGTGATTGTATATAAAGATCAATATTCTCACCAGATTGTTGTCGTCTAGTAGCAAGACAATGTCTGGAGTATATTTCATTTTGAGGTTTCAAATAGATTTTGTCCAAGGCTTTTATTGCTTCTTCATACGTCTCACACTCGCTAATATGGGAGTAAACTGACGGTGACAGATGATTTATGAGCAACTGAAGCTGGTTTCCTTCTGCTTTTTCTTCTTTTGTTGCTGAATCAATAAAATTGGTGAACGTACGCTTCCAATGATTCCATTCAGTATGTTTTGATATATCTGAAGTTAAAGGATCTACATCGAAACGTTCTGGTCGTAAATACTTATCCATGTCGAGCAATTCTTTTCATGAGTTATGAGTTCTAATTTTATATATAATTTTGTTCAATAAATTGTAATGAAAACCTGAATGCTGGAAATTAGGCTTTATTGAACAAAATATGAGCATAGGTAAACTTTGACATAATATAATAAACAAGCTCAGCAAACAATAAATCAGTTGACTAGATAATATTAAAACTATTTTCATAACACATGATAATGCATATATCTTATGAAAAATTTGATATCGTAATTTCACTTATTTCACTGGCCACTTGCATTATTAAGCCACGGAATCCCGCTAGCACACAAGACGATTTGAACTTGCCTACACAAAAGGATTCTTTCATAATAGGAATCAGCCATGTAGCGATGACAAGCTTTTTATGTAGCCAGCTCTTAGATTAAATGCACATGAATGCATTAGAGAATTTTTACACGATTGTCTTATAATGTTCTATTTTCAATCATCCCAATTTCCGTGAAATATAGTAAATTTTGCATGAATAATTCTTCTTCTGTGAATGTCAGTTTGACGGCAGTAGTTGGTATAACTATGGAAACGATATTGTGAATAGCATTGTTTTCGTCAAAATTGACAGAAAATTTGTTGGCAATTTGAATTGAAATATCAAGTGCAAAAGGTTCAAAAGCCACGGATTCGCACTGGCAGACAAGACGATTCGAACTTGGCTGCATAAAAAGACTCTTTTACAAAAGGAATTAGCCATGTAGCGATAACAAGGTTTTTTACGTAGCCAGCTCTTAAACTATATGGGGCTGCCAGGAAAGCCACGGCTACCAGAAGGGATGTCCAAGACGACCGCCAGAAAAATCACGACTGCCGCTGGCACCAGGAAAGGAACGATTGCCGGGAGAGCCATGGCTATCAGGAGCAACGTCCTAGACGACTGCCAGGAAAACCACGGCTGATGCTAGCACCAAGGAAGGAATGATTGCCAGGAGAGCCACGGCTATCAGGAGGAACGTTCTCTCGAGCGATATCAGCGGACTTCTTAGGTACCGATCAGGAGGACCACGATCTAGACACTTTGAACCGCTCACTGACTCTGCCTTCTACAGGCTTACGGCGCTCGTTTTATACCCGTTTCTCAATTGAAATTTAATTAAATGAATCTGAACTTGTTAAACAGACGAATGATTGTCAGAATAAAAAAAAAAGTGAACATTGACTCGGTCGTGATTCGGACTCGGGGTGCATGTATTCGTAGTCCATCATGCTACCACTGAGCTAGCGGCGGTCTTATAAAATTAACGGTCACTGTGGTATGAGGTCGTCACACAACAAATAATATTTCTTGTTCAATAGCCCTTTGTATTATATTCGTAAATTTCAATATAGCTATCTCGTCAAGTCTTTAGATAAATAAATATCAAATATAAGAATGACCAATAAGAAATAACAAGTATTACCAAATTCTACCAATTGCTGGGACAAAACTTAATTCGAATAAATTATACAGTAGCTTGTCTATCATTGTTGTAGTTCTTTATAATGATGAACCGATTAACCTGTTTTTAAGTTAGATTTGAAATACTTCATAGCTCTGGCTGTCTTACACTTTTACATGATCCATCTTCAGTATCGATCTGCATTTTTTCTTAATTTGTTACAGGTGTTTGATTACAACAAGCACCTTGACGATTTGGTGCGCTTCCTCTGTTGTCTATTTCGATGTTCTTTCGCTCATAAATGATTAATATTATCTGCTGACTCGGTTTAGAAAGAGTATATCAAATATCATATAATTTTTTGTTATGAGAAACAATAATTTTCTAAATAAAATTGTGAATCCGAACAGGGAATTTTCAATAGAAAAGAAGGGGATTTAAGCTTTTATAGGTTAGTCAAAATGTATAAGAGAATAACATGAGAATATCTACGTAATGGAATGTAGGCGTCAGTGCAGCACGTGTGTGTTATGGATTAATCAAAAATGGCGCCTAGCCCAGTGGACTAAGTGATCAACAGTTCCTGCAATTTTTGTAAAAAACAGCTTGAAAAAGAAGATTTTTTTTTTACCTGTGGTGGTCCATGCAGCATGATGTTCCACCGCCACTGATGGCTCAGAGTGTTTAGACAGCGCTCAAGTAACCTTCTCCGCTGTCCGATGGTGTCGTGGACTCGAATCCCACCCGGGGCATGGCTGTTTGTGTGTGTCATTGAATACTGAAATGGAATATGTGTAACAAATATTATAATTGAATAATACAATAAAGTACCCAAGGGCTTTAAGCTGATAAGCTTCAAGAGCCGTCAAAATATTAAAAATATATTGAAAAATATTGATTGTGTTAAAATTGGGAAACGTCAACTATCAAACAAATCTCAAAATATAAAATACGTTTGTGACTCTTGCGAGTGCATCCTTTATGATGATCACGGTAAACTTCACAATAACTCTTTCTCAACTACTACTTCCAAGAAGGAAGCTCCTATTTTCCACAAATTGCTGTCAAGAATAAATACCTTAACTGTTATGATACAAGACCTGACTGAAGAAGTCAAAATATTCAAAAAATCAGACAGCAGTCAATCACTCCCAATTGGCACTGTCAATTTAGCCCAGCAAGGTCACTCCGCCTCTGCTATGACACCAGTGCAAGCTCAAACAGATATCATGAATAAAACTGCCGATAAATGTGGAAGTGATAAAAATAATTTTGCGAAAAAATGCAGTAGTCACTTCAACACTAGATGTCTCTCTTTGTCCAAGCCTAAATCTCCTTCACCACCAACAACAAAATTTTGGCCGGAAATTACTGAGAGCATTGATTCAAAGGTATCCGATACTAATAAAAATGATTTCAAAATAGTAACTCATAAAAAAGAGAAGAATAGGACAATTTTTGGATCAACTCAACCTTCTGACCTGTCAATAAAAGGTTTACCCAAACTAGTTTCGCTGTATGTGGGTCGTGTTGATCAGGAAGTAGATGAAGATAATATAAAAAAGTTCCTAGAAAATAAGCTCCCAGATTCACTCATATTCGTTGAAAAAATCTCTAAGCCTGATGTTCGAGTCTCGTCTTTTAAACTAGGAGTAGAATTTGAATTACTTGATTCAGTATCTGATGACTCATTCTGGCCTAATAGAATAATTGTAAAGAAGTTGAATTTTCTTCGGAAAACCACAAAACCTCTGACTCAGACAGGCTAACCTCTAACCAGGAAAATCATAAATATAACTTCAAATTAATGCACATTAATAAGCAGTCTGTACGTAGTTCACATCCTTTTCTTGAAATGTTGACTAATAATCTTGCAAACCTTAACATAATATGTATTAATGAGCATTGGCTCACAACAGAAGAAATCGTTTTACTGAACTGAAACAAATTTTATCTGGCATCGTATTTCTGTAGATCACAACTAGAGCCAGGTGGTGTTTCTATATACCTGAAAAATGATATTAGGAGCTCTGTTATGAATGAAATGAATAAGCTCTCAATTGAGCAAATTGCTGAATTTTGTGCTATTGAGATGAAAAGTTGAAGTTGATGATTGTTGCAGATTACACCTGCGACAAAAATAGTTTTAACAAATTTCTAGAATTGATGTCTACAGTTCTTGATTCCTTGGACGAATCCAACGACTCTCGTATCTTATTAACTGGTGACTTCAATATCGAATTCTTGGAGTCATCTACGAAGTCGAAATCACTCGTAAATTTATTCCTTTCAAGTAACCTGAAACAAACAATCTTCAAACCTACTAGACTAAATAGGTGTATCGACAATATTTTCACCAATATCACTGAATTCCATACTGAGATAGTGGATATTCACTTTTCTGATCATAGAATTGCTCTTCTGGATTTCGAAGTTATTATCAATTCTTTTGATAAGGAAAAACACTACATACGAAGCTATTCCGAATCAAATATAAATTATTTCTTACCCATGCTCCAGAATAAGTCTTGGACGGATGTTCATGCTGCTAAAAATGCTAACGATAAATGCTCCTCATTCACAAACATCCTGAAGTTTTATCACGATTCTTGTTTTCCTCAAACTTTGAAAATGTCTTCAAATTGTGATGCTAACCCGGTTAGAACGCCGGAAGCTATCCAAGCCCTGGAAGAATTATTGTTCCTTTACAAAGCATGGAAGCAAACCAATAGAGAAGAGTTAAAGAACGCCTACATAAAATCCAAACTCAAATATAATAAATTGATCAATGACTTGAAAATGACAAGAAATATTCAGCATGTCAAGGCCTCTTCAAATAAGAGCAAATCTGTGTGGCAAATAATGAATAAAGAGACAAACTATTCTAAAAAGTTAAAGAACAGTACTAGTTGCAATATTTCTGCAAATACTTCCAATCAACATTTCAATTCAGTTTCACAATCTCTAAAAGCTAGTCTGCCTGCAAACAAGCTTAATTTTTAAAAGCTACTTCGCAACAAAAATGAAAAAGAGCAACTAATACCCTGTTCTTGAATCCTGTAGCTCCTTCTGATGATGAAAAAATAATTTCAGAACTAGAACCCAAAAACACGGAGGACATAGATGAGTTGAACACCTTTACTTTAAGATTATCATCTTCATTTATCTGCAAGCCACTAGCGGATATAATAAATACTTGTCTAGTCGAAGGTATTTTCCCAGAGATTTGGAAAAAATTATTATTATCCCTATCTATAAATCTGGTGATCTTGATCTAACTAATAACTATAGATCAATATCAATACTTCCAGCGCTGTCAAAGATTTTCGTGACATTGCTGTACGACAAAATTTCTTATTTAATAGAGAGTAATAATCTATTATCGGACTTCCACTATGGTTTCAGGGGAAATCTCTCAACCATTGACGCCTTGCTGGACATTGTCAATAAAATATCGATGTTAGTTAAGCCTTCGACTCTATATCTCACGATGCCATTCTAACAAAATTACTGTATTATGAGATTGAGGGCCACATCAAGTATTACAAAAATATACCTAAGCAATCGTACACAAAAAGTCTAATGCTCTGGCAACATCAGTAATGCACTTCCTGTCGTACACAGCATTCCCCAAGGATCCGTTTTAGGCCTGTTGTTGTTTTTAATAAGTATTGATGATTTACCTTTCAATATCGACAACGCACATACAGTGCTTTTCGCAGATGACACCACAATAAGTGTTCAAGGGAAGAATAGATCTGATCTATCTCTTACTTCAATCAAGGTACTTAAACAGGCAACTGAATTGTTCAACGCTAATGAGATAATTTTAAATAAAGGAAGAACAGTCTAGATTACTTTCTCTAGCAACAGAAGTCTTCAATCCAAGTTAGACTTTAAAGTTCTTGGTTTAAAACTAAATCCTGACCTAAGTTGGGCACCTCACATCGAAACACTCTGTAATAAACTATCATCAGTTATATTCGCACTAAAATGAATACGCAAATCAGTAGGTCAAGAAGCTGCGATTATGGCTTACTATGCTATGTTTCATTCTGTGATTTCTTATGGACTATTATTATGGTGTACTTCTAGTGAGCTTGACTTGCAAAGACTATTTATCCTGCAAAAACGAGCCATTCGAATCATCTCTAACTCGTCTCCTGATGCCCACTGCAAACCACTGTTAGAATCGTTACAATAATGTCGTTATACTCGTTAATTATCTATATAAATATATGTTTTGTCACAAAAAACATCAGTGAATTCGCTGTGAATTCTGACTTCCACCAGCATGACACACGAACCAGAAACAATATAAGCATTCCTAAAAACAGACTCAAAACAAAAACTCTGTACAGCTTCGCGCCAAAGCTGTATAACATTGTTCCTCACGATTTTAATGGTATGTGTCCTTAGATCTTCAAATCAAGAATGAAAAGTTTTCTTAAGAATCACTGTTTCTATTCTATACATGATTTCATGTGTAACGGTGAATTTCCACTAAATCTACTAATAAGTTCAAATTATTATTCCTTAATATCTCATTTAATGTGTTTTACTTGCTATCAAGATTTTATTATTCAACATGAACTTTGACTTGCCTCGTATGTATATACTTTATAGGTAAAACAAATATTATTATTATTATTATTATTAATATAATGTGTTAATGATCATACAATATTATACATAATGTCAAGAGGAATGAAAATATGTTAAACCTAGAACATTAAGTGGATTATTAACTATTTTCTAGAATAACTTCCATACTAACAGTTATACAGGTTGAAATTTTGAAGGCAAAACTCGATCATATAGCTTGACAAAAAGACTCAAAAAATTATTAATTTTGGTGCACATCCAAGCACCCAGATGTCATTGCAAACAAAGATTTAGCCAGTAAAGTGTTTTTTTTTGTGATTACGTTTGAAATTAAAAGTTTCATACCAGTAGTGACAGAAAAATACTACAATTGATCCTTTTTCAATTACTCTTCTTTTATTGCAGGCCAAAAATAAATCAAGACGATTCAAAATCACAGCCAGAACTATGTAGAAATATATTGGAACAAGGAAACGGTGAAAATATATAATTTTAATGATAGTCGGGTAGTTTAAGGCCAAAATTTATATGAATCGATCATAAATAGAGTGGTCAATTAGGTGCCAGACTTTATAATTATTCTAGAATCCTGTCCGTCTTTGTCAAGAAAAACTTCCCTGATAATACTCATGATTGAAACTAGTACCAAGCTCTAGCGAAGTTCAAATATTTTAGGCAAAACCAGGGTGCCGCTCCTTGTCCTGTTTGGGATGGCGGCAGCCAGAGATAGCCTCCTTGTTTTGAATTGAAGTACTAGTTTCAAGTTAACCCTGGAAAAATTGTCCGGAAATGTAATTTTTTTGATATTTGGGACAGAATCCTGGATTCATAAAATCTAGCATCCTATTTACCACTATATTCTCGATTGAATAATATACAATTTGCCCGTAAGTTCGATCAGGTAAGATGTGGTGCGGTCGGCTCCTGGACTATGAATACACCTGAATTAAAAATGCAATTTCATGTTTAGAACTACCGCAAGCTGCGGAATCCGTACGAAGAAATTTATTTCCAGAACATGAGTATTCGATGACGAAAACAAGTATACTATTATTAGATAATATTCACAAAGAGTTCATTTCGTTCAAAAATATACATATTACGATCTAGGATATCATTTTAGTGAGCTGGGACTGGAACTCAATATTTTTTTTTTCAAAAAAAAAATATAAGTATAAAGTTTAAAATAGATTTTGTCAAAATTTTCAATCGATAATTTCAATGTGTCAATGTGAAGCTCTAAAGTCTCAACTATGCGGACGTAAATTTGAAATATGTGTGACTGTTTTGTATTTAGTACAAACTTTTTGATCACACTCTTAGAATTCATTCTTAATCAAATTTATTGGCAGTCAAATTTCAAGAATCTACGGAATACTCAATAAAATATCAAGATTAATAATAATTAATTGTTCACCATTTACAATTACAAAACGATAACGATATTTTATACCAAATAACATAGAGAAGTTAATTCAACAAAAAAATACTTATTTATATTGGATCTATTATTTCTTCGATAGTAGTTGTTTGAGCTTGAATAAATTGAATGTTACATCTAGGAGGAAGATTATGATTCAGGTGACTTTAATTCCGAAGGATAGTTTGATTCAATGATATTTTATTTCGTAAAACTGAACACTATAATTTTAACAGTCGGCGAAAATTGTTATTTCGATTCAGACTCCGTCATAAATGACAACCAAAGCAACAATGATGACATAAATAGAAGAAAGTGTGACTAAATTTTTTGAAGGAACGTTTTCACCATAATTCTGGAGATATTATTTATTTTAAATATACTTATCTCTGTTCAGATAATGGAATAGCATCTAGAAGTTCGATCACCGGATCTAAACATAGAAGGTCCGCGAAAAGAATTTTTTTGTATGTTGTAAAAAGTTAATTACAAAAATTGCAAGACACCATCAGAGTATGCACAAAGATGGACAGGAGGTCAAAATGTGTCTCTTATCACCCAAAGGTACTATTTTCAAGTTGATGTGGCCGATAAGGCCGCAAAAAAAGATCGATTTGATTAAAAGATCAACTGATCTAATCACTTGATCATATTAATAATTATTGAATAGCATCACTAATAATTATCAAATTTGATTATATAATTCCTCATGAGAGTCAATAGTTGAATATCAAAAAATTAATCTTGAAATGGCTGTGAAACTTTTGTCAGTGCACTATCAAACTTTTAACTTTGATAATTATAGAAAACACGTGGGAAATACAGGTAAATGAGTACTGCTAGGTTTCGTTGAGTGAATTCGGTTTTGTTCACATGCTACGTACGTAGGTACTTATATTAGCTATAGGTATCAGTTGAGTCCAAGCCTCATCTTTGCTCCCGCTAAAAACCTGTTTTTCGTTCGATTTTTTTTTGCACAATCTCACGCAAACAAATTCTTATGTAATATATCAAAAATTGCAATTTTGCATGTTATCAAAGCTCTTAGGTAATCTTTAGACGTTCCTCAACAATATCTTGAAGAGTTATTGGAAGATATTTGGATCTAAAGATTTTTTTTTCAATTGTTAAGTAGTGTTAGCTAAAGATCATCTGTCCTTGTTCGGAATCTTTAAATTTCGATAAACGTGTTTTCAGTGGTGGCCGATAATAATCTCGAATTGTGCGGAACTTATCGCTTCTCCGGAAAGCAAACTACGGTAATTGAGTGAATAAAGAGTGTGTAAAGAGGTGTAAATAAAGTGGAGTACGTACGGAGGTGATTAATAGTTAAAATAGAGTTTGAATTCAGTGAAACTTTTGACATTGAACAGTGACAAGTGTAATCTTGGGGGCCCTTAGTAGCGGTCAGCGCACGAGCGCAAGCCAGTGGCGTTGTTGGAGTAGTTAGTTTGTGGACAAAACTTGAATCTTCGAACTGGAACGCAAAGTGAAAGATTAAATGAAGCGTTCCAATTAAAGGGAAGTTTGGGAATGAGTAAAAGAGCAAGACAAATAGAAGAAGAATATTAAAGGATATTCAACAAAAGTAAAAAAGCACTTCGCTCACCAGAACAAGGAAAAAAAGAACAAGAAAGACACAGCAGAAGAGAGATATAACAGAAAAAATATCAATAAAACAGGAGAAGACAGAAAAGAAGAGAGAGTAATGCAGGAATTGAAGGACATGATGCGAACAATGCTGGAAAAAATGGATGAGAATACTAAAGTATTAAAACAAGGGATGATGGGAATAAAATCAGAAATGGAAAAGAAAGATGAAGCATGGAAGAGAGAAAAACAAAACTTGTTAGAAAGAGTAGAGATTCTGGCGAGAAACGTAGAAAAGAAAGAAAGATTGAAGAGAGAGTACAACATAGTTATTAACGGCTAAAAGTTGAAACAGGGAACAAAGGAATAAACTAAAGTCTAGTTGGAGGAAAAGCTACAAGTCAAGGCAGACATCAAACAAGTCATAACTCTAAATGAGAACACTGGAAAAGAAATAATAGAAACTGAATTAGCATGTTGGGAAGAAAAACAAAAGATTATGGAAGCTAAAAATAAACTAGCAGAGACAAATATATTTATAGATAATGATCTAACATAGGACAAAAGGATAACTCGCAGAGAAATAAGAAGCATCGAAAAAGAAGAGAAGGCAAAAGAAAAAAGAATAAAAATTGATTATCTAAAGATAACCATCTGGAGGGAATTACCGCACTGGAAAACAAAGTAGAGGAAAATAGGCAAGGAACTAAAAATTCATCAAGAAGAAGGAGAAGGGAACAAGAAAGCTCAAAAAACGAATAGCAAATAAAACAGCAAGGAAGGATCAAATAAAGACGAACTGGCAGAAACGAAGGATAATGCAAGTGGGATCTTGGAACATTAGAAGTATTAAGGACGAAGGAGAGGAATTAATAAATGAACTCTAAGAAGCAGAGCTAGAAATTTTAGCAATAACGAAGACAAAAAGAAAAGGAAAAGGAATAACAAGCCTAAGAAATAATCATACACTAATATATAGCGGAGTCGACAAAAATGAAAGAGCAAAAACTGGGGTGGGTTGCATAATACATGAAAAAATAGAACACTCAATTAAGCAATGGGTTGAAGTGAATGATAGAATACTTACTATAAGACAAGAAGATATTGAGAGATTCAAAGCAAGTATAATAATAATATATGGACCAAATGAAGACGAGGACAAAACAGCTAAAGATGATTTTCGGGACACGCTACAGTTAGAACTTGAAAAATTAGTAGAACCTATATACGTAATGAGGAGCTTTCATTCAAAAGTGGGTATCAAGAATAAAGGTTTGGAAGAAATAATGGGAGCTCATGGTGACCCAGTTTGAAACAATAACGGCAACAGACTGATAGATTTCTGCATCATAAATGGATTGATAATATTGAAAAGAGAAGTGCGAAGCAGGGACGAAAGATCGCGAATAGAATATTTCCTAACCAACAGCACACAAAGAAAGAATGTTAATGATGTAAGAGTGAAAAGAGGGAATGGAAGCGACCATTATCTAACGATAGAAAAAATAAGAGTAATGAATAAGGCAACACAAAAACAGAAGACAAGTATAAAGTAGAGAAATACAAGTAAAATAAGAGTAGATATTCTAAAGGAAGAGGAAACAAGAGAGAAGTACGGAAAAGCGACATAAGAGAACTTATAAACAGCACATCAAGACAAAATTTGGATAATGTAGAAGAAATGCGGAGTACTTTTAAATATATGTTAGAAGAGGCAGCAAAAAGAGCGTGCGGAGTGGTCAGGAAAACAGGCTACAACAAGCAAACACACTGGTGGGATGAAGAAGTTGAAAAGAAGAAACAGAAAAGGAAAATATTCCTCAATACAAAAAACTGGAAGATAAGAATGAATACGAGTAACAAAAAAAAAAAAACGAAAAAACTATCAAAATTTCCAAAGCAAAATCTTTTGAAAATAAGTAATAAATAAAATAATAATAGAAGAGTAGAGATTGAACATTACCAGTTGACCGTAACTGAAATAGCAGAGTGTGCATTTGCAGACGATCTAGCAGTCCTGGCTAAGAATGAGGAAGATATGAAACATAATTTAGATGTATGGAACGAGGAATTGAGAAAGCAGCATGAACATAAATGCCAAAAAACAAAAGTAATGGTGATATCGAAAGAGGGCATAATAACTAATATACAGCTAAACGGATGCGAAATAGAACAAGTAGAAGACTGTACATATCTGGGAGTAACAATAAATAATAAAGGAGATATGGAACAGAAATCAACAAAAGAATACAAGCAGCTAGCAGAAACTACTATGCACTCAACAAAGCGGTACTAGGAAATAAACAAGTATCCAAGAATACAAAAATAACATTATACAAAACTGTATACCGACCAGCTTTAATATACGGAAGTGAGTCGTGGATACTTGAGCAGGGACTGAAAAGTGAAATACAAGCATCAGAAATGCGATACTTGAGAAGAGCTGAAGGAGTTATAAGGATAGACAGAATAAGAAATGAACGAATAAGAGATAATCTAGAAATGGAGAGCATACATAAGACCATAGGAAAAAAAAAATTCATTGTATGGTCACTCAGTCAGAATGCCAGAGGAAAATCAGACGAAGCAAGTTTGGAAAGCAAGAACCACAAGAAAGAAAAAAAGAGAAGGACCAAAGAAGACCTGGGAAAAAATCTTTGATGAGATTCTCCACAGAAACAACATCAGCTGGCCAGAAGCAAAGAGAATAGCACAAAATAGACAAGAATGGGAACAACTGATCAATAATTTAAAATGAAAATAATTACAATCTAGGCCCCCGAAAGGGTATAAATAGATTCAAAAAAGATTAATAAATAAAACTGGTGTACTTATACTTTGCGTGAACACGAGGAACACCGCGCACACAGGCATCTGCCCCGCTAAGTATGTACTAGTTGACAATTGAAAACCAAACTTTTAGATCAAAATATTTCCCAATAACGCTTCGAGATATTGTTAAAGGATGTCTTAAGATCATAGTTCTTTGTTTTGGCACGTTGCAAATTGTAATTTCTGCATTTTTTCAGACCCAGAATATTTTTTCTTGAAAACAAGCCATTCTAGAGAAGAATTGTTAGGAATAACCAAAAAATGTTTGGTCGCAACGGCAATAAAATTAATTTGGAATGTGAGAAATAATTTTTCAGTGAGAATGAAGATGAGGTCTGGACTTATGCAAGAAATTATATTTCAACAATTATAAAAAGAATAGTATATTACATGTGAGGTGGGATATGTTGCCTTGCGCTTCATCTGAGCCTCGAGACTTCGTCTCTCGGTCATCTAATAAGCCCTCGGCTGTAATGAAACTCCCACTGAACTATGTATACTATTTTATTCACAATCGCCTTTAATTATCCAAATTACCTTCTCATTCTATTCGTACATCGCCTTCTTCAAACACTATGTTAATGTATGGTAGTAGACTATGAAAACAAATGTTTAAATTCATTTCAATCATTTGACATTTATGCTGAATATTGGAAAGCTATAAAATGTCCATGAGTTCAGATTCAGATTGTGATATTATGGAACAATGTGCTCCCCCCGAGATAAGAAAATCTGCTACATAAGCTACTGAAAATTTGTTGCCTCAAAAAAGCAGAGGGCGGTATGAAAATATATACAAACATTACAAAGATTGGTGTACTGCTAAACAAGTTCAAAAAAATTCAGAAAGTGTTGTGCTCGCTTATTTCAGTGACTTATCGAAAAATAAAAAACCAACAACTTTATGAGCAACCTACTCTATGTTGAGATCAACACTGAAAATTAAAGAAAATTTTGATATATCTAAATTTTGTAAGCAAGCAGCTTTTTCAAAAAGACAGAATGTTGGATATAGACCCAAAAAGACGAGAATATTTTCTAAGATTGATATCGACAAATTTTTGAATGATGCGCCTTTAGAATTTCTTCCTCAAAACGTAGTTATCAATTTATTACCGAAATACACACTATCATACTTTAAAATATTCAGGTCGCTTTAATAATTGGCGTTTCTGGAGCTTGTCGAAGCGACGTATTATTTAAAATGAAGGTAACCGATATACAATTTTTGGAGAATAAAGTCTGTGTTGCCATTCCAGATACAAAAACATATCGACCCAGAGTATTTATCATATCAAATTCCAAATGGATTGCAATATTAAAGCAATACATTGATTTACGTATTAATACTGGTAATGATAGATTATTCATGCAGATAAGATATGGTAAATTAACAAAACAGCCGTTCGGACATAACACAATTCCTTCATTTCCAAAAAAAATTGCCATATATTTGAAATTAGAAAATCCCGACTTGTTTACTGGTCATTGCTTCCGGAGAACTGCTGCCACATTACTTGCAGATAATGGAGGTGATATTTTGCAATTAAAAAGGTTGGGGGGATGGAAATCCAGTAATGTAGCCGAAGGATACATTGATAGTTCTTTAGATGGGCAGGCGAAAATTGCGAATATGTTGACAAATACGAATACCTTGACTAATATTCATGGATCAGGCACTTCCACTCAAGAATTTCAAAATTCAAGTGACCAAATAAAACAAGAAATATCTATAAATATAAACAGTTCCGGAAATTCAAATGTTACAGTAAATTTAAATGTAGATTCTAATAAATAAAAATACGTCTGCTTAATATTGATATTGTAATTATTGATGTTTTATTGTAATAATAAGGTTTTATCAATTTATTTGACAGTACTAATCACATATTTTTAAAGATTTATGACTGTGTTGCTAGGCAATCATATGTAAACATTTCCTCCCCAAGAGATAATAAAATATTTGCAACCCAAGAGATTGTCATTTGCAGTTAAGAATGACATATATTTCTAACCACTGAAAGGTTGAGAATTGGCATATTACTATAGTGATTGTGAATAAAAAAAATTACAATTCTTACTATTTGTATGTAATATAAAAAAAAAAATTGAACCTATTTTCTTGAATAATTTAATTTGCATAGTAACAATTCTCTATTAATATACATAATCTTTCAAAGACAATCGTGAAAATACTTTCAATCTGTCATATTTGTAATAATAATTATTATATGACAAGTTTGGTGCTGCAACAATTTATAATTCTAGTTTCCAAGTACATCTGAAATCAGTTACATTTGCTTTTTGACATTGTATACACCACAATACAATGTCTCACCATGAATAAAACAGCATTTATATCACTTATTTGAAGGAATATAGGTATTTTATATATAACATTTTTCATACTAGAGATTGTATGCTACTTTATATTGCAAGTATTGTTTTGATAACGCTTCCGGTATCCGTGTGATAAGTGAAAATTTCAGATGAGAAGTACTATAACATAGTGTTAATATTATTTTATTACATTTTTTCAAAATAAACAATTCTGTGGAAATCTGTATGCATTATAAATTTGTAAATGATGAACAGAATCGAAATGAACTTGTGATTCTTATGAATGGACTAGCTTTTTCCCGCGACTTCGTCCGCGTGGAATAGATAGTTTGGACAGCATTAAGGCATATCAGAATCTAGGAAAAAATGTAATAAAACAAAAGAGAATCTTCTACCTGACTCATACGAATCGAAAATGTTCCTACTCTAATTGTAAAACTATTTTTTTGTAACACGTATACCGAAAGTGCTCTATTACTGAGCTCACTTCTGCTTCGGAAGTTCTAAATTCCAAACCATGGTAACAGTTTTCATTAATTCTCTGTTGACTAGGAATCAATGGATATTAATATCCGCTGAGTGAAAATGAAATTGTAGATTATGGATCATGGATGCCATTGAATTTTGTTACTTCATTGATATATGTCAGTATATATGTCAAATTGATATTTGAAAGAAAGTATTATAGAATGTGTTCGTTATAATATGTGAATTTATTGTGAACGGGATAGCACAGAAGATGTGAAAAATATTAATCATTGGAATGAATCATGTAAGTTATGATCCAATGTATTAGTTTGCTGTAATGTGATTGCATTTGCAAAAATCTGTTTTTCAAATTGATAAGATAGTTTCAATACATCCAAATTAATTTTAAAAGCTTAGTCATGGAAGTACTTCGGTGCACTTGTTACAAGAAGTATGATATGCAACACGGACACTGAACGACTGTCATTATTGCCACGGACGAATTTGGTTGCACAAAGCTAATGGTGCTATTCTGTATTTTACTCCTATAGCGCCGTAATTCTATAGACACTGTAAGCTATAGAGCTCTATAACTGTGGGTCTTATAGTGCAGCGATTTCCGAATTCTGTATCTCGTTCTATAACCAGTGTTCCTATGGTACCAACTTTATAGTGTGACTAATTTCAAATATATTATGACAGTTCGAATTTACTGCAAAATTCAGTATTTGTTTGTGTTGTTTGGTATTGCAACTCATTTGAAAATATAAATATCAAGTTAATATCATTGTTATAAATCAAAGTAAGTGAAATATTGATATTATATTATTATATTTTCCATCAAATAGTTATATTTGTACGAATTAATATTCAGAATTTGTAAATGAATAAGTTAACCTGATAATTTAATATTATTCACTCAATTTTTCAGAATTTCATAATAAATAAATGGTTTTCGGATTCAAATTCTGTATATTCATCTATTTCTTATTTATTGTATATGTCTTCTTTAGGAATATGAGTAATGTAAAACCGAAAAGGGCACGTTTGGCCAATACATCGGACGATCAGTATGAGGAATATTAGTCGTTGATGGAAAATGATTACGTTTTGCGAAGTGGAATTATAAATCCAACTTTAGGGGACGATTATATCAATAGAAAATGGACAGAACTGACCAACAAATTGAATTGTCTTGGCAATGGGCCCATTTTAACTAAGGACGTCTGGAAAAAAGTAATAAATCATTCAATTTTGAAGTACCTATAACTAAATTATTTGTAACCTCTTGAATAATTTCTTAGAGATTCAACGACTGGAAGAATGCTACTAGAAGTAAGCAAAGAAAAATTCTGGAACATACTAACAAAACTGGTGGGGGACTAAATACTGTTCTTAAACTTACATCGTTAGAAGAAAGGGGTATAAATGTGTGGGGGAAAGTAGCAGTGACTGGATACTGTAAAGTTGTAGCAACTGGTGGGCTAGGATCTACGTTGGCAATACAGACAAATATACCCATTGATAATGATACATCAATCGAAACAAATTCACAAATTGATGTGAGTTCATCAATTAATAAAAATACTCTATTATCATCTGAAGAGATAATTCTACCATGGGTTGATATAGTGGAAGTATTAGAACGTGAGGAGATACCAAATTTGCCAAATAGTGAACAGCAGACACACACTGCAAAGTTTTGAGGTAGTTTTAGAGCAGATATATCTACTTTTGAGTAGCTGAATCTGCTTCTAAGTCGATTGAGGGTATGAAGGTGGAAAGGACTGAATAAAGAGGTAGAAATTTTGGGTGAGGTTGAAGCAGGTCATTTAAAGGAAGATATGTGACACTGCAACAGTATTTATTTACCAGAGGTAGTTTCATAATCCTCACAGGCAGAAAATTCTATCAATGAACAGTTATATTATTCTGAAATATAAGACAAGTGCAAATTGTTATATGGTCTATATAAATTAATATTAGTTTGTTATTAGATTGTTCTGGAATATAAGAGCCGTTTGACATACTTCTACAAACGCTATATTTCTCTTTGGATTTTAATGCTGTATTTTGAAGCAAACCAAAATGCATCGTGTCATACAAAATTTTGTGAATTGGGCTCTGACTTCAAGTATGTCACGGTTCATTGTTCTTTGCATCGGAATGCAGAATTAAAATGTAGAGTGAAATGCAGCATTAAAATGCAGAATAAAATGCAGAGTAAAATGCAGCATTCAATGCACCATACCAAAAGAGCCCTTACACGAGCTAAGCTATTATATTATAAATTATTACTATTTTCATTATTACCCAAGTAACAATTATGACCAAATATGACGTCGATACGACGTCACATTTTTGGTCATAATCGCGTCAGCAAGACGTCAATGCGTGGAGCTATATGACTTCACATTATGACCTATATCTGACGTCATATTATGACCTATGGCTGACGTCGTATTATGACCTATGTCTGACGTCATATTATGACCTATGCCTGACGTCATAATATGACCTATATCTGACGTCAGATTATGACTTATATCTGACGTCATATTATGATTTATGTCTGACTTCATATTATTACTTATATCTGACGTCATGTTATGACCTAAGTTTGACGTCATATTATGACCTAGATTCAACGTCACTTTATGATCTTAGCTATTGCCTACAAATACCTCAAAGAATAAATAACAATAAAATAAGTAATATAGAACGTCATAATGGTAACATTATAACGTATCACTTATTTTATTATTATTGTTTCAAGAAATTTGTAGATGACACAATTTTCAAGAGAATAATATAAGACATTGCATTTTTGATAGATTTATTTTTATAAACATAGAAAAATATATTACAGAAAAATATCACATTGTGTGTATTTGGTAAGAAATGATCAGCATGACAAAAAAAGTCAATAACTAGTACCACGAGCTCTATTTTTGATTGTTCCAATATCATTGTTTTAATACAATCAAAATGTTTCCCAAAAGTTGGCAATTATTGTACTCTCCAAATTCTATTTAATGTAATTGGAAACATATTTATATTCTTAAAACACTGATAGAACAACCAGAAACAGAGTGCGTGGTACCAGTCATAGTTTTTGCACTTGATTCATTATTATGAACATATTACAAAAAAAAAAAAAAACGTATATACACAAAAAAAATACCAACAAAGAAAAAAAAACAAAAGACTTGATTGATTATCATGAACATATCACAAAAAAAGAAAGAAAAACGTATATACACAAAAAAAATATGTACAGAGAAAAAAAAATATCACAAAAACAGGAAAAAACATCCCAACTAAAAAAGAAAAACTTGCAGGTACTTATTATATATTATCTTCTTCATCTTCTTCAGCCGGAATCTCTTTTTTCTGATACTTTTCCCGCTGGGGCGCATATTTCAGCCACTTCATTACAGCGCTGCGGTATTCATCCCTCTTTTTTACAGCGTCAATTTTAAATACTGTTCTTATTGTCACTGTAATACATAATTAGGATTGTAAACAAGTTTTAAAAAAAATGGATATTTGTGTACAAGAATAGCTGATCTCAAGTCATACGAGTGAATTGAAAATACTTTTCAAAAATATGTTTTATGAACAAATTTCTCGCATTTCGCACAGATATGCGAATACTATAATTATTCACAAAATTGTGATGAGAAAAATTTCCCTGAAAAATGTGATACATAATTTTATTACAGTTACGCATAAGTTGCCAATTTGGAAACATAACGGCATTCAAATAAATAAATATTTTCCCCAACACTGTTTTGGAATTTACATATTCCATAACCAGAAATTATGTTGCAACCAGTGACATTCCCAACAAGTAAGTGAAAATCGTTTAGAATGATTCCGTATGCCGTTTAGAATCATTTCGAAGAATCAGAAGCTGTTAGTTTGGTTACTACCATGGTTACTTCCTAACAATTCAAGTATTCATATCTGGTTTTACGTTTGACATTTCATAATTTTTTCAAGTTTCCTCTGAAATATTGGTGAGCTTCCAAAACCTTATTAGAGAAAGTATAGTCTACAACATTTCTGGAATGGTGTATTCCACACTCGCGAATCGTAATCCTCGCGTTTGGCTTGGATTACAAACTTTTCGCTCGTTCAGAATATAGGCAATTCCAATACTTATTGTAGAATATACTATTAAATAAATATGTTTTATTGGGATGAAGTTCTGTATAAAAAAAATTGGAAACACAAACATTTCAACAGCTAAGTGCTGCCTTTCGTATAACAAATAAATAAACAAAAATTGTCAAGACAACAAAAATATTCAAATAGTGACTAGACAAGTTCAAAATATTAATTCCTGGAATCGAAGAGCACTACTTGTGATTTAATTTATAATTCAATGTCCACAAGTCTTCAGGAGATAAAAAATAAAGGTCTGAGTAGGGTAATTGTCAACTTCTTGTGGTTTTAGGTCAATCTGGCTCTACTCTTTTTGGTTTGGCACAAAACTGAGCCATCCATTGACCTAGCACCACAAGAAGTTGACAATTACCCTATTTAGACCTTCATTTTTATCTCCTGAAGACTTGTGGATATTGAATTATAAGGTAAACTACAAGCAGGGCTCTTTGATCCAAGGAATTAATATTTTAAATTTATTTACTCACTATTTTTGTTGCCTTGACCATTTTTGTTTATTTATTTACTATACATTTTTACACTTGGAGAAGGCAGCACTTTGCTGTTGAAACGTTGTGTCTCCAATTATTTTTATACAGATGTTTATCCCAATAAACCAAATATATTTGAAAAATGAGTTTTGAAATTTTTTTTCAAACATTTTAAAAATTATCTATTCTAGATTAAAGAAGTATGAACACACAAAAACAGACCATCCCTTACTGCAGGCATTTTGAATGCTGCATATAAATGAAAGCTATCAGCTTACTTCAAGTACAAAAATATCCAATTACTATAAAATTAAAGACAATTTTTTCAATTTGTATTTTATTATATGAAATGCAAAAATGCGTTTTAAATGTATATTATACAAAATAAAGAAACAGCATGTGTACAACTTACGGAATATCAAATTTTCCAATTTTGTCTTGCAAAACTACTTTTTGGGTTTCTTTCCCTCAAAATTGAAATTGGCGGCCAATTTGTTGGTCATCAATTCTTTCAAAATTATTGTGACCGACTGCCCTATGGTCGCAGAGCACATACTTTTGAAGTATGTGAACTAAAAATGAAAGATAATATTTTTTTACTTAAGTTACATTACAGTATTTTTTCTTTTAATACCATCTCTCTATAACTTTTTCTATCGTCCAAGTAATACTCTGAAGACTCAAAGTCTTCCATTTTTTCGAGTGACAGTAAAACTGGCAGATTTTCTGGCATTTTCCCTACTATGTCAGTTCTCGCAAGAACACTGCCGAGTATTTTTTCAAGGTGCGCCAGTTTTAATTTTATTTCTATCTGGTTCTTTATAACATCGGCCAGTGAGAATGAATCTGATGAAAAAATAAAAAAATAATTAGAAGATAAATTATGATTAAACAATAATATTCTAAGTAATTTTATCGCATTCTAGTATGCAAACTTGTAATACCTTGTGGATCGGCCTCAATTACGCTTGAAACATTTATATCTTCTGTTTCTTCCACTATCTTTGGCGAAGACCTTTTCACATCATGCTAGGATTTTTTTTCTTTTGAGTTGGCAAAATCCAAACTCGGGTCAGACGATGTGGAATCTTCCGAATCGCTGCTATATAAAAATGTATTCAATTTTTTATTCGGAACTATCTTCCTCTCTCCTCTTCATAAGCTTTTTTGGGAGGTAGCCGAGCCGGATTTATCCTCTTCTATCCTTTTTGCAAAACTATCTGCCTCTTCTACCGTGCCTAGAAATAAAACAGTATATTCCACAATAAATATTGGAATGGCCTATATTCTGAACGAGTGAAAAGTTTGTAATTCGAGCCGAAGGCGAGGATTACGGTTCGCGAGTGTAGAATACGCCATTCCAAACATGCTGTAGATTATACTTTCTCTAACAAGGTTTTGGAAACACACCAATATTTCAGAGGAAACTTAAAAAATTATTAAATGTCTCACTTCAAATCCAGATATGAATACTTGAATTGTTAGGAAGTTACCATGGTAGTAGCCAAACTAACATCTTCTGATTTGTCGAAGTGATTCTAAAGGCTTACAGAATCATTCTGAACGCCATACGGAATCATTCTAAACGATTTATTGCAATGTGATTCGTTCCAACATAATTTTTGATTGAGGAATATGCAAATTCCAAAACAGTGTTGGAGAAAATATATTACTATATATTTTGTAGATACTAATCTCATTTACAAATTCAATCAGAGTATTTCATATCTTCGATTTAAGTTTTTCTAAACAGTATTCACAATGTAATAAAATCTTGTTTGTTGACAACTGTGAAATTTTGTCATAAGCGTGAAAAGCAATAATTTTTGTCTTGTCAATTAATATATATAGCAATTTTATTCCTTTCCAAATAACATTTTATACGCTTGTTGTGGACTGAAACTAAATTTAAATTTAGGAATGGCTACATAACACTTCTAAAAGATTATTTAAATAAAAACGAAACACATGAAAGTAAACTAATTTTATGAATAAGTTTTAGGAGGCTTAAGGATCAACCAGAGGCAATTTTCTAAAATACATTGAAAATGGTACTTTATTTCATGGTCATTGTATATATTTGGACGTTTCGAACGATTACATTATCGTCCATCATCAGCACTTGATCAGTGAAAATATTTATGGAAAAATCTTAAATATTAAACTCAACAGTGCAAGGCACATGTTGAAAAATGAAAAAACAGAACTACATTATTGAAACCACCAACAACTGAGGTTGGCAAAGAGACTCTTTTCAATGTTTTTTGGAAAATTGCCTCTGATTGATCCTTGAGCCTCTTAAAACTTACTCATGATTTATCCAAGGATCCACAACGTTTTTAAATAAATTTTCTTCATAAACTAATTTCAATTTGTGGGGTTGAAACAAACTTTATACATATCAAATGACTTTAATATTTCAATTTCATAAAGCGTGAACTGATTATCTGGCATCTAAGAATCGTGCACCAATTTTCGTATTTTTTTTGGTTATTTCCGTAAATACTACGGCCATGATGCAAATGTTTTATCATTTTGCACCACCGTCCAACAAGCCGGCACTGCAGCAATTGAATTAAAATCTAAAAAATTGACCACTAAAAAGGTCATCCTGAAAAACAATTGTAAATTATTTTTAGTCATTCGGGGTTATGTATCAACACTATTGTTCAGATCCCATCGATCATTGGCTTCCTAACCAATGTAATTTTCAATAACAGTTCTGATATTTAGAGATATCCTTTAGAAACATTTGTTCCTGCATTTTAAAGTTTTTATAGATCGATAACAAATTAACCATTGTGTTGGATAAACGATGAATCACTTATTTCTAATTTTAATATAGTTACTTACCCTCCAATAATTAACAAAAATATTAAATTGAGCACTATAAAATAAACGAACAAAACTGAACCAACTGCATGAAAGAAAGCGGGAGAAAGAAAAACCGTTGGTCGTTGAAGTTTAAATAGTTCGGATTTGGCCGAAGATTTCCGCTGTGAAGGATGCGTTCGAGTCACATTCGAATTTTATATTTATCAATGCTCTGGAATTGTCAAGACAGTTCGCTTCTTATAAAAATCTATTTTGTTACCGCTTGGATACTTGTAATCAAAATAAATAGAGGATCAGGTATTGATAGACTGTTCAGAGAAATTTATAGGAATAAATGAAAATTTTATCTACACTGAAATGTAAAAGCTGAACGTATCCAGTTTTCATTTTATATCCTGACTTGTTACTGAAGTGAAGCTGTTTACTTTTAACTGTTTAAATTTCAAAAAATTGTTTCACTATGAATAAGAAGCAAAAAGAAAAGTTACACAGAAAAGTGAAGAAAATATACAATCAATCGTTAGAAGACTCTGAATTAGATAGAACTCTTCTTGCTGAATTTAGTCAAACAGAGATATGTTCAACCAAGCACTCAGAATCTTCCTAAGGTATGGACTTTCTTCAGAAAATAAGTAAGTATTAATTAGATTATTAATTAATCAACAATTGATTTTTAGTGAACAATTAATTTTATTCTAGCTTCTAATATAAATTATATCGAAGAGATTCCCTTCAATGAAGAAAATATACTCCTATTGGAAGATACTTCGAGGACTCTGTACTCCTCTATAGGTATACTATTACTCATTCGATAATTATACTCAGTATTTTATTTACTTGTTTTCAATGTCAATTTTTACATTAAAGATTCAAATATAAATGGAGAAGTTAGTGCACAAATCAGACATTGGGCGGTTGAAGATAATATAAAACATTGTTCTTTAAATAAGTTGCTCAAAATTCTTGTAAAATACTACGATGTTCCTACTGATGCAAGAACACTTTTGAAAGCTCCAAAATTCACACCAATTACACAATTGAGCAATGGAGAGTATTGGCATTTCGGTCTACAGCAGAATTTGATAAGTTTTATTCAGAAATTCAGTACAGTGGAGTCACTGAATTTAAGTACTAATATAGATGGACTACCACTCTATAATAATAGTGGGAAACATGCTTGGCCAATATTGGGATCCTTGGATTTGGCCACTAATCCTTTCATAATAGGTATTTGGTGCGACACTGGCAAACCAGATTTAGATTTATTTCTAAAAGAATTAGTTTGTGAATTAAAATATTTGTTGAATAATGGTTTACAAGTCGGTAATATAAAATATCCATTTAGAATTCGCGGTTTTATTTGAGATGCACCGGCTCGTTCTTTCATAAAAAGAATTGTATCACATAATGGGTATTACGGATGTGAGAAATGTTTAGAAAAAGGTACCTACATTTCTACCGTAACATATCAAACTGTCAATGCACCTCTACGCACGGGAGACAATTTTTGGGCCAGATTACAAGAAGCACACCATACGGGAACTTCGCCATTAGACTGCTTAAATATAAATATGATAGATTCATTTGGTCTAGAATATATGCATCTTGTATGCTTAGGAGTGATGAAAAGATTGTTGAAATTATGGTGTTTTGGCGAATTAAAGCATCGATGGGGAAGAAATGAGAAAAAATCTGTTTCTAAAGTGATTGTACAGTTTTCTCAAATAATGCCTGAAGATTTTAATAAAAAAGTTCGTTCATTGAACTACGTGAAACAATGGGAAGCGACAGAATATCACACTTTTCTGATTTATATTGGCCCAATTGCGTTGAAGACTGTACTGCCGAAGAAAAAATTTCAGCATTTCTTGCTGTTTTCCGCAGCTATAACCATATTAACTAAACAAGATCTTCTAGAAGAATATGGCAATATAGCAGACAATCTATTAAGAAATTTTGTGACTCAATTCAAAATATTGTATGGCGCACAACATCTTGTGTATAATGTTCATAACCTTATACATTTAGCAACAGATTGCGAAATATTTGGTCCGTTAGATGCATGGACTGCTTTCAAATATGAAAATTATTTAGGTAGAATTAAAAAAATGATACGTTCGGGCTTTTTGCCTTTACAGCAAATTGTACGTCGCATAAAAGAAAACCAACACGTACAAATAACAGATGCAAACATACGAGCAGTCATATAAAATTTGATTAAAGTCAACGGCCACTGTATCTCCACTCATTTTCTGAATAATTTTTATCAAATTTCGGACAAAACCATTTGTAAAGTTTTAAATATTAAAGACAGATCAATTTGTGTAAAGCCATTTAAAACAATGTCTCCATTATATGAATTTCCAATAGACTCTACCATCATAAATTGTGTATATATAGAAAATGTAAATAAACCTTCAGTAGAAATAAGTATCGAAAATATTATTTATAAATGTATGATATTTAAATATAACAATAAGCTTGTATGTTACTGCATGTAAAATGTATATGCATATATGTAGAATTACATAAAAATTAGTTGAATTACAAATATACAGTTATCTGTGGTTGTATGCAACATGAAAAATAGTTTGTTATATTGATTATAATTCATTATTTTCTTGAAAATGTCATTGCCTAAAACTTCCTTATAGAATAAATAGTATTGGAATACAGCGTTCACAATACATATCTGATAACGTAATATAACTATGAGTAACTGAGAGGAGGCTGTAGATTCCCCGAGCCAATTATAAAAATTTCTTCCGTTCTATATGTGAAATGAGAAACGTTATAACTTCAAAAGCATTATAAATTTTACTTTATTACATCTGTGAAATAGTATTAAAGGTACTATTAAATAGAAAAGATTATTTTGTTTTTCAAATACATACATATATATACATTTCCCGAAAAAATCTTTCGCGTCGAATTTACGTCATAAAATGCCATCGAATCTACGTCATCAAATGACGTCGAATTTACGTCATAGAATGACGTCGAATTTACGTTATAAAATGACGTCGAATCTACGTCATAAAATGACGCTGACCTGACGTCACAAAATGACGTCGAACTTAAATCATAAAGGGACGTTGAGCTAAAAAATAAGACTCAATCAGTTGAAAACGTGAGCGCAAATTACACTGACTGAAAAAATATGACTAAAGAATCATATATACAGCATAAGAATGATTTTCCAAAATACTGAAACATAACGTCAAATTATGACGTCAGTTCAACGTTTTATGACGTCAAAAAATAACGTCAATTTATGACCTCAATTCGACTTGAAATGTGACGTCGATTCGACGTCTTGTGACGTCGAAATATGACCGTCAGATTATGACTTCATTATGACCAAAATCTGACGTCACATTCTGGACGACGGTCAGTCATTGTTACTTGGAATAGGTATCAAACCTTATTCAAAATACTTATTGCAAACTTTGTTTTCTTATGAACCTGACTGGAATCTGGGATTTGAACGCATAAATCGTCGGAACAAAGTATACGGAACAGATGAATTGAATTTGTAAATATTGTACTTTTCTTTGTTTCTCCCCTATCACTTTCGGTTGAAATAGGATTCATGCTTTTTTTTTCAATGAAGAACATATTTCTGTGTATTTCATGTGTCTAATACTCAGTTTACCAGTTATATTGAAAATAAACGTGCTTAGAATAATTGTTTTCTGAATCATGATAAGCGTAAATAGTTTTCAACAACATTCTTTTGGGAATTTTGGAACATATGTTCCTAATCGGAATGTTTATAGCATTACAACCCTAGTTGCAGCCTCTAAAAGATGGGCTGGTCATAGGCGCCGAGTTAAGGGAAGGGTGTAAAATTCAAATCTTATATCCATTTTGAAATATCGTGAACGAATAAATCTGCAGCTGGATGTACATATACATATACGTAACCAAACATCATCGTGAAAATCGTTAAAACGTTTTCTAAAGACCATAGAAAAAAAATTAAATGCTCATTGCCCATAGGCATTTATTTGAGTCAATTCTCCGTCCCTGGAAATGGAAAAACCTGGTTTACATGGGATGGTTTTGGGTCCAAAGTGCAAAAGAAGTTTATTAGCAACGTAAACTCTTCATTATTGTGTTGTCTCTCGAAAGAAAGGTTCGCAAGAGCGAAGACTGAAAATTGAACAAATTTCAATTCAAATGCGATTTAACTTAGAGGTAAGTGTATTTTTATAATATATTCTGTTTTGTGCATCCTTTTTGGCAGATATAAATTTTTGAAGCTACTTGTACATTTGTTTTTAGTGAATAAAATGGTTACGTACAAATGTAATATTAATAATTGCAACAAAAAATTTCAATTTGTGCAAAATTTGCTAAAACATATGAGATATGTTCATAATGCGGAAAAAAACATTACAATATTAGGTGAGATAAACGACTGCAGAAGGGTCTATCATACAATAAATTCATATAGAATTCATATTACAAGGCAGCATAAAAGAGAATTGCATAGTCATCAGCAGAGTGTTAAAGTTAGAAATGATAATTTCAAGAATAAAACTAGTTCCAGTATTCATGATTCATATAACTCCAATTCGGAAAATATTAAACAAGATATCAAGAATATTATCGATGCAAATTCGATCAATGACTTTCATAAAGTATATGTCAATAATCAAAACGACAATTAGAAAATTTTGAAAAACATTTAGCAATATTCAAATTTGAAATTAGTCATGAAAGTCTGATACCATTGTAAGTTTCTGAACGAATATTCAAAAAAACACAAAATTTATTCGATATTTTTTTGAATGAGACAAAAAAATGCATTTTGCTGAATGTAAATTTTAAATTAAAATATCAAGTTAGAATCGAAATGTCATCTTTTTAGTCGCGTATTTCTTTCTTTTCCTACTCTGCTGTTGAAAAGTGTAGGAACAAGAAGTGTTCATGAAATCAGAAACAGAAACTATAGTTGACATTTCGGCTCGAAATTACAAACTACAATTTTAATAAATTTATATTGTTTCAGCTTAATCTTGATTTGGAAAGGTTTTCTAGAGTAAATGTTGGGGAAGAATTGAGGCACTATTTTTCCGAAAATAAAATAGAAAAATTGCTGACTATAGCCATGCAGAGAGGATTTGCTGACAAAATGGCGGCGGAATATAGACATTTTGATCTTAAAGGTATATTTTTCTAGCAAGTATCTTTATAAGCTATATATTTATCAGTAATTTTGTAGTTAGCAGTGGTATAGTTAGCTCGAAAAAAGCAGCACATTGCTGTCGAAACGTTGTGTTCCAAATCAATTTATACAGAACTGATTACCCAATAAAACATATTTATTAATAAAATGTGTTCTGAAAAGTTCTTTCCTTTATTAAATAGTTTTCGGTTTCTCAATTGGTGACAAAAGATGTTCTAGTAGATGAATAAACTTAAATTGTTGTACTAACATTTGGAAAATTTACAATTATTTGTTAGCATATTATCTTACTGTGCCAGCTATTACAAAATATAAAAATATGCACTTTTCTTCAGATTTTCAGTTACAGAACAAACGACTAATCCTATTAATTTTTTTGTTCATAGACATATCTGTGGATACTGCAATATCTCTCCTGCCAAATTTAATCTGGGAAGATGCACAGAAATTGATAATAGTTTCAGAAGACGTTCTTCCAGGACTAGCAATTGTAGCAGCTGATTCACACAAAAATGACATTTTTTCAAATAATTTTTTTTTTATTTATGTGGATAAAATGAAAATAACGCAATGCAACTCACTAATAGAAGCAGTTATAGATCTTATAGCTGTGATATATTTATTTCAATTGAAATATCCGCCAGGAATCAATAAAACCCTAATATATCCAAGTGAATTTGTCCTAAAGAAAAATATTTGTATACAGGGGATATTTAATTTACTTAGTAATTAATCAAACTCCAGATATATCACTATGTATAGAAGAAGTATTATTATGATTTTTTTTTGTTAATTTATTATTTATGTGTTGTATTTTATTTTAGCTCATTTTTGTCATTTAGAATGAAATAATTCTTTATAATGAATTAGTTGATCAATTAATTACCTTATTTATACTTCCCAAACCTATAGAAATGATTTATTTGGCGACCTTAATTATAGGTTTGTGTATATACCTTATAATACAACTAGATAACTTCGTAATATTCATATAGACCATCTTCAGAAAAAAACGTACCTCACTTTGAGGTATTTATACATATCTGTGTAAGTATAAATATCCCACTTATCATAAGGTAAGTATATGTATAGCTTCAAGTAAATCTAGATACCGCCGAAGTATTCGCATGAACCATACTTGGAAGTATATGTATTTTGCTTTGAGGTATTTGTGAGGATCACTTTTAGGATCTGTGACCCACTCATCATGAGGTAGATATGTTTCTACCTCTGACTAGGGTGGATATCCGCACCCCAGACAGAGGTCGGTGCATCGATCTTTAAAAAAGGTAGAATGATTCTACCTTGAGGTCGCCCCCGTGTACAACCCCAAAAAGTCGATACATATACTTGAAAACTTTGCAGTGCATACTCCCAAAAATGAATTCAAAAATAAAACACCAAGACAAAACAGACCACTGAATGAGATCGCAGGTTCTTTATTAAAAATATATACCGAAAATCTTAATGTCAGTAAGGAGCTTAACAACAATCTGAAACGCCTTGGAAATTTGTACCAAGAAGCTGAGAATAAAAAAATTCAACTTAAGACTAGAAGATCGGAATTCGACAAAGCCAAATTCAAATTTGAAAATAAAGATTTTGAATTCGAATAATACTCAAAACAGAAGATTGGAATTTAGATTCAATTTTCATTGCTGTATGCTTTTTTATTTAGTTTTGTATATATGTTCTATTGTTTTGATATTTTTTTAGTTCTACTTGTTCTATGTACCTGTTGTGATAAGTAATTTTTTAGGTTGAGAGTATCAATAAAAAGTATGGTGGTATTTGTTAATGAAAAAGTTGGAAGAAATTAAATATATATTTACTTTTGAACACTTTGCATTATTACAATAAAAAAAAGGTTGAATTATGGTAGTTACATATTTAAAGCAATATACGCAGCTCTAGCTTCACGTCCTGGAGTTAAAAAATTGGAATTGATAATTCGGTCTGCAAAATAAATTATTTATAATTTATCAAGAAAGTAATGAATATAATTTGAACGTACCCTGTCTTGCAGGTTCAACATTATCAATAATCATTCCATCAATCTCTTCATCTACGTTCACTTCATTCCACTGTAGTCTTGCTTTAGTAGCAATATTGTGTAGAACACAACAGGCATAGATAATATATGCAGCAGTAGCCGGGTGGTAATTTAGAACCCTGTGTCTTGAAAGACATCTGAATCTACCCTTGAGTATTCCGTTGGTTCTTTCAATCACATTTCTTGCAGATTTTAGCATATTATTAAAAATTGCTTCATTGCTTCCCTCTGCATAATTCAAAAATGGAGTGAACAACCATGGTTCCAATGCATAGCCGCTGTCGCCTGTATAAATGAAATTATTATTAACTCGTATATTATACATGTATCTCTACTTTAGGTACCAATTAAATGTGAGGTTTTATCACCGTTATCATATTCATTTCTTAAATAATTTCTAATATCAGACATTTGAAATATTGCCGAATCGTGTACCGATTCGGGATATCTGGCGTTTGCTGCTATAATGCGACAATCAGAGTCTGATATCTGCAAAAGAAAGAACAGAATATCAAAATATAATTGTTTTCTTATGAACCTGACTGGAATCTGGGATTTGAACGCATAAATCGTCGGAACAAAGTATACGGAACAGATGAATTGAATTTGTAAATATTGTACTTTTCTTTGTTTCTCCCCTATCACTTTCGGTTGAAATAGGATTCATGCTTTTTTTTTCAATGAAGAACATATTTCTGTGTATTTCATGTGTCTAATACTCAGTTTACCAGTTATATTGAAAATAAACGTGCTTAGAATAATTGTTTTCTGAATCATGATAAGCGTAAATAGTTTTCAACAACATTCTTTTGGGAATTTTGGAACATATGTTCCTAATCGGAATGTTTATAGCATTACAACCCTAGTTGCAGCCTCTAAAAGATGGGCTGGTCATAGGCGCCGAGTTAAGGGAAGGGTGTAAAATTCAAATCTTATATCCATTTTGAAATATCGTGAACGAATAAATCTGCAGCTGGATGTACATATACATATACGTAACCAAACATCATCGTGAAAATCGTTAAAACGTTTTCTAAAGACCATAGAAAAAAAATTAAATGCTCATTGCCCATAGGCATTTATTTGAGTCAATTCTCCGTCCCTGGAAATGGAAAAACCTGGTTTACATGGGATGGTTTTGGGTCCAAAGTGCAAAAGAAGTTTATTAGCAACGTAAACTCTTCATTATTGTGTTGTCTCTCGAAAGAAAGGTTCGCAAGAGCGAAGACTGAAAATTGAACAAATTTCAATTCAAATGCGATTTAACTTAGAGGTAAGTGTATTTTTATAATATATTCTGTTTTGTGCATCCTTTTTGGCAGATATAAATTTTTGAAGCTACTTGTACATTTGTTTTTAGTGAATAAAATGGTTACGTACAAATGTAATATTAATAATTGCAACAAAAAATTTCAATTTGTGCAAAATTTGCTAAAACATATGAGATATGTTCATAATGCGGAAAAAAACATTACAATATTAGGTGAGATAAACGACTGCAGAAGGGTCTATCATACAATAAATTCATATAGAATTCATATTACAAGGCAGCATAAAAGAGAATTGCATAGTCATCAGCAGAGTGTTAAAGTTAGAAATGATAATTTCAAGAATAAAACTAGTTCCAGTATTCATGATTCATATAACTCCAATTCGGAAAATATTAAACAAGATATCAAGAATATTATCGATGCAAATTCGATCAATGACTTTCATAAAGTATATGTCAATAATCAAAACGACAATTAGAAAATTTTGAAAAACATTTAGCAATATTCAAATTTGAAATTAGTCATGAAAGTCTGATACCATTGTAAGTTTCTGAACGAATATTCAAAAAAACACAAAATTTATTCGATATTTTTTTGAATGAGACAAAAAAATGCATTTTGCTGAATGTAAATTTTAAATTAAAATATCAAGTTAGAATCGAAATGTCATCTTTTTAGTCGCGTATTTCTTTCTTTTCCTACTCTGCTGTTGAAAAGTGTAGGAACAAGAAGTGTTCATGAAATCAGAAACAGAAACTATAGTTGACATTTCGGCTCGAAATTACAAACTACAATTTTAATAAATTTATATTGTTTCAGCTTAATCTTGATTTGGAAAGGTTTTCTAGAGTAAATGTTGGGGAAGAATTGAGGCACTATTTTTCCGAAAATAAAATAGAAAAATTGCTGACTATAGCCATGCAGAGAGGATTTGCTGACAAAATGGCGGCGGAATATAGACATTTTGATCTTAAAGGTATATTTTTCTAGCAAGTATCTTTATAAGCTATATATTTATCAGTAATTTTGTAGTTAGCAGTGGTATAGTTAGCTCGAAAAAAGCAGCACATTGCTGTCGAAACGTTGTGTTCCAAATCAATTTATACAGAACTGATTACCCAATAAAACATATTTATTAATAAAATGTGTTCTGAAAAGTTCTTTCCTTTATTAAATAGTTTTCGGTTTCTCAATTGGTGACAAAAGATGTTCTAGTAGATGAATAAACTTAAATTGTTGTACTAACATTTGGAAAATTTACAATTATTTGTTAGCATATTATCTTACTGTGCCAGCTATTACAAAATATAAAAATATGCACTTTTCTTCAGATTTTCAGTTACAGAACAAACGACTAATCCTATTAATTTTTTTGTTCATAGACATATCTGTGGATACTGCAATATCTCTCCTGCCAAATTTAATCTGGGAAGATGCACAGAAATTGATAATAGTTTCAGAAGACGTTCTTCCAGGACTAGCAATTGTAGCAGCTGATTCACACAAAAATGACATTTTTTCAAATAATTTTTTTTTTATTTATGTGGATAAAATGAAAATAACGCAATGCAACTCACTAATAGAAGCAGTTATAGATCTTATAGCTGTGATATATTTATTTCAATTGAAATATCCGCCAGGAATCAATAAAACCCTAATATATCCAAGTGAATTTGTCCTAAAGAAAAATATTTGTATACAGGGGATATTTAATTTACTTAGTAATTAATCAAACTCCAGATATATCACTATGTATAGAAGAAGTATTATTATGATTTTTTTTTGTTAATTTATTATTTATGTGTTGTATTTTATTTTAGCTCATTTTTGTCATTTAGAATGAAATAATTCTTTATAATGAATTAGTTGATCAATTAATTACCTTATTTATACTTCCCAAACCTATAGAAATGATTTATTTGGCGACCTTAATTATAGGTTTGTGTATATACCTTATAATACAACTAGATAACTTCGTAATATTCATATAGACCATCTTCAGAAAAAAACGTACCTCACTTTGAGGTATTTATACATATCTGTGTAAGTATAAATATCCCACTTATCATAAGGTAAGTATATGTATAGCTTCAAGTAAATCTAGATACCGCCGAAGTATTCGCATGAACCATACTTGGAAGTATATGTATTTTGCTTTGAGGTATTTGTGAGGATCACTTTTAGGATCTGTGACCCACTCATCATGAGGTAGATATGTTTCTACCTCTGACTAGGGTGGATATCCGCACCCCAGACAGAGGTCGGTGCATCGATCTTTAAAAAAGGTAGAATGATTCTACCTTGAGGTCGCCCCCGTGTACAACCCCAAAAAGTCGATACATATACTTGAAAACTTTGCAGTGCATACTCCCAAAAATGAATTCAAAAATAAAACACCAAGACAAAACAGACCACTGAATGAGATCGCAGGTTCTTTATTAAAAATATATACCGAAAATCTTAATGTCAGTAAGGAGCTTAACAACAATCTGAAACGCCTTGGAAATTTGTACCAAGAAGCTGAGAATAAAAAAATTCAACTTAAGACTAGAAGATCGGAATTCGACAAAGCCAAATTCAAATTTGAAAATAAAGATTTTGAATTCGAATAATACTCAAAACAGAAGATTGGAATTTAGATTCAATTTTCATTGCTGTATGCTTTTTTATTTAGTTTTGTATATATGTTCTATTGTTTTGATATTTTTTTAGTTCTACTTGTTCTATGTACCTGTTGTGATAAGTAATTTTTTAGGTTGAGAGTATCAATAAAAAGTATGGTGGTATTTGTTAATGAAAAAGTTGGAAGAAATTAAATATATATTTACTTTTGAACACTTTGCATTATTACAATAAAAAAAAGGTTGAATTATGGTAGTTACATATTTAAAGCAATATACGCAGCTCTAGCTTCACGTCCTGGAGTTAAAAAATTGGAATTGATAATTCGGTCTGCAAAATAAATTATTTATAATTTATCAAGAAAGTAATGAATATAATTTGAACGTACCCTGTCTTGCAGGTTCAACATTATCAATAATCATTCCATCAATCTCTTCATCTACGTTCACTTCATTCCACTGTAGTCTTGCTTTAGTAGCAATATTGTGTAGAACACAACAGGCATAGATAATATATGCAGCAGTAGCCGGGTGGTAATTTAGAACCCTGTGTCTTGAAAGACATCTGAATCTACCCTTGAGTATTCCGTTGGTTCTTTCAATCACATTTCTTGCAGATTTTAGCATATTATTAAAAATTGCTTCATTGCTTCCCTCTGCATAATTCAAAAATGGAGTGAACAACCATGGTTCCAATGCATAGCCGCTGTCGCCTGTATAAATGAAATTATTATTAACTCGTATATTATACATGTATCTCTACTTTAGGTACCAATTAAATGTGAGGTTTTATCACCGTTATCATATTCATTTCTTAAATAATTTCTAATATCAGACATTTGAAATATTGCCGAATCGTGTACCGATTCGGGATATCTGGCGTTTGCTGCTATAATGCGACAATCAGAGTCTGATATCTGCAAAAGAAAGAACAGAATATCAAAATATAATTGGGGCTTGTTGAATTATCTCACTTACGAGCATTACGTTAATCGCATGTTTTCCTTTACGATTTATGTAGACATACGGGGGATGATCTTCATCAGTCACTGGTGGAGCTATAATATCTACATGAGTTCCATCTATTGCCCCTATTACTCCACGAATGCCCCATTTCTCATAAAATCTAACAAAAGAATTTTGAAGGGTTAATTAATTTGCTGGACATGTTAATTTCATTTCCAACATACTCATATTTTACTTCATTTTTTGATAGCACTGTAGTGGGAAATTCAATCCATTCTTGCATTAAATGTAAAGATATCAATTCACAAATATCATTTATTGTCCTACTTATAACAGATTGGCTCAAACCAGTCCAAGAAGAACTACCAACGGGTTTCTGATAGGATCCATTTCCCAAAAAATTTAATGTTGCTAAAACCTATGATAAGTAAAAACATATTTTTGAAAGCTGTGTAACAAGTCAATATTTTTGCATATTACTTTCAAGTGGAATGGTGTAGCAGTAATTCTAGATGGTGGTAAAACATGAACTTGTAAATTATTTATCAGATCGTGTATCAACGGTTTACTTAAATGATAGGAGTTAATAAAGAAATCGTCAGGTACTTTGAAAGGATTTTCTCCATCCCTTAATAATCTCGTTACGTTATATATGAGCACTATCATTATTATATAAAACGTATAAAACAAACCTTCGATTATCTTCTTCCATCAATAAATATATAAATATTGGCAATATATCATTTGCATTCATATTATTTCTATGTGAAACCAAATTTGATTTAATTGACAACGCACTATAAGGAGTTACGGCAGAAAAAAATTCGCTGTAAGATTTATAGAGATTCTATAACTCTATAGCATTTATAGAAGCATACAGAATCGCAGTTTGCTTACATTGAATGATTTATCGAGGTTATAGAACTAACAGTGCTTATAGAGACGTACAGAATAGCACCATTGGTCTTGGGCTTTGCCCTCGTCTTCGCCGAGTGGAACCAAATTAATCCTGAACAAAAATTACAGTCGTTCTGTCCTTGTAGCATAATATACTATTGTATACTATGGATTACGAAACAACTCATTCATTTTCAATATTCGCACTCGCCTGCTCTAACGTGACTGGCCGTTCAGTTAGCCACATTCAGTGATATTCCTCTCACTACTCCGCGCTGCGCAGGCGCTTGGATTTCAATGCGAACTCTCATCTCCTATTTCATCCCCATGTAGGTGGAAATCACAAAAACGCTGAAAGAAATGTTTGTTCACTTATTATCAAGTGCCTGATGCCTGAATACAAAATTTCATGGTTTCATCTTCGAAAATGACGAGCTTCCATACATACTATCATCCCCTATTTCAACCCCCTCGCAATAAAAGGTAGTCTATGTCCTTTCTCGAGCTCTATTTCATCTCTGTATCAAATTTCATCAAAAACGGTTGAGTGGCTTAGGCGTGAAAGCGTAACAGAAAGACCAAATTACTTTCGCATTTATAATATTAGTAAGGATTGATATTGATCAACAAAAAATTATGCATTTTCATCAGTTTCTTATGGATTAATAGATCTGCGAGACATGTATTTACACAGAATTGCAACATATATTATATTTTTGATATCTCAAACTGTAAAACATTCATTACAATAGTTTCTACGCGACAAGTTACTTGATTATCACCCATCCTGATGCATACAATATTGTGAAGTATAGTTGCAGTGCGTAAGAAATTTGGAAAACACTTGTCTTTTACAAAAATACAAATAAATCAACAAACATTAAATGTGAAAATGCATGTAACAAAACGTTACTTTACAGATCATTCAAAGTGATAAATGTAGAAAGTGATAGAAAACTTATTATTTTTGTCATGTTTCTGACAGCTGTCACTGTGAAACTATTTTCAACGTCAAGTGACTCCTACACTATTCCCTCAGATATAAATAATAAAATTAATGTATTCTATCAAGGAATGTTGTTCACTAGAATACACATATTGTCTACAAGAAAATTTCGTACAAATCTTATGCACTGAATATTTTACAGCGCTCTAGCTGATAACAAACTCTCGCTTCACGGTCGTTTCTCAAACAAAGCTAACGCGCGGTAAAATATTACTCTTACGCATTTGATTGTGAAAAACTCTCACAATGGTGTAAAAATTATGCTATGTTAGGGTGTTGAAATACAAAATGGCGAGCATTTAAAAACTGCAATATAATTCTAAGAGACAATTAGCCGTAACTATGCAAATAAAAATTGAAACAAAATTTTCAAACATCAATATGTGACAAATATATAATTGCCATCCTGATTGTGATGAGAGTCGACAGTTTTTGTTTTCGTATTTATAGACAAAGCTAGATGTTTCTTAGAATGAAATGACAAGTTTTAAATACTCGCTATTCAATTTTTTCAAATAACTTCTTATGCCGTTGTAAACCTAAATTAGGACACTTTGCAAAATGTAATAAGTTTAAGTAGGTACCTAGGTGCAATTTTGAATTTCAAACTTGTAACTGATTACTCCTAGCCCGTAAGTGATACCGGTAATATATTTTTGGTATTTTGTTACACACATTCCTTACTGTAGCACATGCTTTGGTGGAAATCATCCATATTTCCTCAAATAAGTAATACAAGTGCTGCGCATCATTTCTGTGGGCATCAAATCATAAATAAATAAATAGAGGTTCATGAACGTTCATATTTTTAATTAAAGCAAAAATGTTTATTATCAGGGAACATAGTAGAATATTTACATTTCAGGATCTTATGACCGAAAATTAATTATTGAAAAACTACGAAAAGACAGAGATTTTTTACATGACACTAGTGAAGATTTCAATAGCGGAGAAATAATTACGTCTCGAAAAACACAAGAGAGGAGGGAAGAGTTATTTTATTCCTTCTCCTCAATGCAGAGGATTTTATACAAGAGTCACATTAAGAAAACACTACCAGAAATGTTTAAAATCTGACGATACTGGAAAAATTGACGTTTTGAGAAAGAGCCGAATATTACATGGAAATATCCATAAAAAAGCATCGTCAGTATTAAGAACACATATTTTCCTGGTACCAAGAGAAGATGAAATAAAAAATGTCATTCGTTACGATGAGTTAATTATATTATATGGTTGTTCTAAGTGTTGTAAATTCAGATCTACACATCATTACAGCATGATAAGATCACGGCTACGATAATTTGGTCGTTATATGATTGCTATGAAAAAAATTAATCTAGAAATAACAGAATTTGTTTCTGCTTTTGTACCCAAGAATTACAATAAAATGTGATTAAAGCTATCAAAAATGTCTCAAATTTAGATGCAAGTATGAATACGTATGCAGCTCTATCAACAGCATTTTCTCTAGGTACCGCTCTCATTTCACATTTCAATAGTAGAATGCATTAAAACAGGGAAAAAGAGAGAAAAAAGTTGGCTTCAGAATTAATCAAGTCATTAAATCAAGATTTGCCGTCTTCAATCAACAGAACAGTCTCAGAAAATATACTAGAGCATCAACGTCGTAAAAAATATGATTCACCTGATACAGATGATATTATGATGTTTAACAGTTATTTATCCACAAACAGAAAATTATATTTTAATAGGCTGATGAATACCCATTTTACTTATCACAATTGGATGAAATTAGCAAGCTTTACTTTAATTCCGATACAAGTCTTCAACCGACGATGAGCAGGTGAACTAGACCCGGCCCTAATATCAGATTTTAATTGTCGTCAGAGTGTTGACGAACAAACTGATCCAAATATTTTTAAATGGGTGGACTAGAACGTGCTTTGAAATCAGATTTCAATTTTTGTTAGAGTATCAAGAAACAAATAGATCCAAATATTTTTAAATCATTGTCTCATGCAGCACAGATAGTAACAAAAAAATATGAGAGATTTGTTATTCGCGGTAAATTAGCTCGAGGTGTACCTGTTTTGCTACACAAAGATCTTGTTGATAGTGTAATAATTATACTTATGTAAATCCCGTAAGCAAACTGGAGTATCTGAAAATAGCCCTCACATATTTGTAATACCTGGCAGAGGTGGAGAGTATGCATATTTGCGAGCAACTAAATTAGTCCGAGAATATTCAGCAGAATGTGGAGCAGCATATCCAAGTTTATTACGTGGAACGCAGTTGAGAAAACAAATTGCTTCGCATTCAGTTCTGCTTCATTTAAAAGAAATTGAATGAATAATTTAGCTACGTTTTTGGCCCATTCGACAAAAATTCATAAAGATCATTATCAGATCCCAAATATATCTCGAGATATAGCACAGATATCACGTATTCTTGGAATAGCTCAGGGATTACCTGAAAACACGTATGACCCAGAGATAGGAGTGAACGAAATTACTCATGATATTTCATGTTCAGGTATAGGAATCAACAAGACTATTAATACTACTTCATATTCAGATATAAGAGTCAACGAAAATGCTAACACGAGAAATCAAATAGATCAAAGCCAGATGACGAGGACAGTAAACAAAATAAAAATATTAAATCGAATGAAGATATTGAAGACCATGAGACAAACGACGGAAATTCATCAAAATTCAATATTATTGAAGCAAAGGAAGGTACGTAAGAAAAAATTACATATTTTCAAAAACTAATTTCTTCACACATGATATGCAGAAGGCAATGGCTATTAACACTTATTCTCAAATAGCAAATTTAGGGATAGATTACAAGTAAATAACATTAATTAAAATTCCAAATCATTTGGAATATTTGGAATTAATTTCTAAATCTAGATCCTATGAACAGATTTGTGGATTGATCTTCCATATTAATAATATTTTTGATTCATTGTGATAACAAAAAGAAATAATTACTCATTAGTGAATCAACGCTTCATTGAAAGCAAATACTGGCGATCAGTTTGTTAATCAATATTATTGCTTTAATACTTTGAGAATAGTGAAACAAGATGAGAAATCAGTTGAATTTTTGAATACATGATTTGCTGGAAGTCTTTTAATATAGCCTTCACGATCGAGCTAGATATTTTAAGAAACGAGCTGGCAGCGCCAGTCAAATTATAGTGCCGAGGCAGTGAAGGTCTCAACGTACGTGTATTGTATTACTTACATATTTTTTATTTGACTTGACGTATTCATCTCTTGTTCATAACTATCCATATTGAAATTTATTTATATAATATTCAAAATTAATTAACTCGTAACGTCGAATACCCACTGCGGCGGATTTACCCCCATTACCGCTTTGTGTGAGTGTCCGTTGAGAAGAAATGACTGTACTAGCGGTTTGATAAACATTGAGCCTGGCATATCGCGTTGTAGAACGTAAGTTCAGAGAAATGAAGAACTTATGCTTGAAATAATGATTTATTTACTTTCTGCAATTATCTAAATTACTAGAAAATCTAGTATTTTGTAAAAATAGATATCAAAACTATAAATTCCACATGAAAGTTCACTAGATTATTTCATGCTCTAACTAAAATTTCATTCACTTTCCATTTTAAATATTCATCAGCTGATAGATTCCGATTTGGTCATGATTATATCATGTATAGTAGCTCCATTAATTTAAAGTTTTAATATCATGAAGAACGGACCACATTCATTCATTCATTCAAATGAATGATGGATTTCTGAGAAGCAAAAAGCAAAACTTCTTCTTCATGAGTTGGTTTGACTCAATTTGTATCACATGTTATAAGAAGCGCAATGATGAGTTCATACATGAAACAAATATAAATGCGAAAATGTTGAAGATTTCAAATACTATAGATCTTCTCTCAAATTCAATCACTATTATTCAATACCTTTCTGTTCCCATAGTGCATATTGGAATCATTGCGCTACTGTGAACGTAAACAGAGTTGATCCCAAGTTTTTTTTTTTTCATTTGATCTCAAATTTTGAACATGATTGTGATCAAATTTCTCTTTTGATATACAGGCTGTATCAGGACTAGTATAAAAAAAAATAATACCATACTTCCAACATTATTTTAAGTAAAGAATGTTATATGAACATAAATCCTTTCCCTTTTGGTTATCAAGATAGAAGAGATCGATATTTATAGATAGCAGCAAATTTGAAATTAAAATAGAGGAAGAAACAATGGAAACATTGAATATACTCATTTTATGTCTTATAGTGAATGTTCAAGATGTGCCCCTTGAACTTGCATGCAAGTTTGAAATCGATGACTCATGGAGTTATAACAAAATTAATAGTGTTTGGGTGGCTCCGAATGTTAGCAGAGGCATTCATTATTCTCCCTAGTAATTGATTGTCTGTATTTATTTGTGAATTTGAAATCAATTTCACATTGTTTTCCGTTGCTTCTTATATTGTTTCAAAAGTATCTTCATCCTAAAATCCGCTGCTATCTGTAAAATGTTGGTCTCTTGTATTTTGGTAATTTAAAGAGATAGGACATTATGTTTATATGACATTCTTTATTACAATTGATGTTAGGAACATGCTATTTTTTTTACACTAGTCCAGGTACACTTTGTTGGTTAATGAAGAGATACGACAACATGAAATAAATTAGAATGGATATTAGATGAAACTTGATAATTTTTATTTTTCAATAAAATAAAAACGATTCCTGGATCACTCTCCACAATCCTAGAACTCCAATAAGTCTCCTCCGATAATCGGTCACACATTATTATTTTCATTGGAAAAAAAAACCAATGCATAAAACAAAAGAAGAGATAGGAAGAGAGTAGAAAGACTATGGAGCTAGACTTTCGTCCAAATCACAAGGGAAACTATGGGAAATTGTAATTCATCAGCTTAAAACTCATACTGAGCTACTGAGAAGCCAATAATTTATAATTTTGCTATCTATACAAAATACCAGATTTTCTAGTAATATGATGATGAAGGAAAGTAAATGAATCATTAATTTAAGCATGAGTTCTTCATTTCTCTGAACTTACGTTCTACAACGCGATATGCCAGACTAAATGTTTATCAAACCGCTAGTACTGTCATTTCTTCTCAACGGACACTTACACTAAGTGGTAGTGGAGGTAAATTCGCCGCAGTGGGTATTCGACGCTATGGACTTTCAAAACAGCGGACATTCGACAACATGGGTTTTCGACATCGCGGTACGCACTCGAAGTTAGTCTGTAGAAAAATCTTCTGCAACTAAATATTAGAGACAACTTTTCCAGGACGGATTCATCGTAGAACTTGGACCACTCCAGAAAAATATGAAGCAAGAACAATATTTGAAGAGAATATAAAGACGGAAAAACTACCATCATGCAACAAATTTGTAGATGCTAAACATAAAAACGATATATTAAAAAATAGATCTGCGATGCATTTGAAACTTTAGGTACAATGACGAGCTAATAGACGATTTTATAGAACGGAACAGAACTCATTTCTAAAATCAATATACGTTATGAGAACTCGTAAGTTCTGTATTTAAAATATTTTCAAGACAGTTCGCCGAAAGCAGAGTGGACGTTCATTATTTCAAATAGAACATTTGTATTTTTTGTTTCTACATCAATATCTGAGTAACTTTTGTGAATCATATTTTTTATCTATCTCCATATTTCCGATATAAACAAATATTAATTCTATTTTTGGCCAAATTCGAATGAATTTATAATTAATTTTTGATTTCTATAAAGGTGTTGCATTGAAATTTTGGGTCGGAAGAAATTTCCAGATATTTCAGAAGCAAGGATGAAGAATGTGCGGAATTCATATTTTGAATTGCAATAATCGAACAAATGTCCTATTAGATATATCAAAAAATCAGTTTACTCTCAATCTATGTTGATACCTATTTTTAGTATTACTCTCTTGTGCGTTGCATTCAATGTTGCATTTGAAATAATGAACTATCGATCTACTTCCGGTAGAATGTCAGATGCACATATTCTTATACATGTAATTTATTTGTCTTCAGACATTAGAATATCTCAAGAAATAAGTATCATGCGAAATAATGTCCGTAATAATTATTTTTTGAGTTCCAGAGAGGGAAAATTTTCTGTGAGTTCAACTCTCTGAGAGTATACAGATTTCAAATGCAAATCTATTTTCATTGACGATTTGGACTCTATAGGAATTAATAAATGACTTTTGTTTGAAATGCTCTTTCTGAAATTGACAACGTACCACATTATTTAATAAAATGCAAAAAAAAAGGAAGATTTATACCATGATTATTTTTCTCATTGAGAAAAATCAAAAGACGGAAAGAGTACTCGTTTTGAAGCAAGAATTTTTGTGAAAAAATCTTGACGTATTTTTCTATCAATATTTCAGGCATCAATAAATGAACACTCAGATTTATCATATAATTCAGAAAAAAAAATGCTATCATATCCTTGCCTAGATTTGAGCACTTTTCACGCCCTGTTAATTTTTCTCCTGGAGAAATTTCTATTTGTTAGGAAAAAGATTTCAAATAGAAGTTACCCATTCGCTCCCGTAAAAATCAAATCTACAATGAAAAGTGGAGTTTGTGTTCAAATTTCAATTCATCCCTCTCACATTCTCAGGGGATGAAGGTTGAAATTTACGCGGTCGATTTTCTTTTTGAAAATCAAATAACACAGACATTTTTTCATACGACATGCATTTCTTGAGATATTCCTATGACTTAAGATGAAAATCTTGTCTGGTATATGTATTTGCACAAATGTTCAGTAACAAATTTGTTGTCTAGAATAGTTATTTATGTATCTAGTGTGCAAACTTATACTTTGGAGCTTGAGAATGAAGGTTTTTTGTCGAGGCGGTAGCCGAGACACAAATCATTCGATAACCCAGGAAAAATTTTGCGCACAAGTTACATGCAACATTTTTCCTAAAGACGTCAAGAAAATTATGTGAAAAACATTATAAAAATCATTAAGGGCTGGTTTCACCAACGCCAGTTGAATTTATCCAGAGGTTATTTCATAAGGAAACTATTGTTGATACAATTGTATCTATAGTTACTAACTCGAAATAACCTTTAGATAAATTCAACTGACTCTGGTGAAACCGGGCCTAAATTACAAAAAAAAGTGGAGTTGTTTATTATTGAAATAATTATTTTGCCATTAACCCGGCGCGGGTACACTGGTACACATATGATTTATAACACCTGTGGTACACTGGAGTATGATATACCCCAGTCATTATTATTGAACTAAATATTTTGAAATAACGAGTGATGCAATTAACATCACTTTTCATAATCACTCATTGATAATGATTGATAATATAGACATTTGATACAATAATCTGGTAATTACATTGGTTGAGAATAAAATTATGTATTCTATCACAAGAACAAAGAGGAAGCTCAAGAAATAGAGTAATAATAATTTGTTGAATGCAAAATGCAAGTATAAATTATATATAAAAATTTTCAGACTATCGAAGAAGCTTTAAAAAATATTACTATATCCTTAAAAAGTCTTATTCCATTCTTTTATATTTGTGACATTCGTCGCATATTTGATGGCTATACTTCATGCACACGTATCGCGTACATGTAACACAGGTATAGAAGGATATTTGATCCGATCTCCTTTGGCGTATTACACATCGACCTGAATCAAGTTTTCGTTTTCCACTTGATATTGCTTGTACTATTGGTTTTTAAGGTCCCATATCACTAATTTTCTGTTTGAATATACGTTGTATATATGGATTAGCAAGTCTTTGATTTTTATGATACTCAATCAGCTCGAGGCCCAAGTCTTTGAGTTAATTTCACCTGTATTGTTCCACATTTGAATTATTTGAATTATGAACAACCATAGAATTTATCCCATTGGTTACTCCATTGGTACACAGGGGTATATGATACCCACACGCACTTCAAATTGATGTAGATCACTTGAACGTCAGGCGATCACTGCAAATGATTCAACGACGTTCATGCGCATGTCCCATTTTAAGGTAGCAGGATGGTGGTAGCACTGGGACTGATCATTACGTCACAGCATAAGTTTCTCAGCGAGTGGGGTATACCATACTCCACTGTACCCACGCCGGGTTAAGAATCAGATGTATTATATTGATTATCATACTTTTGCAGGAATAGTTCAATGTTGGACCACATCAGAAAAGAAAGTGATGAGAAAAGTATTTGCTACACATCTAAAAAATGGCACCCTTCCATCTCTCGTTGAATGTCACATAACTAAAGAATTATGTTCCGAACTAGAAAACAGAAGTATTCCCATAATAAAAAGGTATATTGATAACCTCAATCGATGGAATAAATAAATGACAAATGTAATATAAACAAAACTTTTATTTTCTTCAATATTGTTCATTGTAAATGGAAAACTGATTTTCAATCAAAAATGTTTGCAGATATATTTTTATTTCTATCTCCTTTGAAAACATTCTTTCTGCCTTTGTCAACATACACTATAATGTTAACTATTTACGACACAAATTTACAATACATTGCATTCTCTGCCTTTCAATTTTTGTCAGATACAAAATTACTTAAAATAATTTTCCAATTATTTTATGAACTGGAGAAAATTATCAATAATTGAATGTGTCACATTCGGATTAGACCCTGTCTCAAGAGCGTGAATTGTAAAATTTATATTTGTATCAAATATTTCCAAGTTGGTCGCACTGTGAATCTGACATACATTTGAATCCAGAGCTTATACTAATAATTATCGAGAGTGCTTCAAAATTATCGATAATTTTCATGAATCCAGTCTATAATTCCACGAGTTCTAAGAACAAGTAAAATTTGTACAACACACTTCATAGAAAATTATAAGATTATTTTTTAAGCACGAATGATATTTGGGGAAAATATTTTTAGAATGTCTTAAATAGAATTCAAATTTATTAAAATGACAATAACTGCCTCCAAATACTGTTTTAGGATTTCACTGTATTTATTGGTTCAGTTCTCATTATATTCTCATCGATTCTGTCTGCTTCAATTGCATATAACTAATTAATTTTGATGATTCTTGACAAATACTAATAAGAAATTGCAGTTGCCACTGACCTTGTAATTTCTAATTCACAATACAAACAAAACATATTTTATCTGTTTGTGTTGTCAAAATAGTTTGTTAATGAACGCTCACTGATGTTTGGACAACGTGAAACTTCCGCTGTAATTCCTTGATGATTTCACTTGTCTCATAAGCACAATATTCGGGGGTAATACCACAAGTGCTCAAAAATTACCGATAATTTTCATAGAAACTTGTTTATAATTTATACAACAAGCTTGAATGAAAATTATCTGGTTAATTTTCAAGCACGAATGGTATTTAGGAGAGATATTTCTCGAATGTCATAAAATAGAACTAAAACTCATTAAAATGACATAAATTGTCTCCAAATACTGTCTTGGGATTTTACTGCATATATTGGTTCAATTCTCGTTATATTTCTGTCGATTTTGTCCTTTTCAATTGCACCAAACTGATTTATTTTGACGAGTTTTGACAATTACTTAGAGAAAATTAGAGTTGCTACTGACTTTGACATTTCTAATTTACAATACAAGCCCAACATGTTTCAATTGTTCGTGTTGACATAGTAGATTGTTCAACAAGTACAGAAAAGTGAGAATTTACTAGCTAGTTTACTAGTTTAAATATTTCAATTCACCAGTGAGAGCAACGAGCGAGTGAATTGAATTTATACGAGCAAACTGATATCGCTTTTCTTACGTGTTGAACCTGCATTTTTTTTGTATACTTGATGGAAAAACTTGAGTGGAAGGCGCAAAGAATAGAAATAATCTTTCTCAACACTGTTTTGGTATTTGAATATTCCGTAACCAAAAATTATGTTAGAACAGGCGACATTCCAGACGTCATGTAAGAATGAAATTCTGTAACCGTGTTTTGATAACTATGGTTACATCTCAACAATTCAAATATTCTCTTCTGGCTTTGCGTTAAAAGTGTCTTCTGAAATATTGGTAAGTTTCCAAAACCATGTTAAAGAAAGTATAGTCTACAACTAGTATTGGAATGGCGTATTCCTCACTTGCGAGCCGTAATCCTTCGCTTGTATGGAATTATGGCCATTCCACTACTTGTTGTAGAATATACTATTCTACAGAAATACTGATCAAGGTTGTGTTCTTGCAAAAATGTAGTAACCAATTAGACAATTGTCAAATAAGAACATAGTAACAAATAAACAATATTGAAGTAGTTATTTGTGGATCAAGGCCGTAATGGTTATATTTTTTGGTTGAATCTGTGAGACCAAAGAAGAACTTTAGGCCAAGGTGCACAGAATGTTTTTTAGACAATCAGCACGAAATAATCCAAAATCACAAATTTCTATCTATTTGTTCCTAGAGCATTGCAATTGTAAATCTTAGTTGCCGTTGAAATTGTTTTATTTTATTGTCTTCTATCAAGCTGACATTTAAAAAAATGCGTTTTTCTTTCTTGAATTGCAAGAACTATAGAGGTTGACGAAAGAATATAATATGTATTTCGGCTGAAACTACTTCTCAAAGAGTTCATCAAGCTGCCCATATAGGTAGGTATGAAGGTTTATGAAGTAGTTTTGGACAGATCAGTCCCAAAAAATCAATATTTGACAGATCAGTTCCAAAAAGTAAAATTTGACCGATGTGTACCAAAAAGTAGGATTTCACGGCCGCAAAAGAGGCCATGGAAACACATTTTTTATTATGATCGCCTAAAAATCAATTTATCAGAAGCACCAGAAGCTAAGGATTCTCGTGAAATTATGGATGCAGCTAAATAAGCGATTTTACATTTGTTCCTGGCAAAATCGAGAGAATTTTTGTTTTTTCATATGTCCAACCTGTTTTTTTGTTTTTAATTAAGGTCAAAGCTGTCATCTGAGGGCTTCATGCCATAGTACGTTTTCTGTTTGCCATTTTTTTTGCCAATTGGAAAACTGGCACTTTTTTTTACTGATTTCTACATAATAAACCTTTGTGACGAATAATGTCCCAAAACTCCGTCACAATTGCACATCTCAGAGCCTTCTGCTACCGTCAAACATTTCAAAGTTCATTAAAATTAGTTTACATCTTGCACACCCTATAAATTTTAAATTCTGTAATTCTGCTCAAACATACACCACCGCTTACTTCAATTTCATCAGTCATCAGCTGGAATAAATCTGTTTTGATATTCCACATGTGGTGGAATAAGGTTAGGTTTTTTGAAAACAACTGAAATTAAATTCAACCGACATTACTTGATCTGTATTTATGTCTTGTGCCTCACCGTTAATAAACTCTGAATTTAATCAGGCGTTATTCTGTAAATATATTGTTTATTGTATATTTTGCTTGATGTTCTTCGTGACCTTTGACCAAACACAAATAGACATCTGACATTTAAGAGTTGACCGACATAGCATCACCTACATTACCGACAGATAAAAGGATATTCAGGACAATTTTAATCTTGAAGAAATACAATCTTGAAAGGATGTTGTCAACAGGAAAGTAATAGGAAATTTGTTATTGTAAACAAATTTTTATTTGTAAAATTACTTCTTCTTTTCATCTGTATATCTTCTTTACATTACTGATAGCGCTCATATGAATTTAATTTTAAAGCATTTTAAGTGAGGATTCATCAAAATTCAAGTATAAATTGGGCTTCTAGCCGACTTAAGTCACTTCTTTGAAAGTTCAGTCTTCTGAGTAGCCGTTCCAAAGTACACTCCTAGTTCCGATACCAAGTGTCATCTTCAGAGTTTTCACTGTCCAAGTGGAGTTTTTGTGCTATGTCCGTTAGCACAGCTGTCTGACACGATCTGTGAGTTTGTTTGTTTTTTATAAGTCCGGAAAGAAGCAAAGATTTGTTTGCTTTTGTTGTTTTGAACTTAGAATATTTTAGCTGTTTTTGAGCTTGGAATATTTTTTGAATAATTTACCGTAGAGTCACCGGTGACGAAGTCTTTGCCGACTTCGTAGTGTTTGAATAATTTAACTTAGAGTCACCGCTGGCGAAGTCTTAGTTGGCTTCACAGTGTTTGAATAATTTAACGTAGAAGCACCGCTGGCGGAGTCTTCGTTGATTTCACAGTGTTGGATTAACTTAGCGTAGCGTCACCGCTACCGAAGTCTTTGTGAGTTCGCAGTGTTAAAATTGTTGTAGCGTAGAAACACCGTTGAGGGGGTCATCATTGGCTTCACAGCGTTGAGCAAGTGAACGTAGAGTCACTACTTGAGAACCAGTTTGGTTCCACAAGCGTCGAGGATAAGTTAATCCACCGTTCGGGAAATCACTGCACGATTTGTTTGTTCAAAAATTTCTCGTTATACAGAGTGATCAATAATGATTGTCTGACAGGTGACAGGCAAAAGTTCGCATTATGATCAAAACTATCTTCATGGAATAAAGTTAGTATAAATTTATTCATTTTGAAATCTATGTTGCCGACATTTCCAGAACACAATGGCGTATATTTTGCATACTTTATGACGGATCCATCCATAATCTGATTCAATCAACAAAAAAGTAAATAAATAGCTGTAGTATTGACTGATTATTGAGAATTTATTATTATTCTATCAAATTATTAGGTTAGAATAGTGTTTTCAGAGGAACTGTCATCTGTCACTTGAAGCTCACTATCTCAAGCAGGCGGCAAAGAAAAAATCAGAACAAGGCGGCACGGAAAATCATTTTTGATCACTCTGTATGCGACCGCCTGGGTCCGTACTGCGACCGCTAGTGTTGAGTGTCATGTACAGTCGTCCCGTCACCGTCGGCCAAAGTATCTCCGTGCAAGTCCCTGTGAAATATATGATCTATGCTCATCGTCGTCGTTTTATGTGTAATAAATCTCATTGTGACACCTTCCCCCCTGATGATTATTTTGACAACACTGACTCTTCCCTTTTGAGTTATCCAGCCGTCTGCCTTAGAAACGGCGTCACCGACCGCATTGGCGCCCGAGCACTCCGTCAGCAGTTTTGACCGCGACACCAAAGTTAACAGCCCCGCCATCAGCGAGGCCATATCGTTACACCTTGTTTACCATCAAGTATACAAAAAAATTGTTAGTGGAAAGTTTTTCATTATTTCACTTGTCTTATGAAATAATTTATATACGAGTTGAATATTCTACCAGATACAACAAGTCTTTGTTTTATAAGAGTATATATTTATTTTTTACTCGTACAATCTGAAGACTAAGCCACAATTATTGCTGCACATGAACACTTGTTCATACACTTGATCTTGGCTCAGCATATGGACTTTAGTACATCATCCTCGGACTCTTTCATTCTAAATATATGAGTTGGACAAAATGCCTAGTTATTTCGATATTCACCAATTTTCAACTTATAAACTTACAATTTCATACTTTTTTAAAAATATATAATCTTATTGCAATCGCATTTTTTGAAGAACATTCAATCATTATATTCACACATTTTCATCTAGCTATGCAACTTTGTGATATCTCAGTCGAAAATCATATTCCTACATATAAATATGGATAAAGTACATATGATTACTATAAATCACTCAGATCAAGCACTAATTCGACATTTTTTCTTTGCTTATGATAATTTTGCATTTCAAATTTCGAATAATTAGCGATCTTTTCAATTATAAGTGTGACAAATTATGCCCCAAAACTCCGTCACAGTTGCGCATCCCAGAACCTTTTGCTACCGTCAAACACTTTTTAAGTCCATCAAAATTAGTTCACTTCTTGCACTTCTGTAAATGTTAAATCCTGTAATTCTGCTTAAACATACAACACCGCTTACCGTTGGTTCATTAGTCATCAACTGCAATGAATCCGTTACAATATATTTCACATTTAGTGGTATGAGGTGGAGTTTCAGAATACACCTGAAATTAAAAGCAACCGATATTGTATGATCTGTATATATATCTTGTGCCTTACCGTTAATAAATCTGGATGTTATCAACCGTTGTACTGTAAATACGTTGTATATTGTATATTTTTGTTTAACGTCCTTCGCGATTTTTGACCATACACGAATAGATTCGACACTTGACAGTTTCTACATTACCGACATATAAAATGATATTTAGGACTGTTTTAATTTAAGGAAATAAAATCAGGAAAGGACGTATCTGACAGTAGATTGTGTTATTGTGATGGAATTTGTATTTGTAAAATTACTTCTTCTTTTCTATCTGTATGTCTTCTTTACATTACTAAAAGCACTGATATGAATTTAGTTTGAAAACATGTTGAGTAAGGTTTCATTGGAATTTAAGTATGAATAAGGCTTTCTGGCCGACTTGGGTCGCTTCTTTTGCAAGTTAGTTCTCCGAGCCATCTTTCAACGTACGCTTCTAGTTCCGATACCGAGTGTCATCTTCAGAGTGTTTAACGTCCAAGTGGAGTTTTTGTGCTTAGTCCGTTAGCACAATTGTCTGACACAATTTGTGTGTTTGTTTGTTTTTCATAAGTCCGTAAAAGGAACTTAGTATATATTTGTTGTCTTGAATTTATAATATTTTTGCTGTTTTTAAACTTAGAATATTTTCTGAATAATCTATCGCAGAAGCACCGCCGACGGAGTCTTCGTGATTTCGCAGCGTTTGATTGAATTGACGTAGAAGCACCGCTGACGAAGTCTTCCTGATTTCGCAGCGTTTGATTGATTTAACGTAGAAGCACCGCTGACGAAGTCTTCGTGATTTCACAGCGTTCGATTGTTTTAACGTAGAAGCACCACTGGCGAAGTCATTGCTGACTTCACAGTGTTTGAAATACTTAACGTAGAATCACTGCTGGAGGGATAACCTGGTGACTTCACAGTATCGAAACGACTCAACGTAGAATCACTGCGAGAGAGCAAGTTTGGTTCCACTCGCATAGAACGAGTAGTAAAGTTAATCCACCGTTTGGGAAATCGCTTCACGATTTGTTTGTTTTGAGGTTTCTCGTCATCTGCGACCGCCTGGGTCCGTACTGGGACCGCTGGTGTCGAGTGTCATGTTCAGCCGTTCTGTCACCGTCAGCCAAGTATCTTCGTGCAAGTTCCTGTCAAATATATGTTCTATATTGATCGTCATCGTTTATGTGTGAATAAATCTCATTGTGATACCTACCTCCTAATGATTATTTTTGAGAAACCTAGCCCTTTTTTCTGAGCTATCCAGCCGTCTTCCTCAGAAACTGCGTCACCGACCGTATTGGCGCCCGAGCACACCGTCAGCAGTTTTGACCGCGACGCCAAAGTTAACAACCCCGCCATCAGCGAGGGTATCGTTACAATAAGAGACGATAGCTGTATTCTTTCGTTAACAGATTACTGATCCAACTGAATCTGAAGATCAGTTCAAGATGACGTCGAGATCATATGATCTGTTGGGTTGTAGTCGAAAGAATGCCAAACATTTGTTGAGTGTGCGTTTGTCTGTAATCATCAACCTAAAATTTGATCTTATTTCGTTTAGTCATGAATATTCAAAAAATTTTGATATATAAATATATAAAACACAAATACATGTAGTTTTTTTTCATCTGTTTAGTAACTATAATTCAATTTTAGGATGAGTTACCACAAAATTCTCCATTTTGCCCAACTAAAGCTACTTCAAGGCAATTTTTTATTCCGCTTCAAATGTTACGCACTCCACCGTTTTTTAAATACATATAAACCACATCACATGAACTCCTCTAGCCTTTTGTTAGAGGAGATGTTGGTGATCTGGTGGCGTTGAAATTTGGAGTGGGGATGACTAATCCGTAAACGAAAGAACAAGCACATAGTGATCCAGATCTGTTGGATCCCAGTACTCTGTGAACTGAAGAATACAGCTGAGATGTCATGTGACCCAAATCATATGGCTGGTTCCTACTTACTTCACTCGTAAGCCTTGCAGCTAGTATCTCTTTCCATTAGAACTGTCACTTCGAGAAGACCGGAAAATTTTAAAAATTATTCAATTGTAGAAATATCATTTCATTATCGTTGAGTTGTCGTACCGGAAGTGTTTTGTGGTATTTGCCAGTGTTTTTATTTTCAGACGATACCTGCGGAGGCATATTGGAAAGGTGATATTTGGAAATAAATTATATTCAAGCAAGTAATAATTATTCATATGTGTGCAGGGCGAGTAACGGATTATTCAATTTTATTCTGTAACTACTGTCCGCTATCGGCATAACGTTCATGTAGTTAAACAGTATACCTCAGTCGTTAAAACTTTTTGAAAAATTTCTGCATGAAGGCAATGCGCGATTTGGATAAGCTTCTTCATAAAGACGCCGCGCTTGAAGTGTGTATCCATTAGCACGACCATACATAAGAATCATATCGGCCATTTCAATATCAGAATAGAGAGGCATGTTTTATTACTTTTATAAAGAAGCCAGATCAATGCTAAATTGCTCAATTTCATGAACAGTGACAGTGTAGGTATCATTACAAAACGCCGGAATAAAATTGATTATATTGTTATTCAACATTAATAACGTGGTTGAGATACTGACTTATTAGCTTCAGTCAAAATTCTGTGTCAAACAGTGGCACTAGAAATTTACTCTTCTTGAAGCACCTCCATAATATAACGAGTTTTGAGAAAATTCTTTTTGATTGTGAATCAGCAAATCGAGATGTATATGCCATAGAAATTTTTTACTCTTTTTTCTAACAGCCTGTATGCGTACAGGTATGACAAATAAGATGAAGGAGCAAGTACAATGACTATTACCAAAAAACAATGTGTGCTGCTGATTGGTGAGATATCAATTAGAAATGGCCTCCTAGAGTATAATTCTGTATTTAATATTTTTGAAGCACTTGAAGACCATGGGCATATTGGTAGGACCGACTAAATTTGGACTAAAGCCGTTATATTTATGATAACAGGATTAATTAATTAATGGGAAATGCCAGTAGCTCACTATATTAGCTCAGGCAGCATAAAAGCTGATACTGTAACTGAATTATTAATTAATGTAATCAAACAGTTTCAGGAAATCAGTTTTCATATGCAGCTTGTGGTATGCGATCAAGGATCGAATGATGGAAAAACTTATAAAAATTCAAATGTAACAGCAGAGAGCTCATATTTTACAATATCCAATAGAAAAAATCGCACTCTATGATGCTTCACATTTGGTTAGGGGTGTGTGTAAAATTTTGTTGAAACATAACATTACAATCAAAAGACATATCGTTTCTTGAACAGGCATGAGGAATACATATTTATTTGACAAAAAAACTACACTTGCTAGAGCCTTAGTGCGCCTAACAGATGCACACATAAAAAATGCGTGTTAAATTCGCGACCCAAATATTTGGCCACAAAATAGCTAACAATATATCAACAACGTACAGAACAGGGGAATTAAAGTCATTAACAGCATTAGCAATAGCTGATTTTGTGCTCAATCAAATAATTTATTCGACCGTTTAGATAGTAATAATTTGATAGGCTCAAATAAATCATGTAGGCCACTTTGTACAAAAATTCACATGTAGAGAATACATAACGAAATAATGGAGAATGGATTAAACAGGGAAAAATTTAAAGAAAGGATAACACAAAAATTAATGACGGAATTCATTGCGTTACTAGATTCATACAAACCATCATTTGGCAAACTAACGGACCTAACCAAGATCTCTTGGAAAAATTATTGTCCTATATAAGAAGACAAGAAGGAAGTAATACCAATCCTACAGTAAGGACTTTTAGAATAGCATAACAACGTTATACAGAATGATCAATGATAATTGTCTGTCACGTGACTAGCATAAGTTCGCATTATGATCAAAACTATCTTCATGGAAATAAGTTAGTATAAATTATTTATTTTGATAACTTCGTTACCGACATTTCAAGAACAGAGTTGCCTATATTTTGCATGCCTTGTGACGGATTTATCCATAGACTCATTCAAAAAACAAGGGAGTAAGTGAATAGCTGTATTATTAAATGATTATTGGAAATTCATTATTATTCTACTGAATTTTTTGGTTAGAATAGTGTTTTCAGAGGAACTGTCATCTGTCACTTGAAGCTCACTATCTCAAGCAGGCGGCAAAGAAAGAATCAGAATTAGGCGGCACGGACAATCATTTTTCATCAGCCTGTATAACAGCTGAAATAAATGAACCTATCGAGAATGCAAATTGTGGAAATGACGATGATGAAAATCTATATTATGATCTAGAAACTGATGAAGAGTTGATGCAGCATTAAACAAGAAATACACAAAATCATGTGTAGCAGTTACGTATTTGGGATCTAGAATACTGCTACATCGCTCCTCGACGAGGAAATATTTTTCATCGCTATGGTGTTTTTTTGACTTGTTTTGATATTGAATTGTGATAGTTTTTGCTATTTTTCTACACTTCAACAAGATAATTATTTTTACTCCCAATAGTTCTTATCAATGAAAGAAGTGTTTGAATTCCTCATATATTTTATTATTTATTCTGTGATTTCACTGCTCTTAGTTATTATTTCAAGTTTGTATAACATATAATATAATTTGGTGACTCAGACGTGATGGCACTGCATGAGGATGATTTTGAAACAGCCCACGGTTTGGAGAATCCTATAGTTGGTTTCTGCTACATTGCAATACAAGCTTCCAGAGTTCTGGCCAGATAATCCGGAATTGTGGTTTGCCCAAGTAGAAGCAGCATTTGATAGCCAACGGATAACTTCTGAAGTTAGTAAATACAACAAAGTCATTACCTCACTACGTTCAGATCAAGCATTCATCATGAGAGACTTGTTACTGAATCGTCCTCTGACAAACCCTTACTCCACTTTAAAATCTGAATTGATAAAGCGTAGTACTCTGACTGATACAGAAAATTTCAAAAGTTATTATCAATTCGTGAACTTGGTGACAAGAAACCAAGCTAGTTGCTTTGAGGAATGAAACTGCTTTTGGGAAATCGAGTTTTGGATCCTCAGATATTGGAAGAGTCTTTTTTCACAAGAACTACCGTCTATTGTGCAGATCGCCTTAATTTCCTTTAACATCAACAGTCTTGAGAATAAAACAGTCATAGCAGACAAAATTATGGATGTTTCAAGTGCATCGCTACAAGCAAGTTTGAGCAGCTGGTTCTCTGTCAACACAGAATTGGATGAGCTTCGTACCGAGGTTCGGAAACTGCATGGGAAGTTGTTGCAGCACGAATCAATTTTGCGACAAAATAGAAGTCCTACGACGGACTCCACCTACTGTTGGTATCACGATAGTTTCGGCCCTCGAGCAAAGAAATATGTAGCTCCTTGTTCGTGCAGTTCCTCTCCAAGAAATCTACCAGAAGCCGCAAAGAAAAATATCAGTCACAATACTATATCAGATGTGTCAAAAGTTTATACCCCTTCATTAATTTCCAGTCTCTCCTATTCGGTTGTTCCTCATTACTGACCGAGCTTCTGGTCATCGTTTCTTGGTGGATTCAGGTGCGGAAGTGAGTGTTATTGTTCCAAACATATTGAAAAGGTGAAATACACAAAAACTTGAATTACAAGCTGTTAACAACACTACTATTGCTACTTATGGAAGAATTTAATTGCACCCAGATTTCGCACTAGAAATTCCATTTACCTGGATATTTTTCATTGCTGATGTAGAGCATTCAATTTTAGAGTAAGATTTTCTCCGTTATTATGGTTTGCTGGTAGATGTCAGGAATAAACGACTTTTGACATATAATTGCCAACAATTGTCTACTATTATGAGCTCAAAGAAATTGTCAATTGTCAAAAATTACAACTGTCAAAACTGTTATTTGAATTTATCTTCAGATTTTCCAGCTTTAACTTATCCTTCTAATGCCAGAGGTCAAATCAAACAAAATGTTAGCAATCAAAGAATTTTAGTATTTTTTAGAAGGACGCGAATTTCATGTTTTAACTGATCATAAAGCATTATCATTTTCAGTTTGGAAATAGTATATTGTGTCACAAGTGCAATAAGTTGTCGATTGCCCACGAGAGCGAAGCTGGGCGCACGAACGAAGTGAGTGCGCTTATTCGTTCAAGTGGGCAATCGACACCATCGCACGAGTTGCAGATGCTATTTTTTAATACGAATGCGGATATAATCTTAGTACAAAGTTTGGGTCCACAGGTGAAGCCCCGGTAGGGCTCACGAGCAAACTGGGGGTGGAGTCAAGTAGTGAAGCCTTGTTGGGGTCCAGGGACAAAAATATGAATGAAAAGTTGAAACATCAAAAGCGGTAGGAATAACTTCATTTTAAATGATAAATATGGAATTACAATGAAGAGTAACTAATTATTTCTATTTTAATTTGAGTATATAGAAAGATTTCAGTAGCTCGTAAAAGTAATATTCATATCTTTGGAGTTTTTCGATGGCATCGAATCTAAAACTTCGAAGTCAATATTCTCTTTGTCTTTCACTCTGATGTTCATGGGTACCTCAGTCAAACTTTCAAAATTTTGATCATATAGATTTGAATCTTCTCGTGAAGTAGATGGATTTCCATCCTCCGTGTCTTTTGATGGTAAGTAGATCGGCACCAGAATCAGCTAACAGAGTAGCTGACGTACAACTAAATGTATGTCCAGTCTAAGATTCTGGATTCTCTAATTTTAGATTCCTTGCTATGGTTTCAGGCATGCGGCCAAATGTGTTGATACTAATATTTTGAGCCTCACATTTACCGTTCCGATAATTCACGAAAAATCTTTTTGTGGCCAAGTTGGTAGGACGTGAAAGGGAATACTTTTTATGAATATCATAAAATTTATCCGTTACTACAAACGATCTTGGATTGCAAGTTTTAGTATCAGGAATTTTCACCAACAGCATATTACTTTTATCTTGTATATCATACACAGTTAAATCACATAGCTCATGCCGCCTACATGCACCTTGAACCCCAAAAATCAAAGCTACTTGAAATTAAAAATAACTCTATGTACTTATTTGTTGTATTGAAATATTCAGTGAATTTGATAACCTTTGTTGCCAAGAATTGATTGTCCAGTGCCTCACGTAGAAATTGGTTAATTTGTTCAGCACTCAATGCTTGAGCTTTTTTACTTCTAAAACCTTTGTTTGTTTGTTTCAAAAAAGCAATCAAGCTTGAGTAATTACAAATGTTAAGTTTGTGCTTTATGTCAATCATACTCCGTAACATTGAATAAGCTGCCCACAATCTTGACGGTTTGAGATTTTTGGCCAGTTCACTAAGGTAGGTTGAAAAAATCGGTTCCGAACAACTTTTAATATTATTCTTTGATCGCTAATCCATGAATTATTTATATGCAGCTACATATTTTAGCCTTGATTTTTGGGGAGCTAAATTATTAATTACTTTATTTGCTTTTTCAAGAATCTCAGATGGTGTAAATTCATCGTCAGCATCATGATACGTGTCTAGTAATACTTCAGGATTACAGCTCATTTTTTTATTTTCCTTTAAATGTTTATTTTAATCTTTTAACATGAATAAATTGTTCAGCTGTCACATTTATTTTGGAAGTGACACTTCGATTGTGTTTTTATCAGTTAAATTTCAGCAATTGGCGTGTGCCTAATATAATTTGCGTGCAACAAGTAAAATTTGCGTGTGCCAAGTATATTTGTCGCACCCAAATAACCGTTTGATTTACGCAAAACTCACGTTGTTATTGTAAAATGAGAAAACAGCTACTTACTGCCCGAAAAAACAGGCGCAAAGTAGTACTTATCCCGCATGAGTGATAGAAAATGATGATACCTATTCTCCTAGAGATATCAGGCATTTAGATTATATATTTCAATTTAAAAATGACATTCGTCAAATATCAGGAACAGATAATCCTGTAGCTGATGCATTCTCCAGAATTTGTATTGAGTCTTCATCAGAATTATCACACATTGATATATAAATTATGAAGTTCAACTACCCGTAGAAATGCTGACTTAAGATATAAACTTTCCACAAGATCATGTAACATAGAATATTATAAAAACACATGTAATCTCTGAGAACGAGGAGTTCTCTTATCATAGCCAAGCTTGTATCTTGTATTGCACAGTTTTTAGCAACAATAAAACTTTTTAAAAACTATTTCAAAAAGTCTAATATCATAATTGGCGCAGTCGGTAGGATAGCCAACAATAAGTTTGTAACAGTGAAAAACACAAAAGTTACTCATCTAATTGTCGTATTTATACCAAAATTGGCTATTCGCAACAATTCAAAGTGTGTAACAGTGAACACATATAAGGCTATATCAATAAGCCCTTACCTATCAACAACCACACATCTGAAGAAGAATTATTCTACTTTACGGCTAAACAGTGCCCATCAGAGGACTATTCATACGTCCCATCATATCGTCCAAGCGATTTCTCTTGCTGTTCAATCCATCACGAGAATCCAGACGACAAGCTTCAAGAACTTCACATCTCGTCTACTTCAGTCTACGAGAAACAGTTCGAGAACCCCTTTAGAGAACCCCTTGCAATGAAAACTATTGTCATAAGTTTATTCTTGTAAGTAAAACTATTTTATAATACACAGGGTACTCTCTAGTAATACTAGTAATAAAGAGTACGAGCCCCGGCACAAGGCAATCATACATAATTCATGTCAGATTCTGATAACGAAGGATTCGTAAATTCTGTTCAAGATAATATTAATAATATTATACGAAATCCAACAGTAACAGAAAACAACATGACTTCTTTACAAGATATTAAAATCTTTGGTGAAATGATCCCAACGTATGAAGGGGACATAACGACCCTTAATAACTTCATTCAAACTGTGGATGAAACATATATTATTTTAAATACTCTGCAAATAACAGCTCCACAAAAAGTATTTGCATTTAATTTAATAAAAAATAGATTAACAAATAATGCAAAAAAGATTGTTTCACAAAATAAATTCACTAACTGGGATGAATTAAAATCATATTTAAGCACTAACTTCTCAGATAGAACGTCAGCTGAAACATTATTAGGAGAATTATTAGAAACTAAATATAAACAGAATACAGAGATTACATTGAAAACAATGTTAGATAAATTTGAGCTTCATAAAGCAAAAATATTTTCAAAAAATTATAATTTACAGCAAAAAAATGCTATCCTTCAAGAAAATCAAAGAGCTGTAGTAAATAAATTCATATCATTGTTACCACCTATTATTAAAGGATCATTTATTGTGAAACAACCTTCTACATTAGAACAATGCGATTTATTATTAAAAAACGAATTCAGTTATGCCAATTCTTTACACAACAGTCCAATGACACGAAACGATAATAAACAAAATCCAAGCACTTCCAGAAACCCAAATTTCACCTTTCACCTTCCACCTAAACAATTTCCAGGTCAAAACTTTCCCTCCAAACCAGTCAGTCTTCACAAACCACCAGCTCCTGGATATAATAGGTTCGCAAGACAAAATTTAGTAAACAGCTACGAAATACGTAGATCTCAACCCCAACCAATGTCACTACAGACACGTAATATCCAACCCATGTCAACATCAACAATTAAGCAAAATTATAACAATGAAATAATGCAAAATGAGAACAATGATGCTGAAGAACAAGATTTTGAAGAATGCGAAATAGAAGCTAATGACAGCGATGCTTTTTTAGAGGAAAATCCAGAGATAGAACAAAATACGTAATGACTTCAAAATTAAAATCTATTCCTTTGATAAAATATAATGATTACCTTATATTAATTGATTCAGGCTCCGATATGAATTTAATTTCCCCAAATATTGTCAAACAGAGAAATTTAAAAATTATTAATAAACCAGTCACTTTTAAGACAGCTCAAGGAAAAGTTCATTGCAAAAATTGTGTAGAAATGAAAGTTCAGAATAAAAATTTCAAATTTTTCATCCATGAATTCCGTAAGGAAAGTAATATGTTATTTGGTGTAAAAATATTAGAACATTGCAATGCTTTAATGGATTTTAAAAATAAAACTATAACATTCGGAAATAAAAAATTTAAATTATTATCCTCACAGACATTAAATAGTTCATTTATACAATTTAGACACGAACATCTGAATTACGATCAAAAAGTCAAGATAAAAAATTTATTAGAGAAATATTCACACTTATTTCCGAGACCAGACGAAGAATTATCTGCGACAAATGTCACTACTCATAAAATTCGCACAACAGACGACACACCCGTTTTCCAAAAGAATTATAGACTACCACAAATCTATGAAAATGACATCGAAGAACATATCCAAAATTTACTGAATACAAAAGTAATTCAAAAGTCAAAAAGTCCATATAATTCGCCTATTTGGTTAGTACCTAAGAAAATGGATGCGTCAGGCAAACGCAAAACGAGATTAGTAATAGATTTTCGAAAATTAAATCAGAAAACCATTGAAGATAAATTCCCTTTACCCAATATCGATACATTATTAGATCATATAGGTTAACCTAAATTTTTTACAACATTAGATTTGCATTCTGTATTCCATCAGATACCAATAGATGAAAAAGATAGAGAAAAAACAGCCTTTTCTACATCCTCAGGACATTATGAATTCCTTCGTATGCTTTTTGGTTTAGTAAATGCCCCAGCTTCATTCCAAAGAATGATGAATGAAATACTTTCAGAATATATTGACAAAATTTGTTTAGTTTATATGGATGATATAATAATATTTGGAAATACATTAGAAGAACATTTACAAAATATAGAAAATATTTTTTCCAAATTACAAGATGCAAATCTCAAAATTCAAATCGATAAATCAGAATTCCTTAGAACTCAAACAGAATATTTAGGATTTATTATATCACAAGAAGGTCTTAAACCTAATAAAAATAAAATTGAAGCAATTGGAAAAATTATGATCCCTAAGACAGTCAAAGAAATAAAATCCTTTTTAGGCAAACTTTCGTGGTATAGACGTTTTATTCCAAATTTCGCTAAGCTTACCAAACCTTTTACTGAATGTTTAAAAAAGAATAAGCAAATAGATATAACTAATCAAGTGTATCAAGACGCATTCAAAACAGCCAAAGATTTGATAAGTAATCCACCAATTCTAGAATTCCCCGATTTTTCAAAAAAATTCATTCTGACAACAGATGCCTCAGATTATGCCATGGGATCAGTAATTTCACAAGTTATAAATGGACAAGAGAAACCAATTGCGTATGCATCAAATACATTCAATTCTGCAGAGCAAAATTACAGCACTATTGAGAAAGAATTAAAATCTATTATTTGGTCGACAAATAACTTTGAACCCTATTTATTCGGCAGAAAATTTACAATTCGCACTGATCATAAACCTCTTACTTGGCTATTTTCTATGAAAAATGCAAATCAGAAACTTATGCGATGGAAGATAGAATTAGGAGAATACAATTTTGACATTGAGTATTTACCAGGGAAAACAAACAAAATAGCAGATTTTCTATCGCGACAGAGAGATAAATTTAAAATTATAAAAAAGTCAGGAGATGTAATGAATACCGATATTTTCGCTCATTGTATATCAAAAGATTTGAAATTTTCAAAAGGTTTGGCAAGACAAATTGATTCAAAATTTAATAGTAAAAATTATTGTGAAAGAAACATGAATAATAAAAATATAATTATTCAAAATACAGATAATAAAATTATCATTCATTTGATCACAAAGGACATATACTTAGAAAATGTTAATCGGAAATATTTTAAGAAAACACTTATTGAATTACGGGATTATTTAATAAAGAATGATGTATACGAAATTAATATTCCATATTTATCATGTGGATTGGATAAATTAGAAAAATCAGAATTAATAAAAATTTTGGAGCAAATTTTTGATAGTACACAAATACAAATAAATTTGTATGAATATGAACAATAACAAAACTTTAGCTCAGAAACAGATGAAATAGATCAGATAGTAAATGAAACATTGGATAAAATTTATGACGACAGAAATGAACAACAAAGTATAATTGTGAATGAATCAGAATCAGGAGACACAATCCATAGTTCTAACGAGGACCCAATTAACGGATTAAAATCTGTAGATAATAGATTAAACGTAGCAAAAAATCAAATTATTTTTCATTTTTCTAATGAACCATTCGATATAAAAATAATGAAATTATTTGACTATCAAAAACAAAGATTTGTTATCAATATTAATATAGATGAAAAACAACAACAATTGTTAGAAGTATTAAAAAACTACATAGTACCGAAAGTTAAGTATTTGATATTAATCCCCAAACAACATGAACAAACATTGAATCAGATATTACAGGATAAATTTGAAATTAAAACAATAAATTTAGTAAAATGTTATAAATTAGTAGAAGATGTTCAAAATGAAGACAAACATACCCAAATAATTTTTGATAATCATAATGGATATTTAAATCATAGAGGAATAATGGCAACTTATAACGAGCTGAAAGAAAAATATTTCTGGCCGAACATGATTAAAGATATTACAGAAATTATAAATCAGTGCAAAATATGCAAAGAAAATAAATATGATCGATATCCTATACAATTAAGCGATAATTTGACCCCTACACCAAAAACGCCTTTCGAAATCATAAATATAGATCTTTTAACTTTGAATAAACAATATTTTATAACTATATTCGATCAATTTTCTAAATTTGGATTTATTCATCCTACTTTTAATAAAACAGGAAAAAAAACCATGTTAATCATTGAAGAATTCATAAAAACTTATAAAGAACCAAACATAATGATAGCTGACCATGGACTAGAGTTTAATAATGCCCTAGTGAAAAATTATTGCAATAATCATGACATCAAACTACATTTAATCAGTATAGCAAATCCAAAATCGAACGCGGTTGAAAGATTTCATTCTGTATTAATAGAGCATCTTCGCATATTACATTCTATAAGTAAAAATAAAGATTCACAATATATTATAAATAAGGCTGTAACAGCATATAATAATACAAAACATTCAACTACGAAGTTGACCCCTTGCGAAATACTTTTCGGACAAAACGAGCAAAATAAATATTTCCAAAAGCAATGTTCTGATGAAGAGATTATAAACGATTATTTTAGAAAGAAATCAACAACAAATAAAGCAATAAATAAGATTATGGATAAAGAAAAAGCAAAGAGAACGAAGGAAAATGAATTACCTCTCATATTACCAGAAAAAGTATATGTTAAACAAAATAACAGATTGATGCACAAATATAAAAAACCTATATTTAAAAGAGTTTCAGTAGAAAATTATAATCCTATTTTAGGAACTGTAGAAATAAAAGATAAAAGGTATATTCGAAAATTCAAATTAGATAAAATTAAAACTTGATTTCAGGGCTTTTACCACCGCTCAACTAGTGGACATTTCAAACAATAATGGATTCCTTTTGTTCGGAATTGGTGATTGTAAATTAAAAGGAGGAGGAATAATACATTATTTCAATTATAATATTACCCCCCTTTATGTAGAATATTCAAAACTGCACAATATTACAATTAACATTATAAGACAGACCCGGAATAATTATCATTTCGAAGAGCAAAGCAAAGCATTATCTCATTTTATGAATGATTTGAAACAGCAAATTCAAAAATTGTTCAATAAAAGAGCTAAACGCGGTTTAATAAATGGTTTAGGAAATATAATTAAATCAATTACAGGTAATTTGGATCAAAATGACGCAGAAAAATATGATAGTTTAATCGAACAAATAAGAAATAATCAAAAAATCCTCCAGAATCAAAATGAACAGATAATAAAGAATGAAAAGCATTTAACAGATAAATTCAACTTAAAATTGGAACAGTTCAAATTAAACGAGAATAAATTGTCAAAAAATATGAATATTATAGTTGATACTTTTAATAAAGAACAAAATTGGTTAAGTCAGATTGATATGGAAGTGAAAATTAACAAATTGTTGATTACTATTCAAAATTTACTGGATTTTTGTAAACATATGGAATTAATGTTGGTAACTTGCTCATTGAATAAGTTAGACACTACTATTATAGACCACGATGATTTAATTCAAATCACAGGCAAGAAAGACATTTGGTCCCAAGTAAACGAGATAACTACATATTGTAGACCAGAAAATGAACAAATTCATATATTATTAATAGAACCAGAACTTTCAATAAATTCTTACCCTTTATACCAGTTATACCCAATTCCTTTTATCCGTCATAACAAGTTATATAAATTGACAGAACAACCTACATATTACATAAAAAAACACAATAAAAATATTTTAATAGAGAAATTCAGCAGAGAACCCAGTAATATGAATTATTGTCAAACTATAGGTATAGAAATGAATAATTGTATTAAAAATATAGTGATTAATGAAAATAATGATGACTGTGAAATTATTGAGCAACAAAGTAAAAATAACGTAATGCAAATCCCGAACACTAATAATATAATTATTATATCCCCAATCAATCAAGAACTAGTGATTAATTGTAAGCATAAAAATATAAAGAAGAATTTTCAAGGAATTTTCAGATTAATCAATGATGGAGATTGTAAAATTAATCAGTGGACATTTAATGGGATATCAAAAGCTTATAAAGAATTAGAAATGAATAATGACCAATTGCAAAAATTTGATACAAAAATAAATAAGATTAATTTAAAGCCTTTACAACAATTGAATATTTCAGTCCCTCAGTTGCAAAAAATTAAAGAAATTGGAAATTATGAGAATAACATTCATCATTATTATATTATTTATATTATAATTATTGTAATAATATTTGTTGTACTCATAAAATTATTGTTAAAGTATTATAAGAATTATAGAGTTGAACAACAAAAAACAAATATTGAATTAAATAATTTAGAAAGAATAACCGAAAATTTGTAAATCATGTATAAAGTTTAAACTTGCTCGGGAGGAATTATGAAGTTCAACTACCCGTAGAAATGCTGACTTAAGATATAAACTTTCCACAAGATCATGTAACATAGAATATTATAAAAACACATGTAGTCTCTGAGAACGAGGAGTTCTCTTATCATAGCCAAGCTTGTATCTTGTATTGCACAGTTTTTAGCAACAATAAAACTTTTTAAAAACTATTTCAAAAAGTCTAATATCATAATTTATATATATATATATATATATATATATATATATATATATATATATATATATATATATATATATATATATATATATATATATATACAGGGTGGAATGCGAAATTGGAAACACCTTTTTTCTCGGAAGTTATTATAGATACTAATTGTTCGAATAAAATTGTTTGTATTTCACTAAGCTAACTAAATCTGTGTGAATTTGGTAGAAAGAAAAAATTATCGTAGATATTGCCATATTTGTACTTTTTTGAAATGGGATTCCCTGTATATTATTGCACTTATGAATAGAAAATAATTTTTGCTTTAAAAAAGTCCGAGGATTCTCACCTGCTAAACTTGATAGTTTTTGAGATATTAACGAAAATATCTAAATGTTGCTTCACAAAATCAAGTGTGCGTTTAGAACTAAATTTTTGACAGTTGAGTTATTTTGTGTTGTTTTTGCGTTAAGAAAAATTATGTTGTATACACATCATTGATATTTTTGTGTCAATAATATTACTGTCAGTATGCGGGGAATTACACAACGTTTATATTTCTTGAATGTAAATATTTTGGCGCGCTCAGACATTTGCACATCATCAAGAACGAAATGCATAGTTCAATTTTATTAACGTAGTAGAACATAAAGAAGTACGGAATAAATATTATCGAACTACACAAAATGTTTAAAATTTCCACCGTTTTCTTGGACACATAAATAAAGTCTTTCCGATAAATTTTGTTTTATATTATTGTATTCAATTCAACAACAGCTTGTTATATTCGGTTATTAAGTTCATCAAGTGTAGCAACGGACATTACATGAATTTTGTTTTTTATAGCTCCCCATAGAAAATAATCTGAAGGCGATAGATCCGGAGATCTTGCGGGCCACGATGAAGAACCTCTGTTGCCAATCCAGGATTTTGGAAATTGTTGATTCAAATACGCAGTTACATCCAATGAATTATGCGGAGGTGCACAATCTTGCTGGAATATCATTCTGCGTCCAACTGCCAATGGTATATCATCAAGATAATCTTGAAATTCATTTTGCAAAAAATTTAAGTATCTCTGTGATGTCAAAATGCCCTCATAAAAATATGGACCCAAAATAGTGTTGTTTATCATACCGCACCATACGTTAATTGAAAAGTGTATTTGAAAATTTTAAATAAATGTTTGACGTGGACTCGTTTGTTTCATCTGACCATGAAATTGTATCTAAAAAATTAGGCTCTACAATATTTTCCAGTATTGAGTAATTACAAAATTGTAATCTTCTCACATCATCGCCAGGATGAAGATTATGAATTTTGTAGATTTTATAGGCTTTGTACTTATGCTTTATCAGAATCTTAAGAACCTTTGTATGTGTGGAATTTATTTCCAATGCAGCTTCTCTTATTGAATTTTTAGGGTATACATTGAAATATGCCAATACATCAACTCCTAAATTTTCATCTACTATCTCACGTGTTTTGTAATTTCTTGAAACTGACCCAGTCCTACGCAGCTTCCTCTCTAATTTGAATAAATACGAATGGTTTGGATAAAAGCGTTGCAGATACTGTTGTCTGTATAATTGCAGAGCTTGTCTCGAATTATTATTTGGTAGATAAAAACATTTTATCATAGCTAACTTCTCATTATTTGAATAATCTGCCATCATTAACACCAAATAATAATAGTAATCATGCAACACAGTTTTTTGTAGCGCAAATACAATACAAAATAATTCAACTGTCAACAGATGTTGTTCTCAAGGCACACTTGATTTTGAGAACAGCATTTAGATATTTTCGGTAATATCTCAAAAACTATCAAGTTTAGCAGGTATGAGCCCGCAAACTTTTTCACAGCAAAAAATATTTCCTAATTATTAGTGCAATGATATACAGGGGGTATTCCATTTGAAGAAAGTAGAAATATGGCAATATATACGAGAATAATTTTTTTTTCCTGGATTCACACAGATTCAGTTAGCTTATTGGAAGATCTAGAAGCTTTATTTGAACAATTTTTCGGTATCCATAATAACTTCCGAGAAAAAAGATGTTTCCAATCGCGCATTCCACCCTGTATATATATATATATATATATATATATATATATATATATATATATATATATATATATATATATATATATATATATATATATATATGTTCGTCCGCGCGGCGTTCCGAGGCCCGAGACGTGTTTTTGGATGAGGTCCTAGACCCGAATGGAAGTTTCAACCGGGTCTGAAACTTCCAATCGCAAAACACGAATCTAGAGAGTTATTGAATATAATTTTGATTTGTACATATGAAGTGGTAATAGAAACTGTTCTAAATTATGTTTTTATTCATGGAAAACTGAGTTTAAGCCTTCAAAAACCAAAAAATCAGGGGGCTTCAAACTTCTTCTTACGGGTAATGACGGCAATAACGTGAACTAATATAGTCACCATTCGTCACCAAAGATGTCTCTTTGCATTCATTCGAATACTTTGATCATTTTTACCTACGTGGCTACTTATCCCTTACAATCAAAGATGTCTTTACGGATCCATTCCAACATTTCGCGATTCCACAAGATATTAATATGCGGTTTCCGATGTTGGATCAGAATAAATTATTTCTGCTTTTATGATAAATTTGAGCCAGTATGTGATCCATTTTGCACAAGTAATGTATAATATAGTACAACTTAAAACTGGTACTGAGTGAAAGCTGCTGATTCGTTGATTTGCACAAAACATTTAATTTTCTGATTCATATACCCAGTTTAGGGTGAAAATTTGATAGAAATACAAAAAGTTATTACTGCTGGACTATGCGTGATTTATATCTGAAATTTGATGCACTGATTGTGCAACATGTTAGTAATCAGATTTTAGACCTAAAATTCCGAGCCGAAATAAGTTTGTACCCATTTTGGGGTGGGAACTATCTATCTCAATATTTCGCGATTCACCCAAGATATTAATATGCGGTTTTTGATGTTAGTATCAGAATGAATTGAACTTTTGTTTTTATGATCAACGTCGCAACTGAAAAAATTAATTCCAATTGAAGAGCGCTTCCGGTTTAGTCTGTTTTTATGAGAATAGTAGGCAATTATTATTCCTAGCAAATATTAATTACGTTCCAAAAATTAATAAATTGTTGTCAAACTCCAATGTCCATAAAAGTGTGCAATACTGACACTTTATTTGACAGTTTCAATTATTACGTTCATGTTGCACTGTCGCTTGAAAAAAACTATCATATGTATTGATTTTTACTCACTATTGTGCATTGCTTTCAAAATAAGAATCAAACGGAGAAAATATGTTTATAATAGTACACTAATACATAAGGATATCAATAGGTTTCAGAGAAGTACAAAAATATCGCATACATTGTTTTTGTCATAATAATGTTTGTAAAAAACCACGGCACTTTAAGAAGATCTCCAGTCTTTCCGCCGCATGTCTTTCTTCGTTTTTTGGAAAACAGAACGTTGTAATACACCACTGTCTGCAGTCGTAGTCGTAATTTGTTCTTGCACTGTGGCACACACAGCAGTGCCGAGGCATGTCTCTGAATATTAGGCTAGAAGGCAAGAAAATCTATTCATTCGGTTGAATTAAAATTAATGAGCAAAACTTACCACTGAGTTTTTTTTCTAAAAGTTAGGTTACGTCACAAGGTTCTCACTTTCCACACGTTTTTATTGTATCTGGTACATTTGACGATCAAATATAAAGTGTTGATATTATTTCTTGTTATGATTGAAACATTTTTAACACATTTATCCATCATACATCACGCCAAACGTAAACATAGGACCGACTCCAGTGTTGCCACACGTCTTGTATTAGAGAGAGCCGGCTGTAATTATGATACGGCCTGTGGCTCTCAAAATGTTCGCTATTCACTTTGAACTTTTTCTATTGAACTTATCAATCCATAGATATCTACCAACAATTTTGGATTTGATCGATGAAGCAAAAAGGGCACTGTAAATTTTATTCTTATTCTAGAACTTATACTCAAGATTTTGTCTCCTTATATATTGGTATCTGACATCATGACGTCACGATCCAACATGGCCGTGCTGAGACACAGCTTAGCATTGCTAGCATAGGCTACTATTATCAGTCCAGGAAAATTAGGGATTTCACCTTGAAATGAGAGATAGCCCAAGGTCAAAGGTCACACATTTATTGCAAATATCTTGCTTCCTATGAGATTTATGCTATTTGTCTTCATCATTAATATTGTAGAAGACAAAATTTTCTACAACTTTTGTTTGAACATTTTCTTAATATCTTGAACTATTTTCGAGATAGAGGGTAGAGCGCACGCAGTATTTAACTGTCAAGTAAAGTGTGCCGACGGCTCAGTCGATTCTAATGAAAATAAGATATGAAGATCTAGACGGTATTATCTTCTTGAATATTGAATTCTAATATTTTACGTCAAATCGTTTTGGATTTATTTGGAAAATTGAAAAAATGTTCCAAGTAAATTGCACTTCCGGTATGGACGATTGCGATCATAATGCAAGGCTTACAACTAGATGTTACAAGTGTGCTCAATACAAAATTCCAATATTCTATGACTGATTGTTTTGAATTTATACGGAAAATTCGAAAAGTCTGTCATATAAAATGCACTTCCGGCTCTGCCGATTGGACCAAAAATAGGAGATGATCATTTAAATGCTACAGCAATCTTAAATACTGAATTTCAGTATCTTACGAATAATCGCTTTGGATTCATGCGAAAAATTCAAAAAAAAATTCAGATAAAGTGCACTTCTGGTGAAGACTATTGCAACCATAATGCGAGATGCAAATCAACACTATACCAGTCTTGAATACAAAATTTCAACAAAATACGTTCGACAGGTTCCCATCAAAATCGGGAATACAGGTTGATCTCGAATGATACTCTAAATAGGTAAACACTGCGCGCGCTCTGCCCTCTATCTTCAAATTGGTTCAAAAAATAAAAAAAATATTCAAACAAAAGTTGTAGGAAATTTGATCCTCTATAATATTTATAATGAATACAAATAGAATAAAGCTCGTAGGAAACGAAATATTTGCAATATATGAAAAAAATCGATTTTTTGGCCTTTGACCTTAGAATATATGTAGTCGAGGACATCCTACGATAAGAAGGTTCTGAGACAAGTTTCAGGGTGCGGAAATAAGGGTTAATACAAGCTTATAGCTAATTATCTCTCATTCTGAGATACTTGCCCTCATTTAACTAATTTTCCTGAACTATATATTTTCATTCGATTCCCAAGAAATTCGCAATATATTTCCTTAGTGAAAATGAAAAGCGAATTTATTCAAGTTCCAATGATTGAAGTTAATTTGAACAAAGCTTTTCATTCATAATTCTGGAATTTAAATATTTTATTTTTGTCATTTACAACGAATATTTTCAAAAATACCGACCTTATTCCTTATTGCAAAAAGTCTCCTGTTCCTCCTTATTTATTATTGTTTTTGTTGTTAACTGCTATATAATTCGCATTAAGGTTCATATTTTCGAACGTATTTGTTGTATATGACGGTGATAAAATATTAATATTTAAAAATTATGAATGAAAGCTTCTGTTCAAATAAACTTTTTGTATATTATAATAATCAATCAGACTTGAATGAACAAGCTTTTTGATTCCAATGACATAGCGCGGCCATGTTGGATCGTGCCGTCACGATGTCGGATCTCAATAGGTGGTAACACTGGTACATAGGTAATATTTGTATTTGAAGGATTGTTTCCAATATTTCATCAATTCAAATCTCAAATAAACAATTACATATTGGAACGTACGAATCATTAATCCGCAACGGCCTAGTTGATTTTGTAAATAATAAATAAATGGATTGGACAGAATAATCTTAAAAATCATAAAAATTTTATTGAAAGACAGTCTACACTTCTACAGCATATTGAAAACATTTTTCATAACGATGTTTCATCAAATCAAGTCTCAAATGAACAATTTTTAACTTACCACTAATTTATTAGAAGACAGTCTACAAATTCTTGTTAATCATTTTTCATAACGATATTTTTTCATTTAATCAAGTCTCAAATATAATATAAACAATTTCATATTAGAACGTAAGAGTCAATCCGTGACAGTCCAGTTAATTTTGTAGATAATAGATCATTTGAAGGAAATAATCGGAAAATTTATCACAAATATTTTTTATTTCAAATATTTATAATCAAAGAAATAAATATAATTGAAAATAACTCCTCCAGCGTACACTATCAGTGATATTATATCCAAACTTAAAGACCCCGGTGTTCGAAAATCCTATATCGCCAGCGAACTTGACGGTTTCCGATACACAAAAAAGCGACAAATACCTCTTATTCAAAATCTATATCCAGCTGGATAGAATAATAATGAGATCAACTTGTATGTGTTTGTTTATTCAAAATTCATGTTGAAAACTTGAACAAAAAAACAAGAAGGGGATTAATGACATACTGTGGAAGTTATAAAATGAGATACAATTTATTGGAAATATATCTATGTTACAGATACAAAACCTGCTAGACTTTGAACGGTAGAAGTTGTTATTTTATATTATTTAAGAGCAGGAGGTATTCTCACAAGTATTAGTTATATTAGTTAATAATTGACACTATTTTGGCTTGAGAAAGTACATTTTGCTTTATTTAAATGACTGTAAGACGTTTATATTCATTATTAAATACATAAAAATTTAAATTGACGCTGCTTTTAACCACCTGAGCATGCGCACTACGCTGATTACCACGAAGCAGATGTGTTTTAAAATGGCGTCAAGTGTATAACCGCTATAACATCTGTTAAAACGATGGAGCATAATGCGCAATAATTGTGAATTAAATAACAAGAAATTTGCTTGAAATAGTGAGAATCGAATAGTGAGTGTTTAATGTGAATGTGTGCCATATTCTACAGACTTGGAAAAAATTGAATTATATTTTATCAATAATTTTGGTGAGTACTAAATTGACTACATTATTCAAATCTATGTATAAAATAAACCAATAAATTGATTACTACATGCTTATTTTATATCACCAAAATCTCTAAATGTAAATTTAATGCATCTTATTCCATTAACTTTGACTATTTTTGGACAAATAATGGTTGATTTTATTACCTCCAAATTATTCGAAGCTCGCTTTTAATCAATCTAAATTTAAAACGCACAATTGAGGTTATTTCTGACGAACCATATAAGCTAATTCGATTCAGCTTTTGAAAAAGCTGAATCGAACCTTAATTGTGCGTTTTAAATTTAGATTGATTAAAAGCGAGCTTTGAATAATTTAGAGGTAATAAAATCAACCATTATTTGTCCAAAAATAGTCAAAGTTAATGAAATAAGATGCATTAAATTTACATTTGGAGATTTTGATGATATAAAATAAGCATGTAGTAATCAATTTATAGATATGGTTCATTGTTAATCTATGTACAAAACGATTATCGAAATAATGTCATACATCGTTTTAGTCGTATTTTGATGGATTCATATCTAAATTCATGTTTTGTAAATAAAGAATTGTTAATATATTACATTTCAAAATAAAAATGATTCAATTGGAATTGGAAGCAGCGATTTTAAGATATATTAACAGAAAAGTAATTCTGCAAAAACAAAATTAGAATTATTAATGAATTATCAAAGATATGTTCAGGTTTGGAGTAATAAGTGACCCAGAGGCGGATTAAATGTCGACAGCGCCCTAGGCGAGCACCTCGTCTGCGCCCTTCTAGCGTCAATATATTATAAAATTGAACTTCTGTATATATCTACAAAAATAATGATTTTTACTTACTTGTACAAAGTAAGTACCAGTTCTGAGTATGTAAGTGCTATAGTTCCTGAGAACTTAGCGTTACGCAAGCCAGCCAAGACAACTAGAGTAAATATAATAGCGTATTTTTCTTTTAAAAATGTGCTTTGATCATCAAGATGAATCTTTTATTTACGGTACTCTACTAATTCCAGTTAATCATTTACTTTGTATAATTATGTAAAAAGGTTAAAGTAACCAATGTTTTCTGTATGTATTGGTAGGTAGTAACTATTTCAACAAAATTTATAAAACTATATTAAACAATGTTATGACCAATTTTAGACAAGAAGTTACACCTTTTTAAAATTGTGACTGAATTCAACATTTTTTCAGATGGACAATTGAATCTCAACCAAAAATCTCTGCTCTACAAGAACACGAAGACCCATTATGTCTCTGAAAGCTAATTTATGGGTGAGCTCAAAAATTAATAGCAATATTTAATCAATAATAATATTTGAAAAAATCTTTTTCCGTTACTACAAGTACAAGACGTTATTGTATATCTGTTTAATTTAATACATTCTGTAAAGCTTTTTTGGAAATAATTCTGCGTCTTGGGAGGTTATTTATTTATCGATCGATATTTCAAACTATGTCAAGGTCACTACAAAGTGTTCAGTCTGCGATAACACAGTGGCATTAAAAATGTTGATTCAATAAATAATACATACAATAACATTCACAAAACATAAACCATCCTCAACATAGATCACTCGAAAGTGAAAAATAAAGTCTCAAAAATGAAAAAATTCAAATCGACTTCAATATACACCTCTAAAAAGTATAAAATAATTATTTTTGTATTTTATAAATATAGTTGGCAACATTGACTATTGATAGTTTTAAGCAGATAAATCAATCAAGAAAGATGGCTACAAATATTTTTGTTGTGACTGAAAACTCTAATAAATTATCAAATAAATAAAATTGTTTTATTAACTTGAAAATAATTAAGTACTACAACATTATTATTACTGAGAAGGTTTATAATGGAGTCGGTCTGTATACTTTAGATATTTGACGGAAACAATACTTCATTTATTAGAAGCAACTACAATTGATATATAGTGGGTAAATTACGTTCTTCATATTTAAAAATGGTTTATTATTGCATTGCTACAAAAAATTTTTCTTTTGTAGATACAGAAAGCTTGGAGTCTGAAAATGAGAGCACCAATAATATTTTGTCAACGTTTGCTATCAAAACATATGAAAATTCAACAGAAAATGGAGCCAGTCACAAGCTTGTGTACCAAAACAAATTGCATGGGTAAATAAAATAATTTTGCCATTTTAGGTTACAGTTTATCACTAATTTGTGAAGTTATAATAGTATAATATGCTACAAGGACCGAACGACCGTCCTTATTGTCCAGGATAATATTGGCTGCACTGGCTGCAGGCGAGGATGAAGCACGAGACGAAGAGTTGAAGCCCAAGGCGTAGACGTCAAAAAAGCTAGCACCCCCACTTTGTGCAAAATGAAAAAAAAGTAGCCTATCATTTAGGACTAATTTGTACCCAAAAAATTAGAATTTGTACCCACGCATTTTGGCCATAAAATCAATTTGAAAAGTGGGGTTGCCAACTTGAGCAAAAGCTGGCACTTCCACATTGGCCAATCGAAATAAAAGTCAGCTCACTAGAAAGAACTAATTCAGGACTAATTTGTACCCAACAGGATTTTTTGAAAAAAAAAAAATTTTTTATAACAATAGTTATTTACATTACAAGATGCGAAAGTAAACTTTTTTGTGTGAGGTGGTATTTGAATGGCCGAGGTGAAGCCGCGGCCGTTCAAAACCTCCGAACACCTGAAAGGGCTTTCGCATCGTGTGATGTATTAAATTTTTTCTGCTACTGTTCTATTTAAATATTAATATTTAATAATGATAATTATATTTGAAATAATCTTATGGAGGCTATTTTACATGTCTAAAATTATCCATAGCAACGGTTTATTTACAATGGCTGGTACCACGAGCTCTGTTTTTGGTGCTACTGAGAGCGTTGTGTCAAGATGTGTTTTAACGCAATTAGAATTTTCCCAAATACTTTAGAGAATAATTTTCAGATACAAATTACGGAAAACACATATGTCTACAAAATTTGTTTGAATATTTTCCTTTGAAATAGCTTGAAATATTTATATCACCTTAAAACGCTTCTTAATATAACACTGCTAGTATAGTCAAAAACAGAGCTTGTGGTACCAGCCAATGTTATCTGTCATCAGCACCTGTCACAGATTTTGAATTTCAATAATTTAGTTAAACATTGCATTTGACGGATTTAAAATGTTGACAGAAAATGAAAATGGTATTCAGAAGGCAGCTAAAAATGCATGTGCCTCACTTCTTGCGGATAAATCCAAAGAAAGGTACAATCAAACATACAGCATGTTTTCTAAATGGCTTGCTGATAAAAATGTTACTCGAATTGACGAAAATGTAATGCTTCAGGTGCCGATATTTTGGATTTAAAGAGCGGATGGAAGTATTCATCGTAAAGTAATGAAATTGAAATTTCTAAAAAGGTGTTACATGAAATTCACATTAATATTTCCTCAAATGAAGAAACAGTGACAAATATGAATTTTGGCGTAATTTAAAATGACAAAAATCTCCCAATACAAAGTGAAGAAGTTAATAATTCAAATAATATACCTACCATGACTTTTTCCAATTGTTCAAATTGCATAATTACTTAAAATCAATAAATAGATAAAATAAAATTGAATAGATTGGATAGAATCATATTATTGTTATGAACTATTTATTTATTTGAATAAATATTGAAATTTCCAATACATTTGCATTTTTTCAAACTTTTACTTTTTTGTCCTGGCCCCGGAAGTATTACTTTCGTAGCTAGCAACGCATAGCAACGAGGTAACACGAAGGTTTGCTTCCGTTATCGTTCGAGTTACCAGGGCTACAAAGCTCACTTATTTATACAGTAGCAGAAAAATTGAATTTTTTGCAATTGCGCTACGTGAAATTTGGAACAAGATTTAAAAAATAATTCCACGGCAGGAAAAAGTTTGGAAATCTTAATCTCAAAGTCAAGACTAATTAGTAATTACAAAATTTCTGCTATAAAAAAATTATTTATGTTGAAAATCAATTATTTTGAAATTGCGCTGCGCGGAATTCATACCATTATAACCAAATAACTTGAGAGTAGGGGAAACTTGAAAAACAAGATTTGGAATAAAGGACTAATTTGTACCTACGTAGACTTTGTTATAAACAAATTATTTTGGCTGAATTTTGCGCAGCGCAATTCGAAAATAATTGATTTTCAGCAAAAATAATTTGTTTATAACAAATTCTACGTAGGTACAAATCAGTCCTTGATTCCAAATCTTGTTTTTCAAGTATCCCCTACTCTTGAATTATTTGGTTATAATGGTATGAATTCTGCGCAGCGCAATTTCAAAATAATTTATTTTCAACATAAATAATTTTTTTATAGCAAAAATTTTGTGATTACTAATTAGTCTTGACTTTGAGATTAAGATTCTCAAACTTTTTCCTGTCCTGAAATTATTTTTTAAATCTTGTTCCGAATTTCACGTAGCGCAATTGCAAAAAATTCAATTTGTTATAAAAATATGTTTTTTTTCAAAAAAATCCTGTTGGGTAAAAATTAGTCCTAAATTAGTTCCTTCCAGTGAGCTGACTTTTTTTTTCGATTGGCCAATGTGGGGGTGCCAGCTTTTGCTTAAGTTGGCACCCCCACTTTTCAAATTGATTTTATGGCCAAAGTGCGTGGGTACAAATTCTAATTTTTTGGGTACAAATTAGTCCTTAATTAGTCCTAAATTATAGGCTACTTTTTTCAATTTTGCGCAAAATGGGGGTGCTAACTTTTTTGACGTAAGGCGTAGCTTCGTGCAGCTAATTTTATCCGTGACAATAATGACGTTCGTTCAGTGTCCGTGTTGCATACGATACTTTTTGTAACAAGTGCACCGAAGTACTTTATTTCTGAGCTTTTTGAAATAATTTTGATGTATTGAAACTATCTTATCGATTTTACAAACAAATTTGTACAATCATAGTAAATTAGCATAACTCACATTGTCACAAAGATATAATTTTACCTTGAAATATTTACTTTTAGACTTTATATCATTTATCACGTTTTCGCTAACCATCCGATTCACAAATTTGGATTCAAAATTACTACTTTGCATTTTTTCCATTTTCTTTAGATTATTTTTTCACAAGATTAGTAGCATCTGTGCATAGTAGGTTCATCGTACCCGAATTTGAGAAAAAATACCTTTCATGAAAAAAGTTACGGTTACTTTTATTTCATACACATTCCACCTGGATTAATAAATTTTATATTTTCTATTTCCGTCTTGTGGATAGTTCCTATAAGAGTTAATTGTATTCTCTTTTTTTGATGTTAGATAAGAGGCGAATCATACGTCGCATCTGCCATACACCGGAGAAAGTAGCTGTTTGGAAGAAATTCATTGACAATCTACAATCTTGTACACTATCATCCCTTCAGGCGTGTATTGCAGCCACTAAAAAAGAACCTGCGGCAGCGCATCGAACTCCTGACCAGATAAAAGCTTGGATCAATAACCAAAATAAACTGCGTAGTCATTATTTAAATTAATTCTTAATTCAAGTTGAAAAAGTTGATCCTATTCTTGTTAAGATTCAATGGATTAAATTTTGATTTAAAGGATCTGGATGAAATAACACTCATATTTGCAGACCAATTCTATGAGATTCAATTAGAAACGTCCATTTCAATAACATCTAATTAAATCTCATTAAATTGTTCTGCAAGTATGAGTGTTATTTCATCCAGATCCTTTGAACCAAAATTTAATCTATTTATATTTGTAAATTTGCTATAAATGTGTCAATTAAATATCTTGAATATGTAAATAGGTCGTGTATATCATAATTCATGAAGACTCTACGCCGCCTCCATAAATATATAAATTGTTTAATGAATTTCAAAATTCTGCAACACTAATTTATTTGTTTCACAAAATCTCAAATCTAAGAGTCAGTTTTGACACTATCATCTTAGATCGGGGAACAACTTTTTGTATACAGTGTATACAGTTGCTTCTAGATCTAAGATGATAGTGTCAAAACTGACTCTGAGATTTGAGATTTTGTGGCACAAATAAATTAGTGTCGCAAAATTTGATATTCATTATTCAAATTTTCACAGCATAGCATTTGTCACAATTAATTTTGTGGTATCTATTTTATATAAATTGTTTTTTAATTCACTGTCAAAACATGACGAACGTTGTTTTGCATCAATAAAATTACTGGCTGTCACCACGAGGCTCAATTTCTTGCAAAACTATGGGCCAGTATTTCAGTCTTTAGTTTATCTTGAGCGGAGCTTAATTACCTAAGTAACAATTGTTCCAACAATCATTACTATGGAAATTAAGCTACGTTTAAGTTAAACCATGGACTGAAATACTGGGCCTAAGAGTATTATCTTCTCGAGGGTTTTAAGGCAATATAAATATTACAATTATTTCAATGGAAAATATTTGAAAAAATATATTGTAGACAAAAGTGTTTTCCATAACTTGTACCAAAATATCTTTCTTTGACGTAATTGGGAAAATTTGAATAGCCCTGAAACACTACTTTACAACGCTCCTAGTACAGCCAAAAAACGAGCTTGTTGTATCAGTCACTGAATTTGAACCCAAGAAGCTTCTTTGCCTCATATTTTTAGCTCAGAAAACTATTTTAAATACTTTCAAGTTTACATTAAAACTATCTTTTGGTTTTCGGTCAGCTTTCATAAATTTTGGTATTATTGGACTTATTGGCTGATACCACAAGATCTATTTTTGGTTGTACTAGGAGCGTTGTGCCAAGAAGTGTTTCTAAGCAATAAAAATTTTCTCGAATATCTTGGAAAACAATCTTCAGATACAAATTACAGAAAATAAATATGTCTACAGAATCTATTTCAATATTTGCAATTAAAATTGTTTGGAATATTTATATGGCTTTAAAAATCTACTTAAGACAACACTGGTAATATTGTCAAAAACGGAGCTTGTCATACCAGCCATTGTTTTACCCTGATTTTGTCAATTCAAGGAATACTTTAATATTTGAGTATTTGTACATATGTAAAACCAAGTTTTGGCCGGTTTTATAAAAGACCAAGTGAATTTATTCCCAAAATAAATTTATTCTACTTAACAAATTCTAATCGTTTTGAATTTCTTTATGACAACAGAATTATTGCTGTCAAAAAATCGACTGTCATTTAACAGAGTAAATTTTATTTACTCTGGAAGTAAATTACTCTGCCCTTTATAAAACCGGACATTTATTAACTATGGTTGTAATGTAGAAGTAAAATATAAATAAAATGTTGAAATATTCTCTTTATTTTTATTTACATGATCTTACAATGTAACTGCTTATGGATTTAAGATAATTGATGTTGATACATTTTCATTAATTTTTTTCTGATGTGGAATAAAATAAGTGTGCCACACCCGTATCCTGTTCAAAGTATTTATTTTATTGATATTTTCTAAAATTATTGTCAGGTGTTAATATTCCAAATTGTCCATACACAGCTATGAACTACAAATATGAATGATGCTTTTTATGCAATTATGTGTATATCCATATTTTACAGATTTATAAATCTATTGAGATTATTAATTATTAATATACGTAAACAATCAAATTTTGACAGTTGAAAACAAGAACCACTGTTTTAGTGCCACTGACAATATTCCATCTGTTCTATAGTCTACTGTGCTGCCCTTTCTTGAGAAATAGTCCAAGCACATTGAATAGCGCCACCCTAGTCCTCAAATTTCCTCCAAAATTGGTATATTCGTATATAGCAAACAAGTACAATATTCATGAAGTTGATTAGAATACACTCATACCGTATTGATCTTATGCAATTAGCAACAAACAAATTTCACTTTAACATTCATTTGAACGTGTGTCTTAAACTGCCGGATCTCGAAACTCCGCTTGGACATGTATATATATATATATATATATATATATATATACATATATATATATATATATATATATATATATATATATATATATATATATATATATATATATATATATATATATATATATATATATATATATATATATATATATATATATATATATATATATATATATATATAGGGATTTTAGTATTTATTCTTTATTCGTGTTCAAACTTCGCCCACTGTTTCCTGTTTTTTTTGCAGTCTGCTTGGCTTCGCGTAGTGTGATTCCTTTCTTCTCCAAGTCCTCTTTACAGATCTATTTTCCTCCATCCTGACCAGGTGTCCCCACCAGCTCAGTTGTCGTTGCTCAACAATTTCTACTATAGGTTTCACTGAACATCCTGATCTTATACCTTGATTTCTTATTCTGTCCATTCTCGTTACTCCTTTGACCCTCCCCAAATATTTCATTTCTAATGTCTGGATTTTACTTTTGGTTCTTCTCCGTATAACCATTGATTCACAACCATATGTTGGAACTGATCTGAATATTGTATTGTAAACTGTTAATTTTGTCTTCCTGCTTATTTCTTTCTTATTTATGAAGCTGTTATTTATGCTGTGAAATAATTTCACTGTTTTATCTACTCTTTCGTTAATGTCTTCGTCCTGTTTTCCATCTTTTGTTATTGTTACTCGTAAATATTCGAATTTCTCTACTTGTTCTATGTTTTCATTATTTAGCTTAATAGTTTTTTCTTCATTACCTATTATCATTACTTTTGTTTTCTTTATAGTTATTGACATTCCGTGCATATTCAATTTATTATTCCATATATTCCAATTTCTTTGCAGTTGTGTTTCGTTTCTTGCGAATATTACAACATCGTCCGCAGACGCGCATTCTCCAATTTCGATACGTTGCATATTTCTGTGACCTACTCATAGCTTCGTTGGTTCTTGCTTGCACTCTTTCATAATATCGTCCATGAATACTGTTAACAGAACGGACTCATAACTCCTCCTTGGCGAAGGCCATTTTTCGTTTCAAATATTTCTGATTTTTGGTTTCTTTTAACAATATAGTTCAAATTTTTCTTATATAAGCTTTTGATCGCACTCACTAGTTTCCCATCCACATCTCTCTTTGTTGAACTGTTCCAGATTCTTTGTTTTTGCACTCTGTTTAATGCTTTTTCCAGATCTATGGAGGCCATGCATGCTTTACTTTTAGTCAATAAGGTTTTCTGGACTATTTGTTTTATGGTAAAAATATGATCTTGTACACTTCTTCCTTTCCTGAATCCGCTTTGAGCTTCTTCTAGGGATATTTCTATCATTACTCTCAGTCTTCTTTCCAGAACTCTTCCATATAATTCTAGTGCTGTACTTAATGTGAAATTCCTCTTTAATTGTTACAATCACGGATATCTCTTTTTTTATATATCGGTGAGATAACTACTATTTCCCAGTCTTTTTGTATTGTATCTTCCTTCCATACTTGATTAAATATTTCTAATAGCAACATATCACCTTTATCACTCATGTATTTCAGCATTTCTGTAGTTCTTCTGTCATGACCAAGCGATTTTCCACATTTTTGCATTTGAATGGCTTCTTTTACTTCTTTAATACTTATTTCTTCTGTAGATGTTGCAGTCAATTCACCTCTTGTTTGCGGTTCTATGTCTCTCTCTTTGACTGTTGTATCTGATAATTCTGCGAAGTATTCTTTCAATCGTTCCATTACTTGGTCTTCTTCTGTTATCAGGGATCCCGTCTTGTCTTTTACTGGAAAATTGTCTGTTGTTTTTCCCTTTCTTAACGTTTTATTGCTTGGTAGAATAGTTTTGGATTTGCTTTGCTATTTTCTTCCATTTGATTTCCGAATGTGATCCAACTTTTCTCCTTCTCCATTATTATTAAATTTTTAACTTTTTTGCGATGCTCTTTGTAAATGTTGTAGTTTTTTCGAGTTCTGTTGCTGAGGTACTTCATCCAGGCTCTCTTTTTGCATTTTATTTCTTCTTTCATTTCTTGGTTACACCATGGTGTTTGTTTCTTATTACTTCTTACTTTGAGAGTTCCGCAAACTTCTCTTGTCACGTTTGTGAGAATTGTTTTGAGCGTTTACCAATTTTGTTCAATATCAGTTTCCCTATCCATTGTGAGTTCTTTTGTTTGTTTTGTTACCTCTTTTTCGTACATTGTTGCTGTTTCCTGCGATTTTTGTTTGTAAGTTCTCATTGTTTCATACGACGTTTCTCTCTCACATACATTATCTCTTAGATTTCCTTGCTCGTTGTATTCTTTCTTTATTTTTGCTACTACCAAAAAATGATCACTATATATTTCTGGCCCTCTTCCAGCTCTGACATCTTTTATCAATTTTCTGTTTCCTCTTTCCTCTAGTATGTAGTCTATCAACGATCCGCCCTCTGATCCGTATCTCGTGTATGTATGAAATGATTTGTGTTGAAAAAATGTATTTGTTACTATTAAATCATTGGATGAACAGTAGTCAATTAGCCGAGCGCCACAATTATTCCTCCTGTCTTCACCATATTAGCGTATGATTTATATTGTATCCTCATCATGCCGTCTTCCAACTCTGGCATTGAAATCGCCTAGTATGTAAAGTTCTGCTTTGCTATTTTCAGTTTCAATATGTAATTGTTCCCAAAATTCGTCCTTGATCGCAGCTAACTCATTTTCATCTGGCCCGTATACTACTATTACTGTCTTATTATTTCCATTTTTGTGTTTTAGCTCTAATTTCATTATACATTTGGAGCATGCCTCGGATTTTTGGTTGTCATTTACTATATTTTTCTTTATTAGGCAAGCCACTCCTGCTGCTACTCTTTTATCAATTGATACTTCACTATACATTAGTACATTCCCATCTTCCATTATTATCTCTCCTGTTCCTTTTTTCTTGGTTTCGGTTATTGCTGAAATATCAATATTTGCTTTACTGAATTCGTCTTGTAGTTCTAACTCCTTTCCATTGATACTTCTTATATTCCATGTTGCTAGTTTCCAAATTTGATTATTATTATCTTTGTATGTTCCCTCAGTCGATTTACCATATTCACGCCTTGTCGTCATAAATTTTCATTTCTTTTGCACTACTGTTTATTAAATTCACCAGTTTTTTGAACCACTGTTTCTGGTTTCTTTGGCTTTATCTAATTTTCCCTCCTCATGGTTCCACATCCGTTTGGCCTCAATTATTATCAAAAAATTTAGTTTTTTTGCTTGCATACAGACGTATCTACTGTGCTCTGTGTCAATTTTATCAATTGAGGAAATCAGCTCTAATAATTTTTAATAATTATCTCACTAATTCTGTGTATATAAGTGCTATCTACCTGTGTACAGTGTTTGTGATCTACTCAAGGTACTGTGCTCTAGTTATTCTATTATTTACCTAGCTTCACGTGCACATAAGGCTCAATTTTGCACGAAAGTTATTCTTCAAGTTCCAACAACAAAGAATAAAATCTTAATTCAATTATCTACTCGTCAACTGCGCCAAGAATAAGATCTGCTATATTCGTTTATTTCCGTATAAATCCGTTAATTAAATATGCCAAAAAACTGCCCCAATTGCAACAAGAGCACAGGATCTGACACTCATAAAACCATCGAGTGCAATGGTTGTAATGTACTAACCCATCTGGCATGTCTACAATTATCATTTGAAGATGCTAATCGCCTCACACGATCTTCCACTAGGTCGATCAAAATACTATGAAATAACTGCCTAAAAGGATTGGATACAGTGAATTCATTGAAAGCTCTCATTTCATCTTTGCAGAATGAACTTTGTTCTATCAAAGAAAAGCTTGATAAAATCGAAAATAAACAGTCCGTTCAAGATTGTGGTCTTTTTGAGTCTGTTATGGCTGAAATCAATGATCGTCAACGCCGTGCTACCAATTTGATCATTTCTGGTATATCTGATAGTGAACAAAATACTAATCATACATCAGTAATAACCAATATTATTTCTAAAATTGCACCCACTGTGAATTTATCTGCTATGAAAATCTTTCGTGTTGAGAGAAATGACCATCCTCATCAAAACAAACCGAGACTAACTAAAGTTATTCTGAATGATATTTCTTCAGTTAAAACTATAATCAAAAATGCAAGTAAATTGCGCCAGTTTCCTGGATTTAATGGAGTTTATATTAATCCTGATCGTACTCCTGCTCAAATAAAGCACTTTAAACAAATTGAGACAGATCTTGATACTCGTAATACTAAAGATAACAACAAATGGCGTATCTCGTACAAGAATGGTTCCCCAACCATTGTTCAAAAAAACTAGATGACACCAACTCTACTAATGTAAGTATTTACTACCAAAATACTCAAGGCCTGAATCTCAAGATCAACAAGCTCTACTCTACTTTACCATCTCTCGATTACGACGTCTTGATATTTTCCGAAACTTGGCTCAACGATAGTGTCCTGGATTCCGAACTCTCTGATGGTGCTTATTTACTTTATCGCCAGGACCGTAATCATCATGTGTTAAATACTACGCGCGGTGGAGGTGTGATGTTATTGGTGAATAAATCACTGAAATCTGAAAGTGTTCCCCTTTTCAAATTCAACCAACATATTCCGCCACAAATTGATATAATTTGTAGTGAATTCATTTAAATGACTCAATTTTATTTGTATTTGGTGTATATATACCTCCTGCTTCATCTCAGGATATTTATGAACAATTATTTGACATCTTTGAATCATTCTTGCTCATGAATTCTGATAACCTGGTTATTATCGGAGACTTCAATATTCCTGATTATGTTAAGTATGATTGTGCTGATCTAAATGCAGTAATTAACTCTCAGTTAAGGATTGTTCATAAATTTTAACAATTTTTACTTTACATTGAAGCAAATCAGTACAATTCAATCTACAATTCTGATTTAAAATTACTTGATTTAGTGATAAGCAATTTCAAATGTGATGTTGTAAGAGAGAGTTTCTCAATTTTTGATAAGGAGTTCTATCATCATCCTATTCTGCATATTAACATTATTCTGCCTGCGGATACTAAATCTAATCATCGCATTTGTTCAGATCAAATTAGATTCTATAATTTCAAGAGAGCCAACTATTCGTATCTATATAGTCGTATAGCACAATATAAATGGGAAGATCTTAAAAAGTTTACTGATGTTGATAGTGCTTGTTATAATTTATATTCAGTACTCTATGGCTTATTTGATGAATGTATTCCTTATCCACTTGTTCATAGAAATTCCTTCCCTCCTTGGTTCACGTCATCAATACGTAAAGATCTTAAATTGAAAAGTCACTATTTAAAAATGTCTAAGCAATTTCCGAACAATCCTAACTATCTTGAGCAATTTAAACTTTTGAGAAGTAAAATTAAACGTGAAGTCCAGATTTCCTATAATCATTATATTCAAATATCTGAGAATAATATCAATTCGGATCCTCATAAATTTTGGTGCTATATAAATTCCAAATGAAACACCTCAACTTATCCATGTCCGATGTACTTCAATGACATTGAATTATCTGCTACAGATGATGTTGTGGAAGGTTTTGCCGAATATTTCCACAGTGTCTACGAATCATATGATTCAGATGAATTGAGTGATACTATAATTTCTGATAATGTAACTTACCTTAAGTGTATTTCAGTAGATGAAATTTTACAAGCAATTGGGAAACTTAAGTCAAACCTTACAGCAGGTCCTGATCACATTCCTAATATTATAATTAAAGACTGCTCTTTTCCACTATCCAAAGCTTTATTTCATATATTTAATCTTGCACTTAGAACTAATATATCTTTGGAAGTATACTAAAGAAATCATTATGTGATTATCGTCCAATATCAATACTTTCTGGATTTAGTAAAATATTTGAAATGATTATATATAATTCTATTTATTCTAAAATCAATAGAGTTATTTCTACTGCTCAGCACGGTTTTATGCGAAGTAAGTCAACTGCCAGTAACCTTTGTTCTCTTACTCACAATATTGCCAATGCTTTGGATAATCAGTATCAGCTTGACGTTATATATACCGACTTTGCCAAAGCTTTCGACAAAATTGATCATTCACTTATCGTTCGTAAGATTCATAATTTCTCGATTTCCTCAGATTTAGTCAACCTGATTGAATCTTATCTTAAAAATCGCTACTTCTTTGTACAAATTGAGGGTCATATGTCGAACGCTTTTCAGGCAATTCCTGATGTACCTCAGGGGTCTAACCTAGGACCCCTACTTTTTCTCATTTTTATTGATGATATCTCGACTGTTATCTCTTGTGACAAATGTCTTTTTGCCGACGACCTGAAGATATATAGTGAAATAAAGAATGTTGAGAATTGTATTTCTTTGCAAGACGATCTAAATAAAGTCTATGTTTGGTGTGAATCAAATAGACTTCGTCTGAATTTAAATAAATGCAAAATTATATCATTCACTCGTAAACAAAGTATAGTATCAACAATACTCACTTGTCAAGAGTAAATGAAACCAAAGATCTTGGAATATTATTTGATTCTGCGTTTACGTTTAATCTCCATATTGATCACTTAATAGCATGTACCAATAAATTGTTGGGTTTAATTATTAGACAAACCCGCAACTTCAATAATATTCAAGCGATATTAACGTTGTATTTTTCGCTCATTAGAACTACACTTGAATATTGTGTTATTGTTTGGTACCCTCTTTACAGCAATCAAATGCTAGCCTTGAGAAAAATCCAGAAAAAAATTTTGAAATATGTCTATTTTAAAATCATGAATTATTATCCTCCCCCTAATATTACTTATGATACTTTGCGTTATATTTTTGAGGTAGAAAGTTTAGAAGAACGGAGATCAAGAATTTCTCTCATACATCTATATAAATTAATTCATAACGGCATTGATGATCCCGTATCTCTCTCCTTTCTAAACTTCCACACACCTCTTATGACCACTCGTAATACTATGTCCTTCTACCTGCCTTTCTCCCGCACAAACATGACCTCTCGTTCACCATTTAATAAAATGTGTAATATATATAACTCGATGAGTTCATGCTTTGATATATTTGAGAAAAATGCTATCAAATACATCCGTAACATTTACAACTCTAATTAATTAACCACTGTAATTTATAATTATATTGTCTTGTGATATGATTGTATGCATAATTGTTCTTCATTGTTCCTTGTCTATTAATGGGTCCAGAGCCTGTAGGACATTGTACTTAAATATAAAAAAAAAATAAATAAATAAACTGTTGGTATTTGATTTTTACTCTCTTATTTCCCCTTCTTGCCTTTTCTGCTATTTCTTTCAACTGACGTTGTATTTTTCTCTCTCTTTCAGTCAAATCTAAATTTATGTATACCCTGCTTTAATTTCCATTTCTTAGTCTTGATTTGTTTTTCAATATTTCAATTTTTCCCTCAAAGTTCTCTATCTCCGCTATATGAATACTATCTCTGATTTTTATTGATTTTCCCACTTTTGCGCTGACTTGCATCTGCTGGAGTATAAAACTCTCTATTTTTTATGAAATTTCTCATGAATCCGTATCTGTCATACTCAGACCTCTTATAATTAGATTATTCTTCCTGCTTCTCTTGTCAATTTTTTCAGATTTCTCCTGCAGCTGTCTAATTTCCACTACTTTTGTTCTAACTTGGTGGAGCTCTTTCTCTATTTCCTCGCATTTCATTTTGTAGGTATTGAATGATTCTCTTAGATGTTTATATTCTATCCTAATTCCTTCTATTTCCTGCAACATCTGTTTCATCATCTCTTTCATGTCTTCCATTCCTCTTCTATTCCTTTTAAGCGGAGATGTTGCACCTATCTTATTTCTTCTGGAAAATTTCCGTTTGATCTTTTGCGCTTATTATACACTTCGCTATCCGTTTCACTCGTACGTACTACTGGTTGCGTGTATACAGGCGCCAAGTGACAAGCACGAATCGACTCCTCGGATACGTGTCACCTAACCTCGTATTTTAAGCCTTATCTTATTTATCTCTTTTTTGCTCACCTAAGTTTGCCAAAGTAATCCTATTTACGTTCTTGGTTACAGCCACTCTTCCACAACACTGTATTATCACTCTTGACTTTGAATGCTCGTGTTTGCCTCGGGGTTAAAAACACGGCGCTCTAAAAACACGTGTGCACTACTCAAATCTATATCTATTATCTTGCATTCAGATCACAAATTTTTAATCATTTTCATAATATATCTCAACCAGGTGTATCGGCTTCCAGAAAATTGATTTCTTCAAAATATATTCGTAAAAATTTGAAAACAGACATAAAAAATTGGACGAAAGCATGTAGCAAATGTCAATGTTGCAAAGTATATAAACATAGTCATTCACCTACTGAAAAATTTCCAATACCTTTCAGACGTTTTGAGATGGCACATCTTGATATAGTAGACCCCTTACCAGTATCAAATTGTCATTCTTATTTACTAACAATTATTGATCGTTTTACACGTTGAACAGAGGTCATTCTTCTTAAAGATACTAAAGTAGAGACTATCATACACTCTTTTCTAAGTAGCTGGGTTTCTAAATTTGAAGTACCAATCCAAATTACAACTGATAGAGGCGCCCAGTTCGAGTCACATTCAGCAATTTCTTATCACAACTTGACGCTAAAAGAATCAGAACTACTTCATACCATCCAGAAGCAAACGAGTTGGTTGAAAATTTTCACAGACAATTAAAATCAGCGTTAAAAACGTGTAGCAAACCAAATGACTGGTATGAAAATTTGCCTCCAGTGCTCCTGGGTATCCACACTTCCTTCAAAGAATCTCTTGGATATAGTTGAGTCGAACTAGTCTAAGGTACAAATTTAAGATTGCCAGGTGATCCTTTATTTCATTTAAATAAGCATAATTCTGAAAACTCTGAGCTAACACATGTTTTTCGAGACCTCGAAAGTAAAATGGAAATCTTGAAACCAGTTCCTTCTGAAACATCGAATCAAAAATGCTACTTACATCCGGATCTATTCGAAACTTCTCACGTTTACATTCGTTTCGACGGAATTGGAAAACCCTTACAGCCCTCTTACAATGGTCCTTATGAAGTAATCAATATAAGTCAGAAATTTTTCACCTTGAATATAAACGGTAACATTGACACTGTTTCCATCGACAGGTTAAAACCAGCTTACTTGTAATTTCAGTTTTGCCAGAGCAATAACGCTAGCTCCTTTAACCTGTACTCTGAGACGAGAAAAGCTTATTATTTTTTTTTTTTTTTCTGGGGAAGGAGTAATGTAGCAGTTACGTATTTGGGATCTAGAATACTGCTACATGGCTCCTCGACCAGGAAATATTTTTTATCGCTATGGTTTTTTTTTGACTTGTTTTGATATATTATTGTGATAGTTTTTGTTATTTTTCTACACTTCAAGATAATAATTTTCACTCCCAATAGTTTTTATCAATAGAAGAAGTGTTTGAATTCCTCATATATTTTATTATTTATTCTATGATCTTACTGCTCTTAGTTATTATTTCAAGTTCCAATAGAAAATGCACTTACTGTAACCAATATGGCAAAAGCAGCAAAATGAATTCGAGTCAATCAACTCGAGGAAGTCAAATTCATATCTTTTCACCTTTTGTAGAGAACAAGAACATCCAGATATCAAGTGAGTCTGCAACACGTGCCTCAAAAAGGATGGTTACAGTGGTGTTTCGAAGAGGTATATTACGTAGAAGTTCCCAAAAATTTTACTGAGAGATATGGAAAGTCACTCTCAAAACGACCGTCGATGGATTAGAAAGTAAGTTTCCATATCTCTCAGTAAAATTTTTGGGAACTTCTACGCAATATATATATATATATATATATATATATATATATATATATATATATATATATATATATATATATATATATATATATATATATATATATATATATATATATATATATATATATATATATATATATATATATATATATATATATATATATATATATATATATATATATATATATATATATATATATATATATATATATATATATATATATATATATATATATATATATATAATGAAATTGAGCGAAACTTACTTTCTAATCCATCGACGGTCGTTTTGAGAGTGACTTTCCATATCTCTCAGTAAAATTTTTGGGAACTTCTACGCAATATACATATATATAATATCATAAAATAGTTTCAAGGATGCAAGTGCTATTCTTCTAGTACATTTGCATGACACTGAATTTATGCCTCAGTTATCAGAATAAGTTATATATTCTCTAAGAATGATATTTGTTTGAAAAAAAATCATTTATTGTTCCTATTATTGGAACTTAATCTGTTCACTCTTATCTGGTTTCTGATTGCAGTCACTTGACTCGGAAAACAGCGATGTGCTGCCAGCCATTTCATTTCGAAGAATTTTTTGAATATGGAAAGATTCCATTTTGCTGGTATGAGTTTAATGTAAATCGATACCATCTGTATCAATTCAATTATTAACACAGAATATGACTTTTTAGATGCACTGCCGTCTTCAACTACTTCCTACTTCATCAAAAAGCACTCGTTTTCCAGGAGCTATTGATGTAATCATGAGAGAAGGTATTCCTCTTCGATTTTTTCTCGTGATCCTCATCAAATCATAGTGATAAGTTGGTATACAATTGTTTCATCAAAGTATATAATTGACAATTTCTCGTGCTCTTATTTATTGTTATTTTTTTGTCATTTTCTTGCACGATGTATTTTACATTTTCAAAGTTTATCTTCTCTTGACAGCAATACTCTGAATAATTTCAGCCCATTGGTAGCTATTATGAATTATTACTCATGCAGAGGGGAATTGAATTTATCGCTATAACCTTTCCACCGGACAAGTAATTTCTTTCTGCTGCCTGAGCCTTTAGTTGCAACAATTTTATCTATTTTATACAACGCATCAGATTCGACATATACTCGTTGTAATTCCAATTCATAAAAAGTGCCCTGAATCTTTTCATCATTCAAGTCTTTGTACTTGTAGACTATAGGATTTCTTCTACTGATTGAGTATATTTTAAATGGTTCTTCACTCCAATTAGTCTCGTATCCTTTCTCAAAGATATTTTTGTACTTCGATATTCGAATAATATCTCCTATTTTATACTTTACACGTTCCTCTTCCAAATATTTACGCTGCTCATTCTGATTTTTCCATACCTGCAATATATTGTTATCATTCACGTCGATGGGTGCCATTTTTATTGAACGGTGTTTTGTCTTATTATACGATGTTACTAGTTTTTGCAATACATCAATATATTTATGTGTATTTTTATGAGTAATATACCAATACATCTTTGATTTCAGAGTTCTGTTGAATCGTTCTGCGAAACAAGCTTTAACATCGGGATTATGCGCTACATAAAATTAAACATTATTTTTAGTTGAAAAAGATTTTACCAGAGCCGCTACAAACTCGTTTCCTTTATCGCTCATAAGGTAAATTGGCTTCCTCTGTTCAAATATAACTTTAAATGCCTCAATAACTGATGAAAGTGTCTTATCTAACAACGGAATGGCCCATGCAAAACGACTAAACACATCAATTACCGTTATAATGTATTCATAATTATTATTGAAGCGGCTTAATTTTGCATGTCAATGAGATCTGCTTGAAAAAGATCATTAATATTTGACACTTTGTAACTATTCCTTTGGAAACGTTTTCGTCCGGGTTTATGTAACGTGTATGCATCTTGGGAACTAATCCATTTTTTTTTCAGATTTGTATTCTCCTCTCATGGAATCAACAAGATTATTCACTCCTGAAAAACCTGCACTATGTGATGGATTGTAATAAATACTAGATAATCTTTCATTCATTATGAAAACGAAAATCTTTTCCACTTTCGTTTTGCATGTCTCGCGATACCAATTGCGTCTTCGAAAAACTTATCACTATTATCATGTTCAAGCTTCGGTCTATTTTTAACAAAAATTTCAGTTTTCAATTCCGGAACAAAAAATTTTGTTCTTTGAGGATTGTTAACTAGCTCTGTTGGAATATTTATAGCTTTCAATGCATCTATAAAATCTTCCCATCCAGCTGGATCATTATTCTTTTTATATCTTACTGTATCTCCTACTAAATCTGATATATTTGAATTAGGTATCTGTTTATTTTTATTATGAACTATACCCTTGTTATTTCAAGTATTTGGGTCTGTTTGTTCCAATCTCTGCACTAAAAGACGTGCTTTTTCACGATGTCTTAGTAATGACATTTATGACTTGTTCAGTATCGTCTTGTTTCTCTGGAAGTTAACTGAGAGTCTGTAGATATTTCTTGTTCAATAGGATATTTAATAGGCTCTATATTCTGCTTCTAAAAATATAAATATCTCTGTAGAATTTCTCTATACCTTTACCATTTTTCATATTCGAATAGTTTCAGTTTCAAAACATCTTTCATGTCTCTATCTAACTGATGGGTAATATCATCATTGTTTTTAATATTATTTTGAATACGATTTAAATTTTCAGGAGATATAAGAACCATCTTTTTTGCATGTTCCATTTTCAGTCTTTACTGAACAAAGACCTCAAGACACCCGACAGAATGGGGGCTAATAAAAAAGGTAGAAATGCCCTGCCCGACTGTACCAATACGTGTTTCTTTCTTTTCCACCCCTCACCGCGTTTCACAAGTTTCCTCAAAGTTTTTTTATGTCGTCCCAGATCAGTTTGCTGTTTGCGACTGAGAGGTATTTTACCTTCTAAAATAATATAAATACATTCACAAATGCATTTCACTGTGGTGCAATCAGTATTTTTTAATGGAGCCTGTCTATATTCAGGCTTAAGTTTGTGCAAAGCACGTAAAAATTCTGCGTTGTTGATGACAGCTGCGCTCATTTTTATGTGATAATCTCAGGCATGTTTCTACACATATATTTATATGTTTTTTTTCGGTAAATAAATATATGTGATCCCATCACGTGATGAGCGAAAACGTAGCCAATCGGTAGTATTTTGTTTCAAATCAAAAATTAAATATCCGTGTGCCTCAGCTGGGGCGTCGTTATAGATTTCTTGTATGAATTTTATATTTTCTGGAGAAACTTGTCGTGAGAGGTGTAGAATTTGTGCTCTGTTTCGGAGATTTTTGAAATATACTATGTTATTTGCATTAAGAGGTATATCGCGCTGACTTTTGCCTTGATGAAATAGATTTTGAGTGAGGAAAAATACTGATAAATTCTTGTGATGCGACCATTTCGTGAATATATCAACTACACGGCCATCAGTTTCTCTCATTAAGTCATCAATTATCATCAATTGGGGGGAGCTTTCATTTATGTTCTCAATATCGGGTAAACCTTCAATGAATTCCACATCTTTTATTGAATTGTATAAAGTCTGCCAGGTTCCATAATGCCAATATACTTTCCTTGATTCCGCATCGCTCATTATATTCATATTAGACAAAAAATCCTTATCGAAATACGTTTTTCCGCTGCCAGACGAACCAGATATAATAGCTGTGAATGGATGTTCTAATTTTGTACACATGTTATCTGTGAAAAGTTAAGTGTCATACTGAGTAATCAGACAATGTCATTCATATTTATTATTATTAATATCAATATTTTGGGAGTATAAGTAAGACCTGATATTTACTATCATGATGTGCTATTAATATTCATTCATTCATATCTGAAACTTTACATTCATTTATATTTGAATATTAAATTTTAACAAATTCTATTAGGCTGGTCTGTTTGCCTGCGCCATAATCCTTCATTCCTGTATATTAAATACCCCAGTTTGTGAGATCTGTTTTTTTCAGTTGACATAATTCTTCATCATCCAGGTCGTCAAATCGGCAGGGAAGATAAATCACAAACTCCTCACACACTGCAATAATTTTTCTTCCAAATACTGTTCGAACAGCTTTAATATCAACTAGCCTGTATGTTTCGTTGACTTTAAGCTCAGTTATTTTCTCTCGAGGCTTGATATCAGCCAGCTGGCCTCTTTCGTTCATCTTGGAGAAGTCCATACCTAATAATAATGATTATTATAATAAATAATCAAAGTATATCTAAACTATGGAAAAACGAAATTATCCTTGTGACGTATTCTTACCTGGAGTTAATTTTTTCTTACAACTTACTTCTCCAACAATAGGAAGAATATGATTTCTATATTTTTAATGATATGTCTTTTATAATTGTAACTAATTTCTCTTCGTGCTTTCGAATCTATTTCAATAAACAAATTAAAAAATAATCACCTTGACCATAAAACAATAAAAAAATTCTACAAGTCAAAAATACACCCAATGAATATTTTTGGAATCAACAAACGATTAGGAGAGTCGCTCTTCATCAGTACTTGCACGCGGGTATAGATTCTAATTGCCTCAGATTATTTTTAAGTGTGAAATTTCAATAAACAAATCAAAAAATAATCACCTTGACCATAACACATCAACAAAAATACACAAAGTGAATATTTTTGGAATCAACAAACGATTAGGAGAGTCGCTTTTCATCAGTATACTTGCACGCGGATAAAGATTCTAATTGCCCCAGATTATCTTTAGGTCCAAAATTTCAATAAACAAATTAAAAAATGATCACCCTGACCATAAAACAATAACAACAACAAAATTCCATACATAAAAATACGCACATACTGCCGAAGGGATGATGACCTCAATAATTAATTAACTTTTTATACTCCCTAAAGGCTACTGGCGCCAATTAATTAGCCTCGTCTGGATTCAATCTTGGATTATTACTACTGACGGTTACAAACAGCAGTTTTTCAGATTCTAAAATGGGAGCACTTCGTCACAAATAAATCCTAATATCTTAGGTGTGAGAAGAGGAACGACATCAAATCTTCGTACAATCAGTTTGTATCCGGAGCTGAACAAAACATTGTTGCTGAATCAGGGGATTTCTCGTTATACACGAATTTCGGTAAATAGGTTTCTCAACAATGTCCAATATGATGATATGTCTGGGGATCAATTCTTGAAGTCGTGCGTAACTTTTATCGCATGCGAAAGAACGCACACTGATTTCCGCATGCGGTTTTCAAAACGCCTCAAGACAAATTCTTGAACGGGATGCGCAACTTTAGTTCCGTGTACGTATACCAATGCTGATTACAAACAAACGCACCTAGCAGCAACCAATTACACAAACGATAATACATCACGTGGTTTCTAGCACATGATTCACAAGTGTCAGTTAGATTTTGTTGTGAAAATTAAAAGTTTGTGTAACGTGAAAAAATTAATTATATATACATAGCAATAATGTCCAAGCGTGCTCGTAATTACAATAAAGGGCAAAAAAAATTGCTCGTCGAATATATCAAGTCGAAACCAATGCTTGTTGAAAATAAGTTCACCAAAGATTTCACTTACAAAAGTGCACAAAATATGTGGATGGAGATAACAAATTTGCTGAATTCTGTGCCTTATGGTGGAAGAAGAGATTGATAGCAGTGGCGAAAAGTAAGTTTACAATTTCCACAGAATTTAGTTACAGTCTAAAAAAATGCGCTAAAAATATGATAATTTGATGAATCGATGATTACATATATTACAAATGAGAAAACATAGTTTTCAGGTCTGGCATGATCTTAAAACATAAACTAAACAAAAAAAAACTGTCATTAATAAATACAGACGCCAAACAGGAGGAGGGACACCCATCGAAACAGAACTAACCGATAATGATGTGACTATTCCAGAAGTGATTAGTAATGTTGCTGTAGAAGGAATCAGCAGCACAGCAGAAACTATGGTTCCTCATTTTGTATTAGTAGGTATCTATATTTACAGAATTGATCAAATTTGCAAGTAAACATCTAATCATTCTAAAAATAAATTATAACATTGATATAATTCATTTGAAAGTACTCAATCTGCATAAAATTAGCTCACATTTTTTCTCTTTCGGGAAGATTTAAATCAAAATGCTATACACGATGAGAATCATACACAATCATCAGAATTACCCGACGCTGTTATCATTGAAGAAGTTACAGATGCAGAGATGCAATATGCTCCTCATATTGAAAAAAACAATAAAGAAGTGAAAACCACAGGTATAATCTAAATAATATTTCGTATAAATGCATGATAATACGTCGGATTACTAGAGTACGTTATAAATATTCTACAGAGCCAAGTACAAGAAGAGGCTCAAAAAAAATGAGATTAAATAGAACAATTGGTGCAACAGAAAATCTTACAGAGCTGATGCAAAGGAAAATAAAAATTAAAGAAAGATATTATAAGCGAAAATTAAACTTGCTCGAAGAAGGTTTGGAGCTCAAAATAAGAATTTTAGGTAGTTTAGAGATATTGACCAATGTATTTGCAGTAAAATAGATCAACTGTATGATTAGTCTTTGTTTGTATAATTCATAAATAATAGTCCGTGAGCCAGGGTATAAATTTTTCGTTGATCACCGCTTGATTGAAACTTTGTGAGTGGCTTCATTGTGATGAGTCCGACAACTTTTACATTTATCAAAACTCTAGGGTTGGAGGCGTTTCTCAGTGAGGGCTAATTATACACGTCAATTTCAAAAAGTCTTGAAGAACTATTATTATTATTGGGGCTAGCGGTGAGTCCGACAAGCCGCAATCGTCATAAGTATGTCGGAAAATATATTTTTTTTTCATTTTATCAAAAAATCTTCCGATTAGTGTAAAGATCAATATTTTTTGAGGCTCCATGAAATTAACGTGTTTAATTAGCCCTCGCTAAAAAACGCACCCAAATCTAGAATTTTGCCAAATGTAAAAGTTGAAAAATGAAACCAATCACAAAGTTTCAATTGAGCGGTAATCAACAAAAAATCCATACTCTGTCTCACGGATTGAATATTTTTTTGATATCCATATATTTTTAGATAAGTGCAACATATTATTTACATTAAAGTTGAAGTTTTAGTTTTCTTTTTTTTTAATTGTTATACTTATACTTTATTTTATGCTGTACATAATATTTAGAGATAAATAAATGAGTTTATTCTCCATGATTCTTATTCTTACGAATCTTACATATTCATTTATATATACAATAACATAAAAAAACGTTGATTTTCAAAACAATTATTTATTAAATTCTGCCGAAAAGCTCTACCCTTCGCAAGATCGGGGTTGATTCGTGCAACTGGTTGCTCATTTGCATTGATTTGAGGAATTAAACCTAAATCAAAGTCCGGTATGTATTCTTCAGCTGGTGGGATTTTATTTACTATGCAGATGTTATGCAGAACTATACATGCATTTATAATTTTGCATGCTTCTGCTGGTTCATAGTGTAACATCCGATGCTTCAGTAAACAACGAAATCTCATTTTCAATAATCCGTTGCAGCGTTCAATTAATGCTCGTGTACTCATCTGTCTTGAATTGTATAGAAATTCCGATGTATTTCGTGTTGGTTCTGGATTTGTGATTGGTATCATCATGAATGTTCTCAAAGCATATCCTGAATCTCCTAGCAAAAAAAAATATGCTTGTCCATGCTCGTGCAAAGTCTGGAAAAAATCTTTGAGAGAACTATTATTCCAAATATAGCTGTCATGAGTGCTGCCTGGAAAACGAGCACAAGCATGTATGATTTTCATATTGGAATCACATACCTATAAATTTCAATCGTGAGTATATGATATTTTGGGATTGCAGAAGTTCTCACCAGTTGCACATTTATAGAATGATATCCTTTTTGGTTGACAAAAATATATTCTTCTTCTTTTGGGGCAATTATGGCTACATGAGTGCAATCAATTGCAGCAACAACTCCTGGAAATTGGAATTCTCCGTAAAAACTGGAAAAGAAGAAATTTACAATTATTTTTGGAGGAATTGCTTTATTATTACCCATTGCGAATGACTTTCAGTTCTTTTAAAGAAGTAGGAAATTTTACCCACTCCTGAAAAATATCTTCTTCATTTAACGTATTGCTGACTTCGGCAACACATCTACTGACGGAAGCTTGACTAACTCCAGTATATATATTGAAACCTATATCAGTTTGATAGCCTCCTGACGCAAAGAATCGCTGTCAGAACCTAACGCAAATTGCATTTTTGTATGTGATTTATTTTTATTCATTTTAGATACCTTTGTTTCGAAATCTAAAGCAGATGCTCTTGTTGGCGATATCAAATATGGTTCCAGCATCTCGATTAATTGTGAGGTCACTTGCTTTGTCAGACTAAATACCTTCACGAATTCATTATTTGACAAATCAAATGGATTAACTTTTGGAAATATCCTTCGTTCCGCTAAATTATCATCTTCAACCTCTTCCAAAACATCAATAGCGTTTAAAAAAATTAGTTCGTCTAAATTTGGCATTTTATATTTGAATTAATCTTAAAATTTCTCAAAAATATCCGGCAGCTATTACGAATATGTCATACGAAACTGGTTTTCGCATACCGTGTATCCATGCGATGGAGAACCGCACAAAATTTCCGCATGCGTAGCTCGAAAAGTGACGAACAGGGATTCAAGAATAGCATTCGAGAGACCGCATACGGATCTTGCGCAGTTTCGCATGCGAAGATTTCGAGAATAGAGGCCCTGGTCTTGCTCGAGCTTTTGCGAATTCCTTCAAGAGTGTGTACTCAACAAATCCCTGTGAGGATCTGTCAGAAATGGATGCTAATTCAGTGAATCAAAATCCACGGAGACCAAACTTTGGACCACTATTTTAACCCATTTATTAATAACATCTGTACTGTTGTGAATTCCTCTGAATTGTTGCTATACGCTGATGACTCAAGAATATTCAAACCAATCGATTCAGATGATGACTCTGAAGACCTTCAGGTTGATATTGATGAACCTAACATATGGTCTAATTTCCTCATTATCGTATTTTCACATAAACAAATGTGAATGTATGACATACTAAATGATGAACAATCTTTCAATATTTACGTACTGCATAGGCGCTGTTACACTTGCAAGAGTCGATAAAAATAAAGATCTGAGAGTCATATTAGATCCTAAACTGCATTTCATTCATCACGTTGATTCCATATGTAACAATTCAATCAAAACCTTGAGTTTCATTATAAGAAATTCAAGAGACTTTTCAAACATCAAAAGTCTCAAATCTTTATTCTATTCTTCTATTGGATCCAGGCCCAAATCCTTTCTTGCTGTATGGAATCCGATATACGCTGAATATAGTGAGCAAGTTGAACGACTATACAGGAAAGTTTTTCGCTATTGTCCCAAAATTAATATATATATATTATATATATATATATATATATATATATATATATATATATATATATATATATATATATATATATATATATATATATATATATATATATATATATATATATATTATCTTTTTTTTTTGTTATATTTATTTCTTATATTTTTTAGAAATGGCAACATAATCAACAATGATATCAATATAATGAAAAGATGGAAAGAATACTTCGAAGAATTATTAGAAACACACATAACTAATGAAGAAAATGCTATATACACAGATGGAGACGGGATCCAAGACTTAGAAGAAATAACCACAGACGAGATTAAAGATGCAATTAATAGAATCAAAATTGGAAAAGCATCAGGGTACGATGACATTAAACCCGAACAACTAAAATATAGTGGAGAACAAGGTATAGAGATTCTTCACGTACTATTTAACAAAATTTGGAATGAGGGAAATATACCATCAGACTGGGAGAAAACAATAATAATGCCAATATACAAAAAAGGAGACAGCAGGATCTGCTCGAACTATAGAGGAATATCCCTACTATCAGTAGCAGCAAAAACATACGAATCAATTTTAACAACAAAGCTCAAAAAGAAAGCGGAGAACAAACTGGAAGAGCCACAAAGTGGCTTCAGACAGGGATATTGTGCACAAGACCAGATATTTATTATAAGACAGCTAACAGAAAGAGCATTAACATATAACAAAGAAATATTTCTATGCTTTATTGACATAGAAAAAGCACTTGACAAAGTCGATAGGAAAATACTATGGGAGATATTAGATAAATACAGAGTAGGAGATAAATTGACAAGAGCAATACGAAACATGTACAAAAACACCAAAAACCTCATAAGAACAGGAAATAATATTTCAGAAGAATTTACAACAAACCAGGGATTAAAACAAGGAGGAAATCTGAGTCCACTTCTATTTATAATATACCTTAATGAAATTTTGAAGAGAGCAACAAAAGAGACAACAAAAACAACTGTAGGCCATCTTAATCTAAACAGAATCACATTGTCTGATTTGCTTTTCGCAGATGATATGGTTATAATTGGAAGTACCAGAAGAGAGCTGCAAAAAAACGTTTCATCATGGGAAAAAGAACTCTCCAAAGCTAATATGAAAATAAACATAAACAAAACCAAAACAATGATTATAGGAAAAGAACCTAAAAGTATAGATATATACATAAACTCAGAAAAGATCGGCCAGGTAGAAAGCTTTAAATATCTTGGAAGTATCATAGAGGCCAAAGGAGGGTTTGAAGAAGAAATTAACAGCAGGATACAGGCTACTGTTAGAACATTCTATCAAATCAAAACAACCTTTTTAAGTAATAGCACTATCTCCACGAAGTCCAAATTAACAATATACAAAACCATACTATTGCCGATCTTACTATATGGTAGCGAAACCTGGGTAACAAACCAAAGACAAGCCAGTAAATTACAAGCCATGGAAATGAAATGTCTGAGAACTATACTAGGAGTAACCAAACTAGACCGAATTAGAAATGAGGATATCAGAAACCAACTTGAAGTAAAACCTGTCAAACAATTAATAGAAGAAAAACAATTAAACTGGTTTGGACATATAGTTAGACTACCACAATGGAGAAAAGTCAAATCCGTGTGGAAATCAAGAACTACAGGAAAAAGAAGAAGAGGAAGACCCCAAAAAACATGGGACGACACAGTTGAAGAAATTCTGCAAAAGAAACAAATATCGAATAGACAAGCGCATAAACTGGCTATAGACAAAGTAGCATGGAAGAATATTGTAGATACATAGTTTGAAATAAACTCGACACCCTACGGGTAAAACAGTAACCGACTATATATATATATATATTTTTACAATATCGAAAATTGTTAGCATTTAAAAAAAAAATTGAAACTATGTCATATTCACTTCTTTTAGGAAAAGTTTTTACGCAATATATATTTTTCAGCGAATGCCTGATGATGGCTATATAGCCGGAATCGATAGCACCATGTAACTTGAAATACAAAAGACTTTCCAACAAAGTATACATCATTTATTCAATACCTACCTTCCAAATGTTGTAGAATGTCTGAAATCAAAATTTCAAAAGTGTCGGGAAGACAGTAGCTTTCAAAGCATTGATGAAAGCATGACAAAATTCAACAAGCAATCAGCGCTCAAGCAATATAAGCCGATGAAGCCTGTAAAACGCGGCATAAAAATGTGGCTGCGATGTGATGCTCAGTCTGGATACACAAATGATCTCAATATCTATGCTGGGCGAGAAACAGAGGCTAAAGAGGATACACTGGGAAAGCGAGTGGTGAAATCGCTTACTTCCACAATCCAAAAAGATGATGTAACTCTTTGCTTCGATCGCATTTTCACAACAGTGAACTTATTGCAATCTATAAAATATCCTGCACTCGGCACATGCATGACGAAATCTACCGAAGATCGATACAAAATTAGAAAAGGGTCAGTACGTGTTCAAATGTACGTCTGATGGGTTGATGTATGTCAGATGGCGGGATACCAAGGATGTATGTGTTTTGAGTAACTGTCACTCAAATGATGTAACTACAGTGAGGAAGACCCAAAAAGACGACACAAAGGCTACAGTTCAATGTCCTGGTATAATTGCATTTTACAGGAAAGTCATGAGAGGTGTTGACTACGCTGATCAGATGTCGGGACTCTATGAATTGGACCGTAAGTCCACAAAATGGTGGAAGAAGGTCTTTAATAGACTCATGATGATGGCCGCTGTAAATGCTTGGATAATAAGCTATCAGTTGAAAAAGGAGAAAATACCGTTCAAAAGCTTCCTCGTTAACGATCTCCCAAAAAAACAGTTATCTAAATCCTACCCTCTTTGGTAAACGGGGCCAATCATCCTCAAAATCCAACAGAAGCACAAATCATGGGAGAGGGAAGAGTTTGTTACGTTATATTTATCCGTAATACTCAATTTATATTCGTCGTGCAGTTTCTTTTATTTGTTTGATTACGCTTAAAAGTAGGCAGCCTTTTTTGCTTTCTATCGTTGGGGACCTTCTCTTAATTTTGCGCTCGGCGCAGCCAATTCAAGAAGATACACTAATCATGCAGGTGATTTACCGATTGATTTTCGATCTCAGGCTCGTAGAGAGGCTATTTAGTCTTTGTTAGTGAGATCTGATACACTACTTGATATCTCGCCGTTAATGTTCTGAGTTTGATGGAGATTTCCACGCCTTGGAGCCTTTACAAGTAGGAGTGTACGTGAAAATTCCTGGTTGAATATATTTTCCTCGGTCCAAGCCGGATTTCAACGATCCACCCAAGACTAATAACTGTGAAGCCGCTCTACATCCGAGGTAACCAATCTTAAACCTATAAAATTCTGTTTTCACCCCACTATGTTTAAAGAGCATCATTCCAATGGTCGCTTGATAATTGCTTCTCATTCTTTCGCTGTTGCAGCAATGCAATAGCGTGCTGTTGCGGCATACGCATAATGTGATTTATTTTTAGGCTTCTTTTTCTTTTCCTCTGTTATCTAAGAAACCAAAATACATACATACATACATTTGACAGCAAGTACGTAGCAGAATGGTACAAATGCTACTAATACTATTGCAGAAATCCGGAATATAATGACTATTTTTGGCAAACTCGAAGTTATTGTTGCGGACATCGGTCCACTAATCAATTCAAGAGAATTTCAAATATTTTGTGAAACTAACGGAGTCAAGTTTATAAATTCGCCTACATATCATCCTCAGTCTAATGGAATTGCGGGAAGAAATGTAGTTACAATAAAAGCATATTTGAAGAAGCAATTACATCATAACGGAATAAAGGGCAGATATAGAACGTTAGAGCATTGTTTAGATAACTTTTTCTTGATATATCGCACAACACTAACAACCAGTACAGGAAAAAGTCCTACCGAAATGATGTTAGAACAATTCCCAAGTACAGAATAAAATATGTTCAAACCTAATTTTCAAAAAGGAGGTTCTGACACAGAATATGAAATTGAAAGGCAAATTGAAGAAAAAATGAATATATTAGTAAAAGGAGATAAAGTACTAATACTGTAAGTGAGAGAAGAGGAATGGGTTCCTGGAAAACTATGAAGAATGTTGCAAGAAATTCATATTTGGTGTGAGTGAAGGATAGAATTCGTTATGTACATAGAGATCATCTGAAATTATCGAGAATCGAAAGTACTGAATTAGAAACTCCAAGGTCGATTGATTTAGATGCGGAGCCAGTGGACAGAAAATCGACAAAGATTCCCATCGTGGAAATGGCATTACCATCAGTACTACCTAAGGAATTACAGCTCAACGAAGAAGAATTGGAAAATGAAATTTCTGAAGAGGAATTCTACTCCTGAAACAAGCTTATCAGAGCATGAAGATATCCAATCCAAACCAAGTCCTGAGTGAATCTATTGTACGTAGATCTAATCGAATTAGAAAACGCCTCATAAGGTTGGACTTGTAAATAAGAGTGAAGGGAATATAGTGTATGGAATCTATTTAGTTATAGTTTATAGTAATATAGGATTCTAGTACTGTAGATAGTCAAAGGTAGCATGCGCTAGGTCAAAAGGTCGTTGTTAAACTTTGTATATTCATATCCCCGATTAAATCAAATAAATAATTTAAAATAAGAGTCGATAGCATTGTTCGGACACCTAAGACACAACACTAGGAAGACCGAGCTTCGCACTAACATCGCACGTTCTAAGTTTGTTGGCTGCTTGTTTTTCTTTTTCTGTGTTGATTGTACTAATGGAGACGCAATTCTTTTCCTCTCCTGCGTGAATACAACCAATTTGGTGATATTTCTACATTGTTTCTTGAGTCAATAAACAATTAGAAATTTACCGACTTGTATTCGATTATTGTTGTGCACCCCTTATCTACCTATTGGCTTAGCGTTTGGCCTACCGGACTGTGTTGACCGTTATTCAAATGTCTGGTGCCCTTATTTACCAACCCTCAAGTTCGGCCATTTCCCTAAGCCTGGCCGGTGCACAGTCACACAGCCGCCACCTCCTCAACGGAGGTGTAGTAAACACTCTAGCTAAGTTGAACCATTTCAAGATGAGCTTGAGAACATGATGAGAGAGAGAAATCCAACAACCTAACAAATTTACGTTGTGGCGTATGTTATCTGACCGCACTTTGGTTTCAGGTCTTATAAAACCGGCACCAAGAAAGAAAGTTATAAAAAAAAAAACATAACTTTCCTGCCTTGCGCCAGTGCTATTGGTAACCATAAACTTCGTTTACTTGTGGGGGATACGGCAAATAAATCGGGAGCGTTTAGTAGCAAATTTGTCCCTGCAACAATGTTATATTCATATATTACCTGGATAGATACGGATTTGAAGCTTCGAAGAGCACAAATCTATCCATGATAATTGATGAACGACTGCCAAATGATGCAATTAACAGATAGCCAAGTGCGATTTTTTTACTAATGTGAAATAAGTTCGCTATTTGGCCAATCTGAAGGCTCAAATCGTAGTCCAATGAGAGCTCTTGATTCTTAGCTGAAATCCTTACTAATATTATAAATGCGAAAGTCACTCTGTCTTTCTTTCTGTTACGCTTTCACGCCTAAATCACTCAGCCGTTTTTGATGAAATTTGGTACAGAGATAAATTAGAGCTTGAGGAAGGACAAAGGCTACCTTTTATTGCGAGGGGGTTAAAATAGGGGATGTTAATATGTATAGAAGTTCGTCATTTTTGAAGATAAAACCTTGAAATTTTGTATTCCAGGCATCAAGGCACTTGATAATAAGTGAACAAACATTTCTTTCAGCGTTTTTGTGATTTCGACCCACATGGGGATGAAATAGGAGATGAAAGTCCGTATTGAAATTCAAGCGCCTGCGTAGCGCAGCATAGTGGGAGAAATATCACTGAATGTGGTCACCCGAACGGCCAGTCACGTTGGGACAGGTGAGTGCGAATATTAAAAATGAATGAGTTGTTTCGTAATCCATAGTTCTTTCGACTTTTTGCTTTGATCAAGTTTATGAGTAAAATAAATTGTAAATAGTTACAGCGGTTTTATTGATTTGTTTTAATAAAAATAGTTTTACAATTAAAACAAGAACATTTTTGATTCGTATAGGTCAGGTAGAAGATTTTCTTTTGTTTCATTAGTTTTTTCTTCTATATTCTGATATGCCTCAAAAACTCAAATCCAATTTAGCGCGTAGTTCCAGCAGAGCTCGCGCTGCGAAAGTTGCTAGAAGCTCAGAGTCTGAAGAGTAGTCTCAAACCCATTTGGCCTTAGATGCCGAGCGTCACACAGCTCAAAGAGCTGCTGAGACTGAAGGACAAAGAGTCAAGCGCGGCGGCTTCTAGATTCCGAGCATCACACAGCTCAAAGAGCTTCTGAAAGTATCAAAAATGCTGCCCAAAATAACTATTCCACGCGGACAAAGTCGCGGGAAAAAGCTAGTAAACTATAACTTGAAATGTGAATTGTCACAGTGAAAGTGCGAAGTATATCGCAATAAATTTTGATGTAAATTTCTATTAGAACCGTTGATATCCAGGTAAGTTTCCATTTCTAATTATATAAGTTGCAATGTCACATAACTATTATGATAAAGTTATCTACATTTACATGGTACTTCAAGTAAATCCTCATCTTCATCTGTTACCTAAAACTACCGTTTGGCATGAGAGCTGTTAGTTTTCTATATGTATTATTCAAGTATTTTCTGGCTCAAGAAGAATAAATTCTTCAAAATGCTCGGTTACGAATGAACTTAGCTTTTACAGATGCCGATCTAGAATATTCAATTAATCAATTGAAGAAATACAGACTGACAGCTCTCAGGACACTGACGTTAATGATAAAGAGCCAACGTTTGACAAAGTATTTCACAGCAAATTTCAAATGATAAAGAAAATGAGGATTATACCACATTACCGATAAATTGGAAGGTTAATCTGTGTCAGGTACTTGAATCAACAACAGATAGGATCAAACTATTTTTTAGAGACATTAGAAGAGAGTAATCAACTTAAGGATGATCGATATTCATCGATGTTAGAAAAACATCGATGCTCAGCGAGAAAACATTGATGTAAAAACATCGTTCTTATGTTTTTGAAAACATCGACACATTGATATTAAGAGAATAATATCGGAACATCGATATTACTCCAGGCGATGATGAAGCGTGGAGGTTATCTAGCCTTTAGCGTGAAGTAGGAATACAACATCTCTTTGATGAATGTTGTTAGCATTAGTTCACTGATCACTCACTTCACTCGGTTAGTTAAATTTGAGAATTTGCTCCTGTGCTTTGGCAACCTTCATTCCAAATCATCAAACATATATCAAGTTGTTTCCTATTCTATTCTTGACATCTTGACATTCTCGTGTGTAAGTAAGGCGACTGTTATTGGAGATTGATTTTCTTATAATGAAACTTTGCAAACGAAATAAGAGGTATGATAAATCTTCAATCTGTATTGATTTCTATTTCTTTCTCTAGTAAAGTTGCTGTTTTGCACTAATATGATCAAACAATTTACGGTAAACTAGCTTACTATATTGTTCCTTATAGGTTATGTTCACGTTGTGAAAAAAAATAACGAATTGGCTGAGATTAAATATCAAATTTTGATTGCGTGCTTTGCTTGCTTGTCTTGCATTGAAGTAAAGTTAAGAATTAATTTAAGGGTCTTGGCAGCTCTGGGTGCAGGTGAATGGAATGCTAAATACTGCTAAACGCCTTTCGTATTGCACGGTAAGTTATTGAATAAATCGATTGATTTTCGTTGCCGAAAATTTTCTTCCTTGCTTTGTTTCTTTCTTGCCAACGCAAGATTCATGCATCATGTTATTTCTAAGTAAAAGAATAATTCATTTACTAATTGAGCGATATCTCCCATGCTAAATTAGCACCCCTTAACGCGAGCACATTAATTACTAAAGAATATCACTCAAAAAGCTATAATAATCACAACCATATTTTCTTGCAATCTATCTACAGCCTCTTAAGGTGGTGAATAAATATAGCTAATAGTTCATTTTTGATCAACAGGTTATTAGAGATGCCTCCAAAAAGTCAATACTGGGAATATTTGGAAAAAATAAGTAATTCCAGCGCCAAATGTCGTTCCTGTGGGAAAAATATTGAAAACTGCTGGTAATACGCCTAATTTGAAATGTCATATGAATAAAAAACATCCAAATTTACTGCCTAAGGATGCCGAATGTACTAAGATTACTCCACTATCAACTCCATCAACTTTTAGAGTACCTAGTGCTGTGCCTTCAACTAGAACCGCTAATTATACATCGGAAATATCCGAATCAGGGAGTGATTATGAATCAGAAAAAAATGACACAGGCAGTACCAGAATATCATTCTCTCAACCAACCCTAAGCTCTAGTTTTCGAAGAATATCTGAATACGCTGATATGGGGTCAAAAGGAATTCTGTTGACAAATAGTATTTTGTACATGATTTGTGGAGACTCCCAACCTTTTCAAATAGTAGAAAATGTGCAACAGTGTCTTAACTGAGTAAAGTCGTATATTAGTTTTGTGCTACTACAGGGAGAGCAAAGGGAGGTCTCATAATATTCGTTACAAAATTAGTTAGGAAATTTTCCACAATTCAGAGAGATCTACACTGGCTTTTCCTGGAACTAGACTACAAAAACACTAAGATGATTCTGGGACTCATATATTTTTCACCTTCATATGATTACAATAATTTATTGAATTCATTTCGAATAACATTACATAGACTGATGGAGAAATATTCTGAAAGTTTGATTTTAATAGGAGGCGACTTCAACGCTAAAATTGGTAATGCAAATAAAGTAAATGAAGCAATTTTCTCAACTACCCGATTAGAACCCATACCTCTGTCAAGAGACGAAAGAATGGACAAAAAAGGGTTACAACTTTGAGAAATCTTAGAAAGTGACGACTTTTTCGTTATTAGCGGTAGATCTATCCATGATTACCCTGCTGAATATACGTACGTGGGGCCAAGGGGAAAAAGTACGATAGATTTAGTATTTTCCAATTTTAATCTTTTGCCGATTATTGAAGATTTTGAAATAAACAATAATATATTCCAACTGACCAAGTATGTGCACCCACAATTCTACCCGCAGCCTGTAAAAGAAGATGTAAAATTGAATTCTCGTGGGATGCCGAAAAGGCTGCTTCATTTTCAAGTACGCTGCATGAGACTATGATAGATTCTACATCTGCAAACAAGTCATTAGACTCCATATATGAAAATTCTTGCACCGTCTTAACAATCATATCCGAAAAGTAAATATGAACAGGAAGATTACCTTTTCTTGCAACCCGACAAATAATTATTACGGCAAGCCCTGGTTTGATGACAGTTGCAGAAGGCTGAAGAAAAAAATCAAGCGTTTACTTAGACGATGCAGGACAAAGAATTTCGAAGAGGAGGAGGTTCGTTCGTACCCTGAGGTAAAAAAGAATTATTAAGATCACACCAACAGAACACGGAAGGAGTACAATAACACACTAAAAAATAAGATCATCAATGTCAGTAATCCGAAAGAATTCTGGGAGTCAGTGAAGCTTTTGAAGCCAAAAATTTTTAATAATAACCCAATTCATATAAATCAGTGGCAAATACACTTCAAAACATGGTATAACGTCCATACAGTCTACAATCACACATCGTATCTTGACACAAGACATCCTCACCTCGATGCCGATATAACGTATGATGAGCTAAACATGGCATTAAGACAGCTCAAAGTGAATAAAAGTCCAGGTTTGGACAATATTACTAATAATCATTTGAAGCTGCTTACTGAAAACTGGAAAACTTATTTGTTGAATATGTTCAATGAGATTTTAAATCATGAGAATTTTCCTAAGAAGCTCACAAGGCTCAAATTGACGTTACTACACAAAAAAAGAGCCATGGACGTATCGGATAATTATCGTGGAATAGCTCTCTGTAACACAGTCCTTAAATTATTCACTTTTGTCATCAATGTAAGGCTGCAAACGTGGTCAGAAAGCTCCAATATTCTTCCTGAAGCTCAATGCGGCTTCAGTAAGGGCAGATCGTGTATAGACAACTTATTTGTAATTAACACTGTTGTCCAATCTGAGCTACTGAGAAATAAAGAAGGCTTGTACGATTTGTTTGTAGATTTTAACAAGGCTTTTGATTCAGTATCCTACGAAATGTTATGGCACAAAATGTATGAAATTGGTGTGAGTGGAAAACTAACACGTTTGCTCAGAAATATGTACAATTAAACTGAAATGGTTATTGATGTTAACGGTTCCTTCTCCAATAGTATACCCATTACTAGGGGTGTATTGCAAAGATAATGCACTAGCCCAATCCTATTTGCTATGTATATCGCCGACCTTGAATCATATTTTAGATCAAAAGGCTTAGAAGGAATCAATAATACTAATTCTACGGATATTTTAACCCTGCAATATGCCGATGACATTCTTATCTTTGCCAGAAATCCAAGAAACCTAACAAAAAAATTAGAGGCATTGGAAGAATACAGTAACATGCACAAACTGAAAATCAATGCATCAGAAACAAAAATAATGCACTTCCACCTGGGTAGACCTCCTAAATCAATTAGAAGCTACACATGTCAAGGATCAAAAATCGAAATAGCAAAGAAGTACACGTACTTGGGAGTAACGTTTGTTACCTCAGGACTCTTTAATACAAATACTCTTGAGTCTCTAAATAAAGCAAACAGAGCGTCTGGAACGGTAAAAACTACCATGAGGAGATCTGGTACATACAATTACTGTACTATGCTAAAACTTTTTCATTCTGTCGTTATTCCAACATTACTCTATGGATCTGAGATGTGGGTAGTCAGCCAGTTAGAAGTGTTAGAAAAATGTCAGTCTGATTTTTTCGAGTCTTTCTGGGGCTGGAACTCGACTACACCCAATTATATTATGAGACATGAATGCGACCAGCACAAATTGGAAATATTAGTTATAAAAAGATTACTGCTCTTCTGGTACAAAATTCTTCTTATGGCGGACCATAGATATGTCAAGGTTTGTTACGGAAGACTATTACATATCAACAATGCACGTAACATCGATATTACAAAAAAACTGAAATATAACTGGGCCACACGATTACAAGAAATACTACATAAAGTAAACTATAATTGGTTATGGGAGGCTCAGAATTCTTCACAAGTAAAACAAGAAATAGACAATATACAGCAATTGTACATCAATTTGTACGACCAGGAAGATTTTGAAAGAATTAACAATTCTTCATATGACCTTTTATACAGACAGTATTCAAAAGGAAGATACCTTATGGAAGTCCGTGCACCTTATCCAATAGTGAAATTGATTACACAATTACGGGTTATTAACAGTAACATCTCAAGAATTTACATAGAAGGAAAACTACATTTATTCCATGCAGATGAATTCTGCTCTATTTGTAATCTCTTGAATAACGACACATTGGAATATTTCTTTTTTAGATGTCCGATTTTCAATTCGCTAAGACAACATTTACTTTTCCCAACTATCCATGAGACTACAAATTCACTGGCGTACCTACTCGGCAGAGTTTCGGATAGAAGGACGATATATGCAGTCTTCAACTCAATTATCGAGCCTTTATTTTGAATGAATGAGAAAAAAATTAAAATAATAGTTATTTACGTAATCAGTTATGAAAAGTGCCATATTGTTTGACGAAACGTAATATTTGCCAAAACGAGCGTAGCGAGTTTTGCAAATTACGTGAGTTTCCTAGTTTGTTTGAAAATTGAGAATTAATAAAGAAAATATTACATTATAATAGGTTATGTTTATTTTGTTGTATAAAACATCGATGTTTTCGGACATCGATGTTTTTCTTCCGATATATATCGTACATCGATATTCTTGAGTCGATGTTAACATCTATGTCAACATCGATGTTTTAATAATATCGATCATCCCTATAATCAACTCTCAAGAACCTGACCGAAAATAGAAGAAACTGAAAATCTCAACGAACAGACCGGAATGTAGAGAGTTCATAGGTATGCTAGAAGAATTTTTCTCCTGCGTAACTGAGACTGTTTTTTTTTTACCCTATTTTGGGTGATGCCCGAATGACACATAAGGTATAATAGGTATAAATTCCCTTCTAGGTTATCATCAGCTTCCAAGTATTGCAGATTATTGGTCAAGTGCATCCGATTTTTCGTTGCCTGTTCTAGGTGAAATAATGGCGATAAATACATGAATTGCCGAACTTATTTTTTATTTTGCATATCTATCATTTGTCAACGTAAGGAGAGACAGATAGAATCTACAAGATTAGACCTTATGGGAAAAAACCTAAGTCGCATTAGTAGCACAGGTAGTGCAGGTGGTCTGCCAGCAGTAATGATTTTTTGTCAAAATTTACTCAAATATGATTAGGTTTATCAATATAAATTTTGGCTGGATAGATAGCTTATATAATGTTCTAATAGAATGACTATTTTTTATTGTCAACAAATCTCTATTAAAAGAGAAATATCAAAAAGATATATTTTTTTTGCCATTCACCCAATTAGATAATTATTCTACTGGGTAATAATATTAATTTTCACTTGGCGAAAGAAAAATTTGAATATAATTTTTCCAATTTGAATATATTTCAACAAAATAATTTAATTTTTCACGTACAAAAATAGCGAAATAGATGGACTACTTTCCACTCGATTATCTCGGCGTAGTAGTGGTACTTCAAAGATTGTAGGGGCCAGGAGCAGAAGGAGCTTATGTAATTGAATTATGGTTTAGAGCAGAGGCTTAAAGAGAGAACAAAATATGTATATTTTGAACAAGCGATTGCTGTCTATTCGTAATTTATTTGCCAAATCAAAAATATGTGTTTATCTTTCTTATGAAATTGGAATTTCAATTTTTAAAACTCTTTTGAGAATGATTATTGACACTTTTACCCACTATGATTATCATTTTTAAGTTTGAATGCTTATTTGAGAGCTGTAATTAATCAATGATTCCAGAATACTTGTTACTTAATCAATAAGCTTCTAAAGATATTTTCAAGAAATTCTTAAAGTAATTGTAAACTAGTTTGAATGAATAGTAGCCACGCAAAAAATGCGAATAATTCCAATTACAATACTCTAAATAGATTTCAATTCAAATTCTATGAATATTACTTCAATAATTTCTTATTTTCCTGAATTTTATTTAGCAATCGGTTATTAAATAATAGTAGATTATTTAAAGAGTATATAACTCATTTTCCAGGATGATGCTAACACGAACCAAAGAAGAATGTTGTAATTATCTGAATGAAATACAGATACTGTGGAATGGATAATTTTATATATTAAAAGTTAGACATATAACATATCTATATTTAAACAGTCAGAGGTGGAAGCAGTTTCACTATCACAATCAAAAATTACCATTTCCATCAAATTTAGGAATATAGAGAATTGGTATTTGTTGTATATTATTCGATTCGAAAACAATTTTAGTATATAATCGTACAGTAAGTCCAACATATGCAAATTTCATTAACTTACAAGTTGATTTAATGGGCTGTAACTCTAATTTTCAGTAAACAAGTGTAATTTTTTGTTTAATACATTTATCTGTCAGTGAAAGTGATTTCCGGATTATAACTGAACAGTGACTATGTCGGTACTTAGATATATCCGATAATCAAGGGAGCAAATACAACAGTTTTAGCGGCCACTATTTTCACGACAAACAGCTTTAATGGGGATTTCGAAATTATCGAGAAAGATTTATGGATGAATTAACTCGAAAATCTTGAAATTGGGATGAATATTATGAAGGATCTATTCGATGTCTCTAATCCACCAATGTTGAATGGTATCTAAATGATGAAATTTTGAAATGTCCTCAGTTGTCTTTGTATTTTGGTATTGTTTGGGTGAATTTAATTTCTACATAATGATATCAATTTGTGTGTGAAAATCTTCCTCTTCGTCCATTCTGATATCGTGAATGCATTGGGGTTGACTTTGAAATCGGATTGAAAGGTTAGCGTGGTATGGTGCGTCGAGCATGGTCAGAACAGGCAAATCCTGCACGTTAGTTGGGTGCAAAGCACCGTCATTCAAAAATATTAACCACTGTGGCTTGATGAGCATTGATCATAGCACAATAAGTTCGGTCAGAGCGGGTTCAGCCCGCTTGTTAGTTCGAGTGCGAGACATTGCAAGCTGAACACACACTGACATACAAAACAGTAGTAGAAATGAGGGCGGATCAAAAAGATCAGTGATGTTGAATGTCGATGCAATCTCAAATCTTTCTGCAAAAACTGAGTCTATTTTAAAACCATGATAATTATAGAACGTCAACTATTCTCCGCTCGTATAATTATGTTTTTCTATTTTTTTTTGCTCACGGCTATAAGCTTGGATTTTACTAACTCAAAATAAGTTTATTAATTATTCTTCTTTGTTCTATTCTAGGCGGTTATAAAAGGGAATACAACTGGCAAAATTTCATTTCTTGGTGCAAGGAATGAATTTTGTAGTATTTGTGCTCGAGCCGCGAATAAGAATAATAAACTGATAGAGCACAATTGCTACGGAAATTGGTCAGGATCTTCATCGGCAATAGAAGCTGATATTATTGTCGAAGGTCTTAATAATAGTGAAGAAATGCATGGTCTGCGATATCTGGAGTTTATTGGCGATGGAGATTTCAGTGTATTCTCCAAAATCAGGGAGAATGTTAGTTATGGCAGAAATGTGAATAAAATTGACTGCTTGAATCATGCAGTGAAAAACTATGATAAACATTCATATAAAATTAAAGATGATAAGAATATATCTGTTTCTGATCGTGAATGGTTAACTACAAATCATATAAAAGAGTTCCAGGAAATAGCTATGTTATTTTCAAATTTCAATAAGAATGGAAACATTGAGAATCTTGAAGAGAGTCTGCAAAATGGTCAAATGCATATATTTGGTAATCATAAGAAAAGCCAGACATATTTCTGTAGCCAAATTGGTTAAACAGACAGTAACGACGAAATTCAAAGTAATTCATTGTTTATTCACGTGAATAGTGCACTGAATTCTTTGTTGAAGCACAGTTCTAAATCAATTGCAAATAAGAGCAATAATAAATCGGAATGCTTCATGTCAATATTGGCCAAAGTTAATGCCGGAAAAAGGCTCAACCCAATTCAACGAGGCTCTTTCCAAATGAGAACCTGTCTTTCTGGGCTTCAGTATAATAATAGCTGTTAATGGTATTCCAAACCATGGAGAAAAATAGCCAAAAGGATTCCTGGCAAACATTTCAAAAAGTTTATTTCACAACGGTCAAAAATCTCAAAAGCGAGGCGAAATTTGAATTTAGCTTACAGAAAAGCAAAAACCACAGAATGTACAATTCTCGATTTGAATTATGGGCCAAATTCAATAAGGCCTGATCTTTTAGATGAAGAATTGGACTCCAAGAGAAAAGGATTATTAACTAAACTTCAAGGATCAAGAAAAGACAAGGAAGAAATATTATTGAAAACAATTGGACAATTTGGAAATAATAGATACGAGAATGAGAAAGAAAATAGATTGGCTGCTTCTAATTTTGGTGCAGTTGTTAGACGACGCAAAAACACCTCATGCCATAATTTGTTGGAAAGACTTCTATTTTCATCCAATCTAAGCACCGATGCCACACGATATGGGAAAATGAAGGAGTCAGTGGCCATAAAAAAATTTGAAGATAAAACTGGTTTGTATGTTTCCTCCAGTGGTTTTTCTGTGGATACTAATTTTGGATATCTAGGCGCTTCTCCTGATGGTAATAAACTACTTATATTCAATTTGTATTTGTAATCACAACTTTTTCTTCTCAAGGAATTATAGATGAAAATGATATCGTTGAAGTGAAATGTTTATACAGTTTGAATAACAGTTCAATGAGTCTAGCAGAAGCAGCCGCAACTGAACAAAATTTTTGTTTATCTTCACAAAATGGAGTACTATCACTAAGAAGAACACATCATTATTATTATCAGGTTTGAAATCAAGTTATAATTATCGTTGGAATGTTTTAGATCCTGTTCTGATCTTACATATACAGGGGCAATTGAATATTTCCAACCATAGTTGTTGTTATTTTATCATTTACAGAAATGACAACGTTGATGCTTCCATCAAGAAAATTGAGAGAAATACTATAATCTGGGAGCAAACCATGCTACAATACTCTCATTTAACATATGTTGACTCAAGGATCTTCGGGTTGAAAATTAATACATTATGGACATTATACCAATTCTTATCTACATGTGGATGTTCCGGAAACCTCAACCGGTAACCATCTTTAGCAATATATAATCTAGAATCAAAAATACAATAAATGATTAAGACAATATTCTAGATCAATAAAATTGCAAGCAGCAAACCAAAAGCCTGCTTTCACAGAAATATTATCGTGAATTAGAGAGATACCGTGTTTTTTATGCTGTGATTGACCCAGTTCATTCATAATTCATTTATTTTCTAGAGACACAATTACATGTATGGAGAACATCAAAGAAAAAAAATGCTAACATATTAAATACAAAGAGTACAGTAACAAAAGTGAAAATAGATAACAGTACTGCAGAAAACGGGAAAAAAAATTTGAATGCCGTCAAGAAATTCATTTAAGTCGTAGAAATTATGTTGCAAAAGATATGATTTCGAATCCTTTTTAATTTTTTTGCGTTGTTTTCTGTCTCAATTTGATCTGGCAGTTTATTAAAGATTCCTAGACCTAATCTGGTTGGAGAATTGTTAGCAACATTAATTTTAGATGTTGGAATATAGAAATTATTTTTATATCTAGTATCATATGTATGTAAATTTGAAATATTAGTGTACGATGTTTTACTTTTACGAATAAAAAGACAAATTCCATAAGTGAGAATGCATTACATAGTCATGACATTGAGTTCTTGAAAAGAAGATCTACAGGAAGAACTGTAGGTTAAATGAGCCATACAGCGTATAACTCTCTTTTGAGCAACAAAAACATTTTTTGCGGAATTTGATGAGCCCCATAGGCATATACCGTAGCGTAGACGGGATTCAAAGCAGGCATAGTAAAACATTAGAAATTGTTCAATATTTAGATAATTTTCAAGATGACGCATTTGATAACAAATAGAATTTAGATCAGCCACAAGTTTGTCACAATGAGGCTCCCAGCTCATATTTTTGGTGATTAACATGCCCAACAAGCATGTTAAAATATCGTTTTTTTTTGTCTTTTCCCCGAAAATCAGATCATTATTTTGGTGTCCAGGACGCATATGAAAATACAAAATTTTAGTCTTGTTTTCATTTCAAAAAAGATTATTGTCGAAACATCATGAACTTAGAGATTGTATAGTTTGATTACTTTTTCCTATAAGCTCTTCTTTTCTAGAATCCGAGATGACCAAAGTTGTGTCGTCAGCATGAGGAATTGGAGTGCAGTTCTCAGAAAAGACTTCACAAAGATCATTTATATAAATTATAAACAGAAATGGTGCAAGTACAGTACCCTGTGGTACACCAATATTAATATGTGCATAATTAGAGTTTATAGTGTGTTCATTTGATAATTTATCGGTATGTGTAAGGAAAACTAACTGACACTGATCCATTAAAAAAGTAGAAATCCAGTTTAGGGCAACACCACGAATACCAATACATTCCAGTTTATCTATTAAACGACTATGGTCAACACAATCGAGAGCTTTGGTGAAATCACAGAAAATACTGATTGGGTGCTCTCCTCTATCTAAACTTTCATTAATTTTTCTGAAGAAATACATTAAAGCGTCTGTTGTTGAGTTATTAGATCGAGAACAAAATTGTTTGTTTGCGATAGCACAGTTCTGTCTAATAAAATTTTCAAGACTGTTAAGGAAGCAATATTCCAAAATTTTAGAGAATCCTGAAGCAAGAGCTATAGGCCTGTAATTGTACACATTTTTCTTATCACCTTTTTTGTGAACCGGTACTATTTTATTGGATTTTAGGCTTTGCGGGAGAGTACTATATTGGAGAGACAGATTGACTACAAATGATGAAGGAGGCGCAATCTCATCAGCAACGGCTCGTATGATACAATTTGGAACATTGTCTGGCCAACTAGAGATATAATTTTTCAGTTTACTGATAATTATTCCATATAATTCAGTTTCAATTAACGGATTTGAAAATAGACTATTTATATGATTATGTTTAGTTAGTAGTTTATAAGGCGCTCGGGCCAGACGACTCTGTGCATCTGACAAAGACAGCAAGTGAGGGGAGATAGAGAATCAACGTGTAGAAGAGAGATCGAAGACTAGAAAGAGAATTGAGAGAGGCAGCACGAAATACATGTAGCCAATGGTAGTCGTTAGTGCGAGTAGTTTATAAATCGCTCGGGCCAGACGACTCTGTGCATCTGACAAAGATAGCAAGTGAGGGGGAGATACAGAATCAACGGCTAGAAGAGAGATCGAAGACTAGAAAGAGAATTGAGAGGTCACCAACTGAATAATAAGAAATAGAAGATCTCAATGAGCGTGTTCGAAATGTGGCTCCATGGGCGTAGGAATAGCTTGAAACTTTGGTCTGTAGTTTGGGTTATGAAAGGCCGGCAAGTGAGTCGCCATTGATTCATAAAGATATTACTATTAGCGGTGTTTGGTTTTGTTAGAATGACTACGCTACTGAGAACGATATGGTTTGTTTATAAAAGCTGATATGATTGAAATGAAACACTGAAATAAATAAATAGAGTTTTTTATTTCCTCTTATGAAATACATATTCTTATATTAGATATAAATACATGGTAGATATTAAATATAAATTACAAAAAATTTCCTTTTGGAATCCATGAATTGTGCTTGTCATCGAAGCCTAGCCAACGTATAAAATACCTATTGCCACGACGTTTTTTAACTTTTTCTACAAGATAGCTGTCAGGGAATTTTGTTTTTTGCAATTCTTCTTGATAGGAGCTTCCTTTAATACGATTTTCTTGAAAATCCTCTAATAGATATGTTGCAGGTATAGTATTTTTAATCACGGCAATTTTGAAAACTTCTGTTGTCCAATTCGGTGTGTACGATGTTTCAAATACATGTTTATATTCACTCATCCGTACTTGATCACCTACGTGGAAAACTGTCTACTTGAATTGTTTCAAAATATTCATAGATCTTATTTCATAAGCTGCAATATGTGTTGATGCTGTTACATCTGCAGGTTTCATTTTTATGGTACGATGTTTCGAATTATTATACGTGGCAACAAGATCGTTCAAAATATCAGTCCATTTATGTGATCCTCTGGAACTAAATTCTCGCCACATTTTTTCTTTTAACGTTCGATTCCATCTTTCAACAATGCTTGCTTTCAAATGGAAATAAGTAGAGTAATGATTAATGTTGTTTTCGTAAATTAAATTCTTGGAATCACGATTATAGAATTCTTTTCCGCCATCTGTCCGCAAATTTTTCGGCCTCCGACCACTGTCACATTTACACCTGATTTATTCGTTACGGGTATGGCCCACGCATCTTCAAAAAAATGTATCTATGACGATAAGAATAAACTTAAAGTTACCATTTTCATTAGCATAAGATGTCATATCAACTAAATCTGCTTGCCATAGATCATCAAATCCTCGTACTATATTATGGCGTCGCACAGTGGTTCCAAGTCTCGAAAAGCTGGCCAAAACTTCCAAAAATTAAAATTTGATTCAGAGAATTTTGATTGGTTTGGAAGCTAGAGGAATGATTGTTTCATCAAATCGCAAAAGAGGAGTCACCAACTCTTATCCCTTGGTCTGTATGGTCACGTTATAATTAGCTTACGTCAGATGAGCACGCGTCGCGCGAGAAAATAGAGGAGAAAACGTTTTGTTATTTATCAAAAACTTGAATGAAAAGCGTTTGAGTTTAATTCAACGTCATGGAGATAACTTCTGCAGGTATGTTTAAGATATTTTCACTCTAATACAACCTTAATCTATTTTTCATCTTATTGAAATAAACATAATTTGATACCGTTACAAAAATGATTTAATTTTAGAAACTTTTATACTCAGCTGGATTAAAATATGTATATACCACAATATCCCGCGAAGATTTGAGTGAACGGTTTTAGTTCATGTTATTGTCTTTCAAAATTCACAGAAGTTAGCTGCCAATAGGTGCCTATTATGCTGTAGTAGGTTTTTATCTGCATCTATGTGTTGCTTGACTGTTTGGCCGAGCGACTCATGGACGTGAAAATTAATATCATTAAAGCATGATATGTACTTTTCGGCAGCCAAATGTCAAGAATTTCGTTGTTTCAAATATTCCGAGTCTCCATTTGTTAATAAATTTCCCAATTTTTTATGCTTGTATCCTTTTCAGGATCTAATAATGAACAATTGCAATATACCCGGAAAGAAGTTTTCATAATCGTCAAAGAGCATTTGAAAGAGAAATTGAATATTATAATGAAACATATGATGGAAAAAATTTCCGAAAATTGTGGGCATCCGATACATGTGCCTGGAGATATGAAAGCGTCCTTTTCAAAATTATTCTATAAAATGAGAACTATGTGGCAAAAGGTTAATAGAACAGAAGATATTTTTTTTACAAAATACGAGGAATGGCTCAATGCACCTATATTTTTTTCGATACCTGCTACTTATCAGAAGGCTTTAACCAATGAAGGCGGCCGCCCTTCTACAGAATTTGCATCTTGCAGTGATAGGTCTAAACGAAGAAAAACTGAAGAGATTCGTGCAACATTAACCTCGGACGAGTTGGCATATGCTACTCAAATGAGTTTACGCTCTGCAGGAAAATTGGACGCTTCGAAACTAGTGAAGGAAGCAACATTGACGAGTCCATTGAGAGCTTCTAGATACCGAAGAGCTTTTCAATCAAAATCAGAGAATACATTATCTGACGATGCTGCACTTTCCGTTTACGTGGAATATAAATTTTCTAAAAGTCAGTATCAAGGACTTAGATCAGTGAGTAAGGAAAATCACTGTAAACTGTATCCTTCCTACAAGAAAGTGTTACAAGCAAAAAATCGTTGCTATCCTCTTCGTACGGCTATTTATATTACAGAGAGTAGCGCAGAGGTCCATTTACAGGCTTTATTGGATCATACAATTGAGCGAATTTTATACCTCCAAAGTGACGTAATTCGAAGTTTGGGTGAAGAATATGATGGTATTATGGATTTTATTTGCAAGTGGGGCTGCGATGGAAGCTCTGGACAAAGTCTATATAAACAAACGATCGATGATGACAGCAAATCAGATGCGAATGTGTTCTTCACTTCAGTTGTGCCATTACAACTCATATCGAACAATCAAGATTCAAAGGAGCAAATTGTGGTTTGGAAGAATCCCAGGCCTTCGTCATCCCGATTCTGTAGACCCTTAAGACTACAGTTTCTACACGAAGACAAAGAGTCAACAGTCAACGAAGCTCAACACATCGAGGAACAGATCTCGTCACTTGTTCCTTTCGAAACTGTAATAGGTAGGAAGAGAATTTTGATTGTGTACAAGATGGCATTCACAATGGTTGATGGCAAAGTGTGCAACGCATTGACATCTACGAATTCTGCGCAACGTTGTTATTTGTGTGGAGCTACAAGCAAAGATTTCAATGCAATCGATGCTATTTTACAGAGAAAGATTGACGAAAATAATATGAAGTTTGGGTTGTCGACATTGCATGCCTGGATACGTTTCTTTGAATGCTGCTTGCATTTGTCCTACAAACTCGGCGTAAAAAAATGGCAAGTGCGCAGTGCGGAAGAGAGGCAGGTGACAGAAGACCGCAAGAGGATAGTTCAAAATGAATTTCGCTTGAAATTAGGACTGATTATCGATCGTCCAAAGCCAGGATATGGAAGTACTAATGACGGGAATACAGCTCGGCGTTTTTCCGAAAACTCAGCTGTGTCTGCTTCGATCACAGGAGTAGATGAATATTTAATTGAACGCTTCCACGTGATTCTGCAGGTTATTTCGAGTGGACATGAAATAAATTGTAATAAATTCCAAGAATATGCGGTGGCAACTGCAAAAAAATTTGTCGAACTTTATCCATGGTATCATATGCCTACTTCGGTGCACAAGTTGCCAATTCATGGACCACAAATAATAGCCCATGCATTGCTACCAATCGGTCAATTATCCGAAGATGCTCAAGAAGCTCGAAACAAAGACATTAAAAGATATCGTGAAGACTTCTCGCGAAAATGTTCCAGAGCGAAAACAATGGAAGATATTTTCAACCGACTCATGGTAACTTCCGATCCGTACATCTCTAGTATCAGGAAGCTGCCAGGAAAGAAGCTGAAGACTTTATCCCGAGAAGCTGTGGAGCTACTACTTCCTCCTACAGTGACTGTTCCAACCAAAACGGAACCTAGTACAAAAATTGACACCAGATCAGAAGTCGATTCAGAATCTGACGTGGACTCCGATTCTTCGTACACTGATTCGAATTAATTGTTTATATGAAAATTCAGTCACAATTTTTTTTATAATAAACAAAATCTTTCTATCAGAGTATATTTTCACATGTGTGGCGGCATAGTGAGTCTGCCATTTTGTTTACGGTAATTTCTATCTTGGATTCGTGATTGGTGATCTCATAAATCCCGGTTTATGAATTTTTGTTTGAATCTAAGTTAATTTGAGGTTTTGACCAGCTTTTCGGGATTTGGTCCCACTGTGCGTCGTTGGAAATAACGTCTAGCTGATCTGTGTGATTCATTTGTCGGTAATCTTCTAGTATCATTCATTTCTTCTAATTTCCTTGTACATTTATCAAGTGTGATATTTGTTCCTTAAGTAGATTCATTTCCGTTGAACTTTTCTTTTTAATAACTTGTAATTCTTGACGGAATGGATTTAAAATAGAATCAATTATAATTTTCTCTTCGTTACTTTTTAGTGTTTGTAGTTGTTCAAAATTATCGAGTTTTCGATCTCAGCGTTCTATTTCTTGATTCAAATTATCAACCACAATAGCAACACTATCACGTACAGTTTTCAAATCTTTTTGCACTTGCGGATCGTTGCTGCTGTTATCTTTTAATCCATCGACATACTTTTCTGTAGCAGCATCGTCTGGATTGAAAGAAAGCCCAACTTTGGTTAAACGTCTGTTGTTGAAACTTGTAGCATCTTCACTGGCTAGAGAGAATGGGTATTCTCGTAGAGAAGAATGATTTTTTTCACCAGATGTAATAAAAAACGTCCAAACTTGTCGAGTGACATAATGAGATTGACTTTATTCTATTATTCCTTCTTCTCTTAGCTCTTCTTCTATTGCAGCAATCTCCCCATTTAGACCAGTTGCACGAGAAGAATGAAGCAAATGTAATCGTTCAATTAATTCATTAGGATCATTCCAGTACTTAAAATCAATAGATTTTTTTGAGATCGGTAACAAATTACTACCTCCTTTACCAGTCACTGGTATGAAGTACTGAATTATATTTTTATACTCATAACTTTTATTCTTCATAATATTGGCTTCAGGTGAATAATTTTTTCTGTAAGCATTTGTACCTATTACTATGGTCTTATGAGTAATTAAGTCATCCAATGTATAAAATTCATCGTTAGGTTTAGCAAGAAATAGTAGCTGGGCAAGACCTGGTGTTACTCTGTATTGTGTTCCATGAATAGTGATGAAGTCATCCTTATTCAATGTAATAAATGCATCTCCTATTTTAAACTTATTACCAACACGTCTTCCGCCATATCGTTGGTCGAACAGTTTATTGGGGACATAGTCAAAAATCAACTCTTTAATGTATCTTTTTGTGATGGGTCCGACATGCTTATACAAATATTCTTCTACCTTTTCGTGTCCATCCACTGTTTGCAGTAATGCTCATTCTCTTATAATATTCTGCTTATCACACATAACATCATCAAATATAATAAGAGAATTAGGTTTTGCTGATTGAGGTCTGACAATATCTTCATTACAATCGAAACAGTAGTAGCCAATTTTAGGAACCAATTTTAAAGCTTCATCCAATGTAACATACTTAGAGTTGATGTCGTGTTTTTGAATATAAATAAATATTCTCAAATTTTAGACCGTTTGGATCTTCAATAAGACTTAACATTACATTAGTTTTTCTACGATTGGAACATCTACAAATAATTGCCCTTAAAGTATCCGGAAATAAATAACCGTGTCTATACGAACGTGTTCGACTTGAATTTGGATCAACAGGATCAATATTCTGCACTTTCAATGTAACAGGTTGTTTTATTATCTTCATGGTCATTGTAAGAATGATTACTTTTTCTCACCAAGGACATATTTATATAAACTTGGATACTTCTAACTTGCCAGTACATAAGTAGCTACTGGCATGTCAACATCACGCTATTTAAAAAGTGGAAAAGGTGTTGTCGATTCAGTAATCAAACGACTTCCCGTTGAGTTACATATTCCCGGATATCAATATTGTGGACCAGGTACAAGACTCTAAGAACGCTTAGAACAATTAGACAAGGCTTGTAGAGAGCACGACATGGCGTATTCTCAAAATAAAAAGAATTTGAACGCCCGCCACCAAGCAGATAAGGTGTTAGAGAATAAAGCTTTCGATAGACTATTTACACGTGATTCTACACTAGGAGAAAAGTTAGCAGCATTTGGTGTCGCCAACACAATTAAACTTAAACGAAAATTAGGAATTAAATCAAAGGCAGTTAACCGAAAGCGTAGGAGACCAACGTTCACTAATATCACAAAAACTGCAAAAGAGGCTATAAAATCTAAAGTGAACACCAAAGCAAATGTAGATGATGCAATTGCACAAAACGTCATGAAAACTGCTTTAAAAGCAGCAAATCGTGAAGTAAATAAATTTAAACCTACAAAACCAACTGTACCAAAAGACCGTATCATACCATTACCAAAGGTTGGAAGTATTTTGCCACTGATACCTATTTTCTCTGGATTATCAGCCCTAGATTCTTCCTTGAGTTACAGCGTTCACAAGTCTTGCAATATTGTTCTACGTCTTCTCGACAACCAACCCAGTAGTAAGGTTCGCGGACTTAATCGAGTGTCTTCTTGATGCCAAAATGTCCCCCGCTGTTACCGTTATGCAATTGTTCCAAAATTCGCTCTTTCAAATTTTTCAGCATCGGAGCGCTCCCATAGTCGGTATAGTGAGTCATTTCTGACTGCCAGAGAATTCCATTGTGCCAAATATGCCTTCATGATCGGATCCATAGCTGACGTTCACTGGAAAACAGCCTGCTGGCAGTCTTAATCCACTCCATGATCGATTTCAGTACAGGATCATTCAGTTGAGCCTGTTGCGTCTCGTGCATCGATAATACAGATCCATCTTGCTCAAATTCTTCCACTCTGGTAATGTTAAGAGATCGTTCACGTTCCTCCTGCTTACGACAGTTATTACAATCATCGTTACATGGTCGATATGACAGAGAATCCACATTAGTATGAGTTTTTCCGGGTTCCGTTCGTTTTAACTTGCCAGTATCCACTTTGCAAGTCTAAGGTGGAGAGCCATTTTGAATTTCCAACAGCATCGAGGGTTTCATCGATCCTTGACAGGGGGTATGAGTCTTTCATTATCACCTCATTCAACTGCCAGTAATTCACACAAAACTGAGTAGAACCATCTTTCTTCTTCACCAAAACAATCGGAGAGGCCCACGGACTTGCCGACGGCTCAATGGCTTCTCTCTTCTGCATGTCGGTTACTAATTCTTGTACTTCATCAATCCGGGATGAAGTTATTCGCCCTGGGGGCTGTTTTACTGGCTGTACATCTCCAATATCGATTTTATGCTGAACTAGATGTGTGCGCCCAAAATCACTTGAATCCTTAGCAAAGATATTCTGGAATTCCAGCAGCAAATAGCGTAGCTTCTTTTTCTGTTAAGTGAGTGCTGCTTCTATTGAATAAATCTTGAATTGTGTGACATAGTTCTCTTGAAAATGGAGTCTTCTTCATGATTGTTCCTTTTATCTCACGAATCAATAGTAGATATAAGAAGCAGTATTTGAACCAATCTCAAGGTCATCAGTGATGAGAACGTCTTGAGTTTTCTTGGCCAACGTCTTAAGAACTGATAAGAGAACGTCTTGAGTTTCGTCTTAAGAACTTGAAGACGTTGGTCAACGTTTCCTTCGAGGTATGCAGCGCGTGTCACTATTCTTTACTAGCTATGTGAAATTTTCCAGATGCATGTATACTCTGCCATCTATGAATGAGTAGTTTGAACTGTAAAAAAGATATCTTCCAATTGATGGAAACTTTGAAGTGATGAACAATGAATAAAAACTGTAATTATGTTTTTTTTTGAAGATAGAATGAATACAGGATGTGCATGTGCGATAATAAAATTTTTTGATAATTTTTTATCCGTTTTATTTTTGCAAACTATTATCGTATCATTTTATGTTTGAAAGACATCAAAATGAGTTGTGAGTTGTAAGTGTGTTCAAAGTTGATATATTTTTTGACAAAAATATATGTTTCAGTTACAGCACAGGTACAAATGGTTATGGCAATCCAGAAGTTTTTGATTAATGAGTTAAACGTGAGTGACAGTGTTTTTCTATTTTTAAACAGTCGATTTTTGAAAGTGTTTGTTTTTTAGATGACTGATTTTGATGAAATTTCGTTTGAGAAGCCAGCGCCCCATGCCACCCTCATATATGGTGGCGAAATTGAAGATTTGGGGAACCTCCAGCTGTGACGGGCTGGAGGAACAATTCATGTATATGTAAGTACATTTAGAAGTGATTAAGAAATTTTTTTAATTTTCTTTTCTTTTTTTTAGAACATCCATTGACAGTATGAATCAATAAGGCTTTTTCTCAACACTTGATTACTATTTACATCTGAATTAACACCTTATGTTATTCTTTTCTGTTATATTTCATATGTGAATTGTGATATTTATTTTTGACAACCTATTTAGAAGCGTAAAGCTCCATTTATAGGTTGTTTCCTATTTGAAAATTTTTTTTCAATGGTTTCTTCTAAGAGTAGCGAGTAAATATTTTTTTTTTTCATTTTAAGGAAAAAAAGGAAGAGATTTAGGTGGAAACAGGTAATGTTATGATTTGATTTTTTTTTATTCAATTAACAAAAGAAAATATAGATATTCTTCTAACTTATTTGGAAATGTTAAGTGCTATATGGTTTTATAATTGTATATACAATATTTTCTATTCAATTTTCATATAGGGTCTTAGAAAACAAAATTACAACTGAGAGCAGCTAGTGTACAGGTGGTGTATTAAATCATATATATTGTGAATATGTAGTGAGTTATTGATTTTTATTACATTTTGGAATTTTGCTATACTATTTTTCTTGGTAACAGTGTCTTAAGAAATGATAAGAACGTAATTAGATTCCTTGTTTCATTTTTTTTATCAAATTTTTGTAAAGGTTGTTTTAAGAAGCCAATTTAGAACTGAAAATGAGTAATATAAAGATGGAGTATTGAATTATACATATAGTAATTATAAAGTACTTCAAATATATGAGTGTATTTGATTAAAATATTGGTATTGTTAGTCTGAATCAACAATTTCTATCATATCTTGGTTCGGTTGACTCAAGTTTGGTAGCAATATACTAACTTCTGAAAAAAAAAACGGGATTTCAAATACAAAATAATAAAATCTATACTTAATAAAACTTACGTAATATATATAATGTTCGATTATTTCTAAATAGAAGAACTGTTCCTTCAACATTTGGTTATGCTCCTATGAACATTAATTGTGCACCAATATTCGGTTTTCCAATAATATATTCGTCGAAGTGACTTTGTAACTATGAGAAAAATTGTATTATTAGTTGATAAAATCGAAGAAAAGAAATACATATGTGTACGCTTCCCAGTAGAAATAGAACTTGAACAAGTAAAGCTATAAAAAAATATATGTTACTAAATTTTTTACGTATTATGTTTTGACTTACATACTGAGAGGGCCCATGATTTCTTTTCTACTTTCAAAATGGGCTTTAATTTCCTATATCAACAAAAATAAGAGCTTGAATAATCAACTGTTATGTGAAAGACTGAATTTTGTTTCATTTCATCTGTTAATTTCAACTAATCTGCTCAAGTATAACACAAAATACAGGAAATAAAGAGTGATGAGTCATTTTTTCACAAATTATGTATTAAGCAATAAGCTTTGATTTTCACAATTTTACGTTCATTCATGTTTCAAAGTCTGCAGTGTCACCGATAGAATGAAAGTAAAAATAAGTGAACGTAGTTATGTGTGGCAACAGTAATGCACAAAATATAGTTCTTAAAAGTTCTAAATGCTCTGTTTGTTCTGGGACGAGTCACCATAATAAAATAAAACGCTTAACTGAGAGCCCAAAAGGTATTTGTAACTTAAACGCAGTAACGCAGTAGAAAAATCATATTTGTCAAAAAAGATTTTCGGTATTAAGATTCGAACCGGAATCGAGATTCGGACCGGAATCGAGATTCGGATCAGAATCGAGATTCGAACTGGAATCGAGATTCAAACCGGAATCGAATTTGGACTCAATAACCAGGTATCCGGGTACTCGGTTAGTTTTGGAACCGTGAAACCGATTCCATTTTATTCCGGTATTTAACAGCACTAGTATTGATGATTTGGGTATTCAAAATTTTGAACTTTTTTGTTTCTTCCAATCTATTTAGGTGTATTGTCGCTTTGATATAATCTGCAGATCCAAGTTCATTGAAAAAAGATAGGTCAGCCATTTTTTGTTCTATATAGAGTATTTTTATGTTAATTGAAATAAGGTTTGTCTGAGTAAAAAAAATTTACTAAAAACTTATGCTTTAAAATTTGAACTTCTAGAAGTTTTTGATTTGTAACTTGTAGAAGTCCACTCAACACTTTACTGTTAACTAAGTCATACATAATTACAATTCATATATTTATATTAAATTTCACATGTTTTTATGATAAAAGTACGATAATAATTTCCTGCTTATCAGGAGGATGTTTTTTTTGATTAAAAATGAAATGTGAGATGATAATTTCCTACTCAAAAAGTTATTAATATAACAAGGAAATACTTCCTTTTACTTCAACGAATTTCATTTGATTGAAAATATGTACCAGATACTTATTTCCTTTGTTGAGAAGATATGACTGGAATGACAGGAAACTATTGGATAACGACTTCCCTCCTAATATCAGGAGCAGGAAATATTTGATTGATAATTTGTTGCGTTTATCAAATTCTGCATGTGCTTATGATAAATGTTGGATAATAATTTCCTGCTCATTTGGGGATGTTTTTTGTTCAAAAATTGAATGAAAGATAGTAATTTCCTTTCGAAATAAATATGATATAATAAATATAAATATTGAAAATATGTACGAGATACGTATTCCCTTCAGTAAGAGTATATGGTTGGAATGATAGAAACTATTAGATAATGACTTCCTTCTTAATGACAAGAGTAGGAATTTTTGTATGATAATTTGTTGGTTTTTATATATCAATAAATGAATATTTTGAAGTAGCCTACTTTTGATTTGGTGATTAGATAGTTGCAATGAATTTATGAATAACAATAGTTTTGACAATGATTTAGTATACAAAATAGGTACATTGTTTTTCATCAATAATTGCAGTTTTGACAAACTAAAAATGGTTGTATGGGAATGTGTTCATTCAAGTTTTAAAAATCGCGTCTTTTGTGGTAGAATTAATAATAATGATTATATATTAGATCCCAAAACTTTTTTAGGAGAGTATTTATTACTGTTGATAGGGAAAGTAGGCGAGTTTAAACATTTTTATCGTGCTTCAGTGAAGCTTAACTGTGAATTAGCTTGTCAGTATACATTACAGAAAAATGGTGTGACAATTGAAGCTGATATATTTCATCATTCTAAAATGAAACCAGTAACGTTATCTGATGATTTTACTGAGTGGTTTTTGGAAGTTGTTGAAAAACCTATTTTATCACAAATGGGAGAATTTCAAGAACGCGATAGTGGAAAAGCGCCTAGTAAAATTTTATATTTAAAAGTAAGTTAGTTGATTTCTTGATTTAATTTTTATTTCACGTAATTGTTTTTGTTTAAGGTTAATATGAATGAATTTGATCCAACAAATAGTGGAAGTTCATATAGAACATCCAAACGATTTAAAAAATAAAAAAGCTGTTATTAATGTGAAAAATGATGACCAATATTGCTTTGTTTGGTCCATATTATCAGCATTATACCCTACGGAACAACATTCAGATCGTGTTTCTCAGTATTCTCAAAATTTTGTTAATATTTTCAATTTAAATGATATACATTTCCCTACACCGTTGTGTGATATCATTGAATTTGAAAAACAAAATAATTTATCAATAAACGTGTATGAATTAGAACAAATTGCAACAAATAAGAGAACTAATATTGTGGGACCGCTCCATTATACAAAAAAGAAACTAAATACACATATTAATTTACTTTATTGGAAAGAGAATGAGAAGTCACATTACACATGGATAAAGTCACTTTCTTGTTTATTATCATTTCAATTAAATAAAAGTAAAAGAAAACGCTTTATATGTGACAGATACCTTCAATATTTTGGAACTGAAATTTTACTGACTAAACATGTAGAGTATTGTCAATTAGTTGACGCAGTTAAGATTGAGTTACCCACCGAAACATCTAGTGGGTTAATTTTGAAAATTTTCTGAGAAAAGAACGACATCCATTTGTCATTTACGCTGATTTTGAATGTTTTACAGCACCAATTGATACATGTCAACCAAATAGTAGTACGTCGTACACTATGAAATATTATTATCATGTACCATGTGCCGTAGCATATAAGGTTGTTTGTTCGTATGATGAATCTTCATCTTTTTTTGAATCATTTCGTGGACCTGAAGCTGCTAAATAGTTTGTACATAGATTGAAGAGCGTTGTCGAAATAATTGAGATTTTTTATAAGAACACCATATCAATTATAATGACACATAAAGATTGGCAGGATTTTGATAACTCTATAGATTGTCATATTTGTGGAGGAAAAATTAAAATAGCAGATAATAAAGTTAAAGATCATTGTCATTTTACAGGTACTTTAATTAAGTACGATACTTTATTTGAACTTTATAGAAGAATATTGAGTTATTTTTTAGGAAAATATAGAGGTGCAGCACATGAAGATTGTAATTTGAAGTACAAAAACTCCAAATTCATACCCAAATTTTTTCATAACTTCAGTGGTTACGACTCTCATCTTTTTATCAAAGAATTTAGTTCAGAGGATGAACATATTCATGTTATTCCAAATAACAGCGAAAAATATATGACGTTGTAGTAACAGTAGGCAAATTCCAACTACGTTTCTTAGATTCATACAAGTAAGTTCCTAAAGGGTAAAAAAATTAATGAATTCAAATTAATTTTCTAGGTTTTTGAATACTTCACTGGAAAAACTAGTTAATAATTTAGATTAAAAAAAATTTACATATAATAGATAGAAATTATCCTGATAAAGATAAACGAAATTTGATAATTAGAAAGGGAATATTCTCTTATGATTATTTCAATTCATGGGAAAAAATGGAAGAAAAAAGTTTACCTGCTGAACAAGCTTTTTTTTCCAAAATTGAAAAATGAGCATGTAAGTGACGCTGATTACGCTCACGCACAAAAAATTTGAACCACATTTAATATAGATACATTAGGAGACTATTTAGAACTGTATCTCCAAACAGATGTTCTCTTGCTAGCTGAAGTTTTTGAAAACTTCCGATATGTTTGTATCAACGCTTATAATCTTGAGCTCATTATTTTACACTACCAGGTAAAATTTTTCAAGTTAAAAAAACATATATAAATTTATTTTGAATATTTTTGTTGCTGTAGGTTACGCATGGGACAGTATGTTAAGAATGACAAAAGTAAATCTACAGTTATTAACTGATGTTGATATGATTTTGATGTTTGAGCAAGCCATTCGAGGTGGTATATGTCAGTGTGTAACTCATTATGCAAAAGCTAGTGAAAAGTATATGAAAGATTATAATTAATCTGAAAAAGATTCATATTTGATGTACTTTGACGCTTGTAATTTGTATGGGTGGGCAATGACTCAATATTTACCCTATGGCGACTTCAAATTCTTGCACAATGAAGAAATTTCAGGACTTGGTATAATAAATATACCTAATGATAGCTTAGAGGATTATGTATTGGAAGTTGACTTAGAATATCTAATAGCTTAACATGACATTTTCAAATCAAATTTCAGGAAATTCAAAAACACCGAAATTATTGACAACCTTACATAATAAATCCAAATATGTATTATATTACAAAAACTTACAACAAGCATTGATTCTAGGAATGAAGTTAACTAAAATTCATAGAGTTATATCCTTTAAACAAGATTTATGGTTGAAAAAATTCATAGATTTGAACACAAATTTTAGGAAAAATGCAAAAAACGATTTTGAAAAAGATCGATATAAACTTATTAATAATGCAATATTTGGAAAGTCTATAGAGAATATTAGAAACCGAAGATATATAAAACTTGTAACAAGTTGGAATGTACAAGCTGAAGCACGAAAATTGATTGCGAAACCAAATTGTAAAAAAGTTATACCATTTACGGAAAATTTGGCTTCAATAGAGTTGAGCAAAATACAAATATGTTTCAATAAACCAATATATGTGGGAATGGTTATTCTTGATGTAAGCAAATGGTTAATGTATGATTTTCATCACAATTTCATCAGCATTAAATTACCACATTCAAAATTACTGTATCAAGATACAGATTCTTTAATATTTAAATTTTTTGAAAATCCCTATATTAAAATTAAACAAAATATTGAACGTTTCGACACATAAAATTATTCAACTAATAATGAATTTGGTATTCCACTTGTTAATAATAAAGTTGTGGGACTGTTTAAAGATGAAAATGGGGGAAAAATTATGATGGAATTTGCGGGTTTGAAAGCTAAAATGTATTCTTTTGTCTTGGAAAATGAAACTCATTGTAAAGCAAAAGGAGTGTCAAAAAGAGTTACCAAATGTTTAACCATAGATAATCATAAAAATTCACTTTTTAATTCTGAAAATTTACATTAAGAACAAAAAAGAATTATATCAGAAAATCATAATATATTAGTGTTGGAACGAACAAATTAACTCTAAATGGTGAGGATAATAAACGATGTGTAGGAGAAAATAAAATTGACACATTACCTTGGGGGCATTATTTAATACAAAAAAATATATAACAACTGTTACAATTGTATTGTATTAGAAAAATGTAAATCAAGTAAAATAGTATTATTGAATTAATTGATATTGCAGTTATATTTAAAAAAAATCAATACAAGAATATTGTAATACATAATTTGATTTTCTCCAATAAATATATTGTAAGACCACTTCAAATTGAATGAAGTGATTTTTTTTAATTTGCATATTGTTTTATTTTCCTACTATTTACATTTTGTCAGGATGAATAAGAATTTGGGTATAATAAAAAAGCTAAAATATATTGATATTATTTATTATTGTTTTTATTTTTACATTTACATAGCATTGTACTTGAAAACTAGTTTTTCCGATATTTTTTGTTATATGAACTACAACCACTACATAGTATAAAACAAAGTCGCTTTCTCTGTCCCTATATCCCTATGTATGCTTTAATCTTTAAAACTACGCAACGGATTTTGATGCGGTTTTTTTTAATAGATAGAGTAATTGAAGAGGAAGGTTTGTATGTATAATGACATCCAGTAAATATTGGAGAAATACTGTTATTTTTGAAGTTTCTAATGTGATGTAAATAATTACATTTTTTCCGCTTACATTGCAAACGCAAGCTGAACCCTACGAAATTTATCAAAGTAATGTACTAAGTATTGGAAAGGTCTACAGGAAACTCCGCGATGGTATATGTCTATCTCTTATGGATATCCCACAATAACATTTTTTTTGTCATTTACTTTTTACGACAAATAATGGCTAATTTTCGAAGTGATTTTAACCAATACAGTATTAATCCTTATCCAATTAAATACCTTAAATACATTGTTGATTCAATATAGATCTATATGGATCTTTACAGCATATGATTTAAATGAATATTTTTGAAGATATTACACAAGTATTTTTAATTTGATTAAAATCGTAGTTTGAGTTGAGGTATTTCAGTTAGAAAGAAGAACTGAATAGAATAGGTATCTTTTGTTTTTTATGATTATTGATGATCATTTGTTTCTAAATGGTAAGTATTTAAATATTTTTTACTGCGGCACATACTTATAATATGTCAATTTGTGCATAAGTAATCATACATATAGAACTGAGTAAATTTTGTACAGAAATTATAAAGTCATGTCTGGAAGACGTCGTCGTTCGAACATAGGTCGTAGAACAGTGAATGCCAGAAGAGTACGTTCAGCAAGAGATGAAGAATCGTCAACGGAACGTGAGGCTAGCCTCAGTCAGGCTCGGGATAGATATAGAGCTGAGAGAGAGAGAGAATCTTCAGTAGAGCGTGAGGTTCGCCGCAGCCGGGATCGAGATAGGCATACGGTTCAGAGGAACAGAGAATCATCAGTAGAGCGTGAGGCTTGACTCAGTCAGCTTCGGGATAGATATAGAGCTGAGAGAGAGAGAGAATCTTCAGTAGAGCGTGAGGTTCGCCGCAGCCGAGATAGGGATAGACATCGAATACAGAGAGCTAGAGAATCATCAGCACGAGCTACTAATTCATGGGTGAATAAAGAAAATTCTGCCATGAATTACGATCCTTCAATTTCTTACAAGGATGATCGTATAGTATCCATAGGTACTATGTCAGTAGTGTGTGAACATTGCTTGACATTGAAATTCAAGGACGAATCGAAAGGCATGTGTTGTTTACAAGGAAAAATCAAATTAGAAGAAATTCTCCCTCCACCTGAACCACTTCACTCTCTTCTTACGGGTGATCATCAGAAATCCAAACAATTCATGCGCAATATACGCCGTTATAATAACGCATTTCAAATGACCTCTTTTAAGAGTAAGCAAGTCGTTGAGCGTGGGTTCATGCCTACATTTAAAATTCAAGGGCAAGTGTACCACTTAGCTGGGAGCTTGCTACCACTTCGACCCGATGATCACAAATTTCTGCAAATATATTTTATTGCAGATCCAGATACACAGGCATCTACGCGGTGTTCAAATGTTGCACAGCCAATTCATAGAGATTTGATTAGATCTCTCCAAGATATGTTACATTCTCATAATTGCTACATACAGTCTTTCAAAACTGCGATTGAGAGTGTTCCAGCAGATACTCCCGACTATAATGTCGTAATCCATGCAAATAAAGTTCCTGTTGGAGAACACAGAGGACGATACAATGCGCCTTCCACGAGTGAAGTAGCAGTGGTAATAGCTGGACAGCAATTTGACAAAAGAGATATTGTATTGCATAGTCGTGATGATAATTTGCAAAAAATTTCAGAGTTACACAGATCTTATGACAGCTTACAATATCCGTTGATGCTATGTCGTGGAGAAAATGGCTATGCCATTAATATCTCTTAAGTTGACCCAATCGGTGGTACACCTCTGCGTAAAACTGTGTCATGTATGAACTACTATTGCCACCGTATAATGACAAGATGTAACAATTTCAACACTTTGCTTAGATATGGAATGTTAACAAACCAATACTTGGTAGATCAATATGCGAAAATTGAATCTGAGAGATTGGCCTACATCCGTAATAATCAAACTAAATTGAGAGCCGAAAATTACGTTCATCTTAAGGATGCTTTACAGGCGAATGAACACCACAACGGCATTGGACAGTTGGTTATACTACCTTCATCATTCACAGGTGGACCTCGATATTTACACGAAAAATCGCAAGACGCCATGACTTACGTCAAAAATTACGGCAAACCTGATTTATTTATAACTGCAACATGTAACCCAAATTGGCCGGAAATCAAAGAAAATATTAACACCAATTTAACTGCACAAGACAGATACGATATAGTTAACAGAGTCTTCCATTTAAAAGTACAGAAACTCCTGCACCTCATTAACAAGTCTCATATATTTGGTCCGCCGCTCTGTCATATGTACACAATAGAATGGCAGAAACGTGGCTTGCCACATGTACACCTGCTGGTGTGGTTGGTGAACAAAATTAGACCAAACCAAATTGACAGGGTTATTTCAGCTGAATTACCGGATAAAGATGAAGATCCTATCCTGTACGAAATCGTAAAGAAACATATGGTACACGGACCTTGCGGGACTTTAAACCCGAGTTCTCCATGCATGCGAGATTCTAAATGCAGCAAAAAATTTCCGAAGTCGTTCCAAACTCAAACAAGTACTAGCGATGACGGATATCCCAAATATCGTCGACGATCGCCAGAACAGGGTGGGCAAAATGCTACTGTCCGAAACCATGATATTGATAACCGATGGATCGTTCCCTATAATCCGCTCCTTTTGAAAATTTTTGATGCCCACATCAACGTAGAGTTGTGCAATTCAATAAAGTCAATCCAATATGTTACTAAGTACATTAATAGAGGCAGTGATCAAGCCACTTTCAGCATACAATCACCAAATGAAGTGGAAAAATATTAGTCTGGACGCTACATCTGCAGCTCTGAAGCTGTATGGAGGATTTTATCATTCGAAGTGCACGACCTGGCTCCCACAATTGTCCACCTTGCAGTTCATTTAGAAAATGGACAAAGAGTATATTTCACTGAGAACAATATACAAGAAGTTGTTAATAACCCGCGGGATACAACATTGACAGCATTCTTCAAGTTATGTGCTCAAGATCATTTCGCGAAAACACTGACATATGACAGAGTTCCAAGTTACTATACATGGAACCAGAGTTCTAAAGCTTTTCAACGGCGAAAACAAGGTACTGTGGTTGATGGTTTCCCCGGAGTAAAAAAAACGGATGCTCTTGGCAGAGTCTACGTGATTCATCCTAACAACAGCGAATGCTTTTATCTGAGAATGTTACTGCATATTGTAAAAGGCCCGACATCCTTTGCACACCTAAGAACTGTACAAGGTGTTGTTTACAATACTTATCAAGCAGCATGCAAAGCTATGGGGCTCCTGGAAGACGATTCTCACTGGGAAAACACATTATCAGAAGCAGCTGTTTGTAGTTCAGCTACATCATTAAGATATTTATTTTCCGTCATAGTAGCGTTTTGTCAAGTAACTGATTCTGTTAATCTATGGAATAAGTTTCAAGAAAATATGGCCAGTGATATTCTGATTCGGCGACGGCGAGAGTTAAACTCAGATGATGTACAATATGATCAGAACATATTTGACGAAGCATTATTTGAATTGAACAAAGTAGTGCAATTACTTTCGGGTAAATCGATCAAGGATTTTGGGCTGCCGATGCCAGCTAATACTACTAGCTCAGATTTAACTAACAGTGCCGAATACACAAGAGAAACATCATACAATCAAACGAGACTTTTACAAAATATAGCTCAAGATGAGCCACGATTGAACATCGATCAGAAAAAAGTATTCACTGCATTACTATCAACAATTGATCACAATGAAGGGAAATTGTTTTTCCTTGATGCCCCAGGAGGTACAGGAAAAACATTTTTAATCAATCTGCTTTTAAAAAAAGTGAGATCTACCGGAAAAATTGCGTTAGCTGTTGCGTCATCCGGCATTGCCGCTACGCTTTTGGAAGGAGGCCGAACCGCCTACTCTACATTCAAGCTCCCGCTGAAAATCGCCACATATGATAATAACAGCGTCTGTAGTGTTTCTAAACAGAGCAATACAGAAAAATTGATGCGTGACTGCTCATTAATAGTCTGGGACGAAGCTACCATGTCAAACAAGACGTCTGTGGAAGCACTGGATAGGACAATGCGCGATTTGCGCAACAAAAATTCACCTATGGGTGGATGTACAATTCTGTTCTCAGGAGATTTCCGTCAAATCCTACCAGTTGTGACTCGAGGAACACGTGCTGACGAAATAAATGCTTCCCTGAAAAGATCCAACCTTTGGCCACATGTCAATAAATTAGAGCTTAAAACTAATATGAGGGTTTCATCATCTTCACGTGAGAACAGGCTATTTCCAAAGATGCTGCTAAAAGTTGGCAATGGAGAGTTAACACAAAGTGAGGGAAGGATTAACCTAGAAAACCTTTGTGTTTTGATAGACAACATCCAAGAGTTAGTCAACAATGTCTATCCTGACATTGATAACATAGGTTATAAGACAATATCTTGGTTTAAAGAAAGAGCGATTTTGTCACCAACTAACGAACAAGTAGATAAGATAAATAACTTGATTCTTTCAAAGATTGATGCGTCGACGAAAATATACTACTCGGTCGATACTGTTCTCGATTTGGAAGAAGCTGTTCATTTTCCTACAGAATTTCTAAACTCTTTGAGCCCGTCTGGACTCCCTCCTCACAAAATGGTGTTGAAGGTAGGTCGTCCTGTTATTTTATTGAGAAACCTGAATCCACCTAAACTTTGCAATGGCACGCGTTTGCTGGTAAAATCACTGAGAACTTTTATAATAGAGTGCACAATACTCACAGGATGTGGTACCGGAGAAGATGTATTGATTCCCCGAATCCCTCTGATACCATCGGATTTACCCTTCCAATTTAAACGTTTACAGTTTCCGGTAAAGACATCTTTTGCAATGACCATTAATAAATCGCAGGGTCAAACCTTCAACGTTGCAGGCTTAGATTTGAGCGTTGACTGTTTTTCACATGGCCAACTGTATGTCGCTCTTTCAAGAGTAACCTCTAGAGAGAACATGTTTGTATTGTCTAATGACAAGAAAGCTGTGAACGTTGTATATAGAGACATTCTGTAATATATCAATTGTTGTAAAAATAAAATAAATAGGTTAAAATGTGAAAAGTAAATAAGTAAAAATGTACTAATATTCCAAAGATAGCAGGAAATCTTCATGGTATAGGGAAAGGGGAATTGTTCTACTCCAAATTTAACGAGTGCGGACCACGGGCAGTAATGAATAAATCAAAACTACTGGATCGATTTTAGTCATTTTTCCAGTGAGTGACATAGGCTATATATTTTATACCAGTGCGAAGCCGGAGCGGGCCGCTAGTACTACATAATTTAATGTTTTGTTTTAACAATTCAATTTTTTCAATATACATTTCAATTCTATATTTCAAATTATCGTTTGAGTATTTCATAGACTCTTTGTTTGCAACTGAGCGATGCTTATTATATTTTGACATGCTCACACATTTGTTTAAAATGATGAATTGTTACATTTCAAAGTGTATTTTGAGGACTCCATTCACTTGTCCATCATAAAAAAGTGATGCTGATGACGTATGTATATCTTCATTTATCTGCTTGAGCTGTTCATCAGTGAGCTCGTTGAATCGAGTTGGTAGGAATACAACGCAATCTTCTAGCTCAACCAAAATAGTAAAATAAACACAACCTTGCGGGCATTATTTGATGCAAAAAAATATATAACAACTGTTACAATTGTATTGTATTAGAAAAATGTAAATCAAGTATAACAGTATAATTAAAATTATTGATATTGTAGTTATATTCAAAAAAAATTTATACAAAAATATTGTAATACATAATTTGATTTTCTTCAATAGATAGTTAAAAACATCATAAAAATCAGAAAACTTCATTTTTATTTATCCACGAATTATGTGAGCTATGAAACCCCAACAATTTTACAAAAACCTGTGGTCCTTTTCTCTTTAAGACTCTTTCTACTAAATATATATTTGGGTGTTCAGTTTTCTGTAGCTCATCCTCATAAAATCCACCTGCAACAGGCTGATCCAAATAATCTTTCAGTTTATATGTTACTGGGTTTGTTAAGTTTAATTTTGAAACTGTAAATATTTCAGTTGACCAGTTTGGAGTATAGCCTTTTTGGAATACATTTTTCAGCTTGGATATTCTAACAAAATCACCCAACTTCAGCTTTGCACGACCAGCAATTTTTATGTTACTATATACAGTATCAAGTAAATATTTCTCATTTTCACTATGAACATCAGCTGGGCACATTTTTATTGTTCTGTGTTTTTTATTATTGTAGGATTTAAGTAAATTTGGTGAAATATCAATCTACTTGTAGAATCCACGAAAACTGAGCTCCTTCCACATTTTGTTTCTTACTGTTATATTAAACCTCTCAACTACGCTTGCTTTCAAGTTGCTAAATGTAGAATAGTGATTTATATTATATTTTTGCAATACTTCTTTGAAATATTTAACATAAAATTCCTTCCCATTATTTGTTTGCAAATTCTTAGCTTTTCTCTTCTGTTTAATAATATCTTGGAATACTTTAGCAATTTCTTCACCTGATTTGGATTTTACAGGTTTGGCTCAAGCATACTTAGAAAATACATCAATTACAGTCAACATGTATTTGTATCCTTTATTTTTGTTTGCGTATGGTATCATTTCGAACAGCTTGCCATAAGGCATCCAAGCCTTTTGTTATCACTCTGCGTCTATTATAATGTCTTCGAGCTTGTTTGTGTAGTTCTTCAATAATTTCCTTCTTCGTCATTTTTTTGTGATCTAAATTTGATTTTTTTCTGGTACTTTATTTTCGTTTTTTAATTTATCAATTTCTTTTTTGAAATCATTTAAAGCTTTCAATTTGAATGCTTTGTCAATTTTTTCATTAATTGAAGCTTTCATAACCAATAATTCATTATCAAATTCTTTTTTCATAGCTTGCACTATACTATCAACATAAAACTTATTAGCAGCTTGATCCTCATGAAGCGGTGCTGGTAAATTGCCTATATGTTTTAATTTGGCATTAAATATATATTCATTATTTGTTTGTTGAAAAATAATAGTGTTCAAATTTAGAAATTATTCTATATCAATAATTCTTTCATCTATATAACCTTTCGTAACTACATCACTATCTGTCATCGCTTTTCCAATATTCGAGATTAGTTTCCCATTTAAATTAAAACTTCCATATTCATCAAAAGAAAATGTGATAATGTTCTTACGTTTTTTCATAGAATAACGACCAAATTAATCCACTGACATAATAAAAGTAGTTTCTATTGGAAATAAACGCCTTTATCATCATAAAGACAAACTTAAAATGAACAAACATTATGTAAAAACTATTTCATTATATTTGCTTCTTTCAATTCTTTAATAATTGAAATGACTTCATTATCATGACCTGAAAGCCCACTGTTTTTATAGGCTATTAGTAATTGCAATCTATCAACTAATCTATTTGGATTATCCCAGTAGATATATTCTCGCTTTTCATTGGAATACTGCATATTTAATTGTAATGGACCAGAAAACGGTTGGTAAGTATTTGGCAGGTGGTTTTCTCCTTCTTTTTGAACTCAATGGTTCTTCTTTCTTAGTGAAGTATGGTTTGATTATATTGAAATATTTTGGAATACTCGAAGTTCTAAGTAAATTATTTGTTGAATTTTTGTGTGCATTTGATTGTTCTAATATATTTATATACTCAATTTTGTCTTCTTCTGTGAAATTCTCAGTTTTCTTAATAAATATCAATTCATAAAGACCTTCAGTTCTTTTGTATTCCTTATCGTCACTAATAATATCATTTTCATCTATATGAACTTCTTTTCTACCCAATCTAAATATTCCATCCTTTTTAGTATACTCTAACCCATACACATTATCTTATTCTTTATCATTATTTATAATTTTCAAGAGATATTCATGTCCTATATCACCAAATTTTAATTTTAAATCTTCCATTTCAAGTTTTCCTTGAAGGGTATTTAACGATTCTTGGGCCTGTGATGTAGGTGATATTATAGGAAAATCTTCATGAATATCTTTATCTTTTACATCAAAACTGGTACTTGGAGCTTCAACATTAAAATCCTAAACCTTCCTCACATCCGACCTTTTCTCCTTTGGGAGTTATACATTCTCTTTACCTATACTTATTTTTATATTAGTTTCGTTTTTTTTTCTTGTACTTTTGTATTTTCAACAAGCGTTTTAAGTGGATTTGTGATGGGTTCAATTCTTTCCTCAATACTTTACTAACATTAACTATTTCCTCAAGATTTTTGTCATTTTTATCATTCATTTTTGTCATTGTAAATAAAACAGAGCTCAAGAAAATTATCCAATTCTTCACGATAACGTCCTTCCTCTTCACTGTCCTTGTCTATAACTGCAAATCCATATTCATTTTTCCAACATCTTATACAAAATTCCTTGAACTAATTGAATGGCATCTCCGTATTCACATGATCGTCATGAGTATCACGTAAATTCGTTTCGTCTTGCTTGAATATTATAATAAAATCAGCATTGTCCCTGATTAAATGTTTGGGTATTTTTGCATAAGATTGTGAAAGATAAAAACAATCAATATTACTATGTCTACCCATACTGAAAAAATAACGCATACAGCCTTGTTTATCACATATAATGTCGACAAAAATAATGATGGAAAACATTTTAGCTTCAGTAGGTTTTATAACATCAACATTTTCACTGAACAAATGATATCCCATATCCTTAACTCTTGAAATACACTTCTGTAGAAAATTACACTTCGGTTGATTCGATAATTTAGAGTATAAATATATATTCTTGAATTTTAACCCATTTGGATGTGTGAGTAAACTAAGTAAAATATTTGTTTTCCCACAATTACTTGGTCCAATGATAATACATCTTATGCTATTAGGTGGTAAGTCGCTATGTTTTTTTATAAATTTTCCACTTTCTTTATAATCAAAATTGTGTATTTGAAAACGATGTTTTTGCTTTATAAATTTCATGATAACTACTGGTTTTCATATAAAAACACTCTCCTATCTATAAATATTTAGTTAAGTGAAATGCACCAATGCTTATACATCGAAAAGAGTTTAACGGAAAAGGATTGGTGAATAAGGCAATTAACTCCCTACCTATAGAGTTACATATTCCATGTTGTCAATTTTGTGGACCAGGAATTAAATTAGAAAAAAGATTGAATAGGGGAGACAGGGGTATTAATCCATTAGATGTTGCATGTCATGAACGCGATATAGCTTATTCAGTTAGTAATAATTTGAATAATCGACACAACGCTGATAAAATTTTACAAGAAAAAGCTTGGAACAGAATTAAATCTAACGACGCAAAATTTAGTGAAAAAGTAGCTGCTTGGACAGTAACTAACGTCATGAAGGCAATACAGAAACTTGGAATAGGAATGAATAAGAAAAAAAAGCTCAGAAATCGAAGAAACGGCGGGTACTGAAAACACCTCGAAAGCTTGGTAGCTTTTTACCACTGGCACTTCTTCCATTAATTGGAAAAGCATTACTTGCTGGCGCTGCAAGTGGTGCTGCTTCATATGGTGTCAACAAAGCTCTAGGTAAAGGTCTTTACTCAATTGATGGTTCTGATGTTCATAGTGGTGGCATGAAAAAGAACAAAAAAAAAAAGGAAAAAAAACTTCGAAAAATGAAATTACCATAGAAGCTTCCAGTAAATATTGTTATAAAAAAATATGTGTGCAAGTATAATATAAAAAATTTCCGTGGAGCTGACATGCGGAACAATTTACATGAGAGTCCATTAAAAAACGAGTCTGCTGTAATAAATTTAGATTCTTATGATGGTTCTGGTACTCATTGGGTAGCTTATGTTAAAAAAAATAATATTGTGAATTATTTTGACAGTTTTGGAGATTTACCTCCGCCAAGAGAGTTAGTGGATTATTTTGGACCTAATATTAAAATAGATTATAATTACAATCGTTTTTAAAACTTCAATGCCTACAATTGTGGTCATTTAGGCTTAGAATATCTTATAAAATATCAAGCATGAATATTTATTATACAAGTTACAACATGGAATCAATATCATTCACACTTACAGGAAAAGAGTCCATAATTTCTGCAGACTATTTCCCACCAATTGAATGAGTTAATAATTGTAAATATATAATGGGTCTGATCAATTTCGACACATTTCATTCAATACCAAACATTGATGGAACTAATAATAAATTCTATTATGAAAAACAAGCAGATAAAGATTTTACTCTGTTTCAAATACCAGTGGGGTCGTATGAAATTGAACAGGTGATGAGAAAAGAATTGAATGACCCTAATTACATTTTCGAAGGAAAACTTGATTCAAATAATATTGAAAGAGAAGGGAAAAAAAGAAACATGATTTCATTTTTCTAAAACCAAATAATAATACGTTAAAATGTGAACTAAGAAGTACTGTTACAATTGATTTCTCAAGAGAAGATTCATTTGGTTCACTATTGGGATTTGAAAAACGAATATTAGAACGGAACACATTTCATGAAAGTGATTTACCTGTAAATATAATAAAAGTGAATGCAATTTTATCAGAATGTAATATAATATCAGTAGCTTATAAAAATGATTTACCTGCACATACTATATACCTATTCTTTATAGAAGTTGCGGCAGGTCATAAAATTAATTTAGTACCTCCAAGTCCTATATATTCAGAAGTGAACACAAAATTGATAAGCCACATTACTATTCATATCGTTGACCAAGAAGGAAGATTTGTAAATTTCCAAGGTGAAACAATAACAGTTAGACTTCACTTGAAGAAAGCTTAATGAAAAATGGGAAAAGATTATAAAAGAACAAAATCCAATTGTGGTAAAATTAGTTCGTCGGAAGTCATTAAGGAGTTAACAAAAAAAATAAGAATTTCCTCAAATCACTTGGGTTTCATTTAAAAAAAAATTAGAAGAGAAAAAAAACAGAATAAGTGATATATTGGATGTAACGTCAGGAATATCTTTTGATAATGCAATGAGTCGAATTGAAATGCACAGCCATCAACCGTTGGTTGCTTCAGCATTTAACAATTGTGATGAGATTCGAATTCAAATTCAACAGCAAGACATATACACATTACCAAGCCAAAGCTTCTCATATGTTGAAGGTAAATTATCAACAGAAGAGAGTGCCGTACCTCCTTATGATACAAAAATAACAAATAATGGTATTGCATTTCTATTTGAAGAAATTAAATACTTGGTAAATAGTGTTGAGGTAGATAAAACTGAAAATGTTGGAATTACATCTACTTTAGAGGCATATGGCTCCCTAACTAATGTTAAAAATAAAAATCTGGAAAACGCTGGATGGGGGCAAGACATTAACATTTTAGATGCTAATGGGAATTTTAATGTTTGTCTTCCTTTGAAAATGCTACTTGGGTTCTGTGAAGATAATACGAAAATTATGGTGAATGTTAGACAAGAACTAGCACTTATAAGAGAAAGAACTGATGCTAATGCCTATACATCTACAGCTTATTTGAAATTTTAGTTGTATAAAATACATTGGAAAGTTCCTCATATTCATGTTTACGGTAAGTATAGGTTAAAATTATTGGAAAAAGTTAATTCAAATCGTTTTATATCTTGTGCTTTCCGTTCTCATGATTCATATGAATATCGTGCTCTTCAATTGTCAAGAAAACAAACATGGTCGATTGAATCCTCTACTCAAATGGAAAAACCCAGATTTGTTATAATTGGTTTCCAAACTAATCGTAAAAATCAAAAAGATAAAAATAGCAGTAACTTTGATATTTGTAATTTAACAAATATAAAACTATATTTAAAATCAGTTAGTTATTCATATGATAATCTTAATCTTGATTTTGGGAATAATCATTATGCCTTACTGTACGATATGTATGCAAAATTTCCTCAAGCTTATTATAATTACTACGAAACATATATTGGACCAGCTCTTAGTAAATCAGAATTCAAATCAATTGCTCCAATTATAATCATTAACTGTTCTAATAAAAATGATTCAATAAAAAATAGTGCTGTAGATGTAAGATAAGAGTTTTAATCTAGTAAGGATTTTTCTAAAAACGCAAGTGCATATTGTTTAATCATTCACGATAAAATTATAGAATATAACCCACTCACAAGTGCAATTAGAAATTTAGTATAAAATAGCATTGAAACAACTAGGAATAGAGTTAATTGTTGATATACAGGGATTGATTGCGGAAAATTATATAATGGTAGCAAAAGAAATTGCTATTATGTCAAAAGATGGGAATAAGATGTGTCATTTATTATTTGAGCCACCATTTTCCTGGAATCAACTGGAATCAAAATATAGAAGACAAGCTGTTTGGTTATATAAAAATTATCATGATTTTTGTTGGGATGATGGATACATACCATATACCAAACTTTCGGAAACAATTATACCTATATTAAATAGTGCAAAAGAGATATATGTTAAAGGTGATGTGAAAAAAGTATACCTTGAGTCATTCAATAATAAATACAATGTTATATCTTTCGATGAATGTAGAGCTCTTAAGAATATTCTTTCACGAAAAACTTGTTTCAATCACTGCAATAACTGTGCAATAAGTAATGTATATGAAATTGAAGACTATTTGGATGATGAATTGTATGAATCAATGGATATATAATAAATATAAACCTGTAATTTTTAATTCATTTAATTTGTTCTGGAAAAGTTAAAGTAAAAAATGTTAATTTAAAAAAAAAGATATATAATTGTGCGAATGGTGTTATTGTATATAATTAGCATTTTTGTTCTATATAACCATTCTTATTCAAGGAGTATGCTAATAAACATATAAGCTGAAACATGTTGTTCTTATATCTAATTTTATTGTTGAATATTAGTGTTTATTCTAGTGTTAACCACTTTCAATTAGTTGTGAATTATTTAAATCATTATGGTTACTTGAATTTAACAACTACTGAACTATTCAAACTAGATGAAAATAGCACGATATTCAGAGAAGGATTGAAAACACTCCAACAAAGATATAATTCACAGAATACGGGTGAAATAAATAAGGAAGTGACCAATTTTGTACAAAAATATAGATGTGGTGTTGGAGATGTAAATTTCCGAACTCATCAAATAAAATGAGGCAATAATACAATTTATTGGAAATTTCATGGTAATATTCAAGAACAGAACCTTGTGCTGGATTTAATCGAAAAGGGATTTGAAGTTTGGTCTAATCACGCAAATCTTCATTTGATAGAAGTTAATAATCCTTATGATGCTACTATCTTAATATCATTTGGAACATCACCCCATCACTATAGCTATTTCACTCACAATTTTTGTAATAGTATATTCGATGGACCAGGCAACATATTGGGACACGCAGAATACCCCAATACAAATATGCAATCAGAAGTTCTTTTAGATTCAAAAGAAAGTTGGTCTTACAAGCTAGTAGAACCAACAAATGGTGACATAAGCCCTTTTGATGTACTTGTACACGAAATTGGACACTCCCTTGGAATTGAACATTCAAACATCCCATATAGTATTATGTTTCCAGCATGCGATAATAATGTATTTAAAAATGGTGATGGTAAACCTTATGGTCTATTTGTGGATTACATAAATGCTATTCAATCTTTGTATGGGAAAAAAAACCATAATACCATCCCAACAACAAAATATTACACTAAGGCTAATAATGTTATAACCGAAGCAACTATTATTCCAAATTTTCAACCTAATTTATGTAAACTAACAAATGTTAATAAGTTTTTAGTACTCAATAAGAAACTATATATATTTTATGATAAATGGGTTTGGATTAAAAATCTTAGTGGAATAAATTTTAATGGAACACCATATTTATTGACAGATTGGTTGAACTTTATACCTAAATTCTTCGAAAAGTTGAATGTTATTTATCAAAGACCAAATGGAAACGTTGTAATAATAATAGATGACGTGACATATAATATAAAATTTCCATCTCTTCAATTGGAAAGTACTCAAACTCCCTATATTAGTCGCATTACTAATATTAATGGAGCTGTTTCAACAAACAACAGACAGACTTATATATTTTATCAAAATAATTCGTATATAAAAATAAATGAATGAAGAATATGGGACATCAGATTCAATTTTTCCTGGAGTTCTAGATAATATTGAATCAGTTTCCAAGTATACAAATGAACGTCTATATTTTTTCATAAACAATTACTACTATGAATTCAATGAGTATACAAAATCACTTGAAAAAGTCGAGGAATTTGAGTTTTCCCTTTTTAATATCAGTTGTCCAAATATTAGTTCATATGAACAACTCAAAATATTGTTATCAAAACTAATAAATAATGTTTAAATTGAGTTCATTATACTTACATTGATGTAACACCTCAACCATTATTATAAATCAGTACGTTTTGTGAAATAAAAATTAGAAATATAAATAATTCACAAAATTTCCTATAAAACTGTTTATTTTTTTCCTTATCAAATAAATACATCCAATTACACTCACATTATAAGCAACTATTATTGTTAATAGGTAGAATTACAGAAATAATATAGTTCAATTATTTAATTTATTTCTAATACTTCAATAATATTCTCCCAATTAAAATTCTAAAGAGTATCATTAACTACATCTGGATAGGCTAATAATATTTGCTTTATTGCTAAATTATGAATATTACTCAAATTAATAACTATATTATAAATATCAGAGACACATGTTAATGACTGTTTTACAATATTTGAATAGTAGTTGAAAAAGTTTGAAGATTCCAAGTACCTTATTGTAGAATTTAAAAAATCTGAGATTAAAAATGAATTGTTAATACTTGTATTGCTCAGATAAATTTGTTTATTCTTTGACTCAATAATAATAATTTTTTTAATTTCTATAATATCAAATAAAATTTTATTGATAAAAAATTAATATGATTCTATTGTTGAATTACCATTCATATAATCCATAATGATTTTATAAGTCATAAGGAACTCATACCACTCACATACTTTGAAATCTATAAACCTTTCAATCCTATTGTTATTCAATCTAACAATTATTTCAAAATTTTGTGCTGGATTAATACCAACACATACACAAACATTCTTATTTAAAAACGGTCTATGTTCTATAATTAATTCATTATTATTATCACCAATCACATGGAATGGTGGTGGTGAATTATTAAACATTTGATCCAGTGCTACTTCTTCCACAAGTTCAGCAGTTTCTTGGTCAACATCTATAACATTTCTACTTGATTCCGCTGTAATTCCATTTTCAAGTTCACCAGTTTCTTGATCAACATTTATAACATTTTTACTTAGATTAATTCTTCTTTTCCTCATTGATTTTCCACCTTGGGAAATCTGTTTTCAAGAAGTTTTCTTATCAGCTGGATATTTTTTAACATTACTGTTCGTTTTCACTTGCTATAAGTAATTCAACAATAAGAAAATATTACGAAATGAAATACAAAAAAATCTTACCATTTTTTCTTCCTTATTATTTTTTTTTTACAAACATAAAATTTGAATTTTTTCACTTCAAAAATGTGTATCAACACTGAATAAAACAATAAGATTCCTGTCTTTTTATATATTCTTCTCATCATTCTATACAAATCCTGCGCAGTAAAACGTTCACATAAGGATTATTATAAGAAAAAGTATCCAATAACTTCTGAAAGTCATGTTCTTATTACATATTATTTTTCTTTAAAGTAATTATTTTCTGTGCTCATTTAATTTATACTCCAACATTGGTGTTAAAATAATGGAATATTGTTCAATTTTATATTGAAAACGGAAGCGATCTCTTGCATACTGCTCCAATATTCCTTGACGACTTAATTGGTATGCATAATTCCACGCTATCATGTGATGTACTATTACTTTGTCATTAAACGTTACAGATTTCATATCAATTGAAAAATTTATAACAAAAAGCTTGTAACAATTGAAAATAGAAAGCATAAAATCTCCGTTCTACTGATAAGTCTTCCGTTAAATTTGATTTACGATAACCTTGAAGGTAGTCACAAAAGATGAATCTTTCTGCATAGCATGTAACAACGAATGTGACCTTATCAATTTTATTGTTATCAAACGTACACATCCTGCATTCATATATATACAACTATGACTCTGTTATAATAACTTTCTTTGTTGACTTAAGTACACATGTACTCTCAAAACTTATAAACAAAATTCATATGTAAACGATACTTAGTGGTGTGTAATGTCACCAAAAAATTCTTTAACACACCACAAAATCTTCCAGACGCCCCCTTTATTTTTTCTTGAAACCTTTAGCTACTCATTTACAGATGGCAGCATCAGCGCGCTCCTTTTCATTCACAACCATTTCTTAAGACGTTCAAAAAGAACTCAAGACGTTCTTATCAAACTCAAGACGTTCTTATCATTTCTCAAGACGCTGTCCAAGAAAACTCAAGACGTTCTTATCATTTCTTGAGACGTTCTTATCATTTCTTAAGACGCTGTCCAAGAAAACTCAAGACGTTCTCCTATCAGTTCTTAAGACGTTGGCCAAGAAAACTCAAGACGTTCTTATCACTTCTTAAGACGTTCTTATCACTGATGACCTTGAGATTGGTCCAAATACTGCTCCTTATATCTACTATCAATGTTAAGGCTTCTAATCTATCTAACGGTGTTACTTTCTCAATACGAACTGGACATTCCGAAACGTTTAGAATCCTAACTACCAGTCGTGAAAATTTCATTAGAGTTCTGGCTATTATAACAGATTTATTCCAGCTCAGGCCTGATTGTACAATCTGAGCTCATCTACAGTTTAGCTGAACTCGACTTATTTCCTGAGGTTACAATTTTTTCAGCAATTGTGACAATTCTAGATTAGATTGGTTCAATCAAACTGTAGATGAGCTCAGATTGTACAACCGGGACTTAGAGTCCTGTCAGATTCAACGGTATACGTTATACCTTCTGGAACGTTGTCTAATTCAATAGACGTTTCCACAGCTATTCATGCGCATGCGTGTCCACTATTCAAAACGGCGGTAATGTGAAAGTTTCGGGCACTTTTTGTAAAAACAGAGATTATTGCCGCTATCACCAATTCAATTGAATGAGAGATATTAATTGATGGCGCGTTATTAATATACCAGACAGTAGAAGCACATAACTGCGTTCAATCACGACGATGGTTGAAATTACATGGTCGGTCCCAAGGTAGTAAGAAAGCAGAGCTTGTTGAGAGGTAAGAATTACAATTATATTCATATTAGGTTGAAATTAATTAATACAATATTAATATAGAATATAAAGAATAAAAATCAAAGAAATACAGTGATAGATTAATTTCTTTATGATATTTACGAGTGAAAAACGCTCTACATAATAGAGCTTCCGTGGATTGAGCACTTGGCAAGGGGAAGTGGCTGAAGCTTCCCACACAAAAACTAAATCATTCCTCCATCAGTTCTTTCGTTGCCTTTCAAGATGTTTGGCAGAAATTCCCTTCGAGAAATTTGCCAAAATCATTCAACGAGGCTAGTATTTACGATTATCTGATTTCATTGTGCATAGTGGAAAACAATAATAATTAAAATTCCACCGATGATAAGAACGAGTCAAGTTAAATAGACTTTATTACTGCAAAATCTCTGAAAAGAGGGAAACTTTATGTTGATAGCAATCACGCCACGGATATTTTTGATTCCGTTACAGCACAGAATATGTATTGTTTAGAAAGTGGAATCAAAGCTTCATATAAAGTCAAAACTGTTTATTCTGTGCAAGCGATGATTCATCCTGAAACTTGTAAAATTATCGAAGGAGCTTTCGAATATAAAGCATCGAGTTTAGGAAATTGTGCACACGTAGCTGCTCTTCTGCATATTTTGTTGATACAATGTGAAAAAGCTGAAGAAGGAAACATTGCGTGTACAAGCAAGCTTTGCGTCTGGAACCACGGATCTAAAAAAAAAAGGAAAGCAAAGAGTTGAATACCAATATAAAATAGATAACAATACAAATAATAAACCAAGAAAAGGAGATCATCAAATAATACCAGATGTTTCAAAATCTTGAATTTTGTACATGATTTGCAAGCTTTTAATGCGTCTAAACAACGTTCTAGCATGTGGGAACTCATAATTGCCCCTCAATATGACGTTTTTGAGCTTTGCTTACCTCGAAAATGTGTTTTACGTAGCCTTGTATATCAACTAACTTTTTCAATGCATAATGATCAAGAAGAACCACGCTATATAACAGTTGGAAAGCAAACTGATTGTGATAAGTGGTAGCAATGTAAAAAACTATTAATTACAGCGTCAAAAATAAAACATCTGAGCCTTGGCAAAAACAACGAGCAATTGGGTTAGATCTCATCTGTGGATAGATGAAGATTTTGATAGCTTGGCTTCAAAGTATTGTCGTGATTTTTTTGAAAATTGCACGAAATAGATATATCAGTTTCACATCTCGACGCTTTGAGTCTCGAGTCTCCGATAGTGGTTAACGAATGAATCCTTAATATCCAGGAATAGGATCTTATCCAGGTGGACTTATTACTGATGCAGCAAATTATACTTGTGGCTCATTAGAAATCAAATGTCCCAAAATTTAATAGAATGTTGGGCCAACTGATCTGCATGTATCAACAGCTGAGCAAAAAAGTTCATTTTGTTGTATTCTACGGGACGTTGAGACAATGACATTAAGAAGATGCCATCAGTATTATTATAAAATTCAGAAGCAGATGGCAATAACAGAAAGACAAAGGTGTGATTTTGTTGTGTGGACTTCTGAAGGTTTCTATATAGAAGAAATTTTATATGATGAAAATTTTATAGCGTTAATATTAAATCGCAGAAGTATTTTCCATCAAAACGTTCGGGCGCCTGAGTATTTTGGAATGCGTATTCCACGTGATTTAGCGCCATTTGATCTATATGAAAGCTCAGACCAAAGGAAACATTGATTAGCCGTTATTTTTAAGAATTAAGAATGTTCATTTTTATTATTATTTTTCATTTTTACCGCTATGATTTAAATTATTTGTTGGACGTACACCCTCAAACTGATAGAAATCTATAAGCTCTGAATAACTACCATCAAATATTATGTGCAATACTACTAAGAATACTGTGGTATTATTATGAATATCTTCCTTTCTTAACTATTGAAATTATTACAAATTTCTTACAATATTTATTACATAAATAGTTCATTCAACTCCATTCTTCCTAATATTAATTATCATTTGAATATAATACACAATTGATTTCGGAAAGTTTGACACTACTTTTATCAACTTTTTTTCATTCTTCAGCAATGTATTGTATGTTAAAAACTCCAGTTTAGTTGAATCAAATAAGCTTTATTCATAAAAGAAATAGAATACATACATATTGTTGCATAATAATAATTCTGTCAACTGATACATTAGATAATATGTAGATCATGAAGTCTCCAAATGAAGATGTCCGAAGTTCAGAAAGTCTGTAAAAGAAAACAGAGATATGAGTAAATCATACTCAGTAAGGATCCATGACTGAAATAAAGAACACAAGTATAATCATTCTCGCAAGCGACACTGAGAAAACAGGAGTTGGTATAAGGTACAACTTTAAAAGAGGAAAAACACCTCACTCCACGCTGCCCGCAGGCATCTATGTGAAACTGAGTTCCGTTCCACGCTAAGCATGGATCTGCGGGAAAACCTCGCTCCACATCCAGAGGATGTGAAAGTGCGACACTTGCAAACTTTAGAGGAGTGATCTGCGAGGCCATGGGAGAAAGAGTTGAAGCCAAGTTGAAACTCAGTCTTTGCCTGCTCACTCAAAGATATGCAACTAAAACGCTGGGCACCTCCTGATTAAACACTAAAGAACGCTCCATAACAAAGAATAAACGGATGGCAACATATCAACTCAATCGCTTAACACTCAACACCATACTCAATAACAACAATAGCAATACTCAAATGACATAACATCTAGAATAGTCAACCATGGATAACTCACCGTAAATATCATTATAATATTCGGCATAAGTACTGCAATAAAACACAACTATTCACTATGAACGACTGAACAAGACTGAACGAAACAGTTATTGAATAAGATTACTGATATGCATGTTATGCTGACGTCATTATCTGTAATTAAATTATTGTTATTCAATACTTCAAAAAAATCCATGACATGTATGAAAAGTACTACTGTCACGGCATGACGGATGGGAGAGATAAGCTAAAAATGATCAATACTGAAATCTCATGCAATACTACTCAGAAGACTGTTATCATTTCAAATATGCCACAATATTTATCATAAAAATAGTTACAATAAAATATTCAACATTCACTACATAAATAGTTGATTCAACTCCATTTTCTTTAATATTAATTGCCATGTGCAAATTATTTACAACTGATTTTGGATAGGTTGACCCTTCTTTTATCAACTTTTTCATTTTCCAGCAATGTATTGTCTAAGAAACACTGCTTCCGCGACTTTTTTTCTTTAATTTCTAAAGAAGTTTGCTTATTTCAGTAAACATAATGACGGAGACGAAAATAATGCTTTCTCCAGTTATAGAGCCTGGATTTTATACAGACAAAAAGGTCGAAAATATGCAATTGCATATGCAAGCAAAAAGGCAGGAATATGCAAACGTATGCATAACAATTCTAAATCATGCAGAAAAAATTGAAAATATGTAAAAACATGTTAATATGCAATTGCATGAAATCTCGGTTCTATTGATCAATAATAATCGGTGACTGGAAATTCACTAAGCAAGCACACACGAAAAAAACTTGAGACATGTATGAACGTAGACTTAAAGGCAGAACTTTCTGGAGAAGTTGAAATTATTTGATCCTTCCAATAACGTGTTCTATATAAATACGTTGTTTGGCTATCCGTTTTATATCCATTTCTTTTTGAGGTTATATACGTTTTTCACCATCTCAGAATGTTAGTATATTTAAATAGGCTTGTTTGGATTCAACAATATCATGAACGGTAAATTCTATATCAGCTAAAACAAGGTCTGTAGTTTCTAAATGATCAAAAATATTTGATTTTACAAATATTTCACGGTCCGAAATACTACCTTCGTATACATCTGATACAAACCGCCATCTGGAGCGCATCTAATTAAAGTTTTATAGGTAGTTCGAGCTTTCTAAGAAGGGTATAAATTGCCTTGATGTTCAAAGTTTGATGGCGACTGACATTGAAATTATGTACAATCAACCATAACTCCAATATTTTTCAACGATTTGAAAGTTCTTGGTAAAGTTTTTGCTATTTGTTTTCTTAAAGGAAACATGAACGGCTTCAAATTGCTGATCGTATAAAAATTGTATCCAAGTAGTAATCGTTTTAGAAACAAGTGCTGCAGAAATTTCGAATCTAGTTGCTAAGTCTTGAACTAATGTGCCCAGACGTAATCGAATAGGTACTAGAATTAATTGTTGTATTGATGTTAATTTTTGTTGACCATTATTACTCTTCCTCGGCTGGCAAGACTCATCTGCCACATTTTCATATTCTGGATTTACAAAACTGTATGAAATAAGAATTTCTTGATACTCCAAGCTTATGTAAAATTTACATTTTTCTCCACTTACGTCTTCTACTAGTTTTTTCTTGTTTTTTTGATCAGTTTGAATACCTTGGTTGCATGTGACATATGACGATGTTTCATTTGCTATACGACTTTCCCTTGATGTTAAAATCTCACAATTTTCAATGAAGATAGTTGATTTCGATATAATATCTTCATTGAACGAGATAGATTCGAATGTTCTATCACCATTGTGACTTAACACAGTTGTTGATGTCGCATCGTTAGGTCCGTCATCGATGGCCGAATTTTGGACATCTTCGCAATCCATATTTTCTACAAGGTGGTTTGGTAATTCAATGCCTTGATTTATATCCCAAAACATATTTTTTTTGGTTGAGTTTGGTGTGAATTTTTATTTTCATTTCTTCTAAAACTTCTATACTCTATCACAGAAGTATTTCTATTTTTAATAATCAACTTACATTATAAGTTGGTTTATATTTCTCAGCTAAACAGATCCTTGCTACTTTGCCTACGAAAATCATCATTCTAGGTTATAGCATGAGCTTTTATATTACTAATTAGGAGCTGGTCCCGCCAACTCCAGTCAAAATCTGGGAATTACTGATTACGAAAATCATTATTATACTATTTACCAACTCAAAATGATCTGCATTGATTGAAGTTGATGAAATTGGCTCCAAATATATTAAAATTAGCTGATCACATGAACTCTTTTGTACACAACTGATAGGATCGGAGTGTTCTGTCGTTGGACCACTCTCTCCTTCGAAATGGAGTGAACAAATATATATGTCTTTGTTAACATTATCAATAGCTTGGAATCGACCATCACCTCGTCCACATCTCTTGAACCACAAATCACATTTAGCACATTTCGGACAAATTTTCAAATGTTTTTGCTTCGTTGATTCAATTAGTTTTCGAAGATACGCCAGACAAGGCTTTGGAAAACTGATGAGATAATATTAATTGTCCGTGAATGACTTACTACGTGTATCGCTACGACATATCCCATAGCAACAGCGCTTTTTTGCTACTTTATAAACTGATAACATCATATATTTTTATTGAAATGCTTGTATTATGATGTTGCTGTGAATATATAACAATTAAAACTGTACCGAATGTAATTTTAAGAATATTTGAATCAAAAAGAGATTAAAAACATTGAATTAAAAGCTCATGTACATATGAAGTGCCCGAAAAACATGGCGGATGTCGAGGCATGCGCACAAAAAATTTTCAGCTATGAGAAGGACTATTGGTACCACCTTTTCCGAGCGTGAATGTACTAGTAAACTCTTTGATGCAATAACATGCGTCACTACTATTTTCATATGTCGACAATAAAAAGATACTCCTTCTTCGTTACCAATTCGCAGGACATCGCCGTTCAAATCCAAGGTACAACTAAAATCGCGCAGTAACTCGACGCCCAAAATTCAGTCATCCACAATTGCAGCAATGAATGCTTGATGCTCTTTCTTCAAATTGCCGATTGTAAATTCAAGCTCCTCTACACTGAGTGCTGCTATCATTTCTCGATTTGCTGCTTTGAGTAAGATCAGCTGGTTCTGAGCACGTTCTCTCGGAATTTGTCTGACTTCTGCCGAAACTTCCAGATGCACAATGGTGACATTCGCTCCGGTATCCAGCAGCATCTCACATGGTTCATTCCCCACGAAATCTTCTACAGCCGGACTACTTTCTATTTCAAGTACCTGAAGATTAATGATCTTGAGGCTCTCGATGAGAGATACAGCCAGCCTCTGCCCCCCAAGACTGGCTAAATTTAGTTTTTCGACAACATTTTCGTGCCGCAATCGACAGACTGCGCGAAGATGGCTGTCCTTGCCACACTGTTTAGGTGAGGTCGGTATAAATCGAGAAGAAAATCGCTCTTGTTGGCGACTTCCTGTATAAGTCATGGTCCTCTTCACCTCGGGCTCTTTTACATCGCGCTCAAGTCACCTCATTCTCTTCGCCAGTCTTGACGCCTTCGTGGCCGCCTTAATTTCCAGGGCCTTCTCGCTCAATCTCGTCGTCACTGATGTCATCCATAGACTGTCTTATAGCTAGGTATTCCTGTGTTGAGCCAGGACAATCTGCAATAGCTTTTCTAGCCGGACTCTGCACAGCATATGCGAACGTAGTTAGATCTTCCTCATGCAGTTGTTTGCGGTTCCGAAGCTGTTTATGTAGTAGATCCTTCATGTGTTCCTCCCCGAAGCGCAGCTTTAATTCAGACGTCAGCTTCTCATAATCGAGGTGTTTTTTTTTATGCAGACCTGAGAGTACCGCTAATGCTGTATCTCGGAGTACAATAGCTCTTCACTCCATATTCCAGCCATTACTCTTTGAAATCAGCTCGAACTGAGCAAAATACTCATCCCAAGATGCCTTGCCATCAAACGGCGTTGGATTCAAGGTGATGTTGGATATACATTTTCTAGGTGTGGATGCGGGAACATTTCCTATTCGTAGGGGTGCACTATCGGTATTTAGACTAAGGCTCTGCATCTCGGTGACAATAGAGTCCAATTTTGCTTCTAAGTACTGTTCAACTTACTTTACTTGATGTTCAATTTGCACGACATGGAGTTTTACTTCAATAAACCTTTCATCAAATTTCTCTTCAATCTCCTGAAATTTCCCTGTCAACGTTTCGTTCTGCTCTAAGATCATCTTCTTCAACTCTGTAGCCATTTCTTGTTGATTCTTGAACGGTTTTATCTCCTCGACCACCGCCATCTTTATACCTTCCGTAGATTTGGCTATCTTCTTCTCCACAGATTCTGTCAATCCAGACATCTTCTCTTATATGGTTCTCATACCTTCCGTAGACTCAGCCATTTTCTGCTCCATGAATGCCGCCGATGTCTTCATGAATTCAGTCATCATCTTCAACTGATCCTGAATCTTGCTGGTGGCCATGCTTCTTGTCTTGAGCATTTATAACAGTCCCAATACAAATTTGAACACTTCGCAGCACTGCAACCTATTCCACTCTTCGTCGTCCGGACCGAAAATTATTTTCACACAATTTCTCAGGATCCCACTTCTGACACCAATTTGTCACAAATTTTATACAGAATAACTTATACTACACAGGTAACAACGTAAATCTTCACTTTACGAACTCGTATGAACACAATATGGCTCACAGTTTCTCGTACTGGATCTCTGAATGACTGTCTTCCTCTCCTAGCTTACGCTCTTATACACCTAAGCCGACAATAAGCCAACATTCAATTGTCTAACGGTTGTTGCCCGGTAACCACCGAACAGCTAGTGACCATAGCCAATCAATCATGTTCGACAATTGAACTTCGACCTGTCAATACTTACTAGGATTACAGTTACAGCGAATTCAAATAAATAATTATGTGACCTAATTACTACGAATATTTCATATTTGTGACAATATTTTTTGGAGATTACTAAAATGTGAGTTGCATTCTTCTCTCATAATCAAACCGGTTCAGTACAGTTCTGCATCTATTGTTGCTCCTGCTCAGAGTCACAGTATTCTCCGTAAGTAATGTCCTGCTAACAGGGTTAATTAACCCCAGCTGTATAGTGGTTACTGTTTCAGAGCCGCAGAAACGACGTTTCTCCCTATACGTTCATTTTTATTCACAGTGACAACCCCCTTACTTCTCGCTAGCTATCCGGCATCATCACCAAGAAGTTGTCTTGTTATTGGCGCCCGAACATACCTACCGTAAGCAATTCCTACGAGACGCCAAGAATTGTAGTGGAAATTGGGAAATCAACAAAACTAAACGTTCCATAAACATTCGATAACAGAAGAACCCATTTTCTTTTTTGTAGGCGTACCGCACATGTTTAAATTAACCAGAAATTGGCTACTTGATATAGAATTTATCCTAAATGATGGAAGTGTCATCAACAAAATATTCCTGCAAGAGCTTATAAAAGGAGCAAATCCGGAAATAAGTCCCTGCCACAAGCTCAACGAATTACATTTGAACTGTGTTGCATCACAGAGACAAAACATTAAATTCGACGCACAGTTGCTTTCTTACACTATTGCTACTGCTTTATTACGGTATACACCTGGAAAAAACAAAGATTTGTCGAAAAATGTTGACAGTTCTATACACTTAATCAATAATAATTGGTTCGACATAATGAATTCGTATACTTCGACAAAATCTGTACCTATTAGAAAGCCATATGGCCTACAAATGAAACAACAAAGCTTTGCATAAAAAAAGTTAGAAACCACAATTTCAGGATTGCGTTATACTGGATATAAATCGTTACAAACTTTTTGAAAGGACATGTTTATTTCAACAAATTCGTTGCAATTTATTTGAACATATGAAAATACAGTTGAACGCTACTTATATTATGACTGACCGTTCGAATCAAGACGGCATTGGAAACTTTCTGCTCAGGTAATGAAAAACAAAACATGAAAATGTTAGTGTATAATATTGTTTATTTACTTTTCGTTTACAGTTGAGAAACAAAGAAGGCCTTAATGACCACCTGTCTCCTCTTAAGACTTTGTATAGGATTATAATGATTTTATTGGATAAAAATCTCGGTATGGTGCAAACCCACTCGAATGGGGGAGTAAAGAATTTTAATGTTGAAGGTTGAATGGATGAATACTTATTGACTAGGACCTTCAAATTAGCAAATATCGGAGATATATCTGTAGAACCGCCAATCATCCGGGAATCGGAAGATGGGGATTTATTTTCAACTGATGACGACAGTAGCTTTAGTTCAAGTAGTTTATCCAGTCAAGTTCATTCTTTAGGTGGTTCAACCAACACCAGAAGCACAGCAGAAAGAGATGGTTTAAGGTATATAGCTGGGTATTTTGCACACAAAAAACCTCTCACCATACCCATATTTAGGTGCTATAACTGTTAATATTGATATTATTAGTTTAATATTACATTTGACAGTACTCTCACCAGCCATCAACCTATTCCTTTTTATCGATATTAGCAGGGAATAGAGATTTTAAATAATTCAAAACTGTTTTATAGAACCAAATTTAAAACAAGATACTGAATATTTCACTCAAGTACAATTTACATTCAACATTTTATTAAAACAATTGGAAAAACAATGACTGGACACTCTTCAATGTGAGGTTTTCCCTACATTATGAGCACTTTCTGTTTGTTTCAATTACTGTTTTAAATCATTAAGGTGGCCGCTGAGTACCGTCCAAAGGTTATTAATTCCGTTTGACTATATAAAAAGATGAGAACAAATGAATTCTAGTAAGTTGATTCCAAGACATGCAATTCTAGAGTTTGCAGTATTATTCATTTCCCTATCAACAGTAATAAAATTATTTATGACAAAAAATCAAAGAATAAAGGGGAATATTGAGTTGTATGTAATGTCAAACAATGAAGAATGATGTTTCATGATAATTTGCACAGAAAAAAAGAAATATTTGTTGATAATGCAAGGGATATTCTTTGAGATTTCAGTCAAATAATTTAATTTGATTTTCTTCTGCCCTACAGTTTCGGCTATATCTCAGCCATCCTCAAAAGCACTACAATTTTATTTACTTGATTACTAATTATGTGTATGTGATAGTTGGGAATACTTACAAAGGAGTCATTGTTTGAAAAATGGAACTTATACATTGGTTCAAAATAATTTTAATATGAAATAACAAAAGAAAATATTACTTACTATATTCACATATCCAGCCAGCGTTAACCATTTTATCCAATATTTGTTGATGTTCAATAACGAACAAAACTACAATATCTGCCTATACCTTCAATGTTAATTTAGTCCAGCGTTTTTCCGAAGATTTTTCACAGCTCTGCCTCCCTCTCTTGAGACATCGCTTGCCAACACCTCTTTTTGGATAGTACCCTCATGATGAAATTCAAATTCTCTTCCGAAATTTAGGAGCTACGTCATTTTTCTTGTGTTCAACCTACTTTTTTATCACAAGCTAAAATTGGTCATTCGGATAGCTTTATCGCAGGAATAAATTTTTCAATCCGAATTTAATTAATGGTGACACTCTAAGCAAACGCACGAATCTTATCAATTTGTAACTTACAGAATTTGAACAGTGAACAGAATCACAATGAATCTGTATGTCACACTTGCATGAAAATTTTCATAAGTCAACAAATCGATGCGTCTTCGTCAATTTTTCAAAGATCTTCAGATCTGTAAGATGTTATAATCTGCTTAGTGTCCCACTATAAGTCTTTGATCAACAACAGATGAACTAATGAAGTATAAGGTTGCAATTATGTGCGAACACGCAAGTCTTATCTATAAATTCATCAGAAAACTGATCATCGGGGCTAAAATTAATCCGTTGATCATTGTCTATCTCATCCAATTAACAGATATAGCCCTTCCAAAAATTCTGTATAACAGTTTGATCAAATTGTTTCTGTTTGTCAAAAATATTATCAAACAAAATTCATGATTGTGTTACAGAATACTAGTGAATAACGCGCCAATCTATGTTGATTTATATAAATTTTTTCATAAAGATCATGAATTCACTGCGATTCTATACACAATCTTAAAATTCATGAATCTATAAATTTATGTTGCCATTTTATGTAAAACTATATAGTTTCATATAGCCGTAAATTATGAACGAAATCGCGATGAACTTGTGATCCCAATGGACAAATTGACATCAATCAAGAAAAGTCGATGTGTTTCTATCACTTTCTCACGAATTCATAGATCTGTGAGACCTATGGATTTGCACGGCATTGCAATATAATGTGACGCGCACTCTACTTCTCGCGGCGTCTTTTAGGAGTTGCTTAACGGTCGGTTTGCTCGGGCGCCAATAACGGAGCAACTCTATGGCGATGGTGCCGGATAGCTAGTGGGAAGGGTAAGGGTTTTTTGCTGCGAATAAAGAGAAACGTATATGAGAAACAAACAGTTTTATAAGCACACAAATAAATGGGGAAAAGGTACATGAAATGGCGGAAACAAATGGTAACGATTATACTTGCACAATACGACGGACACGGCTTCAAACTAACACACGAAGTCGAAAATATGATGCGTAGAATGTTGGTCGTCGTCGTCAGCAGTTGTCATAGCCCTTCGCGGCAGCGGCTACGACGTGGTGAACGGACTGTAGCCCTACGGCAGAGACTACAGTTGCGAAAGTTGGATACCGTAACCCTTTGGCAGAGACTACGGCTAGGTGCAGAAGGCTGTAACCCTACGACAGAGACTACAGTCGTGGTGGATGGTGACTCTGACGCAGGAGCCACGACAGAGTCGTCTCAACGGTTCTGAAACAGGAACCACTCGACAGCGGGGGTTAAATAACCCTGTCGTCAGGACGTTACTTACGGTAAATACTGATGACTCTGTAGCAGAAGTCACGACGGATGCGGAACGGTTTAGTCGGCCTGTTCGCAGAAGCACTAATGAATAACTGGACTCAAGTCTCTCGGAAGAGTGTTTTGCTGATCGATTTCAGCCTGTATTTATACCCAGATTTTAAGTAAACGATACTGAGCTGGTTCAATTATGAACAGAGGATGTTACTTAGATTTTGGTAACATCCAAAAAGTATGAATAAATAAAATAATGACTTTCCGTGTGTTACTTCTTGCCAAATACATTTTACAACATTTTGTAAACCTTATTTTCATTTGAACTTAAAATAAAACTTTATTGCTAGTTTCCTATCTGACCGCCAGATGGCTCTGGGGGTCGTACAATCAGAATTAATGGTTAATTAGCAATCAGTCAAACAAACGTAAACAAAAGCTCATGTATACAATTTGCAATTCATCATCTAACCATGAATTATTCTTGAATGAAAGGTAAGTTTTATTCACTGCTTATTGTGCACTACAACTTAGATCTAATTTATTTATTTCAGACGGTGATGTACAAATATTCAAATAGTAACCTATTCTCAAATTAGGCGCGTGCATCACGTGGTCGAATCTATGCAACCCGCCAGCCTGGTGGACCAACAAACCAAAACATTGCATTTGAAACCATTGTGCTTGGTTGGCGTATTGTGAATTTAATGTTTATTTAGTGAAATTTTGTTTTAAAAATTATTTTTAGCATAATATCTCGATTAATCAATGATTATTATTCTCTGTCAGACAATATAAAACATAGGTATTTGGAGAAAATATCTCGTTTATTATCCATGAAGATCCATATGTGGTGGACATGAAAGAAATAAGACATTTTCATGGTAATTACTAAAGATTATTGAGCTTACGGAGGAAGCTGAATACAACTAGAATATGTTGCAACTTTTAAAAGCTTACATGAAACTTTAAATTATGAACACTAACCAACATGACTATAATCTTCAAAAATATTTATAGAAGTCTGTAATAAACGAATGATTTATTTGTTTTTTAATTAAACATCTCTTAAGACAATTCAAATTGAATTTTCTATTCCAAGTAATTATTATTGATTGTCATTCATTTTGCTGTTAAGCTATTTGCTTGAAAAGTTGGAAAAAAAATTAGAATCTTAATTTACTGACTTGCACACAGCAGAATCCTGCAGCTTTGCCTATATTTAAAAACAGTCCTCAATCAGGATTATCTCTATCGTCCAAAAGGCTAGTTTACCTATAATTTAGAAATAATTCTACGGTCTAAGTTTTTAGCGATTTTACAAATATATAGTGTAATAGTTAGGTCTAAATTAGGATCATGCTAATATTTATTGAATGGATGATATTATACAAAAATTTCAGTTTATACAACAAAACATAACTTATACTCAGGTTGAACAATTTGTTTATCCTGTTGTGTTACTTCTAACCTATAAAATCTGTCTCAATTTCAGATACTTTATGTACTTTATGCAGCCATAAATTTCATTAACTACGTTATATTCACTTGAAATATTAAATATCAGATTCAAATAAATAAAATACCTGCTGTTACAAGTACGGCTTTACTTAATTTTGGTGTCAGTTAAAGCACTTCTTTTCAGAGCATTTTCCTTGTTTTTTAATGACTAGAGGAATAATTCTTCCTCCAAAGCTTTTATCTGAAGTAAATCCATGAAAAAATAAATCTTGTACAGCCTCACTTTTCTAAAAACAGCCAGCAACAGCACTAAAATTGAGGTTTTATTAAATGTGTTCCATATGACAGAACGTTTGTTGGTCCACCAGGCTGACATTTTTAAATGTCCGTGACGTCACGTGCACGCGCCTAATACGGAAATAGGAGTTCTAAATAACCTCTAACTAGGTTTCACATCAATACGGAGAACGCCTATACAAACGGTGAGTTGTCGATTACTACCTAAATATTGTATTTAACGATTTTATGCATTTCAGGAGAATAAATTAGATCAACGGCAAAGTTGACTTGCATCGGAAAATTAAACAGTTCGAAGCGCTTTCGGTGAATCGGAATTAATATAGCTGAAGGCTATCAACTGGAATAGTAAAATTGTGACTAAGTTGAGTTATTTTAAATCATTTCATCAGACGGTTACTAACGGCAGTTTTTCAGATTCTAAAATGGGAGCACTTCGTCACATCAAGCTTTCTCAATTACGTTTCTAGTTCGAAAATTTAGTTTCAATATGGAAATAATGCTCGAAATGTAGAATGATTAATTCATAAACTATATAATATAATTTTCCGTAATAGTATAATATCTTCTCTTTTTGATTTTAAGGAATAATGGGAAGGAGCTTGAAGGAAAGGTGGCAGTCGAAATCAAGAAAACGGACAAAAGTTGCTTTCAGAAGACGGAATAAAACCCTTGCTCGGAGAATCATTAATAATAAGGCATTAATTATAGATAAATTCGAAAATAGAGTGAGGTGAAATTCAATGGTGTCATATGGAGTTGATCATAATACAACAAATTCAAAAAGTACTTTACAAAATACAGAAGAACTTAAATAGAGAATATCCAGTATAGGTGATCATGAATTATGTACTGAGCGTGGTCCTAATCCACCTTATGAATTTGATTACGAAAAACCTCTTACGGGCAATAGAATTATGCAACTGGGGTATGACTTGGAATGTGCAATGAGATTACAGGTACAACATTGCAGAATTTGCACTATGGGGCAAATATATCCTAATAAATAAATAAATAGAGGATTGGGTCTTGTTAGCCTAATACATTTTAAATGTACCATGTGTGATACAGAAATTCTGAAATATACTGAAGATTCCGATAAAACAGATTCAGATATAAATATGGATTGAGTGTGGGGTACTATTTCAACTGGCAGCACATATTCGCACGCAGAGAAACTGTTCTCATTCATGAATATAAATCTGATGAACAAAGATAAATTTCATAAAATTTAACATGATCTTGAAAAGGTTAAAAGATGTATTATATACCCAAAAGCTGTGAGAATTCAGTTATATAATATTTCAATGTGCGTATCTTCCTTCTAGATTTGGAATAGTCAAGCTTGGATTGACATGGAGATAGCAGGAAAGAAAGAGCGGCAAGTAGCCGTACAGAATAACGATATCGATGATGACGGTATGTCATTCATCACAATCCATTTAGATGGCAAATAGAGTAAGAGAAGTTACGGGCACAACTTTTTGATGGTAAAAATATGATCTTGCGCAATACGCCTTTTCTTAAATCCACTTTGTGCTTCAGATAGCGTTGCTTCTACGTTATTCCGTAATCTTTTTTCTGGCACTCGTTCATATACATTCAGGACTGTGCACAGAAATGATATATAGAATTGTGAAACTGGGGTATGAATTGGAATGTGCAATGAGATTACATTTCCAACATTGCAGAATTTGCGCTATGGGACAATTATATCCTAATAAATGAATAAATAGAGGATTGGGTCTTGTTAGCCTAATACATTTTAAATGTATCATGTGTGATACAGAAATTACAAAATATACTAAAGATCCAGATAAAACAGATTCAGATATAAATATTGGTTGTGTGTGGGGTACTATTACACGCAGAGAAACTGTTCTCATCCATGAATATAGAGCTGATGGCCAAAGATAAATTTCATAAAATTCAACATGATCTCGAAAAGGTTAAAAGATATATTGAATATCCAAAAGCTGTGAAAATTCAGTTATATAATATTTCAATGTGCGTATCTTCCTACTAGATTTGGAATAGTCAAGCTTGGATTGACATGGAGATAGCAGGAAAGGAAGTGCGGCAAGTGGCCGTACAGAATAACGATATCGATGATGACGGTATGCCATTCATCACAATTCATTTAGATGGCAAATAGAGTAAGAGAAGTTACGGGCACAACTTTTTGATGGTAAAAAAAAGATCTTGCGCACTAAGCCCTTTCCTAAATCCACTTTGTGCTTCAGATAGCGTTGCTTCTACGTTGTTTCGTAGGCACTCTTTCATATACATTTAGGACTGTGCACAGAAATGATATACCTCTATAGTTATTACATTCTTCCTCGTGCACTGGTACACCTTATTCAACAAGCACTTAGTCTTGGTCTTCCATAACGGTCAGTTGTTGCCAAGCACAGTTTTTTTAAATATTTCAAATATTTTATTTTAAAATTTGTGACCGAAAACATGGTTGTTTTCCTCATTTTTTTCACTCCGACTTTTATGTAACTTATTATTACACACAGATGTCAACACATACACACATTAATTTTATTGTAAGTACACTGTTAATCTCACTTCGTCATTTTATCCCTCATGTTCACACTTTTGTAAAATGTAGCACTCCTGAGGATGGTCCAGGTGGGACCGAGACTGTAGAGTAGATTAAAATAAAACCCTTGACTGAATTCCCACATTTCGTTTCCTTCATATCATCTAACAGTCAGCATTATCCACTACTTCTATCATATTTTATGCAATATTGTCACATTTCGACTTAGTCAATATTTCCCATACGATGTATGTTCAGTTGAAAAGAATAGTTATGAGCAATAACGTCATTTTTTGACTTAGGACGGTATTCTCTAAAATAATAATCGCAATATCAAAAACTATGGCTGCTACCACGAGCTCTGTTTTTGGCGCTACTAAGAGCATTGTGTCAAGATGTGTTTTAACGCAATTAGAATTTTCCCAAATACTTCAGAAAATAATCTTCAGATACAAATTACGGGAAACACATATGTCTACAAAATTTATTTGAATATTTACCTTTAAAATAGCTTGAAATATTTATACAATTCTTAAAATAACACTGCTAGTATAGCCAAAAACAGAGCTTGTGGTACCAGCCTATGTGATCAATTTGTGTACCATTTCTATATGTGCCTTTTTTCTACATAGAATCCATTATTAATTTATTGTTATTCATGACTTGGGACAGTAATCGTTAAAATAATGGAATTTTTCTGAAGTTATTCCATCACTTTGTTTGAGTATTTGCGCCAGTATTTTGAAATTCACATACTCAATGCTTTACAGTCCACGTGATGAGTTCCTGGCGGACGCAACTAATATTGAAGCTTGCAAGAACCAAAACAGAATTAATGAACAAAAAGCAAGGAATACATGAAAATTGGGAAGTCTCGCAGCATGATATCAATAAAAGTGCTGACAATGAAGTTAATAGTTCCACAGTCTACGAAGGTTTGTTTCTCTATTCTCAATCAAGATACACAGAAATGAATTATCCTTGAATTTTAGAGTATCTGCACAATATTGGAAATAGCTATACTTGTGATACCTCAAAAGAAATTAAAGATGTTACTGAAGATGTTATAAAGTCTGTTAGTCAGATAGATTTTCCAAACCAAACCATCATCCCCCAAACAACAATTGTTCCCGATATTGTCTTTGTTGAGAGTTCAGAAATTATTGATGGTGCTAGATTAATGAATAGACTCCTATCTGAGAACTTACTTAGAACTAATGAATGTGAAGAATTCGCGACCAGTAATTTTTTTAGCGGTGAAGTTATAGTAGCAGGTAACATACTCATGGTACTAACTTTTTCTCTGACTCACAAAATTTGTTGTTACAGAGACCACTTTTTCCAAAATATTTTCTGGTGGGTCTGTAGTTGAAGCAGATAACTATTCAAGTAGTGATTCCTTAAGTGATTCGGACTCAACCAGTTCTCAGGAAGAACCTTTTGGTTCTGGTGCCTCAGATGAAGATCCTGATTTTGAACCAGGAAAACTGCCTTTCAGTGAATCCGATGTGGATGATACACCTCCAAATGTGACGGTTAAAACATGTTGTTCGATAAACTACCCTTCTGAAGCAGAGAAGCAAACAAAAAACGGAAGAAAATCCCAAATGAATGACAAAAAAATAAAGCAAATCGTCTTAGAAATACAGGTAAAAGTTATAAATCCATCAGAAAAATCAATAAAAGTTACGGAAGTAAACGAATTGAAGTGAAGCGAGAAGAAAGAAAGATGTCAGCGCCCTGCGGCGAAACATGCCGCTTGAAATGTTCCACCAAAATTCTCCAAGATCAAAAACAAAAAAATTTTCTTGCAGATTATTTGCAATTATAAAGCCTAAATATAGATATCAGAGAGGCAAAAATAGTAGACGTCTAAATTCTAGCTTCTTTTTTGACTGCGATGGACACATATTCGAATATGCAAACAATTTTTCATGTCCACGTTAGGAATTAACAGAAGAATAATTCGAACGGTTATAGAAAAACAATCCTCAATGGCTAAAGAATCCTTTAACAAGAATTGAGAGGAAAGCATACCAACCACAATACAATTACCAATGACATAAAAGAAGATATTAGAACCCACATTAATTCTATCCCAAGAATCTCCAGTCATCGCAAACCAAGAAGGAGTATATTGGAGGTGATAAGACTGTTGTCGATTTATACAGGGACTACAAACATCATTGTCAAGAAGAGAATAAGCCCTACGCAAACTACTTGATGTATTATACCATTTTCAATCAAGAGTTCAACATAGCATTCTTTATTCCCAAGAATATCTTGCATACAACAATGTCAGCCAAGAGGAAAAGATCCAAATACAGAATAAATATGACACTCATCTTAAAGAGAAAGAACTATCTCGATCAGAAAAACAAGCAGATAAAACTTCAGATAAAACAGTCGTTATGAATGATCTCCAGGCAATATTACCATGCCCAATCGGTAACGCCTCGGGATTCTATTATGTGTCCAAATTGAGTGTCTTTAATTTAACTATGTTTGTATTGAAAACAAATCAAGCATATTGTTATCTCTGGCACGAGGCAGAAGCCAAAAGAGGTGCCGATGAAATAGGATCATGCGTGTGGAACTATCTACGAAAGCTGCAGGAAAACGTTTCAAATTCAGACGATCAATCGAAAACTTGAGATATAATTTTCTACAGTGATAATTGTGCGGGACAAAACAAAAACCGATTTATCATATCTTTATACATGTATGCAGTTTCAAATCTCAAGTCTGTAGAATCCATAACTCATAAATTTCTAATAACTGGCCACACACAGAATGAGGGTGATCATGTGCATGCTATTATAGAAAAAGCAGTCGCCAGAACTCTAGAATCCGGGCCCATCTACGTACCTGAACAGTATGCGACAATAATCAGACAGGCAAAAAAAAGCGGGTAAACCATTTTCTGTGAATGAAATGTGCCATAAAGATATTTTTGACCTGAAGGATCTTTCTTCTCAGCTTGGCATGAAAACTATTTTCAAGAATGAAGGGGGTGATACAAATAAAATCACCGACCTAAAAATGTTTATGGTGAAGAAAGAGTCTCCTGGAGTATTAATTTACAAAACCTCTTACGAAGAAAAAGAGTATTCACAAGTCAACATTCTAAATTCCAGGCGTCAAAAACCAGATGTTTCTTCACCAAAGTTGAAAACTGCTTACAAGGCAAAAGTCGGTATCACAGAAAATGGAAGAAAATCATTATTATCGCTGTTTAATGAAAAGCCTGGAAAACGGGTGGTCCCAATGTATCATTTAGATTATTATAGTTCACTATAGATTTTGTACACATAATTTATCTTTTTCTTTCTCAGAGTCTGATTATGTTTAACTGTTCAGTTCTCCGAATTCGAATAGATGAAAGTTTATTTTCAAATATAAGCCACAAGATTGTTTTATTTGGTGTCAAAAATTTTAATCTAAACTTATGGGAAAGTTTTGTGAAAGGCTGTAACATAAGCTAATTACAGGTGGACAAGTGGGGGTAGGTACCATCTCTCTATCCCTATTCAAGCAATATGATGGGTATTTTTGAATTATAAAAGTTTGAACTCCTTACAGTTCATCTTAACAAAATTATGATTAAAACTAATGCATCTAGATTTTTACACACTGCTAATGAGAATTGATAGTTCTCGACTTGTGAGAGTGTTCTTCCAAACCAACGATATGTCCTTCGTTCCAAACTCAACTATATAGCCTCAATAGTAATTCTGCACCTTTTTCTCTCATGAATCTCAGCATTTTTATGATAAATGTGAATCTTTGTGCTGGTAAGAGAATAGTGATCTGGTTGCATTGAAGATGAATCAGATCTAGGGAAAAAAAATTAAATATTATGCATCATTCAATGATACGAGATACTATTACATATTGTTTGATAATACTTGAACTGAATGCTACTACACATAATACACGAGTGAGGGACAGAGCATATATGTTATAGTCCAAGATCCCAGACCCGCCAGACCTTACTTATTTTCTGAGAAACAAAATTTGTGGATTAGAATAGTGTTAGTCGGTACTTTGATCATACACATATTTACTAGTTTGTGCTGACGGCCAATTTCTAGATACGAGGTGTTATAGATACATCAAGGCAATACTCACTTTTCTTGAAGTCTGAGTGCTGATTTTTATGTATGTTCTAGAGAATATTGTTGAGAATTGATAATCAACACTGCCAGACACTTCCCGTTGGCAGTAATTCCTGCTAAACGCTTTAAAGCCTGCAAAAAAATATTCTTATCTTACTTATAATCTGAGCCCTAATTTTTATATACAATACTCAGTAAGCAATTTCAAGACTTTTTATAAATAGCCAGACCAAGGAAGAGTTGGATGCCCATAGATACTTTTCTTACTATCAAGCCTACAAGTAGTGACCTTGCGCTTTTACTCACAGCGATATTTTAGATGTGTCTGGGGGATGTTTAGCCCTACGATTAATCTAGCTGATGACAAAAAGTATTGAAATTGTACTCTTAGGCCCAGTATTTCAGTGTTCGGATTACGAAAACTGTAGATTAATTTCCGTAGCAACGATTGTAAAAACAATTGTTACCATAGTAATTAAGCTTCGTTTAAGTAATCTGTAGATTAAACTGAACCTGAAATACTGGGCCTTAGTGTCATATATAAAAATTAGCACTCAAACTATAAGCAAGATCACGTTATTCTTTGTGAGCTTCAAAGAGTCTAGCAGAAATTACCACCGATGGAAAGTGTCTTGCAGTGTTAAATATCAATTTTTAACAATATTCTGGGAAATATACCTCAAAATCAGCACTCAAGACCTTGAGAAAAGTGAGTAATGTCTTAACGTACCGCTAGCACCTCGTATCTGTAAATTGGCCGTCGCCACAAACTAGCTAGTATGCGTATGATCAAAGTACATACTAACACTACACTATTCCACACATTTTGTTTCTCAGAAAATAAGTAAGGTCTGGCGGGCCTGGGATCTTGCTCTATTACGTACTGAGACCGTTTTGTGTACTCGCAAAGTTCGTATCTTAGAGACAACTGCATTTGTTTACATTCACAGAATTTATGATTGACTAATAGATGTAGACACCGTATGCAACTCTTTTGAAAATACTGTGAATATTTCTGACGAAAGCTCTGTTACAATAATGGCATCGTCTTACTAAAAAAAGCAGTATGTGGCTGCGATTCACAATGGAAGTGAACTCATGGCTCTACCTTACCTATAAGGAGTAATCTGCTGCAGATACCGGATAGTCCATAAATTTGTTAAAGTATTATCAGACAATATATAATAGTATTTCGTATCATTGAATGATGCATAATATTAAAAAAATTTTCCCTAAACCTGGTTCATCCCCAATGCAACCAGATCACCATTCTCTTACCAGCACAAAAATTCACATTTATTATACAAATGCTGAGATACATGAGAGAAAAAGGTGCAGAATTATAGTTGAGGCTCTATAATGAAGTTTGGAACGAAGGACATATGCTAAAGGAATGGGAAATAGCAGTTTTGTACCAGTACATGAAAAAGGAGATAAGAAATAATGTTATAATTATAGAGGTATATCACTTCTGTGCACAACCCTGAAAGTATATGAGACAGTGCTAGAAAAAAGATTACGAAACAATGTAGAAGCAACGCTATCTGAAGCGCAAAGTGGATTTCGGGAAGGACGTGATACGCAAGGTCATATTTTTACCATCAAAAACATCATTCAGAAGACAATAGCTACCAACTCTAAAGCATTTATGACGGCTATAGATTTAGAGAAAGCGTTCGATAGAGTGAAAAGGGAGAAACTATGAAAGATTATGAGAGAAAGTAACAGTACAGTAACTACGTCATGAGTCAAAATAGAAGATCAGAAATATTTGAAATAAAAAATGGCCTTAGACAAGGAGATATAATGAGTCCAGTACTTCTCATAATTTTGATGGATGAGATTATACAAGGATGTGAGGAAAAGACCAGAATGTTTTACAAAGGATATAGAAATTTAAGACCAATGTCAATACCAGTATGTGCATTTGCAAATGACCTACTGGTTATAGCGAGAAGCGAAGAAATAATGCAACAGAACCTGAATATATGGGATGAAGTAATAAGGAAATATGATATGAAGATCAATGCAAGTAAGACAAAATTCATGGTAGTGGGAACATAATAAACAATTACGTATTTAACAATAGACAATGAAAAAGTAGAACAAGTGAATAATTTTCAATATTTAGGCACAATATTGGAAAATAATGGTAAACAAGGAATTGATATCAATGAAAGGATAGATAAGACCGCAAGAATTTATGCAATGAAACATAACTACATAGAGAAAAAAGAAGTTACTACCAGAACAAAAACCGCAGTATACAAAACTATATTCAGATCTGTATTAACATATGGTTGCGAAACCTGGATACTGTCACAAAGAATGAAAAGCAAAATCCAAGCACTCGAAATGAAATATTAAAGAAGAGTTCAAATGGTAACAATGATGGACAGAATAAGAAATGAAACAATATGAGAGCAACTACAGTGCAAATCAGTACTAGATTTCATAGATACGCGGCATCTAGCATGGTGGGGTCATATGATAAGGATGAACGAATCGAGACCGGTACGGCAAGTTTGGATGACGACGAATGTGAGAGAAAAGCGAGATCGTGGAATACCAAAGGACACCTGAGATACTATCATCAATAAGATCCTCAAGAAAAGAAACGTTACGCTACAAGATGCTCAGAAGATGGCGAAGAACAAGAAACAATGGGCGAAATTTGTACACGATTAAAAGACTCTTCACACCCTACATCTTCGAGTAGAAGGGTACACGACTATATATAATATAAAAATGTATGGATTGTGCATGCGTCAGTATTTCGCAAAACTGAATAACACTCAGTTCAAAACTGATATTTAGGACTATTGTGAATATCTTGCTGTCCACTTTCTTCATTTGTTGCAATCAAGCAAGCAAAAAAAGCACTTTACTGCATGTTTTTCTGAGAACTTTCGCATAAATCAAAAACAGTTGCCGTACAAAGTAGAAATTTTGTATTAAGGATTGTTGCAACAACTTAAGTCCACCTCACATTTTTTTGACTTTGCTTAAAGGGTTTTTTGAGATTCATTATCGAATAGGATTCACCTCATTGATTCAACTCCAGTCTAACATCGATTCAAATACAAGGAGAGCTAATGTTTTCTGTTGTTTACTGTACACACTCAACTAGGAATATTATGATATTGGTTTTCGTGGAGAGTACACTACACAACAGATCATTTTTCAATGTGAATCATGTTGACCTTTTGAAGATCTAAAGTACCCATTATCTGACGACTGGTAACCGCTCTTCACAGCCTGAAAATATCAATCAATCTACCAATGAGCACTGAAAAAGTTTCTGGTACACTCGTATCAAGTGAAAAAGTGAAAGACGTGACTGATGTTTATTCAATTATTCAAAAATATTTCATTATAATTTGATTTATACATTAAGAGCGAAAATAAAAATTCACGAACTACTTGATCTTACAGAGTTTGATGCAAAAAATAATAGAAAAAACACTAGATATGACTTTTGCAACATTTATTTGGGATCACTATCTGGTTTCATAAACCATCATCCAAAGAACTATAGCTTAACAAGACAAAATAGATGAAGATGAGTGTCATGAAACCCACATTAACAGCTCGTAGACTATTATTATTGCGTTGAATTCGGGACAATCTGGGGAGCGATACGAAGTTGAGTTTTTGGTAAATGCTTATTGCATAAATGTTGCACACAGACGATTGAGAAATATATCATTTTTTGCTACATGTCATTGGTCTGGATATATAAGGGAGTATCCAAGATGTTGAATAATGAGGATTATATTCTAAATTCTTCTACTTCTCATCAAACTATTATCAATAAATTGTTTTTAGTTATGATTCTGCACATTTATTTGAAACATTGATGTTCCGATCTTTTGACCAAAGATGAAGATCTCTGGTCTCTGAATAAATAAACAAAATCATCACTTAGAACAGTTTATTATTCATTCAATTCTGGAGAAGTATATAGATTTATTGAGTGAGCTGATTCAATTAGAGATGAATTATTTGTGTCCGCAAAGTTTTCAATATACAAGTAAAGAGTAATCTCGTGTATTATCTTTGTAGTGTTCACACTGATTTACGCATTCTTTATGTAAACATTTCAAATATGGGTTTCTTATATTATTCCATTAAAAGAGGGGATGGAAGACTCCTAAGAGACTGGAATAGAACAGAACAACCAAAGTATACAGTTTTTCATTAGAATTTGAATATGAATCATTGATTATTATTCATATCAGCATTATTACAATTTACACAATTCCACGAATGCATCGTATTGTTTGTAAATTTTCTAGATTTTTGAGGTAGTAATTCTCCAGTTACCTCTTCCGCGGCCTCATCAATATCAAATTTCTTACTTATCTTTCCAACAGCAAGCTCATTTATTTGACAACTGCTGTAGCCAGCCGTGCTACTATAAGAAATTCACTCGACATTTTTGTATCAGGTTTGTTGTCAAAACTATAGAATCAAATAATCTGCTTTTAGACTATTGTGATTCAATATGATACTGCAAAACATAGCGTAGATAACACAGGACTTAAGTGCCTTCAATTCCTCAAGTAATTATTGCCCTCGGCTTCATCCCGTGCTACAACCTTCACCCTCAGGATCAAATGAAGCACTAAAATCCTTCGCTATATGATATACTATAATATATCATCATTGTAGTATTATCCTGTTAACTATAATTGATAATCTTTTTGTCAATATCAGCTACAATGTTTTCTTCTTTGCTTCAGCCCATGAAAATTCTTCAATCACTTGATTGAAGTTTATAGATCTTGTTATGTCTGCTTCACTTGAAAGAAATGCAGAACCCTCCAATTCAGTTTGGGCCGTAAATGATATTGAATAATTAATTTCAAAAATGTAAACATTTGAATATAATAACTATAACCACTTGCAAAGTGCCAGGGGGTTTTAACTAATTTCGCAGTCACTTTCGGTAACGTGGCATTTTAGGTGAAGAAGTTTTGTATCGCTTGATTCATTTGTTGTAATTTGTACCCTGCTTTATATCCAAAAACAGCACAGAATATGGCTTTTGAAAAGACACTGGAAATTTTGTATACGTGGTTATTATTTCCTCTGTATTTGCGCCCCACTGAGACTGCGCTCTAGGCTATGGCCTAGGACGGCCTCATGGGTAATCCGACTCTAGAGAGATTTGTCTTTTTTCTTGTAACGGGATGGATTCATTTCATTTCATTGTAGTTACCCACTTTATTTATAGCAAGATAAATATTATTTGAAAGAGAACAACTATGCAATTAAGTCCTCTTCATGAATTTAAATCCAAAATGTTGGCCAAACAGTGTACGATATGTATATTGAATACGTAGTTCGCGCGATTCTTCCTATCATGACGATGCGTCAATTGCCGATACATTATTATCTTATGGTTGGACTTTTAGTAAAGATATTCTAATTAATATAAACGCCATCTAATGACAGAACAGGATTTTCAAAACTATTTCAAGCGATTTGATTAGAACTATATATGAAATAATTGCAGCAAACTGCATAGTAAAGGATCCGAATTGGGAACGACTTTTACCCATCTGTTACAGCAGTGAGATTTTTTTTTTTTGCATCAAATTTAGTATATTAGAAAATACATTGCAAATGGGTTGACTGAAAAATTCCTGACAAGGCTATGATTAATTAAATATTGAAAAATTACTTTTGTTCAATCCTATTATTGAAGCATGTTTTTTTTTACTTGGATACCAATCTTGAAACTGTTTGTTTTGTCAACTACAGTGATTCCTATGACAACGGGGGGGCGAAAGTAGTGAGTGTAATTACTTTCGTCCACTCACTCTTTCATAACGAAATAAAGAATAAACTACAATACATTTTATTACATGTATTTATTGATATGAAAATGAACTTCACAATTATTAAAAATTGCGTTACTTAAACAAGATATACCAGCAACTGAAAACTGATGAGACTCTGTAGTCATCGTAGTAACTTTTGTATTATCAACTTGAGTGCTATTTCTATTACTTGTTTTCTCTTCTTTGTTAATCGTTTTCCTCGCACTATTTCATTATTATCTTGTTCCATTTTAGTGTCACTATTTATATTTGTAAAAATATCAGGACAAAACAATTTTAATATTTTTGACAGTTGCGGATGTTTATATTTACATGATCCGTAACAACGCATACGCCGCCTATGCTACTTTATACTTTATACATGATCTTTGTTCAAGAAGTGTAATAGATTTTAAAATTTTAATGAATTTTTCAATAATAGGATTGAACAAAACGCTATACAGCACTCGTGAAGAAACGAATTCGCTCACTTGTGTGCCTTTGCACACTCAGCTCGCGCCTCGTGCACAAAACTGCCACCCGCGTGAGCAAAACTCATAGTTTCTTCACTTGTATTGTAATATACTATTTATTCAACATTGCACTCATGAGTTTAACGAATGAATTTAATACCAATCGAAAGTATGGAGCCTATATGATATGTAAACGTTAGGTTGTCTATTTTTTCCTGGCGTAACTGCTGGGTTGGCAGATATATCAATACTAGGTATTCTCATTCATCTGTTTCTTAAATAAATCTTATATGAAAATAAGCGCTATTTAATTGCGAACACGATAATATGAGGTTGTCTGCGAAAAGTCTGGTTCAAATGACTGTTGTCGGATTTTTAAAGTAAAATCTCAATGCGTATTGAAACTTACGACAAAGATAGAAGAAGATGCAGCATTGCAGCTGCGCGAGGTGTTCACACCAGTCAAAAGAGAGTGCGTATGCTGCTTGTTCATGCAATAGTGAAGAAGAGTGATACACTAGTAAATACTAAGCAATATTTTGGAGCAAGTGGCAATAAACTTGAGAAAATAGCAATAAATAATTATTATTCTGCATCAGATTCATCATCAGAAATAAAATTTGGATTCTCGGATTCAGTAGTTTCGCCATCATTCTCCGTCATTTCGACAATATCCTATATTTTTAAAAGTCTCTGCAAGTCTATTATCACTTGCTTATTCTATTATTTATTCATTATACTTAGCTTGGATCTCTTTGTCGCAAGTTTCAATATGTATTAAAATTCCACTTTCTAAAATTTGACAACCGTCATTTAAACCAGATTTTTTGCTGACAACCTTATATCATCGTGCTCCCAATTAAATAGCGCTTGTTTTCATATAAAATTTATTCAAGAAAAAAATGAATGAAAATAGCAGTTACGCCAGGAAAAAAATAGACAACCCAACAATCACATATTCTATAGGCTCCATACTTTCGATTAGTATTGAATTCATTCGTTAAACTCATAAGTGCAATGTTGAATAAAAAGTCATTTCTCAAAATTTAATTAATCATAGCCTTGTCAGGAATTTTTAAGCCAACCCATTTACGATGTATACAGTAGTTTACTAAATTTTATTTCAAAAAACTCCATCACTGTAACAGATAAGTGATAGTCGTTCTCAATTCGGATCTTAGACTAGCATTATCTACATATATAAATCCAAACAGCTCAGCAAAATGGAGAGCAGTGTACTGAAAAGACACAAAAAAATTCAGCTATACGTGGAATTGTTGTGCTCAGTTTTTTATTCTCATTTTTGACGTTATATGACATGCTTCGTAGTAATGTTCTCTATTCGCCTTTTCATCTAAAACCGATTAGTCGTGGAATCAAAAGTAACTTGCAGCAACCTATTCTTCATAATACCATCATCATGTTTGTTGCTTACCTTTCATATATAAAAAGTACCTAAATGAAGACTGTGTGATCATATCCACCAAAGAAATCTTAAGTGAAATGAGATTTAAGAATCAATATAGGTACTAACTATATGATTCCATGTTCAAATGGTCTGTAATTTATTCTAATACAAAAAATTTACAAGTAAAAGATTCTAAGTACCTGAAAAGACGTAATAAGAAGTACGCCCTTGATAAAATTTGCCGGCAAGCAGCAAATATGGTCCATACTGGCAGTTCCAAATCCCGCAAATTTATTGCACAATATCAATCAGCAGTTTTATTGGAAAATTTTGGTACGTATTTTACACTATTATTCCGTTATCTAACAGAACAAGTCAGTGGTTTTGAGAAGATAGCAATATGTCAAAAACAACATTTTAAACAATTGTTAATTGATACCTATATCTCAAATTATTTGCTGAACTAAGTAATATCACATCAGATTGTTCTGATCTTAGAAGTGAGGCGCAATATTCTCAATAATAATATTTGCATTATTATTTCATTATATTCACACTTTTTGAATGATTAATCACGGAAAACAAATATGAAGTACAGTATTTTCGAATTTCAACAATTCGAAGTATATTTTTCCAATATTTATTATTTAACTCACATGAGATCCTTCGGAATCGTTCTTGAAATTCAAGAGACTACTAATATCAAAATAAAAATTTGGATTCATGATCTTACGGTGAATTTATATACCAATCGATCACAAAAACAAAAGGATAGTTTTTAAGAATAATTCAAGAATATCGCAGATTGCAAATTGAAGAACAGCATAGACAATAAATTAGATGAAAGTTATGTAGATGATCCTAAAATACTCCAGTACTACATACTATTTCTGAAACTTGGAAAAACAGCACATCCATCAATTTCGATGAAAATTCCAAGAATATTGGGTCTCTAGTTTTTGAAGATCTTTTTACGGATAATTCCAATAATTTTCAACAAATATTAGAAGAAGTAAACAGCTCATTAGGTACGCATATTCAAAAATTTTACTTCTTATATTTTTAATAATAATAAATTGAGGTTGGCAATAGTGATAGCAAATGAATGGTCGCAAAAATTCTCTGCGGTAGTGAATTATAATATTAAAAAATAAATAAAAGCATTTTCAACCAATGAAACCAGTCATAATAAAAGGAATATATAACTATAAGTGGAGGCAGTAAATTTTCGGTCAAACTAACAGTTTTCACCGAAATAAGTGAGTGAGGAAGCCACATAACCTTATTTGATCGTCTACACGTCGTTGCAGGAATGGAAGAAATTATGAAAACATTGGAATCCATAGAGAAGAAGGTCGAAGAAACCAAAGTAGAAGTTATCAAAGTTAACTATGCGCTAGATGAAGTAAAAATAAATCATACCAAATGAGAAGATAAGGTCCTTCAACCGCAAAATTTAATCAGTAAACTAGAATACCAGTTAAAAAAGAAAAATTTAATTCTTACCGGTGTAACAGAAGAGAAAAATGAAGGACTAGGACAAGTTGAAAGTGAAATTCTAGTAATCATTAATCAATATTTGAAAATTAATCTCCCAGAAGACAGTATTGAAGAAGCTCTCAGATTAGGTGCAAGAAAAGAAGGATATAACCGACCGATTTTAGTTACATTCGCAACACTTAGAACTAGACAAGAATTATTCAAAAACAGAAATAAACTCAAAGGCAGTAACATATTTTTCAATGTTGATTTAACATCAGATAAGCTTGCGGAGAGAAATTTACTTCTGAAAGAGAGGAAGAAATTAAAAGAAGAATGAAAATCGGTTAAAATTGTGGGCAACAAGTTGGTAATTCAAGACGTTCCCATTACTCCCAACAGAAAGGACAAGCGACAAAGAAACAGCAACACTTCTGACGACACACTTACTAAGCCGTTGGCCAAAAAACAAGTTGCAATAGACAATTTTTTTCGTGCCTCAATCGCCTCTTTCTAATGTTTCAACACTTCATGATAACACCAAGATAAGTAAATATTTTCAAAATCTTGATGGTAGTCGTACAAAAATAAATACACTTAATATTGCATATTGGAATGCAGAAGGGTACAAAAACCTTTTCAGTCTGCAAACAGAATTGACTATCTTCTAAATGCGGAAATAATTTGTTTTTGTGAAACTTGGTTGCCGTGTGAAATAAATGCTCTTTCCATATTTTTAAATGATTATAAAAATAATATCTACCAAGTGACTGCAACTAAAGAGAAAAGTAAACGTCGAGCTAGTGGCGATTTGTTAATTATTTATAAAAATAATATTTTCAAAAACATTAGAGTTATTGAATCATATAATTATTGGTTATTGATGAAAGTTAGCACAGAAAGCGAAAGTTTTCTCATTGGGGCTATTTATTTGAAGCCTACTTTAGAAAATAATATATGTTTTCAATTAGAAGAATCACTTTATTCTTTTTTAATCAGTTAACAATTCAGCACTAGAGTTGTCATTATGGGAGACTTCAATGCCAGAATTGGTCAACTCAACCAAATTGTAGGAAAATGTATCAGCAACTCAAATATTTTCGAGGAAAGAATATCATCTGAAAATATAACTGATCTCAGGGGCAAGAAACTAACTGAAATAATGGAAAATCTTGGTTATGTTCTCAACGGTCGGTCATATGGTGATTATTCTGGTAAACACACTTATTTGAGTAATAATGGTAAAAGCATTATTGATTTAGTATGATTAGATTTGTTTAATATGGAATATGTATCTAAATTTGAGGTTTTCCCTACTTTAGAGTCATCAGGGCATAGTATTTGTTTGTTATCCTTTGAAACCAATGAAACTTAAATATTAAGCACAGTTACTCATAAAAACGAGACAAAGTACTTGACAAAATTTCAGTTTTTGGACTGTAATTCGTTGGAGTTTTCAAAATAATTATATGAGTCGCCACATATTTATTTTAACAGCAATAATATTACAGAATTGAATACAAATTTGTTGATGGCTATTAAGGTAGTTGTCGTGCTATGGGCATAGTATCAGAATGTTCCAAATTTTTGTACACTTATTCAGAGTATTATTATACAACAATCCTTAAAATTTGAAGTCGATTGACCATCTCAAACTCTAGATAAACGCAGTTAAATTTCAAATTTTTAACATGGAGAGCAATGGAGAGTATACATTTTAGGCAGCAATTATATCAGTTTTAATTTTTTATGCAAAAACTAACAGTCAGATTCTTTTGAAAAACTAGCTGTGAATTGATGTACACGTTCTTCGTACTTGAAAATAAAAAGAAAATTATTGACCACCTCATTGTTTAGATATGAGAGCGCAAAGTTGAACATTTTATATATAAAATACGTCGCGACACGTTGAACAGAAACAACTTGCCAACACTGTAAATCACTAAATATTGCATTGTACTATCCGACCTGCAAATTCAAACGGAAAGAGATTAAAATAGTTGCTTAATAATGATTTCAGTTAAACAATAATATCTATTATGAATAATATTAATTTTATCTGAGATTTTTTGTTTAAAAATCTGCCTTTATACGTTAGATTTTTGGACATGTTTTCTATACTGAGATAAAAGTTAAACACATTGTTGCCAAGCTATTTTTCCGGCCAGTAATCGTGTATATCAGACTACGATGAACGTGTTTGAGATACACTCTCCGACAAAAAATTCAGGCATCCACTAAATTTATTCTAAATTTCTCAGTCTTTATTCATTAATATTATCATAAAAATTTATGTACGGAACTATCTATATTATGAACACGTTCTGCCAAGAATAACAAGCATCTATATATATCAGCTTGCAAAGCATTTTTTGTAGTTACGCCAGACTTTACTTTTTGCCAATAATGTACCACGACAACAGCCTTAAAGAGGTTGCTACTTGATGCGGAATGTTCAAAGTTATAAAAATCAATAACCAAAATTCCAACGACAATAATAGAAAAAATAACCCGTGGTTCAATGCTGAGTGCTCAAATTTGAAAGCACATTCAAAAAATCTATTAAAAAGCTATAAAAAGGGCCCATCTGATATGAACATTAAAAACTTCATACAGTGCAAACGTAGTTATAGAAAACTCATAAAGTCTTGCAAAAGTGAGCATCAACAAACTATAACTGATAAACTAGCAAATATTAAGAATAACAATGAGTTTTGAAAGGTTATAAATCAACTCAAACCTAAACACGAATATTTCAACTGCATTAATACCGATGCATGGGAAAAATTTTATAAAAATATTTATTCGAATACCCAATCTAATTCTCTCCTGTTTTTTAACTGTTTCAACCCTAACAATTATTCAAATATTACACTTCAAGAATTATTATCCTCAATTGAGAAGTTTAAAGCAGGGAGTGGACGACATTAACAGCAGCTTTTACAAAAATCTACTCAGCAACTGGCTTCACTATTTGTTAAACCTTTTTAATAAAATACTGGAGGGAGAGAAAATTCCCTCCTCTTGGTCTCAAATCCACATATTCATGCTCTATGAGAAAGGGAACGTATCTGACCCCCTCAACTATCGTTGCATTGCTCTTATAAACTCAATATGCAAACTTTTTACGCAAATTTTAGCTGTCCGAGTGCAGAAGTATTTGGAAATGAATAATATCCTTTGTGAAAAGCAAATGGGCTTCCGAAAAAAACGGAGTACGATAGATTGTATCTTTTCTCTACCTCTACCTCACATGGATACCAAAATCAGATCGCATATTGGCATATTAGCTCGTTTATTTCTTGCTATGGAACGAAATCCAGAAATAAGATCTTTCAAAGACTGTTCAATGTCAGACAAAATACATGATATTGTAACTGCTGTTTACGTTATTGCTGGCTTCAATTCAACCGGAAGAAAATTCGAAATTCCTACTCTAGCTCTACAAATTGGCGGTATTTCAACTGATTTTACACCAGATCAGTTCTTCATCCATTTCAGCTCAATCAGTTCTAAGTTGAGTTTGCGACAAAAAATCTCTTACTAAAGTATATGAAGGGTAAGCAAAATGTTGAAAAGTTCAGACTCAGAATTTCTGCCTTGATCAGAGTGCAACTCCAATTGCACCCCGAATCTTGAAATCACGTTTTCTATAAGGGCTTCCGCAACTGTTTCAGCTCCCTGATTTCTTACTGGTATTATTTCCGGCCACTTGGTGGAATAATCCATGACAACGACCAAATACTTGTTTCCCCGTTCAGTAATTTGTCACAAATTTTATTCTGAATAATTTGTAATCACAGGTTGCAATACAAATATTCAATTAATTAACGCTTGATACCGCAATCTATTTGTATATGAGCTTTCTTGTCGCACTGCCAACATCTCGTTCTTCTTCTCGGTTCAGGTGAGGTCGCTACAAATCAAGAAGAAGATCGCCCTCGTTCGCGACTCCCTGTATAAATTGTGGTACTTCTCACCTCAGGCTCTTCCTCATTGTGCTCAAGCTACCACACTCTTTGCACCAGTCTTGACACCTTCGTGGCCGCCTCAATTTCCAAGGCCTTTGTTAGCACTTCTCTCACCGTCTTCGGATTCGCTAACCGAACAACTCGCCCAATCTCGTCGTCGCTGATGCTTATTGCTACGTATTCCTGTGTTGAGCCAGGACAATTTGCAGAAGCTTTCCTGGCCAGACTCTGCACAGCATATGCGAATGTGGTTAGATATTTTTCATGCAGTTGTGAGCGGTTTCGAAGCTGTCTATGTAGTAGCTCTTTCATGTGCTCCTCCTCGAAGCACAGCTTCAACTCAGATGTAAGCTTCCCAAAATCAAGGCGTTCTTGTTCATTCAGACCCGAAAGTACTGCTAATGCTATATCTCGGAGCATTCCAGCCAGTACTATAGCTCTTCGCTCCATATTCCAGCCATTATTCTTCGAAATCAGCTCAAATTGAGCAAAATACTCATAACAACAAAATACATACAATCGGCGTCATGATTTGAGGTTATCCTGTCAATTTGGACAAATTAAGACGTTTTCTTTGATAGGTACGTTATAATTGTAGAAAAAAATACTCAGAATAAATATTTTCTACATAACTTTTATGCTATGTGAGTTATATTATACGCACACAACTGAATTGAATAATATTAGTACATTTATGGCCGGTTTTATAAAAGACCAAGTAAATTTACTCTCAAAATAAATTCATTCTACTTAACAAATTCTAATTGTTTTGAATTTCTTTATGACAACAGAATCATTGCTGTCAAAAAATCGACTGTCATTTAACAGAGTAAATTTTATTTACTCTGGGAGTAAATTACTCTGCCCTTTATAAAACCGGGCATTAAAGAATTATAGGTATGAAGCAATGATAAAATGGGAGCTCAATCGTTCTCCATTGCCCGCTAGAGGCGCCAGTAGAGTTCATGCACGTAGCCTATGATCTTGAAAATTTTTTTCTATTGTTTTTGTGGGGCTCTTTTATCTCTGTTACAAGAAAAGAGTTTTTGAGATAGAATTCATTTCACAATCTGACCTGAAATGCCAGCGGAAGAGACAGAAAACAAGCTCTTCAAGTGCATTTTAACCAAAACCGTGAGTGGATACAGAATGCTGGCTGAAAAGGCAGAAAAATACCTCGATCTTATTGACAAAAGACCAAAGGCAATCTTTTATGGACAACTCCATGAAAAATAATCCAAATTTGGCTATTGCGAAGCATAGGTTAAACGTTTGCATGAAAAGAAAAACAACATATCATTCAAAATGATCGATTTTCAAAGAGAAAGCGAACTGTACCTACTGTCATATCTGATGGTATTTATATTATTCACAGAAATCAATAATACTTCCCTAGGCACAGAAATCGAAAGAGAATTCCAATCGATAGGAATGAACCTAAGACAGAATATTTTGTTCTTAACGAAGAATAAGATATTTTTAGAGAACTGTGTTTCTACTCTGTCAGCTGTCAGTCCTGCTGTGGGCAAACGTATCTGAAATTATATAGTGATGTAGCCGTAGAGTATATAATGACATCTACTTTTAAAAACGAAAGCTAGTGGCACAGACAGAGAAAATTTTGTATAACAGGATTTAGGTGTCACGAAATTTATACGTACGCTCAAGAAAGGGAAATGACAACAAAAGATATTTTTGGTCCCATTCATATTTGAAGAAAGCCATGGAATATGGCAAAAAAACAGAGAAAGAAGATCGTGACCTATACAAAGAACAGTTGTGATAGAAATTGTTCTTGTTATAAGCAAGTCAAATCCATGATTGGGGTTTTCACCGGATAGTGTTGTACTAGATAATGAGTTGAAACTCTTGAAATTATTGTGATGGAATGCCCTGCTTAAAATATTACATCCTGTATATGTGAAATGTGCACGTGAAGTGAAGTAGCGGCAAATTATAAATTTGGTGGAAATAAAGAGACTTGAAAAGTACTAAAGAGATCAAGAACAAATAAGAGTGAGCTCTATACGAGGTTATAATATTTGGCGCCAGGCGCATGTATCCTTTTCAAGGAAATCAGATACAAATTTCATAACCAAAAAAATTAATAGATAAGGCCTTAACAAATTTCACATCAACATACGGACAACTAGCGACATCTATAAACAAGGAAAGTAATCTGAATTTATAAATTCATAAGCAACCAAATTAACATCCGTGATAAGAAAAGTACTGAAATAAAAGAATGCAAATGAGCGGCCAAGACACAGACGCTAGTGGCAGTAGAAATTCAAGTGTTGAAAGAAACATTTTCGTGAAAAGTAGGAAGACCAGGGTGTATACCAAAAAATTAAATGAAAATTCCCTGACTTTTCCAGGTTTTCCAGATTATTTTCAATAAAATTCCAGACAGTAAAAAACAAAAGTTTGATACAAGTTTACATATAATCAAGGTTAATGTTACAAAGTGTAAACCTTATGAATCTGAAAACTAAAAACAAAATCGCAACGAACTTGATATCCTTATGAACGAATTTACATTTATCGACAAAAGTAGATGGACTGTAATAATTTTTTTTCCATGGATTTATAAATTTGCAAGACTTATAGATTTGCACAGATGGCCCTAGTAATATCTTACAGAGTGAAAATGTACTTTTATGAGTATTAATACGTAAATATCCTATAATTTATTTTTTCCAGACAAATATCAAAAATTCCCTGACGATTCCATGACATTTTCAGTTTATCTAGATTCCCTGACATTTCCAAGTTTCCCAGGTTTTCCAGGTCTGGTATACACCCTGAAGACAGCAAGATCGCCCACAAGAAAAAGAAAAGAAATGGAGAGTTCCGAAAGTCAAATAGAGGATTTTTTGAAAGAAATGAATGAAAATATGGAAGAAGCAAGACAAGAAACAAAGCAAGAGATGAATAAGTTGAACAACAAACTAGAGGGAATAATCAAGCAACAAAATGGAAAAATTAAAGAATTAAAGGAAGAAGGTAATGAAAAATTAAGTTAAAAATTTGAAACAAAGAGTATTGAAGTTAGAAGAATCTGGAGAGAGAAAAGAGAAAATCAGAAGAAAAAACAATAGTGTAATAAAAGGAATCAAAATTGATGACAGGAATGAACAGGTGGAAGATTTTCTCAAGAATAAACTGGGGGTGGATGTTAAAATTATTAATACCTACAAAATAGTGGAAATTAAAGGGAAAAAAATGAGATTTGCAACAATAGATGCATGGGAAAACAAAATGAAAATTATTAAAAATAAAAACAAGCTATTGGGAACGGAAATATACATAGAAAATGATATGACGAAGAAAGATATGAAAATACAAAAAGAAATATTAGCAGTCGCTAAAGAAGAAAAATCGAGAAATAAATTTCTTAGAATTGGATACAGAAAAATTAAGATTGGTGAGGAATGGTACTGAGACGTTTTGCAATATTATCATTATTTTTCAATAAACAAAAGTATGTGTTGTATCATTAACAGGACATTGAATATGTCAACCCAAAGCTCTCACAAACACTGATGTTAGAGCAAGCTACAAGATGGCCCAAAAATCATAAATTAAAGCGTGTAATCGCTGTCCGCAGTCAAGTGGTTGACCATGAACTAAAAGTCATCGACAGTGACACAAATCATTTGTGGCTATCTCAAGGGTTGTTTAGTACAAAGGCAGTGGGAAATAAGATGTCAATAAATATTGAATAGCTCAGATCTTTAATCGATTAAAAAAGCACCTACGTTATCTATGAACTAGAATTAGAACCCACTGAAAGTATATTTTTTAGAAGTAATAAATCTATGATGTTAGGTATTGAGAGTATAAGTCAAGTTCTGTTCATTTTTAGTATGAGTCACTATTCATTTGTTCTTTGGCTATTCTATGTTTGTCCTAAGAGTATAAGTCATAGCTATTTGAGTTACCAGTGTAAACTTGCATTGATTAACAGTACAAGTCAACTTATACTGTTAGTACCACAAATAAATACCGCGACCTTCTCGATCAGCATTGACATGTACTCTTGAAACCGTGTTGAACAGATCAGGTTATGTTCTTCTACGCACTTTTAATGACGCGATCTAACCTAAATTGTTATGAAGTTGTTTAGCACTAACTGAAAACAATATTCATATTTAAAATGGAAGATAATAATAAGGTTATTGGATTTTATAATCCACAGAGTAGATCGAGTAAAATGTTGCAGCTTGTTTACAAGAATAAACAGGACAATGTTATGGTAGAAGATAACTCTTCTGGGTCTTTTTCCAGAAATAAAATTTCATGTTAGTATCACATAAAATAAATATCGCTTAATTAAATTTATTATAATGTCAGAAATAGGAGAGGATGCGAAGAAACAACGACAAACAATAACAACAAAAGGACATAAAGGAGAAATACTAAAAAAAGATAAATTAAAGGATGAACAAACAAAACAAAAATATCAAAGAGATATAAAAGAACTAATCGAATGCATCTCAAAACCAGATATGAATAACGTAGAGGAAATGTGGAGCACTTTTAAATATATATTAGTTGAAGCAACAAAAATCTCATGCGGAACAACCAGAAGCACACACAATAAAAAGCAATCACATTGGTGCAACGAACAGGTTAAGGAAGAAGTTAAAAAGAAAAAGCAAAAATGGAAGGAATACCTAAACACAAAGAAGTAAGAGGATTACGAAGATTATAAAATACAAACGAAAATAACTAAAGAAATGAAAGCCACAAAAAAATAAACCAAACAACATTGAAACAGCTACAAGATAAAAATGGAAAGATAATAAATGATGACATCGAAAAAATGCAAAGATGGAAAGAACATTTCCAAGAACTATCAGAAGAAAACTATAGTAGCGCCCGGGACTCAGAAAACGAAGATATACAAGAAAACACAATAGAAAGAGAAGAGCTAGAAAATATATCAGAAGAAGAGATGGAAGCTGTGTTAAGGAAAATGAGTAACGTTAAAGCACCGGGACACGATCAAATCAAAACAGAACAACTTAAATATATTAGAGATGAAGGAAAGCAAATATTACTGGAGATGTTAAACCAAATCTGGAGAATAGGAACAATACCAAAAGACTGGGAAAAAGCTGTGATCTTCCCTATATATAAGAAAGGAAATAGTAGAGACTGTAATAATTACAGAGGCATATCACTGCTTTGCACTGCGGCTAAACTATATGAAGCAATATTAGAAAATAAGCTAAGACGAACAACAGCTGCATCAATGGAGAAAGCCCAGAGTGGATTTAGAAAAGGTCATTCTACACAAGACCACATATTCACGTTGAGAAAATTAACAGAAGAAACTATGAAACAGGACAAGAAACTATTCATAGCGTTTATAGACCTCGAAAAAGCCTTCGATAGAGTACCGCGGAAAAAGATGTGGAAAATACTGGAAGAAAGAAATGTGAGCAAACAACTACTGAAAGCAATACAAAGTGTATACAAAACAACATTAAACTATATAAGAACAGGAAATGAGTGCTCGGAGGAATTCACAACAACGCAAGGGTTAAGACAAGGAGGAGCACTGAGCCCACTACTTTTCATCATTTTCTTGGACAGTATTATGAAGGAGGTGAAGAATAAAACAAAGAAAGTATTCATCGGACACCACAATTTAACCAGGACGACTATCTCAGAATGCGCCTTCGCAGATGATCTTGCAATATTAGCTAAAAATGAAGAAGATATACAGCACAATATTAATATATGGAGAGAGGAATTGAACAAACACAACATGACTATAAATGTGGAAAAAACAAAAATTATGGTTATTTCAAGAGAAGACACAATAGCAGAAATAAAAATTAATGGAAAAGAAATAGAACAGGTGGAAACATTTACATATTTAGGTTCAACACTGAACAGCAAAGGTAATATAGAGAACGAGGTAAACAATAGAATACTGGCAGCTAACAGAAGTTACCACGCATTGAATAAAGTCATTTTGAGTAGCAGGCAAGTATCAAAAAATACAAAAATGATACTATATAAATCAATTTATAGACCAATATTGATATACGGAAGCGAAACATGGACACTGAACCAAAACACAAAAAGCAAGATACAAGCAGCAGAAATGAGATATTTAAGAAAAGTAGAAGGGGTAACAAGACTGGATAGAATAAGAAATGAGCATATCAGAGCAACACTACAAACAGAAAGTATACAAACCACCATAGAGAAGAAACAATTAGCCTGGTACGGCCATTTAATAAGAATGCCAGAAGATAGTCAAACAAAAAAGGTGTGGAATGTTCGAGTATCAAACAAGAACAGGAGAGGAAGGCCTCAAAAAACTTGGGAAAAGAACATAGCAGAGATACTAGACAAAACCAACGTCACTTGGCAGGAAGGGAGGAAAATAGCAAAGGATAGGAGGAAGTGGAAAGAATTAATAAATAGATTGAAATAACAAAGAATGATTGAATAGTTAAATACTATCTCGACACCCGAAAGGGTATAAGAGATATAAAGAGATTATATATATATATATATATATATATATATATATATATATATATATATATATATATATATATATATATATATATATATAATGTCAGGTAATGAGGAAACAGCAAATAACAGTGAAAAGACGCATTTAAACTCATATGTTGATATGAGTAATATGCAAATAGAGTTTGACCTAGAAAGTAGTAGTAATCAAATTACTGAAATAAAGGAAGTGATGGAAATTCAGTACAATATACTACCCGAAATGCTGGAATCAACGGACATTCTATTGGGTAAGTTTGCATTAAGATAAAACTAGTAGGATGCTCTAATTACATTCATAATAGTTCAAAATATTTCAGAAGATATAACGCAAACAAGTGAAAATTTAACGATCCAAAAAGAATAGGGTATAGTAGATATTATAGAATTAACAATTCAAGAAAGTGAGCTTACACCTAATTCAACAAACCATTCTATTTTCTATTTTTCTCACTATGTTTACTTCACTATTATCTGTTTTGAAATAATATATTTTTCAGATGAAAGAGCAAATCAAAGTTCTGCGTGTTCACAACCTATGGTTACACAAAATGATTCACGTCACAAGATCAACGAAGAAATTTTATCTGACGAGAAAGATAAGGATTATATATTCCAACTGTAAGTGAAGATTCGAGTGAAGACGAAGATGATGTCGATGTATTCCACCAGATAGTAGATAACAGTTACAAGAAACGTAAGACTTAGGAAAAGCGTACATCAAATTTATCAGAAAATGAAAATTTAAATATCGGGAACTTTTCTCGAAAAAGAAGAGCGGAAAAATATAATAAACGCAATACTGGACAGAGTTATACTACGTTGAAGGGAAAAGTAATCCGAGCCAGAGAAATGAAGTCGCTCGGTATCTGTCGTGCTAAATGCAAAGATAAATTGCCTGAGGATATTAGAAAAGCAATTTTCAAAGAGTACTGGGCTTTGGGAAGTAGGGACAAGAGAGTGGCATTTGTTGCTAGCCTAGTAGAATCAATTGAGCCAAAATCCAAAAGAAAACGTACAGATGATCCTGATAAAGAAAAATTTAAAATGCTTACTCACAAATATCATTTTAAAGTAAATGGTGTTCTCATCAATGTGTGCAGAGGATGTTTTATGAAAACTCTAGATGAAACACAAATGTTCGTTACATTGGCTATTACAAACAGTTTAAATTCTTCCACATCTGGTATAACTGAAACAGACAAGAGAGGAAAAGATCCACCTGCTAACAAGAAAACTCCTGAAATACTTAATGAGGTTCGTAAGCACATTCAATCATTTCCTGCTTATGAATCTCATTATACTAGAAGAATAAATGATAAGAAATATTTACCAGCATTTTTTAATCTAACGGTAATGTATTCTCTTTATAAAGAATCTGTATTTAAACCTGTTTGCCGAAATATATATGAGAGAGAAGTTCATAATTTGAAAATATCATTTAAGTCCCCAAAAGTAGACATTTGCCACAAATGTGATACTATGGCAATGAAACTGAAAGTGGCTACCACTGAAGAAGAAAAAATGCTATCAAAGAAGATATGGATAAGCACCACAAAGAAGCTGATGAAGCATACATTAAAAAAAGCAATGATAAAACTAAATCTAAAGAAAACATAAGTATTAAGTGCTATACTTTCGATTTGCAACAGTGCCTGCCAACACCATTTGTAAACTCTTTTGTATCGTTCTACAAAAGACAATTGTGGACCTATAACCTTACCATGCACGAAACTGCAAGCGGTATAGTACGTTGTTACATGTGGCACGAATCAGAGGGTGCTCGAGGTGCAAATCAGATCGCCACTTGCGTTTACAAAGAACTTACTCAACTTCCTGAAGATGTCAAACAAGTTATATTTCATTCTGATACATGTGGGGGGCAAAACAGGAATTCCCACGTATCTGCAATGTTTCTAACGCACATGCAAAACAGCCATTTGGACATAATAGACCATAAATTTATGGTCAGCGGACATAGTCACTTGGAGTGCGATGTGGATCATGGTCTAATCGAAAAGCAAAAAAAGATGTTACAAATCCCCATTTCGCATCCACATGACTGGTATCAGCTCGTACGTTCTATTGGAAAAAAAAGGAAATTTGAAGTTATAGAATTAAATCACTTAGATTTTCTCAACTTTGCGGATTTATTTAGATCTACTCTGTTTTTAAGAAAAAAAGATGAAGACGGAAACCCCTTCAAATGGACTGATATTCGATGGTTACGCTATACAAGGAAATATGCAACTATTTATTTTAAATGTACTTCAGATGATGAGGCTCCTTTCAGATGTCTGAATCTATTAAGAAGAAATTCTAATGTTACAGATAAATTAGTTCCTATGCCTTGTTACAAGACATCACTTCCTATTTCACGGGAAAAGAAAAAAGATATCTTAGATCTTTTGCCTCTTATAAGTCCATCGTTTCATGAATTTTACAAAAATTTGAAAACTTCTTCCATTGCCAAAACAACTTTGCCCGATGTTGAAGAGTTTGATGAATACTAAGAAAAAACTATACTTAAATAACTTAACATGTAAATGTATTTTCAGTGGAAATTGATTTAAATGTATTTTTCTTTCAAATTATATTAGAATTAGAAAAAAAACAACTGTTTTCCATTTTACTAACCATTATTAATTTGTTTTACTGTTCTTTGCTTTTTATCTTTAAATCAGGCCTCAGTTAAAGTGTAATTATGCAGAAATAGTTGCATTCACAACGATGGATTTAATAGTATAAGTTCCGGTCTTAATAGTATAAGTTTAAAATAATAACAGTTCAAATAGTACAAGTCAACTAAATTTTTAAAAAAAGCAGATTATGCACATTGGTAATATTTCAGTGATAGTTAAAGCTATTAGAAAAGTTTGAGTTACTGTAGACATAAATATATACTCTTCGGCTTGATATTATATTATTTTAAAATGTTAAAACGTCGCTCCTGCAAAATGGAACTTTTTGACTCATATTGTTAATCCCTAACATGTTAGAAATAATGAGACACCTACCAATACGGTTCTGGTAACGAGTAGTTGCATACCTGTTTACATTACAAGGATAATGCAAGTGAATAATAAAATTAGTTGAGTTGTTTAATCATAAAATTAATTTACTAAATATTTGGAGTTTCAAAAAGGTTTTAGAATATAATTATTGAAGTGAAATCAAGTCAAGAGAGGGAGTAAATTTCAACGTTTTATTCACTATCGCAGCCTGACGAACAAATTCTCCCATAGCTCCTTCCTTCTCCAAGTAGATCAAGTAGGGGTAGAATTTGTACTACGAATCAACCTTTCAGTTCAGCATGTGAGTATAACATGCGTTTTCACTCTTTCTAAAAATTGGTTGTCTGTAAGGTCGGTTTACTGATGATAGTTGAACGTGACAACGTCGTAAGAAAATACTGATGGAATGGTTGCATTTTTCAGAAGAAAATTTTAATTTTATTTGTTTCATAGATATTTTGTATGGATATAGAGAAGGAGGTAAATGGAAATCTAACGGTGGTAGGCCTGGTGGTGGGTCAGGATATGAGAATCCATTAACATTTGCTAGCGATGGCATCGATTGTTTGTTCAGTGACTTTTTGCAAGTGTTGCAAACCAGTTTATATTCTTCTCTGCTCAGTTGTCGATTTTCTTTGATAAACCAATCCGAAATTACCTTCAGCTGTGCTGCAGTGATGGGTTTAAGGTCATTTCTAAACCAAAGTCTGTCGCAGACCGAGCAAGCGTAGCCAAAATCGTTGTCCAAAAAAGTAGATTTGGATCTCTCAATTGATGATGCCCATTTAGTGTTCCAAGTAGATTGTGCTTGAACTTCAATTTGATCTGAAGAAGTACTTGGTTGTACAGTAGTTTCTGCTGGTTCTGTTGCTAAAGTTTGACGTTGTTGGTCAATAAATTGTCGTTGAGTATCAATATGGACGGTGTTTAACCTTTGCCCTGAACGAGATGAGGATGTAGTGGTCGCTTCTAGAGAACCACTGGCAATAGCCAAGTTAGCAGCTTGGCGTAATCTGTTGTTGCGTTGTCTTCCGTTTTTCGATTTTCTCGCAGCAGCCGCCTGAGCAGGAGTTCTAGATGCTGCGATACGCTGTCTGTACTCACGTTGTTTCTGTGCTTTCGATTTTGAAGCAGCGATTATTGACTGCGCGAATGGCGTTGCTAAAGTAGATGCTACAGCATCTTGAACCTCCATGGGTTCACTCATCGAAGGTAGTGGCTCATCCGTGGAATCCTCTGGTTCGTCAGGTTGTTTTTCCATGGTGCGATTGTAAGCGATTCTGCAAAATTAATCGTCGTTCGAAACAATTTAGAATTTTTTTTATAAAATTCTTCGTCCAGAAAATCATTTTGAATTTACAAAATACTTGAATAAAATTTATTGTTTAAATTTCCACTCGACTGTTAAAATTTAAGTTTTGATTTTATTATTTTATAATAATACATTTTGTATTAACATTATTTCTTTCAGCAAGTAAACTGAATAAAAGTTGTTGTTCAATTAGTTACTTAATTATTCTTGCAAATTAAATTGTAATTTGTTGTGAAAAAATAATAATTGTGAGCGTCAGGATAAGCAAGAACTCAAAAAACAAATATATCCCAATTAAATAAATCTTTTCATTACTTCGTTACACCTGAAATCGTGTTTCACGTCCGTCCCATATAAAATCGTTAACACAACTGTCGTCTCTTAACATATTACAGTAGTACATCATAATCTTATTAATTACTTATTTAATTTATTCGTATTGATAAATAATCATTGGTATTTGTGATGACGTAATTCAAGTGGCTAGCATAATTTTGAATAATTTATTATAAGACTAAACTGTGATTAAATTATTGTTCATAAATCTCAAATGGAACGCCTAAGAGCGAGGTAACGCCGCAACAGTCATGTTTTTTCGTGCGTGCAGCCGGCTCCATCGATTTATAAGACGTTGTCACGTCAAAGACGCTCAAAGGTTAACACCTACCACTAAGTAGAAGGGATGCTCTGTTAAGCTACTTTGCTTCTTTTAATGCACATATAAACGGTATACCTCACTCTATCCTTTCACGCATGTGAAATTATGCAAGTTGATAAAAGTTGAGCACAAAGCAACATCCTAGAAACCAACCCCTCCAACGTATGCAAACCACCACCAACTATACTATTTCCAAGAAATTAACAGCGATCCCTTTTTAATGCATGAAGATTGAATCTTCCATCTTTGGTAACATCAAGTACGTTTTTGCGGAAGAAAGCATGCTGTTTTCGTCTTACCTATGGTTACGTAATGTTTGATTGCACTTGCACGTTAAAACAAGGGGGGAGATTTTGTAGTATAAAAAGGGGTGCTTTTCATTTGGGAAGGTATCTTGGTTTCGGCTTTGATCACCTGACGGTTCAGCTGCCGGTGTAATGTTGGCACGTTCTGTTAAATCTACTAGAGTTGAGCTGCCGGTTTAATGTTGGCACCTTCAATGGTAGCTAACTTCGTCCAGCTGCCGGTGTAATGTTGGCACGTTCGAAGGAGTCGTCGTAGTTTACTGCGACGCAAATGTCGATTGGGTCTCACAAACCCGGCCTCACAAGCCACCTCAACGCTCTGTCCAACTGCTGGTGTAATGTTGGCACGTTCGGAGAAAACTCAACTTCAAGGCTTCATAGCCCATTTTTAAACCGCAGTATTATCTGCCTGTGCATCACTGTAAACGTAGTGCACAGATACACCTGCTAACCAGGCGTATATATAAATACTTACAAGACTGTCATAGTCATATTATTATTATTACTATTTTCTGTACATCACTGTAAACGTAGTGCACAGAGAAACCTGATAACCAGGTTTACATATGAATACTCACAAGACTGTAATAGTCATATTATTATTATTTCTATTTTCTGTACACCACTGTAAACGTAGTGTACATATACCTGATAAACAGGTTATTATTTTGCCAAATCTGCAGTGCTATAGTTAGTCGCTGTAGTCGTTGTAGCCTTCACGCTATAACGCAGCCCACCTCTCTGTTACAGAATTTACGCTATTGCCGTCCACCTATCTATGGGTCGGTTGACGTGAGAGAGCATTCACCTCCAAACCTACGGCAGCGTCTAGAAACCGTACTTCTATCACGAAACAAGGAGTACCATGTCCATTGAGCTATTCAGTAGACTTCTCGGTGCCGAGATCCTTCATCCCTCCGAAGTACGATCAGCGCCCGCCCGTCTACTACGCAGCACACCAGGGGTCCAAGCGGCATCTGGTTGACGTGACCACTTCACCCTGAGAGGTCCACGACCTCAACTACTACCACTAGACATCTTGTTTTTATGAATACAATATTTCTACATATATGGTGTAATTTTACAAAGAAAATATAACTAAATTATATTTGTGATCTGTATTTATGTTGTATTCCTTTTTCAATTTTGCACAACCACGACTTCAATTTGGTCACTCGTAGAACAAAAATTATCACAGTGTAGGACTTTTAATAAAACAAATGATAGACGATTGTAACGGTTGCCGCGTTACATAAATTGGTGCCGTGACCAGGATTTAAGTTTTTGAGGTTGGTTGCGCTGGGACAGAGTTTGGAAACTCAACATTTCCGAGATTTTCTTGGAGACAGATTACAAATATTCTATTTTTTTTTAACAATAATCTTTAACAATGGATGACTCGAGTGCGAGTGTTAGTGACGTTAGAGAGCCAATAGTACTCGTGACCTCCGACCTCGCCGGTATTTTGAATGAATGTAAACAGGAACAACAACTTGATATGAAAGTACAGCGGGATGAACTACATCGTATCATGGGGGAGTTAAATCAAACAATGAAGGACATGGCCCATCGTATGGTCAATACAAACACAGCAGAGAACCGTATTGCCAACGTAGTACCGACTATCGCGACAATTGCGAGTCCAACCGAACCCACGGTAAGTGAAGGTAATCACACTGACAGTGGATCACAAAATTCCGAAGAAATCCCAGCGGCGATACAATGTGTACAAACCGTTACTACTTTACCACCCCCAGCGATACCGATACCATTTGCATCGGAAAAATATCTGGCTACACAACCATCCAAACCTAAATTTGACGGTAACTGTTTATCAATGAATCCAATGGGATTCTTAGATTCTTTGGAGAAGTATTTCGAACGTTTACAACTGCATGAAGAATATCGACTAGAGACGGCACGTGAATGCCTCATTGGAGATGCTGATAAATGGGCAATTGTCTACATAGGTTGTTGATCGACTTACAAAGATTTTAAGACAGACTTCCTACATAACTATTGGTCCGATAGTATACAAAATAGATGGAGACAAAGGATTATTATGAATAAATGGGATTCTCGTAAGACTTCAAGCATGACTTCACACCTAGCCTTGTACATCAGCCAGGCTAAATATTGAGGAATCCCATACCAGAAAAAAAATTCGTCGAAGAAATTATACGACACTTTCCAATCCACCTACAATCGTTATGGCATGTGAGGAATAAGGAAACTACCACGGACCTTATGGACTCTCTGCGTAGACAGGAACATACAACTCGCGTAATTAACGAACGGAGAATAATACCAACAGGGACAAATCCTCATCGAATAATGCCTACTAACAACCGTCCAAATGTGAACATGATCATGAAAGCAAAAAACCATAATAGATTTACAAGAGATTCTAGAAAGTGGGAGAACACGAAGTAGTGGAACGGAAACGAAAAACCATAAACAAACCCGACGGCCACAACAATTAAATCTCCTGCAAGTCCGGGAAATGGACAACCGGAGAACTAGAACATAGGCCTTGTTCTCCGGTTACAAGCCAGGCCGAACAAGCAGTAATTTCAGAGAAAATAGAAAGAATGTTGCACAAAATGGGATGGAGACTAGGTCTTGGATTAGGTAAATACCATCAAGGAATTTTAGAACCAATAATTATAAAGAAGTGTCTTAAGTTTGGCACATATAAACCGGAAAAAGCTAGAACAATCCTAGAGCTTACAAATATGAACTGCGAACCAGAAGAAACATATACGATTTCATCAATGTACAACGAAAATATACCTGAACTTTTAGAAAATGCCGAAAGTGAGAAAAAAAATATATACACTTCCAGAATTCTCCGGGTACAAGCTAGGCCGAACAAGCAGTAATTTCAGAGAAAATAGAAAGAATGTTGCACAAAATGGGATGGAGACTAGGTCTTGGATTAGGTAAATACCATCAAGGAATTTTAGAACCAATAATTATAAAGAAGTGTCTCAAGTTTGGCACATATAAACCGGAAAAAGCTAGAACAATCCTAGAGCTTACAAATATGAACTGAGAACCAGAAGAAACATATACAATTTCATCAATGTACAACGAAAATATACCTGAACTTTTATAAAATGCCGAAAGTGAGAAAAAAAATATATACACTTCCAGAGATTATCATACAATTAACTTTTGGAGACTGCGCGGCACTACTAGATACTGGAAGCGAGGTGACGTGCGTCGCTGAAAATATTTGGCTCATGTTGAAGAAATACAATTTATTAACTCTACCGGTAACAGCAGTACAATTACGCGGAGCCATGGAACAACGTAGTCAAGAATAACAAAACAAATTTTACTGCCAGAACAAATAGGAGAGTTCAGAACGGAGCTCTGTTGTCCAGTCGTCAAACAATTAGTTCGACCGATAATTATCGGTTCCGACTGAATGAAGGAGCACAAGATACAGATTTGGTTCAGGACCGGCACACTGAATATCCATGATAATACTAGAATCATCATAGTTCCATGCGGTCGAATACCGACTACAAGTAACAATAGAAACAACACTATCCAAAGTACAGTAATCACAAAACAATGTACGATGGCAACAGCCCGACTGGATTCATGGTTGGAACCAAAGGAAACGATTCTGAAACATATCAATGCAACCAAAATCAAAATAGAACACCAGAAGACATTAAAAGAAGTTTTGTTTAAATATCATCTCTTATTTCAAACGCGGCCTGGCTTGACCCACCTGTATAAACATCATATTAAATCAAAAGACGAGACACCATTCGTAAAACGATCATATCCTGTACCGTTTGCCCACAGAGTAGCTGTGGAGGAAGAACTAGAGAAAATGGTGGATTTAGGTGTTATAGTAAGAGAAGCCTCGGACTATTCTAGCCCCATGACAGTGGTAAAGAAGAAAGATGGATCAGTAAGAATCTGTTTAGATGCGCGAGCATTAAATGACCAAATGATCGCCGACTGTGAAGCTCTTACAACGTTTCAGTAAAGCAAGAGTATTCACGTCCATTGATCTGAAATCATCTTATTGGCAGATCCCATCAACACCAGCAAGTAAGAAGTACACCGCATTTTTATACAATGGATGTAGTTACACTTACCAAGTGCTACCATCTGGTTTAAAAACAGCAGTAGCGAGTTTTTCACGTTGTATGGATATTATCTTGGGTCCAGAAATACGGGAATTCACAGTCAATCACATAGACGACTTATTAATCGCCTCTCTAGACGAAGAAACACATCTGAGACATGTGGAAATTGTTTTACAACGCTTACACACGGCTCGAGTAACTACGTTCTTCAAACAGGAAGTAAAATTTCTAGGACATGTTTTAAACAGCAAAGGCATTTCTCCAGACCCCACCAAATTGTGCGCGATTCAGGATTTTCCTACGTCTACAAAGGTAAAGCATCTACGAGCTTTTCTAGGAGTCTGTAACTTCTACCGGAAATTCTATCAAAATTATAGCAGCTATTCACAGCCATTGTTACATTTATTTAAAAAGGGCACCAAATGGCAATGGGGACAATCAGAAGAGGATACTTTCAGAAATCTTAAGAAACAGTTTTCACGTAGTGCAACGCTTACACACCCACGGATGGATAAACCATACGTTTTACAAACGGACAGCTCGGGCTATGGAATAGGGGGAATATTATCTCAAGAAAATGAAGAAGGAACGATAGAAGTAGTTGGATTTGTAAGCCTAACTTTAAAAGGAGCTGAGTTGAATTATACTACTACGGAAATAGTTATTTAAGTATTAAGGTCAGTAAGTACAGTTTACCGATTGAGAATAATAGTTTGGAAGCCGAGCTTTGGCGAGGTTTCCAAATATTATACGAAATCGGTGCTGTACTTATTGACCGTGATGCTTACAAATTTTTTGCACGATTGGATCGATCTAAAATATTGATCCTAATTTTCTTTTCCAAATTGATTCAAACTGATGATTGTTTATTGGCTGTCAGCTATCAAGTTTAACATTTTATTTTTAATTTTTAATTACAAATAAAGATTAATAAATTAATATTTTCTGTGAGAATGCACAATTTTTCACTTACCGCCTTTGCCCATGGGCGGTAAGTTAGCGTAACCATAGTAACCACAGTTTGCCGGTAAAATCAACATACCACCTCAAATAGAGGGCCGGTAAACACATGAAAACGCCCAATCGTGCAAGAAAAAACTATTAGCTATCATTTTCGCACTCCACAAATTTCGAACATACATTCTCGGTGCAAAATTAACTATTAAAACAGATCATCAAGCACTAACGTTCTTACAGAAGTGCCGTTTACTCAACGAGCGACTGACAAGATTAGTACTATTCCCACAACAATTTAACTTTCAAATGGAACATATTCCAGGAAAATTTAACACTTTCACGTTTTCCTGCCCACAGTCATAACAGTGGGGAGTTTCAAAGTAAGGACTCAATCATAGCAGCATTTACCGTAACCGGATTGAAAGAAATCAAATAAGATTTAAGGAATTTAATTGAGAAACAAAATTAAGACACTACACTTTACACACTTCACACACCCAACAGTGTTAGACGCAGCAAACTGGCGACATTTAGCTAACTCCATAATCAAAGACAATATCTTAATTCCAGAATAGGACCACCGTAGTAGTCTTAGACAGTTTAAGCATACCATTGATACAACATTATTATCATGCAGAAATAGGACATTTTGGACCAGCAAAAGTACACGTCATCATTAAGGAACCATTTTATATAAACAAATTGGACCGCACAATTAGACAGACAGTAAGTAAGTGTGATATTTTTCGAAAGGTTAAATGGCCCAATCGACAGTTGCATGGATCTCCACAGCCAGTACTAGCACAAGAAGTCGGAGAGCTAGTTGCTGTGGATCTATATGGACCATTACCTCAGGGAAGAGGGAGAGTGTCATACATACTGGTAATGTTAGATGTGTTTTCAAGATTTGTAAAATTATATCCTTTGAAAAGAGCCACGGCTTCCGCCTGTTCCAATCGAGTAATACAATTCAAAGATATTATAGCACCGAAATAATATTGAGCTACCACGGAACACAGTTCACACGTAAAATTTGGAAAGCTAAATTAGCAGAAAACGACATTACATATTCTTACTCCAGCATACGACATCCTGCGTCCAATCCCTCAGAACGTGTAATGAAGGAACTGGGAAGAATATTTAAATCGTATTGTCATCAACAACACGGCGGAACAAGTAACTAACATTGAAGATTGTTTCAACGGTATTGAACACAATAGTACTGGTTTTTCACCATCTGAACTAGTCACGGGTAAAACACCAAACCGGTTACTGGATGGTGTACTGAGAGTATATCTGAGCGAGGAAAATAGTATGACGCGGACGGAAAAACTAGCCAGAGCTAGAGAAAACTTGAAGAAAAATGCCGAGCGGCATAAGAACAAACTGAATAAAACCAAAATTATTACGTACAAACCAGGAGAACTCGTTCTATTGAAGACCAACCCCATTGCCGACCCTATTCACAAAAAAACACCGAAGTTTGAACTATTGTATGATGGACCTTATGTTTTATTGATAATCCATATCCCAACGCTTATCAAATAATGGATAGGAGCTCTAGGAGAATCAAGGAGATGTATAGCACGACAAATCTTCGTCGGTACCACCACTGACATGCCCCTTTAAAATAGCACGACCCTGGAACAACCACCTGAGAAATGTAGAACGATATATACTAGCTTAAGGCAAGAAAATGGTTCGTCCCGTATTATCAACCATGAGTGGTGGTGTCAGCGAAAATGAAGAGTTTAAGGCGATCGTACAGAGGTTCAGAATTGAAAATAAAAACAAATTAAGAAGAAGATTCGATGTACTTTTCGGAGCAACCAACATGCGAGTTCCACCACCGACACCGGGGCATACAATCGACTGGGGAGAAATCAAGGAGAAACGGAAGAAGCCTAGCCGTGAAGAGGTGAACAAAATAATCCACCAGTTGGACTGGTGGTTGAATAAAAAAACAGCAGCAGCTACCACTCTCAATTTACCAACACCTACATTTGGAAAGGGACAGCGGTGAGGTCGGAGGGAAAAAACGCAATAAAAATTGACCAAGAGACAGAAAAGGAGGACTGGAGAATGATAATACATCCGGAAGTGGAGTGCTAGTGATCGAATGGACGGAAATAGATAATAATAAGAAACAGTTCTTTTTTTTGTATTAGTTAGTTGAATACGGATTTTAGGATAGCTAGACATAAGAAGTAATGATAATATAGAAGTAGGAAACATAAAATACTTACTTAAAATATTGTTGGATCAGGTGCTGCTCTTGATTATAATATATCTATCATTTTCATTGATTTCAAAAAGTACATCCATGAGCGGGTGAAACCGCGGGTAACAGCTAGTGTTTTATTATATTTATTAAGAGAGCAGTGTGGGTTGTAGATGTTTAGTGATTTTTATTTCTGAAATCCATCTCCTTCTCTCTCTTTATTCTTTTCACACTTTGGACACTCCTACAATCAATGAAAACAAAATTCTTAAAAAAGCCTGTATTACACGGAGCAGAATTTAATATTGAAATATTCTCATAAATTTGTATGAATAATTATGTATCGTATCATACAAGAAAAGTTCACAGAAAATTATGTACAGAATTTGATACAATATATTTAGAGCGTGCTCTATTTTCTTTGAGAATTTAATTCCAAAACTGCGCACGAGAGCTGCGCAGTGATTTTAATGTGATATTTCAGATGAGTTGAGATTGAGGTTTTTTATATTATGATCTGATAGAGTTTGCTTTGTTTTAAAAATGTCTTGGCCACACGAATAAGTCACAGAGCTTATAAACTGTTATAAAGATTACCCTTGTTTGTGTGTAGTAAAAAGCAAGGAGTACAAGAACTAACATGCTAGATTATCTGCATTGACAGAAATTGAGAATAAATTGAAAGTGCTGCGACCAAAAACGAACATCTAAGAGATGAAAGCCAAATTCAATGCTTTAAGGTGCAATTCTTTGGATGAGCATAGGAAATATATAGATTTGAGAAGTGGTGCTGATGAGGATAATGTAGGTAATTGAAATTAATGAATTTTGTTATTCTTTGAACCAAAATATTCTTTAGTTACAAAAACCAAATTTATAGTAGTATTATGACGATTTCCGGTTTATATTGAATCATGGTGTACCACGGAAAGCAACAGACACAATAATTGTTGATAGGGATGTGAAGATTCAAGTATCGAAACGTTGTGAAGTGAAGAGATCATCATGGAAGATAATAATGCTCAGACTGTATTTTGAAGTACTATTGATGAGTTATAATTTTGATTCTTGTACATTGTAGAACACAGTTGATACTACTTTTTAACTGGAAGAGGAATTAGTCACAAATAAATTGAATAATCCATTTATCATACCCGAAGAATCTACTACAACTTGCAGTCGCGCTTCACTGACTTGCAGTAATGCAAAAAAAAAACGTAAAACTGCATCAGATTTTTCTATTATTGCAATATTTCTGTTATTGCTATTAAAGCAATAACAGAAATAACCAAAGTTCTACAAAATAAGCAAAGCGCCATACAAACTCCATCTCCAAGGCGCAGTTCAGAAGACATATTCGGGGAATATGTGGCTGTTGAAATAATTTAAAGTTGATCTAGGTTGCAGCGATCTTCAATTGAAAAAAAAATGAGATATAAAAATGTAATGATCTGTCACCTTTCAAATAATTTTGTCTATTGAGTTTTTGTAATAAAAACAGTTTAAGTATTTGCTTTATTTTCGTACATTATTTGATAATTCGAATAGTGACAAGTAAATTAGAAATGATAAAGGATATCACTGTTCGCAATAAAGCTGAATCTAAAATATGCAAGGTTTTGTACGATGCACTATAATTATAAAAATACAAAAACTGTCGACATATTTATTTAGTAACACAATTTACATAAAAGTTCGTTCATAATATTCACAGTTTATTGAACAAGCAATTATTAACATTTATAAATTGTGTTTATTCATGGAATTTTCCTGCCGCTCAACAATACCCTCATTGCAAAAATTTTCTCAAAACTCCTCTCGCACTGATCTTGCATTTGTACTAGATTTATTTCCAGCTTGACTAGTAATTTGAGTCAAATTTGAAGGGGCACTATTTGCAATTTCCAAATAATTTGTCCTATTTTCTCTATCGGATGCCAAAAAATTGTAAAGCACAACCGAATTCAGGGGAATAAATTCAACCTTACTTGCACGAAGATTAATTGGTTTCAGTAGTACTCTGAACCTGTTTGCTATCATACCAAAAGAATTTTCCACAATTCTTCGTGCTCCAGACAGACGATAATTATTTATTCTTTCATCATGGGAAAGTCCTCTTTGTGGACAAGGCTGATCAGGTTTGATAATAGTGGAAAAGCGTCATCAGCAAAAATGACATATGGTGTATTTGTTTTTCTTCCAGGTAAAGGCTCAGGTGGGGGAAATTCAAATGATTTATCTTAATGGCATTACATAATCCCGATCCACGAAAGACGCCACCATCACATTCACACCCACGTTGACGTAGGAAAATTTATAATTTGCATCAGGCATTGCTAGTAATACTATGCTATGGTCACCTTTATAATAATAGTAGTATGATCCATCTAACAGGTTTGAATCTTATATGGCGACCATCTAGTGCTCCTAGGCAATGTGAAAATTGCCATATATTTTCTAAGTCATCAGCTATTCCCTTTCATTTTTCTGTCGTTGTGGGAGTCTGAAATTACATTTATTTTGTCAAATAAATGGAAGGAGCAGTATATAATTGGAATAATACCCAAAACAAATGCTTCACTTACTGTTAAATATTCTTTCCGCAGTCTTATATAAATAGCTGATAGAACTTCTGGTATTATTTTTGATATCGTAGTTTCGTGAACTCGTGTCGAGAACATCAAAGACCGAAAAGATTTTCCAGTTGCCAAGAATCTAAGAGTTATTTCTAATCTGCAACAGAACTAGGAATTTGAGTAAGTAAAAAATTCTGGGAATTCAGTCAATATTTAAGTTTTAATTTCTTTCCTACTTAACAGTTTCGGCTGTACCTCAGCCATCTTCAGAAGCGAAAAGCATTATATTGTGTGAAATTAAAATTGTACATTTATGTGTGATATCGAGCTTAATAGAATAGCGGAAAAAAAATTTTCTTCCATTTGTCTAATGCCACTCAGTCAGCGTCTTCCACATATGTCGGTTGTGGCATTTTTACTTACTCAAATTCACTCATCCAGTCAGTTTCATCAATTTTATCTAAAAGAGCTAGAAATAATTCCAATTTTTAGGTCAGTTTTTTGCAGCTCTATAACTTACTTGTTCTGGGAAGATATACTCTCTCGCATATTAGTATCTTGTTTCGCAATATCTTCGTCCACTAATTGTACCAAGTATTCAAATTTCGCGTTAGGAAGACGAAAATAATTGCTATATGAGCTTGCATCTTCAAGCAAAACTTCTTGATCCAACATATTTAAAACGCCGCGACCTGCATTTCTTTGTTGTAGCCAACGCTTCGTCCATAATTGTTCATTTCTAGATTATTTCTTACACTCCAACTTTTCAAAAATTATAATTAATGTCGCAGCTAACTATAATAGACTCTCTTCGAAATTCTCCTCCATTTTCTTGAAAGTAGTAGTACGCACGCATGCGCTTCAGACGAATTATATTCATAAATCTGTCTGTGTTTCATACACAAAAATTATCACCTAAAATTCAGTATTGAATTTGATGTATAAATTTCCATACATAAAATTATATATATACATTTTATATTAAATTCCACAACGTGTATAATAAGCTTTACTCAATAATCTTTCTGAACGAATAGAAATTTGGTAAAAATGAAAAATAAGTTTCACTGGTGATGAAAACATTCATACTAACGAGCTGATCGATCATAATGTGTACATAGTATATTTCTGTGCTAAGTACGTATTATAATGATGGTGTAGCATAGTCATCCTTATTATTGCAAATATTGAATAATTGAAGAAAACTCACAGAGTTATCAATTACAACACGTGTGTGTGCTCAATAGTATTATTTGTGAGAAATAAAGTTTGCGTGTGAAATAAATCGATTTCAATGACTAAAAACGGCTATACCTCAAAATTAATAGAACAACACCTCAAATAGCTTTGCCCTAAACAAGCGATTATGGTTACTGGCAAAAACATCTAAATTAGAAGTACAAACAAAACCTTAGGTATTTTTTATATTTTTTGGGAGCCACTGATTGGATAACACTGAATAAGCTGGGCTTCAAGAGAAAGATAAATCTATCGCCCAAAGAGAAAAAGCTGTACTTCAGATTACAGCACACCGAGAGTCTTTTGATGTTGAGTCGTAAACAGAGTAGAATTCTGTCAAAAAAAAGTAACGACAGAAATGTCGATATCCCTCTCTCGTCTACCATTGGAAATAATCAAAATGTTTATTGCCTGTTTGAAGTCCTTGGTATTTTTGTATTATCTCTTTTGCAGAACTTCCAAAATATTCTTGAAGAAAAATATATTTTCCTGGTTATCCTAAAGCATAGTCCCAAGTGCTACCATTGTTTGCAGAAAGTTTAATCTTTGCTATCCATTAGGACATTACAGTGGTTGCTGGCAATTTTAATTAAAAAATAGGTATAAATAATAAACTATGTACTTATCTGAAGAGTGTTTCAGTAAAAATGTCACCCAGAGATCGGTGTTGCGTACTGATGTTCGATGAGATGGAGCATGGGAAACATTTAAATTCAATTGTTAGAAAGACTATTTCGTGTGTAGCATATTTTGTGGAAACAGGGACGGGACGAGGCTAGAAACTTGCGTATCATGTTTCAGTGTTTATGATTCGCAGCATACCAAAAAAATGGAAGCAACTTTTGCGTTCTATTTTACGCACAAATCCACGAATCGATATACATTAAAAGCATATATAAAGAAAGTTATTAGAACCGTTCATGAAAAGACCGATTTTAATATCATCGCATCAGTTTGCGACGAAGGCTCGTGGTAAATAGCTGCATTGCCTGGTTTCTTGTCAAAAGTTAGATTATCATTCTTGCTTGAAGAGAGACGTGTCAATAGCCTCTCTCTATTTAAAAGTTTTTTATAGTGTTAAACATTGAATTTCCAAATTTTTGATCATGGAATTATATTTTTAAAAAATTGCTTGACATTCAAGTACCCTGGTAGTACGCCAAATCTTGGTATTAGAGCTTTATTATTTGAAAAAACTATTCAAATTTTCAAGTGGTTATTTCTACATTAAGTATTTTTAATTGAACTATTTGGCTCTCAGTAAAGTATGTGCAGCACGGTGACGTGAAAATCTAGTAACAACCAAACTTTTTTTGACTTTTTCTATTCACTAATTGATTTAATAATACAGTTTTCACTCCTCCAACCTATAATATTAAAGGGAAAGTATTGTGATCGTGATTTTTCGACATTTCGAAATTTTGATGAATCTACACGTTCCAGTTCTGAACCTTTCTGCTGCTCTGGACGTATATATATACGTTTATCGTATACATGTACGTTTCATCAAATAAAATATTCGTATCGGAAAACTGATGCTGCCGTATCTATACGTGTAACTCCTATGCTCTCACTGACTAGTTGCGCATGGATTCAGTCGGACTTTGTATTTTGTTTCACGTGGAACTGTGCATTATAATATAGATTTTATGTGTATATTTTGAGGAAAGAATGGCTGGTCTATTTCATGGGTTTTCTGATTAAGAATTGGCTATAATTTTAGCTCAGAGTGATAGTGAAGAGGAGAATTTTGCTATACAAGATAAAGCTGAATATGGCTGGATAGATACTGACGACGACGAGCCCGCAGTTCAACCTATTGTTACATGTTCAAACAGCTCTTCATCTGTAAAACCAACATTTTGTTGACAATAAAAAGCAAGCTGGTGATGATAAATTATGGAAAATAAGAAGCACCGAGGACCATATGCGTAAAACATTCGTCGAGGCGTTCTATTCTTTCTAAAATTCATGTTGACGAAAGTCTACTCCTTCTGAAAGGGCGACTATTCTTCAAGCAATATATCCCGTCAAATTTTTTGTACACTGTGATTGTAAGACTGGGTATATACTGGATTTTATTATATACGTAGGTGCAGCAACGGAAATCAAAACTGAAGCTTACTTCGGCGTAAATGTTGGAACATCAGGAAACATCATCTTCACGCTACTTGAACGTAATTAAGGAAATGGTCACACATTGTACGCGGACAATTGGTATACAAGCCCTGAACCGTTTTCTTACTTGCACAACAGGAAGACCAACGCTTGTGGAACAGTAAGAAAAAATCGGAAGAGTACGCATGCCCTGTTCAAAAAATTACAAAGAGGAGAAGTGGAATATATGTCATCTGATAATCTTCTTGCTCTCAAGTGGCAGGATAAACGGCAAGTAAAAATGTTGCCAACTCTTCACAATAGTAAAATGGCAATTACAGAAAAAATTGATAGGTCGACCAATGAAGCAATAAGAAAACCAAGCTATATCCTAGATTACCATGAGAATATGGGTGCAGTCGATAAGAGTGATATGATGTTGAGTTCTGTAGAGTGTGTTCGTAAAGCTGTGAAGTGGTCCAAAAAGGTTTTTTTTTTCCCATTTAGTGGACTTATTATTGCTCAATGCTCATTTGTTATATAAAATACAGATTGTAAAGAACATTTCTATTTTAGATATTCAACAAGCGCTTATCAAGGAAATATTATAAATTTACCACAAGCCGCAGTCTGAATTCCGTCGTGGTAGAAGATCTGCAGATGGTGATAGTCCCCTACGCCTCACGGAGCGCAATTTCATTTCTGTTATTACACCAACAAAAAGGAAGAACACAACACAAAAACCATGTGTTGTATGTGCGAAGCATAATAAACGAATTGACACCCGATATATGTGCTCAAAATGTAATGTAGAACTATGTCTTGCGGTCTGTTTTGAGAGATATCATACAAATAAGCATTAATAAATATATATGTGAGATTTATTAATGTTTCTTTTTTTGTGATGGAAACTGAGTATTCAAATTTTTTTTAATGATTTATCACCTATTGCGTCGTTTTATTGCTGTGCATTGCATACGGTAAACTGGTATGAACGTATATATACGGAACAACGGAACACACAGTGAAGGGCTGTATGAAAGAAATGCGCAGTGAAAAGACTAAAGCCAAAAATATAATTTAAAAAAAAAGACAGTCTGATCGAAAGCACAATTATATAAGAACGCGTACGAATTTTAGACTGAAATTTTATATCCAAGTTTTTCATCAAAAAGCTAGATTCAAGTTCAGATGAGCTTCCTCTAACCAGTGGTACCAAAACTTTGAAGATAGAACTTTTTAGTTTTTTGCGTTTATTTTATAACCGGTCGTATTCATCATGAAATATACAATGCCTGAAGCTAATCCTTGAATGATTTTGCACAACATTCACTGCAAACATTCTTCAAAATTTTCAGCGGTTAACTTGATATTATCATAATTCAAATTATTATGAAATCTGTTATATTTTTCTGAACCAAGAAAATAATGGGAGTCATAATATGGAGTAAGGATTATTATCACTCATATTTTGACATCACGAGATATTGTTCGTCGATTATTTTTTTCGAAATAAGTAATTTGGCTCTATCGTGTTTGGTATCAAATTGAAGCTTCTACGGAGATAATTCTTGTTAGCAGCGTATTTAAAAGATTGTCAATTGTTCCTTTCACAAATCATTCAAATGATGTCTAGTTTGGTATCAAAAATAAAAAATGAAGTAGTGGAATCCACGTTAACATCTTAAAACTATTCTTCCGGCAATCAAATGTCAAAACTATATGTTCCAATGAATTCAAGGTCCCAAAAATCTAGAAGAGGACTCTTCTTTTCCAAAAATATTTATTTTATGTAAAGACTAAAAATTAACCGCCACCTGTCACTCTTAACAATGACAGCTATCACTTTGGCAATGACAGTTGTCACTTTGACAATGATAGCTGTAATATGCACACCATTAGCCTCACATTGAACTTGAAGGGCATACAAACGTGTTTCTATAACTATCACAGTGGTTTACGTTAGAGATAAAGACACTTTTTTAGTATATCTTCAATTCTATTATTATTCAAAATTCTAAATCAAATCGTAAGTTCTTAGTTAAAATAACAGTAAGAAAAACTTCGAAATCTCACGTAATCTAAAATGTTGACAATAATTATGATAAACATGGTGGGACTCTCAACATTTCTATAGTGTCTATAATAAGGTCTATAAAAACTTACAGATTCAATTGACAAAATGATATTCTGAATGAAACTGTAGCTTATAGATTTCTATGAATGTGTAACAGATATTTATAACTCTAACCGTAAGACATATTAAATGACAAAATGAATTGAAATTTAGGTATTCGGCGTTTCGTATACCTTTTACAGAGAAATTATTATAAAACTTGGTATCTGTTTCCTATAATTGTATTGGTAAATTCATTCAGAAATCATGTGTGATTGATAAGAACAAATCTGAGTGATACAATTAGCACATTCGAAGCTTCAGATGAGAGTTTCAAACTATTGTGTCGTTTAGATAATAAAATTGCCCGTAATTTAGTTCAAACTTCGCATCAATTTAGAAATGGCCATGCCAAAACACATTTGAATACAATATACTATCTAATTTCTCTCATTCATTATTCGAATAATTATTACTTAATGTTCAATTTATAGTGTTACTCTGGAATGTGTGTTCATATTCATTTTTTTTATAATCCATATACACTTATTGCTCTCTATCAATAATCAAATAGAAAATCTGAGTGCATATTTTCTATATTTTGAGCATTCTGCAAAGTTCTTCAAATCTCAATTCAAATTATCTGACACATGACAACTTGACTGAGAACAAAAAATATGGATCAAATATATTAATTTATATATTCGAACAATGAATCCAGAAGTAGTAATTAGTACCCAACCTATTGGCAACAATAAACTGTTAAGTTCAAGTGAACGGAAGTATTATAACGTCATAACTTATAGAAAATTATTTGGAATATCATTTTAGTAGAATCTGTAAGATTTCCATTTATGGATTCTGATAGGCTCATAGATCTGTAACGCTATAGAAATTCAAGATAGTACTCTGAATCCCACCATTAATCTTTTCGTAGATGCCTACGTTGAGTAATTATATTTACTTATTGAGTTCTAATGATCAAATGAGGTATTTGGTGAAACTTATTCCTCTAGGCGGTGTTGATCCCTATGGAATCAAGAAGATCGATTTCTGTAAAAAGTCCGCATGATGCCGAAGATAAGTATGGATAAAATAAAAAGCTTTTTTCGTTTTCAAATAAGTCCATTTACCCAAGAAGAGATGCGAACCTAAAAAGTCATGAAGGCATTCATGAAAGAGGTAAAAAATATAGATCTCAAATATATAGAAGACTGTTGCGTCATGATTGAAAAGGTTAATTTTCTCAGTTATCTTGTTCCATTTATTATTTGTCTATGGATACCTGAGAATTATTCATTATACTCGTGCAAATAATTTCTAGTTGAGAAATCTTTTTTTTTTCTATTTTGATACTGTATTCTCAAAGAATTAATGAAACGCCCCTGAAGCCACGGGTAATATCAAAAAACGCATAGTGGACTTCGGTGAAACATACTCTGATGTTGCAGCAGTACTTTTTTTTTGGAAATGGCAAAATAAAAATCGGTCACAGACGTTTTGGCGTATTGAGTAGAATCAGCTAAGAGTAAATGTAGATTATGCAGCTGTCAATGAGAAAAATTGTACACCACCCAAAAATTTCCTGGAAGAAGTTGTTGAACTGCCCAAGCCAGAATCTAGTAGAAATATAAATGTGCCACAGACATGCTGAAGGATATGGAGGATAGTGGCTGTGATTCGGCTATTTCGAAGATGACTCCGCCATTTTTCAAAAAGTATGTAAAAACTCGTGAGGAGTGTTTGCCTGCTTCATTATCACACCTATACACCGAAAATTTTGAAAATAAAAGTGCAGGAGAAGTCATGAAATTCAGTCAAATCATTTATATTGCTTTGACAAAGATTGAATGTGATCAATTCGAAAAATAAACCAGAAATCAATCTAGATATGCAAAATGGTTTGAACAAAGAACTGGTAGGGTAACAGCATCAAATTTGAAATCAATTTATAGGAAGAATATTGAAAATCTTTCTAAATTCCTATATTATAAGAGATTTGCTATACTGAAGGAACTATTTCCAATGGGCTAAGCGCCAAGGTATTTCGGGTAAACTTTCATTCTCGCCCATAGTGTTTTTTTGATGATTTCTTCAACTTTAATCTACATTGTGACGAGGGAACTCGATTTCAAAAAAAAATTGATGTGTCAAGAGGCCTCTAATTGACAGCGGACACCGTACCAAGCGAATTTTGCAACTAGCCCTACAACAGAGGCAGTATTCATGTGGTAAGTGTTTGAAATCCAACTATCAACTCTTAGCTACCTCATCAATAATTTTTAAAAGACGATAAATCCCTAAGTAAGCCTTATTCAGCAGATTCGGACGCTGATCCAGTTATTGCTCCGCCGGATAACTCAAACTCAGAAAATAATTTTACAGATAGCGATTTTGAGATATCTGTGAAGAAGTTGATGTTATTTTCATCGTTACCGTTACAAGACAGAAATAAGCCAGGTCCTTCTCATATAACTAATCTTGAATCACGTATGACAGATGGAATACAAAATGGATGTTAGGAAATTAGAAGTGAATACAAGAAAAGAGACTAAATTACTCGAACAATGAACAGTGTCCTGCATGAGATCGTTTATATAAGATTCAACCATTTGTGGATATGCTCATCAAAAACTATCAAACCATATACACACCTTGTAAATCTTTTTGTATCGACGAGACTTTGGTGCCTTTTCAAGGAAGATTATTGTTCAAACAGTGCAATCCTCAGAAAACCAACAAATATAGGACCAAATTATTAAAACTTTGTTATAACAGCGGATATACTTGGAATATCAGGATTTATGCAGACAAGGAGAGAACACAAGACAGTCTGTAAGCTGTCTCCACTCAAATTGTGCTCAAGCTGGCGAAAAGTCTTCTAGGAAGTGGCAGGCTATGAATCACCAATAACTGGTACACAAGTCTACAGCTTGCTAACATTCTCTTGGATCATAAAACACATTGTTTAGGAACACTGCTTGCAGACCGTAAAGGAAATCCGACTGAAATTGTTAAAAAAAAACTGAAGAAGGATGAGGTTTTTGCTCAAAAAAATTAAAGGGGCATATGTGTGCTCAAATGGCGCGACAAACAAGATGTCCTGATCCTGTCAACATGTCATATAGATCAAACGGTTGAAATTCAACGGCGAGGAAAATCCATTCAGAAGTCAACAGCTATTGTAGATTCAGGCAAGAGCTCAATCGATCTTTCCGATCAGATGTCGAGTCACAGTTCAGCTTTGAGAAAATCCATTCGTTGGTATGAGAGATTCGCTGTTGAAGTTCTGTTAGGTGACTATTCCTTTCATTCTTTGATGAATCTGCAACTAAAATACATGTTTCATTAGGCACTTCTGCGGTAAATGCTTACATCATTTACAAAATTGTGGAGCTGAGTGACATCCCAATAAACAACTTTCGATCATCGATAATCGAAGATATGTTGAAGTTCCAAGATCAACGTGATAAAGTACAACCCCATCAGCCAAGATATAATAGTTTGAAGTCACATCAATTCATCAAAATGAACTGTAAAGCACGAGAAAACCGTAGATATTGCAAGGATGGGATCCTAGACAAGAATAAAGTATAGAAAGTAATAACAAATTGACAAAATTGCGAAGGAAATCCACGGTTTTGTCCTAAATGCTTCAATTTATTTCATAATAAATGATGTAAATATACGTAACTAGAGTTATTACGATCAATATATTGCTTTCTTATGATCAAAATAAAGTATTCATAATTAACCGATGATATATTCCTGAAAAGATTCACTACCTATATTTCCCAAATGAGGAGACCCACAAAAAACCTGGAACCAACGTTTGAATCTACAGGTCCACAACGGATACAAAGTGTGTCGGCATGGTCAGATAAGATAGACGAAATTGGGAAGGTCGAGCGGACACCGGTGACCGCCGTGGTCCAGGCGGCTGGAACCATAGCGGACACCGGTGTCCGCTATGGCGCTTAACGTGTTAAAAATAAAAGTGCAGTTTATGGTTGCGAGCATGAGAAAACGGGTGCAGATGACTACAACAAAAAAACAGGCGATCAACTATGAAAATTTTGAAGTGAAGGAAGTAGAGCTAGTTATTTTTCTATCCTATCAATTTTTTTGGGCCTCGCCCGATAAGCTCATTTCATGGGACTGATGTGGCAACGGTTGTTTGTAGATAAAAGTCCTTATTGTACACAGAATCTATCGGTTGAGGAAGGAGCAGATTCCAGGCAATATTCTTGTCTTGTCCCAGGAACTATTACTCTGGATAGACAGCATTCGTATTTTTATCAGGTTCAAATACAAATGTCGTTAACAGCTATAAAAAAAAACTACGATTTTGTTGTTTACGACAAAATGAAAATTAATGACGGTTTCTGGACAGTCGACAGTAGTATGACGTTCAAATTTTTCAAAACTGTAATTTTGCCAGAAATCTTTCGCAATTTTTAGTGAATAGTTGTGTGGGTGAAAGCTCAATGCATCTGATTATTCTCTATTCTCATTTACGAATACTACTTGATAAGTATTTCAATCCATTTTTTCATAATCAATATAAATGCCATTTTTTGTTTACTTGATGGAAAACATCGGATTTAATATGTAGAGGTCAGTGAAGAAAAGTGCCAGTTTTCCAATTAGCAACATTTTTCTAACTAACAATAAAAAATAACAAACAAAAAACACACTTTGACACGCACTCGAATGACAGCTTTGGGTTGATTAAGAAAGAATTACAGAATAAACAAGGGAACAAAAATTCTCTTGATTTCGCCGGGAGCAAATTGAAAATAAGAGCATATCAAATTCTGGCACCAGGCTGAACGTTCTCTACCAAACATAGCTTATATCATCGGAGATAAGTGTGTACCAAATCCGCCTTCTTTAAAATTATTAATCGCTACAATTGACAACGTTCAATGTCTGGAAATCTCTACAGGATCTTGATGCCAAATATCTCACTGCAACATCTTCAAATCAAGATCCTCTCGAGAATTTATTCAGTATTGCAAGAGCATTGTGTAGCGGTAATCCGAAACAAACAACTTTACTATTCGTCGATGCCTTCAAAACTGTCATTTTGAATAATAATCTTCGGAACGGCATTTGAGCGAATTGTGAAGATAGTGAAGCCAATTTTTTCCTATGAAATCTTGCTCTCTGAAAACCTTGATACCGTCACTTCCAGTACCAATATTAATCCCATTCACCCAATTTCTGTAACTTTCTTTTCTGATATGACTTCACTATCATCTCGCAAGATTGTATCGTTGCCAAATATGCTGCAGGATATTTGTGAAAAAAAAAAAAAACTATTCGATTATGAATGTCGGTTGTCTCGAGCTGATACAATAGCTGAAATTCGTAATTCAACAGTTTCATGAGATTATGGAACAGCAAATAGATATTTCCCGAAACACTCGTCAGATGTTTTTGTTAATATTAAGGCAGAGATCAAAGAAAGAATTTTCTCCTACCACTTATGGAAAGTGACAGGGGTAATCACGTGTAAATTCCATTCTTTCTCTTTTTCTTCATCTCTAATATCCTTGCTCTCCTCCTATCTTAGTAATCGTAAACTTTATGTACAATTCCTTGGTTATAAATCCGATCCATCCACCGCATCATTTGGAGTCCTGCAAGGATCACTTGGGCCCTCTCTTATCCATTTTATTCATAAATGACGTAACTGAAATCTCAAAATATAATTATTTATTATTTGCTGACGACTTGAAAATTTTCAGTACCATTTCATCTCGAAATTACTGTATCATACTTCAAAATGATCTGATCAGCCTTGTGACGCGCACTCTACTGCACGTGCGGCGTCTTTTTAGGAGTTGCTTATACGGTCGGTTTGCTCGGGCGCCAATAACGGAGCAACTCTATGGCGATGGTGCCGGATAGCTAGTGGGAAGGGTAAGGGTTTTTTTGCTGCGAATAAAGAGAAACGTGTATGGGAAACAACCAGTTTTATTGACACACAAATATATGGGGAAAAGGTACATAAAATGGCGGAAACAAATTGAAACGAGTATACTTGCACAGTACGACGGACACGGCTTCGAACTAACACACGAAGTTGCAAGTATGATGCGTCGGATGTTGGTCGTCGTCGTCAGCAGTTGTCGTAGCCCTTCGCGGCAGCGGCTACGACGTGGTGAACGGACTGTAGCCCTACGGCAGAGACTACAGTTGCAGAAGGTGGATGCCGTAACCCTATGGCAGAGACTACGGCTAGGTGCAGGAGGCTGTAACCCTACGGCAGAGACTACAGTCGTGGTGGATGGTGACTCTGACGCAGGAGCCACGACGGACGTCGTCTCGATGGTTCTGAAACAGGAACCACTCGACAGCGGGGGTTAAGTAACCCTGTCGACAGGACGTTACTCACGGTAAATATCGATGACTCTGTAGCAGGAGTCACGACGGATGCAAACGGTTTAGTTGGCCTGTTTGCAGAAGCACTACTAAATAACTGGACTCAAGTCTTTCGGAAGAGTGTTTTGCTGATCGATTTCAGCCTATATTTATACCCAGATTTTAAGTGAACGATACTGAGCCGGTTTAATTATGAAAAACGGATGTTACTTAGATTTTAGTAACATCCAAAAAATATGAATAAATAAAAATAATGACTTTGCGTGTGTTACTTCTTTGCCAAATACATATTACAACATTTTGTAATCCTTATTCTATTTAAACTTAAAATAAAACTTTATTGCTAGTTCCCTATCTGACCGCCAGATGGCTCTGGGGGTCGTACAATCAGAATTAATTGTTAATTAGTAATCGGTCAAACAAAAGTAAACAAAAGCACATGTATACAATTTACAATTTATCATCTAACTATGAATTATTCTTAAATAAAAGGTAAGTTTTATTAACTGCTTACTGTGCACTACAACTTAGATCTAATTTATTTATTTCAGACGGTGATGTACAAATATTCAAATAGTAACCTATTTTCAAATACGGGAATAGGAGTTCCAAATAACCTGTAACTAGGTTTTACATCAATACGGAGAGCTCCTATACAAACGGTGAGTTGTCAATCACTAAAATATTGTATTTAACGGTTTTATATATTTCATTGAAGAATCGGAGGATATAACAGAGGAAGAAATAAAAATAGCACTTAAAAAACTTAAAAATGGAAAAGCTCCAGGGCACGACATGATAAAACCGGAACAACTGAAGTATATGGATGAGGCTGGAGAACAAATATTACATGAAATGCTGAACAGTATATGGAAAATGAGAAAAATACCTCGAGATTGGGAAAGGGCAGTGATATTCCCTGTACACAAAAAAGGGGATAATAGAAACTGTAACAACTACAGAGGAATATCACTTTTATGCACAGGGGCCAAAATTTACGAGATGATATTGGAAAGCAGACTTAGAAAGGAAGTGGAAAGAACAATGGAGAATGCTCAAAGCGGCTTTCGAAGAGGACACTCAACTCAGGATCATATATTCACCATTAGAAAACTAATTGAGAAAACGAAAAGGCAAGATAGCAAACTTTTCATCACGTTTGTGGATTTGGAAAAGGCATTCGATAGGGTAACAAGAAATCAGTTGTGGCATATACTGCAGAGAAATAAAATCAGCGAACAACTTGTAGAAGGAATTAAAAGTATTTACAGATATACATCAAATTACATAAGAACTGGAGATCACATTTCAGAAGAATTCACCACCACACAAGGCTTAAGACAAGGAGGTGCCCTTAGCCCATGGCTATTCATAATATTTTTGGATGATATATTGAAAAATATAAAAAATAAAGCTAAAAAACTAGAAATAGGATACTATAACTTAAGGAGAACAACGATATCAGAGTGCGCATTTGCAGATGATTTAGCAATAATAGCGAAAAGCGAAGAAGATATGCAAAACAACCTAAACGTATGGGATGATGAATTAAAGAAACATAAGATGACAATAAACGTAGAAAAAACAAAAACAATGGTCATATCTAAGGAAGACATAGCTACTAACATTGTAATAAACGGAAAAACAATAGAACAAGTGGAAACGTACTCGTACCTCGGAGCAACCCTAAATAATAAAGGAAGCATGGAACATGAAATAAACAAGAGAATACAAGCCACGAATAGAAGTTATCATGCAATAAACAAAGTAATACTCAACAATAAACAAATTTCGAAGAATACAAAAATGACTTTATACAAAACAATCTACAGACCTACATTAATATACGGTAGTGAATCATGGGTAATGAATAAGAGAAATAAAAGCAAAATACAGGCAACAGAAATGAGATTTCTTAGAAGGGTGGAAGGGGTTACAAGAAGAGATAGGATAAGAAACGAAACAATAAGAAACAGTCTACAAATGGAAAGTATCCAGACAACTATAGAAAAAAAGCAGCTTGCATGGTACGGACACCTAGTAAGAATGCCTGAAGAAAGACAGACTAAACAAGTATGGAACGCAAGAATAATTAAGAAGAAAAAAAGAGGCAGACCAATAAAGACATGGGAAGACAGCATAGAAGAGATATTAAACAAAAATAACATCAGTACGCAAGAAGCAAGAACAAAAGCAGGGAACAGAAAAGACTGGAAAGAACTGATCAACAATATTAAATAAAGTTATGAACTAATCGCGACACCCGAAAGGGTACTAACCGATTTGAAATGATAATAATAATAATAATATATATCAGGGAAATAAATTAGATCAACTGCAAAGTTGATTTGCATCGGAAAATTGGACAGTTCGAAACGGTTTCGGTGAATCGGAATTAATATAGCTGAAGGCTATCAACTGGAATTGTAAAATTGTGACTAAGTTGAGTTATTTTAAATCATTTTATCAGATGGTTACTAACGGCAGTTTTTCAGATTCTAATATTGGAGCACTTCGTCACATCCTTTGGAATTGGTGGTCCATCAACAATTTATCCTCAAACAGAAACAAATGCTATGTTATGTCTTATTCACGCTGCACCTCTCCTGTCAGTAGCAATCATACACTTAACCACACATTTTTATCGCGTTGTGTGACAATTAAGGACCTTGGTTTCATCTTTGACTCTAGTCTAACTTTCATCCATCATATTATCTATATGTGTAATTCTGTTATGAAGATGCTTGGTTTTATCATCCGGAGTACTAGGGCCTTTCAAGATGTTGCACCCATCTTTACCATTTACTTCTCCTTCGTCCGATCCAAGCTGAATTATTGTTGTATTATTTGGAATCCTCTCTATGAATTTCATCAGGACCGTATGGACAATATACAAAAAAAAATTCTCAAATTTATTTACTTTAGAGTTAATGGCCACTATCCAGACAACTCGGTGTCGTACAAGCAATTACTTAAGATATTTAATTCACGGAGTCTCAATGTGAATCGAGAAATCACCTCAGTTCGCTATTTGAATGAATTAATTCACGGGGAAATTGATGATCCTCATTGTTCAAGTCTAACACCTTTTTACTCTCCTTCCATCAACACTCGCAGTACCCGTACTTTCTATTTACCTACTCCACGAACAAATATTTTTTCTTCCTCTCCCATCCACCGAATGTGTAACACATTTGGAAAAAAAATTCTGTTGTTGATGTTTTTCTTTTGGAACCAAAGGACTTTGCTAAAAAAAATATTTTGTGTTCACTAATTTATTATTTATTTATTTTTTAAGTTGTACATTAACTTATTGTTTATTTATTTTGCATGTTTTTTACTCTCTGATATGTACCATTTGAAAAAAAATAATTTCTGATGTTGATGTTTGACTTTGCTAAAAAAACTATTCTATGTGTTCACTAATTTATTATTTATTTATTTTATAAGTTTTTATTCTATATATTAACTTATTGTTTATTTATTTTGTATGTTTTTTATTCTCTGATATGTACCATTTTATTGTTTTTTTAAAGTGTTTCTCCTTTCCATTCATTGGGTATTACCTGTAGAGCAGTGTATGTATATAATAATAATAATAATAATAATAATAATAATAATAATAATAATAATTTCTCCTTCTACTGATCAGTAAACGAGCCCAACCAGAGAAAAATTGGTAGACATCAACCATAAGGTAGAGCTCAGTCACTACAATTATTATTTATCCCCTCCTGTTCCCTAAATCCCTAGAAAATCACTAACCTCAAACAACAAATGAAAATGAAATCTTGCATGGTCATACTACTTGTGACATCTATCAACAAATAGATACAATACAGGCACGGTACCGCTAAGTACAGGGGCAGCGAACAAACGACCACCATGAACTCCCAACAACTACTGATCACCGGCCAGACAGAAACCTGCACAAACCTAAACAAATCGTTAGCTGAAATGACTCGACGAGAAACGAAAGATACCTTCCCAAACAAAGATCAAGCCATAATAATAAATTCAATAGATGGAGCAGAAATCTAAGATTTCATCATTGCGGTAGGAAATATTATCGGCCCAAAAAATATTATGTTCGCATCAAAATATCAAATAACAGAGTCTGTATCTACTCAACAGCCAAATCTCATGTCGACGATATTGTCAAAAATTATAACGAAATAAAAGTGAACGACCAAAAAACTGAAATCAGACGACTCATTCCTCCAGCAAAGAGACTGATCCTCTCAAATGTATGCCCTACTATCCCACACTCTATCATAGAAAACTATCTCGCAACCCTTGGAATAAAACTAGTATCAGCGATCAATTTTCTACGAGTAGGGATGCGACAACAAGAATACCAACATATCCCAAGCCTCAGACGGCAAACGTACATATCTCCAGACGAAAACATACAAATACCAGAAAGCATACTACTCAAATACGAACAAACTGACTACAGAATATTTATAACAACAGAGGAAAACATGGCATGCTATGTATGTAAAAAAAAAAACTGGACATAACAGCAATCAATGTCCAAATGAAGTCTCAGAAATGACGTCATTAAATGAACTTATCGCAAACCCACAAAACGACCCAGATCACAAACATCAGACAATTTAGAAACAACAAATGACAAAATGCACCAGCCTACAACTAGCGACACTAACAACAGTCTGCAAAGCATCCCACAAATAACCAACAACCAAACTGAAAACACAGAAAATCTAAAAATTATTATCAAACCCATTGACAAAAAACAACGATCACTAAGCCCAGGATATGAAGAACAACTAGAAACCATGCTGAAAATAACAGAGCTCGAAATAAAAGAACACCAGGAAAAATACATACTAAACTACGAGGATTTCAAAAAGTTTTTAGAAAATGTACAAGGAAGCTAAGACCCTCTCTCAATAGCAACAGAATATACACAAGATATACCGCAACTAATAAATATGATGAACAATCTTCACCCCTTGATACCTCACAGATCATTCAAAAATCGATTTTCAAGATTACAGAAAAAACTGAAACTACAAATCAGGAAAGACAACAACGCAAAACTCTACTCCAGTCAAGAATCCCTCTTGGCAGGATCAACTCAAGATCCAGAATGATCATACAATGGAATTGCAACGGCTTACAGTCTCACAAAGGCGAACCGCAACTACTAGCCACTGAATACGAACCAGAGTATATTTGTATGCAAGAAACGCGTCTGAAAGAAAGTCAAAACTTTACATTCAACAACTTCAATATCCGTAGGAAAGACCGGAACAATATCAACATCGCCAGTGGAGGCATCGCAATCCTGTCAAAATGCAACACTCATCTGGAAGAAGTGAACTTGAAAACAAACATAGAATCCATCGCAGTTAAATTATATACACCACTCAAAATGACACTATGCTATGCTATCTATCTACCACCAAATACAGCTATATCAGAAACACAAATAGAAAATCTGATAAAACAACTACCAAAACCATTTCTGATAGTAGGTGATTATAAAGCTCATAATCCTATTTGGGGATCTAGAAGTATCGAACAACGAGGCAAAATAATAGAAAATATATTAGACACCCAAAATCTCTCCATCTTGAATAACGGCTCACCGACACATTTCTGCAGCCAATCGGGTAATTTTTCAAACATTGACCTTTCTATATACGACCCACAACTAAATCCAAACCTCTCGTGGAGAACAATAAAAACACTCTTCACCAGCAACCACCTGCCAATTAAAATAAGCACATACACTCAAAACATAACCCCTTACCATCCAATTATTCACCGAAATGGCAAAAATAGAAGAGATGAATGTCAACCAAATCGACAATATAGATAATATAGTCGAAAACCGCACCCAACACATCGACAATGCATCAAACATAGCTATTGGTAAAAATAAAATTAACGGAAAAACAAAGACAACTCCATGATGGAACGAAGAATGTAAGAAAGCTGTGAAAGAAAATAAACAAGCCCTTCATGCATATAGAAAAAACAAAGCACAAGATAACTTTATAACTCTAAAAAAGTACCAAGCAACACTGAGAAGGACCATCCTCAAAAGCAAAAAAGAATCCTGGCAAAAATTTGTGAACGAAATGAATCCAAACACACTAGATCAAACAGTCTGGGACAAAATTAGAAAAATAAAAGATAGAAAAACACTACACCAAACAACCACACTAAAACATCAAAACCAAACATACACTGAAAGTCAGGATATTGCGAACATATTAGCAAACACATTCGAATAAAACTCATCTGATTTAAACTACTCTCAATCATTCTTGAAGTATAAGAGTGAAAAAGAATCACAAACACCAACTGACAACGAAACTATCAACCAAAATCACGCAGTTAACCTACCTTTCACCTACACAGAACTACTACAAGCAATGTAAAGTACTAAAGGAAAAAGCAGCCTCGGCCCAGAATGGATTCTCTATTAGCTCATTTCACACCTTCCAGAAGAAACTTCAAATTACCTACTTCAAATATATAACACTATATGGGAAAAACCGACATACTCATGCATATGGAACCATGTCATCACAATACCGATCCTAACACCCAACAAGAACAAAAGCGACCCAACCAACTACCAACCCATCTCCCTTTCCAATTGCCTAAGCAAAATCTTGCAAAAAATGACAAATAAGAGACTGACATGGATTCTAGAAGAAAGAAAAATACTAAATAAAGAACAAAGTGGTTTCCGAGAAGAACGATCCACAATGGACCAAATAATAAACTTCGAAACATTTAGAAGAAAACACCATCTTATAGCCATTAGCCTGGACTTACACAAAGCTTACGATGCAACCTCGAAACATCACATAATTACTACTCTTAAATCTTACAATATAAATGGCAATATACTACACTACATTGAAAACTTTTTGAAAGATCGAAAATTCAAAGTCAGAACAAATGGATGTTTATCCTCTGAAAAAGTTAAAAAAAATGGCGTCCCACAAGGAGAAATCCTCAGTGTGACACTCTTTCTGATTGCAATAAACCACATCACAGACAACATACCAAATCATGTAAGAACTTCTCTATTCGCTGATGACTTGGTGATCTACTCCAGTGACAAAAACATAAACACTATAAGAACAAAACTTCAAGAAGCAATGAATAAACTGGAAGAATGGTCCCAAGAAACTGGATTCCAGTTCTCTGAAACAAAAACAAAAGCGATTCATTTTAGCAAAACTCGGAACCGTCACCCACACCTCAAACTAACAATAAAGAACACAAACATCGATTATATGAGCACCATAAGATTTCTAGGAATAACATTTGACGATAAATTAAACTGGAGACCACATATACAAAATCTCAAAAGAAGTTGTATGCAAAGAATGAACATATTCAAAACTATAAGCCATACAAAATGGGGAGCACATCGAGACGCTATACTGAACGTCTACCGAACACTTGTCAGATCCAAAATAGAGTATGCTTGCATGATTTATTCCACCGCAAGAAGCACAATATTACAATCCCTAAAAACAATCTAAAATACAGCACTTAGACTTGCCACAGGAGCTTTTAGAGCAAGTCCTATAAAAAGCATATTAATAGAAGCAGGAGAAGAACCACTCACTTATAGAAGAAAAATATTTACCCTCAACTATGTATATAAACTCGCAAAAAATCCCGATAACCCAACATATAACAACATACTCCTATCCAACACAATTGTCAAAACAGACACACCACTACAACAAAAAATTCATGAATATCTCGCAGCAACTCAATCCGAAATAACAAACCTGCAAAGAAAATCATTTCACATTCACCCACCATAGACAAACCAACAATCTGAATACATCCTAGATCTTATCCGATTCCCCAAAGACAAAACTCCACCCAAGCTCTACCGGAATTTATTTAACTCCATTAAAGCCAAACTTGACAACCCAGTACTAATCTACACAGATGGTTCCAAACATAATAATAAAACTGGAGCAAGCTGTAGTAATTACAACAAGTATAATCATCAGGCATCGACTCCCAGCCCAATGTAGCATCCATACCGCAGAGTTGTACGCCATATTGCAAGCAACCGGTCACATCCTTCAGAACACTCCAAAGGAAAAGAGAATTATATTCTGCTCAGACTCACTTGGCGCTATACAAAATCTGAAAAATATATATAGCCAAAATGCGATCCCACAACAAATACAAGATAACATACATACGGCAATCACGCAACAAAACAAGAAAATCATATTATGTGGATTCCATCCCACCTAGGAATTGAAGGAAACAAGCAAGCCGACACAGAAGCAAAAAACGCCACTACAGATAACCACATAACCAAAATAGCACTATCACTGAACGACATCAAATCAATCAGTAAAAATAAAATCTAACAAGAATGGCTAACCGCTTGGAACTCCACCGCCAACAACAAATTGAGACTTATAAAGGACGATACTAAAGCATGGAATGCAGGGGAAAATAGAAGAATGGAAACCATACTAACACGGCTCCGAGTCGGCCACACTGCTCTCATCCACAGCCACATTATCAAAAAGACAAACCCACCCTTATGTGACACTTGCAACACTCAAATTACTGTGAACCACGTTATAACTGAATGTCAAAAGTACCAAATCCAAAGACAGAAATACAATATTTCCCACAACATCAAAACTGCTCTCGCAAACAACCAAGACACTAAAAACAACATAATTCAGTACCTCACAAACATAAACATCATTACAAAACTCTAATTATTTGTATATTAATACTATAATCTATACTGTAAAAACTGTGATTATCTGAACTATACTGTACCGGTGCTAGTGACCTAGTGGGCGAAGCACCATGAATACCAAATAAAAAAAAAAATAATAATAAAAATAAATTAAGAATTTTCTGTAATATTCTCTTCCCAAATTTATTCGTTGTTCCACAGTTTCCCAAATATCCTACATCTATTTTCCTCAACATTCTGTACAGAGCATGCAGATGAAATTTCAAAAGAAAAATAGTATAATTTGTTATATTTAATTTTAATAAATCATTCTGTAGAACTTGTGAACAGGTGATTGTATGAATTGGATGCTATATCTTCCTAAAAAATTGTTGAAGTGTCCATCAATAGATCAAGGTCGATCATAAAATTATATATATATATATATATATATATATATATATATATATATATATATATATATATATATATATATATATATATATATATATATATATATATATATATATATATATATATATATGTATAAGGAGACAGTAAATTTTGTAGGCTTAGCAGTCAGGTTTTTTTTGGCCAATAAAATAAAAGATTTCTCTTTTAAAAATTTCGTCTAGCTTTCGGCTTGGTTCAAGCCTTCATCAGGACACTAAAATAGAATTTATTCACAGATCAAAAATTTTTACATATTGATAAGAATAAAAAAAAAAAAAACTTATTGTGAATAATACAATATTACTTACATTTTTATGCGAGATTATTTTTAAGAAAAACATCTGTTAGTGAATCGAACAATATACGAATAAATTTAGAAAAATAATGAATTTTGACACTTTATCTGGTGTACAACAGATTTGTATCATTTTGTAAGTTATAAAATAAAATTTTGTTTTGTTAAAACACATAACTGTTTAAAATTGTTAATATGAATAATTTAATAAATTTTACTTCATTATCACAGAAAATTTTTTTGTAGAAACAGAACTGGTAAAATTTGTCAAGTAACACACATCAGAAATGGAGGATGAAATTTAACATGTTAGAACCAAGTTAATTTGAATTTGAAAAAATATAAAATATGTGACAAATTTGGCAAATAATAAAAACAAAAATAATAATGTCAATTCTACTTAAAGCAATTGATTTTAGTGATGTGCTTTATCCATCATTACAGTATTTATAAAAATGTTTATGTCTCGCGGGCTTACTATAGTCACGTTGCCAACTTTCGTTTAGTTCAGAAATTGGTCACATATTTTATATTTTTTCAAATTCAAATTAACTTGGTTCTAACATGTTAAATTTCATCCTCCATTTCTGATGTGTGTTACTTGACAGATTTTACCAGTTCTGTTTCTACAAAAAAATTTTCTGTGATAATGAAGTAAAATTTATTAAATTATTCATATTAACAATTTTAAACAGTTATGTGTTTTAACAAAACAAAATTTTATTTTATAACTTACAAAATGATACAAATCTGTTGTACACCAGATAAAGTGTCAAAATTCATTATTTTTCTAAATTTATTCGTATATTGTTCGATTCACTAACAGATGTTTTTCTTAAAAATAATCTCGCATAAAAATGTAAGTAATATTGTATTATTCACAATAAGTTTTTTTTTTTTTTATTCTTATCAATATGTAAAAATTTTTGATCTGTGAATAAATTCTATTTTAGTGTCCTGATGAAGGCTTGAACCAAGCCGAAAGCTAGACGAAATTTTTAAAAGAGAAATCTTTTATTTTATTGGCCAAAAAAAACCTGACTGCTAAGCCTACAAAATTTACTGTCTCCTTAACTAATTGCAGTCGCGATTAATCCTAACTTATATATATATATATATATATATATATATATATATATATATATATATATATATATATATATATATATATATATATATATATATATATATATATATATATATATATATATATAATTACGTAATTTTTTTTTACTTAGAATATGCAGAGTTCAGTTCATAAAATGAATAAGAGTAGAAGGTAAATGTGGGGATGATAACTGTATCAACTTGACTAAGTGAAACTACGAGAGTCTAGTAGTCTGTTACGACAAACAAAAGACAGAATTACGCGTTAGAAACAGAGAACGACACTGAAATTGATACTGACGAACAAGAAGCAGATGACCAAAACAAGAATTTTGAAACTCAGTATTTTCTAGATTACGATCCAGAACAGATGGAAGAAAATAAAAAATTGGATAAAGGACACTCGGTATGTTTCACAAAAAATCAAAAAAGTAGTTTATTGTACAATTTCGGTAGTTACACCATCATCAGAACTGAGAAAAGTTATCAAATTACACGTTTTTATACAGAAAGCCATACAGAAATATTTACACACTAATAAACAATAGCCAATAAGAACAATTACGGAATAAGGAAATTACCAATGAAAACAAAGCTACAAGACCAATTATGTTTGAGGTACAGTTTTAGAAATGCCAGAGATTAATCTATCTAGAAAGGGAGCGTCAATAAGATCTAAATGAATGTTCATAAGGGGATTATCGCGGTTAACGGTTTAACACAATGGCTGGTACCACGAGCTCTGTTTTTGGCTGTACTAGGAGCGTTGTGTCAAGATATGTTTTGATGCAATTAGAATTTTCCCAAATACTTCAAGAAATAATCTTCAGATAAAAATTACAAATAACACATTTGTGCACAAAATTTATTTGAATATTTTCTATTAAAATAGCTTGAAATATTTATATTGCCTTAAAACTCTTCTTAAAATAACACTGCTAGTATAGCCAAAAACAGAGCTTGTGGTACCAGCCATTGTGTTTAAAAAATAGTATCATTCCTAACTATATTCCAATAAGAACTAATAATAAATCAGTGCAGGCGTCGCAAGCAGTGAAAGTGGCTAAAATATCCTGGCTTAAAAGTGAAATTTAGAGCAAATATTCAACGAGATATCACCTCAACTTACATCTAAAGCTAATTCATGTGTGCTTAACAAAACATTTACATCCTTTGGAATTCGATGTTCTGGATCTGCAAATACGTGTACGTGTGGAGCGCGCTAGTTATAAATATTATTGCCAATTGAAAATTGAATATAAATGATTAAGTGATTCCCAAAAACCTCCTACATCAGTGAGTGCTCCAATTGTTGACATTGTTCCTTTTCACCCAAGAGTAGTGGACCTAACGGATTCAGTGTTTGAAGAAAAAGAAGTTTCATTATTGGAACAAGAGCTGTCCTTTGCTCCTGTTGTCGCACCAAAAGAACAAGACCTCATCCAAATAGCTGTGGATACTGAAATTGCGTTGTTCAATTAAAAACCAGAAGACAAAGCGCAGTGTTTGTCAATCTTCAACAAGAAATATTTCACATCAAAAGGTCCTATCAAAAAAGCTAAGAATTCTATGCAAGAGGTAAAATCCATCAAGAAAAAACTCTTACAAAATAACCTTACTTTGAGTAAGGCAGATAAGGGTTACAGCATAGTAATTTTGAGTAATACAGATTATGTCTCAAAAATTCAAACCTTTTTCAACTCATGCAACATAACCATGTTAAAATCTGACCCAACTAGCAACTACCAACAAAAATTACAAACTACTCTTAAGAACTGCTGCTCCATTAATCCACAAGAAGATAAATATAAATTAATAAACATGAATCCGTCAGCACCTGTACTTTATGGACTTCCAAAACTTCATAAAACCAACGTGCCAATTAAATCGGTAGTGTTTTATGTACAGGCCCCAGCATATAAATTCTGTAAATTTGTTAATAATTTAATACCGTATATTTTAGATTTTAAATCTGAGTATAGCGTTAAAAATTCATTAGATCTAGTAAACCGAATATCAGGGCTCAAAATACCTTGTAATGCCAAATTAGTATCGTTTGATGTCTCTAGCTTGTTTACTTCCATACCGACTAAAGAATGAATGAACATAATCAAAGAATTATTGATAAAAAATAATGTCAAAATCACCATCCAGAATGAATTTCTAGATTTATTGAATGTGTGTCTGGATCAGAACTATTTCTGCTTCAATGATCATTTCTTTTCTCAAAATGAGGGTCTCCTCATGGGATCTCCTTAATCACCGATACTGGCAGAAATTTTCATGAATAATTTTGAAACTGCTTTTTTAACATCTCAGCACCCGATTATAAAAAAACATTCACTTTTGGCACCGTTTCGTAGATGATATTATTCGCCTATTCACGGGAACCGATCGCCAATTAAACAAATTACTGAACCTACTGAATTCCTGGAACAAAAACATCCAATTCACCATGGAACAGGAGATGAATAGTTCAATCAACTTTTTAGATGTATCCATTGACCATAGTTCTGGCACATTCCAGTTTAGTATCTTCAGGAAACCAACCTTTACGGACACAGTGATACCCGCACATTCCCATCACCCCTGGAATATTAAACTAGCAGCCTTTCACAGTTCAATTGACCGTCTCCTGAAAATTCCTATGTCACCTGGAAACTACAACAAAGAGCTGAATATCATCTTACAAATTGCCAAAAATAATGGCTATAAAGACCAAATAATTTTCAATCTAATCTCTAAAAAAAGAAGGAAACTTTTACTTGATAAATTTTAGGCTAGCAACATTTTAGATTCAGATCACATTATATACAAAAAACTTTACTACACGAAAAATATCAGCCCGAGTATTGCAAATCATTTAAAAAAATTGAATATTAGAGCAGGTTTTTATAATAACGGTACTTTAAAATTAATGTTAACCAATAATAAGTTACAAACCAGGAATCCTTCGCCACGTTCAGGTATTTATAAAATAAATTATACAGATTGTAATTATGCCTATATAGGTCAAACAGGACGTAACTTCTCTATAAGATGTCTTGAACATCAGAAATCATTTTTAGAAAAAAAAACTAACTCTAATGTTGCCAAGCGTCTCTTAGAAAATAATCACTCTTGTGAATTTAGTGATGTCCAAACTTTACACAAAGAAAGGAAAGGCCAGAGATTAACCTACCTCGAAGCGTTTGAGATTAGAAAAGTCGTTAACTGCGGTAATCCCCTTATGAACATTCATTCAAATCTTATTGACTCTCCCTTTCTAGATAGATTAATCTCCGGTATTTCTAAAACTGTACCTCGAACATAATTGATCTTGTAGCTTTGTTTTCATTGGTAATTTTCTTATTGTGTAATTGTTCTTATTGGCTATTGTTTATTAGTGTGTAAATATTTCTGTATGGCTTTCTGTATAAAAACGTGTAATTTGACAACTTTTCTCAGTTCCGATGATGGTGTAACTACCGAAATTGTACCATAAACTACTTTTTTGATTTTTTGGGAAACATACCGAGTGTCTTTTATTCAATTTTTTATTCAACATGTTTCACCGAGAACCTTCAGCTTCCTCAATTGAGTGTATGGAAGAAAATACGTAATGTTTTCCAACACGAAAGCAATACCAATTATTATATTTGAAAATTTTAAAATTTTCATAGATTCTGGATCAGATATAAATTTAATAACAGAAAACACCGTGAAACCAAATCATATGAAAATTTTAGAAGAATTCTCAACTTTCAAAACAGCAACAAGTAAAGTAAAATGCAACAGATATGTTGAAATAGAATTTTTCACAGAAAATATTAATTTTTATACTCAAATTTCCATTCAAAATGTAACTTATTATTTGGAACAGAAATACTTCGTGAGACAAATATTATTATAAATTTCACGGCAGATGTTGTTCAAATGGAAAAAATGGAATTCAATATTCCATATTTGAATAAGAAAAGTAAAGAAAGTCACGTACAAATACAAGACGAGCATTCACACTCTAATATAAGAAATAAGCTTCATATTTTATTAGAAAAATACAATTCACTTTTCCCGGAAGGAAACAAGACATTGACTCTTACAAATCGAATAAAAACTAGATTAGTCAGAATTTTTCAAGACAGAAGTAGAATATTCAGGATTTGTAATATCAAGTGAAGGCCTCCAGCCAAATATAAAAAGTACAGAAGCTATAAAAAAACTTCCAATACCAAAAACAATAAAAGAAATGAAATCACTCTTAGGAAAACTTTCTTGGTATCGCAGATTTATATCTGCGATACCAAGAAAGTTTTCCTAAGAGTGATTTCATTTCTTTTATTGTTTTTGGTATTGGAAGTTTTTTTATAGCTTCTGTACTTTTTGTATTTGGCTGGAGGCCTTCACTTGATATTACAAATCCTGAATATTCTACTTCTGTCTTGAAAAATTCTGACTAATCTAGTTTTTATTCGATTTGTAAGAGTCAATGTCTTGTCTCCTTCCGGGAAAAGTGAATTGTATTTTTCTAATAAAATATGAAGCTTATTTCTTATATTAGAGTGTGAATGCTCGTCTTGTATTTGTACGTGACTTTCTTATAGAAGAATAATCTTAACTTTCCAAAATTAACTAAATCAAACTGTTTACGGAAAGGATCAGTAATAGATATTCACAACGATGAGTATAGAGAATGTTTCACCAGAGCGATAGAATTGATAACAAATCCACCAATACTTGCATTCCCTGATTTTAATTAAAAAAATCATCCTAACTACTGACGTTCCTGATTATGCAATGGGCGCAGTACTTTCTCAAAATCATGATTTATAAGAAAAACCACTTGCTTATGCATCGAAAACTTTTAATTCTCATAAACAAAATTATTCTACGACCGAAAAAGAATTAAAAGCAAAATTTCGAACCTATCTCTACGGAAGAAAATTCACAATACGTACAAACTACAAACCATTGGTCTGGCTCTTCAACATGAAGAACGCGAATCAAAAGTTAATGCGCTGGAAGATACTTATCAATTCAGAAGTAAAAATTAAAAAAATATTAATTAATATACGGCTCAAAATGTCGACAATGTTATAAAATCGTTCGAATTCTGCTCATTAAATCAACTAGACACCACTAGTCTTCTGAATATTATACAAAATCCGAGTATCCTTCAAATGATTGAGACAATATACACTACATGTTCATTACAAAATAACAAAATACACGTCTTTTTAGCCGTCTCAAACTACACAAATGACCTACACAAAAAGAGCAATTCACGCCTATACCGTATCACGATTTTTCAAAAAAACAGCTATTAGAAAGCAATACCATGTATATTATACGTAATAATAAATACGTATCTATTTATAAGTTTATTGAAATAAATACTGTATATCAAACTATAATCTCATAAATAGTTGTATTGATAATATATTGAATGAACAAGTGTATGATGATTACCAAATTAAATGAAGTAAAATTAAATGTTACACTTTAGAAACAAATTGAGTCTATTAAACAAATCAAAAATCAACATGCACCTACATTTTATGCAGTTTTGTTGATAATAATTATTATTATTGTTTAAGTATTATATAAGAATGGAATATATATTTTTATCATGAAAGAACTCATCCAACACTTTGCTGACGAATGTTTTATAGGGTATAGGCTCTACAGTCACCTCTGATCACCTACCAGTTGTGGTTGAATCAGACCTGCTACTTCCTGCACCGACACAGCCTTTATACAAAACTGTCACATCGCTGAAATACGTCGACTGGGACCGCTTCAGCGAGCACAGTTTTGCCCAATATTATTCCACCAAATGAAATAGACGCCACAATCGATCTGTTCACTGCTATAGTCCACGAAGCTGCCAACATTATCAAAGAGACTAAGAGAATCCGCATCGATTGACACACGCTACCAACTCAAATCGTAGAAGCCATCCGTAACAAGCGCCACCTATTCAGGCAGTTTGTCAGATCCCAGGATCCTGATATGGAGATGCAGTGGAATAAAAAAAATGCGTTAATACGCAGACGCCTTTGCCAACCAACCAGAGGTGTCTTCTAGAATAACGACGCATATTACGAAGATAGATTCAAACAATCTTTCGACGCATCCGTTCCTGCCGCAATGCACCAGCAGGAAAATATTCTTGATAAACATGACCGAATCAGCGATGAAGAGGTGAAAGAAGCAATCGCCGAGAAGAATAGTTGTTCTGTCCCAGGCAAGGATCCAAAAACCAGGAAAAAAGCCTTGCAGATTCTGCTTCTATCAGATCAATATCCCCCCTGAACACAACGGGAAAGATCTTGGAAAGAATTATAACTAACAGGCTTACAGAACACTGCGAGAATCGTAACATCATACCTGAACACCAATTCGGATTCTGTGCGCACAATTCCGTCCAATACGCAGTCTCGCGACTAGTCATCAACCTGATGGACGCAATCAACACTAACAATGTTGTGGCCACAGCGTTTCTAGACCTCGCGCGGACGTCCGACAATGTTCGGCACAATGGTCCTGAGAAATATGTTTCTAGCCTACCTGACAAGAGCGAAAGCAGGATTCCTCAGTGAACGCACCGCCGCAGCCCGAGTAGCAGACTCTCAATCATACCGAGTTCAAGTCCCGAATGACCTTCCTCAAGGCAGCGATCTGTCTTCGCTGCTATTTTCAATTTTCTGCAGTGACATCCCAGTGCCTAGGCACAAAAATAGCAGTCTGCAACAATTTGCTGACGACACTGTACTTTGGAGCACAGCAAGGACTCCTGCAACCGGTTAACGTCGTCTGCAGGAGGCAACATCCAAGCTTGAAACTTGAATGTGCAGATGAAGAATCAAGTCCAATCCCACCAAAACGTAGTTAGTGATGTTTCTGGACCAGTGCAAGCATTCCACCAGCAATTTCCCCTTACAACTGTGGAATACATAGATTCAGCTCCAACGAGAATCAACATACCTCGGTATGAAACTCACTGACACATTGTACTGGTTCTCGGACATCGAATGATTCATTACCGAAATGAGAAGACGCATGGGCCGCATCTATAGCCTGCGTGGGCGGCTGAAAGGTTGCTTCATCGGGACGCAGCTTTTCACGTACAAAACGTTTGTGCGCCCATTCGAAGACTTCCGTGCCGTGATGTACGCCGCTGTTCGGAGCTTACTCCTGCAGAACTTGTTATTGATGGAAAGAAGATTCATTCGCAAAGTACTCCGATTACCGTACCAACTACCATCAGCGAATCTTCACCATCAATCTAATCTACAAATTTAACAATATAAATACAAGGTATGTATCGCTCTATTGAATAATTTATCGTATTTTATGGATATATTTTGTGAGTGAAATGTGGTTATGATAGTTGCAATTGTGAATAATTCATTATAGTGACAATTGGTTTATAATTATCATTGTACATTTATTTAAAAATGATGGCAAGTCGACAGCGTGACATTGGGAGGAGCTACCAGTCAGGTTCTGTCAAAAGGAAAGTAAGAGATGACAAAATGAAGAATCGAGAGGTGGTCATGGCTAAAATTTCTAAATTAATAATTTTTTTCAACATTCACGTGGTGACGCTGATCCAACTAAATCTCGTCAATCGACTTAAAAGGCCAATACATTGTCAAACAAATTGCGCATCAATTTGCCAATGTATGGCAGTGTTTGATGCGTTGCACAAATGTTTGACTTAAGAGGCCCATACATTGTCAAACAAATTTCGACGATTGACAACGGATTTTAAACATGTTTGAAACTAGTCAAACATTAGTGCAACGCATCAAGCACTACCATTCATTGGCAAATTATTGCGCAACAGCATGTGTTGCGCAATTTGTTTGGCAATGTATGGGCCCCTTTAGTTCAAAACATGTTTGAAATCCGTTGTGCAACGGGAACGCTTGTGCAACGCGTTATATTGTGTATGTGCATTGTCGGCTGGTTTTCTTGATGGAAAGTTCACTTGCAACCATGACGACTATTCAGAATAGAGAATTTTGGAGAGAATTTATTGAAATATACAGGGATTTACCTGAAGTAAGGAAAATTAAATAGCGATTTCCTCAAAAATAGGAGCCTGAAAGAGGCTACTTACGAAAGGTTGTTAAAAAAATTTAGAGAAATTGAGCCAGGAGCTGATCATAAAATAGTCATTAGCCATTCTATCATCCAAATTCTTTGTTTTCTTTCTCATTCTCTGGTACATCCAAGGTACATCTTAAACTTGAGGACATGCTTGTCGTATAATTTCCAACTTGTAACTGAAATTTGAACAAAATTTAGCCAATTATATGGATGACACAATTGTGCAACGCAGCGTTGCGCATCGTTCTGTTGAACAATTTGTTTGACAATTTATGGGCCTCTTATTACCAAACAAGTGGACGATTGTTATATAGACCAAGATACCGTTCCAGAAGCAGTGAATTCGAACGAATATAAGAAATTAGTTGATATAGACAACGAAAAGTGTTCAATTTCTGCCAGTATGGAATTTAATTATTGCAGTTTTCCGACGGATTTAGGCAAATGGCCAGTGGAACTAGATGAAAGTGCGAAAAAATATTGGATCAAAAAAGGAAGTAAGAATTGTCAAAACCAAGATTGAAATTTTGAATCATCCAAACGATACTACGCAATTGAGAACAAAATTGGATTTTGTCAGAAATCTTACTTTACTAGTGTTCATGAACTCACAAACGCTAAGGAAGAGAGAAATTGGCTCTGTTTCTCACCAAGTAAAAGCTCCTTGTTTTGATTCCTTTGTAAAGTAAGAGGGGCAGAAATCTTTTGTCGGAAATAGATTTTGTAATTGGAAGCATGGGAACTCAAGGTTGATTCGGCATGAAAGTAGTATTGCACACATGAAGAATTTAATTGCATTATCAGCTAGAAAGAAAAAGAGTGAGCGTGTTGATGCTGGAATCATTAATCAGATAGACAATGAACAAGTGTATTGGCGAAAAGTACTTGGACGCTTGGTAGAAGTGATCAAATTTTTAGCAATAAGAGACCTTCCTTGCCATGAACGTAATGCAAATATTGGCTCTTCGCAAAATGGTAATTTTCTGGGAATTTTAGAACTAATCGCTAAGTTCGATCCTTTCTTGGCTGAGCACATGAATATTTATGAAAATAAAGGAAAAGGTCGTACGTCATATCTATCAAAGGAAATATATCAAGAGATAATTAGTCGGATTGGAACTAAAATAATGGAGAAAATTGTCAACGAAATTAAGGAAAGCAAGTACCTCTCGATATCATTAGATTCTACTCCAGATGCAGCAAATGTTGACCAGCTCACTTTGGTCTTTCGATACGTTCTACCTTCAGGACCTGTTGAAAGATTCGTGAAATTTTTAGACATGAAGGGACAAACTGCTCTACTGCTTGCCAATAGTATATTTGAATTTTCAAATGAATATGGTATTGTCATAAAAAATTGTAGAGATCAGAGCTACGATAACGCTTGTAATATGTCTGAAAAATACAAAGGGTTTCAAGCACTTGTCAAAGAGAAGTGTCAAGTTGCAGAGTATATTCCTTGCCTTACACATTCTTTGAATTTGGTAGATAATTGCGCTGCAGAATGCTGTTCGGAAGCAACGCTTTTTTATAATTTCATAGAAAATGTGTACACATTATTTTCTGCTTCTACGCGTCGATGGGTACTACTTAAAAATGCACTGTAAAAAGGCGATAATCGCCCTTCCGTTCCAAAAAAGTTGTCTGATACTAGGTGGAGCGCTTGAGCTGATGCATCTTCTGCTCTTCATAAAGGATATTCGGTTGTACGTAATGTTTTTGAAGATATAGACAATGATAATTATTTCAAAGCTGACTGCAGGCAACTAGCTAAAGGTCTCTTGATCACGATGAAATCATTAGAAACAGGAATTATGATTATACCGTGGGACCCTATTCTTCAGAAATTTCAGGCGACTAATGCATCGTTCCAGGCACAGTTAAGACTTGAATTCTGCTTCTGCATTGTATGAATCTTTGCGTGACTAAGTTTGAAGCACAACGAAAAGCTTTTGGCGTTAAAGAGAATAAAGCAAAGGTGCTGACTAAGTGTGAACAGTATCGAGAACAAGTTTCCAGAAAAAGGAAACGCAAAAGCAAAAATGACTATTTACATGGCTTTGAATCTAATAACAACGATTTTGGATCCATGTCTCCAGCTGACAAATTCAGAACTCAGACATTTATCAACATTATTGATAATTTGATAGCAGCTCTATCACGCAGATAGATGGCAAACGGAAAACTAAGCAGTACATTTAGAGTACTTCGGAATTTATTCGAGTTTTCTCAAGAAGAAATTTGAGCCGCAGCAGTAAAATTGATTGAAACCTATCCTGAAGATATTGAAATATAATTTCAAGAGGAGCTGGTTCAGTTCCCCGAACTATTGAAAACTGACTTGCGGAAAATGATTTCTGAGCCTGACGATTATGTTTACGAATTAAAGTTGTATCGCCTATCCCCCCTTTATTGACCATTGTGATGTGTACCCAGTGCTTGAGTGCTCTCATGTGATGTCCCAAAAAACTGTCACATTTATTCTACATATTTATATGACTTTAGACATTTCTGTTCTATATTGTTATGTTTTAATAAATGATCAGACTTGATATTTATTTTTAAGATTGATAATTATAAGAATAGATTTTAAGAACGTGTTAACTCGACCAGCGCTAGCCATGAACTCTCCATCATTTAGACTCACTCAAGTCTATAAAATTAGTGCACGCTAGGTGGCGGTTCATATCATGACATCTCCCTTTACAAGTAATTTTTGGTTTACATTTCAAAATACAAAAATAAGTTGTCAATACAATTTTAGACTTATAAACTAAAAATACATTTGAACTTAGAGTTTATAATCTTTTAAGTACGATGGTGGTTTTACATTTCTACCAGATTTTGTTACATAAGTTTGATTGTTTGGAACACTTTGGTTTAAATTAACACTTTTGTTTACAACATTTGAACTCGCTTGTTCAGGACTCGCTCGAGTTACATTTGGAATCGCGTTATTTGGTACAGTTTCATCACTATCGTATTCAGTCGTTTTATTATATAAATGTATACGATTTCTTTCAAGTTTTCGACCGTTTGACATTTGCACTTCGTATGACCTTGGTCTATTACAAATTTTTGTTACAATTGCCTGTTCCTTCTTCTTTTCGAATGTAAACATTATCTGCTACTTTCAAAGGATTCAATAAATGACTGTTTCTATCATACACAACTTTTTGTTCGCTTTGCCTTCTTATCAATTGTTGCCTAACTAACTCATTCTTCTCCCATTCATTCCTTTTTACATTTATCGGCAGAATTCCACGAGTTTTGTAACCAAATAACAATTCGTTCGGTGATTTTATTTCATTTGAGATCGGAGTGTTTCTGTACTCTAACAATGCAAGTGCCGGATCTCTATTACTATGCTCTATCTTCTCAAGCATACTTTTTATAGTTCCAACATTTCTTTCAACCATACCATTTGATTGCGGATAATTCGGACTTGACGTTACATGTTCAAAATTCCCGGAATTTGCAAAATTTCGCATGTCACGGTTTGCAAAGTGGGTTCCGTTATCAGAAATTGCTTTTTTGGGAATTCCTAATCTTGCAAAAATTGACTTTAATTTTGACACAATTGTTGAACCTAACATGTTCTCCAATTTTGCAACTTCCACATACTTGCTGAAATAATCTATAACTAAAAGCCAATGACTGTTTTGAAACTCAAACAAATCCATGCCAATTGTTTCCCACGGAGCACTCGGTAACAAAGGTTGTCTGACATTTGCTTTTTTGAAACGGATACAAGATTCACAACTTTTGACGATGTTTTCAATGTGCTGATTCATAAATGGCCAATACACAATTTCTCTAGCACGGTTTCTACACTTTTCAATTCCCAGATGACAATAATGAATTAAATTTAACATTTCTTTTCGCAGTTTTTTAGGAACTACAATTCTGTTTCCTTCAAAAATTAACCCATCAATTACACACAATTCATCAGCGAAAGTGTAATACGGTTTTAATACTTCAGGTATCTTGTTGGCATCGCTTGGCCAACCTTCTAAAATGTATTTCATTAACATTTGCATTTCCTCGTCATCGTGCGTTTCTTTTTGAAATTCTAACTTTTTCTCCACGGATATCGGCAGTGACTCTATCAATAAGAAAACTTGTGCTTCAACATCTTTTTCGCGACCATTCGACGGTTCCACCAAAAAATGACGTGACAATGCATCTGCCAATAAAAGTTCTTTGTCCGGTTTGTACTTAATTTCTAAATCATACTTTTGCAATTTCAGTCTCATTCTCAATAATCTCACCGGACACTCATTTAGTGACTTTTTAAATATAAACTCTAGTGGTTTATGATCGCTTTCAACAATAACTCTTTTTCCATAAATATACTGTTCAAATCTCTCACAAGCAAAACAAATAGCTAAAGTCTCTTTTTCAATTTGTGCGTACCTTTTTTCTACATCAGTCAACGATTTGCTCGCGTATGCGACAGGTAAATTGTTTTACAAAAGAACACAGCCCAAGCCATCTTTCGACGCATCAACAGATAAAATGACTGGCTTGTTTACATCAAAATACTGTAAAACGGGGTTTTTTATCAAAATTTGTTTAAATTTTTGAAAACTTTTTTCTACATTTTCATCCCACACCCATGGAACGTCTTTTTTAATTAAATTTCGCAAATTTGAACTTTCATGTGAAACATTTGGAATGTATTTACTGACATAAGCTAACATACCAAGAAAAGTTTCCATTTCTTTTTTGTTTTTTGGGCGTTCCATGTTTGTGATGGCTTTAATTTTATCATCATCCATTCTAATACCATCTTTTGAAAAAACATGACCCACATATTTTACTCGATCAGCTCCAAAAATGCATTTATTTAAATTAAAAGTTATTCCCCATTCTTCGGCTCTTTTCAAAACTTTTCAACTCTTTCATCGTGTTCTTTTTGATCTTTTCCCCAGACCATCAGATCATCTATATAAATAACAACACCTTCAATATCTCCAAAAATCAGTTGAAATACCATTTGAAAAATTTCTGAAGCTGATGTTATGCCATAAGGCATTCGCAAAAATCTGTACCTTCCAAAAGGTGTATTGAACACTACTAAAGAAGAACTTTCTTCTGTCAATTTTATCTGCCAAAATGCCTTGTCTGCGTCCAGTGTTGTAAAAACCTTTGCACCAGGCATTCTGGAGCATAATTCTTCAAAACTTGGAATTTTAAAATGTTCTCTTTTTATATTTTGATTTAAATAAGTCGGATCAAGGCAAATTCTCAAAGAACCATCTGGTTTTCTCACAATTACAAATTGATTTACCCAGTCTGATGGACCTTGCACTTTTTCAATAATTCCTAAACTTTCCATTTTATCTAACTCTTGTTTTAAAGGATCCATAAGCGCGATTGGAACTATTCTACAAGGCAAAACTTTTGGCTCTGCATCTTCTTTCAATTCAATATCATATTCGAAATCTTTTATACAACCTGTTCCCGAAAAAACTTTTTTGTGTTTTTTAACAAACTCCTTTTTCAAACTACTTTTTTCTTGTTTTTCTTCAATTACATTGACTCTTTGTACAAGTTTAAGCTTTTTCAATGTAGGTGAGCCAATCACGGTTGGAACATTTGAATTTCCATCAACCACAACAAATTCCAAAATCGATGGAAGTCGATTTTCAAATTTGCATGTCAAATAACACTTTCCCAAAACCGGAATTTGGCTTCCTCCATATGCTTTTAAAATTGCAGTGAACTTTTCAAGGTCTGGCTCATCGGTGCACACTTTTTTGAGATTTTCCAGTGAAATCACATTTCGGTGTGCGCCGGTGTCCAATTTGACATTTACATTGTACTTGTTGTCAATCTGAATCATTTCGCACCAGTCTTCATTTTGTTTTGAAAGTGAAATGTTTCCAATGAACATTGACTCGATTTCAAAAGTTTCATTTTGATTTTGTATAAAATTTACACTTTGATTTTTACACACTTGTGCGAAATGATTCATCTTACCGCAGTTTGAGCACTTTTTCCCCCACGTAGGACACTGGTTCATGGGATGAAACTTGTTGCAACGGTGACACGGCTTGCGCGTTGAATGCGGTGCTGCCATCTGCTGGAACTGTTGCTTACTGCTGGTCTGCTGCCACTGCTGCGACTGCTGCGCTGCCATCTGTTGGCACGTCTGCGTACTGCTTGGCTGCTTACTCTTCTTTTTCTGCTTCGGTTGATTTTTGTTAGTCGATGTTTTTATCAGGTTCACTTTTGCCTCGTTTTCCAATGTTTTGAGTTGCGTTTGTGACAGCTCGGCAGCTTTACAAATGTTTATGCACTTTTCTAGGTCGAGATCGTCCTCTCTCAACAACCTCGTTTTCAAGTCCTGGTCCAGCACACCGATTATCACACTGTCTTTTATGAGGCTGTCACGAAGCGCACCGAAACCACACACACTGCTCAGCTTTCTCAGTTCAGTAATAAAGGACGAAAAAGTTTCACCAGGTTGTTGCTTTCGTGTGAAGAAAATATGTCTGTCCACACTTTCATTTGCTTTGGGCGTGCAAAAGTTTTCGAAAGCATCAATCACTGTCTGTAGCACTTTTTTTTCAGCGTCCGTTAAGCCAAACGTGTCGAATCGGTCCAACGCCTCTTCGCCGATCACATGAAGGAGAACTGCAACTTGTCGTTCTGCAGGCTTCGTATCGAGTCCTGTTGCCTTCAGGTAGAGCTCAAAACGTTGTGTCCACTTGCGCCAATTTTCTTGGAGGTTACCTTCAAATGAGAGGGCGGCGGGGGGCCGCATGGACGCCTCCATCGTATTGTTTTGGCCGTCCACGTCTAACAATTGACCCTCACGTACCTCGTGGTCGAGTTGCCGTTGTTTTTTCTCACTTTTTAACCGACTGCTAATAAATGATCAGACTTGATATTTATTTTTAAGATTGTTTATTAACTTTAATTATAAGAATAGATTTTAAGAACGTGTTAACTCGACCAGCGCTAGCCATGAACTCTCCATCATTTAGACTAACTCGAGTCTATCAAATTAGTGCACGCTAGGTGGCGGTTCATATCATGACATATATCTTTTTTCGGCGTGCAATACTGCAAATTTAATTTTCTTCTATATTGTAACACCTTTATGTGATTATTCTTGTCTACAGGTCATGTGACTTAAAATATGTCTATACTCTTTTCTCTACAAAATCGTTCATGATTGTGGACTTTCATTTTTGTAATAGTTATGCTTAGGCTAAGAAAATCCACTTTTTACTATTATTTTCATTGTCATAATCATTATTGTTTTTTTTTCTTTCTCTTGTTGAATAACTATATTCAGTATGTGCTGGAGAGGGCCTAGCCCTATTGTAGCACTCATTAGCAACCATAATCATACTATGTATATATGTATAGAAAAAAAGTTTTAATAAATCCATTTGCAATTAAATTCTATCGATTGCCGAATCTGAAATGATCCAACAGATGTTGCATTTATAAGCATATCTACCAATGCTTGTAATCACGGCAGCATAAAATTATTTCACATCCTCATCCAGTATTTTGATAAGCGAAAAAACAACACAACATCAAAGCTATTTGAAATCGAATCTACTAACAACGGAACATCAGACACAAATGTTGGGATTATTATGAAAAACCTCCGAAAACATAATCTTCTGTTAAAGTGAATAGCATTTTCCGGCGATAGTAGTACATCGGGGACAAATTATGTCTTCCACAAGCTGAAAATTATACTCAATATAAATATTGTTGGCGTAGGTGTTTTTGACCATATCCTTCACGACTCAGTGCGCCATGGATGCGACTTTCTTCCAAGTGACGTAGAATCAATGATATTAAAAATGTACAACTCTTTCTCAATACATACAGTTCGCACAGAAGCTCTCAAGAAATTCTGGGCAGCCGCTTAATCGGGATATAAGCAGCTTTTATTTCACTCGAACACACGATGGCTTTTTGCCTTTTTCCCGCAATTCAGAGGTTTTTGAAAATGTGCAATGCATTGAAAAGTTATTTTGAAAACTTGTGTAGACTACCCAACTTGATCGAGAACTTTTTCGAAGGTCCACTATCAGAAGCACACTTGCATCTGTATATGGTGTACATTTTCAACGAAAAGTTGGAAAAATGTGATAACTATGCGACATCGAAACTAGAATCATATTGGCATGTGTGAATAAAATATTAGAAGAATTGAAAGAAACTTTCTGCTAATTGAAGCTCAAAGCATTTCAAACAATGAAGAAGAAAAGACGAAAATGCAGTTAAAATAATTGTACAGATTTTTACAGAAAAATTAAATACTGCATAGAAAAGTGGGAAAACCAATGAAGGACTCCGATAAATTCGACTGGATGATTTTGCCAAACATCACTGAAAGTATTACATGGTATGATGTTGAAAAAACAGTTTTATTCCTCAAGAAAATCAACATCGAAATCGACGGCACGCATTAGCTTGACGAATAGGCAAATTTAAAAGCATTTAGCTCAAGTCTTAATAACGGAGAAAAGTATTTGAGCGCGGTTATGGTTGAATTTTTTTAAAACGCTATATGTCCATTCATATTCTATTTTTGTGTACCAGCTCAAAATGAGAACATAGAAAGGGTGTTTTCACTAATAGCGCAGTAACGAACGAAGAAAAGAAGCTCACTTAATGTGCATACTGTTTCTTTTCTAATTAGAACGAAGTATAACCTCAAACACTGCTCCTGCTGGAAAAGGAAGCAAAAGTTTGAAAAGTATCAAAATGAGTGAAAATAGGTTCATCTCATCAAATATAAACTTTATATTGTGTTACTTCAGTTGAGATCGCTCGTACCCGGGGGCCTCAAGAAATTGCACTGGCTGGATCAGCGGTAGTTACGCCACTTACTCCACAACTCAGCGCTCATGTTTTTCTCATCAGTCAGTTGAGAGTTGAGTTGAGTAGTTTACATTATTTGGTTATAGATTATAGTCTTAGTCTTGTTTTTTCTCAAGATGCTGAAAATTATTAACATTTATCGCTGGGAAGGTAGAATTGTTGGTAAGAATACATATCAAAATAGACAACAAAAACTTGGAAAAAAGAGGAAAAAACACAACGTGATACTCAGAAAAGTGCTAAGGAATAATCAGATTTACAAGACAGTAAACAAAAAAATTTCGAAGAGCCGTCAGACTATATGGATGGACGACGCATTGTAAAGTTAAAAATCCTCGATCAGCAAATGTGGTATGTAATGTGTGAAGAATTTCTTTCTCTAGAACACATTGGAAGTAAGACGCGGCAAGGTTTAACTTCAGTATTATTAACTAGATATTACAAGTGCCTACTTGTCAATCAAATAACGACAGGCAAGCAACAATTCTCACAGAACAAACGCTGTACTCATTTTGATGTAAATAGAAAAGCTGCATAAGGTGATACACTATTGTTTATGTGAATATCTGTATTGTTAGAGATATTTTTCATAGGTTTTACGTAAGATTAATAATCATATCATTTTTAACAATTTCAGCAACTTACACAACACGAAGGTTATTTAAACGGGCCATCCATTTGTTACCTCAGTTTGTGTAATTATTTAGGAGAGTGAAGTTACAATGTCCTTGGTGTATCTTGAAGAGTTTAGGGTGAGTTAGTCACGTGTGTATATTAGAGGTGTGTGAATTGTAGTGGTTGTATGGTATGTGATTTATGTATTTTCTAATCCTTATCCCAATGGCGTCGCCTCCTGTTAATAACCCGGCTTACCTCAGCTGAGTTGCGCCTAACGAAGCACGACTTGCTAGTCTCGTGCCCTGCATGTGAACAGGTGCCGTTTCGCTTGATTCTTACCTGGGGAGGTGGGGTAAGAGTTTCAGCTCAGCTTTGAATTCTTACTCTTGATTGCCTTGTATTTAACTCACGGTGATAAGATCAAGCAGCTCAATGGTTTTTGAGCGTTCTAGGACACAGCCTGGTGTCTGTGTCGGTTTACTCACATTCCCGTGACCTTTTGGTCAGCGGTGTGAGGGCTCTCGTGCTCCTGGCTGGCGACCGTGTAGAGTGAGGTTTGAGGCCCTTTGACTCTGGGCGTCGTTTGCGTATTTAACAGAAGAGAGAGAAAGTAGCATATCCTAGTCTACCTGTCTGAACTCAATGTGGTGTGATTTGATGTTGATGCATTCAGTATGTGAAAGTAATATCAGTATGTGAAAGTAATATCCGTTGGTAAAAAGGATTACAGCTAGTTGACGGTGCTCCCTAGCTCAACGTGGGATACGTTCAGTAGTCGGTGCTCCGACTTGCGTTTTGTTGATGGTTATGATTGTATAACGTGTGTGTGGATGTGATTCCTCACTAAGCAAGGTAGTTTGCTTATGTTATGTTTTATTTTCAGATTACATGAGATCAACCCTCTGGGACCGGCGGCCACTGTACATCAGTTATAGATGAATATTGTTTTATTGTAATGTTCAATTGGAATTTAATACAAGTGTTATATGAAATTACGCTTTGTTTAATTTAACCTTTAATAGTATTTATGAAATTATTAGTTTCCCAGGAATTCTTCACTCTGGATTGGGATGGACACATTTCAGTAAACAATTAGCATGTGTGATAAGACTAACTCGTTATATCAGAGGCACATTTATTAAATGTCGAGTCAGTATTCCAAATTCGATTAATGATAAACATTATGAATAAAAACAGCAATTCTTAGAGGTCAGTCAAAAATTTGGAATATTATTCACACAAAAAACGACGTTTCAGCATCACTGTTGCTCAGTTCAGGGAGATGTGTGGCCTAGAATTAAAAATAGAAATAAGTTAAAATATTCATGACATCAAATAAAAAAAACGAACATATCACATTGAAAAATAAGTTTATGTTCGACTACATCATAATCATGTAATTTATGGTTCTATTAAGTGCCTATAATGTGCCACTTTATTGGACTCGTACTTTTACTTTATTTTACTAGACAGAACTGTCACTGTCAAAAAAATAGATTTCCCTATTAACATGAAATAAATTCAAACAATTTAATCAACATATTATCTATTATGCTGGGGCCACATTTACGTTTAATGTCATTAATTAAGGCGTTATTCAATAATGAACACATTGTCAATGACAATATGTCAATTGTCACATAACGCCTTACTTAACGGCATTAGACATAAGTGTGGCCCCTGCATTATGGTAATGAATACTTATAACACAATTGGTATCGTCGCGAATATTCATGCCTGAAGATAAATTATTCTTGTTACAAAAACATTCTCTCTAAATATTTGTGATTGTTTGGGACTTGCTGCCAACACTTTTACGTTTTCTGATGTATCTGTTCATTCTTTTCTATCGTACATAATCTCTTCTAAATTTTCTGAAGTATCAATTTTTTATATTAAATTATAATAAATATTTTCAACATCTGCAAACAAACAGTAAAAAACAATAGTAACAATAGCAACATTTGCAAAGCACACCAAGTTACACTTACTGGACTTTTGTATAGGGAAATTATGAAATATTTTCATAAGATATCTTGCGTCTTTAGAGCAGACGAACATAAAACTTTATATGTAATTCGTACATAAACAAACTTTATAGACTCGCCTTCCTTATTAGATTCGCTCGCGTTGCTAGCTTGTCCATAACCAGCGACTCGTTCAATAAAGTTCTATATTATATACTAATTACATATATAGCTATAACACGTTGTTAAAATTATAGATAAAACAAGAAGTACATAATTTAGAATCTAGAAATATTTCTTTAAAATTGCCGGAGCTCATATCACAGATAATTTTCAATAAAAACTAATTGAACGTGCCGTTATTAGCAATGCTAAATTAGTTTATTGCGATGCAAGTTGAATATTGTTTAATTCAAATAACAGATAAGTGTATTAATATTTTATTCTATCTTCAAGTTGATTATACTTATGTTGAAATTCCTATTAAATGGGCTAATTACTAAGTTGTAAGTTCCTAAATGTAAGTTTCAAGTCGACAAGTAAAATTAAGACTGATTTGAAATAAAAATTATAATTTCTGTTCAATAGGACTTTTTGTATTATTTATATTTTTGCTAATCAGTTTTTGTCAATCCTGGGACGTGGGTAAGAAATGAAGCTTTACTTTTTGCATACCTGCAGTTCACAAAAGAACAAATTTGCCAAGAATTATCATTTGCTAAATATTTGCAAAGGAGAATCAATATTTTATGCATTGGATGAGCTTTTTGAAGAAAAAGAAATACCTGTGACTAATGTTTTATCTGTAGCCACAGATGGTGCACGCCTACATAATTCATTAAAGCTATCAATACAATCAGAAGCAAATCATTCAATAACAGATTATTTAAACAGCTTTGTATTGGAAACGAAGAAGAATTCAATCGTTTGCTGCTTCATACAGAAATTCGTTGGCTGTCAAAGAGTGCCTCTTCAGGTAGGTTCTATAAACTTTTCAACTCGGTGCTGGAGTTCTTGAAAAATAAAAATGATGCTTTACGATCGAATTTAATTCAATCCAAAAGTGATATCGCTTACATAACCGACAAAATTTAGTATTTGAACTTGACGTTGAATCAGAAAGGTCATCTGCTATTTTTGTATGAATCGGCCAAGTCAGAAGTTCATTTTACTTGAAATTTTTTTTGAACTTTTTGCATAAATCTAGAATGAGTAGCCATAGCATATTGAAATATCGTATGAAGCACTTCTCTAACATCTTATTGTACATCTTGCATTATGATTGCGATCGGCTAAGCCGGAAGTGCACTACTTGAGGCTTTTTCTCAATTTTCCGCATAAATCCAGAATGATCAGCCATAGGATACTAGAATTTAGCATTTGAAATTGCTGTAGCATCTCAATGGTCATCTATTTTTGTAACAATCGGCTGAGCCGGAAGTGCACTTTATATGACCGACTTTTTGAATTTCCCGCATAGATTCTAAGCAATCACTCGTAGAATATTTAAATTTTGTATTAGGCACTTTTATAATATCTAGTTATACACCTTGCATTATGATTGCTATCGACTAAACCGGAAGAGCACTTTATTCTAAACATGTTTTGAATTTTCCGCATAAATCCAAAACGATTGAACGTAGATTTAGAATTCAGTATTTAGGACGATTATACCGTTGAGATGGTCATATCCTATTTTTATTGAGATCCATCGAGCCGGAAGTGCACTCCACTTGACAGTCGAATTCGAAACGATCAGGGTAGAATATTGAAATTTGGTACTTCGTCTGCAATAGCAATTGAATGATTGCCTACTATTTTTATAACAATAGACTGAACTGGAAGTGCCCTTCAGTAGGAATTTATTTTTTAATTTTGCGCTTAAAATCAGATCTGTTGGTAGTCGTAGAATTTTGGAAATCAGTACTCAGAAATGTTGTAGTATAAGAATAATGGCCTACTGTTTCCATAGCAACCAACTTGGCTGAAAGCGCATTTTACTTGACAGATTTTTAGAATCTCTTGAGTAAATCCAAAACGATTAACTGTGGAACGATGAGATTTTGGGTTTGATTATACATATCCAATGATATATACGATCAAGCACAAAATCACATCGTTTTATATATATATATATATATATATATATATATATATATATATATATATATATATATATATATATATATATATATATATATATATATATATATATATATATCCAATGATGTACAATGATGTAAGTCACGTGATGTTCACGTCAGATTTTTTATTATTGCATTTAAAAATAATTCTAAGGTCTTGGAGAAGTCAGAATTTAGATTAAATTGATTTTTCTAAATCAAAGAGGCATTTTAAGGGACAAAATAGGTGGGCAAATAAAAAAATTTCTATAAAAAGTTGTGAATGGGGAAGTGGTACGTGGAAATTGGGAAATATATTCCGAAAACACAGGAAATGTATATTGCATTTATTGTATGTTATTCGGTAACACAGTCAACCAATTTAAAAGCGGTTTTTCATACTGGAAAAAAAGAAAAGAAAGGTTTGATGAACATGAGCGATCCTCTGAGCATTTAAACAATCTAAGAATATATACCGCGCGGTCTTTAACTACTGGGAGAATTGATGAGAAACATGAGAAAGAAATTAACTCTGTGAAAGAATATTGGGTTATCGAATTAAAAAGAATTGTTAGCGTTATATATTTTTAGCAACACGAGAGTTGGCATTCAGGGGCAGTAATGAAAAGATAGGCAAGAATCATAATGACAATGACTTGGGTGCGATAGAACTTTTGTCCGAATATGATCCTTTTTTAGAAAATCATATAAAAAAATTTGCAAATCGTTGAACGGGCAATGTATCTTATTTTTCTAAAGATATTTGTAATGAGTTTATAGAAATCTTAACAAATGAAGTTTCTACGCCAGGTATAACTCATCATGTCCAGCTCACAATTATATTACGATATTATGATAGTAATGGGCTTCCAGTTGAGCGGTTTGTGGAGTTATAGGAAAACGTTAGACATGCTCCTACTATATTGTATACTAGCTGACCCGGCGTACTTCGTGACGCCACAGAATTGATAAATTCAGATTGCAAGGTACTTGAGCATACCTTTTATATCAGGACTTTATAACCCGGAAATGATAAAGACATGTCAAACTGTGAAAAAATCTTCTTTTGTAGGAAATCAAACGAAATAGGAGATTCTTGTATTTGGCTGAGACTTTGCAGTTCCACTGATTGTCTTTTGAGCTTATATTACTTTCTTTTTTGTTAATTTATTGAAGATTATACATTAAATATATGAATCTCACATGGCAAGTGATTATATAGAAGTAATTATTATATTGGACATAACTTGTCTATTTGAATATGAACCTAACCAAAATACAACAATGAAATGAATATGCATGTGCTGAGAATAATCCAAGTTTATCAAACTCGCTTCGTTCATATGGCGGTTTACTGTTGAGCGACGTCGCTTCGTTCGCACGGCTGCTCGCCTTTAACTGAGTTTGCAACGCTCGCACGTCGTTTTAACGTTGACCAAGCACGCTTCGCTCGCACGGCATCTTACCGTTACCAATCTCGTTCCACTCACATGACGTTCTACAGTTGACCGAGATCACTTCGCTCGCACGGTAGCTTATAGTCAATCGAGCTTGTTTCACTCGCACAGCAGCTTGCCGTTAACTGAGCTCTTTTCGCTCGCGCAGCAGCCTGGCATTGACCGAGCTCGCTTCGCTCACACGGCGGCTTACTGTTGACCGAGCTTGATTTGCTCGTACGGTGATTTACTGTTGATCGAGCTCGCTTCGCTGATACCGCAGCTTACCGTTAACCGAGTTCGCCTCTCTAGTAAGGCGTTTTAACGTTGACGGAGCTCGCTTCGCTTGCATGCCGATTTATTTTTGACCCAGCTCGTTTCGTTCGCATGGCAAAAAAAAGAAGCCGGACCTGAAATTTCCAAATTCATTTTCAGGTCCTATCGGCTAATTGTTTGTTCCACCCTGGGGCAAATCTCATAAACTGATTACGATGAATAAGTTCTCATGATATCATCAAAAAATCTGTTCTATACAAAATGTATGAGAATGATATTTCTCCCTCCGATTTTTTATAGTCCAGTCAAGTTAGCCTTAAAAATAGGGGTACCCTTGCATAAATTCCCAAGAAGCTGAAAATTGACAAGAACGTTAGGGATACCATTATAATGAAGTTGTCGAAAGGGACTATCGATCCCATGTGTGCAAAAAATTTTATACGAGGTCAAAGTTCGCAAAAATGGGTTTTCTGGGTTTTTAAGCGAAACGGCTGATTAAATGATAAAAATATTTCAGACAAGATAATCCTTATATCAACGATGAAACAACTGTTGTATCGTTATTTGAGCAATTTACGTCAACTCAGGAAGATGAAGATGAAGAAGAAGTTGAATAAGAAGACCTAATATTATATTGAACTTCAATAAGAAGACCATAGAGTAGGCCTACCGGGCAAACCACATTGAAAAATACGCGCCAAGTACACTATCTCATAGGTGGCGTGGCAACGTGTGCATAAATGGAGAATATAACTTTGGAATGGCTTTTTCTCAGAAATAGTGGATCTTAGGAATAAAGAGGTAGAGACTATTTTTGTAGAGAATTGAAAGATCTACAATTTGTATCTGAGCTATTTATATCATAAAACTGATCGTTCCGCTAAAAAATTCAAAAAACCCATTTTTGCGAACTTTGACCTCGCATAAAATTTTTTGCACACACGGGATCGTTGGGGACTTTTCACAACTTCATTATAATGGTATCCCTAACATTCATGTCAATTTTCAGCTTCTTGGGAATTTATGCAAGGGTGAATGTCTATTTTGACTGGACTATTAATACTTATTCTGCTATTCTGGACGGAGACAAATCCAAAAAATCTAAAATCATGGAAATCGGTCAAACCGTTCTTGATTTATGAATGGTGTAAGTAGCCCGACTTTTTTTTATACAATTCTGATATCAATCTAATTTTCGATATAAACTTTGATGAAGTAATAATAATAGTTAATTATTTGTGTATTGAGTCATTAATCCAAATCGGAAAAACTCATTTAAAAAGAAAAACTCATTTATATAAAGATTTTTTGTGCCACGAACAGTTTAGTACGTCCCCAGAACACTCTATCATAGTTTCACCACAATCTGATTGATGGTTTCGGAACGCATAAGGTACAAACATACAAACATTGATTTTTATTTATATAGAAGATAGAAGATGGAAGACGATAGATCAGTGATATGTATTAATATGTAGAGATACAGGAATGTTTAAGAATGTTAATCCGTTTCTATTTCTTTTTTGTAATCGAAAGTCAAATTAAGCTTTTTTTTGTGTTTAATTTATTTTCCACTGTAAAGTTATCTTCTATGCTTCTATGTATAAAATCTATAGGTAATAGAACAATAATTTCGTATTTTGGAACTTTTCTCAAACATAATACATAGGTACAAACAGAATTTTTGATGGTATAAATTACTAATTCAAAAGAACAAAGGTACCTTAAGCCGGCACTGGGTTTTGTAGATACATTATACATCAACAGAAATGTATCTATTCGAAAAGGTGGAGATGGGTGTTCGATACCTGTTTCAGCAAACTCTTAAAATATTTTCATTACTGAAATTCATAGCGCCACGCAAGACTGTAAAATTCGTTTGACTTTAGCACCAATTCAAAATGTAGGACTAGCAGTTCCTAAAAAGTTTTGCTGATCATTTAATTGAAAGCGGACACGACTTTGATATTACCAAAAACTTTGAAATTTTACACATACGCAAAAATGGCAAGATTCTTGATTTCCTGGAAAACTTAGAGATTAAGAAGTCTTTAAAAAACCATGCCGATTTTAGTTTGAATGACCAAACGAACCTTAGACAAACCCCACTTTTAAATCTTCTAATTTAATTCGCGGTTTACGTAACTAGTTCTTACGAGATTTTTTGAATAGTTTTCGAGTTTTTTCAGTTTTTTTCAGTTTTTTTCAGTTGTAGTTTGGATTTTGTTGAGCAGATTGGATATATCTTTTTAAGTCATTTTACATTTTTTAGTGCTTTATTACCGCTATTTTACAATTTTTCATTAACATGACACTAGCGGGCTACTTGACGCCGTTTTCTTTTGTGAAACTCCTGTAATTTTATTGTGTAAGTTACGATTTTGTATTTTTTGATTTGTTAAAATTTCTACTTGCTTGTATGTTTGTTTGTTTTACGTTTTATTTCCTCTCATTGTAGTCTCTCCAGTAGTCTGAGGATGATCACCCAGTGATCGAAACCGGTAACTAAACAAAATTAGAGAACAGTGTGATCAAGAATTTTATGGTTTTATTGAAAAAGCCCTTACCAATTCCTATTATTAGTCATACTTGGGCTTCCCTATTCCCCTATTATAAATATATTCTTGTCATATTTTCTGATCAATTTAAGAAATCACCTCAATTTTTATGCTTTTGTATTCACAAACTTTAATTTTGTTGATAGCGCAACAGTGGTTAATACAGAGTTAGAGTTACTTTTATGGCCTTCTGAAGACTTTTTAACTAGTGTGAAGCAGCAATATGATAATCCTCCAATAAAGCTTGGTCATATATAATCATTATTTTTTCAATATGGCTAGTGGAGCCGTAGGAGATATTGTAGAAAGTAATTGTGAGTGTGTTTCTGGGAAAGGCCCAAAAGCTGTTTGCAAACACATTGCAACTGTTGTATTTACTATACTGCATTTCTGTGAGCACAGTGTTAGGTGTATGAGAAGTACATGTACCGATAGGAAACAAATCTGGCATAAGCCAAAAGAGAGTAGACTGTAAGTTTCTTCAAAAAAATCGAAAAATATCAATTTTATAGTACCCACATATAATTTGAAAAAGAAGAAATATGGTAGTATTTGGCAACCAATGTCTTGCATCCCTCGATGAGCAAAACGGTACGATACAACAAGACAGCATTTTAAAAATGATTGGTCTTATCTTCACCACACACTGACTTTCAAAGCAAAGCATACACACAAAGCAGTCAGTTGATCTCCACCAGCAGTAGCGCCCCACTGGTGTATTTTTTTGGAACTGCTCAGATTACTCCTCTTTCAAAAAAACGGGTGATCAGCACGAGGATTTGAATTCCACTGTATTCAGAGAGGGAATGGCAAAAATGTTGCCATCTTCAAGTGAAAATTGCGATATTGTAATGGACAACGCTTCGTACCATTCCATTTTTTTTAGGCGATCATAACAAAAAAGTTGTCTCTATGGCTCCTTTTGCGGCCGTGAAGTTTCAGTTTTTGGTACAAATCTGTCATATTTTACTTTTAGGGACTGATCTGTCAAATATTACTTTTTTGGGACTAATCTGTCAAAAACTTCTTCTTAAACACTTCATACCTACCTATGTGGGCTGCTTGATGAACTCTTTAAGAAACAGTTTTCGCCGAAATATTATATTCTTCCGTCAACCTTCATAGTTCGTGCAATTCAAGAAATTGATACGCATATTTCACAAATGTCACTTTGATTAGAAGACAATAAAATAAAACAATTTCAACGGTAACTAAGATTTAAAATTGCAATGTTTTAGAAATAAATAGATAACGTTGTGTGCACCTCGGCCTATAGTTCTTTTTTGATCTCACCTGAATTGCAGCCTCATCTACGCTTCGGCCGCAAACAACAGATTCGACCAAAAAAGATAACCTTTACGGCCTTGATACACAAATAACTATTTTAAGCTTCCTCTGAAATATTGGTGAGTTTCCAAAACCTTGTTAGAGAAAGTATAGTCTACAATATGTTTGAAATGGCATATTCCACACTCGCAAATCGTAATCCTCGCCTGCGGCTCTGATTACAAACTTTTCGCTCGTTCAGAATATAGGCCATTCCAATACTTATTGTAGAATATACTATTTTGCACGATTGGGCGTTTTCATGTTTTTACCGGCCTTCTATTTGAAGTGGTATGTTGATTTTACCAGCTAACTGTGGTTACTATGGTAATGCTGATTTACCGTCCATGGGCAAAAGCGGTAAGTAAAAAATTGTGGATTTTAAAAACTATATTCATTTATTCATCTTTATGTAATTGAATATTCACAATGAAGTGTCAAACTTGACAGCTGACAGCGAATAAACAATCATCAGTAGTAATTCAATTTGAAAAAGGAGATTCGGATCCATATTTTGGATCTTTCAATCGTGCAAAAAATTTTGTAAGCATTTCGGTCAGTAAGTACAGAAGGTACCGATTTTGTATAATATTTGGAAACCTCGCCAAGGTTCGGCCTCCAAACTATTATTCTCAATCGGTAAACTGTACTTAACTGACCTTAGTACTCAAATAACTATTGTTAACTTATGATGCAGGATGTATATTTTTAACAGCTTGGTTCATAATCAAAAGTCAGAATTTTAAGATTGCCAAAAATGGATCTAGAGAATGATTTTTCAGTCGGTTTTGCAATGTTTTTGATAATTCTATTAAAATATGAGAAATTTATCACAAAGAGTGCAAGAATAACCATGAAATGTATTATAATTTCATGTTATTTCTTACCTGGTACTTTTAATTCATCAGCTACGTATTTTCACGGATTTTCATGACATTTTATTTTTATAATCCACGTTACATCTGTCATATGAATGCCAAAGGTTTTCAACAAATGAAATTAATTTTATATCAAAATCAATCATTCATTTCAAACAGCAGTACAAACTTTGTTATGAGAAGACTTAGATGACGAAATGTCAATTTCAAATATGTCTGCTAAAATACAAAAATAAATGCAACCCATACACGTGATACAATGCTCGCTCGCAATTGGTTGAGAATAAGCTGTATGATGATAAACTTGGAAGTTGGTGAACTTTACGGTTGCAGCATAAATTAACATTATATTTTGTGTCATTATGAACAGTAACGTCTATAGTTTAACTTTAAAGACAATAGAATAAATCACCGATTAGGTGGCGTAAATTAATTACGTGAGGCGTTTAGGGGGTGGAGGGGATCGAGCTAAATTTCATCTAATCTCACTTTGGGGAGAGGGAAGGCCTCGGATTTGTTTTTCGCAAGAAACAGAGTAAAATTGCGATAAAATTGGGTTAAATTAAGTAAAATATGTTCCTTCACTAAAATATGGCCAAATCTTAATCAAAATATGAAACAAATTATTATTTTTTTTAGAATAAATTCAACGCATTTACACAAGAAACACACATTTTGAGAAATATCACGTGAGATTGGGGGATGGGGAGAGGGTTGAGCCAAATCTCACAACATCTCACCAAGGTTCACGTTTAATTACTGACATATTGCTTATTCTGTGCAGCTATTTTCTGATTCCAACTATGCATAGTTCAGCAGTAATTACCTTTTGAATTTTTATTTCATTTTTTACCTAAAACTGGGTGTATGTATCAAAAAACCAAGCGACTTGGACCAACCTACATGACAGCAGATTTCATTTGGTACCAGTTTTAAGTCTGTAAGTGCTATAGTTGTTGAGAACTCAGCGTCACGCCAGCCAGCCAGACAGCCAAAAGGCATGTAATAGCGTTTTTTTTTTTTTTTGCAAAAAAGGGCTAAAAATTAACTATTGTGCTCTAGGATGTTAAAACAATTTCACGAATTTCCAAGAATTTTCTGCTATTATGAGATCCGCCCAATACATCCCAAAAGAGTTAGCAAAGCACTTTGGCCAGAATATTGGGAAGTTATAATGTGTGTGATACTCAGACAAATATCTTCGATTGAATAGTATTTGGTATTATCAACCATGCGTAAAACAGACGTACACATTAAGCCCATTTTGATTCAAAAGCTCCGTTGGTTCAAATTTAGGCGAGATGATGCTTGTGGATATGATTGCAAAGTCTTTTGAAGCAGGTTTTAGACGAATTGATTGTGTAATAAATAAAAAATATTTTTTAATTTTGCGCCAGTCACTGGCAACGCCATCTAGCGTGGTAAATTGTAGAATAAGTGACAGCACTAGTTTTTACACAGACTGTACAGGAATGAGAATGGTGATGAAAATACAAATCGAAACAATGAATGTGAGCGAAATGCTATGATTGTGACACCAGAAGCCATGCAATCTATAATTGCGAGTGCTGTAAGTGCTGCTTTGTCAACCTTAAATTTAAATAATAACCCATAATCTAATGTACGTATGGGTGATATTAGTGAACAAATACCGCTATTTGGTGGATCCAGTGAAGAAGATATTGACAACTGGTTGAAGCGAATTCAAATTTTGAAAAATGATCACAATCTTAATGATTCCACTATTGCTTTGTTGGCAACAAATAAACTAACAAAGCGTGCGAAAGAATGGTATGATTCAAGCTGAATTAGCCGATTTACCATGGAATGACCTGAAGAATAATTTGAAGTCCAACTTTAAGTGCGAAATTGATCGTTTTATTCTACTTGACAAAATGCAAAATAGAAAGTGGCAACGCACAGAAAAAATAGAAGATTACTACCATGATAAGTTGAAAATGGTCAATAAATTGAATGCTACAACAGAAGATGCAATATTATATCTTATCCGAGGTATTGAAAGTACAGTATTGAGAATTCAGTTGAAAGGTCAAAGCTTCAAGACAACAGAAGAATTATTTTGTGCGATGAAGTCTTATGCAGACGAATTATGTTTTCCCGATTCGTCAAGTGGTTCAAAAACTGTGAAGAAGGTTGAGAAATGAGAAGCTAATCGAAATGTTGACATAACGCAAATGCGATGTTATAGTTGCAACCAATTTGGACATTTTTCCTCTAGCTGCACTCGTGAGAAACGAGCGAAAGGCGCATGTTTCAATTGTAATGATTCTGGTCATCAATTACGAGATTGTCCAAAGAAGAAAGCCGTCAACTTCGCAGCAGACTGTGTGAAGCATTCAAAACAGTCAAAATGAAGATTAAAACTCAGGAATTTATTGCACTCATTGACAGCGGGTGCACAGCCAATATTGTGCGCGAAACGGTTCCAACGTTATTGAATATTGCTGTCAAACCGAACAAAGAGGTTTATACGTGACTGGGAAATATAGACCGTCAGATAGTCGTAGATTTGAGTGCCCCATTTTGTTTTCTCTGCCTTCAAGAGTTTTGATAAATTTAGACTTTCGTAAGATGTTTTCGTACATATCTTGACTTGGTCATTCGAAAAACTTATGCCATTCGTTTTTACGAGATACTTATGATATCAACTTTCATATGGCCTTACGGCAGAAACGAGAAGAACGTGAAAAATTTATATATTTTTTTGCATAATCGAGCCCTCATTCCAAGCCCTTGGCCAAGTGGATCACTTCTGCCTATAGTTTTTCGCTGACTATTTTTTCCCTACATTTCATTTGGTAAGCATGGCAGAAACGAGGAAATTGGATCAAAACAGGATTTTTTATAAAAATTTAAAATTAATTATTATTATGTTGGCCACACGGTCTAGCTTTAATTTTGGCATTATTATACTCTAAATATACATACTTATCAAAACTCTTGAAGGCAGAGAAAACAAAATGGGGCACTCAAATCTTCGACTATCTGACGGTCTAATAGTAGTATTCGAAGCTGTGGACAATTCCAAGTGACACTATTTATTGAGAAAAACTCTTATGATATTTCTTTTTTCAGTTGTGCCTGATTCAGCTATCCCTCATGATGTGATCATAGGCGAACCATTCTTTAAAATGGCTACTGTTGTTTTTGGGCTGAACAGTATGCAGATTACAAAGTTAAATCCAGTACCTGAAGTAATGGAACAATTCACTCGAGCCGCAACAGTCATGTAAACTTCAAATAAACAAGGAGCTGCAGCCGGAAGACTGCAATCGCTTAGATCGACTTTTGGTGCAGTACGAAGAAGATCTACAAAATCCAGAGCCAACGGTGACGACTGAAGCAAGCATCATACTCAACGAAAAGAAAGAGATTGTGCACCGACCCAGAAGACTTGCTATTGCGGAACAACAACAAGTGAGACAAATTGTTGACGATTTGCTCAAAGAAGGTATAATTCGTCCTAGTAATTCCCCATACTGTAGTCCTGTCGTACTCACAAGAAGGAAATCTGGTGATCTGCGGATGTGTGTGGATTACCGTGCCTTAAATTCAATAACGGTAAAAGAAAGATATCCTCTGCCTGTAATTGAAGATGTTCTGGATAATTCATATGGTAAAACATGGTTTACTTTACTAGATCTTAAGAACGGGTTTCATCATATTAAAATGGCAGATGATTCCATAAAATATACTCTGTTCATATTACCTTTCGGTCAGTACGAATTTTTAAAATTACCATTCGGATTAACATCCGCTTCAAGTTGTTTCCAGCGGTATATAAATTCTGTTTTAGATGAACTCATACGTTCGGGCGAAGTTGTAGTGTATTTAGATGATTGTATGATAGCCACCGATACAATTGAGAAAAATTTTGAAATACTCGGGAAAGTATTGAAACTGTTCGGGAAAAATGGGCTTCAGTTAAGAATTGACCAATGCTATTTTTTTATGAATAATATTGAGTATCTGGGATATGATTTAAGTGGTACCGGTATAAGACCAAGCGATAATAAGACTAAACCTATCGCCAAATTTCCTGAACTAAAATGTGTACGCGATGTTCAAAGTTTTATTGGCTTAGCTGGTTATATCCGTCGGTTTATAAAAAACTTTTCCGTCATAGCCAAACCTCTCACAGATTTGACTCGGGAAGAAACTCCTTTTACATTCGGTCCAACTCAGAAAGAAGCGTTCGAAACTTTAAAACAAAATCTTATATCAAAACCAACTTTGTGTATTTACAATCCCGGATTACAGACCGAGTTGCATACGAATGCGAGTGCAAAGGATTTTGGAGCAATTCTTTTGCAACGTTATTACAGCACAAAAACCTCCGTTGCTGAAAGTACGTATCATAGTTTCGAATTGGAAACGCTCGCTATCATAAAGGCATTAGCACGGTTCCGTATATATCTTCTAGGGATAAATTTCACGATAGTCACAGATTGTAACGCCGTCAAACAAACTTTGAATAAACGAGATAGTTGTCCAAGAATAAATCGTTGGTGCCTAGCTTTGCAAGAGTACCAATACCAAATAGTACACCGTAAGAAAGAATCGATGACTCATGTTGACGCATTGAGCCGCAATCCGGTTATGCTTGTTGAAACTGATTTAGTTACAAATTTAAGATATTCTCAATATACTAATCGTGATATCAGTGAAATACTCGAAGAAGTTAATAAAGGTGACAAAAGGTTGAACAACGAATACTTGGTGAATAACGGGCTGTTATTTCGAAAAGATAGGAATAATTTAATGTTAGTAGTGCCAAGTAACATGCGAAGGGCTGTAGTTGCTCAATATCATGACAACAACGCTCATGTTGGCTATGAAAAAGTTGTAACTGCCATAAGACAATATCACTGGTTTAAAAACATATCAAAATATGTTAAGCAACATATAAAAAATTGTCTGATTTGTATACAATACAATGACAAGCACAGGCAAGAAGGTTTATCGCACATATATGAAAAGGGCGATGTACCCTTCAAAATTTTGCATTTAGATCATTTCGGTCCTTTAAGTCGAACAGCTCGTGGAAATAAGCATGTGCTGGTGATTGTTGATGCTTTCTCTAAGTTCGTATTTTTAAAACCTGTAAAGTAGACAGACGCTAAAAGTGTGATAAAATGGCTTAACACAATATTTCCTGTTTTTGGTAATCCTAGAACTATTGTTACTGATAGAGAAAGTGCATTCACATCCAACGAATTTTCTGATTTTTGTGAGGATAGGAGAATAAAACATGTTAGAGTAGCTGTAAGTACTCCTTCTGCAAATGGTCAAGTCGAACGTTATGTAAAGAGTGCAAAAAATGCCCTCATGAAATGTAGCAGTAGCGATGCTATTAATTGGGATACTAAATGTGAGTTTGTACAAATTGTCTTAAACAATACGTATCAAAAATCTATTGGTATGACTCCAAATAGGTTACTTTTAGGATATGATTGTGATTATCTAAACGATAATGAAATTAGAAATCTAGTTGGAGAAAATTGTGTTATAGAGGCTATAAAATTTGGTGAGCTGAGAGCACGAGCATCTGCACGTATAAAAGTTTTTCAAATTTACAATAAAAAGCACGCTGATTCCAAGCGGGTTACACCTTTTTGCTATCAGATCGGAGATCTTGTTTGTATCAGAAAACCTCACTTAGTTTCTCGCGGTGAAAGTCTCTTTTCTCCTAAATTTTTTGGGCCATACATTGTTACAGCAGTATTAGGTAAGGACAGATATGTTGTTGAAGACGTGCCAGGTTTACAGCACACCCAGAGATTCTATAATACGATTGTATCACCGCAAAATATGAAAATGTGGTATTCTGCAAATGAAGAGTTAGTCGAGGATGACTAATTTGCAGGATGGCCGAATTGTAATAAATAAAAAATATTTTTAAATTTTGCGCCGTCTAGCGTGCTAAATTGTAGAATAAGTGACAGCATTAGTTTTTACACAGACTGTACAGGAAGAAAGGAGGTAGACGCCATTGTGTTTTTAGAATGGACGCATGGAGGTGTTTTTGTTCTCATGTATTCAATTAAACGTGGAATAAGGTAAAATATATTTTGAAATCTGAGCCATCCTTTAATCACCTCTCACAATTGTAGATGGAAAATTCTATACTGGCAATGAATCAGTTTACAACCTTGTTATCCTCAAGGCCATCATACTATAAGTGAGGCTAAATGCTAGTTGCAAAGCTCTAATGTCATTGTTTACAATGGACCCACCGGCACTAAGTGATGACTATTTTAATCTCTGTTCCAACCTACCGCACAGAAGAATCTAATATGAAGAAGATTAAGAAAATGTTTTTTGTTTTTATTTCCGTTTTTTTGTTTATCACAGAAATATGCCTAATCAGTATGTCTTCAATTTTAGAAAATCAAGAACTCATTTACTTTATGTTATAAATCATATTTTATATTCTACTTTTTGAAATAATCAGGGTTGGTGAAGATCATGATTTTTCAAAAAGATCATTAATCATTGATTTTTTTGAATTAATAAAAAAAAAAATTATAGTAATTTGGCTTTTCTCCTATTTTTATGTATACTTTTAATAAATCTCATTATTTTTATTACTTTTTAAACACTAACTACATTTTTGTTGCTTAAAACAGAGATATTATAAAATATAAACATTAATATATCGGATAATAGTATATTATGCTACAAGGACCGAACGATTGTCATTTTTGTCCAGGATAAATTTGGCTGCATTCGGTGAAGACGAGGGCAAAGCTCGAGGCCGAGGCGAGGGCGAAGTACGAGGCGAGGGCGAAGCACGGGGCGAAAACGAGGGCAAAGCCCAAGGCGTAGCTCCGTGCAGCCAAATTTATCCGTGACAATAATGACAGTCGTTCAGTGTCCGCGTTGCATACGATACTTTTTGTAACAAGTGCACCGAAGTTAAGCTTTTTAAATAAATTTGGATGTATCGAAACTATCTCATCACTTTGACAAACAGATTTTTGCAAATGCAATTACATTACAGTAAACTAATACAATGAAACATAACTTACATGATTTATTTTATTGATTGATATTTTTCACATTTTCTGTGCTATCCCGTTCACAATAAATGCACATACTATAATGAACACATTCAACAATACAAATTTTTTTCAAATATCAATTTGGCATATATCAATGAAATAAAAAAATCCAACGCATCCATGATCCATGATCTACAATTCCATTTTTACCCAGCGGGAAAAAATATCCATTAATTCCCAGTCAACAGAGAATTAATGAAAATTGTTACCATGGTTTGGAATTGAGAACTGTCGAAGCAGAAGTCAGTTCAATAATAGGGTACTTTCGATGTACGTGTTACGAAAAAGTATATGGCACGCCGTTTTGCTATTTAAGGCAGTGGTGCTATAGCCATAGTATCAGAGTATTCCAAATTTTTGTATACTTATTAACAATATTATTGTATTTTAAATGTTGAGAAGGATACAAAATAATTTAATATTAGGAAAAGTAGGCCTTTGTGAACATGGCTTCGTTCTTGGGAGATTTGGCATAGTTCAATTCCTAAATTTCTTCTATTACAATTTTTGTAAACTTATAACATTTGTTATTTTGATTTAAGTAACTAAACAAAACTTGACTATGTATACTTGCTGATGATGAGTACTTGCTACTCGAAACGTTCAATATAAAATAAATATTATCGACATCTCAATGGATTCCTGAAGGCCTACTTTTCCTAATATTATATTATTGTACAATTATCCTTGAAATTTGAAGTCGATTGACCATCTCAAACTTGAGATAAACGCAATTAAAATTAAAAATTTTAACATGGAGAGTGCACATTTTAGGCAGTAATTATGTCAGTTTTAATTTTTAATGAAAAAACTAACAGTCGGATTCTTTTAAAAAATTAGCTATGAATTGGTGAAAATGTTTTGCGTATTTCAAAATAAAGAGAAAATTAGTGACCATCTCATTGTTTAGATATGAGAACGCAAAGTTAAACATTTTATATATAAAATACGTGCCGACACGTTGAACAGAAATGCTTGGCAATACTGTACTTCACTCTATATATCGAACTATTCGAACTACAAATTCAAAGAGAAAGAGATGAAAATAAATAGCTAATAATGGTTTATGGTGGATAAAATATATAATATATTTGGTAACACAAAAAATTATATCAATATAATCTTAATATTGAATAATGAATAAACAAAGCACATAAAAGTAAAAAAAAAAAAATTATTAACTGAGATATATGAATATTAATAATAACAGATAAAAATTATATGGTATGAACTTACATATAAAATTGCACTCAATCACATTAATTTTGTAGCTTAAAAAAAGAAACAATTAGCGTGATAATACGTTTATTTTTGTGGCTTGCCATTTTATAACTCTGTTAAAATTTGGACAGGTCTTTGCTCTCCTTTCTAATCGTAATCTTAAACTTTTTGTTTTATAAATTTTCCTTTATATCGCAATATTTCGGACATTTTTCTATATTGAGATGACAGCTAAGCACAATGTTGCCAAGTTATTTTTCCGGCAAGTACCCGTGAATGTTTAGTATAATGTACGAGTATGAGATACACTCCCTGACAAAAAATTCAGTCATCCATTGAATTTATTCAAAATTTCTTATGCCCATACTTATAGTCGAAACTCAATATCGTTCTTGAGTATTACTTGGCCAAGTCGAGGCGAAGTCACTATAGATACTTACTTGAAAATCTATCCTATAGTCGATACTTCGTGAAGCTTGAGATTTCTTGTTTTTGACATATATTTGATTGATATGTTTGACGTTCATGACAGTTTTTGCGAAATATTCCTATTTTGTCCACTGAATTCAATCTATCTTTGTACAATTTGATTGGAAAGGTAAGTTTTAGTTAGTATGTATACCTCTATGGCATATATCCATGTTGGAAATACAAATGTCAAAAATAACTGACACGAATACTTGAGCACGACTCAAGGTAGCCTTGTAGTAGACTCAAGTAAAGCCGGAGTTAAGCAAACGCGAAGTGTTACTCCGTAGCCAAGTAACGACTATTGGTAATATTCGCATACTTGAGCAATTCTCAAGTCTGAGATCGAGCGAAGTATCGACTATAAGTACGGGCATAAGTCTTTACTCATCAATATTATCATAAAAATCTATATACTGAACTATCTGTGTTATGAACAAGTTCTGACAAGAATGACAAGCATCTATATATAAGTTTGCAAGGCGCTTTTTGTAGATACGCTAGACTTTACTTTTTGACAGTGATGTACTACGACAACAATCTTAATAGCAACAATTTATTCGAGTAGAATTTAAACTATACGTTTCTATTATCTTGCAAGATAATTCTAATTCATTGAATTTTTATGATTGAATTAAAATTATGTGCATAATGAAAATTCAGAATTATTATTATCTTGCAAGATAATTTTAATACGTTGAATTTTTATGATTGAATAAGAATTATGTACATAACGGAAATTCAGAATTATTATTATCTTGCAGGATAATTTTAATTCACTGAATTTTTATGATTGAATTGAAATTATGTACATAATAGAAATTCAGAATTGTTATTACCTTGCAAGATAATTTCAATCAATTGAATTTTTTTGATTGAATTAAAATTATGTACATAATTTTAATTCAATTTCTATTCAATCATAAAAATTCAATGGATTAAAATTATCTTGCAAGATAATAATTATTCTGAATTTCCATTATGTACATAATTTTAATTCAATCATGGAAATTCAATGAATTAAAATTATACTGCAATATAATAAGAACTCCGAATTTCCATTATGTACATAATTTTAATTCAATCATGAAAATTCAATGTATTAAAATTATCTTGCAAGAAAGTGATTATTCTGAATTTCCATTATGTACATAATTTTAATTTAATCATAAGAATTAAATGAATTAAAATTATCCTACAAGATAATAAGAATATAGAATTACTATTATGTGCATAATTTTAATTGAATCATAAAAATTCAATGCAATTAAATTATCTTGCATGATAATAATAGTTCTGAATTTTCATTATGTACATAATTTTAATTCGATCATAAAAACTCAACGGTTCCATACAATTTTGCTAGATAGTCCCTTTGCTGAATTATCATTATGTACATAATTTTAATTCAATCATAAAAATTCAATGTACTAAAATTATCTTGCAAGATAATAATAATTTTGAATTTCCATTATGTACATAATTTTAATTCAATCAAAAAAATTCAATGAATCAAAGTTATCCTACAAGTTAATAATAATTCTGAATTTCCATTTTGTACATAATTTTAATTCAATCATAAAAATTCAATGCATTAAAATTATCTTGCAAGATAATAATTATTCTGAATTTTCATTATGTACATAATTTTAATTCAATCATAAAAATTCAACGTTTCCTTATAATTTTGCTAGATAATCTCCATGCTGAATTATCATTATGTACATAATTTTAATTCAATCATAAAAATTCAGTGAATTCAAATTATCTTGCAAGATAATAATAATTCTGAATTTTCATTATGTAGATAATTTTAATTCAATCAAAAAAATTCAATGAATCAAAGTTATCCTGCAAGTTAATAATAATTCTGAATTTCCATTATGTACATAATTTTAATTCAATCATAAAAATTCAATGCATTAAAATTATCTTGCAAGATAATAATAATTCTGAATTTTATTATATACATAATTCTAATTCAATCATAATAATTCAATGAATTAAAATTATCTTTCAAGATAGTAAAAATGTATAGTTTGAATTAAACTGGAATAAATTGTTGCTATTAAATAGCAGAACGGCGTGCCATAAAAGTACAATCAGAATCTATTAAAGAAGTAATGTTTGATGATGACATTCTATTTACTGTCAATTCAATTCAATAGTAGATTTTCTAAAAAGAAGTTGCCGAAATGCCAACAAAAATGCATATTATTAAACAACTTTTATCTGCATCAGTAGAACGTATCTTTTTTTCTTATGCATTCCAAAATACGAAATAATTCAGTTAGGCACGGGAAAAGTATTTCTATTTTAATATTATAACCAAAATATTTAAAAAGTATTGACTAAATTTAATAAAAATAATATAGCATTAGTCTTTCATGTCTATGAGTCTATTCTATATATTTGTAATCTAATACTCGTTTGCCACTTATAATTTGACATTTTTTATTCAATTTTTAAACACAGGGTTTTCTGATGCGTTTGGTTTGTTTTTAAGCTTTTTTCAATATAATTTTAATAATAAATAATGTTTTTTCTTCCAATTATTGATATTTCATTTCTATACTATTTTCATTCTAATCAAAAAATCTCCTGATTAAAATCATGATTCTAATTTTTTATTTGGATGTGATCTCAAGATAATAATAAAGCTCTACAAAAATTATCTATCTGCTTTTAATTTTCAGCCTCCAGACAAATTCTAAAAAGATGAAAATAATTTTTCTGTCATAGTGAAGAGAGAAAAACTAGTTACCCATTTGTTACGTACAGGACAGGCAGCGATATATTCAAAATATAACTGAAACATATGCAATTTCTTTGTACATTACTTCAACGTGAAACATAGGATGCGTTAAATCCATGGTTACAAATTTGACAGCAATATATTCGAGCGTCTAATTCAAAATGAAATGTAGGAATTAGGACAATTTTCAGAATGTATCAAGATTATTGTTTATTATTTCCTGAATCTTTTTAATTGTTTGCTATTTCTTAATCTCAATCTCACCATTATGTTCGCCATCGATTTTATAGATATCCATCTAATTTTTCCCTGATTACTGCTTGCTGTGGGAATGCTTTGATTCGTCTTTTAAACAATTGTCTCACATGTAGTCGATCATATCTTCTTTTGAATCTAAAATATTCAATCTATCAAGATATTCGCCATGCTTTGGAAGTTATTTCTTGAAGTATCTGAAAAATATTTTGTCATTTAGCACAGAGCACAATTGAAATGACATCTTCTAGACAAAAAATTAATCAATCAGAAGTGTTATGATGCAAAATTGAGTCTACAATTTGAATTTTACTAATTTAAAAATTGCGAAAATATTGCCGAGTTAGGCCAGTCTAAAAATTTCCTCCTCGAATATCCTTCGACCAATGATAAATTCTTATTATTTGGCACCTTTTAAAGCATGTTAGTTCCCAGGCTCTTCTTCACCTGTTGACAGACTTTTATCAATCAACATGCTTTCAAAATTGTCAAAATTATCTGATAATTATCAACGTCCTAAGGATATTAAAGACGATAGTAATTTTAAATTTAAAGCATATTAGATAATAATAATTTTGAGGTTATTCACCAAATTCTACTTACATTTTCAGATGACACATTCAAAAACCTGCCGCATCTTAAAATCTAGATAAAGTATGTAAACATTTAAATAACACATTTTTCTTTCATAGAAATTTATTAATGGTAATGGTACTAGAACAAATTGCAAACAACGGAAAGAACCAGGAAAGAACTGATCTGCCATTACAATGCTGCCAACAAAGTAGTTTTAAGAGGAACCATCACAATGTTGCCAATCGGATGATTTAAGGTAGCTGTGCTATGGGCATAGTATTAGAATTATTTCAACTTATACAGTCATCCTCAAAATTTGAAGTCGATCAACCATCTCAAACTCGCGATACACGCAGTTGAAGTTCCAACTTTCAACTTGGAGAGCAATGGAGAATATACATTTTAGGCACTAATTTACTTAAGCCATAATTCACAATGGGCGTAAGCGTAAGAAATACATAAGAATTGCATAAGACAAAGTTGAACATGTGCGATTCTTATGGCCGTGTTCATAATGCTCTTATCTACGTATTTCTTATGCTTACGTAGTGCATAACAGCTGGATAAGAGAGTTGAAATCATCTCAACTTTACGTATTTCGTACGCATATATTTTCTTAATGCGCAGGTCCAATATATTTTCATAGACACAGACAGTAGATGTGTCAAATGAATGGAAATAAACTTGTTTTTGTGGTTAGGAATATTTATAGTCTTTGTTTTAATAACAATACCAAACGAATTTCGTCTTCCAAAAAAGACATTTAATTGCAAACATGTGCAGAAACAAAAGTAATGCCCTAAACTAAGAGCTTTCATATAAAAAACAAAACCAAAAGCAATGAAAATAATTTTTATCTAGCTTCGTTTTGAAAAGTCAAATTTTACATCAATTTCTGACGTTATGAAACGTCCCACTTTTCATAACTGTCCTGCAACAGTTGCGTAAAGTAGTTACGTAATGACTTTACATAACTGGCCATGTTTCAGAGTTAATCAATTATACTTATCCTAGTACAATTAAAAGAATGATTTATTATCTACAATATGCAGCATTGGCAGAGTCTTTAATATCAAAGAGTACTATAACACTCAGGATATCACTGCTTGAGTACATTTTTAAAAATTATTTTGACGTTTTGTGAAAATTCGATATTTGTTTATTTCAGTGCACTTTTGTTTTTGTAGTAAGAATAGATGGTCATGAATCACAGTCATCTGAAATTTGTGATGTAACGTGAGAGATGTTCTCATTCAAAAATATAGATAAAATTATTCTGACGGAATTAGATAAAATTTTGTACAGAATACGTTATGAAAAGCTATATTGTTTGACTCACGTAATTTACAAAACTCGCTACGCTCGTTTTGGCAAAAATTACGTTTCGTCAAACAATATGGCACTTTTCATAACTAATTATGCAAATAACTATTATGCTATGCTCATTGTGAACACGCGTATGATTTTCATAAGAATTATGTTATGTACTTCTTATGCTTACACCCATTGTGAATTAGGGCTAATTATATCTGTTTTAATTCTCGATGAAAAAATTAACAATCAAATTCTTCTTAAAAAATAGCTGTGAATTGATGTATTGGAAAAAGAAAATTATTGACCATCTCATTGTGCGATATGAGAATACGGAAAGAGATGGAAATAAGTACTTAAAATGGTTCCAGTTAAAATAGTTATTTGTGTATCAAGGCCGTAAAGGTTATCTTTTTTGGTCGAATCTGTTGTTTGCGGTCGAAGCACAACTGAGGCTGCAATTCAGGTGAGACCAAAAAAGAACTGTAGGCCGAGGTGCACACAACGTTTTTTAGGCGATCATAACAAAATAATTCAAAACCACAAAATTTTATCTATTCATTTCTAAAACATTGCGATTGTAAATCTTAGTTGCCATTGAAATTGTTTTATTTTATTGTCTTCTATCAAAATGACATTTGTGAAAAATGTGTATCAATTTCTTGAATTGCACGAACTATTAAGGTTGACAGAGAAATATAATATGTATTTTGGCGAAAACTGTATCTTAAAGAGTTCATCAAGCAGCCCACATAGGTAAGTATGAAATGTTTATAAAGTAATTTTTGACAGATCAGTCCCAAAAAAATATTGTTTGACAGATCAGTCCCAAAAAGTAAAATTTGACAGATGTGTACCAAAAAGTGAAACTTCACGGCCGCAAAAGGAGCCATAGAAACACCTTATTTGTTATGATCGCCTAAAAAAAAAATATTTACTATGGCTATGGATTAAATATATCATATATTTGGTAACACAAAATAATATATTAAGATATAAGCTTCATAAGACATGATTTTAGGGCACGCGTTCTTGTTGTAAGTGACCACTGATGAAAATTAGAGGATCCGCTATATTTTCATGAGTGATAGGTGCGTTCCAGTTTAATGAGTGGTCACGCATGGACACTGTTTGGTGTGACATAGACATAATCAGGGGCATAATAATGAACAAGTGACCTAATAGCTATTTATGTAATTAGTATATAATATAGAACTTTACTGGACGAGCCGCTGGTTATGGACGAGCGAGCAGCGCGAGCAAGTCTAATAAGGAAGGCGAGTCTATAAAGTTTGTTTATGTACGAATTACATACAAAGCTTTATGTTCGACTGCTCTAAAAACGCAAGATTTCTTCTAAAAATATTTCCTAATTTCCCTAAATAAAAATTCGATAAGTATAACTTGGTGTGCTTTGCTAGTGTTGCTATTGTTACAATTGTTTTTTACTGTTTGTTTCGTTTGTTTGCAGATGTCAAAAATATCAAATACAATTTAATACAGAGTGATCAAAAATGATTGTCCGTGCCGCCGTGCGGGCTCATATATATATGTATATATGACCGACAAGTCAGTATGACATTTCGCACAATTTTAAAGAGATGGCGCTACAGGAGTCTCTCTTAAAAAAAAAAAGAAAGAAATTTCGTCAGTGGCACTCAAACAGTTTTTTTCTGTGTAACAATGGTTGTAGGTTAGCTCGCTACGCTCGCGGCTTTGAAAAACATCTCTGAATATTACCACAATCGCGCTGCGCGCACCTGTAGGACTGAGCTTGAGGAAACCACCTCGAACGGTGAACAAAACTTCTTCGACCGAAATAATGAAACTTACAATTAAATAATTAAATTACTATAAAACAGCTTGCCACGAACTGCGTCTATTGAAACCGTTTACATGTCACGCTGAATCTTTTACATGTCATGTTTGAAGACTACTACTTAGCTACCACTTATACAGTACACATGTACAGAGTGATCAATAATGATTGTCTGTCACGTGACTAGCAAAAATTCGCATTATGATCAACACTATCTTCATGGAATAAAGTTAGTATGAATTTATTTATTTTGATAACTACGTTACCGACATTTCAAGAACACAGTGGCGTATATTTGGCATATTTTATGACGGATTCATCCATAATCTGATTCAAAAAAAAAGGAAGTTAGTAAATGGCTGTATATTATTGAATGATTATTGAGAATTTATTATTACCCCACCAAAGTTTTAGATTAATATAGTGTTTTCAGAAGAACTGTCATCTGTCACTTGAAGCTCACTATTTAGAACAGGCGGCAAAGAAAATTTCAGAACAAGGCGGCACAGACAATCATTTTTGATCACTGTATTTCGAGCGCAAGCGCATTACCATAGTGACCAGTCGTTCATTTTATCCAAAAGTTTTTATTCTATAAATAATTCAAATAAAAAAGTACTTTATTAATCAAAATTGGAATCAATAATACACTTTAAATATAGCAAATTAATTTTTGTTTGACATATGATTTTCTTTATTCAAAACAAAATAAAAAGAAAATTTATCGCTAATAAATCAGTCAATTGAAAACATTATTAAATTGTGAAATTCACTTTTTAAATTGGCTTATAGCTTATGTATATATATTTTTTCTGGTTCCAAAAAACCTCACAATTCTTCACAATTCGTCTATTTTTTCACCGTACACTCATCGTTCTTCTTCAGCAGCTAACTGACAACTTTCTTTCGCAACAGCCTCTATGACTGGACCAACTTCTCGTTCGTAGTGTTTATATAAATCTTTACAGATGGGTGGTATAGTTGCACATGCCAAAACTTTATTTAAAGTTGTACAGCCAATACCAGCATGCAAGCTACCTAGAAAAAAAGGAATGCAGTATTTTAGTAAATCTCATAATTAAAATTTTGTGTGAATAAACCAAAGATTCAACTAAAATAAGAAAAACATACCGAGAGTAATTTTTGTGTTTACATCAGCATGAGTATAGTTGTTACTTGTAACGTGCATTTTACCAGTTTTCACTTGGGTCAACAGACAGCACTCATCACATTCCACCCACAAAATAGAATGAAGACCAATACGTACTTCTCTTTTAATGTTTTCTAATGACAATAATTGTTTACATTTGCTACATTTCAAATTTTTGGCAAGCTCGTCCAATTCAACAATGCGTCGTCCCACAATTAGGTTGGAATCGTCTTTAGCTTTATTTTTTGAGGGAAAATTTTTCATTTTTTGTATACGACTCTCCTTTATGGACTGTAGGAGTCTCAAACGTTTATCTAAAACTTTTTGTTTCACAAATTTGCCTTTATACCGTAACCTTTCAGACATATTTTCTATGAGATGACAGCAAATCAAAGACCATAGACAAAATATCTCAAAGATTACCAATCACCAATTGGCAAATAAATTTAAGATCGCAGCGCCCCAGCGGATATTTTTGAACTAACTGAGTTAGGATAAACTTGAAGTTTACATGTATTTAAATGGGCTTGTTACGATTTTTAATGATAATAATCTTGAATATGAAATACAGATTTGATTTTTCATGGATATTTTTCAAAAGTGTATTGTTCGTGAGTACCAGGCAAGTAAATTATTTCACCTGTTTATTTATATTTAATTCATATTTTTAAACTGAACTTAACCTTTAATTTGTAGATAATGATATTGAAACTTCAAGAATATTTTGATGCAAATGTCATGTCACGCTGTGTAAATGAGGGCGAAGAGCTAGTAAATGCTTGACATATTTTTTTCTGTCGAAAATTAAATGATGATAGTGACAAGGGAGTATTTTTGCATGCTCTATGCATATAAACATCAAAAGTGCTTGAGAATCCGTATGAAATTAAAGGAAAATTGAATTGTAATGAATATGATGCCTTAAAGATTGAGAATATGACTTGTTCTTGCAAAGCAGAAAACAGCGACAGGTGCAAGCATATATCTGCAGTTTTTTTTATTTTGTACCATGTGTTGAAAAGTTGAAGTGGCGCGAGATTAGTACTTTTTAGTTGGACTGTTTGTTGTTTCAAAAAATCTATCAATGATTTGAAGATAATTTGAATTTGTAAAGTATACCTGGATAAATAGAAAACAATACAGACAAAAATATTCACCAGTTGCTATATCTGAAATGTCTTGCATGAAAGAAATGATTTTGAAAAACTCTAAAACTTTGCATTCTATATTATTTTTCAATTTAAAAGTAAAAAGTACAACAAAAAGAAATAGCAACCTTAACATATCAACTGTCAGACAGCGAATGCGTAGGCTATATGGCTTTATCAGTCATTAGTACTTCACTTAATCCTCCACGGTAAATTTTTGTATTTGAAATTTCAATCAATAAACTCAATATTTTTTCATGAATTTTTGTTAAAATCATTCAGAATTATTATTTCATATATGTTTTTTATGAATACTAATTAAATAACCGAATATAGAATATGATTTATTGATTTGATTATAAGCTCATGTATAATATATATGTAGCGCGCCAAATCTATCCTAACGTTACTAGTTTGAAATTCTGCCACCAGATAGAGTATCGCTTATGTTTATTTGCCAATAGAGAGACAGTACAATGTTAGAGTTCTTTCAACATAACTTCATGCCAGGGGCGTGGCGTTCGATGCGCAAGAACTTTTTACACGTGCAATAAGACATACAGTGGCGGAGTTAATTTGTATTCATAGAGTAGGGCATATTGAAAAGCTAGATAAAAAAAATATCAGAAAGCGATCTCAAATTAATTTATTGAATGAAATTTTGCTTACTTTTGTCTAATTGTCAATTAATAGAGTATTAGTTATTTTATTGGCAGATATATCTTGATTTTAAATTTTATTAATCAATTATAAGAAACTAGTGACAATTTTCTAATTGCAAAAATTATATATTGTTATAGAAATGAAATAAAACAATAATAGACTAATAATGTAACTCTATTTTTATTCAGTATCTGAATTATCTATGAGTTGTGATGTGTCCAAATCAGAATCTTCTGATTCAGTTTAATCCGAAGATCCTGTGTTGACCGTGAATCTGAAAGAGTCGAATTCGCTATCAAGCAAATGTTCTTTCGCAATTTGTTCCTCTTCGTATAGAACAACATGGTCAAAAACCTTCTTGCACTCTTTTTTTTCTGCGATATCACACTTTGAAGATAAACCACGCGAACACAAGTAAATCAACAGAGTAATTGACATGTAACAAATATTTAACTACGCTCATGAGCTTAGCGTCCCGTTGCTAGGAACCATTTCTCGTTGCTAAGGAGAGAACCTAAATTTGTCATTTGCGCAGCATACAAAAACCACGCCCCTGGCATGAAGTTATGTTGAAAGAACTCTACCAAAATTTACAAGGTTTCACACCAACACAAGAGCGTTCCACGCGCGGCCGTGTACGTGCTAATTCTGAAGCGCTTAATTTGAATTTTATTAATTTATATAATATTCAAGAAGTATCGTAAAATTAGAAATTAATCAGAGTCTCGTTCCAAATACATACATATATTCTTACATATAAATATTAGCAAAAATATATAAAAAAATACGGAATACTATAAAAACATGTACAAATAAAACATAATATATGTGCAAATAACATTAGAGATTTTTTAAACGTGTGTCTTACAATGTTCTATTTTCGATCGTCCTAATTTTCGTAAAACAATCACAGATATTAGAAATTGAACTGCTTTAAAATGTTCATAAATGTTTTTGTGAATTTGATTTAAAATATCAAGTTCAAAATCCAAAAAATTGTATCAAATTTAAATTATAAAGCAATTTATGAGTGAATTTAACATAGAAATTGAAATACCGTGTGTTGGTTATACAAATTGTTGCGTTCCAAACTGTAAAACAGTTACGAAAACACAAAAAAACATTAATACCTATTTCTACAAGTTCGCATCCAGAGAACATGAAATAGGAATGAGAAAACAATGGATTCAGGCTATTAAACGAGTAAAGAAAGTAGAAAGAAGTCAATAATAATTGTAGAATATGTATTGAATAAAGAAATTACTTGATGAAACAAGAAAATGTATGTTAAGAAGTTAGTTCAAACGATTGCAAGCTATTTGGCAAATAAATTTAAGAGTTAGGATGAACTTGAAGTTTACATGTATTTAAATGGGCTTGTTACGATTTTTAAAGATAATAATCATTGATATGAAATAAAGATTTGCTTTTTCATGGATATTTTTTAAAAGTATATTGTCCGTAAGTACCAGGCAAGTGAATTCCATCCGTATATTTATATTTAATTCATATTTTCAAATTGAACTTAACCTTTAATTTCTAGATAATGATATTGAAACTTCAAGAATATTTTGATGCAAATGTCATGTCACGCTGTGTAAATGAGGGTGAAGAGCTAGTAAATGCTTGACATATCTTATTCTGTCGAAAATTATATGATGATAATGACGAGAGAGTATTTTTGCATGCTCTTTGCATACAAACATCAAAAGTGCTTGAGAATCCGTATGAAATTAAAGGAGAATTGAATTGTAAATGAATATGATGCCTTGAAGATTGAGAATTTGACTTGATCTTGCAAAGCAGAGAACAGAGACAGTTGCAAGCATATATCTGCAGTTTTTTTATTGTGTACCATGTGTTGAAAAGTTGAAGCGGCGCGAGAATGCCTTTTAATTTTGTTGAATAAACATTAGATTAGTACTTATTAGTTGGACTGTTTGTTGTTTCAAAAGATCTTTTAATGATTTGAAGATAATTTGCATTTGTAAAGTATACCTGGATAAATAGAAAACAATCGAGACAAGAATATTCACCAGTTGCAATATCTGAAGTATCCTGCATGAAAAAAAAGATTTTGAAAAAGTCTAAAACTTTTGATTCTACTTTTTCAATTTAAAAGTGGAAGTACAACAAAAGCAAAAAGCAACCTCATCATATTAACAGTCAGATAGCGAATGCGTAGGCTATGGCTTTATCAGTCATTAGTATTACGCTTAATCCTCCATAGTAAATTTTTGTATTAGAAACTTCAATCAATAAACACAATATTTTTTCATGAATTTTTGCTAAAATCATTCGGCATTATTATTTCATATATGTTTTTTATGAATACTAATTAAATAATCGAATATAGAATATGATTTATTGATTTGATTATAAGCTCATGTAGCGCGCCAAATCTTACCTAACATTGCTAGTTTGAAATTCTGCCACCAGATAGAGTATCGCTTATGTTTATTTGCCAACCGCTGAGTGAGAATATCAAGGACGTTAAAGAGGGAACGGGACATTCCTATGTTAGTAACACACAGACCAGCGTTATCAAAAGTAGGATAGAGATAGATTTATGGCAACTCCATTTTGTCTATCTGCCTCATTACTTTGTATCTTTTGCGCTTGCGCCTGTGACCACGTGATGAGCAAGAAGCGGAAGCTGTAACAAAAAAACACGTGGTTAGTAGCGAAACATTTGAATTGCATTTCATGTGTAAGATATTTGGAAGATAGAAATTGCAAAAATATTTTAATAAACATTAAAAATAGAGATGGGCTCAAATGTCAATCTGTAGATGTGAAAAGAATTTGCTTACTAGTGGAAAGGGCAATCAGAGAAAACGATCATATGATTTTTACAAATAACATTAAATAAAAATTATCGTATTCCATAAAAAATTCAGGGAGCTATTTATCACTATGAAATGATATTCCATGTGAAATATGTTTAGGTGGGGATCATCAATTGGAGTTATTAGATCTCATTATCTCCTATTATTTAAATGTAAGGTTGCACCACTTGGCAGAGAACAAAACGCAAAATAAAATTAGCAGAAAGCAAAAATTCACGAGATTAATCTTATTCAATAATATGTAAGCATGTAAATATACTTTTCTATAACAGTGTATGTGAAAAATAAATATTTGGTTCATATAAAATTTTAGCATTCTGAATTTTTTGTGAACCTATCCGATTGTTATTGATATATTATCAAAAATAAATATATCGACGCATGGAAGAAATAAGCAAAGAATTGTTCTATCTTTATTCAATTCAATGTTTCTTCGCATTCCAGTCAAAATTTTCATTTAAATCCAGCACAGAAATAAATAAAGAATTGTTTTCTTTTCATTTTATTCAATGTTTCTTTGCATTTAGATCAAAATCTTTATTTAAATCCATCACATTTTTATTTTACATGAAGTTACTTGCTCGTTAAACATCGTTTATCCGTTTAAACTACGCGCGTGTTTTACAAATGCGATCTCAAAATGTTTTTCATAATAAATTTTAATTGATATAAATGTAAGCATAGTAAAATTTTTACTTGAATATAAATTATAGAAACACATTAGTAATCATTTTTTAACTGTTATATTCGCACTATCAGGTATTCCAAATGAGATAAGTATATTCATATTGATAAGATTTTATGCTTGTTTGAGGGCTACTGCTTGCGCGAGCGCAAAAGATACAAAGTAAATACTTTATTGTCTGTAAGGCGAAAACACAGTAGACAATGTCAAACAAAAATTAATTGAAAATGCAATCTGAATACTCATTAACACTATAAAAACTATTGTTCATAAGAAATTGCTTCAAATTTAATTTCAATTCTTTTGAATTGTTTATACTTTTAATTTGGCTTGGCAGAGAATTGTATATTTTTATTGCCATGTTGTAAGTACTATTGGCAAAGAAAGATGACCTGTAAACGGGAACACTTAAATTGTCACAATTTCTTGTTTGCATATTAACATACATATCCTTATTGCGTACAAATACTAAGCCATTATTTCTAACAAATAGAACAATTTCATAAATATACAATGACGCAACTGTCATTATTCCCAATTCAATGAAAAATTCTCTTGCAATGAGTTCTTAGGGAAGCACCTATCATACATTTGACAATTTTTTTCTGTGCGATAAATATTTTTTGAACATGAGGGCTGTTTCCCCAAAAAATAATACCATATCTTAACCTACTTTCCACATGCGCAAAGTAATAAATTTTCAGTGTACTGATATGTACAATGTTTCTTATTTTATGAATTGCATAGAAGGCTGTGGATAATTGAGCTGTTAAATGATGAATCTGGCTTTGCCACTTCAAGTCAGGATCAATGAATAAACCTAAGAATTTAGTACTTGGAGCTGTAGGAACTGATTTCTTATCTAAATATACAAGAGGATTTTAGAAATTTTTATTACGTATGTTAAATAAAATTGGATAAGTTTTACTGAAGTTAAGTATCAAGTGATTTTTAGCACACCATTCTGACATTCAAACCATTGAGTTTTTTGCTAGTAACGAAAACTGGGCTACGGAATCAGCACTCACTATACAGGAGATGTCATCAGAAAACTGACATAATTTATTGCAATCTAAAGTGACATCAAGATCATTTACATATAATATGAACTAAATAGAACCAAGTATTGAGCCCTGCGGCACACCTCTGACAACTGATGATAAGTTTGTTAGGGATTTTTCTTGAAGTATTAAATAATAATAATTTAATTGCAGATAATGACGTTAGCATAACATGCATATCAGTAATCTTATTCAATAACTGTTTCGTCAGTCTCGTTTCATCGCTCTAAGTGAATAGTTGTGTTTTATTGCAGTGTTTGTGCCGAATATTATAATGATATTCACGGTGAGTTATCCATGGTTGACCATTCCAGATATTATGTTATTTGAGTATTGCTACTGTTGTTATTGAGTATAATGTTGAGTATTAAGCGATTGAGCTGATGTGTTGCTATTCCTTTATACCTTTATTCCAGCGGTGACCTCCTGATATCTTTAGTGTTTTATCAGGAGGAGCCCAGCGATGGAGTGTTCCTAGAACTCACTACGGTGGGGGAACGATCAGCTAACTCCCAACGATGCACTGGTGTAATTCCAGGGCCAGCGGTGCCCTCTTGCCATCTTTAGTGTTTTATCAGGAGGTGCCCAGCGATGGAGTGTTCCTAGAACTCACTACGGTGGGGGAACGATCAGCTAACTCCCAACGATGCACTGGTGTAATTCCAGGGCCAGCGGTGCCCTCCTGCCATCTTTAGTGTTTTATCAGGAGGAGCCCAGCGATGGAGTGTTCCTAGAACTCACTACGGTGGGGGAACGATCAGCTAACTCTCAACGATGCACTGGTGTAATTCCAGGGCCAGCGGTGCCCTCTTGCCATCTTTAGTGTTTTATCAGGAGGTGTCCAGCGATGGAGTGTTCCTAGAACTCACTACGGTGGGGGAACGATCAGCTAACTCCCAACGATGCACTGGTGTAATTTCAGGGCCAGCGGTGCCCTCCTGCCATCTTTAGTGTTTCATCAGGAGGTGCCCAGCGATGGAGGGTTCCTAGAACTCACTACGGTGAAGGAACGATCAGCTAACTCCAAACGATGCACTGGTGTAAATCCATGGCCAGCGGTGACCTCCTGATATCTTTAGTGTTTTATTAGGAGGAGCCCAGCGATGGAGTGTTCCTGGAACTCACTAGAGTGGGGGAACGATCAGCTAACTCCCAACGATGCACTGGTGTAATTCCAGGGCCAGCGGTGCCCTCCTGCCATCTTTAGTGTTTTATCAGGAGGTGCCCAGCGATGGAGTGTTCCTAGAACTCACTACGGTGGGGGAACGATCAGCTAACTCTCAACGATGCACTGGTGTAATTCCAGGGCCAGCGGTGCCCTCTTGCCATCTTTAGTGTTTTATCAGGAGGTGTCCAGCGATGGAGTGTTCCTAGAACTCACTACGGTGGGGGAACGATCAGCTAACTCCCAACGATGCACTGGTGTAATTTCAGGGCCAGCGGTGCCCTCCTGCCATCTTTAGTGTTTCATCAGGAGGTGCCCAGCGATGGAGGGTTCCTAGAACTCACTACGGTGAAGGAACGATCAGCTAACTCCAAACGATGCACTGGTGTAAATCCATGGCCAGCGGTGACCTCCTGATATCTTTAGTGTTTTATTAGGAGGAGCCCAGCGATGGAGTGTTCCTGGAACTCACTAGAGTGGGGGAACGATCAGCTAACTCCCAACGATGCACTGGTGTAATTCCAGGGCCAGCGGTGCCCTCCTGCCATCTTTAGTGTTTTATCAGGAGGTGCCCAGCGATGGAGTGTTCCTAGAACTCACTACGGTAGGGGAACGATCAGCTAACTCCCAACGATGCACTGGTGTAATTCCAGGGCCAGCGGTGCCCTCCTGCCATCTTTAGTGTTTTATCAGGAGGTGCCCAGCGATGGAGTGTTCCTAGAACTCACTACGGTGGGGGAACGATCAGCTAGCTCCCAACGATGCACTGGTGTAATTCCAGGGCCAGCGGTGCCCTCCTGCCATCTTTAGTGTTTTATCAGGAGGTGCCCAGCGATGGAGTGTTCCTAGAACTCACTACGGTGGGGGAACGGTCAGCTAACTCCCAACGATGCACTGGTGTAAATCCAGGGCCAGCGGTGTCCACCTGCCATCTTTAGTGTTTTATCAGGAGGTGCCCAGCGTTTTGGTTGCATATCTTTGAGTGAGCAGGTGAAGACTGAGTTTCAACTTGGCTTCAACTCTTTCTTCTATGGCCTCGCAGATCACTTCACGAAAGTTTGCAAGTGTCGCAGATTCACATCCTCCGGATGTGAAGCGAGGTCTTTCCGCAGATTCACGCTTAGCGTGGAACGGAGCTCAGTTTCACATAAATGCCTGCGGGCAGCGTGGAGTGAGGTATTTTTCCTCTTTTTAAGTTGTTCTTCATACCAACTCCTGTTTTCTGAGGGTCGTTTGCGAGAATGATTATATTAGTGTTCTTTATTTCAGTCATGGATGCTTACTGAGTATGATTTACTCATATCTCTGTTTTCTTTTACAGACTTCCTGAACTTCATACATCTTGATTTGGAGACTCTATGATCTACATATTATTTAATGTAATAGTTAACAGACTTATTATTATGTAACAATATGTATGTATTTCATTTCTTTTGTGAATAAAGCTTATTTGATTCAACTTAACTGGAATTCTTAACAAGTTTGAATTTATTTTCATGATACTGTCATAATTTTGAATATTAACGTACTGTGTCCTTCCCGATAAAAAGAAGAGAACCATTTTTGAGCCGTGCCTCTAATTCCAAAATTATACAATTTGTTAAGGAGCAGTTCATGTTTTAGAGAGTCGAAAGCTTTACTCAAATAAAAAAAAATTCCTCCCACTGTTTTTTTTCTATCCAAACAACTCGCAACGAAATTGATATTATAAAATATGAATATTAGGTACGAATCCAAATTGGTGCTCTGACACAACTTCAAATCTATTCAAGAATGAGATTAGACGTGAGTATATTATTTTTTCGAATATTTTGCTAAATACTGATAACAATGAAATCGGACGATAATTATTTCTATCCATCTTTGAGCCCTTTTTGAAAATGGGTATAACTTTGGCAACTTTCAGTTTATCGGAAAAGAGATAAATTTATTATATTACTCAAGGGAAGCGTAATGTAAGGTTCAGCAATACGCAGCACAGAGCAGGGAATTTCATCAAAACCAGAAGAGTTTTTGCTGCAAATTTGACGAATTATTGAGGGCACCTCATGCACATCTGTGGGTGTCAAGTAAAAGCTATGATTTACAATGGTTGCACTTTCAGGACTGCTAGTGGCAGTATCCACGTTACTACTTATTTTACCAAAATGTTCACTAAACATATTTGCAATATTCTGCGGATTATTCTCAAGATTTCCAGATGAATTTTTCAATTGAAGATCTCGTTTGTTTATATTTTTATTGAACTCTTTGTTAATGACAGACCATATTGCTTTGGATTTGTTCTTAGATTTCAATATGAAATTTTCATTAGAATCTTTTCTTGTATCTAATAACAAATCACTGTATTGCCTCTTCCTGTTGAGGAAGTACTGATGAAGATTAGGAGAATCATGCTGAACACATATTTTATATAGATCGTGAAGTTTGTTACGTTCAGTTTTTATGTTGTCAGTGATCCATGATTATTTCGATTTTTGGGTGTGAAATTTGGTTACAGGATAAGCAGTATCAAAATAGTGCAAAAAATAATCATGAAATATATCGAATTTAGTATTAACATCATTTACATTTGGAATATCTTGCCAGGTTTCTGTACTAAGTAGATAACAAAAATAATTATTGTTTCTTTGACTAAAAATTCTTTTATAAACAGTTGATTTATCTGCAGGTGGGCAATAAGAAATAGTAACTACTTGACAGGAATGATCTGACAGAATAGAGTGTATTGTATGACCTTTGAGAACGTGACAATCAATATTTGAAAAGATATGGTCAACTTGAGACTTAGCTGAGCCAACCACTCTGCTATAACCTGATACACATGATACCATATCAAAAGAATTTGAAAGGTTATTTAACATAACATCTAGTAATGTGCTTGTGCATGGTACGTGCGTATTGTGAGTTGCTCCGTCTAAATCTATATTAGTTGTGGGATAAACATAGAATTATATACTAAAATCTATATCATTATTACTAAAACGTGAGTGCCTATTACTTTGAATAAAAATTTTTTGTGATACTCCTACTATAAGCGTTATATTTAAAAAATAAATTAAATAAGTGGCAGTTGGGATATTCACTCGTGAGCCAAAGTTTGTATCTTTCTATCTTTTTGCTTAATAATTAATTAATCCGTTTTATTCCTGATCATAAACATGACGTTGTGTCGTGAGTGTAGACGGAACTTGTCTAAGGTCAATCCAGGTGTCAAGTGTTTAGATTGTAAACAATCATATCATGCCGCATGTAAACAAATAAGTGCGGAGCAATTGAAGCTATTTTCCTCAAACTCTGTGGATTGGTATTGCTCGACATGTCGACCTGAAGGTCTTGACACTTCAATTGTCAGGGGCGAAGATCAAGATGAGCAAGATGAGCAGACAGCCAAGAACTTTGTTTCTACTACAGCAATGAAAGACTTTATGAATTCCTTTAAATCTCAGATTTTAAATGACTTCAATGAGAAATTTAACACTCTGATTACGTCCGTTACTTTTTGCTCCAACCAGCTCACTGATCTTGAATCAGAATTGAAATCAATGAAAGAAAAAATGAAGCATCTTGACTCACTTCAGCGCGAAAATGATTTAATGAAGCATAAAGTACTGGAGCTTGAGAGTAAAATTGAAAATATAGAACAATACTCACGCAAAAATAATATCGAAATACATGGAGTTCCCGAGAAAAATGATGAAAATGTACTCTCTTTAATCAGCTCAATCGGTGAAGTATTGGAAACTCCTATTAATGCCACTGACATTGATGATTGTCACCGAGTACCACATATTAATAAAAAATCTACCAAGCCTAAATCAATTATAGTAAAATTTCGATCTGCATTACTCAAAGAACGATTAATTGTTAATGGAAGGAAAAATCGCGATTTATTGACAAACTCATTAGGTTCACCTAACATAAGAATTTTTATAACAGAACACCTAACAGCTAAAAACAAAAATCTATTATATCTTACTCGCGACGCTTGTAAAATCTAAAATTACAAATATTGCTGGGTGAAGAATGGTAAAATATATGTGAGAAAATCTGAAAACGCGCGAATTCTATTAATTGATCAAGAAACTAAAATATCTTCACTAATCATCTGATTACTGGATTAATTATTTCATTCAAACTCTAATACTCGTATATCGTTAACATGAAACTTTATTATCAAAATACTCGAGGTCTAAAATCCAAAACCATTGACTTTTATAATAATGTTCTATCAACATCTTATGACATCATTTGTTTGACTGAAACGTGGTTGGATAGCAGTATATTCAGTTCGCAACTATTCAATAACAATTTTACATTGTTTCGAAAAGACCGCAACTTTATCGCCACCAACAAAACTCGCGGTGGAGGTGCATGCATAGCGGTCAAATCATCAATTAAGTGCAGAAGAATGACTCAATGGGAAACTGAATGTGAAGAAATTTGGATACGAATTGAACTTTTTGAAAGTGATATTAAATATTTAAACCTTTGTGTCGTGTATTGCCCTCCTGACTGTACATACGAATATTTCGTGGCACATCTTGATAATGCGAGCTCCGTAATTAATTCTACAGATTTATTCTCCAGAACATTAATTGTTGGTGACTTCAACTTGCCTACCATTCGCTGGACACCCGATGACGTTGAAATTCTCCAATGGACTAGATCATCGACTGCACTCATTGATAATATGTCACTGTCAGGTTTGACACAATCCAATTTTGTACTCAATCAGAACGATAGAGTGTTAGATCTAGTATTGTCTAACTTTGATTTAAATGTTACTTCAGCCTTGGAGCCTCTATCTAAAATTGATAATTATCATCATCCTTTAGAGATTATTTTTGAAATTAAAACATGTAAAAGCTTAAATATTGTGAGAGCAAATTCCAAATTTAAATTCAAAAATGGTGACTATTTTGCGATAAATGCAATACTGGAATCTATTGAATGGTCAACTCTTTTGTGTAACTTGAACATTAATAATGCAGTATCTTTTTTCTACGACATTTTATAGGACATTATCTCTTTATATGTACCTAAAATTTATATTAAAACCAGTACCTTCCCTACTTGGTATACTAAGGACCTAATTAAAATGATCAAAGAAAAAGACAAGTATAGAAAGAAGTATAGAAAATATGGTAGGCCATACGACTATGAAACTTTCGCCTTATTGAGACGTAGAGTTAACGACTTGCAAACTAAATGTTACAGATCCTATATTACTAATATCGAAAATAATATATCAAATAATATTAAACAGTTCTGGGATTTCGCTAAGTCTAGAAAGAAGAGTAACACATTTCCTAATGAAATGTTCTATAATAATATGACTGCTTCTGATGGAAATAGTATAAGTAATCTATTTGCTGGTTACTTTCAGTCAGTTTACAGTTCCGACGAGCCTGATAATTTCACATTTAATCCGGATTTCCTTAAGAATTCTGGTACTTTTTCACATTTTACCACAAACACTGAGAAAGTATTCAACTTATTGCTTGCTTTGGATATTCGCAAAGGTCCAGGTCCCGATGGTTTACCACCATTATTCATTAAAAATTCTGCTAGAGGCTTAGCTTATCCTCTTATGCTCTTATTTAATAAATCAATTATTGAAGGATGTTTCCCTGATGAATGGAAAATTGCACATGTTACGCCAATTTTTAAATCGGGTAATGCTGATAATGTTTGTAATTATAGACCTATATCGATACTTTCTTCGTTCTCTAAGATTTTCGAGCAAATAATACACGAACAAGTGCTCAATCATGTCAAATGCCATATTATTCCAGAACAACACGGTTTTCTTCCAAACAGATCAACAGTTACTAATCTAGCGGATTTTGTGTCCTTTCTTCAAAATGCAGTATCTAGAAAAAAATTAATCGATACAATATATTTGGACTTTTGCAAAGCGTTTGACAAAGTTAATCATACAATTTTACTGACTAAACTTGAAGGATATGGCATTAAAAGAGATTTATTACGTTGGTTCTTCTCTTATGTACTAAACAGAACTCAGTTTGTTGTCTTAAATGGTTTCAAATCTGCTGAAATAGTGTGCACATCTGGAATTCCTCAAGGCTCAGTCCTAGGACCCTTGCTATTCATTTTATTTATCAATGATATATGTTACAAATTGCAATCAAACGTATCTCTATTTGCAGATGACTTAAAACTCTATAGAATAATAGAAAACCAAACTGATTCTAATATTCTCCAGGAAGATTTGAATTTAATTGAAAAATGGTGTGATTGGAACTTGATGTCACTAAATATGCAGAAATGCTGCGTAATCTCATTTCACAACAGAATCAGACCGTCGTTTCACGATTATGTCCTGGGGAATACGTCTTTAATAAGAACGGACATAGTATCTGATCTGGGGGTCATACTCGACAGTTGTTTGTCTTTCAGGCCTCACATTGAAAATATTTGTAAAAAGGCGTGTTCTTTAATGGGTTTTATATTTCGTATAGCAACGCATTTCAACAACATGCTTTCTTTCAAAATTCTTTATTTCACTCTTGTAAGACCCATTCTCGAATATGCCTCGGTTATTTGGTCACCTTTTTATCAAATTCATATAAATCGAGTTGAATCAGTTCAGCGTAAATTCACTAAACTGCTTATGTTCAAACTGCATCTACCCTATAGTAGCTATGATGAAAGATTACTTATGCTCAACATACATTCTTTGTCCAAACGGCGTGTCATCTACGATATGATGTTCTTATACAAACTGTTAAATGCCAAAATTGACTGCTCCAATCTGTTACTCAAGCTACACTTCTATATTCCTTCCCGAATATCGCGTAGTCAGAAAATGTTCGCAGTTGTTACGTATAACAACAACATTGGTTATTATTCTTTATATAATAGAATTATGAGATGTTATTATAGAAAACATTCTAACACTCGTATTGATGTGTTCTCACAAAGTCAATCTTCCTTTAAAAGATGTGTAACAAATACTGCTTAATCACATTCTCTATTATTAATTATTTGGTATTTCCTTTCGTCTTTCTCTTATATCCACCTCCCGAATACTATTATTAAGCTTTCCAACTCTCAATACATTCGTACTATAACTTTTATGTATACATTATTGTAAGTATGTAATTGGGCTATATGCCTGTATACTTATGTTATAAATAAATGAATAAATAAATAAATAAATAAATAAATATCAAAATTATGGTTAGATTTCATGCCGTCAATATTAAGATCACCACAAACAAATACAAAATTATTGAAACAAAGTTCATATAAGAGATCCGATAAACAATTAAAAAACAGTTCAATATCTGCTGATGGTGATCTGTACAAACTTACAATTATACATTCAAAATTATTGAAATTACATTGTATACAACAGTATTCGAAATGCTGTTCATTTACAGAAACACTTGAAGTGATAGCAACAGTGGTGATACTTGATTGGATGTAGATGGCAGTACCAACGCCCCCTATATCTGATCTAGGGCCGGTATTTCAGTCCTCGATTTAACTTAAGCGGAGCTTAATTACCTTAGTAACAATTGTTCTAACAATAATTACTATTGAAATTAAGCTATGTTTAAGGTAAACCATGGACTGAAATACTGGACCCTACAGTAATAACTAGCTAAACTAAAATTGTCAAATTGGTAGTTCTCAATTTCGTGAAGGTTTAACCAATGCTCAGTTAAACAAATAATATTTAGAGAGAGAGAATGTGATCTTGTAGAAAAACTTCCAATTCACTACTTTTATTACGTAAACTACGAATATTTATATTGAAGATTTCAATTTGTTGTGGGGATCTCACGGAGAATTGTTTTTCGTTGGTGGATTGCCTAAAAAATTACTCCCAGTCAGAACTTTTTTCATGTAGAATTTATTTATCAGAATGCCCACAGGCCAGTTGATAGGATTTATTATAATGTCGTGATACGAGACAGGTAGACTTATTTTAAATGAAGCGTATGTATTGTATTTGGGTTTCAATTGATCACAAACATAATTCTTGATATTAAGAGATTTCAAATGGTCTTCAATATGTTGGACTGTAACTTCTGCTGCAAAGCGCGACACAAAAATGTGCTCTATTCTAGGAGCCGCTGTTAATTTCACATTATGTATTTTTTCAGAGCCTGTACCATAAATAATATTCCGTTTTCTAGTATTTCTCCTGCTTTCCACAATGGTGAACTGGTTATCTGTTGCTTGGCAAATTTTCCTCGTTTGTTACAACATTGTTAGTAATAACCGTTGATGACTTTTTTCTGGGTTTTTTCGCAATATTATGATCAATAATAATTGGTACTGGACACGGTACAAGACATAGTACTGGATCAATGTTCATTTTGACTTGTTGCAATGAACAACTATCGACATCTATTGACTTATTTTTGATATTACTTTCTTTGTTTACAGTCGGTAAGCTTGCTACTACTTGATCATTAACATTGCAAAGAGAAGAATATAAATTTGTACTGACCGTTTTGACTGCCAAGGTCGAATTTATTGTTGACAAGTTGGTGTTGACATCATTTAGATCTTGTTTTAAGAGTTTCAGCTCATTTTTTAAATCCAAAATTATATCTGCTTGCTTTTTAAAAATTTCTAGATAATCACTCAGAATAGATTGAACACTTTCATTTGATTCACTTGAAGAATCACTTGACTTAACTTTAAGACACTTTGCACGAAACCAAACTATATTTGTATTCCCAAGTATGCAGTTGTATTCACTTTTTTTGACAGCTGCACAGGTCATATGATAAACTTGATTACATTTCCCGGCACAAGAAACAGATAAATCATCACTTATATTCACTTTTGTTCTACACTCTTCACAAATAGGTCCTTCATCGGCCATTTTGCATAAATGATTACATGAATATGATTTTTCATGGATTTGAACAAATTCTATTCATTATTGTTGCAGCATCTCTCAAGTCCTAAAGAAACTTCACTCCCAACAGAAATATTTCAGGATTCAGGAAACAAAATGTGCGGAACTCAGTGCAAATTTATTAAAAATTCAAATTGTATTGCTCAAAATAAGATAAATTACAGAAATATTGATGTCCAGTGTAATTTAGGCAACTATGGAAGAACGAAAAACACAACAAATCAATACTTAAAAATTTCACTAGAATGAACATCAAACTTTTTAATGTTCATTACTTGCGTCCAGAATGTATTGTATAATGAATAGCTTTTACAAATAAACGATGTGCCATGTAAAATCTGATGAAAATCTTTCATTCCAAGCTATGTGTCTGGAATGTTTTTACCACTACATCAAACTAATTCAGAAAAATATCAGATAACTTAATATAGGAATTATATTTATAGGATTTTTCACACAAAAATTAAAGATTTCAATACAGATAAACATATACAATTGATATATATATATATATATATACATATATATATAAACAGATATTTGTGGGTGCGGCAGTCAACATTTGGGCTTAATAAAACACTCTTGTTAATTTGTCTAGCTTTCGGCTGTATTTTCAGCCTTCTTCAAGGACACTATAAATACAAAGTTAAAATTTAGAAAAACATGTTTCTCTTTCAGTTAACAAAGTTTTCTACTTACATTAAATAAGATTAATAATAAGAGTCGTAACATTCATAAAATTTTTTTTGAATAGACAAACATTTTGATGAGCACATGTTTGGTGTTCACCAATAATAAATATATCACAATAAACGTAAATTTCGATAAATAATTTGAGTGTTCATCTCAGTTAACTGGTTTTTAAAATATATTGCACATTATTTTTAATTTAATATAAAAGTTTTTGAAATTTTATGTGAAGAAGCAAAGTTTTTTATGACAGGCTGTGCGGCCATTTTTGGAAGACCAGATGTTGGCTGTAGCCACCACTTACGATTGACGCCGATACAACAACCAAAATTCCCCAGAAGGAGAAAAAGTAACTAGAATAGTTACTTAATTAATTTAAAGTAAACAAACAATGAATATTCTAAAAATAAATTTTAATTGCGTTTATCTCAAGTTTGAGATGGTCCATCGACTTAAAATTTCAAGGATAATTGAATAATAATATTGTCAATGAGTATACAAAAATTTGGAATATTCTGATACTATGGCTATAGCACGACAACTACCTTAAGATGCTACAGCAATTTCAAATGCTAAATTCCAGTATCCTACGGCTGATCATTCTGGATTTATGCGGAAAATTTAAAAAAAGTCTTGAGTAAATTGCACTTCGGGCTCAGCCGATCGCAATCATAATGCAAGATGTACGATAAGAAAATTTCAATATGCTATAGCTAATCATTCTAGATTTATGTGAAAAATTCAAAAAAAGTTTGAAGTAAAGTGCACTTCTGGCTTGGCCGATTCATACAAAAATAGCAGATGACCATTCTAATACAACATCAAGTTCAAATATTGAATTTCAACATCCTACGGTTGATCATTCTGGATTTATAAGAAAAATTCGAAAAAAGTTTCAGGTAAAGTGCACTTCCGGTACAAACGATTGGAACCATAATGCAAGGTGCACAACTAGACCCTATACCAGTCTTAAATACAAAATTTCAACATTATATGTTCAAACAGTTTTGAGATTTGCGAGTTTGAGAATGCTTTTTATCTATGGAAGTTATAATAATTTACTGTTCCTGTGCATCTTTTTTTGACCAAACTTTGATCACTTTCTTTCAGTGATATTCTTCCTGTAACTATATCGAACCCTGTCAACTTCTCAATCACTTTTTCAGATGGAAACTTCTTCTCCATTTCTATGTTTCTTGAAACTTTCTTTACGTAATTTTATTGATCAATATTTTTATTCCTCTAAAAGTTATTTTTATGATTGAAGGGTTCTGGGCCCATAACCTGTTCTATTTAAATCTTTATCTTTATACAGGAAATAATACACCATTCAACTTTAACTTTGATTTTATTTTCTATATTCTTAAGCATATCCTCACAGATTGACATATTTATTTTCACACAGGATAGGCCTTGCCTATTTTCAAATTTCGACGAAAGCGCCGCATATTATTCAAAAATCACATGTTCGAAGTGTGATGTCACCTGTCAATGTTTTGAAATATGTCAATGTGCTTTAAAATCAAAATAAAACCCATGACGTACTATCTCTATTCCTATTTATAATATTGTATTTAATTTATGACAACATTTGTATACAAAAATATTCTAGAATCCATCAACCATAGTCATTATTATTTTTTATTGTTTATGTGACTCATCTAAAAGTAATAAATTAGTTAGATTCATAATATATTATATACGTACAGAATTTGAGCGAAATCCTTAAGGGAAAGAGATTTTCTCATCTTGTTTAACTTCAAAACAACTCTTGATTTTTGAGAAGGAAAAATATGAAGCAAAAATTTGATACTTTCAGTGAAGGATTCTAAGACGAATTTATGTGACTGTTCAGTCAATGAAAAAACTTATCTATGTTGTATTTACTGAGTTTCTTTGAAATTATAATATTTAACTACTCTTAAAGATGGTTGATACTGAGAATTGAATGATATCTGATACATTTTTATAGATTATTGCATGAAATTACACTCGTTTAACTGTTGTTATCTACATTTCTCTTTGTTTCGTGCCATAATCTCTTCCCGGAGACCTGGCTGTTTGCTTTAGTGTTAATACATTCAAGAACACAACAACTTCTAAGTGAATGATTTATAGTCATGATTATCGAATAATATGACAAAAAATGACGTTTGACAGTTTGACGTATTTGACGGCACACTTCACAGATGTAAAATTTAACCGATAGAGGATACGCAATGGGCGTATTAGTTGTTTCGTACGTGAACATAACATAAAGTTGAATTTATCTCAACTTTACGTTTTCGTTACGTAGCTCTTATGTCAATACAATACATAAACATAAGAAATACGTAAGCGTATTGTGAACACGGGCATTGAAATACAATAGTTCAACTTTACGTTTATGTTCACGGTTACGAACGGAAACGACTGCAACACTAGACAATACAGATGTAGAAACTGCAAACATAGAAAATACAGCAGTAGAATATTAAAAATCTAGAAAATACATCACCAGAAATTGCAAACACAAGAAAGTACAACACGAGAAAGTACAAATGTAGGAAATGTACGAGGGACTTAGAACTAAGGGGCGGGGCTACTTATATTTCAACCTTTGAGAAATAGATGTCATGTCAACGTTAACTATATTAACTTCAAATCACGAAGGAGAATAATAGAGGAGCGGACACTCAGTTGGAAAACGTGAAGCCTAAAATGTAATGCGGCAGCTGTGACAGTGATAGTGAGAGCGGGCCCAGCTTTGCGTGCGTCATATGCAGAAATAAGATTATATCTCAATTATTTTCAATAAAGTACAATTGCCAGATAGATTTCTCATTTTCATAACGTTTAATACTACATTATTTATTAAATGAAAGGGAAAAGTATGTACCTATTCCTATGTCCAAGATGGCCGTAGGAAATTAAGAAAAGGTAATGTTTCTTCACTATTTGGTAGCAAAAACTTAATGTACTTCTGATTGACTTAGTATTGGAATATCCTACCTTGAAAGTGAAGATCCAGGCTAGCAATTAATAAGGGCATTGGAAATATTTTACTTGAAAAATAGGAAATGGGTGCCACTCCCAGGAAATGAGCAAAGGAGAAAAAGGTGTTATTCTGGGAGACAATAGCGACCGCAAAAAAGAAATAAAGCATAGACGTCGAAATCAATTATGAACAAAATTATTATTAATTTAAGGCAAATAATTCCAAAAATTATAATTAAAAAAATTTGGTAACTCACAAAAAAGATTAAAGCTATAATACAAAAATATCTCACTTCAACAGCCAAAAGGGAACTGGAAAGCATGTCACAGACGTTCAAAATTACGTAACAGAAACTAGCTAAATATCCTCTTCAGGCGGAACTCAAGACTAGTATCGACAGAGAAGGTAGATGACGAATTGTTAGCCACAAAAACAACGTCAGACAAGAACGTTCCCTGAATTAAATAAAGTTGATCTTGCGTCTTATAGGGCTTTGATAAATACCCAACGGTCCTTGAAGGTGTTAAGGTTGGCCGTGCACCTAGTAATCAACTTCGGGACGTATCAATGTTCTTCTTAATTTCGTAGACGTTTTAATGTTCTTCTTAACGTAAAGTTGGCCAGAAACTAGTCCCAAGTGGCCACAGGTTTCTAAGAACCCCAGCAGTTTACACTGAAAACAAATAACCCAACTAGTATTCAGTTCAACAGAAACAGGAGAATCCTATAAAAAAAAAATTGGAGAGCTCTCTTCAAACGTGAAGCGTTAAACTTGAATAAATGAATTTAGATTCATATTGGAAAACGTATTACGTAAAATTAGAATTCTAAGCTTAAAATGACAAAAATTCTACGTAAGCCTAGCTCAGACTCAGGGAAATAATAGCATTGTTCATGAAATACTTTCGAAACTTAGCATGCGTTGACTCCACTTTATTGTTTCGGACAGTTTCGTACAGTTAACGTAAAGCAATATTGTTAGAGCGTATTTCCAATGTTGAATACAAGTGTTTTATTAATATAAAGGGATAATTGGTATTATAAAAGGTTGTAGCTGAGCTGAGTTAATTATAGGAGATCGGAAAGGCAGGAAAGGAGCTACAAAACGGTGTTGTTTTAGAATATGTCAAAGTGACAGTCGTTCAAAATCATTACGAGAAAATAGTATGTACTATTTACTTCACATATCGACAGAATAAAGCACAAACTTCTTGTGAAGTACACATAAACAATTGTTCTGAATGTGTAAAATGAGATTCGTGCGGATAAAATCATATCGACGTGAAGATTTCAAACTCTGGATCGCGTAACAAAGGACACATATAATTTTTCTCTTGGTTTTTATGGTGGCACTGGATCCACAAAAGCAAAACCAAACCGAATATCAATAAAAGAATTAAAACTAGGATATTTTCTATCATACCAAGATTGTACATTTTACACTTTGCGGATACACAATCGCTTGACGTTTGCTATAAATACACATATATGACAGAGCTGTCATATATTTTAATTTGTAATAATTGATGACAAAATTAATAATGTGATAATTTCGAGGGTATATATAATACAAGAATAAGGAATACAAAAAATAATACTAACCTCATCACTAATTCTTCTTTGTTACCACTCTATTTCTGCCCGTGGCGTTTCAACCACCGTTTCAATTGAAGGCAAAAATGTTTCTCTAATTTACCATACAACAATTTCACCTCATCAATCATTTATTCATTCAATATAATACTGAAAAACATCTTTGGCCCTATTATTGCTGCTTATTGAGACGAAACTGTCCGAAACAATATAGTAAAGTCAACGCATGCTAAGTTTCAAAACTATTTCATGAACAATGCTATTGGGTGAAATGAGGCTAGCTTCAGCAAAAAAAAAATACAATGAAATATAGGTGAAGAAATAAATAGTAGGGCGCCACGTAGCTGAACTTATTTTTCCCAAAGTACTCAACCACGAAAATACCTGAAACTAAGGTGTTGAAAGGAATAATTGGGAAACAGGAGAATAGGTGTTAATATTCTGTTCGTCAGCGTCAATCTGGTTGCTGACTCCCAAATAATTTTATATAACTCAAACAGCAACTCACCTCGAGCTTACTGAGAAAAATTACGCTCTCTTCCACACTGCTAAAAAGAAAAGTGTGGGCAATTTTCATTCAATAAAAAAAAGGTATTCACCCAAAATAAATTAATATAATTAAATAAGTAATTTCAACAACGCACCTAGTAGTGCAAAATAAAATAAACGAATGAAAGTGCTTGAAATAAACTATTTCAAATTACGCGCCTAAATAGCGCAAAAAACAAATAAATGAGAGTAAATAGTAGGCCTTACAATGATCTACGCCTAAGTAGCGCAAAAAAAAAATTAAAATAAATGAATGTAAATAAGCTAGATTAGAGCCCTCGATGTTGTACAAAAATACAAAAAAGTAAATGAAAATGCGGAGCAATTCGCGCGTACGTCTATGAGTATACAAAAAAAAGACAACAACGATAAATTTGGCCCTTCTTCAATCGAAACGAGTTCACAGCGAAGTATACTACATAAGCGTAGAAAGAAAACAGACTACTTCGTCAACTGACCCTATACAATTTACAAAATAACAGCGTGGTCCAAATGACCACGCAAAAAAAAACAGAAAGCAAAAGTAAATTGAATTCAGCCTTGTAGGGCGGCTTGGCCACCCAAAGTGAATGAGTAATAATAAAAAAAAAAAAAATATCGGCAGTCCGAATAAGAAAAAAAAAACAAAACCACGAACGTAATGCCACTAAGCTGTCACTTCCGGTTGGTTGCTTGAGCTCGTTGACCTCTATTGGTCTGTCATATCAAGATGGACGCCTCAAACAGATATTTCCCGGTCCGGACTGGCTCAGGAAATCTGGTGACGTCACACCAGGGTCAAAGGTTGGAAAAGAGGGTATCAGGCACTCCGTAGCCGAGATGTTGGTTGAAGTAGTTCAACTACTCACGCAGATGGTCGATGCAAAGAAAGCGATAAATTACACGAAAAATTCATAATCCTCCAACAATGGAGATGCTTGCGGAACAACACAAAACTGCACCAAATGCCAAAAAATGTTCCGCGAAGCAAAGAAAAGCTAGTTTTTATCCCTCCTAGAGGACTGCGCAAGGCAATATACAAAAAGCGATTCTCAAAAATTTCAATGAACAAAAGTACTATGGTAGTTGAAGACCAACAGTAGACTGACGACTTCAGTTAAGTCAATTCCGGACGACCGGACTTAATTAGGAAAAAATCGTTTTTCATTAAAACCAAAAAAAACTACCCGACTGGCTGACGCTAAATAAATAGAAGGAAGGAAATAGACAGACAAACCTGGCGGAAAGTGACTTAAGGTTGAACGCCTACTACCACGAAAGTCATAATAGAATCTATTTCTTTTCTCAACTAAAATCAGAAATGTGGATATGTGAATTAATAACTTAAATTTAAGATGTTACTCAAGATAACTTATGATTGAATTCATCTCATTGTTCATTTCCTAAAAACATCAAATAAATCTCTTTTGACTTGTGTATTTTTTCGCAAGAAAAGAGCTGGCAACAATGCAGCTAACCCAAGCACATGTTTGTTGTCCTTCGAAGTGTTCAATTCAATGTCATTCATAAATTGAAGAACTGAATAATAAAACACCTCAATTTAGATATAACGGACGATTTGCAAAGGAAATAATCATAACATGGAAGAAAAGTATGAGTGAGTTTTTGCAGAAAAAACATTTAAAATGTAGGAGCTTCAATTTATAAAATCAGTAATAACGTTAGGATTTGAATACTAGCGCGTTTTTTATCCGACGTCGCCAAGCAAGATACGTCATTCGATTTCAAGTATGGCTGACAAATATTTTCGTTAATTTCTGATCATTCAGATTCAAATATTTACAAAACTGCACGTCAGAATCTCTCGTCATAGTTTTGAGGTGATCTACGAGAATTGGCAAAGGTAAATAATAGTTTTTTTTTATTTCTATATCCCGAATTGTGGTTGAATAAGATGAAAAATATGCGTTTCATGTAGCATAACAGATGAGTTTCCATTGACTACTTGTTAAATATTCAGTTTAGAAAAATTTATTACATTAAAACTATACGTCAGATCTTTCTCAAAAAATTAGATTAAATGTGTTTTATTCGATTGAAATATACAAAAAAAAACCAATTTCCCATATCTACCTTACTCTAATGATCGTATTACCTTAAGTATCGACAAAGTAAGAAGAAAGTAGGAGAGAAAGGGGAAGACGAATTGAGCGGGAACGAAATGAATTCAAACATTCTCTAGGCACTGTCGTTACCGCGCAAGCGCCTGCGACGGTCGCAGAAGATCCGCGCGATGAATTTACAATCAAAACAAAAACACATGTTTATTAATTAAAATTGACCTCGAAATCTATGGCAAACTATTTAAAATAAAATGTAAGTAATAAAAAAATTATAAATCAAACTAAGTTATACTAATTCTATATTTTCAGGATTGAAGCGACTACTAAATAAAACAAAAATAATATATTGAACTGGAAAAATAACAATTGAACTGAAATAAAAAATTGAACGTAACAAACGAATAAACTGTAATTTTTATGAAAATAAAAAAAAATGATCAGTGAAGTTATTCATTTGCCTAACTTTAAATTGTGCACTAGAAATTTAGAAAGTAAAAAAAAAACTACGCTAAGCACTAAAGAGAAGAAAAACAAAGAAAATACAAAGTCTAGCAAGACAAGAAAAAAGATTATTAGCGACGAGTCGATAAATTCACGAACGTGGTTCGTTACTAAAAGAATTGGATCAATCTTCACAAACTCGTAGGATTTTTCAGCTTAAAAACGGAAACTAAAGCCCACAACAAAATATTTTAAGCTTTGGAAACCAAAAACTACACAAACAACTTAAGAAACTAAACTACGAGTAGTTGAATGACAAATCCGCAACGCGTTGGATCAAAAATATAGTTAAATTATGTATTATCAACCAATTTTACTCATCATTCATACATCGAACATACTTAGGTGAGGAAAGGTACAGGGAGGAACGAAGATAGCCTCAAATCCCGTAGGTTTTTTTTTACTCCGAATGTATATGTAAAATTTAGAACAAAAATATTAATTTAGCATAAAAGTTTCAAGGTTGTGAAAAAAATTCTGAACACAAAAAACTAACAGAGAATTGAGGACGAAAGAGATAAATTTGGAAATCAAAAGGTTAACCAGCGAGTCGCCTTCAAACAAAATCACTAGCAAAAATTATACTAAATTTGGAATAACGTGAACAAATGATAAAAAAAATACTTACCTGATCATAACACTGATTTGAATAAAATGAAATAACCACAAAATTCAAAACAACTAGAAAAATTACAAGACTGCTCAAAACCAATCCGTCTGCAACAACAGCCCAGGAACGAAAGAGAGCGAAGAAGACGCGCATGCTCCCTAAACTAGCGCCCTTCAATCAAAAATTATTAGCAAGTACTAGTTTACAAAATTAGTGCATATTTGTTATACAGATGGCGACATAGGTATGGAATGAGAAAAAAATTGTACAAAGAAAACGTAAGACGAAATCTAGTTTTATGTGATTTCTCAGATGAATTCTTCCCAGACGATATTGCGGATGCGGTTTCAAATTGCTCAGTCAACGACAAATTAGCTTCTTCGTTGACTAATCTAGCTGTTAGATTTTCCAGCGTTTGTCTGTCTTTACTAAATGACAACCATGCTTGTCAAAAATTTCGGAATTTCGGTGGTAAGGTGCTAGTAATTTTTGTCATTATTGCCGCATCACTAACTGCTTCACCAATGACCCTCAACTTCTTTGCTAGCCCAAGTAACAATGACGGACCGTCGACCAAAATGTCACGTCGCATTTTGGTCATATTGAAGTCATAATGTGACCGTCATATTTGGACGTCATAATGACGTTGAACTGACGTCACATATCAAGTCAAATTGTGGTCATAAGTTGACGTCAAAGAAATAACGTCATATGATGTTGAAGTGACGTTATAATTTAATGTTATGTTTCAGCGTTTTAGGAAATCATACTTATTCGCTATACGATTCTTTAGTCATATTTTTTTTAGTCAGTGTAGGTACTTCTCAAGTAACCTTAACTGAAAATCAACATTATTTATTGGTTGTATGAACGTCTTATCTAGACGTCATTTTGTTACCTTAAATGTATGTAGAATCGACGTTTTTATATACGTACATTATTATGTAATTTAGTTTAAAATTACAATGGCATTCATATTATGTATTTTGAAAGTTATTAACAAACAGACTGAGAAAAAAAATATGAAAAAAAAAATTCTTGCTATTTTTAACCTATTTAAATGTTAAAAAGTGATTTTTTTTAAATTTTATTTGAAAGAACCTTCGTATTCTTTTGTAAAAAATATTATAATTTTTCTTGATTGATAAATAATTTTCCGGAGGTTACAGAAATAGACTTCCGCCTACAAAATTATTGATTCTTATTCTCCAAATTTTTATTAACAAAAAAAATGATTGAAAAATTAAAAAAATTGAATGAAATTTTTTTTGCTAATTGTTATGAACAGATGCTTTGTGATATAACTTCAAACAAGGTATTTATTAAATCACACACACAAAAATACAATAAGTAATAATGGGAATGATAATATAATTCAACAGCAAGTCTGTCACTTTAGCTTTTGTTTATCTAACTGACTTTCTTCGCTCGCGCGACACCTACATCGGACTAGCCTTTAGCCGAGTACACAACATTCCTTCCCCTCACAAGTTGAGACGATTCACGAGCCTAGTAATACGGCCCGAACGGCGAGGTTCTTGTGTTTGTTTTTCATAATCGTTTTCCGGCTGTTTCTCTGTTATTTCTGACAGATTGTCATCTTCCATTGCCGAACCCAATGCTTCTGTATGGGCTTGCCGTGAAGACCACGCGTGGTGTTCTTCTTCAAGTAGATCCTCAATCCTCGAATTTACCAGCTCGGTTACTGGTGTTGCGTTTTTGGCTCGAGTGTTTAATTGACTCGGTGATTGAACCATAGACTCCGGTATCGATTCGACGGTGGCGGTAGCCACCGGTTTCCGGATGATCTGATCTAAGTGACGTTTTGTTTGGTCGCCATCAGCTGTTCTGATTGTAAAGTTCCGCGGGCCATTGATTTCTTCAATCTTCCCAGACTCCCATTCAGGGCCTCTGCCAAAGTTTCGATATAATATGTCATCGGACACTCAGAGTTTTCTGTTCTGCGGCACGGGCTTTTCTTCTCCTTTCCCTTCGCAGTTTTGGCTCGTATCAGGGTGGAATTTGTCCAAAAGCGTGCGCAGTCGTCTTCCCATCAGTAGCTCCGCCGGTGATTTTCCCGTTGTAGCACACGGTGTAGATCTTAGTGCCAATAAGATGTTTGCCAATTCTACTTGCCACTTTTGAGCAGGTATTTTCTTTAGCTGGTGTTTCAGTGTCTGAACCATTCTTTCCGCTAGTCCATTTGATGCGGGATGGTACGGTGCTGTTTGGATGAACTTTATTCCGAGCCTGTGAAGATAGTCTTTTACCTCAGCTGCCACAAAACCCGTACCGTGGTCGGATATGACTACGTCTGGGATACCATGAGTTGCAAACGCTTCTCTGAAACATTTTATCACGGTGTCGGCTGACATTGAACCTCCAGTCTCTTTGACCTCCGGCCACTTGGAATGAGCGTCAACCATGACTAAGTATGTATGTCCCATGGTGGGCCCCGCAAAATCGACGTGAATGCGTGACCAGGGTTTCCTAGGCGGTGCCCAGCTTACCGGATCTGCTTTTCGGGGTTCTTCTCTCGTCTGCACACACGCTGCGCAGTTACCGATCATTTCTTCGATGTCTTTATCCAACGCCGGCCACCAGACATAGCTGCGAGCGATAGCCTTCGTTCTATTTATACCTTGGTGTACTTTATGAAGAAGCCCTAGTACTGTAGCTCGCAAAACTTTCGGAATAATCACACGATTACCCCAAAGCACACGGCCTTTCAGCACCGATAGAGTTCGATGCTTCCACGGTATGTAATCTGGATCATTTGGAAGTTCTTCAATAGTTCCGTGAAGGATTGCTCTTCGAACTGATCTTTTAACGTCGCTTGTTTGATGTTTTCAGCTGTCAAAGGTGACCCTGTCAGTGCTTCTTCGAGCAGAAACACGTCTGCCGGTTCCGGAAAAATTTCTTCCTCGTCTGGCAATGGAAATCTGCTGCACGCATCCGCGTTCGCATGTTTTTTCCCAGGCCTGTAGTTCAAAACGAAGTTGTAGCTGCCCAAAACCAAATTCCATCTGAGCATTCGAGGCGATAATGTTTCTGGCATAGCTTTTCCTTGTTGTAGTAATCCCAAAAGCTGCTTGTGGTCTGTCAGGATGGTTACAGGACGTCCCCAAATGAATCTGTGGAATTTTTTAAGTCCAAACATTATAGCCAGAGCCTCCTTGTCGATTTGGGCGTAGTTTTTTTCGCTCGTCTGCAAAGTCCTTGAGCCAAACGCAATCGGTGCTTCTGATCCATCTGGTAGCTTGTGAGATAGCACTGCTCCCACGCCGTAAGGTGATGCGTCGCACGCCAACAACAGAGGCAATGTTTGATCGTAATGCGTCAGCACTCTGTCCGTCGTTAGCAACTCCTTACACTGCCGGAAAGCTTGTTCTTGTTTTGATCCCCACTCCCAAACTGACAGTAGTTCGTAGAGATGTCCTGCGACCGAGGCTTTATTTGGCATTAATCGTTCATAAAAATTCATCAGGCCCAAAAACGACTCTAGTTCTGTTTTATTTTTTGGCGGTGCCGCTTCTTTTATTGCTCGAACCTTCTCGTCCGTAGGGTGTACTCCCTCGGCGTCAATCCTAAACCCTAGGAATTTGACAGAGTGTCTTGCAAATGCACATTTATTTCTATTAATGCGTAGACCCACCTCTTCGAAGCGCTTCAACATTTCTTGTACTCTTTGCCAGTGTTCTTCCATCGACCTTCCCATGATTAGGATGTCGTCTAAGTAAACGATGATTCCTTCAAATCCTCCGAGGATGGTTTCCATAAGTCTTTGGAAACAAGCATGGGCTGACGAAATTCTGAACGGAAGTCTTTTGACTTGAAACAAGCCTTTGGTGGTGTTCAGTGTTGGGATCTTTGACGACTCCTCGTCCACCCGTACCTGAGTATACGCCCGGTCTAAATCAAGTTTGGTGAAGATTTTTCCTCCAGCCAATACCGCCAGACCCTCCGTTATCGTCGGCAGAGGATAGACATCTGTTTTGATAACGGTATTTACCGTGCTCTTGTAGTCGCCACAGATACGGATGTCTCCGTTCCGCTTTAGCACCGGGACTATGGGTGTTGCCCAGTCAGATTGATTTACCTGTTCCAATACGCCTTCCTTTACCATTCGTGTTAGTTCTGCCTCAACTTTCGCTTGCAAAGCCAGTGGAACCACACGGTGTCTTCTGAAAATTGGTCTTGATCCCTCGTCCAACACGATCTTGATGGGTGTTCCTCTGTAATTTCCCAGTTACTGACGGAAAACTTCTTTATATCGCTCCAACGCCGATGGTATAGCCTCTTCTTGGACGAAATGCGTTCCGCTTACCGAGATTCCCAGCGTTCCAAACCAATCTCGCCCGAGGAGACTTGGTCCGTTGTTCGCCATGACAATCAGCCGCAGCTTTGATCTACTACCTCGGAACTGTACTTCGACATCGCATTCCCCCAAAGTTTCGAGTTGTTGTTTCGACCACGTTCGGAGGATTATTTTAGAACTGTCCAGCTTCCTACCGGTAGGCCAAATCCTGTTGAACGTTTCTCGACCTATGATAGTGTGTTCGGCTCCTAAATCAATTTCCATTTCTACCAGAAATCCCTCAATCAAGATCGAAGCTGTTCGTTTATTGACAGTTTCACGTCCAGATATATTGAATAGATAGCTGACCGAACTGTATTCCTCATCCTCTTCTGTAAGATGGCATTTTGATGTTTCTTTCTTCTTGGATGCTCCGCTCTGACTTAACGAGTCTTTTCTTCCATCTCTTTTTTTCTTGAAACAAGCTCCTTCGACGTGGCCAATTTTTTTTGCAGTATTTGCACTTTGCTTGAATGTGTGTGCAAGTTTCAGGAAGGTGACTCCCGTTGCATCTGAAACAAGCTCGTCTTTTACTTTCATGTTGCTTATTTATTGTGCTTTCCACTTGTTGCACAGTGTTATAATTTGCTTTCAATTCCGAAATGTTCTTATTTGCTGACTCGTCTGCCAACGCTGCATCTTTGACTTTCTTGAACGTAAGGTCAGCATCTGCCAACAGTCTTCGTTGAAGCCGCTCATCTCTCATTCCGCAGATCAATCTATCCAATAACATTTCTTCTAAATCCGTGAGCTCACAGTGTTCGCTCAACCTTCTGAGCTCCGCTAAGTAATCCACCAACGTCTCGTTGGGCAGCTGATCACGGCGATTAAATTTGAATCTTTGAACAAACTTGCTGGGTCGCGGATTAAAATGTTCGGACAGCAGTTTGACGGCCTCGTCGAACGTCAATTCGCTCGATTTTCTAGGGGTAGCCAGTGACCGCAGTGTGGCGTATGTTACCTTGCCGCATGCCGAATAAAAAACTGCTTTTTTCTTGTTCTCTGTAGTAATTTCGTTTGCCTCAAAATAGAAACCTAATTGTTCATGATATACTTCCCACGAATCTGCCGAACCTGGTACAAACTCGGAAATCGAACCTACGGTTCCTACGACTCTCTTCGTCGTCATTTTTTAGGTTATGTTATTTTCTGGGCGGTATTTCCTTTTCTTTGGCTTTCTTTTTCGTTCTCATCAACGTTTATCCTCGTCGCCAATATGATATAACTTCAAACAAGGTATTTATTTAATCACACACACAAGAATACAATAAGTAATAATGGGAATGATAATATAATTCAACAGCAAGTCTGTCACTTTAGCTTTTGTTTATCTAACTGACTTTCGTCGCTCGCGCGACACCTACATCGGACTAGCCTTTAGGCGAGTACACAACACATTGCTTATGATTTTTTTAGAATTTTCTTCTTTGAAAATTATGGCGCTCAGAATCATACAACTAACAACCAGCCCCTATGAAGAAACAGAAAGCGTTCCCTACACGTTAATTCATTTTGAATTTTACTATTTCCAATTTTATACTCTTCACTGAATTATGGACGAATATGGAGAGTGACATTAATTTTTTTTACAAGCTCTACTTGTTTACCGTGAATAATATGGGAATAAGAGAATAAAATTTTGATTATTTTTCTTTCGTGAAATTATGTTTATTCACAAATTTTAGTTCACTGAATGGAACCCAAGCAAAATATTTTAGATTAATGGGATGAGTCACTTGAAGGCTGATTTCAGCCAAGGTAGGCAAGCACTTTCAGATTCTTCGTGTTTTCTGTAATTATGTAGTAGTATTCTGCAATTTTTCTGAAGTAATACATTATTCATTTGCAGAATGTCATGTGATTGTATTTAATGGAAACTCGGAGATAGCAGAAATGGAATACTAGCAAGATGGCCCTATCATCAAAAGAATGTTCCGATAAAACATAGGAAGCTAGTAAAAGAGCGATGGATCAATTCGATGTGTGTGAAGTAGAAATTATGAAATCATTCGGTTTGAAGTAAATTGAAAGAAATAGTTTGTATTTGCTTTGCAGTTAATTATATATTTTTTTAATGGTAAATATTTTCTCATATATAAAACTTCTTTTTTAGGCGATCATGACAAAAAAGGTGTTTTTATGGCTTCTTTTGCGGCCGTGAAGTTTCACTTTTTGGGATTGATCTGTCAAATTCTACTTTTTGGGACTGATCTGTCAAATATTACTTTTTGGGACTGATTTGTCAAAAAATATTTCATAAACACTTTATATTTACCTATATGGGCAGCTTGATGAACTCTTTAAGAAACAGTTTTCGCTTGAATAGTACATATATTCTTTCGTCAACCTCTGTAGTTCTTGCAATTCAAAAAATAAATACGCATTTTTTGTTGAATGTCAACTTGATAGAAGACAATAAAATCAAACAATTTCCACGGCAACTAAGATTTAAAATTGCAATGTTTTAGAAATAAATAGATAAAATGATGTGATTATTTTGTAATGATCGCCTAAAAAACGTTGTGTGCATCTCGACCTACAGTTCTTTTTTGGTCTCACCTGAATTGCAGCCTCAGCTACGCTTCGGCCGCAAACAACAGATTCGACCAAAAAAGATAACCTTTACGGCCTTGATACACAAATAACTATTAATGTACAATTATGTGTTTTTTTTTTTATTGATGTAAATATTTATTCTTGACTATAATAATAATTATATTTTTAGTTTCGTTGAATCCTATTTTGTATGTAAGTTTATATGTATAAATAATAAAATCTACATTTTATTAAATTTTGTCTTTATTTACCAGTTTAATTCAATATTGACGTCAAAATTGAGTAGTGAAGTGACGTTGTGGTATGTTATTAACAATTATTATTTTAAACGTCATAAATTAACGTCACTTTTGACGTCATTAGAAAACTTTAATTCTACGTCAGCATAATGGTCTATTTGACGTCAGTAAGCTACTCGCTGAGACGTCTTGAGGACCGTCAATCGACCAGGTCTGTGACGTCGATACAACGTTACTTGGGAGATTTTCAACGTTAGAGATGTGTTGAGCAAGGCTGTCGTTATCTTTCATGCGATAATGGTGGAACCGTTTGTGCACGATCATCTTGCTGGACTCAGACCGTTGTGAATAAATGGAATCAAGCATACCCATTATCTGATGAGATGACTAACAATTCTCAATCAAAGTAATCTGGGAATAGTTCAACGCAGAAATCAAGATAAACATCGCTATTGCAACGCTCTTCACCTATGTTTTCTGCGGGTCCCCTTCTGCTGCCGGCTTTTGCTCAATGCCATGGACGATTTCGTACAATTCCTTTGCACGAAGTGCTCAATTCATTTGAAATCGTCACTGGTTATTGTTATTGCCTTCGAATTTGTTCAAGCTGTTTAAATCTAACTTATCTGCCATCATTACTTCTCGGCAGTTTCAGCTTCTAGTGACACAATTTCATACGCGACTCACAAGACAAATTGTGGTAAAGTCGTCGGATTGTGGATAACAAAGAGGATAAAATAATTAGGTCATCTCCTTTAAACGTTTCGATATTTATTATATCTTCATCAGTGCCTGAGGGCAGAAAAACACAAAAATATACACTCAAATTATCACAGGCTATGACAACCCTTAATATCAAATATTAAATAACAATATTATCAAATAAATAAATACCTGAGAGATAGGAAGTAAAACAAAAAAGCTGTCAAAGACAACATATTCCCTCTACAGTGCAGAAACAACTGCCAAAGTAGCGGAAATGTCAAGATATCACTCGTTACTCACATCACCACAATTGAAACGCCACACACTGGCGGGAATACGAAAAATAAAAAAGGGGGTAAAGAGTGCTATCTTTTTACAAAATGACACATATCTAATATATGTTTATAAGAATTACATAAATATTCTGTATCGGTCCTATGGTTAATAGTATTAGGATTTAAGTAGATATATATCATTTCTAAGAAATTCCTTTTCCTATAATTGCTTTCATGATCTAAGATGGAGACATTGTCAAAGTCGAAGCGATGGCTAAGATCGATACTGTGATTGGATAAAGCAGTTTTTTGATCGTCTAATTTTTTACAATCATTTTTATGATTATTAATATGATTTTTTAAATATTGTTTGGTTTGACCAACATAAACTTCATCACAATCATTACAATCAATTTTATAGATCACACTGGATGAATCACCTGAGCTCACACGATCTTTCAAACGACTAAAAAGATTACCAACCTTTTTATCATTATAAAAAACGATGTTGCATTTATCTGTAGTTAGAATAGCTGCTAAGCAGTACGACAATTTAGTTATGTAAGGTATTTTGAAATACATTTTTTGTTGGACAATGTTCTCACCCAGGCTGTCAACAGTTGCGCGTGGATGAAGAGTACTGTAAATAATTTTATTTATAAATTTAATCGGATAACCATTTTTATTGAGTATGATTTTTAAATTATGGAAATTTTTATCATGGAAGACTGAATTGCTGAGACTAACTATTTTATTAACATTATTCTTAATGATTGCTATCTTTTGATGTAGAGGGTGGTTTGAATGGTAATGTAGCATCCTATCCGAAGTAGTAGGTTTCTTGTAACAATCAGTTAACAATGAGCCATTATGTTCTCTCACAATACGTAAATCTAAAAATGGTATACTATTATCTTTTTCTATTTCCACAGTGAATTGAATGGAAGGGTTGTAACTATTGAATATTTCCAAAGTAGCGTCAATCTGATCGTAAGGAATGGCTGTCAGAATATCGTCTACGTATAGATATAAGAAACTGACATTGAAAGGTAATTTATTTAAAGTGTTATTTAATAAGATAGTCATCACCATGTTAGCAAAAATCGGGGAAGCAGGATTTCCCATTGCGCAACCTTCAATCTGTCTGTAAAATTTACCATTGAATTGAAAATAACTACTGTGAAAACAGAAATCGACAATTTTCATGAAAGTACTGAGATCTATATTAGTGATAGGCTCAATTTCACACCACAACTCGTTAACAGCATCAGTGACCAATTGTTTGGTGACGTTGATGAACAAAGATGACACATCCAAAGAAATCAAAATATAATTGGGAGGCAGTATGTGATTATTGCATTTGTCAACAACTTCTGTCGAATTTTTAACATTGTAAATGAATTTATCATCAATAGAAGTCAATATGTTCGTCAATTGATGATAAATTCATTTACAATGTTAAAAACTCGACAGAAGTTGTTGACAAATGCAATAATCACATACTGCCTCCCAATTATATTTTGATTTCTTTGGATGTGTCATCTTTGTTCACCAACGTCACCAAACAATTGGTCACTGATGCTGTTAACGAGTTGTGGTGTGAAATTGAGCCTATCACTAATATAGATCTCAGTACTTTCATGAAAATTGTCGATTTCTGTTTTCACAGTAGTTATTCTCAATTCAATGGTAAATTTTACAGTCAGATTGAAGGTTGCGCAATGGGAAATCCTGCTTCCCCGATTTTTGCTAACATGGTGATGACTATCTTATTAAATAACACTTTAAATAAATTACCTTTCAATGTCAGTTTCTTATATCTATACGTAGACGATATTCTGACAGCCATTCCTTACGATCAGATTGACGCTACTTTGGAAATATTCAATAGTTACAACCCTTCCATTCAATTCACTGTGGAAATAGAAAAAGATAATAGTATACCATTTTTAGATTTACGTATTGTGAGAGAACATAATGGCTCATTGTTAACTGATTGTTACAAGAAACCTACTACTTCGGATAGGATGCTACATTACCATTCAAACCACCCTCTACATCAAAAGATAGCAATCATTAAGAATAATGTTAATAAAATAGTTAGTCTCAGCAATTCAGTCTTCCATGATAAAAATTTCCATAATTTAAAAATCATACTCAATAAAAATGGTTATCCGATTAAATTTATAAATAAAATTATTTACAGTACTCTTCATCCACGCGCAACTGTTGACAGCCTGGGTGAGAACATTGTCCAACAAAAAATGTATTTCAAAATACCTTACATAACTAAATTGTCGTACTGCTTAGCAGCTATTCTAACTACAGATAAATGCAACATCGTTTTTTATAATGATAAAAAGGTTGGTAATCTTTTTAGTCGTTTGAAAGATCGTGTGAACTCAGGTGATTCATCCAGTGTGATCTATAAAATTGATTGTAATGATTGTGATGGAGTTTATGTTGGTCAAACCAAACAATATTTAAAAAATCGTATTAATAATCATAAAAATGATTGTAAAAAATTAGACGATCAAAAAACTGCTTTATCCAATCACAGTATCGATCTTAGCCATCGTTTCGACTTTGACAATGTCTCCATCTTAGATCATGAAAGCAATTATAGGAAAAGGAATTTCTTAGAAATGATATATATCTACTTAAATCCTAATACTATTAACCATAGGACCGATACAGAATATTTATGTAATTCTTATAAACATATATTAGATATGTGTCATTTTGTAAAAAGATAGCACTCTTTACCCCCTTTTTTATTTTTCGTATTCCCGCCAGTGTGTGGCGTTTCAATTGTGGTGATGTGAGTAACGAGTGATATCTTGACATTTCCGCTACTTTGGCAGTTGTTTCTGCACTGTAGAGGGAATATGTTGTCTTTGACAGCTTTTTTGTTTTACTTCCTATCTCTCAGGTATTTATTCATTTGATAATATTGATATTTAATATTTGATATTAAGGGTTGTCGTAGCCTGTGATAATTTGAGTGTATATTTTTGTGTTTTTCTGCCCTCAGGCACTGATGAAGATATAATGAATATCGAAACGTTTAAAGGAGATGACCTAATTATTTTATCCTCTTTGTTATCCACAATCCGACGACTTTACCACAATATAACTTTTACTGGATACGATCAACTACAATTCACAAGACAAACTTGTTTTATTGACGACCACACGCCACGAGTCCTACGAACAGTCAACAACCGTTTTCACTACACGACCACTGTAACTTCCATTAGCACGTTTTCGGCGATTCGAAATCTGACTGACAAACTTCAATTGGCCACAATAATTGTCAGAATCACCGACTTCACTCGTGTCCTGGGCCCATAACCTTTTAATTAAAACAACTATTTCAATAACTATTCGTTTTTATATTTTATAATAAATATACAAATAGCACAGAGTTTCAGTTTGTGTCACATACATTCAAAAAACACTTCACATCTTCTTCTTCTTATTTTCCTTCAGTTTTAAGTTGGTAACGCCACGCCCTTATCATAGTGGCGTCAACATCGAAGCGCGATAATCCAAATTACTCAATAGTTTAAATCTTATTTTCGCACTTCCGAGAGTAAAATACGAATTCAATCCATGATTTCAGGGACTTGAGTTTAGGTTGAGTTCTTAGGGATCCAAAATGTTTAAAACTTCCAAGGGACTAGAGTGAAATAAACAAATTTTGCCATGAAAACTGAATATCAAATTGGATTTTTTTATTAGAAGTCAAATCTTTATTATTGATGATAGTGCCGTAGATAGTGAACTTATGATTAATACCTTGTCAAATGTGGAAGCACAAAACATTGAAAAATATAGAACTGTGTCAACCATTAAGAAATTCAAACCACAACCCTCAACGAATAGTGAACTTAGAACCATCAAACAATTGAAAAATAAACTTGAAAGTGAAAACCTTATCCTGTGTAAAGCCGATAAAGGAAATACAGTGACCATAATGGAAAAAGAAGTTTATTCAGTAAAAACAGAAGAGCCAATATTGGAAAGTAGTTTTGTGCCATTCAAAAAAGATCCCACCAATATGTATCAGTATGATCTAACTCACAAACTCAAGGAGTGTAAGTCAATAATCAGTGAAAAAAGTACTTTCAGCTTGAAGTGTATGAACCCACACAATGGCAAATTTACCAGCAGGCCGAGTAGGCTAAAGTCTAGGGCAGCAAATTTTAAGAGGCAGCAGATTTAGTCCATATTTTATCTCAATTTATAAAATTTGAAAAAAATATATCATACTCACAAAATACGAATTTCGAAAATTGGAGAGAAATCGTACCGAAAAGCCTGAACGCGACAAGAAGCGGCGGGAATACTTTTGAATTTGGAAAAACTGGGAACGGCAGTAATGGTTGTTGTATAGAATGCTTTTTGGAGAGAATAAACAAAGTGAATGTTTAAATTCGGACTTCTAACATAGATTTAATCACCGTTGCTGATCTTCACGAATCATTTCGTGAGTTATTTCATAGCTGAACGAGAGAATTTCAAGTGCTTCGAAGGAATGGCGATCGAATTAAGCGAATCGCAAGATTATACAAGAGATATGAGAAAAAGACAACCAAAAAGAGAAGAAAAAATTTGATGAAACACCCAATGAAGATATTGGAATGGCGGCAAGTGATTACTTCAGGGTTAACACGTTTCTAATTCTCATAGATAGACTCATATCCAAGTTAACAAAACGGCAAGAGGCTTATAACGGATTTACCGAGAAATTTTCATTTCTTACCAAAATGAGTGAGCTGTTACCGTCAGTTTTTTAGGAAAAATATATCCTTATGATTAAGAAACAGATTTTGTTCAGGAATGCGTACACTTTCAAGGCTACTTTTCGTCTGAAAAAAATTTTATAAAACCAATTTCTGGATCACCAAAAAGTCTATCCCTATTCCTGCAAGAACAGAATCTAGAAAACATTTATCCAAACTTGGATACAGTACTTCGTATGGCTCTATGTACACCAGCGACAAATTGTTCAGGTGAAAGAAGTTTATCTATTTTGAAGGAGATATGTAGATGATGTTTTTTGTATCTGGAATGCTATTTAGTAATCGACAATTCGATAATTTTGTTACCTCTCTTAATGCACTAAATCTAAATATATAATCCACCTGCGAAAAAGTATAGAACGAATCAGAGGGTTTCATTTACCAAATGTTACATTGGCGACGAGAAGAAAAAATCGAAACGCGAAATATCTGTTTGAATACGGAAAAAATTGGTTCATTACAATCAATTACCATGAAAGTTGACATCAACAAAAAGTGGCGAACCACACCGGAAAATATAGTTTGAAACCTTTTGATCCATTAGGAGAAGAAAGTGCCATATCACAAAGATATGACAGGTGGATCAGATCATTTGAACTATTCATAGATGCAAATGCGATCAAAAATAACAGAAGAAAAAGAGCACTATTACTACTACTACTATCCTTCAGACTAGTCCGCGCCTCCCGGTTTGGAAAACGCTGGTCTAGATGCTCATATCCTATTTTCATTGAGATCGACTGAGTCTAAAGTTCACTATACTTGGCGATCATGGGATTTTGCGCATAAATTCAGAACTGTTAGCCGTAGAATCCTGGAAATCAGTATTTAGGAATATTGTGACATTCGAATGATGACATACTGTTTCCATAGCAACCGACTAGCCGTGGAATGATGAGATGTTGTGTTTGATTATATATATCCAATGATCTACGAGTAAGTCACGTGATGTCCGCTTCAGACTTTTTTCCAATATTTGAGAAACTGTCTTTATTAATCGTATTGTTTCCTGTGTAGAACTATCTTTACTTATTTCAATTTTTGTTAAGTAGCGCTTCAACAAAAGGTGAGACTGGCCTTTAGCCTGAAGAATATATCATCTAAAATATGAATTAGTTATTTTTCAAATTTCTTGTGTATTTTTAAATTGAAAATAGGATTTTTCTTTATTTCGCAATTAAATTTCACTGCTATTACTATGCGTAATAGATATAATCGCTTTCAATAATAATTATTCATCTGTAATCCCTGTGATGCAGATATATAGCTATTCGGAATGTTCAATGAACATAATAGGAAATAATAAGAGTCATCATAAATTTAGATATTTATTAATAAGGACAAAAATATACAAAATTCACAGACTACTCATATTATGAGTGATATGTTCTCTTCAGGTGTATCATTTAGAGATTTTAAGATATAATTGGTATATTTGTAACAAATTTGCAGCTGTAATTGAATTGAATAAATCATCTTAATCATATTTGATAGATATAGAATGTGTTTTGAAAATTTGTAGGACTAGAGGTGACATCTGGGTAGTTCAGTTTTTTATTTTCTTGTGTTGTTTCATTTATATGGATTTTGAACCATTGGCTCTCTTGTTACGCGATTCGTATGTTCTAGTTTTGTTTCAATAAAGTTTTATTCAGCGCTCCTTGCGCTTTTCCAATCTTGCCGGACTGTAATCACTCGTCAATATGCTCTGCAGACTCGGTGAGAGCATGTTTTGGGCGGCGGTGCTTGACTGGCAGCCACTCGTCGAAGTCAGCTGCTTGTCTCAGCAGTTTGTTTTTATGATTCTCGCATGCTGCAAAGGTCTTCGTAGCGTGATGCAACATATATTCATGTACGGTTTGAGTCTTCAGATCCTTCCGTATATTGGTGTTACGAACATTATCTTGGCGCGTTCGTTATGCATCGCAGGATCTTATTGTGAAGAGCCTGCAGCTTCCTCTTTTGTGCTTTGGAGGCAACCCTCCATGCAGAAGATGCATACAGCATCAGGGGTCGGATGATGCTTTTGTAGATTCGGATCTTGTTGTTAAGCGACAGTACACTCTGTCTGCCTAACAGAGGAAGAAGCCGAATAAACGATATCCTTGCTTTACGGACAGCTTCATTGATTTGAGCAATGGAGTTCATGCGGCGGCCTAGTGTGCAACCAAGGTATGTGACCTTGTCTCTCCAAGGAATCAGTCTATCAAACAGAACTATTGAGCCCACTGGCTCAAGTAGCCTTCTGGTGGAAAGAAAAGCTGTACTTTTCTCTGGATTTACAGTTATTCGCCATTTTGTACACCATTGCTTGATCTCACCCACTGCTTCTTGAAGTTTTTTGGTGACGAAAGGCAGATTTTTCGCCTGATACATAATTGCAGTATCATCTGCATACTGTGCCAAGTGGACTCCGCGAGTGCTGTTGAGGATATCACTGACGTAAATGTTGAACAACATTGATGATAAGATTGATCCCTGTGCTACCCCGGCCGTGATTGTTCTCTCTGTAGAGAGTACATCTCCATGCCTAACTTGAAATTGCCTACCAGCTAGGTAGGATTCTAGTAATTTGACTAGGTTCGCCGAAAAACCGTAGAATTATGTCTGTAACTCGGATCAGCTGCTGTTCTGTTGAGTGTCCGCTTCTGAATCTGAATTGTTCACCAGGCAGAATATTCAGCTCACTGACATTCTCAGCTAGTTGTTGCAGTATAAATGATTCTGCAACTTTGGCCAGCAGGTTTAGAAGACTGATTGGTCTGTGATTTTGCGAGAATTTGCTGTCTTTTCCTGGCTTGGGGATAGTTATCACTACCGCTCTCTTCCATTCTGTTGGAAAGTGTTGAGGTCTGAGAACAGCATTGTTAATGTTTGTCAATGCTGTTACTGCTTTTGATGGTAGTGCACGCAGTGCTGCTGCTTGAATACCATCCGGCCCTGGGGCTTTTCTGAGCTTCACCAGCTTGAGAGCGTGATTCACTTGTTTGGGTGGAACAAAGTGAATAGTCTCACTGCTGGTCTGGCGGAGATGACGTCTGACAGCTTTGTGTGTTCTGCTGACAAAGTTAACGTCCATGTGTTGGTAGTTTGGAGAGCATTGTGCTTCCAAACTTTCAGCAATTGCTTCGGCCTTGTCTTTACATGTGTATACCAATCCACGTACTCCGTGTATCGCGCTTGGGACCGCTCTTTGAGTACGAAGAGCTTTGCTTAGTCTTCAATACTTTCTGTCGTCATCTTCAGCTTCCGTTAGAGTGGCTTTCCAGCTCTCATTCTTGTGCTCTCGCAACGCATCACACAGCTGAGTAGCGAGCCTATTATATTTTGCCTTGTCGGCCGGATCAAGACTTCTTTGCCAATTTATCCTGGCTACTTGACGTCTCTTGCTGATGTCAAGAGTTTCCTGAGGTAGTTTTGGTCTAATGGTACCAGGAAACGCTTTTACATAGCTACTTGTTTCCATAGATTGTTTAACATTGAAAGTGAGCTTGTAAACAGCTGCGTCTAGCTGTTGTTTTGTTTTTATTACTGGGAGAGATCCGAAGTTGTTTTGCAGGACTTCCGTGAATAGTTCCCAGTTGAACGTTTTGTGTTCAGCTGTTGTGTTGTTTTGGACAGCTGAGTTCAAGTCTATTAAAATCGGTATGTGATCTGATGACAAGTCGTTGATTGCATCAATAGTAGATGATGCATTTATTTTGTGTAGAACAGCGATATCCAGAATGTCCAGAGGATCGCCGCGCGAGCTGAAGAAAGTTGGTTCTTCAGGGCTAATCACAGTTAACTGTTTGTCTGTGACTAGCTTTAGAAGGGCTCTGCCTCTTATGTTATTAGCACGGCTGTACCAAGATGTATGTTTCGCATTAAGATCACCTGCAATCAACAGTGGTAGATTGTCTAGATCTAATAGCTAGGTAAAATCCTCAGCAAGTAGTTTTTCAGAGGCAGGGTTTAGGCCGATACTATTCGTATCGGGCCTTGTCAGGTTGTGTTTATCACTACATCAGATGCTTCCAGTATTTGGAGCTTAGGCAACTCAACTGCTGGGTGGTCTAATGTGCGACGCACGTAGATAGCCGTGCTGCCTCCGTGGCTCTGACGATCATTTCTTACCAGATTGTAGTTTCTGATATTAGTTTGCTTGGTGTGCGAGTCGAAAAAAGTCTCGCTCACAAGCGCCACATCTGCCTTGAGACGATGAATTAGCTCTTCAAACTCATTTATTTTGTATTGCAAGGAATTTGCATTCCAAGCAATGATTCTCAACTAATTTACGGCTTTGGATCTATTTACTGACATAGCTGTTGTTAGATATGAGCGATGGTAAGGCCTGTAAAGCCAACTTCATTACTTGTGTAGTGGCGTTTTGTGTACCACAATTGTCATTTAAACTCACAATTGTACTGCAAACGTTTTCTAACGAGAAAGTCAACAGGTTCAATATAGTTTGCAAGTCAAATTTGTCAGTTGGAGCTTTGATGGAACTGCCGCTTTTTGCTGTTTTGCTGAGCTTCTTCACAGCTTTTTTTTGAGCTGCTGCAGGTTTCTTTATTTTGGTACTGATTGCACGCTTCTTGCTCTCACTCACTGTTCTAGTTGGAACAGTAGAGTCGGTGGAGTTTGAGCTTGAAGCTACAATCGTAGTGCCGCTGCCAGTACGAGTTGATGTAGCCTCTGGTTTAGGTAGTTGTTTAGCTGGTAGTGAACTAGTGCTAGCGACATTTGCGTAAGAGCGACTGTCTATTTTTGCAACTTTCTTTGGAGCAAATTTCTTCTCAACAGCTAGTTTGTAGGCAACACAGCCTTTATAATTAGCCATGTGCTCTTGCTCGCAGTTTGCACACTTTGCTTTGTGCTCGGATTTCTCTGTTTTCTCGCATTGCGCTGTTGCGTGGTTTTCACCGCATCGCACACATCGCCAGGTGAGATTACAGGCAGCTGAGGAATGACCAAATTTTTGACAACGATGATATTGTCCCGGTGTGGAGGATCTGCGTTTATCTTCAACTTGAACTCTAAGATAAAGCAGATCGGTAATTTGGAAGATCTCTCTCGATCTCTTGCTGCGGTCTAAGTATACAGTGACAAGTTGTTGTGTCTTGCCAATTCTGTAAGCTTCGAACGCAGTAAAATTTCGTGTCTTGAGCTCTTCAAGTACTTCTTCGCATGACACTGAAGAAGGAAGTCCACGAATAGCAACCTGAAGTGGTTTTTCTGCCTTTAGTTGAAATGTATAGTATTCAATCTTGAGATTCGTAAGTAACCTCTGGAGGCCCCTGTAGTCTTCTGTAGCTAACGGTTGCAGTTTGATGGAGTCACCAGCTACTCTGGAGGACTTGATGTTTATTTTAGACATCCGAATAGCGTGAGTTGTGGCCTTCCATGATTGGACGTTCTTCAGAAAGACTGGTGGAGGAGTAGCTTGCTTGTCTGTCGGATTTGTAGCTGGGGCTGCATCGGTCGTGACTGTAGTCAGCACTTCAAAAGTATTTAAAGTGCTGATTGTGAAATTAGTTGGAGTTGAAATACGGTTTGATTTTTTACTGTTAGGTTGCACAGTAAAATAATCGTTGGTTTTAGCGGTAGACTTGACAATTTTTGATTCTTTGACAGGTCTCTTTTCGCTGAGAGTACTGCCGGTTGCAGTACTTGTCTTGATGGGTGAAAGCTGAGCCACCAGGGTTGCCTTTGAGGTTGAAGCTTGAGGCTCGTTAGGTGTGCAATCCATCGAGTCTTCACCACCTACTCGGTTCAGCGGATCGGACTCGATGATCGCGGAATCTCTACGACTGAGTTTTTCCTCAAGCAGCTTGGTCTTCTCTGCTTAAAGTTCACGCAACGTGAGGTTTGATCTTTCAGTCAGGGTTGGTTTCTGACTGAAAGCTGCTATCTTTGACGTGAGTTGTTCGAGTTTGAAAACCGTAGGATTCAAACCTAATAGTATGTGAGAATACAATTTTTGTTTTTTTCTTAGTTGTGTTTTTTTTGAGCTAGTATTTTTTTCTAGTATGTTTCTCTTTTTGTTTTTTTTTCGGTCAACAATTACAATGTTTTTACAGTGTTTGAGTGAATGATTCTATACAATGCAGGATTCTATACAATACAAGTGAATTTACAGTGATGATTAACAATTGAGATCAAAATAATAGTGAAATGAAAAAAAAATAGATATAATAAAATAAAAAATTTATACCAGACGCAGCTGGTGACGGCGGATGAATTTAAATACAACAAAGCTGAAGCTAGCTAGACGTTGAGCCCTTGTGCCGGGGGCCCGACAGCTATACGGAGATAGACTGTCCCTCTAAAGCCCTAGGTTCGTGAGCAGACGTTGTACCCCTGTACGGAGGTTGCGCTATCCCTGAGATCAAAGTTTGCTACGACCAAATACAAAGAAATAAAATAGGCAGAGGCGCTATGCTTGCAAGTCAATAAAATTCGCTGAACGAGCAGAGCAAGTACTGTTACACGTAACAGCACTTGATGCTTGATCGAGTATTGATTAGCTATCAAAGTTCAACAAACGTTGTACCCCGTTGTGTAGAGGGCCCGATAATGACTCCTGGAGGTTGCACTATCCCTGAGACCAGCGTTTGCAGAGACTAAGATGTTGTTGTATTATGATGAATATATGCAGAGGCACTAGGCTTGCAAGTCAATAAAATTCACAGAAAGAGCAAAGCAAGTATTGTTACAGTAACAGTACTTGATGCTGACAGCGAGCAGGAGAATGTAACTAGGTACAAACACCTGTGTGGTGACTCAGAGAATAATCCCTAGGACTCGTATAGCGCAGCGGGGCTCTTGCCTCGATGAGAGCAGAGGACCGACTGATGTTGTATGTGTTTTGTGTTTTTGTTTTTCTCAGTTTTTTTAAAGCGTATAACTGTCTATTTGAGTGCAACTCTTTGTTATTTGTAGCTCCACCCTTTAGGTCTAAGTCCCTCCTATATTTTCTACATTTGTACTTTCTCGTGCTGTACTTTCTTGTGTTTGCTATTTCAGGTGATGTATTTTCTAGATTTTTGACATTCTACTGCTGTATTTTCTATGTTTGCGATGTCCACATCTGTATTTTTTAGTGTTGCCCATCATCTCTTACGTACTCCTTACGTTCACGCATATTCTGGATAGGCAGTGAGCGCCATAATTTTCAAAAAGGAGAATGCTAAAAAAATCATAAGCAATGCATTTGTTCATAACAATTAGTAAGACAAGTCGTATTAGGAATAAATAAACATAAATTTTGAATAGATATATTGTACATTAGTACAAGTCCAAAAAAAAATTTTTTAATTTTTCGATCATTTTTTTTTTGGTTAATAAAAATTTGGAGAATGAAAATCAATAATTTTGTAAACGAAAGTCTATTTCTGTAACCTCTGGAAGATTATTTATTAATCGAGAAAAATCATGATATTTTGAAAAAAATCTGACGTGAACATAACGTGACTTACTTGTACATCATTGGATACTTACAAAGTATCAAATAAGTATTGTAAAACCGCCAAAATTCACCTATCAAGATTTTGATGGATATATCCGTTTTGAGCATCTCTGAATCCATTTTGACTATTTTTGGCTTGATGTCGGTACGTATGTTCGTGCATGCGTGCGTGCGTAGCTCGCAAATTTCAAAACTGGTTGAACGTATAATGTTGAAATTTTATATTTAAGATTTGTATAGAGTCTAGTTGTGCACCTCGCATTATGGTCCCAATCGTCTGTACCGGAAGTGCACTTTACTTGAAACTTTTTTCGAATTTTTCTTATAAATCCAGAATAATTAACCGTAGGATGTTGAAATTCAATATTTGAACTTGAAGTTGTATTACAATGGTCATCTGCTATTTTTGTATGAATCGGCCATGCCAGAAGTGCACTTTATTTGGAGCTTTTTTTAAATTTTTTGCATAAATCTAGAATGATCAGCCATAGCATATTGAAATTTCGTATTGAGCACTTTTATAATATCTTATTGTATATCTTGCATTATGATTGCGATCGACCAGGCTGGAAGTACACTTCACTTGAGAGTTTTTTTTTAATTTGCCGCATAAATCCAGAATGATCAGCCTTAGGATACTGGAATTTGGCATTTGGAATTGCTGTAGCATCTTAATGGTCATCCTCTATTTTTGTAACAATCGGCTTAATCGGAAGTGCACTTTATATGACAGACTTTTTGAATTTTGCGCATAAATTCTAAACAATCAGCCGTAGAATATTCAAATTTTGTATTAGGCACTTTTATAATATCTAGTTGTACACGGTGCATTATGATTGCTATCGACTAAGCCGGAAGATCACTATATTCGAAACATTCTCTGAATTTTCCGCATAAATCCAAAACGATTGAACGTTGATTGTTAGAATTCAGAATTTAGGACGAATATACGGTCTAGATGCTCATATTCTATTTTTATTGAGATCCACCAAGCTGGAAGTGCAGTTTACTTGACATTCTTTTGGAATTTTTCGCATAAATTCGAAACGATCAGGTGTAGAATATTGAAATTTGGTATTTCAGTCTGCTGTAGCATCTGAATAATTGCCTACTATTTTCATAACAACAGACTGAACCGAAAGTGCACCTCAGTAGGAACTTATTTTTTAATTTTGCGCATAAAATCAGATCTGTTGGTAGTCGTAGAATTTTGGAAATCAGTATTTAGGAATGTTGTGGCATAAGAATAATGGCCTATTGTTTCCATAGCAACTGACTTGGCTGAAAGCGCATTTTACTTGACAGATTTTTAGAATCTCTTGAGTAAATCCAAAACAGTTAACTGTGGAACAATGAGATTTTGTGTTTGATTATACAAAGCCAATGATATATACGATCAAATACAGAATCACATCGTATTATATATATATATATATATATATATATATATATCCAATGATGTACAAGTAAGTCACGTGATGTTCACGTCAGATTTTTCTTTTCAGTTTACTTATTAATAACTTCCAAAATGCCTACGTAATATGATTGACCATTGTGATTTTAAACGTGTGAACATGGATTGTATGTCACATAACGTTAATAAATAATGTCAAATTATGACCTCAATAAAACTTGAATATAACGTTAAAATATAACATTTAAATTATGTGAATAATGTACGGATATAAAATCGTCGATTTTACATACATTTAAGGTAACAAAATGACGTCTAGATATGACGTTCATACAACCAATAAGCAATGTTGATTTTCAGTTATGATTACCTGAGAAGTACCTACACTGACTAAAAAAATTTGGCTGCAGAATCATATAGCAAATAAGTATATTTCCGAAAACGCTGAAACATAACATCAAATTATAACGTTAGTTCAACATTATATGACGTTATTTCTTGTCGTCAATTTTGACCAGAATTTTGACCACAATTTGACTTGACATGTGACGTCGGTTCAACGTCATATGACGTCTAAATATGACGGTCACCTTATAACTTCAATATGACCAAGATGTGACGTCAAATTTTGGCTGACGATCAATCATTGTTACTTGGGAAGAAGCAAAAGCCTAATAATGGTAGGCTATGCTCCTACAGGCTATGGACTTTGGAGTGCAGAAAAAAGAAAAATATTCATTGAGCGAGATGTAACATTTAAAGTGGGAGAATATGAAGTAGCAGTAGAAGAAAAAGACGAAGAAATCAAGTATGAACTAGTAAAGGTAAATGTTGGAATAGAAGATGGTAAGCAAATAAAAGACGAACAAAATTATTAGACGTTAGAATGCAGAATAATGAAGAAGCAAGAGATGAGCAAGAAATTAAAAGCGACATGAAAATGATTAATGATGACGAGAAAATGCTAAAAAGAATAATTTGAGAAGTAGTGGAATGAAAAAGAAGCCTAAAAAATTGAATGATTATGTTTTATCAACTTATAATGAAGCTATAAATGGAACTAAAAGGGAACTATGGAAAAAAGCAATAAAAAAAGAAAAACATTCCTTAAAAAAAAATCAAACATGGGAATAAGTGGAAAAAAGAGAAGCAAAAGGTCAAGAGATACTTTCAAATAAATGGGTATTTCGTATAAAAGAAGATGGAACATATAAAGCGAGATTAGTGGTGCTAGGCTTTGAACAAAAAAGTAACATTGATTTTGACGAGATCTACATTCCAGTAGTAAGTTTATATTCCCTTGAAACTCTATTTGCTATCGCTGCTTCTGAAAATCGTCACATTATGACTTTTGATGTTAAAAATGCTTTCTTAAATGGCGAATTGAAAGATATTGTATATATGAAAATGCCTGAAGGTCATGATGATGCAGATAAAAAATGTCGTTTGAAAAAAAATCACTCTATGGTTTGAAAAAATCACCACTAACTTGGAATGAAACATTTACGCAGACAATGTTTGAATTAGGATTGAAATCGATAAAATCTGAAAGATGTATTTTCACTAATAACGACAAGTCTATATGATGATTGCTGTATATGTTGATGATAGTTTAGCAATCGGAAAAGATGAAAATCAGCTAAGAAAGATTCTACAAAACTTGAAGAAAAAATGTGAAATAAAATTATATGAAAATCCGAAATATTATTTGGGCATGGAAATAAATCGAACTGAAAATATCATTAAACTAACTCAAACTAATTATGTAAATATGATGTTGGATAAATATTTCATGAACAGTGCATAACCAAGTGATATTCCATGTATCGTCAGTAATAAAGAAGAAAGATGGAATAACACAAGGGAGAAGGTGAATTTTCCGTATAGAGAAGTGGTAGGAAGTTCACTATTTGTATCAACAAGAATAAGACCGGACATAGCACATGCTGTAAATCAAGCAAGTAGATGAATTGAAAATCCAGATCGAGATGATATAACTGCAGTAAAGGAAATACTGAAATATTCATTAGGAACTAAACAAAAAGAAAAATAATGTGGGTGATATATTTTTGGGATTTCAGTCAATTTATTTAATTTTATTTCTTTTCTGCCTTACAGTTTTGGCTGCACCTCAGAGATCCTCAAAAGCGAAAGGAATTATTGTTCAAAAAATTGAAATTATACATTTGTTTGAAATGATATTAATAAGAAAAAGCGAAGAAAAGAGAAATTTTCTCTTGTCAATTGCCATATCCGACATCTATGGAAGGCGTTAGCGTTAAGCAGAAAAGAAATAAAATTAAATAAATTGACTGGAATCCCAAACACATATTACTCACATTATTCACAGATCCAGTCAGCGTCAACAATTTTATCCAAAAAAGAATATGTTTTCATGCAAAATCAGAAATAGAAAATTTGAATGCATATTGCGACTCTGACTATGCAGGTGATCCCTGACTGTTAGCAAGTGGACCAATTTCTTGGAGTTCGAAGAGACAACCTATTGTTGCTATATGATTCACTGAAGCGAAATATATTGCTGCTGCTGAATGTTTTAAGGAGGCTTTGTATTTAAAATTTTTGCGAAACGAACTGTTCATATCTGATATTAATATTATTTTACATGTTGACAACCAAAGTTCCATTCAATTATTCAAATATGGTTCGTTCAACAAAAGGTCTAAACATATAGACGTCAGATTTCATTTTATTCATGAAAATTATACTAAAGGATATTTAAAACTTGAGTATTGTCCAACAGAAATACAAAAAGCAGAAATTCTTACAAAACCATTGAATAAGATTAAATTTATAAAACTATGTGAAAATCTGATCTCTTAGTTTTGAATTTAAAATTATTCATTAGAAAATTAACTTTCAAAATTAGAAGAAGGTGTTAAAGAGTAATTTCAAAAGTTGGTTGAAGAAACAAGGTTGTCATGGAATGTTTTTTGTTGAAAAAATAACATAATACTGTGTAGAAATAAATATGTCAATTCTGCGAGAATATGCTTAAAAATATAGAAAATAAAACTAAAGTTCAAATTGAATAGTGTATTATTTCCTCTATAAAGATAAAGATTTAAATAGAACACTCCATACTAAACAGCTGTATTTGGAGGTTTTAGTTAAAATCATAGCTACACGTTAGTATATACTCTTAAAACAGCACTTACCACAAGCTCTGTTCTAAAATTTGTTGGTTGAATGTGTGAATTAAAGAAAAAGTGTGACTGAGACTCAAAGTAATTATGTAAGGCTATTAAGAAAGAAAAAAGAAGCTTGGATGGATATAGCAAGAAAGTTTGGAGCGAATGGATATACGAGGAATGTGGGTAGAATAAAAGAGCAATGGAGGCTAATGAAATGCGTGGTAGAGAAGAAAATGAACACGTTCAAAAAAGAGCATAAGAAAACAGAGGAAGGATTTCCTCCAATAAAATCATCTGACACAGACTTTTCTATCAGGAATATGTGTTCAGATGATTTTGAAGTAGATTATTCAATGCTATCCTCAGAGATATTTATTTATCCATCGGTGCCCATAGACTATCTACGTTATTTTAAATACTTAGAATTTTCAAGAGACAGAGAGAGAACCGGATGAAGATGTGATTTTGGATCCTGAGACAGGGTAAGTGATATGTTTATCTTTCAAGTTTAATATTAGTATTATGTATCTATTGCTAGTTTCATAATAAACTGTTGTCGTACGATATTTAGTTTATCAAAGGAGTCGATTCCTGTATCACTGCCCGAACTGCAATCCTCATATCCTGTTCCCTCGTCTCATTCAAATAAAATATGAAAAACCTAAAAAAAAAATATCTCTTCATATAAGGAAGAATTACTTTAAATGGAAAGAGAAAAACGTGAGACGGAGATGAAATTTAGGTAAGAAATTCATGAAGAAGCAATGGCTCAATTAATTTTGGAGAGAAAGAGAAAAGAAGAAGAGCTAGAAACAGCTCAAGTAACAAAAAGAATCAAACAAAGAGAAGAATTAGAAATGTCGAAGGAAATTAAATCTGATAATAACTAGTTGGAGTATTAATTTTATACTAATAATGCTTTTTACATAATATTTCTAATAATAAAATAAAAACGCACATTTTTTGAATACAAGAATTCTCTTTATTTTTTTTTCTTTAATTTTAAATTGGCACATAACTGCCAGGGTCATTGTGCCTGCGGACTGAGTCGCGATATGATTAGTTCCATTGAGTTAATCATTCATATCTGATTGAATATTTTCGTTTCTTTCAAAAATAATATAAGCTTCTTCAAATTTGAATCAGAGTTAATAGATTCAGATAAATTGTCAGTTGTTATGTTTAGTCTATTTCGCGCAGATGTGTATAGGGGACTTCTATTTATTATATTGCCAATTGTTAATCGGCACATACAACTTGTGCATTCAGGTAGATTCTCTTTTAATAGATGATAACTACTCGTCAGTTTCGTATGGCCTATTGATATTCTTGTGATGACGACTTGGTCTTTTCTTGAAAATGAGGCAAATCGATTTTTATTCCATAGCGTACGTTTGTCTTTATAATTCTTAGCTCATTATGGGTCTGATTATCCCATATTTGCTGTTGTAAGATTTGAACGTAGTCGTTTGAAAAATTTATTAAATCAGATGAAGATACTTTACGATCGTGTAGGCTAATTCTTCGGTTGGCAGTAATTGATAGGTTTACTGCATAGGTGTCGACAGTTTCATTTACAGGGATTTCCACGTGGGTGGGGATACAGAATAACGTTGTGCTGATTTTGTATTTATTATATAATTCAGATGCATTTTTTAAAACGCATTGAAATAGATTCTCGTCAAAGCTATCATAAACGTTTGTTATAAAATCTATTACACTTAAAAAGTCTGTGAGGATGAATAACTTCCTTATTTGGTTGACGCTTTCCGTTGTTAGAGTACTATTGATAAATTTCAGTGCACCTATAATTGCCATTATTTCAGCTGTAAATGTACTAGAAATGTCTGGAATTGTGAATCCTGACGTAATCTGCCAACTGGATATGTGGAATGCTGAGCTGACTCCTTTGTCACGGATTTTTGAGCCGTCTGTGAAAGCAGTAAGATTGGTATGATTCAAGTTCATGATGATTTTGATGAACTCGTTTCTCATTGAATCTGCACTGACAATTTTTTTTCTTGCAAATTTTTTGTGAAGGTATTTATTTGTGTTCAAAAGTTCGTTGCATTTCCACGCCGGTGCCGGGAAATTTGATGTGTCTGTATTGGTTATCATTATTTGTGTATATTTGTCATCGCATATTTTGTTAAAGCTTTGATGATACTCTATAAATATAGGGCATACCGCAGATGGAGGTTTCTTTGCATATAGTTGATGATTAGCTTGGTTGTTGAAGATCGCTGCATAGTTAGGATGGTTTGGCATGGATTTAATTTTTATGGTGTATCTTAATATAATTTTTGCACGTTCATTCATTATCGGTGGGATGCCAGATTTGGTACATAATGACTGTGCCGGGCTCGTGCGAAATGCACCTGCTATCAAGCGTAGACTTGAGTGATGCACTGCGTTTAGTTTATTCATGTGATACTTTCTTGCTGAGCCGTATGCACCAGTTCCATAGTCAATACGTGATAATATTAATGATTTATAAGTTTTATCTAATGTATTGCGGCTGGAACCCCATGATGTATGAGAGAGTATTTTCAAAGTATTCAATCTGACCAAACATTTTGCTTTCAGTTGATCAATGTGGACTTTCCATGATATTTTTTCATCGCACATCATGCCTAAGAATGAAATTTGATTCACAGTTGGATTTGATATATTGTTTAAGAGAAATTGGGGACATGAGTGTCCTCTGCGTACCCTACAGAAATCAATTGCTTTGCTTTTCTCTACTGAGAATAAAAACCCATTTGATATGGCATTATAAAATATTACTTCAATGCCATTCTGAAGTTCATTTCTTATGTTTGGGATGCTGGTCCCTTTTATAAATATTAGTAGATCGTCAACGTACAGGTAGTGTTTCACAGGTACACGAATGTTTTCGATTAGTGAGTTAACAGTTACGAGAAATAATGTCACGCTCACGTTTGAGCCTTGTGGGACACCATTGACGTAAGAGATGTGTTCAGAGGTATTAGAGCCTATTCGAACCTTTAATGTACAATCCGTCAGATAGTTTTCGACAAATCTCAGCAAGTTTCCTCTCATGCCCCATTCATGAGGATTTATAATAATATCTTTCCTCCATGTTGTATCAAATGCTTTCGTTAAATCGAATGAGACAGCTATAAGGTGTTCTCTTCGCATCATCGTATTTTGAATTTCATTTGTGAGGTTGTTGATCCCGTCTTATGTGGAGTGATGTTTTCGGGAGCCGAATTGATATGGATCGATCAAATTGTTTTTGTTTAGGAACCAAATGAGCCTTCTATTTATCAATTTTTCAAATAATTTTGCTGCACGGCATGTTAGTGAAATAGGTCGATAACTATCTGTATTGCGAGGATTTTTTCCGCTCTTGAGCCAAGAAACAACAAATGCACTACGCCAGTGTGTTGGGTACAATCCACTCTTCCATATGAAATTGAAGAAGTCCAGAATGAACATGATGTAGTCCAAAGGTAGATTTTTGTACATTGCGTATGATAGGAAATCCGGTCCTGTTGCCGCTCCTTTCTTGCAGTGTTTGTTAAAGATATTAGTAGATTCATTTATGTTGAATTCATCATTAAATAATTCATTATCCACGTCATCATAGCTTAAGAACAGTTCCTCCGTTTCTTCTTTTAATTGCCTGAATGTTAGTTTATTTTCTTCGTCACTGCTTACGGAATTGAAGTGGTTTGCAAACTCATTCACGATTTTGTTAGGATCAGTTTCAATTTGATAATTTATTGTTAATTTATTTATAGATTGATAATTTCTTTCCCCTCTAATATTATCAATGCTACGCCACATTTTCTTCGGGTCTGTAACTGCACCTAAATTTTGGTGAAAGTACGCCAACTATTTGTTTTGGCTTTATTTATTGTTAGGCGAGCTTTGGCTCCTGCTTTTTTGAATTCAATTTGATTTGATTCTGTAGGGCTTTTTTATATTTGAGCCATGCTTTTCTTACATATTGTATTGCCGATTTAGCTTCTTCAGACCACCAGAAGACTTGCTTTTTTGAGAAATTGTTATTTTTGCAGTTTGTACACCTTTTATCACTTATTATATAAGCTGTGGATCTCTCTGGTGTGGGGAATTGATGTGAGTGCTGAGTAAAATATATTCTGGTTTAATGTTTCCAAAACTGTTTCATAATTTTTAGAATTTAGTTGTATTTTATTTATGTCATCTATATTTAATAAGTTTTCTTTGAATCTAGACCAGTCTGCTTGTTCAAGGTACCTTTTATGTAATGATGTTGGAATTGTGGACACAAGTCCTTCGATCATTATTGGAAAGTGCGCACTATAATATGTCATATTCTACCGTCAACCAAACAAAGTTTGGTGCTATGTTTGGGGATAATATGGTTAAATCAATTGATGAAAATGATTTAGAAACAAGATTATTGTATGTTGGCGTTCCAGGTGTATTTAAGAGGACTGCATTACTAATTGTCAGATAGTCTTCAATCAATTTGTCCCGATTATGGATGACATTGTTCGATCCCCATATACTGCTTATAGCATTGAAGTCACCGCAGATCAGGTAATTGTGACCTAATTGTTTAGCCAAGTTTTCAAATTCACTTTCTGTCCATTTCGAGTTTGGTGGAAGATATAAAGAGCAAATTGTTATTTTCATAGGCTCATATAATGTTACAGCCACAGCGGTTAAGTTTGTTTGTAAACTGACTGAACTGTGAGGTATTGAGTTTCTAATTAATATTGCGACACCCCCGCGAGCGCGCATATTACGTTCATCATCAAATCTATGAATGTCGTAACCACATAGTTTAAATTTTTTCTCATTTATTAAGTGTGTTTCTTGTATGCATACAATACTGGGATTTTTTTCACGTAGCAATAATTGTAATTCGCTTATATGGTGAATTATTCCGTTTATATTCCATTGTAATATACTCATTATTGGATTTTATGAAATTTGTAATTATCTAATTTTAATTTTGATTTACTTAAATTATTTTCCAATTATTGTTTAATAGGTTTTATAATTTAATGTTTTTGATAATTATGCTAAGTATTCTGAACCGCAATATATACATAATATATTTTATGTTTTTTTATTTATATATACGTATTTTATGAATTGTTCTTGTTTAATTTGTTTCTTGTTTTTAAAACGAAAAGTTTTATTGACTGTAGCCTCAGGTTGATTAGATGATTTCTGGTTTTTTTTAATTGTCAATTTGATACTTTCATTTTTATTATCATTTTCGAGAACAGGGGTAAGGGTAGTTGTCGTAGGAGTAGTAGTAATGAATCTATATTGTCATCAATGAACATATCAATAAACATATCGTTAATTTAATTTTTTTTAGATTCATCGTCTTGAGTGACTGGGCAATAGAGAGAATAGTGGTGTATTAGTATATTTTGTAGTGGTTCTGAAGAAGTCGCTTCATTAGATAAAGTCTAGTTACTTTTCGTTATTTCGATACTTGCAGATTTGTCTGAAACGTTCAAATTTGCGAATGGATTTTTTTGTAGATATGCAGTTGAGTTGCTTGGGTTCAGTTTTTGATCTAGTTCTATAGATTGGTTTTTATTAGGTATTTGAGTCGTGTTAACATTGAGTGTTTTTGAATTTATCTTCAGGCTGCTAAAAAACTCTTGAAACATTATTTTTAATATTGGTTTAATATTCTCTACTATTTCTTGAACAAGATTCTTGTTTTTATCGACGTGTTGAGGCAGTAAAATTTAATTTGCCGCTTTAGCATAGCTGTGAGCTGCTGGATTAAGTGAAGTTTGTTCAACATATTTACGTGCTTGAAAATACGTACATCGGTTTTTGACCTTATGTTCATTTATTGAACGTTCGAATATATAGAAGGGACATGATTTTGCTGCTGCAGGATGGTTATTAGTGCAATTAGGACAACTTGAGGCTTCCTTGTCGCATGGCTTGCCCGAATGAGGTTCTTGACCGAAGATACAGATTTTTTTATCATTACATTTATCGGAAATGTGTCCAAATTTTTGACAGTTAATGCATTGGACAGGATTTGGTATGTACAATTTTAGTGGTAGCGAATACATCGCTACTTTCACATCACGAGGCAGGCTTTGTTTTCCGAAAGCGAATATAAACATACCATTGTCGGAAGATTTACCATTCTTAAATGTTTTCATTCGTCTCAAATGAGTTACTCCTTGCGGACCCGTTTCTTTTAAGATTTTGTCATCTGTACAGTAGATAAGATCCAGACAGAATGCTATACCCTGTATATTATTGAGTGATGGGTGTAATTCACTGGTGACTTTGATCTCAGCTATTTTCTCCATATCCATTAATTTATCTGTTTGCTTTTGATTACATGTTTTTATCAACAGACCATTTTTAATCTTCTTTAGTTGCAGTACTTCTCCTATTTCATCCTCCATTTCATAATGTAATTTGATTGGATTAATTTTTTCAAAATTTATTTCTTCATCCTTGACTTTGATGGAAACAAATTTCTCATTATCAGCAGTATTCTTGTGGGAAAAAGAGTTCTCTTCATCGTTTACGGTTCCCCACACCGCGCATTGCCATGCGGGTGGGGAAGAGTAAATCTAAAAAGACAACTCTCTTATAGTTTGGGTAATGTACACTTGAAAATTGAAACTTAAAGGGCTATTACGACCCTGTTTCAAGAGACACCACAAAAAAAGTAAATCCAAATTTGGTAGAGGATTAAAAAATAATGTAATATGTCACAGCAGAATGTAGACTCACAATAACTCCAAAATAGACTAAAATCTTCAGCGCTCGGAGCACAAATGAACACACTGTTACCGTCTGACGGCAACGAGTTGAATGGATTCTCTTTATTATTATATTACAAATAAACATTGAAAACTTTCATTTAAAGAACACAAGAACCAGCTAATTTCATTAACTGCAAATAATTTCAGAATCAGACATCGTTTTGAAAAGAAAGTAGTACTATATATTATGAAAATGATGAAAACGCATTGAATGTCCTGCAAAAAATGACACTGCACAAATTGCTTTCTGAGAATACGTTCGATAATTGGCTCAGAGCACTCTGAGTGCGCTCGATTTCCTCCGTAGTGTTCGAAAATACGATCCGAAGCGTTCGAAGCACTCGATCTGCGTTCGTTTGTTGACTCACGAAGCATTTCGAGCGTGCTCGATCTGCTCAGAGATCAAGCTGAGATCAACCGTCGAGCGTTTAGATCAATGTTAAAGTGACGTTTGTGAAATGAGGTTAGAGATAATGTTCATTATTTATTTTCTAATACTCATTTCTTTGTAGAGGATTTCTGTAATTACTTTATATCAATGCCCTATGTGCGACTTGTGACATGAAGATGTGAATCTTTTAAATAAATTACTAATCATAAGTGGGTATAATATTTTTGTTCAAAATACGCGCCTTTGGTGGCTTCACTTTTATGTTGGTATTGTCAACCCTGACGCCGTGAATTTCCCTCAAGCTGTCCCCTCCTTTTTCGTAGTAAGTAGTAGCAATATTATAGCGGTATGTTCGATATATTCTTTGTAACCCTAATGGCCGGTTTTATAAAAGACCAAGTAAATTTACTCCTAAAGTAAACTTATTTTATTGAACAAATTCTAATCAGTTCGAGTTTTCTTATGACAACAAAATCACTGCTGTCAAATAATCGACTGTCATCTAACAGAGAAAATTTTATTTACTCAGGAAGTAAACTACTTTGCTCTTTATGAAACCGGGCATAAAATGTATAATTATTTTCCACGTTCAATATAACTTTTTTCTACATTTATTCCACTGATTTCCTACAGGTTATGGGTCCAGTACTAGAAAAATTAGTTGTGGAAGTGAAGTGTTTGCGAAAAAAAGGTGCTTCAGATTAGTTCACTTCGTAACAGGGAAAAAGCACGAGCTCAAAATGGCATAGCGCCGTTAGACATCTTGAAAAAGCGCATTAGTTGCCAAGAAAATAATCTTTTTTTCAACATGTCAATAAACGAAGGATCAGCGATTGAGAAACTAAAAGGAAGTGAGAATTATTTTACGTGGAGATTTGCGATTGAAAATTTGCTGGAGTTCCATGGACTGGATAAATGTATGGAAACACCATGTCAAGAATCTGACGTATAATTGGGACATTTTTGGCTTCAATTCGTGAATATTACTTGTATTATTCATAATTTCAAAGTAGAAAAAAATCATATGTATGAAGTATGATGAACTACTCACTATACATGAAGCTTTTTTCAAATTTATCCAGCCATTTTTTATTTATGTATTTTTCTCTGAGTGTCCCAAGTTATCCTTCGAGGTGGTTTACTTGGGACAAAAATTATTTCATGGTATTTTGCACAGACGTCGCAATTTGAGACAATCAGAAGAAGTATAGTCTACTTGGGACATCGCATAATTATAAAAAAAATATTTAACAAAAAAATACTGCTCTGTTGTGTCAATAGATCGTTTCAAATTAAAGAAACTATTATTTTCACCACAACTTATATATGAGTATGGTGTAGTCATTGTAATCAGAATACATTATTACAAAGTCATTCATATGGTAGGAGAACATTATTGTATAAAGGGAAAAAATACGAAAAAAAAAGACAATAGGATCAAGAATGGAAGTCTCGAAAGCTCATAACTTTTCTTGGAGATTTTGTAATAAAAATATATATTTTCTATTTCATAAAGAACGTAGAATAGTAGATACTTCTAGTCTTAAAATAAGTAGCAGCCGTCAGAGTTCTTTTACACATATTTTTTCATCTTGAACACTGAGAACACAAAGATGTCCATATTAATTAAGATTTTCAAAATAATATTTTCGCTGTATGGTAGATTTCGGAATCTCCCAAGCTTCCTTCATCATTGGCATACTCTGTTGAAGCTTATTCTAAATTTACCTGCAAAAATCATTGTATGACTTAGATCCAGGCCGTCTCTTATGAGTACTTGGCATTGTCCCAAGTTATCTGCAACCTGCATTGATCAAGAAAAAAGATGAATTGAGCTTCAATCCAAAAAGATAAATTTAGTGCAACTGTCACAATATGTTGCCCACGTATGAAAGGCGAAACGGGTTTTTCCGTTCACCGATATTTTACATACTACCCAAATTATAGCACTTCCATTTTTGGAGATAAATATTTACTAATTTTTTTCACAGCTCGCTTATCATTTTTAATTCAGTTAAAGGGTTATGTATGAATATGGGAATGTTTTCTTTACCAACATAAATTTTCACATCATAAAATTCGCGGCAATTTCAACTTACAATTTTTCAAACAATTTGAGCGTGAAGTATCCCAGGATACCCCCTAGCTCCAAGTATCCCACTTTCACGGTACATATTCAAACATAAAATTCTGCATCAGAAATACGGAATGCGTTAAAAAATTTGTTCGATAATATGAATTTAACAAGACAAATCGCATTATCAAGAAGGCTTATCATTATTAGATTAGATAAATGTAAATCTATGACAGAATACGGTAATGAAATCATCGGAACCAGAAATATATTAAAGGGCGCAGACTTTAGAATAACTTAAAGAAGAAATCACATAGATAAAAATTTTCACACAAAAACTGTGAAATATGTGAAGTGCTGTGCTATGGAACATTCAAAAAATAAATACTTCTAAAAAAGAATTGTTTTCCATAGAAAATTCAAATCTAAGAGTCGGGGCTGAAGCTACCATCATCCTAGATCGGGGATGCAACTGTAGACATATGTTTCATCCTTATTAGAACTCCTCAGTACAGTATAGCCAAGCCCAAGATAATCAAGACTTTTGAAATAACTGATAATTGGATAGGTTCAATACTCCTAGCGAGCTTGAGTGATGATCTCAAACCATTCATAATGGGAATAGAAAGTAACGGTATTGATATAACTACTAATGCGATTAAATCCAGACTACTAGAAGGCGGCTATTCATATAAGAACAAAATTCAAAATAAAACTTTTCTGGGCGCAGGAAAGAAGCCACAGTCAGATAAAAACGACAACAAAAGAAGTTTTAGATGTTTCAATTGTTGAAAGAAAAATCACAGAGCATCCGAGTGCTGGAATAGAAGGAATAGCCACAAAACCGGAAATACGAAGCATGATAGACCAGGAAATAAGGCTGAAGTAAAATCAGCATTTAGAGCAGTAGTTTATTCTTGCGAAGGCTCCAAAGAAAGCAGCGACTGGTACGTCGTCAGCGGTGCGACGCACCCCATGACTTCAGTGGTAAGTTGATAGCATAACATAGAAGAAACTCCAATTGAGGGTGCGTCTCCAAAACAGCGACCTAAAGTTACAACTACTAGTGAATTTTCAAGTTACTGCCAGTAGATGGCTAAATATTATATTATATATCTATAGAAACTATGTTGAGAGCCTCGTCAGTATTCGTTTAATATTACGGATGTATAGTGTCGCATGACTGTCTGGGACTTGGACTTTCAGCGATTCTCATGCAGTCATCTCCGGCTTCAGGTGTCCACCTGAAGCTTCTTGTAGTATGAAAATAGTCAGTATTCACTCAACCATCAACCAACAAACTTCAACATTCAGTCATCTATCCAATTCAAATTCGTGTTTATTCAATAATTGTTAAAGAATAGTAAAGTGTACACATATAGCGTAATATAAACCATTAAATACATTCAGTTGTATTATTCACGACGGACCTACACCTGAAATCCCTTATTTTCTCATACCGATACACTCGTGTCCTTTTCGTCAAAAGTTAAAGGGCACAACATAAAACTGGTGGCAGCGATTGGGATCGAATTCGAGAAAATTTGTTAGCGTCGATCAATTAAGTGCAGGAGCAAAGTGTTCGAGTCAGCCGATAGAGCCGTTCCAGAGTGTCGAGCCAGAAGCAGTACCGGACCAGCCCAAAACTCAACGATCGTTCCAAGATTTTAAGGACCAGATTTCATCACCACCGTCGTCTACATAGTGCAATGAAGCTGTTTTGTGTGTTTATGTAAGTGTTTAGTGAAAGTGCTACACAATACACTCTAACCGTAAGTTAAATAAATCCATTTTGTAAAATTCAGCAAATCTAATGCACGCTCGTTTCACTTCTTCACTCAACGATTTAGATAGGCTTCATTTATTACCAAGTTATTCTTTGAATTCTTTTAACAAATTTGTAAACAGTCATTATACTGAAAATAACGAGAATATTGAGAATACAGATATAAATATGGTTCACAATATTTCTCTTGAAACCGGTTTAAAATTTATACCAAATTTTGATGGTAGCAATCTTGATGAACTTGCAGTTTTCGAACAATCATGTAATTTTGTCATTGAAAATATAGCTGAAGAAATTATACCCATTTTAGTTAAAGGCATCACTACATAGTATAAAACAAAGTCGCTTTCTCTGTCCCTATATCCCTATGTATGCTCAAATCTTCAAAAATACGCAACGGATTTTGATGCGGTTTTTTTTAGTAGATGGAGTGATTGAAGAGGAAGGTTTATATGTATAATAACATCCATTAAATAGTGAAGAAATACTGTTATTTTTGAGGTTTCTAATGTGATGTCGTAAATAATTACATCTTTTCCGCTTTCATTGCAAACGCAGGCTGAACCCTACGAGATTTATCACAACACATTCGCGAAGGTTCTTATTTTAGTATTATCAACGAGGCGCACGAGCCGTATTAGTTTGTTCACGCTATCCGATTGATTTGAAATTTACTACAGTTGCTGTTGGCTATTTCGAGAAAGTTCTCAGTATTGTACCACCAGCATACCTCAAGTGGCACACGAGCCGTATTTTGCGTTCGCACATCGTTCATCCAATTGAGTTATAATTTTATATAGTGGTTGTCGAATGAAGGTTCTGACATAGTAACACTAACGGTATTTGTCCGATCGAGCATCGTTCAACCGTTTAAATTGAAGCTTTCTATAGTTGCTGCTGGCGCTTGCGTGGGGACCGATTCTAAAAATTCTTCCACCTGTAGAATCACATACCTATTATCACTATGGACATGGGCTATAATTTATTCTCAAAAAAAAGGGTTACCTACAAAAACTTCAATTCTAACCCAAGATGTGAAAAAATGACCAGTAAAATTCCTTGCATTGCCTGCGGTGCAATACAATCTTTCATTCACCGTGAATGATCAAATTAAATACTGATTATGCTATCTATACATAGATCTACGCATTTATCAAGAGATTCTGACAGCTTAGGTTATGTTTCAATTGAGTCACTCAAGCAAGATATGTGGTATAATTATCTTATACTTTGAAACTATGTTTCAAAGTTTCGTATAAAAATGTTGAATATTATCAAATGTCCACCCGTGCGAAGCCGGCACCGGTTGCTAGTTATAACTAAACTAAGGGGAAAAGCATTTAATCTTACAAAATTTAAAACAATAAATTCATGGGATGATTTGAAGAGAATCCTTAGAGATGGAATAAAAAGTCAAAGAACTCTCTCAGATGTTCAAATGGAATTTAACAGATGTTCGCAAAAACCGAATGAAACCGTACAAAGTTATACAAACCGTATGGAAAATTTATATCATGCTATGCTAGAAATATTATGTAAAGACAAAACTCAAGCTCAAAGTGTTACAATCACAGAAGTATTAAAAGAACAAACATTAACTCAGTTTATTGAAGGGTTTCAACATCCATTAAAATTATATGTAAAATCGCGAGATTATAGAACCATTGAGGAATGTTGCTCTCGTGCTTTGGAAGAAGAACGTCTTCTTCAGTCAAATAAGTCCATGCATTCTTTGAATCCGAACAAATCGTTCCAATACCAGCCAAAACAGAGAAATTCCAATTATTTTCCCTCTCCTAGATATAATCAGCCATCATCTTCTCAAAATACCTTTAACAATCAACAAATTAAGAGAGAATCAAATGTTTTAATTTGCCGCTATTGTAAAATACCCGGCCATTCAATTGATCAGTGTTATAAAAGACAACGCAATAATTCGCGAAGTTCAAATAATCATAATCCAAGTTCATTTACGCGAAATCAACATCAGAATGATAGTAATTCTAATAAGCCTACTATTCAAAATATAAAAATGATTTCTTCACGAAACGAGATATTCAAAGTTAGAAGTTTGCATGATAATTCCGTAACAATTCCAAGTTACAATTCTTTGCATCATAAATTTGATTTTTTAGTGGATACCGCGTCGGACGTTAATATTTTAAAGGTTACCAATATCGATGACAAATTAATATACAATCCAGATCACATTATAAGTTTATCAGGTATAAATCCTGATCCTATCTCAACTCTCGGGACAGTAGATATTTTTCTTGAAAATAATCATGAACCAACCATATTTCATTTGGTTCCCTCTCATTTCCCTCTTAAGAAAGACGGAATCCTTGGTAAACCTTATATAATTAAGAATAAGGTCATTATTAATCTCGCTGAACAAATTATTGAAGAAAAAACTGTTTCCCATTGGGTATATTCAAGTAATAATAATATGAATTGTCACAAATCCTCCAAGTCCGACCCTGTTATTCCTGCCCCTCGCGCAGAAACTGTCGTTTCTATAAATGTAGCGCAATCTGAATGTTTTTATGTTACAAGTGCAATTCAAATGAAAAATGTGATTGTGAGCAATTGTCTCACATATTCAAATATGAATAAAGAAATAAAATTTCCTATTTTAAATCCAACAGAGGATCTTATCACTTTAACTCAAGGAGATTTAAATAAAATTGAATATGAATTTTATAAATTAGAGGAGAATTTATTCCCAGAAGTAAACGATACAAAGCAAGTATATACAGTTAATCAAGCCGAGGTAGACGTGGACCGTTTATCATTCATTAATAAATCAGTGCGGACTGATCATTTAAACAAAGAGGAACGTGAATCTTTGTTAACAATCTGCAAAGAATTTTCAGATATCTTTCATCATCCGGATGAATCTTTGACGTGTACTGATCTTATAAAACATTCTATAAAAATTCCCGAAGATTCACCTCCAATAAATATTCGTCCTTATCGTTTACCAGAATCTCAGAAAATCGAAATACAGAATCAAATAGATAAAATGGAAAAAGATGGTGTTATAACAAAAAGTATTTCTCCCTACAATGCTCCTCTTCTTGTTGTTCCGAAAAAGCTAGATGCTTCCGGGCAGAAAAAATTTCGTGTTGTCGTGGATTTCAGAAAATTAAATGAAATTACTACGGGCACTGTATTTCCCATCCCAAATATAACTGAGATTCTAGATCAGTTGGGAAATTCCAAATATTTCAGTACCTTAGACTTGGCCTCGGGGTACCATCAAGTCAAAATGAATCCTGAAGACAGACCTAAAACCGCCTTCTCAACTTCGACGGGTCATTTTGAATTCGTTCGGATGCCATTTGGGTTGAAAGGAGCGCCGAGTACGTTTCAAAGTTTGATGAACTCGGTACTTACCGGATTGCAGGGCTCTAAATGTTTTGTCTATCTTGATGATATCGTCATTTATGGATCTACCCTAAAAGAGCACAATGGTAGACTGCAAGATGTAATGAAGTCATTACGTAAATATAATCTCAAGTTACAAGTAGATAAATGTGACTTTCTATGTAAGGAGGTCAACTACCTAGGTCATATGATTACGGAGGAGGGTATTAAACCCGATCCGTCAAAAATACAATCCGTTATTGAATTTCCTATCCCTAAGAATCCAAAGGATGTAAAATCTTTTCTTGGACTTTGCGGATATTATCGCAAATTTATTAAGAATTTCAGTCAAATAGCAAAGCCATTAACAGATTTACTTGAAAAGAATAATTGGTCGTCGTGGAATGCAAATCATCAGGAATCATTTGAAAAGCTTAAAACATTATTAACTTCTGCGCCTTTATTACAATATCCCGATTTTAGTAAAGAGTTTGTTTTAACTACAGATGCGTCAAATAAAGCAATCGGTGCTATTTCATCCCAAGGTAAAATCGGTGAAGATAGGCCGATCGCGTATGCAAGCCGTACATTAAATAAAGCCGAGCAAAACTATACAACTACGGAAAAAGAGTTGTTGGCGATAGTCTGGTCGATCAATCATTTCCGTCCGTACCTATACGGCCGTCAATTTCTTATTGTCACTGACCATAAACCCCTGACCTGGATATTCAATGTTAAAGACCCTGGGTCAAGACTCATGCGGTGGCGTATCAAATTAGAAGAATAGAATTTGTACCTTTTCCTATTTCCAAGGTGGCAGTAGGAAATTAAAAAAGGTAATGTTTCTTCACTATTTGGTGGCAAAAACTTAATGTACTGCTGATTGACACTAAATTTAAGTAATGGAATATCCTACCTTGAAAGTGAAGACCCAGGCTAGCTATTAATAAGGGCACCAGAAATATTTTACCTGAAAAATAGGAAATGGGCGCCACTCCCAGGAAATGATCAAAGGAGAAAAAGGTACTATTCTGGGAGACAATAGCGACAGCAAAAAAAGAAATAAAGCATAGACGTCGAAATCAATTATAAATAAAATTATTATTAATTTAAAGCAAAGAATTCCAAAAATTATAATTCAAAAAATTTGTAACTTACGAAAATGATTGAAGCTATTATACAAAAAAAAATCTCACTGCAACAGCCAAAAGCGAACTGGAGAGCACGTCACAGACGTTCAAAATTACGTTACAAAAACTAGCTAAATGTCCTCTTCAGGCGGAACTCAAGACTAGTATCGGCAGAGAAGATAGATGTCGAATTGATAGCCACAAAAACAACGTCAGACAAGAACGTTCCCTGAATTAAGTAAAGTTGATCTTGCGTCTTATAGGGCTTTGATAAATACCCAACGGTCCTTGAAGATGTTAAGGTTGGCCGTGCGCTTGGTCGTCAACTTCGGGAGTTATTAATGTTCTTCTTAAATTCGTAGACGTGTTAATGTTTTTCTTAACTTGAAATTGGTCAAAAACTAGTCTCAAGTGGCCACTGGTCCCTAAGATTCCTAGCAGTTTACACTGAAAACAAACAACCCAACCAGTATCCAATTCAACTGAAACAGGAGGTTCCTATAAAAAAATTCGAGAGCTCTCTTCAAACGTGAAGCGTTAAACTTGAATGAATAAATTTAGATTCAATTAAAAAAAACTAATAAACTGTAAATTTAGTAAAAGTTAAATAAAATAATCAGTAAGCTATTTATTTGTCTGATTTGAAATAGTGCACTAAAAATTTGCAAAGTAAAAAAACTACGCTGAGCATTAAAGAGAAGAAAAAACACAGAAAATACAAAGTCTAGCAGGACAAGAAGAAGGATTTATTAGCGACGAGTCGATAAATTTACGAACGTGGTTCGTTACTAAAAAATCTTTACAAACTCGTAGGATTTTCCAGCTTAAAAACGGGAACTAAAGCCCACAACAAAATATTTTAAGCTTTGGAAACAAAAAAACTACAAAAACAACATAAGAAACTGAACTACGAGTTGTTGAATGACAAATCCGCAACGCGTTGGATCCAAAATATAGTTAAATTATGTATTATCAACCACTTTCACTAATCATTCATACATCACACATACTTAGGTGAGGAAAGGTAAAGGGAGGAACGAAGATAGCCACAAATCTCGTAGGTTTTATTACTTCGAGTGTATATGTATATAAAAAAATAAATTTAGAACAAAAATATTAATTTTGTAGAAAAAATTCAAGATAGTAAAAAGGTTTTGAGCACAAAAAACTAACAAATAATTAAGGATGAAAGAAATAAATTTGGAAAACAAAAGGTTAACCACGCGGGTCGCCTCAAACGAAATCACTAGAAAAATAATACTAAATTTGGAATAACGTGAATAAAAATAATAAACGAAATACTTACAAAATCATAACACTGATTTTAATTAAATAAAATAATCACAAAATTTAGAACAACAAGAAAAATCACAAGACTACTCAAAAATAACCGTCTGCAACAATAGCTCGGACGCAAGAGAGCGAGGAAGAACCAGACGCGCCGACTCCCCAAGTTAGCGCTTCAATCAAGTGTCATACGAACGTACTATTTTACAAAATTAGTGCGAATCTGCTACATAGATGGCGACATGTGTATGCAATGGGAAAACAATTGTACAAAAAAAAGACGTCAGACGAAATTTTTGTAACAAATTATAAAATTATTCATAAAGCGGGAAGAATTAATGTTAACGCGGACGCCTTAAGTAGAATCTATAAAATGAACGCAGAATCAACAGATTTGAATATCTTCGATAGTCCATATGAATCAACAATAGTACAATGTATTTCACGTGATTTAAAAATGAATGCTGGCTTAGCTCTTGAAACAATTAGATTATATCCTGATATCAAACAAAAAATTAAAACTATTTTAGATAGTAATCCTGATTATGAAATAGTTTGCGTTAAGAATGATGAATTTAATTTTATTTTCCTGATAACAAAGTTGAATCATTTCGAAAAGCCAACAGAAGAAGCAATTATTTCATGTCTCAAAACATTAAAGTTATTTTGTGAAATAGAGAATATAGTGGAGCTTCATTTCCCAAAAATCGCTTGTGGTAATGACTTGAACAATTGGAATGAAATTAGAGCTTTAATAAAAGTAATTTTTGAGGATTCTAATGTAAAATTGATTCTACATGAATATTATAAAGTAACAGAGGAAGAAAAGCTCAAATTATTCGCTGACTATCATAATTCTAAGGTCGGTGGACACTGCGGTGTAAAACGCATGGTAAAGAAATTAAAGAGACAGTTCAATAGAAAAAATTTGAAAAATGAAGTGCAGACATATGTGAAAAATTGCGAGCAATGTCAAAAGAATAAAGCAAAGAATAAGAATATAAAAAATCCTATGTTGATTACCACTACTTCAAATTACCCTTTCCAAAAATTATTTTTGGACGTTGTGGGTCCACTTCCTATATCTTCCAGTTGTGATCAATATATATTAACGATGCAAGATGATCTAACTAAATATTCAATTGCGGTACCGATGCCCGATCAATTAGCGGAAACCGTGGCGAAAAATTTTGTTCAGTTCATGGTTTGTCAATATGGAACCCCTGATTCAGTATTAACAGATCAAGGAACGAACTTTCTGAGTAGAATATTTACAGAAACATGTAAAATTTTGAAAATTAAGAAATTTAAAACTACCCCTTACCATCCTCAAAGTAATGGAGCTCTCGAAAGAAGTCATAGGACTTTAGTAGAATATTTGCGAAATTTCGTGGATAAGGACCTTTCTAATTGGGATAAATTAATTCCTACAGCTATGTTAGCTTATAATACTTCTGTGCATGCTAGCACAAATTTCACTCCGTTTGAATTAGTGTTCGGACGAGAAATGAGTTTGCCATTTAAAAATGCAAACCCGACTAATAATTATAATTTTGGAGATTATCATGAACAATTGAAGGAGACTTTGAAATTCGTCAGTAAGATAGCAAGAGAGAATTTATTGAAAAATAAAGAAAAATCTGAAGAATTATATGACAGAAATATCCATTCCAAAACAATCCACTCGAATGATAAAGTATTGATAAGAAATCATTTATCCAAGAATAAATTAGAACAAAAATGGTTAGGCCCATTTGTAGTATTGGAAGTTTTGGATGATACAGAAAATATCATTATTGAAAGAAATAAAAAGCCATATAAAATCCATAAGAATGAAGTTATTATATTCAACGAGTAAATACATTAATTCATTCTTTAATTTTGTTTACAGATTCCCTGTACTGGTAGCAAGCCTTTCTTTATTTTCCGATTCAAAATTTGAAAATGCTCCAGGTATATATTTTGAAGCGTTAAGTAATGTTAGAGTTCATTCTAAGTATTGGAATCTAATAACTTTTATAGATTTAGAATATTTTTATTATAGAATTAGCCTAATTTTTAAATTTTATGATCAAGTATCGGATATTTGTGGTACAGTATACAAAAATGAAACCGAAAGCCCGTGTGAACAATTTTATCAGTTTATCCAACCTGTAGTATCAAATATCAAAACAAAGAGATCAGAATTGTTAAGTTTAGTTGCCCATCAAGATCATGAGCGTAGAAAACGAGGTTTATCTAATTTTGTGGGTAAACTTTCAAAAACTCTTTTTGGTACAATGGACAGTGAAGATGAAGAGTATTTTAATGACAAGATTAATAAATTTACAAAAAATGAAGAGAACCTTTTATCATTAGCACGTCAACAGATAAATATTGTAGAATCAACCCTTACTGCAGTTAATACCTCCATCAGTAATTTACGTCAAAATGAAAATAAATTGTTGAATGAGATAACAGATTTACGAATATCATTGAAAGATTTAAATAGAGATGTTTTGAAGAGTAGATTGAATTTATTTATTATGAATAATTTATTTTCCTTGAATTTTTTAATCCAAGAATATGAAATGGAAATTGAAGTATTGATTGATGTAATTTTATTTTCCAAAGTAGGTATAGCTCACCCTCGCGTTTTACCACCTCTACAAATAGTAAATGAATTAAAACGAATTCAAGATTTTCTTCCAACGGGCTCAGAATTCCCTTTCAATATACATTTGAACGATATGCATGATCTGCTGAATTCAATATCAGATATTAATGTGTATATCAAAGATAATAAACTAGTATATATTGTAGAGATTCCTATTGTAGATAATAAGATATTTAAAGGATTTCAATTGATACCTTTACCAGTATTAGTCTCAAACAGTTCTTATGTTTATGTTCAAGTAATAAATAAATATATGTTGATAGAAGATAACAAGCAAAGATTTACTTTATTAAATGATTTTAATTATTTCAAATGTAAACAAACAATTTACTTCAAAATATGTTTCCTCAAACAGCCCCTTTATCTTTCACATTTATATAAGCCCTGTGAAATAGAATTATATAATTCAGAAAACATTATTCCTAGTTCATGTAATGTGAAGTCAATCAATATAAATCAAAATATGTGGCATTCTTTATCTAGAAGTAATAGTTGGCTGTATGTAGTTCGAAAGATTGAGGAAATTCAAATTAAATGTCAATATAAGGAATTGTTTAGTTATAAGTTATTGCCTGGTACTGGAATATTTAGTTTTTTAGATAATTGTATTGCTTATACTGTTGAAATGGAACTAATCAGTAATAGAAAATTCACTTCTGTTATTCCAGTCGACTTTTTACCAAAATATAATGTTACCGATTTAATCAATGTAGACATTGTTAGAAAATATAATTCCATTTCAAAAGATAATGCCTCTATATTGTTTTCTAGTGATAAGATTATAAATAATTTTCATGAATTGGATATGATTGGAGAAAAATTATCGGATTTAGAATTGATATATAATAATGTCAGGAATGGAATAGAAAATGAAGGAAAAACTGATTACAATATTTTATTCAATTATAGTATTTTATCTGTCATAATTTACTTCATTTGTTTTTATGTTATTAAATTTGTTATTGTCAAATATTTCAAAAATAAGCAGATTCGTAATGAGGCAGTTGAATTGCCTAGGCTTACTAGATCAGAAACAGATTTAATTAATGTGGCTGCGTCCACATCTACGAATTTGAGAACAAATCCATCTGTCTAATTGATAAGTGCCGATACCCGAAATTATTTGTTAGGGTATCAACCCTTATGTTAAGGGAGGAGGTGTTGAGAGCCTCGTCAGTATTCGTTTAATATAACGGATGTATAGTGTCGCATGACTGTCTGGGACTTGGACTTTCAGCGATTCTCATGCAGTCAACTCCGGCTTCAGGTGTCCATCTGAAGCTTCTTGTAGTATGAAAATAGTCAGTATTCACTCAACCATCAACCAACAAACTTCAACATTCAGTCATCTATCCAATTCAAATTCGTGTTTATTCAATAATTGTCAAAGAGTAGTAAAGTGTACACATATAGCGTAATATAAACCATTAAATACATTCAGTTGTATTATTCACGACGGACCTACACCTGAAATCCCTTGTTTTCTCATACCGATACACTCGTGTCCTTTTCGTCAAAAGTTAAAGGGCACAACAACTACCTGAAAACTTGTGTCCAACTAATCTTCTTAACTCATAGCAAGCTTAAGAATTTATTTTGTGAGGGTATTATCAAATTTCAGGATATGATATAGAATATCAAATTAAACACAATGAGCTCCCAATCCTTTGATTGAAAGAATATATAAATTATAACATGTATTTTTTTTTTCTATCCATTCTCTCAGTAAAGCAAATATGCATTGATTAATTGATTTTATAGCCAATTATGTGGTATATTCATCTATTTCAGTAATTATCCATGAAGATCTCGTTTAACTCCTATAGTTGCCACTAAGGAACCTTTACAAATTATGATTTATAAGATTTCAGCATATTTTCACGAATTTTATTTATATCAATAAATATACATATCTTGTAACTTTTCATATATTTATGCAATTATTCAAGATAGAACAATTACAATTTGTTCTGAACAATCAGTTGTCAATAAACCATTTATTATGAACAATAATAACAAAATTAACAAAAAAGAAAAACAACGTTTCTACAGCAAAGTGCTGCCTTTCTCAAGTGTAAAAATATAATATTTTTACACTTGAGAAAGGCAGCACTTTGCTGTTGAAACGTTGTGTTTCTAATCATTTTCATACAGAACTTTTCCAAATAAAACATATTTATTAAAAAATGAGTTTAGAAAAGTTCTTTCCTCTATAAAAAAGAAAAACGTCAAAGTTTCAAATGATCTATACAGAATTTAAAATCAAAAGTAGTTATACTAAAAAATATTCTTGATTGTTTTCCTACAAACGAAGATCTTTCCATAATATGATATGTCCTAATTTTAATGTCCTGAATAATATATATATATATATATATATATATATATATATATATATATATATATATATATATATATATATATATATATATATATATATATATATATATATATATAAGGAAACAAAAATAACGCAGGTTAAACAGTCAAAAATTGGGCTCAAAAAACGCTCTTTTAGATTAGTCAAGCTTTCGGTCTTTAATTAAAACCATCCTCAGGACTATCCAGTGAGATTCCAAAAATATATATATATATATATATATATATATATATATATATATATATATATATATATATATATATAAAAACCGGGTGGTGCACGGTTAGGGTGTACAGAGGGATTCAATCCAGGATAGTTGTTTTGTACATTTTCCTGCTCTCCTATCTATTCTACGGCAAAAATGATGCAGTACGAAGTTGTTGAGAATTAAAATGTGTACTCAAAACTGTCTTTATAAATTTAGTTGAGTGTGTGGTTTTTTCATAATTCTAAGAAGAAATTGCAAAATATAAATTGAATCATAGCAGTAGCCATGACTTTTGTTTTCCAGGAATTATTTCTAATAATATCTGAAGTTCATAGGCAACAATCTGTCTTATATCAAAATAATATGAAACAAGATTAAGCTTTCATTATAAAAGTGGAATTTATTTTTCTTCTTTCATGATGGATCAATTATAAATGTAACAAAAATTTCAAAAATGGATAAAATAATACAGATTATTATTGTATATTAGTGCGGTGTGAAAGGAATAATTAAGAACAATAATAGTAATATCTAGGCCTAATACATCATAACAGATGAATGAATAATTGATTATTGCGATAATTATACCTAATACACAACAAAAAAAAAATGAGGAGGATGAATTATAATAAATGTTTAAATATCCACCATTTTCTGCAAGACAATAGCCAAATCTATTGTAAAATGAAGCTTTAGCATTAGCCAATTGGCTGTCTGTTATTCTATTGCATTCTGCAAATATAGTTTGCCTCAGTAAATCTAAATTCTCAAACTGCTTCGTATAAATTCTGCTTTTAAGGTGCCCTCACAGGAAAAAATCGCAAGGAGTTAGATCCGGTGATCTTGCAGGCCAATTTATGCCCCCTCCCCCCCATGACCAATCCACCGATCGGGGAAAGCGAAATCTAAATATTCCCGCACATCCAATCAAAAATGAGCCGGACATCCATCGTGCTGAAACCAAACTTCTTGATTTGGGCCACATGCATCTTCTAGTGCAGGACCAACATGATTTTGCAGCAGTTCTAAATAAGTTTCGGAATTTAAATTACCTACAATTTCAAATGCTATGATCCTGTTTTTAAAAATTCCAGCCCAAAATATTGACTTTTTTAGGATATTGGGTATTCATACACATATTTAAATGAGGATTATCTATGGCTCATCCTTGAATATTCTGAACATTGGGTTCATTATTCAGAGAGAAAGTACATTCGTCCGTGAAGCAAATTGACGAGATAAAATGTTGATCACGGTTTGCCTTTTCTTGCATCATTTCACAAAATAAGTTTCTTGATTCAAAATCACGTAGAAAAAGTTCTTGATGATCTTGGAATTTATAAGGCTTATATCCATGAGTTTTAAAAATTTGCAATACTGTTGAATGATGTAAACCACATTCAGGAGCAATATGTCTAATACTGTATTTGATGTTTTGATGTATCATAGCCAACACCATTTCTTCATTCACTCCGTTATGATGCACTCTGTTACTGCCTCCATTACCTTCATTCACAGCTACAGTAGCTGTAGTCTCAAATTTTTAATTAGTTTTGAAATCGTTTTCACACTTGGAGTCGGTTTATTTTCATATTTACTGGAGAATAAATCCCGTACCCTTCTATAACTATTTCCCCCATAATAATTTTATTGATAAAGACACGTTCTTCTTTCAAATAAATGTTCATGATTCATTTTACGAACTTTTTTTGACCAATAAATAATATTCTCGCAACATGTGTCATGAAAAACAAAAGCCATGGCTGCTGCTATTATTTGATTTTTATATTGCAATTTCTTTTCAGAATTATGAAAAAACCACACATTCACCTAGAAATGTAAGGACAGTTTAGGATGCACCTTTTGATTCCTAAAAACTTTGTACTCCATCATTTTTGCCGTAGAGTGAATAGAAGAGCAGGAAATTGCACAAAACTACTATCCTGGGTTAAATCCCTATGTACACCTTAACCGTGCACCGTGTGTTGCGTGTTGCATAATCAAATTAATACAAAGTGATTCGCCAATTTCTAATAAATGATAGATTATATGAGAAAAAAGTATATGAAAACGAGAAGTATATTTTCTTCCCGAGGGCAATAGCTATTTTTTATTCACTAAATATTCTGAACTGAAGAAATATAATTCAGTTCTTCTATCAAAACATACCAAAATTGAATTATATGGGTCCATTGCCCTCCACAATGGAGAATAATTAATGAATAATTGAGAAAAATTTTAGTTAAATCAATAATTTCCCCAGAATTGTTGAAATAAGTTTCGAGTCATTTTAGAAGATTTTACCATAGACCGAACCAAAATAGTTCAGTCTGTTCTGAAAGGCAGCTGAACCATCGGTCTGGTTTGAAATTCTCAGAAACTCTAATGCGAAAATTGGGGCACAGCGGAGCTGCTCCACCAGACCTCAGGTAGCTATAATCTCATAGCTGAGTTGCTCAACCATCGATAACCGCAGGGATTAAAACAATTCTGGGAGTTTGGAGGGTATGTTTAGATCGTAAATGATAACACATCATACAAATATCATTCTGTACAGAGATATTTTATTTACAACGTATTTTGCTTACGAAACATTAGATACGAGTTTGTTGTTCTGTACATAGAACCATCAGCTTAGGCCCACATTTCGGGAGGAAACCGAGCTTCTTCACTAATATAAGTTTCTAATACATAATCACAAAATTGTATTAATTTGGAATCATTCAAAGGAACATTGCCAAATATTTCCGATAAGAAGAAATCGCCTACTTTCTCTGGACTTAAGGGTACTCGCTACCTATCGGTCTTATGGAGAAATCAATGTTAAGTAGCGAACAAATATCTCAAATATGCGAAGAGATATTGAAAAACCGATTGCACGTATGGAATCTTGATCAATCGCTCTACAAAACGGTCGAAGCAAAATCACGTTTTAATTATCCTGTCAATAATAAAACAGAAAATAATATTGTGAAATTAACATGGTACGATTATTTCGAGTTTGCCACTGCAAAAATAGAAATTTGCTTCGACCGATCTGTAGAGCATGCTATCAAAATGAGTTTAGTGAAAACCGCGCTCAAAAATTTTCATAAATAATTGAGCTACACGTTCGCCAAGATTTTGATATTAAAATTTTCTGAACTCTGGATGATTTAAAGTGTGCTGTAAACTATGGTCACAAGAATCATAAATTTCTACCTGGAGATGATTTATAATATAGTGGTCCCAGTACCCTTCAATGGATTAAGTTTAAATGCAATGGGCATAATAACATCTGTGCAACAAGATTATTATTAGGTATTTCCGAGGGTATTTCTTTGAAATTTCATCCCCGACAATCAGGAAAATACGTATATATTGATCATTTCAAAAGATATGAATTACTTCTTGTTCAATTTTCGTATTGTCAAGTTGTATTACTGTGTTTTATTCCAAATCGTGAAAGTGAAAGTTTTCTTTTTTTTTTGAAGCGGTAAGTACATATTTTTTCATACATTACTTATATTATTATAAAATTTGTTCTGATAGTGAGGTTTTTAGCAAATCAATTAATCTGATAGATCTATGTTAGCTATAGATTATGAACAAAATCAAAATCCATTATTTATAAATCTGTAAGACTTATTGATATACTTATGTCCATATTCTCATTTCTTATCTAGGCGCTCTCTGCACAAAAATTGTAACAGATAAAGATTGCGTTATAGTTGAGATATTTAAAAAAGAGAAACATTGTTGAGTTTACATAATTTTCAAATTTTTGTTAACTGTTCAATTTTTGTCTATCCTGCTTGCGTTTTTACGTATGACAAACAGTATTCATATTCAACAGATTGTATGAATTAACAGTATTACTCAATTTGAAGATATGTGTGCAATTGTTAGTTTTTCGTTTTTTGATTATTCCTACGATATTGTTATTTTCAAATTTTTTTCAGACATCGATTTTCGATATTTTCGTCATGGGAAAGAAGAATCAGGAAAAAAAAAGATTATCAAACATTAGAAGAAACAGAGGAAATATTGGTGCATTGAAACGTTGGAAAGAATTGAAGGTAAAAAATCTAATTCAAGTTATCAGTGTTAGTAGAGTCGAACTTGTGTCAAAGATAGGTTTTTAGACCGATTTCTGAGGATGCAAAAAATTTCGTCGAATACTCATGAATGATTGCGTAAAATTTGAAGTACTGAATTCTACCGGAAGGTGGACAAAATCACAATTGTTGATAACAACTTATCATTTCTTTTAAATAATTTTTTCAATAAAAAAAAGGTTTAACAATGGAACAATGTAAAAACTGATTCTTCATGAAAGAGGATGGGGTAAAAAAAAACAATAATTTGCTAAAAACAATGTGATTTTGGCCACCTTCCAGGGGTGTTCAAATTCCAAATTTAACGTACTCATTTACAAGCACGCAGCCAAGCCTTTCCTGCGAAAAAACTGTATCCTCCTGAGGTCGGCCTGGAATGTGCTAATTATTAGACTGAAAAGGAGGGTCAGATTTTAGAAATTTATTCAAAAGTTTCAAAATGATTGCAGGAAACTATCAATAGTGGCAATTGTGGAGCGAACCATCAACTATCTGCAGTGAATTCTGATGCTAGCAACATCGGCAGTTCGACGAGGAGATTTCTGTCAACCTTCCTTCTACCAGCAGAATTGCTAACAATTCAGAGAGTGTTGAACAAGAATTCAATAATGATGATGAAGACAATACATACATTGATGGTATGTATCTATGTTCGAAACATTGCATTCTTTATTCGAGGAACTTCTTACAATGATTTCTTATTTGAAATCATTCCTTGAAATACAAACTGAAAATTTGAAAAACAAATTATATTGCAATTGAAATAGGACCAAATATTACTTGATTAGTTATTTTAACTCCCTGGATAATAGGAAGAAAATAAATAAATAAATACATAAAAATGCCACAATTTTGAATAAAGAACGAAGTTCAGTGCATGGGCGAAGTGAGTGCGCTCATTCGCTCAAATGGGCGATTGGCAACATCGCACGAGTTGCAGATACAATTTTATATAAGAATAAATAAATATAATTCACGCCTTTCGCCCACAACGGGTGTGGCAGACATTATAGTGCAGTAGGTTTATTTTATATAAATTGATATTCATTTTCATTTCCAGATTTTTTGGAAGGAAATCGAATAGTCGATGTAAGATTTTTCTTTGAGATGTTACTCGAGATATGCAGCCATGGAGTACGCTTTAATTGTAATTTCGGCAATCTTAAAGTTGAAAAAGAAGTGAGGAGAGGTCTTGTCTCAACATATATTTTAAAATGCACTATGTGTAATGAAACCTTTTCATTGCCTACTCAGAAAAAGACAGTTTTGGATTTGAATACGATAGCTGTTAGCTCTATAATGTCTATTGGTGGAGGATTCTACAATTTAGAAGAATTCTTATGTAGCATGAATATTCCTTGCATGGCTTCTAAAACGTACCAGAGATACCATAAAAAAGCAGCATTTGGATGGGAATGTGCAGCTCAGAATGCTATGGAAGAGGCTGCAAAAAAAGAAGCTGAACATGCTAGAGAACAAAATTCATTAGATTCACACGGAATTCCTTTAGTACCAGTTGTCGTTGACGGTTGTTGGTCGAAAAGATCATATCGAAATGGATACAGTGCATTATCAGGAGCTGCAGCAATTGTTGGACAACATACAGGAAAAGTTTTGTACCTAGGAGTGCGGAATAAGTTTTGTTCCTATTGTTCCAGAAATTGTGGAAAAGATATAAGGCCTCACACTTGTTGGAAAAACCACTCTGGTAGTTCCACGAGCATGGAAGCAGATATTCTTGTACAAGGATTTCAAGCAAGTATGGAAATGTATCAGATAAAGTATCACATAATGATTGGCGACGGTGATAGTAGTACCTACAAAAAAATTACTGAATCGCGTCCCTACGATAATATAACTGTAGAAAAAGTTGAATGTCGTAATCATCTACTCAGAAATTTCTGCAACAAATTGAAAACCATTTCTTCAGATACATCAGTTCCCCTGACGGACAGAAGAATCCTGGAGAAAAAAATTTTAAAAATGCGTACTGGAATTATAAGTGCAGTCAAATTTCGTAAACAAGAAGAGAACCAATCTCAAGCAATTTATTCTTTGAGGAAGGATATTTTGAATATTTCCAACCATGTTTTTGGACAGCATGAGAATTGTGCAGATTACTTCTGCACACGAAAAGAAGATACAGGTGATGTAGACGTATTATCTGAGCAGAGTTTGAAAAAAATTAGGGATGTACTCTACAGGATCGCAAACAATGCGAGTAGTTTGCTACATGATTTTGACAGCAATGTAGTCGAACAATTTCATGCCATTGTTGCTAAATTCATTGGTGGAAAGCGCATCAATTATTTGTTTTCAAATTCATACCAGGCAAGATGTGCTGCTGCAGTAGTATCGCATAATACCAGTATGGCGCACACAAATTTTAGAAAGGTTTTTACTACTGACGGCAAACACATCAACACGAAGATACGAACAATTGAATTACGACGACTCCAAAAAAATAAAAATAGGCTTACAGCGAAACGAGAATATACTACAAATAAAAAAGGCTATCGTAGGAAATCAGACTCTGATTATGGTGATAATTGCCAGAAACCAGATATATCAGATGATATGTATTCTGTTATACGATCAGAATTTTTGGAAAAATTAAAAAAAAGCGATGCAAAAATAAATGAAGTTGAAGAACATACCAGGTTTCAATATAATTCTGGGAGATGGATTGAAGAAAGAAGAAAACTGCTCACAGCTTCTAATTTTGCTAGAGTGTGCAAAAGAAGAAGTGGAACAAATAGTGCCAAGCTGGTAGAGTATATACTCTACAAATCGGCAAACATCAGTGCGAAAGCACTGGATCATGGAAGAAGGTATGAAGATGTTGCTAGGAAAGAATTGGAGGAACAGGAGAATCTAGAGTCTGTAAAACCTTGTGGCCTTTTCATCGACTCTGAAACATATCTCCTAGGTGCTTCTCCAGATGGTGTGATCGACGACAGAATAATTGAAATCAAGTGTCCTCATTCCGCATTTAAATTAGGATTAACACCAGAGCAAGCTATAGAACAGAAGAAAATATTATTCTGGAAGAAAAATAAAGATGGAACGCTAATGATTAATAAAAATCATGATTGGTACTTCCAGATTCAAGGCCAACTACATATTACTAAAAAAAGTGAGTGTATTTTAGGAGTTTGGACAGGGTCTGGAAAACTCAAAGCGGAATATATAAAATATGATGAAGAATTTTGGAAATTAAGAATGGAAAAGAAATTGAATTCGTTCTACATGCAATGTCTTTTACCTGAATTAATTGATTCAAGAAGACTCCGAAAAATGCCCCTTCGAGAAATATATGTTTAAATTACTGATACTGAGAAATCAAATTTTGAATTTTTGTCTATGAATCATATAAAATTAAATATTTTCGCAAATATGAAATAATGTGATTATGATCCAACTTGACGACAAACTGTAAAATAAAAGAGAACTCAAATATGTTTTTAGAGTATAAGTTTTGTATATTTGACAAAAAATAATTAAATATAATCTTCTATTTTTTTCTCCACTAAAACCTGTGAAAAGTTATTTAACCTCAATAAAATTTGTGACTACATAATATATATTCTTGATTCAACAGCCGATAACATTTTTGTGTTTTCTTGATTAAATTTTGTCAAAAAACCTAGTAAAAATTTAATGAGCCAAATAAACCCGAAATCAAAAAAATTATTTCGCAAATAATTTTGTGTTCTATGCCCAACCCGATGTATATTCTAAAAACAGCTTCAAACTGCTATGTTAGAATATTAGAATTCTTGGGTTCAATTGTAAATATTCGACAACCCTTGTTTATGGCATTTTATTGCATTGATCCGCTCACGGTCAACATCTAACAGTTATACCATGATAGTAAAAATCTCAAGGACAGTCTAGGTAGCGAGTAGCCTTATTCAAAAAATTGTTTTAAACATTAGCTGCCAAAGAATTATGTTCTTTATACTCTTGACTTGAACCTAATGCTTGAATTTTCCGGAGCCAAGCTTGCCCTGAATTAAATCTGTGCCCAATGATTTTAACACTCGGTCATACCTTGCGAACAGCATTATGAATTGCACTTTCAAAATCAATAACTATTTGCTGTGGATCGAAAACCAAATTAAATTCCATACATTTTTCTGTGAGAGCTTTTTAACTAGTAGCAAACAGAACACAAACGGTATTAGGATTAAAAGTGGAGGTGAAGGAACTCAGCTATGGGATTATCCTTCCAACCTTACGGTCGAGGATTAAAACAGGTAAAAGTGGAGGAACTCCAGTACTCCCGAAAATTGACTCCTGCGATTTTGAAGGAGTAAAAGACCATTCACTCCTTTGTGCATATAATTTTTATGATAAAATTTCAGAATTGCACAGCATTTATAAGCGATAAAATGAAAATCATGTATTTCGATAATAGTGAAAAGAATTGTTAATAAAATACGAATTTGTTATTAACAATTGATTGTTTGTAACAAATCTGTTATAAATATATTATTGTTATCAACGTTATGTTGATAACAATAATATATTTAAGACAGATTTGTTTCAATTTTATTATAAGCAATTAATTTTTAATAAACCATTTATTAGGAACAATGATAACATTATAAATTAACAAATGTAGTGTAAGTGCAGATTATCGTACTTTTTCCATGAATCGTAATCGCCGATTATCTTGCACGATTAATACGAATTAATGAGCATGAAAAAATTTTAATAAATTATAACATAAAGACAGCTTCTCTGTGCAATCAATGACTGAAAAATCAAAAATAATAAGTTAAATCTTGTTTGAAACTTATGTGCTACTGCTGCGCTGAATAATCTATAAATCACTCTTTATATTTTTCGTATTAAATTTGCTATTGTTAAGAATTCCAGTTTAGTTGAATCAAATAAGCTTTATTCGTGAAAGAAATAGAATATATACATATTGTTGCATAATAATAATGCTGTTAACTAATACATTAGCTAATATGTAGATCATAAAGTCTCCAAATAAAGATGTCCGAAGTTCAGGAAGTCTGTAAAAGAAAACAAAGATATGAGTAAATCATACTCAGTAAGGATCCATGACCGAAATAAAGAACACTAATATAATCATTCTCGCAAGCGACCCTCAGAAAACAGAAGTTGGTATAAGGTACTGAGTTTCGTTCCACGCTAAGCGTGGATCTGCGGGAAAACCTAGCTCCACATCCAGAGGATGTGAAAGTGCGACACTTACAAACTTTCGTCGAGTGATCTGCGAGGCCATGGGAGAAAGAGTTTATGCCAAGTCTCCGCCTGCTCACTCAAAGATATGCAACCAAAGCGCTGGGCACCTCCTGATTAAACACTAAAGATGGCAGGAGGGCACCGCTGGCCCTGGACTAGGGCTGCGCGATATTCAGTTTCAAATATCGAGATTCGTTACGGAAATATTATCGATAATTTCCGATATATCGATATGTCGATTTATCGATAATTATCTACAAATATCGATAACAGTCGATAATTATCGACAAATATCGATAATTATCGACAAATATCGATAATTATCGATAAATATCGATAACTATCAATAATCATCGATAAATATCGATTGATATTGATAGTAACTATCGATAGTTGTTGATAAATATCAATGATTATCGCTGAATATCAATAATTATCAATATCTATCGATGGAAGTCAATAATTTTAGATGAATATTAATAATTATGGATGGATATCAATATTTATTGAGTAATATCGATAATTATTGGTGAATATTGATAATAATTATTGGAGTTTTAATATATCGATTGGAAAAATGGAACATTGATACGCACGAGACGAATTCGAGTGCAATTCTCACCTGAGAGATTGAATGCACTTGAGTTCTCTGTTATCTACGCTATTATTCGCACTACCGCATTATATTGAATTACAATAGTCTAAAAACAGATCATTCAATCTTCCAATTTTGACAACAAACTTGATACAAAAATGTTGCATAGTAACAAGGCTGGCTACAGCAGTCGTTGAATAAATAAGCTTGCTTTCAAAAAGATGAGTGCGGAATTTGATGATATTGATAAGGCTACAGAAAAGGTAAGAAGAATTTACTACCCTGAAAATCTAGAAAATTCACGAACAACAATACGATGCATTTGTAATATTTTATAAATTGCAATAATGCTGATATAAAATTTGATATAAATTATTATCAATGATAAAGATTTGAACTCTAATACAATTAATTCAATTCGACACTCAAGTCTTCGATTATTTACTTGCCTTATGCCCGGTTTTATAAAGGGCAGAGTATTTTACTTCCAGAGTAAATGAAATTTACTTTGTTAGATGACAGTCGATTATTTGACAGCATTGATTTTGTTGTCATAAGAAAGCTCAAACTGATTAGAATTTGTTCCATAAAATAAATTTACTTCAGGAGTAAATTTACTTGGTCTTTATTAGTTTATTCTACTTTGGTTCCTTGAAAATTTTTAACATCTTAGATGCCTCTGGACTGAGCCCCAACTTAAGTCCTTGAAATAAGGGATTCAATTCGTCTTCTACTCCCGGGATTGCGGAGAAACTTTTTTGCAAAAGAGGTTTCTCAAATTATTATTATTTATTCGCAAAATTTTCAAAATTTTTCATGCAATTGTGTGTTAAGTAAAAGCAGTAGTCATATTTTTTGTGAACTTCATCAAAAAAAATCTATGTCAAGTATTGTTGAATACCGATGATCACTCTCGATAACTATCGCTAAATATCAGTAATTATTGATAGCTATCGAAAAATATCGATAAATGTCGATACATATCGATTATTATCGATAACTATCAATATGTCACGATTATTATCGATATGTATCGATAATTATCGATAAATATCGATAATAATCGATAAATATCGATGGATACCGATAATTATTGATATATCGATAAATATCGATAATTATCGATAAATATCGATAAAAGTGAATGATAGGAGTATCGATATATCGATACGAAAAAAAAATTTATATCGAAGTCCGATATTTGGAGAAATATCGATAAACATCGATATATCGATATTTTTCCCAGCCCTACCCTGGATTACACCAGTGCATCGTTGGGAGCAATTTAGCTGATCGTTCCCTCACCGTAGTGAGTTCTAGGAAAACTCCATCGCTAGGCACCTCCTGATTAAACACTTAAGATGGCAGGAGGGCACCGCTGGCCCTGGATTATACCAGTGCATCGTTGGGAGCAACTTGGCTGATCGTTCCCTTACCGTAGTGAGTTCTAGGAACGCTCCATAACCAAGAATAAAGGGATAGAAACACATCAACTCAATCGCTTAACACTCAACATCATTCTCAATAACAACAATAGCAATACTCATATGACATAACATTTAGAATAGTCAACCATGGATAACTCACCGTAAATATCATTATAATATTCGGCATAAGCATTGTAATAAAACACAACTATTCTCTTTGAACGACTGAACAAGACTGAACGAGACAGTTATTGAATAAGATTACTGATATGCATGTTATGCTAACGTCATTATCTGCAATTAAATTATTGTTATTAAAAAAAAATCTAAAACACTGTGGGGTATTCCACTGTTTTTTTTTTTTAATTGTTTTTCCTGATAGGACATGAATAAATAAAAGTATTAGTGGAAATGCGATTCAAAAAACCTCGTAGTACTTGAGAAATATTTTTTTTTAAATCTTCCGTGACGTCCAAAAGTCTATTGTGCCACTCAAACGGTAGGTCTTATTCATCATCAAACATTTTGAGAACATTGACGTAAAGTAAAATAGGTGGCGTTCACTGATCTCTAATATAACACTGGATTAGACCGTATTCTGGCATCTGAACGCGGCCCCGGTTGAACGGCGGCCTTGACAGTAAAATTGAGGTTTTGTGTCACTATTCGGCGACAAATTCAAAACACTTATAGAAGACACTCGATGAAATTCAAAGTATAATGCAAGTAAGATGAAGAAATTATTCTCAATATATATTAAAATACATACATTAATGATCAACAAAAGTTGAAAATTATTATAACAGTTGGAATATTTGTGGTTTAGTATTATTCAATCCGTTCAATAGTTTTATAAATTTTTGTTACCTAAAATTTAAAACTATGAATTTACCTATATGAATAAATGAAGTGCATTTCTGCGATGATATTGCCTATTCAAAACTAATAATTTTTAATATCTACTACACATGATAGGAGAATAATAATACATTCAATAATCAAGATTTTATTGTTCGTGAGTAAGCACAAATTTGCAGTCCAGAGATTAATTTTGTGAGCAAGATATTTTATATTGAATTTGATATATTACTCAAATTTGTTATCATAACTTTGTGACATTGCCCAGCAATATGATTTTATTATCCATGATATTTTCAATTCAATCTAAAATTGAAAATCAAATCGTTTGATTACTTTAACATAATGAATTGATATATACTTCTAGTGATGCGGTCCGAATCACGCTAACAGCACCAACAGCGCGCTAACAGTAGGGATGCGCGATATTCAGTTTCAAATATCGATATTCTATACGGAAATATTATCGATAATTTCCGATATATCGATATGTCGATTTATCGATAATTATCGACAAATATCGTTAAATATCGATAAATATCGATAAATATCGATAACTATCGATAATTATCGATAATTATCGATAATTATCGAGAAATGTCGATAAATATCGATAAATATCAATAAATATCGATAAATATCGATAATTATCAATAGATATCGATAAATATCGATAAATATCGATAATTATCGATGAGTATCGATAATTATCAATATCTATTGATGGAAGTCAATAATTATAGATGAATATCAATAACTCTGGATGAATATCATTATTGAGTAATATCGATAATTATTGGTGAATATTGATAGTAATTTGGAGTTTCAATATATCGATTGGAAAAAATGGGATATTGAGACGCACGAGACGAAGTCGAGGGCAATTCTCACCTGAGAGATTGAATGCACTTGAGTCCTTTGTTATCTACGCTATCATTCGCACTACCGTATTATATTGAATCACAATAGTCTAAAAACAGATTATTCAATCTTCCAATTTTGACAACAAACTTGATACAAAAATGTTGCATAGATTCACCATAGTAACAAGGCTGGTTACAGCAGTCGTTGAATAAATAAGCTTGCTTTCAAAAAGATGAGTGCGAAATTTGATGATATTGATAAGGCTACAGAAAAGGTAAGAAGAATTTACTACCCTGGAAATCTAGAAAATTCACGAACATGCATTCAACGATGCATTTGTAAAATTGTATAAATTGAAATAATGCTGATATAAAGGTTGATATAAATTATTATCAATGATAAAGATTTGAACTCTAATACAAGTAATTCAATTCAACACTCAAGTACTTCAATTATTTATTTGCCTTATGCCCGGTTTTTTAAAGGGCAGAGTATTTTACTTCCAAAGTAAATGAAATTTACTCTGTTAGATGACAGTCGATTATTTGACTGCAATGATTTTGTTGTCATAAGGAAGCTCAAACTGATCAGAATTTGTTTTATAAAATATATTTACTTCAGAAGTAAATTTACTTGGTCTTTATTAGTTTATTCTAGTTTGGTTCCTTGGAAATTTTTATCATCTCAGATGCATCTGGACTCAACCAAAACTTAGGTCCCTGAAATAAGGGATTCAATTCGTCTTCTACTCCCAGGATTGCAGAAAAACTTGTTTGCAAAAGACGTTTGTCAAATTATTATTATTTATTCGCAAAATTTTCACAATTTTTCATGCAATTGTGTGTTAAGTAAAAGGATATTTTTTGTGAACTTTATCGGAAACAATCTTCGTCAAGTATTGTTGAATACCGATGATTACTCTCAATGAATATGAAAATTATCGATAACTATCGCTAAATATCAATAATTATTGATAGCTATCAAAAAATATCGATAACTATCGCTAAATATCAATAATTATTGATAGCTATCGAAAAATATCGATAAATGTCGATACATATCGATTATTATCGATAACTATCAATATGTATCGATTATTATCAATATGTATCGATAAATATCGATATCGATAATTATCGATAAATATCGATATATATCGATAATTATCGATATATCGATAAATATCGATAATTATCGATAAATATCGACAAGTATCGATAATTATCGATTAATATCGACAAGTATCGATAATTATCGATAAATATCGGCAAGTATCGATAATTATCGGTAAATATCGATATATATCGATAAATATCGATAAATGTCGATAATTATCGATAAATATCGATAATTATCGGAATATCGATATATCGATACGGAAAAAAATAAATATCGAAGTCCGATATTTGGAGAAATATCGATAAATATCGATATATCGATATTTTTCCCAGCCCTAGCTAACAGTCGGTCCGATTCACACAATAAGGGAATTCTGGCGATGGATTCGAGTTTGTGTTCGTGGGAAACATGGAGTATTCAGATTTCTGGCGACGAACTCATGACGTCATGAGTTAGTAATCCCACGGATTCATGGATACTGCAAGCGAGCTGCTTCCATGTAGCCTATCCTTTTCCAAATGTCGTTCTTTCTCACTCTTCTGTCCAGCATTTATTTTCAATGATTTCAAAAAGTTAATTGAAAGAGATTTGACTCATTTTGAAGTGTCTATAAAAGTTCTTTTCTGAATAAGTACTAATTACTTCTTCCTATTCGGTAATGTTTTTATTTGCAAACTTTGGTTAGAATAAAAGAAGTGTCAAAAAATTTGAGAATTATTATTAATGATATTCTGTATTATACTGTCAAACATAAAAAGTTCATTGCTATCAAAGAAAAACTCAAAACTTGCAACTAAAGCTATTAATGTTGAATTCATGGTAATGGCTAGTAAATAACCTAAAAAATTCAAACTTCAACTCTGATATCATGGAATATGATGGAATATTTCGTTCTGGCGAGGTGTTGTAGCTGTGACGTATGTATGGAAACATGACGTCATTAGTCAGAATTCGCCTAATGAGTGCTCAAATTTTGCTCTGTGTAGCGTTGTGACATCATAGATGACGTCATCATTAACACTCACACTGCTCACAGTCAAAAGGATAGGCACTGTAAGCGCTGTGAGAACACGTGGTGAATAAGAGTATATACAAAATATTATTCTAAAGTTTATTAAAATGAGTATTATTTTTTTCTTATATATTCTGTAAATATTTTTGTATATATATTATAAGATTTCTCTTTATTTTATTGTTTTTTTAATTATCATCAGAAATAAATGTTTCCTTTTGATTCATATGAAAAAATTATCTAGTTTTCAAAAGACTCAATAACAATTGAAAAATTCTTTGCAAAAATAATTATTCATATTGTCAATTTCAGTCGGTTATTGAAAGTTTTTAAAACACTCTTCAAGTTGAATACTCTCAAATTGATTACTTATATACACAATACAAAGAGTTATTTCAGAATTTCATTCAACGTATACATTATAAATAACTTAATTATTTCTCATTATCAAATTATCCATGATGCGAAGTCGCTGAGCCTAACTCTCAATTTTTTGATCTGAAATCAATCTTTTTCTTCTATTAACACTCAAAGTCTCATTACCGCAAAAATGTAAGTGTGCTTACGAACGGTCCAAATCGTGAAGCTCTTGAGCAGTGTCAGCACGCTAAATTAATTCGGACCAGCTGTGAGCGGTGTGAGCGTTGTAAGCAGCAATTGCATGATTCGGACCGCACCCTAGGTCTCCATAAAACCTGTAAAAAGTAATACTTCACTGAAAATAGTAATAAGTTATATCTTCAAACTTTTTCAGTTGAGTTTTTCTAATAAAATAAAACAATAACAATGGCTGGTACCACAAGCTCTGTTTTTGGCTATACTAGCAGTGTTATTTTAAGAAGCGTTTTAAGACAATATAAATATTTCAAGCTATTTTAAAGGAAAATATTCAAATAAATTTTGTGGACATGTGTGTTTTTCGTAATTTATATCTGAAGATTATTTTCTAAAGTATTTGGGAAAATTCTAATTGCGTTAAAACACATCTTGACACAGCGCTCTTAGTAGCGCCAAAAACAGAGCTCGTGGTACCAGCCAATATTATGTATTAATATATCTACATTTAAATAAATGAACAAAATTTATTCAGTATAAAATTGCGTCCCAACACCATACTGAACTGTAACCAATTGACACAGAACCTCAGTTTTTGCCAAGATGGCGACGCTCAATTGGGGCCGCATTTCAGCGGCCTAAATCCAATCCAGTGTTATATTAGAGATCAGTGGTGGCGTTAGTATCTTGTTTATTTAACATCATCTAAATTATTTTTATTATTGTCAGTAAGATCATGAGCAAGTTAAATTATACAGTTATCAAATTTACTTGTGAAAATCACGTTTTTTTCGAGCAAACAATACCAGTAGTTTAAAGCTTAATTTTCTCTCCATGCGCATGCGTGTGAAACTTGGAGGCCTCTCAAAATGTTTCTAAACAGCATTCGAAAAATAGGGATGATACATATTTCAACTTTGCCGATACATCTCCAATAATTTATAAGTACACCAAATTGCAACGCAACAATATTTTTTTATAGATATGAACAAATCTTGTAGAAATTTGTATATCTATGAAGCCCACTGTTTGAGGACCACAATAGACTTTTAGACGTCATCATGACGTCGTTTAAGTATTTAATCATGTTTTTATAAAAACGGAGCAATATCCAATATCATTTTCATTACTAATATCTATTATTTATCCCATATTTTCATATTTTCATGAAATTTTCTCAAATTTTGATAGTAGTGGAATACCCCATTATGTTCTCTTTGACTGTCTGGCTGACTGGCGTGACGCTGAGATCTCAGCAACTACAGACTTAAAACTGGTACTAAATGGAAGCTGCTGTTTTGTAGGTTTCTTATTCATACACCCAGCTTTGGGTGGAAAATTAAATAAATATCCAAAAGGCAATCACTGCTTAAATATGCATAATTGAAATTTGAAAATTACTGCACAGAATAAGCAACATGTCAGTAATTAAATTTTATACTTCAAATTTTGAGCTGATATGGGTTCCTACATATGTAGTCTTGGAGGTAATTGCAGCCAATTTTTAGGTAGGTATTTTTTTTATATTACTTTGAGAAAATTGAATTATTTTCTCAAGGTACAGCATATGTCCTTCCGTCAGTCAACAACTGAACAATAAGGATTAAAAGATCCTTTTGAGTTTGTACGTACAAAAATAATGTAAAAAATAATCACGAAATTAAAATTTCAATAGACGATTCGTTTCTGTTTTATCAATAAGTAATCCAAATCCTTACTAATATTATAAATGCGAAAGTCACTCTGTCTGTCTTTCTGTTACGCTTTCACGCCTAAACCACCCAATTGTTCTTGATAAAATTTGATACAGAGATAAACTAGAGCTTGATAAAGGACATAGGCTACCTTTTATTGCGAGAGGGTTGAAATAGAGGATGAAAGTATGTATGGAGCTTCGTCATTTTCGAAGGTAAAACCATGAAATTTTGTATTCAGGCATCAGGCACTTGATAATAAGTGAACCAACATTTCTTTCAGCGTTTTTGTGATTCCGACTTACATAGGGATGGAATAGGAGATGGAAGTTAGTATTGAAATTCAAGCGCCTGCGCAACGAACAGTGTGTATGTTTATTATTTGCAAAAGCAGTATCCTAAAAAATTGAAAATGCTGCCCAAAATAACTATTCCACGCGAACGAAGGCGCGGGAAAAAGCTAGTCGTCAATAAATCAGGAAGTATAGCTGATATTGAAAAACTGATTTCAAAATGAGTTTTAGTAGAGGTTGGAGCTTAATTAAAAGTAGGATAAGGGTAATGTATGACCGGATCTAAGAAAAAAAACCCCCCGGAAATAAAATCCCGGAAAAAAGCGCCGAATAACGAATATTATAAATTAGGTATATAAGGGTGTTTTCATTATGTTTGACAATAAAACCAAGAGTTACAAAAAACATTTCTATATATTGTGTAATATAATGTAATACAGACATAAATACAGTGTCTTCAGTTTAATCTATCTGTTAGAATAATAGTGGAGTAAAACATTCAATTTTTGTGCATGTTTAAGAGACGATCTCAATAATATTTTTGGTTTTTTGAAAAGTTTTTAGAGGTCACTAGATAATGTCGAGAAACTAATTTTGGTCGATTGTTTATTCTGTGAATAATTCCTGAACTGTCGCAAATGAGGAAGAAGGTTTCAAGTAAAAAAGTTGAATATTATTATTACCCAGACAGTGGCATACGTGGATATTTTTATTGAGAGCCATATTTTTCAAATACGATGCAAAGTTATAATTTTTCAAATGGAGCTAATATATAAAAATAACAGCAAAAAACTACATATTTTTCACTTACTTGTTTCTGATTCTAATGATATAAATTTATTTACCTTTGTGTTGGATCAACATGAGATATTTTACAATTTCTGTATTTCATGTTGAATTATATTCAATGCCTCAACTTATACTAATACCTAGCCTTTATATTTTCAAATAATATGAAACAATCGTAAATAATAAATGTATGTGAATGTTTTATTCTACCATATTATTACAGACGCTAATAGATGAATGAAACAGAAGACACTGTATTTTTGTCTGTATTACATTATATATTACACATAATATAGAATTGTTGTTTATATAACTCCTGGTTCTATTATCAAACATAATGGAAGCATTCTTATATACCTAATTTATAATATTCGTTATATAAACTTTCTTCGTTTTCTATCACAGGGGGCTTTCTTTCCGGGGTTTTTTCTCCTAGGGGTTTTATTCCAGGGGTTTTTTTTCGGGGCCTTGTTTCCGAGTTTTATTTGCCGCGGGTTTTTTCCTGTTACCCGTATGACCTCTCGTCAATCATTATTTGTTATTTTGTGGCTGACAGCGCAATTTGGAGAAAAATACGCTAATATATTCACTTTGATCGTCTGACTGTCTGGTATGACGCTGAGTTCTCAGGAACTACAGCACTTACAGACTAGAAACTGATACTAAATGAAAGCTACTGTTTCGTTAGTTTGCCCAAACTGCTTGATTTCTAGCACAGTGATTGAAGAAGATAGTAACTTGAGAAATTTTTGAAATAACAAGCTTTCATGAATTGCCAAAAATGTGCTTTGATCATCAAGATGATTCTTCAATTTTTTTATATAACTTTAATGAAGGTCAAATCAGTATTTTATTGTATAGCACATGACCTCCCGTCAGTCAATAACCAAACACTAAAGACTAAAAGATCATTTTCAGTTCTTACGTGCAAAAGTTATATATATATATATATATATATATATATATATATATATATATATATATATATATATATATATATATATAAGAAAACAAATATGTAACGGGTTTAAGCAGTCTTGAATTTTGGCTAAATTGAATCAAATATTACTCATTTGAAATTTACCAAGCTTTCGATTTTAATGTTTAAATCTTCATCAGGGTAATTACTTTTGAGAATTTATAATAGAATTCCATCTCTGATAAATGGCATATGAGGATAAGCATTGTGAAAATGCCCTAAACGGGAAATTAGTTTCAACTACATGATTTCGTTGGTATTGATAAAAGATAGTAAGCGTCAAAATCTTAGACGTTTAACTCAACCGGATCTCGAATAAACCAAGAAATACTTAGAAATGAAAATATTTTTTTTTCGAGATTGACTGTACCGATTTCGGTGAAATTTGAAAATGTTATGGGCACATGTAAAGACTCTTCTAAGACAAAGTGATAACAGCATAAAGTTTGAATATTCGGTGGAAAAATAAAATTTTTTTGGTATTTTTTTTTTAATTATAATATAATTCGAGCAAAAATATGAATTAATTTTTTTCAGAAGCTTTATACTCTCTTATTCGACATATATTTTTTTTGAATGATTCCAAGTGGTGCGCCATACAGAAATAAAATAAAATCTGTTTTTGAATGTTATTTTTTGATTAAAAAAGCCAAAAAATTGCATTTTGAAATAGGTTTTATTTTTTTTTCAGTATGGCGCACCACTCGAATTCAATCGAAAAATATATATGTTAGATAAGGAAGTATAAGGCTTCTGAAAAAAATAATTTCATAATTTTGCTCGAATTATATCATACCTAAAAACTCATTTTTCTTCTAATTTTTTTTTTTTTTCTATTGAACAATAAAATTATATGAGGTCAATAATTTGTCTTGAAAGAGTACTCACATGTCTCTATAACATATTGAAATTTCATTAGAATCGGTTTAGCCATTCATGAGAAAAAAAATTTCTTAATTTTTAAGTATTTTTCGGTTTACTCGAGATCCGTTTGAGTTAAAAGTCTGAAATTTGGACGGTTACTATTTTCTTATCATTATCGACGAGCTCCTGCAATGGAAATTGAGTATCCGCCTGGGGCACTTTCCTCATGCTTATCCCCCTATGCCATTTAGAATATTTTGAGTTTTCATTTTGTTAGATATTATCACACGTGTGTTGCAATGAACTTGCACAAGAAACGTTTCATTTTATTTATCTTTTAAAAATGTTTTAAAAATGTATTGAACTGTGATAATATCTTACAAAATGAAAACTCAAAATATTCTAAATTTATCAGAGATGGAATTCTATTATAAATTCTCAAAAGTAATTACCCTGATGAAGATTTAAACATTAAAATCGAAAATGAGTAATATTTGATTCAATTTAGCCAAAATTCAAGACTGCTTAAACCCGTTACATATTTGTTTTCTTAACTAATCGACCAGTCGCGATTACCTTAAAATATATATATATATATATATATATATATATATATATATATATATATATATATATATATATATATATATATATATATATATATATATATATATATATTGTACCTTTTCCTATTTCCAAGGTGGCAGTAGGAAATTAAAAAAGGTAATGTTTCTTCACTATTTGGTGGCAAAAACTTAATGTACTGCTGATTGACACTAAATTTAAGTAATGGAATATCCTACCTTGTAAGTGAAGACCCAGGCTAGCTATTAATAAGGGCACCAGAAATATTTTACCTGAAAAATAGGAAATGGGCGCCACTCCCAGGAAATGATCAAAGGAGAAAAAGGTACTATTCTGGGAGACAATAGCGACAGCAAAAAAGAAATAAAGCATAGACGTCGAAATCAATTATAAATAAAATTATTATTAATTTAAAGCAAAGAATTCCAAAAATTATAATTCAAAAAATTTGTAACTTACGAAAATGATTGAAGCTATTATACAAAAAAATCTCACTGCAACAGCCAAAAGGGAACTGGAGAGCACGTCACAGACGTTCAAAATTACGTTACAAAAACTAGCTAAATATCCTCTTCAGGCGGAACTCAAGACTAGTATCGGCAGATGAGATAGATGTCGAATTGGTAGCCACAAAAACAACGTCAAATAAGAACGTTCCCTGAATTAAGTAAAGTTGATCTTGCGTCTTATAGGGCTTTGATAGATACCCAACGGTCCTTGAAGGTGTTAAGGTTGGCCGTGCGCTTGGTCGTCAACTTCGGGAGATATTAATGTTCTTAAATTCGTAGACGTGTTGATGTTTTTCTTAATTTGAAGTTGGTCAAAAACTAGTCTCAAGTGGCCACTGGTCCCTAAGATTCCTAGCAGTTTACACTGAAAACAAACAACCCAACCAGTATCCAATTCAACTGAAACAGGAGGTTCCTATAAAAAAAATTCGAGAGCTCTCTTCAAACGTGAAGCGTTAAACTTGAATGAATAAATTTAGATTTAATTAAAAAAAACGAATAAACTGTAAAATTTAGTTAAAGTTAAATAAAATAATCAGTAAGTTATTTATTTGTCTGATTTGAAATAGTGCACTAAAAATTTGCAAAGTAAAAAAAACTACGCTGAGCATTAAAGAGAAGAAAAACACAGAAAATACAAAGTCTAGCAGGACAAGAAAAAGGATTTATTAGCGACGAGTCAATAAATTTACGAACGTGGTTCGTTACTAAAAAAATTGGATCAATCTTCACAAACTCGTAGGATTTTCCAGCTTAAAAACGGGAACTAAAGCCCACAACAAAATATTTTAAGCTCTGGAAACAAAAAACTACTAAACAACGTAAGAAACTAAACTACGAGTTGTTGAATGACAAATCCGCAACGCGTTGGATCCAAAATATAGTTACATTATGTATTATCAACCACTTTCACTAATCATTCATACAGCACACATACTTAGGTGAGGAAAGGTAAAGGGAGGAACGAAGATAGCCACAAATCTCGTAGGTTTTATTACTTCGAGTGTATATATAAAAAAAATCGCGTATCACCGAATCGATATCCGCCTGATCGCGTTTGGTAGTAAAAAAAATTTAAAACAGAAATACAAAAAAAAAACCGGTAAATTACAAAAAAAGGAATGTCTACTCTTGTAGACGGAAAATTATGGTAAACTAGGGCAGGTAGCAACTAGACATGTGTACGAAACACTATCAATAGTAATAATTATCAAAACTAATCTGAATACAAAACATCAGAAATAGTTAAACGAATCTTCCCGAGGAAGGACAACAAACAATAATAACCTCCTAAAGAGGAAAAGACCAGCTCCTACGACCGGAACGGCTATTGCCGACGCTATTATAAAATTTAGAAAAAAATAAATTTAGAACAAAAATATCAATTTGGTATAAAAGTTTCAAGGTAGTAAAAAGGTGCTGAACACAAAAAACTAACAAATAATAAAGGATGAAAGAAATAAATTTGGAAAACAAAAGGTTAACCACGCGGGTAGCCTCAAACGAAATCACTAGAAAAATAATACTAAATTTGGAATACGTGAACAAAATAATAAACGAAATACTTACAAAATCATAACACTGATTTTAATTAAATAAAATAATCACCAAATTTAGAACAACAAGAAAAATCACAAGACTACTCAAAAACAAACGTCTGCAACAACAGCTCGGAAGCAAGAGAGCGAGGAAGAAGCAGACGCGTCGACTCCCCAAGAGAGCGCTTCAATCAAGTGTCGGACGAACGTACTATTTTACAAATTAGTGCGAATCTGCTACATAGATGGCGACATGTGTATGCAATGGGAAAACAATTGTACAAAAAAAAAGACGTCAGACGAAATTTTGTAACAATATATTATTCAGGACATTATAACCCGAAAATAATTAGAACATATCATATTATGAAAAGATCTTCGTTTGTAGAAGAACAATCAAGATATGAGCCTTTAGTATTTAGCTGAGATCGAGACTTTTTAGTTTCACTGAATATCTGTTGAGTTTATATCAATTTATTTTTATAAAAACTACTTTTGATCTCAAATTCTATATATTTTATTTGAAGCTTTGACGTTTTCCTTTTTTGTTAATTTATAATGTTATTATTAATAACTGATTGTTCATAACATATTGTAATTGTTTCATCTTGAATAATAGCACGAAAATATAGGAAGTTACAAGATAGGTATATTGATTGTTTGTATAAAATTCGTGAAAATATGATGAAATCTTATAAATCATAATTTGTGATGTTCCTTGATGGAAGCTGGTAACAGGAGAAAAAAACCCCGGGAAATAAAGCCCCGGAAAAAAGCCCCGGGAAAAAAACCCCCGGAAAAAATCCCCCAGGAAAAAAATCCCCGGAAAAAGCCCCTTGTGATAAAAACCGAAGAGAATTTATATAACGAATATTATAAATTTAGCAGTGTTTTCATTAAGCCTTATTCATAGAGAAGTTAAGCCAAACTAAAGAAGGATGATCTTAGTACTAACATTAGTATTTATTCATAGAGCGGACTTAACTTCAGTCCGAGACTAAAACCGAACTAAGTCCGGACTATATATAGATCTGCTTCTGCCATAGTTTAGCCGCGGACTAACCTATAATTTTCTCCGTGTTTGTTGTGAGAAATGGATGATATTATGAATAATGCAAACGATAACAAAATATAAATTGTGTTGAAGAACATCGTAGGAAGACTTGTAAATCCATTTGTGAAATATAATAAAACAGAGTTTAAAAATATCCACAGATGAGTTTTTCATTATATTACAAAGTTTTATATCAATATTTTTTTAAATTCGATGAGTTATTATTTCTTTATGTATTTAATTTTTCATTATAAATTTTTATAACTAATTTCTTTCAATTCTTTTTTCAAATATATCATGCTTCGTATTGATACCGCATCCAATTTGATAATTTTCAGCATGCAAAAAATATAATTGTGTATAAAATAATATCATATTCTTACTTCCTTCAAATTGTCTATTATGTGCAACGAGAGAAATCAATTTAATTTAAAAAGATAAATTTACATACATTTTATTCACGACGTATATTAAAAGATGTTACATGCCAATTTGGCTTTTGGTCACTTTTTTTGCTGGGTTGGATTCTAAAATATAATTTGGGTTATTTGGGTTTAATTTCATTCACTTTATGTACTTACTTTTGGTTTAAGATATTTTTAGTTTTCAATTTAATAATTTCATTCATATTTCAATCTATAGATCCGTTTCTTTCTCTTCTTTAAGCTCAGTTTTTTTTGGTTATATTAAAAACGTGTTTTTGTTTAAACTTGTATCAATTAATTTTAGTACAAGATTTTGTTTTAAATTGTCGCTGTGGTGATGCGCGCGCTGCAGGCAGTGACGTTACGTTTTTTTTTTGAATCTTATTACTGGGGCGTCCGCTGGGCTTTTTTTTAATGAAAAACGGTTAATTATCAATTAAGTCAAACTGACCGGATTTGACTTAATTGAAGATAGTCAGCCTTAAGTCCTGGTGTAGGACAGACGTACATTTATTTATTTTCGTTTTTTTACCACTACAATTTTGTGGGTTTTTTCCAAAGTTTATTGCGTGTGCAATCCCAAGTTTGGGGATTCTTTTGGGGAAAACCTGTGCTCCGGCCGAATATTTTGAGGCAGTTTGGCCATTGGTTATTCGGCGGAGCAACCCACGTGTTGGGGATTAGTTGAAGTTGTAGATGGTTATTCTTCGCTTTCGCTTACCATCAGCGATAAAACGTCGTCCGTACCAAGGCACATACTGTGGAAGTACCTCACTTCCACCCTGGCTTTCCCGACCATCCGGAATCCAGCAAATTAGATTTGAGGCTGAGATCCAGACGCCAGGCAGAAGGGTCAATAGGATCTCCAGCGACGCGCCAGCTAAGTGGTTCAGTTTTTTTGTTATTCAGATTTTTTTGTTAGTGCTAATTCAATCATTAGACACCTCGTGGCTTCACCACGACTTTCGTTTACTTTTTATGCATAACTTTGCTGCGGTAGGCATTCGCTGTCGCCTTTTTTTTCTATGCTTTTTTTCAGTTACGTTATAAACGCTACGTCCGCTTGTGAACCAGGTTGATCAATCTCGGGCCTGATTTTCATTTCTTTTGTACTTTTTTCCTGGAGTAGGTTTATAGACGTATTTGTCCAGTTGAGACTTATGAAGTCTGTGTAAGGACGCGAATCGCCGCCATTTTGTTCACTTTAAATTAATTAAATTTTTGCAAATTTCACATTTCCTTTATTTTTGCTTTTGTAATTTTTGATATTACTTTTCATTGAAGTTTATTAAATATTCACTATTTTGGTAAATTTGAATCATTTATTCTGCTAAGAAAGAAGAATACCTACCACTTTAATTTTCAGATAGTGATTTTATTTAGTGTTTCTTTACAGCTGGTGAGTGAGTATCGCTGTTTGAGATATTGTTTTATTTTATGTTCTGCGGCATTTTGATCAACGCCGACAGATCTAATTGTCCTACAACCCAATATTCTACCTGTCCATCCTACCAACTTTTCTTTTACAGGTACTTTCGCAGTTGTGTGCCTGAGGACGGAAAAATTAACAATTGCGTGGCGCCCTTATTTTCTGTTTTATTTAGAGTTAGCTTACGTAGCGTCCAGTAGATTCGTTTCAGTAAAGTTTATATTTCTTGAAGCTAACCTCATAACTACCCAGTCCGGCCCTGGGATTATTTTGATTTTGATTATTTTTGATACTGAGCTAGTCAGTTTTGAAGGGTACGGTCGCTACCCCAGTTTTGAATGTAATAAAGAATAGAAAAATAAACTTCATCACTTGGATAAAAAATAAAAGGTAGACTCTATTACAAAATGAAATTAATAATAATTAATAAGCACATGAGAATCTTGACAGTTCAAATACTAATGCGCATGTGCCGTATAATAACCAACCAAGACCAAATGGATGCTGCGAACTAACTTCGAACTAGTTAATACTAGTCTAAATTTGAACTATGAATATATAACTCAGTCAGAACTACTTAAATTGGTTCCAGTCGTCGACTCTAGGCTCTTTGCACAAACGTTGGAGAGCAACACTAGCGCTCGGAGTGTTTAATTTTGAAAGTAGCTGCAGGAAAAAATTTGAATTGTCATAACGTGGAATAATGAATAAAAGCTGAAAAGCTCATATTGAAGCTTGAAATAAGTTAAGAAACACAAGTGAATGATGACTAATCTTAGTGCAGGAAGTAAGTTATGTGTTTAATGTTATTTTGAAGTAATTAATTATAGGCTGCTACATGTCTGTCAAACGAATCAAAACATGTCACATGAAAGTATATTTTTTCACATTGCCTTAGGTTGATGAAACGCGAGATATTTTGCATGAATTTCCAAAAACTTATCCGATACATAAAAATAATACATACAAAATTGCTATAGCTTACAATGGTTTAACCTAACTTCTTACATAAATTTTCTAGTTTCATCAAGTAATTTCTACATTTAATACATATTCTATAATTATTATTGCCTTCTTTTTACTTTTTTTACTCGTTTAATAGCCTGAATCCATTTTTCCCATTCCTATTTCATGTTCTCTGGATGGAAACTTGTAGAAATGTTTATGTTTTTTTTTGTATTTCCGTAACTGTTTTACAGTTTGGAACGCAATAATTTGTATAACCGACGCGTAATATTTCAATTAACTTGTTAAACTGGCTTATAAATCGCTTTATAATTTAAATTTGGTACATATATTCTGAAATCATGTACAATGATAACGTTTTGTTTACCTGCTAGTACTGTCAAAATCAACCACTACTGGCGCTGAAATCTATTCGCAAAGAGCCTTTTATTCTTCAAGAACATCAGAGGAATAAATTATGTAACAAGTTGTGTACCTTGCATTATGATTGCTATCGACTAAGCCGGAAGAGCACTTTATTCGAAACATTTTTTGAATTTTCTGCATAAATCCAAAACGATTGAACGTAGATTGTTAGAATTCAGTATTTAGGACAACTATACCGTCTAGATGCTCATATCTTATTTCTATTGAGATCTGCCTAGCCGGAAGTGCACTTTACTTGACAGTCTTTTGGAATTTTTCACATAAATTCGAAACGATCAGATGTAGAATATTGAAATTTGGTATTTTAGTCTGCCGTAGCATCTGAATAATTACCTACTATTTTCATAACAACAGACTGAACCGGAAATGCACTTCGGTAGGAATTTATTTTTTAATTTTGCCCATAAAATCATCTGTTTTTAGTCGTAGAATTTTGGAAATCAGTATTTAGGAATGTTGTAGTATGAGAATAATAGCCTACTGTTGCCACAGCAACCGACTTGGCTGAAAGCGCATTTCACATGACAGATTTTTAGAATCTCTTGGGTAAATCCAAAACGATTAACTGTGGAACGATGAGATTTTGTGTTTGATTATACACATATCCAGTGATATATACGATCAAACACAAAATCACATCGTATTATATATATATATATATATATATATATATATATATATATATATATATATATATATATATATATATATATATATATATATATATATATATCATCCTGATTTGATTCTTGATTCAGCAATGGAAGAAGTAGGTACACTGATTATATATATATATATATATATATATATATATATATATATATATATATATATATATCTGTGTATATAAACTACTTGGAGGCTCATCATTGGATTTTTTAGAACCTGTTAGCTTCCCTGGAATATTGAATAAAATGAATAAGCAATTATTGTTGAGCATTTTATTAGTATTACATCATTTTGGTTATAAATTTTACATTTACAGCAGTTTATAGTGTTCTATTAAAAAAATATTTTTCGAAATACAATTGTTTTTTTTTGATAAGAGTTCATTCGATTCAACTCTTTATTAGTTTCATTGGGAGAATGAAAAATGTTTATTTAGAAGCCAAGTTATTTGAACACTATTGAAATATACTTTTGTATACGGAGGTATCTGATTATTCTGAGAGAATATTTTAATCAGTGTACCTATTTCTTCCATTGCTGAATCTTCCTGGTAAAATCAAGATGATTATTGCTATATGTGAGTAGATAAATTCCTATCAATTAAAAATACCCTTATCAATTCTTAATGTTTATATTTCAACTACAATCTCTTGACAACATATCACAAATTTCTGACCGCTAATTCTTGAAATGTATCGTTTGATAGAGTACAGTAATAGCTCAAAATTTCATCTTCGTATAGTTCTTCAAATTAGATGAAAAGAATTTGTGGATTCAGTTAATAATTATACAAATATATGAGTCAAGACGCAGTCCATGTGTGGTTGTTTTTTGCTTCATTCGTTGTTTAGTTATCAATGGAGAACTAATCATAATTACAAAGTGGATAATATGCGTTCGCAAATAATTTAATATCCAGCATATTGTTCTTCAAATACACATATTTCAGGAATCAGAGCCAAAAATGATTTAGAGCTGTGTATATCTCAAGTATTTTAGATAGTTTTGCATATCAGTAATGCGACTTATAGGAGTTTAACATGTTATTTTCCATTTGTAAGAATATTTGCCCTCCATTATAAGTTTGTTCCAACAAGAACATAAGCCAGTTCGGAACTGTCCGACGCATGCGCATATACAAATAAGCGTTTCAACAGATTCCAAACGGGGATTTTGACTATTAGTCAAGTATTTCAACAACGTGCGACTCAATCCGCAAACCAGTTTGTGGACAGTCAAAACAGTCCATGGGCCAATGCTTGTACTATTCGTCAAATAAGAATGAGTGATTGAATTTTCATCACATTCTAGCGATGATGAATTTGATTTAACCTAGGGAATACATCAAATTAAAAATATAAATTATATACGCGTGTAAAATTATAAGAAAATAGGCATTTTTATTTGATACTAGCTGACCCGGTGTACTTTGTAACGCCACAGAATTGATAAATTCAGATTGCAAGGTACTTGAGCTTGCCTTTTATATCAGAATCTTATAACCCGGAAATTATAAGGACATGTCAAACTGTGAAAAGATCTTCTTTTGTAGGAAATCAGTCAAAATAGGAGATTTTTGTATTTAGCCAAGACTTTGCAGTTCCACTGAATGTCTTTTGATTTCATATTACTCTCTTTTACGCTAGTTTATTAAAAATTATACATTAAATATATGAAACTCAAATGACATGCTCATTCAAGTGAATATATAGAAGTAATTATTATATTGGACATAACTTACTTATTTGAATATGAACCTAACCAAAATGTAACAATGAAGTGAATATGCATGTGCTGGGAATAATCCAAGTTTACCGAATTTGTTTCGTTCATATGGCGGTGTACTGTTGGGCGACGTCGCTTCATTCGCAAGGCTGCTTGCCTTAAACTGAGTTTGCAACACTCGCACGGCGTCTTAACGTTGACCGAGCACACTTCGCTCGCACGCCATCTTACCGTTGACCTATCTCTTCCGCTCGCACGACATTCTACAGTTGACCGAACTCACTTCGCTCGCATGGTTACTTATAGTCAACCGAGCTTGTTTCACTCGCACGGCAGCTTGTCGTTAACTGAGTTCTTTTCGCTCGCAAAGCAACTTTGCATTGACCGAGCTCGCTTCGCTTACACGGCAGCTTATAGTTATCCGAGCTTGTTTTGCTCGCACAGCGGTCTACTGTTTACCGAGCTCGATTTGCTCGTGCGGTTGATCGAGCTTGCTTCGCTGGTACCGCAGCTTACCGTTAACCGAGTTCGCATCTCTAGTAAGGTGCTTAAACGTCCGCGGAGCTCGCTTCGCTTGAATGGCGACATATTTTTGACCAAGCTCGTTTTACTCTCATGGCGAAAAGAAACAGCCGATAGGACCTGAAATTTCCAAATTCATTTTCAGGTCCTACCGGCTACTTTTGTTTGTTTCACCCTGAGGAAAATCTTATAAGCTGAATACGATAAATAGGTTATCATGATATCATCAGAAAATCTGTTCTCTACAAAATGTATGAGATAATGATATTTCTTCTTCCGATTTTTTGATACGTATTCTGCTACTCTGGACGGTGACAAATCCAAGAAAACAAATATCATGAAAATCGGTCAAGCCGTTCTTGATTTATGAATAGTGTAAGTAACCCGACTTTGTTTTATATAATACTGATATCAATCTTATTTTCGATATAAACTTTGATGAAGTAATAATAATAGTTAATTATTTGTGTATTGAGTCATTGATAATATACATTCTTTCTACCAAAGCAGTAAAATTCATTGAAAAAAAAAAACCATTTATATATAGATTTTCTGTGCCACAAACCGTCTCGTACGACCCCAGAATACTCTGTCGAAATTTCATTATAATCTGATTGATGGTTTCGGAACGCATAAGGTACAAACATACAAACATTGATTTTTATTTATATAGATAGAAGATGATGAAATGAAAGTTTTGAATAAAGTATGCAGAATTTAAAATCAGAAGTAATTTATTATTCATTGAAATTCTGAAAAATTTATAGATTTTAATTGAAATTTTATTTTGTGTGGTTTTTGAATTTTATTTTAGAAGAAACAGTTTCTCTCCAGTACTTTGACAAGTTTTTTGAATACTTTCGTCTGAGCCGAGAAATCTCTGAGAATATAGCAGAAAATTTTGAGAGAAATGATCAGGATAAACAGCACTTTGGATAATATGGAAGACTCCCCATCGAAATTCAGGTGTATTATGTCACCATTAGTGTCAATAGGAATTAAAATTACATGGTTATATGAGAAACTAATTAATATTTTTAGTTTTCACCTGTTTTTACCTTCCTTGTTTACTACAACCAAATAATTATAACCTAAAATTATGTGTTTGACATTTAACAGTTAAATCATGTCAGAAATACGTTCCAACACGCGCCACGTTCGACTCCGAAACTGATTCATTCGACGTGCATGCGTGCTTGGCAAAATCTTTAATAAATTTACGATAAATGGAGTATAGATTTTGAGTAGTGCACACGTGTTTTTAGAGCTCCGTGTTTTTAACCCCATATACGAGGCAAACACGAGCATTTAAAGTCAAAAGTGATAATACAGTGTTGTGAAAGAGTGGCTGTAACCAAGAACGTATACAGGATTACTTTAGAAAACTTAGGTAAGCAAAAAAGAGATAAATAAGATAAGGCTTAAAATACGAGGTTAGGTGACACGTATCCGAAGAGTCGATTCGTGCTTGTCACTTGGCGCCCGTATACACGCAACTAGTAATACGTACGAGTGAAACGGATAGCGAAGAGTATAATAAGCGCAAAAGATCAAACGGAAATTTTCCAGAAGAAACAAGATAGGTGCAACATCTCCGCTTAAAAGGAATAGAAGAGAAATGGAAGACATGAAAGAGTTGATGAAACAGATGTTGCAGGAAATTAGAAAAATTAGGAAAGAAAATAAACATCTAAGAGAATCATTGAATACCTACAGAATAAAATGCGAGGAAATAGAGAAAGAGCTTCACCAAGTTAGAACAAAAGTAGTGGAAATTAAACAGCTGGAGGAAAAATCTGAAAAAATTGACAAGAAAAGCAGGAAGAATAATCTAATTATAAGGGGTCTGACTATAACAGATACGGATTCAGGGGAAATTTCAATGAAAAATAGAGAGTTTCATATCTCAGCAGATGCAAGTCAGCGCAAAAGTGAGAAAATCAATTAAAATAAGAGATAGTATTCATGTAGCGGAGATAGAGAGCTTTGAGGGAAAAATTGAAATATTGAAAAACAAATCAAGACTAAGAAATGGAAATTACAGCAGGGTATACATAAATTCAGATTTGACTGGAAGAGAGAGGAGATTACAACGTCAGTTAGAAGAAATAGCAGACAAGGCAAAAAGGGAAAATAAGAGAGTAAAAATCAAATACCAACAGTTAATAATAGATGACGCCAAATGGGTGTGGAACCATGAGGAGGGCAAATTGGATAAAGCCAAAGAAACCAGAAACAGTGGTTCAAAAAACTGGCGAAGTTAATGAACAGTAGTGCAAAAGAAATGAATATTTATAGGACGACAAGGCGTGAATATGGTAAATCGGAACATACAAAGATAATAATAATCAAATTTGGAAACTAGCAACATGGAATATAAGAGGTATCAATGAAAAGGAGTTAGAACTACAAGACGAATTCAGTAAAGCGAATATTGATATTTTAGCATTAACCGAAACCAAGAAAACAGGAACAGGAGAGATAATAATGGAAGATGGGAATGTACTAATGTATAGTGGAGTAACAATTGATAAAAGAGCAGCAGCAGGGGTGGCTTGCCAAATAAACAAAAATATAGTAAATGACATCCAAAAATGGGAGGCATGCTCCGAACCTATAATGAAATTAGAGCTGAAACACAAAAATGGGAATTACAAGTCAGTAATAGTAGTATACGGGCCAGATGAAAATGAGTTGGCTGCGATCAAGGACGACTTTTGGGGACAACTACATATTGAAACTGAAAATAGCAAAGGAGAACTTTACATACTAGGCGATTCAATGCCAGAGTTGGGAGACGGCACGATGAGGATACAACAGAAATCATAGGCAAATATGGTGAAGACAGAAGGAATAATAATGACACTCAGCTTAGTGAATACTCTTCATTAAATGATTTAATAGTAACAAATACATTTTTTCAACACAAATTAATTCACACATACACGAGATACCGACCAGAGGGCGGATCATTGATAGACTACATACTAGTGGAAAAAGGAAACAGAAAATTGATAAAAGATGTCAGAGCTAGAAGAGGGCCAGAAATATATAGTGATCATTTTTTGGTAGTAGCGAAAATAAAGAAAGAATACAACGAGCAAGGAGATCTAAAAGAAAATGTATTTAAGAGAGAAACGTCGTATGAAACAATAGGAGCCTACAAACTAACAGGAAACAGCAACAATGTACGAAAAAGAGGTAACAAAACAAATTAAAGAACTTACAATGGATAGTGAAACTGATATTGAAAAAAATTGGTTAACGCTCAAAACAATTCTAACAAACGTGGCAAGAGAAGTTTGCGGAACTTTCAGAGAAAAAAGTAATAAGAAACAAACACCATTGTGGAACCAAGAAATTAAAGAAGTAATAACATGCAAAAAGAGAACCTGGATGAAGTACCTTAGTAACAGAACTCAAGAAAACTTCAACATTTACAAAGAGCAGCGCAAAAAAGTCAAAATCTAATTGAAATAGAGAAGGAGAAAAGTTGGATCACATTCGGAAATCAAATGGAAAAAAATAGCAAAGCAAATCAAAAACTATTTTACAAATCAATGAAAACTTTAAGAAAGGGAAAAACAACAGACAATTTTCCAGTAAAAGACAAGACGGAATCCCTGATAACAGAAGAAGACCAAGTAATGGAAAGATGGAAAGAATACTTCGCAGAATTACTAGATTCAATAGTCGAAAAGAGAGACATAGAACTGCAAACAAGAGGTGAATTGTCTGCAACATCTACAGAAGAAATAAGTATTGAAGAAGTAAAAGATGCCATTCAAATGCAAAAATGTGGAAAATCGTCTGGTCATGACAGAATAACTACAGAAATGCTAAAGTACATGGGTGATGAAGGTGATATGTTGCTATTAAAAATATTTAATCAAGTATAGAAGAAAGATACAATACCAAAAGACTGGGAAATAGCAGTTATCTTACCGATATATAAAAAGGAGATATCCGTGATTGTAACAATTATAGAGGAATTCCACTATTAAGTACAGCACTAAAATTATATAAGAGAGTTCTGGAAAAAAGATTAAGAGTAATAATAGAACCATCCCTAGAAGAAGCTCAAAGCGGATTCAGGAAAGGAGAAAGTGTACAAGATCATAATTTTACCATGAAACAAATAGTCCAGAAAACCTTATTGACTAAAAGTAGAGCATGCATGGCCTTCATAGATCTGGAAAAAGCATTCGACAGAATGCAAAGACAAAGAATCTGGAACAGTTTAACAAAGAGAGGTGTGAATTGAAAATTAGTGAGTGCGATCAAAAGTTTATATAAGAAGAATTTGAACTATATTGTTGAAAGAAACCGAAAATCAGAAATATTTGAAACGAAAAATGGCCTTCGCCAAGGAAGAGATATGAATTCGGTTCTGTTTACAATATTCATGGATGATATTATAAAAGAATGCAAGCAAGAAACAACGGAGCTATTAGTAGGTCACAGAAATATGCAACATATCGAAATTGGAGAATGCGCGTTTGCGGACGATGTTTCGCAAGAAACGAAACACAACTGCAAAGAAATTTGAATATATGGAATAATAAACTGAATATACACGGAATATCAATAAATGTGAAGAAAACAAAAGTAATGATAATAGGTAATGAAGAAAAAACTATTAAGCTAAATAATGAAAACATAGAACAAGTAGAGAAATTCGAATAGTTAGGAGTAACAATAACAAAAGATGGAAAACAGGACGAAGACATTAATAAAAGAGTAGATAAAACAGTGAAATTATTTCACAGCATAAATAACAGCTTCATAAATAAGAGAGAAATTAGCAGGAAGACAAAATTAACAGTTTACAATACAATATTTAGATCAGTTCTAACATATGGTTGTGAGTCATGGGTTATACCAAGAAAAATCAAAAGTAGAATCCAGACATTAGAAATGAAGTATTTGAGGAGGGTCAAAGGATTAACGAGAATGGACAGAATAAGAAATCAAGATATAAGATCAGAACTTTCAGTGAAACCTATAGCAGAATTTATTGAGCAAAGACAACTGAGCTGGTGGGGACACCTGGTCAGGATGGAGGACAATAGACCTGTAAAGAGGACTTGGACATCAAGGAATATACCGAAGAGAAGCTGAGGAAGACCGAGCGAGAACTGGGATAACATCATAGAGAAACTCCTGGAGAAGAAAGGAACCACACTACGCGAAGCCAAGCAGACTGCAAAAAACAGGAAACAGTGGGCACGAATGGAGAATGAAGACTAAAATCCCTACACTTAACGGTAAAACGGAATTGGACTATATATATATATATATATATATATATATATATATATATATATATATATATATATATATATATATATATATATATATATATATATATATATATATATATATATATATATATATATATATATATATATATATATATATATATATATATATATATATATATATATATATATATATATATATATATAAATCCTCATATCATTTTGGCGTTCTAATATTGCGCGTTTGCATTTAATCTGGTGTCCATTGTAAATTGGAGTCCGTATATCGGACGCCACTTTAGAATTGCTTCAAAATTTTTTCCTGGCTTGTTCCCGACCTCTAGAGGCTAAATTCAAAATTTCATTTCGACGCCAAAATGATAGGGGCATGAAAATTTTCGTATATTTTTAGTTCCGAAAAATTCCGCTCCAATTCTTAGTGGCGTCAAAAATATACGTGTATATTCCCACTTCATATATTTCGTTATCATACTGGCGTCCAGAAACTTGACAACACTGTCGCAGAACATCGATCGATAATGAAACAGATGCTTGCGCTTCTGACATGGAATTTGCTGGGAGTATGGCTTGAATTTGGAATTGCATTCCTTATGTATGTCAAAACATAATATTTCTACCAATATTTTATTGCAGACTGAAGTATTATAGTACAGTTACTTGATGTCAGGAATTATTCTTGCTTAGAAGTAATTCTTTATCAACTTAAAATTTGAGCAGTCAATTTGAAATATTAGGAAAAAACAGTTGAGTACTGACTCAAGTATGAGGAGTCAGTGAGCAAATTCATGTACCTCTTTCTAATAGTTCAAGAGCCGACCACACCTTAACATTCCTAGTCAGATTTAGGGTCGAATTGTATATGAATTGATCGAAGATATAGTAGTCATTAGGATGTCACCTTTATAAATCCAGGACCTAGTCCTAAGGATCGAAAAAAGGCCATATTCGGTCAATAAGTTCGTGGTTAATCTGAAACTAGTATCAATCAGTTCTATCAGAGAAGTTGACTCTGACGAAAATTGACCGGAAGTAGCCTTTTTCTGACGCTTAGGACAAGATTCCAGATTCAAAAAGTCTGTCACCCAATTGATCACTATATTTTTGATTGATTCATATGAAATTTGACCGTAAGTTCGATTAGGGAACATAAGGTGCGGTCGGCTCCTCAACTATAGAATCACTATAGAATGTGAGAACTCGCTATTTCATCCGTGATGTGGTCTTATGATTGTTGTAGAAAAACAAATCATATCGTTTGTACGAAGCAAGTGGAACATTTTTGTTGCAAGTTCATCATTACTGTTACTAGGACCAAATTGATGAATCTCAAATTATTCATGTTTTTGAAGTCCCTGATGGTCACAAAGTTGCACTCTCAGTGTGATTGAAATAAAGTTAGAATGGATGGATGAATTATCATTAATACATTATAAGATTAATATGAGCTTGTGATATACAAGGGAATAAAAACTAATTTTTGCTCCTAATAATATAATCTATTACAGGATATCACATTCATCATGGCTGAAAAATGTAAAGAGTTGGTATACAACATACATATAAGTTGGGACTTGGAGAAAACATTATTTGAGTTTTTCTTTTTGTTCAATTTAGAATTCACTTGCAACATAAAACCTAAACAATTTTGTGTAAGAAACGAAAATGTTGCTTCATTTTTCTTGAATCTGTCGGTAACAGAGTACATCAGAAGATAATTTGAGTTACTGTGAAAAATGAGAGCTTTAACTATTCGAGTGCCCGGTTTTTGCAATGGGCTATATATTGAATGTATTCAACAATAACTGTAGTTTGGAAATGATATGCTCAAACTGATTCCATATAACATACATCCATTCTATCTCATATTTCAATTTGTGCGAGTTATCATATCATCGCTTCTCTTATTCAGTTTGTGGATAGATGGACATTAACTCTGTTGTCGCAACTGTGTGAAAACATTTCTTGAAGTCGGGGAGCCGGCCGCATCTCAAGTTCCCTGATCGAACTTATGGTCAAATTGTATAATATGGATCAATCTAGAATATTGTGGTCAATGAGGTGACAGACTTTATAAATCTAGAACTCTGCTTCAAGTCGGAAAAAGGTTACTATTGTTCATTTTTGTTAGGATCAACTTCCCTGTTAGATCTTATGATTGAAACTAGTACCAATTGATAGTGAAGGTCAAATGCCTTAGGAAAAAACCATGGTGCCACCCCCTGCTCCGTTCGCAAAGGGAAGGAGAAGAATAGACGAGGATAATATTATGTGGTGGCAAAATTAGGCTGGTAGCATTTTGAACAATTTTGCATTCCATATTTAATCTTTGATGAAAAATATGACACCGTTCTGCTCGAAAACATGAAAAAAATCTAATGTGAACACCACATGTCTTACTTGTACATCTTTTGACTCAATAATTAACAGTTGATACTAATATTGACTCCAGGCAAAATCGACTCCAACCAAAATTTGAGATGATAATTCAATCATTCAGATGCTACAGTTCATTATTGGTCAGTTGTACCGCTCTAACTCAAATTTTAAACTTCACTTATACAAAAAATGTCTAATCGAAATAAGGACAGCAATGTTCGTGTTACATTCAATTTTCAAATTTTGATACGATATTGTTAAGTTAGTTGGCACCTAAAATTTGAGTGACAGCGATGCAACTGGCCATGGAATGCTTTGGCTGTCTCAAATACCAAATTTCATCATTCTACGGCTTAAGTCTCGAATTTATGCGAAAACTTGAGAAAGATTGTCAGGTAAAGCTTACTTCCAGCTAATAGATTGTTATGAAAATATTAAGTTATCATTCGAATGCTACAATTTCTTTAGATACAAAATTTCAAGATTCTACGGCTGATTGTTCTGGATTTATATGAAAATTCGAAAACGTGCTTAGTAAACTGCACTCCTGTTTAATCCGACTGCAGTCATAATGCAAGGTGTACAATTAGCTTTTATAGAAGTGTTTGATACGAAATTTCAATACTCCACGCCTGATTGTTTTGAATTATTACAAGAAACTCGAATAGACTGTGCAATTTCAGCACAGCCAATTAATATTAAAATAGAAAATAACCATTAAGATGCCTCAGGAAAATTCAAAAAAAATTCCAAGTACAGTGCATTTGCGGTACAGACGATTGCAACCATAATAGAGGCTGCAAAACTAGACTTTGGACCAGTCTCAAATACAAAATCCAACTATATAGATACATACGATCATACGTACGTACCGAAGTCAAGCCGAAAATAGTCAAAATGCATTTAGGGATGCTCAAAACGAGAATTTCCATCTAAATCTCGAAATGTGACTCTGGCGGTTCAACAATACTACTTATTTATACTTTGTACAAGTGAGTTGAAAGAGATTCACTTGGATTACTTCGATACTTATTGAATGTTCATTATTTCATATTATAAGTAGTATCTGACTTTGTGCACCATATTGCAACACGAACAGCGAAGGAAATTCTTGGGGATATACGATATGGAAGACAAATTATACGTTTACCAATTTACATTGTGGAAAAACTAATCAGAGAATGTAGTTGTACATAGTTCAACAAAATTCATTCTCAACGCTTGAACTTTTTGCCTTTAGATTGATATATAAGATATGAAGAATGAATACTGATATACGACATGCTCCCAGCAACTTTGAAGAATAGGAGACAAATATTTGGACAATTTTGGTCGTAGATTAATTTTATGCCCACATAATTGTTGTATTTATCATCAGAAGTTTTGCTTCAGAAGTTTTTGTGCGATGTGCTATAAATCAATTTTGTAGGCGATTATAACGGAAAAGGTATTTCTATGGCCCTTTTTGTTACCATGGAATTTTACTTACTTGTACACATCTATCTAAATTTACTATTTGCACGATTGGGCGTATTCATATGTTTACCGGCTCTCCATTCAAGGTGGTATGTTGATTTTACCGGCAAACTGTGATTACTATGGTTATGCTGACTTACCGCTCATGAGCAAAAGCGGTAAGTGAAAACTGTGGACTTCCACAGGAATTTTAAATTTATTTATCGTTATTTATGATTGAATATTCACAATAAAATGTCAAACTTGACAGCTGACAGCGAGTGCGCTATGGGTGGTTACTCAATTTGAAAGAGAATATTAGGATTAATATTTGGGGTAGGTCTTCCCATCGTGCAAAAAATTTTTTAAGTATCACTGTCTATAATTACAGGACCGATTTCGCTCAATATTTGCGCCAAGGCTCGGCCTCCAAACAATTATTCTCGATCGGTAAACCATACTTACTGAACTTAATACTTAAATAACTATTGTGGGACTGATCTGTCCAATATTACTTTTTTTGGGACTGATCTATGAAAACTACTTGATTAACACTTCACACCCACCTGTATGGGCTGTTTGATGGAGTCTTAGATACAATTTTCGCCGAAATATGTATCATATCCTTCCCTCAATCTCTATAGATCTTGCAATTAGAGAAGTAGATACGTATTTTCAGACAATAAAATAAGACAAATTCAATGGCAACTAAGATAAACATTTGCAATGTTTCAGAAACGAATGAATAAAATTTAGTGATTTTGAATTCTTTCGTGATGATCGCCTAAAAAAACGAAATATTCTGATACTGTCTTCTGGTCTCAGCTGGCGTTTCGGCCGTGAACCACAAATTCGACCAAAAAAGATCACCTCCATGGTCTTGATACACTACTTCCTATTTTGTATCTTCCATATACTTCCTTTTTTGTATCTTCCATCTAACAGGATCGATTCATAATGGTGAAGTGAGTTTTCTCTCAGGTATTCATAAGGATATGTATGAAGACTACTCGATAGAATGGTATTTATTATTGCAGTACTAAGATGAGGCATGTTATGAAAGCAACAAATAATAACTCAGTACACAGATGAAGTTTCATTTAATTGCCTGAAACTCCATTACTGTTGATATCCAAATTTCATTCCCAACCAAAAGTTCCTGTAGGGAAGATTTCCCAGCATTTCAATAATTTAAATTGACGATTATTGATTGAACTGAGAACGCATACTTGAATTAGGGTAGCAACACTAGTTTAAATATTTTGAATGTTGAGAGGAAAGTCGGTAATATGATAATAATTGTAGACAAATATTTTATCCGCTAGAGCTGAATCCAAGGGAAGAACTCTAAGGCATGTACCAAGTAGTATAGGGTATTTGATAAGGTGAGTAGGAAGTATTCCTGACCAGAGCCAGATTATGCATAAAGCCCGATAGGCACGGGCTCACGGACCTTGGCTTAAGGAGGCCTTAGCTTTGAGAATTTCACAAGAATTTGAGTCACCAGTTCATGGATCTCATTGAATTACGACCTATGAGCTTCAATGAGTATTGATCCGGCATTTGTGTTGATTAAGAGAGGACGTAGACATAATAATTTCACAGTGAAAAGTATCTGAACTAAGATTGTGAAGAATTCAATACTCTTCCAAGAAGTTATGAGATTTTTTTGTGTGCCTTACGGCTCTTAGGATATTGCAAAAATACTCTGTACTTTTTTTTACAATATGATGACCTAATGAGGAGAGGCTTACAGCTCCCAGAATTAAGATTTATATTCACACTGACCCTCATCACACATTTATAGAAAAATCTTGAGCAAAATGCAAGTTTAGACCAAAATTTTGTCACATTTCCATAGAGCAATTACTATCACAATTTATATGACATCCGTAAGTCCTTCCTGATAAATTATCCTTCACATACTTCCATTCATGGAATCTACCAACAGTTCACGGACATGGCAAATACATTTTACTTCAGAACTCGAAAATAGCAATTATCAATAAAGAAATCCATATTTTTTCGCAAAATCTTTCAATTTACTATGAGTTCTCTATCAACCAATGACATATTACTACTCTATGAAGATGTCTTAAGTATCAACCCATTTCAAAACTTGAATAATGTAATTCTACGCAAATCTTTGGATATATCGCTTCACATGTGTCATCGATAGAACATTCTACGCAGGAGAGGTGCTTATCAGACTTTAAAACTAAATCTGGCAACAAGGGGGACGCCACTTCAAACATGAAGTGAAAGCATATATATAGATAAGACGCCACTATAAACGCAATATGTAACGTATATTATTGACGCCACATTGATGTTATGATGAAAGGAGGTCATATTGTATAGGAAATGGGAACTCCGTGGATATTGCATGAAATGCAGTGTCTGTGTGAAATCTGAAGAGCCCATGAGAAATTATGTAATATACTTCGATCAGATCTCAACTATACGCGTTCCTTTCAGTAGACGCCAAAATGAACATCTTTGTAAGGACGTCAAATTGATAGGGTGATTTATATATATATATATATATATATATATATATATATATATATATATATATATATATATATATATATATATATATATATATATATATATATATATATATATAATAGCCCAAAAGTCCAAGAAAACCTTTAATTTGTTTGGTTGTTTTCGGTAAAAGGTAATTTAAAATAGCCGAAATCTTGTCAGGATTTGGCTTCACGCCGTTGGGTGTTACAATGTGCCCAAGATATGCTACACTTCTTTCCTGAGATATTCACTTTTATCTAATTGCACTTTAAAATTTGAAATTTTCAAACGATCAAATACTAATTTTAAATTTTGAATATGTTGTTGCAAACTTGTGCTGACATTTATGATGTCGTCTAGGAACACAAGACATTTGTCATTTACTAGTCCTCTTGAAACATTATCCATAACACGCTGGAATGTTGCAGGCGCGTTATTTAATCCAAAGGGCATACAAGTGAACTCGTAATGTCCGTCTTCCGTATTGAATGCAGTTTTTTGTATGTCTTGCGTGTCCATTTCAATCTGGTGAAAACCAGAAGCTAAGTCTAATGTAGTAAAATAGTGGCAACGTCCAAGTTTGTCCAATAAGTCTGTAATGTTTGGTAATGGGTATTTGTCGTCGATCGTTTTTTCATTTAATTTTCTATTGTCGACAACTATACGCCATTTGCGTTTGCCGGATGCATCAAGTTTTTTGGGGACAACCCAAATAGGTGATGACCACGGTGAATGGGATGGTCGTATGATATTTTGATCAAGCATTTTTTGTATCTGAGTGCGTACTTCCTGTCGATGGATTTCAGGATACCTATAGGATTTTGTATAGATAGGAATCTCATCTTTCGTTTGTATAAAATGTTTAATTTGATTTGTAAAACTTAATTTTGGATCGTCTATATGAAAAATATCAGAATATTCACGAATCAATTTGAAGATTGCAATTTTCTCTTCGTCATTCATATGGTCGGTCCGAATTTTTGTTATATCAAATTTAATTTTGTCTGACTGAATAAAATTGAAATTTGGGGAACTGTACGTCTCATAATTATTGATATTTTCGACGGATATTGGGTTTATTTGCTTGAATTTAGCATTTGTTTCAGAATTATTGATGGCGGTGCTAAATGCATGATAATCTTTTACTACAGTAACGCATTCAGGAATAATTACATTATTAATTTTTTGTGATGGTATTCAAATAGTTCCATTTTGTTGGTTAATTCGGATTTTTATGACTCGTTCTGTTTTTGTATCCAATGTTATAATACTATCTACATGGCCTATATTATTTATGTTAATTTCAGAATTCTTATGAGAAATTTGTATCTGACAAGTAGGTGTTATTACTGAATTTTTGTTCAAATCTATAATTTCTTTCAATATTCTCAAATTATCTAAACCTAATAGTAAATCGAATTCGTCATGGAAGTCAAAAATATGATATTTCAAATTTTCTTTTTTTTTTCAAATTAAATAATTTTGAAACGGGTACCAGTGTGCTATAATTTTCTACCGAAGTACCATGCGCGGTCGAAATTTGGGAAGGATCTTCAATAATGGCATGATTATAATATTTATGAGCAATTGCAGGTCTAATAAAGGATTTTGTGCTTTCTGTATCTATTAAAACTTTTAAATGGTTTTCAGGAAATACAATATATGGTAATTTACTTTTCGGGGTAAGTATTTTGCGTTGTCTCCGAGGCTATCATGTCTAAAAAATTAATATCGTTTGCATTGTGTGATTCATCTACAGGTGCATCAGTTTCATTTATGTTCAACAATTCTTCGCGGTTTTGTCCGTATAGGTTTTGTACCGGTCTGTATGGGCCTGTTCTAGGGCGATATTGTGCCGTAGAATTTCTTGTTGAGATACTCATAGGAGTAGGTTTGGGTAGATTTTGACTAGTAGAAGGATTTGGTCGTATTTGTTGGGATGTACTAGGTTTTGAGTAATATTGTGATGTAAATTGTCTTTGAGGAAATTGTTGAGGTGTGAACTGTCTTTGGGGTAATTGTTGTTGACTTTTATTTGGCAAGGAGTAACCAAAATTCATGTAACCCATTGGTCTTGGAATATTGTATCTAGTCTGTTGTATTTGTGGTTTTGCATTTACTTTGTGATTTTGATTAACGGGTTTAGATCTTCAATAATATTCGAATTGGAAATCGTTAGCTAACATGCTTAACGCTGGATTTGAATCCTTAGGGTTTTTAGCCCTCATTAATTGACCTATCGGCTCTTTTACTCCTTTCAATAATACGCGAAGAGCATAACTTTGGAAATAATCAATCATGATTTTGGCTACAATTTCTGTTGCATTAGTAGAAATAAAAGCTATTTGCAAATTGAGTAAATGTTGCAAACGACTATAAAAATTGAATACATTTTCATTAAAATTTTGTTTTAGTTCTGTAATTTCCATATTCAATGTGAACCAATCACGTTTATCGCTATAGGAATTTTTTAATGCCTCTTTCAAGTCTTCCCATTTTGTAATGGTGCAGCTTGCTATATTTATGGCTGCTTCGCCTTCAATCTTACTAACTATGCTGTTCATTAGATATTCATTTTGGAAATCATTTGTATTTACTGTATTATAAAAAGATTTTACTGATTTTTCGCTAACGCTAATAAATCAAGGGAGTAACTCACGTTCCCCATGGAACTCCGGCAACATGTCCAGATATTCTTTCTTTAAAACAGGAACTGGGGGAGTAGCCATGTTTAATTCAGGTCTACTTAATTGTATTTTAGTTATGGAGTTTTGGATTATTGTAAGATCTTCTAGATCGGATTCTGATTCTGACTCTGATGTATTATCTGATTCTCTGAATGACATTTGTGTACTCACAAAAATAGTAGTGCCGGCTTCATGTGCCCTGAAGTCGCTCTACGGTCTTCTTTAAGTCGCTGGAGTTCTGCTGATGTTCGTTCAGCTGGGCTCTATGTCGTCGAGTGTTTCATCTTGCCTCTGATGTCCTCTCAGGTGCAGCATACGCGATACGATGATCGATGCAAGATGTTCGAATAGCCAAATTAATCGCGAAGTGAAACAACTTATATTCGTTAAATTGTTTCGGCTATCCTACCGACTGCGCCACTTAGATTTCTTGATTGATCGATCGCGTTTTTAAAAACTTTATTTCTTGCAAGTACAAGTACAATATGATTGCTATGTATATAATATGAAGCTTTGTTACTAATTCTAACAAATGTGAATACAGAATGTGTTATTCTCTACTGCAATGGTCTTATATAAACTATGAAGGGGGAAATGTCACGTTCTGTGGTATCATCAAAATAGTTACTGAATCACTAAGAATCAACACTATAACTTTTATATATATATATATATATATATATATATATATATATATATATATATATATATATATATATATATATATATATATATATATATATATATATATATATAATACGACGTGATTTTGTGTCTGATCGTATATATCATTGAATATGTATGATTAATCACAAGATCTCATTGTTCCACAGTTAACTGTTTTGGATTTACTCCAGAGATTCTGAAAATCTGTCAAGTAAAATGCGCTTTCAGCCAATTCAGTTGCTATGGAAACAGTAGACCATTATTCTTATACTACAACATTCCTAAATACTGATTTCCAAAACTCTATGACCACCAACAGATCTGATTTTATGCGCAAAATTAAAAAATAAATTCCTACTGAAGTGCACTTTCGGTTAAGTCTATTGTTATGGAAATAGTAGGCAATTATTCAGATGCTACAGCAGACTGAAATACCAAATTTCAATATTCTACACCTGATCGTTTCGAATTTATGCGAAAAATTCCAAAAGACTGTCAAGTAGAGTGCACTTCCAGCTCGGTGGATCCCAATAAAAATAGGATATGAACATCTGAACGGTATATTCGTTCTAAATACTGAATTCTAACAATCTACGTTCAATCGATTTATGTGTAGAATTCGGAAAATGTTTCGAATAAAGTGCACTTCCGGCTCAGCCGATTATTACAAAAATAGAAGATGACCATTCAGATGCTTCAGCAATTTCAAATGCTAAATTCTAGTATCCTATGGTTGAACATTCTGAATTTATGCGAAAAATTAGAGAAAAGTTTCAAGTAAAGTGCACTTCCGGCTCAGCCGATCGCAATCATAATGCAAGATGTACAATAAGATGTTATAGAAGTTCTTTATACAAAATTTCAATTTGCTATGGCGGATCATTCTATATTTATGCAAAAAATTCAAAAAAAGTTTCAAATAAAGTGTACTTCAGCCTGGCCGATATCTACAAAAATAGCAGATAACCATTCTGATACAACATCAAGTTCAAATACTGAATTTCAATATCCTACGGTTGATCATTCTCGATTTATTGGAAAAATTCGAAAAAAATTTCAAATAAAGTGCACCTCCGGTACGCACGATTGGGACCATAATGTGAGGTGCACAGCTAGACCCTATATCAGTCTTAAAAACAAAATTTCAACATTATACGTTCAACCAGTCCTGAGATTTGCGAGCTACGCACGAACATACGTACCGACATCAAGCCAAAAATAGTCAAAATGGACTCAGGGATGCTCAAAACGGATATTTTGGTCTCACAGTACTTACTTGTTACTTTGTACAAATATGTAAAAATCATAAAATTCTTAATCACACTGTTCTCTAATTTTATTAAGCTACAGAGTGATCAACTTCAGACTACCGGAGGGACTACAAAGAAAGGAAAATAACAAAATCAAATATACATACAAGCGGCTGTAATTTTTTTTATAAAATAAAAAAATCATAAAATGGTAACTTACACAATTAAATTACAGAACCTTCACATAAAGGCACAGTCAATGATTGAATTCCCAAGACTTTTTACGCACTCAAATAAAAAGATAATACGTGAGCAAGACCAATTTTTGATAATCGACCTTTGACTTGAGAAAGTGATTTCACAATTATCTCGGCATCGCGTAAGATAACATGAAATATGGTTTGAAGTCGCGTAATTTGCCAATTACCCAGCATAGAGAAAAAGAAATTGAGAAATTCTAGAATTGTCATTAGAGAAGATCTGACTGAAACTAGATTATTAATTTTGAATGAAGCAAAAAAAAGTATGGCTTGAGGAACACTTGATCCAGAGACGGCATTATACACATCAAAGTTGGTAAGAACATGCATAAAGCAGGATCTCTGGGAGAGTTCAACGACATCAAATTTTTTTTGACCTTGTGTAATATTGGGTATAAGAAAATGAAAATAAACCCCTAACCTTAAATAAAATTAGTAAAATCTGAATACGTATTTCGAGAACTAGGTTCTGTTTTACATCACCTCTGGTGGAAACAATATCTCCTGTAGCAATCCTCAGCCTATTCGGTGGAGATTATATCTCTAGAGGAAAACTGCAGCCTGCTGTTGATGTGTTTCGCCATCCTACTGATGATGAGAACTTAAGGTGGGTTTATGCTCACTTTATTTAAGAATAAGAATTAAGAATAAGAATAGTTTTAGAGTTGAAATAGTTATTTTATGTGGATCAGTTTATGCTGCAGAATTAAGAATAAGGATTAAGGTTTAAGAATTGAAAGTTGGTTAACTTTCAACTTTACACCTTATTCTTGAATTTACTAGCGAAATGCGCATGTGCGACAAACGTCGAACGTTTCAAACTAGTCGGACCTAACCTGAAAATATTAACTATCGATGTTTGGTAGTATGGACGAACTACTTTCAAATTTAATTGAACTTGTTCTGCAATATTCGCAGCTGTTGAAAAAAAAAGATCCTGTGTTTAGATATTATCTGTAGAGAACAGTAGTTTATAAGGCTCCGGAGACAGACCGTTACGTGCAACTGACAAAGACAAGTGAGTGGTAAATAGAGAATAAACGTGTAGAAGAAAGATCGAAGACTAGAAAGAGAATCGAGAGAGGCAGCACGAAATGCATGTAGCCAATTGTGTTCTGAGAGAGATGAGTCTGACCAATGGTAGACCGTAGTTCCAGTAGCTTATAAGGCTCCCGGGACAGATCGTTACGTGCAATTGACAAAGACAGCAAGTGAGTGGTAAATAAACGTGTAGAAGAAAGATGTGAATAATAAGAAATAGAAAAAGAAATGTGGTCCATGGGCGTAGAAATAGCTTGGAGTTTTGGTCCGTAGTTTGGAATATGTAAGACCGGCAGCTGAGTCGCCGATGACGCATAAAGATATTGCTATTAGCAGTTATAATACGTACGCTACTGAGAACGATATGGTTTGTTTGTTTATAAAAAACTGATATGATTGAAATTAAACACTGAAATAAATAAATAAAGTTTTTTCTATTTCCTCTTATGAAATACATAGTCGTATATTAAATATAAGTACAAGGTAAATATTGAATATGAATTACAAGAAATTTTCTTTTGGAATCCATGAGTTGTGCTTTTTATCGAAGCCTAACCAACGTGAAAAATACCTATTGCCACGACGTTTTATAACTTTGTCTACAAGATAGTTGCCAGGGAATTTATTTTTCTGCAATTCTTCTTAATAGAAGCTTCCTTTAATAAGATTTCCTTGATAATCCTCTAATAGATATGTTGCAGGTATAGTATTTTTAATCACGGCAATTTTGAAAACTTCTGTAGTCCAATTTGGTGTGTACGATTTTTCAAATACATGTTTATATTTACTTATCCGTACTTGATCACCTACGTGGGAAACTGGCTGCTTGAATTATTTCAAAATATTCATAGATCTTATTTCATATGCTGCAATATGTGTTGATGCTGTTACATCTGCAGGTTTCATTTTTATGGTACGATGTTCCGAATTATTATACGTGGCAACAAGATCGTTCAAAATATCAGTCCCTTTATATGATCCTCTGAAACTGAATTCTCGCCACATTTTTTCTTTTAACGTTCGATTCCATCTTTCAACAATGCTTGCTTTCAAATGGAAATAAGTTGAGTAATGATTGTTGTTTTCGTGAATTAAGTTCTTGAAATCACGATTATAGAATTCTTTTCTGTCATCTGTCTGCAAATTTTTCGGCCTCCGACCACTGTTAAAAATTTTGATCATTGCATCAGTCACATTCACACCTGATTTATTCGTTACGGGTACGGCCCACGCATATTTAGAAAATGTATCTATGACGGTAAGAATAAACTTGAAGTTACCATTTTCATTAGCATAAGATGTCATATCAACTAAATCTGCTTGCCATAGATCATCAAACCTCGTACTATAACATGGCGTCGTTGGGAATTACGTCTTGCTGATCTGTGTAATTCATTTGTCAGTGATCTTTTAGTATCATTCATTTCTTCTAATTTCCTTGTACATTTATCAAGTATGATATTTGTTCTTTAAGTAGATTTATTTCCGTTGAACTTTCCTTTTTAACAACTTGTAATTCTTGAAGCAATGGATCTAAAATAGAATCAATTCTTATTTTCTCTTCGTTACTTTTTAATGTTTGTAGTTGTTCAAAATTATCGAGTTTTCGATCTAAGCGTTCTATTTCTTGATTCAAATTATTAACCACAATAGCAACACTATCACGTACAGTTTTCAAATCTTTTTGCATTTGCGGATCGTTGCTGCTGTTATCTTTTAATCCATCGACATACTTTTTTGTAGCAGCATCGTCTGGATTGAGAGGAAGCCCAACTTTGGTTAAACGTCTGTCGTTGAAACTTATAGCATCTTCACTGGTTAGAGAGAATGGGTATTCTCGTAGAGGAAAATTATTTTTTTCACCAGATGTAATATAACGCGGTCTTAAAAAACGTCCAAACTTGTCGAGAGACATAATGAAATTGACTTTATTCTATTATTCCTTCTTCTCTTAGCTCTTCTTCTATTGCAGCAATCTCCCCATTTAGACCAGTGTGACCAATTGCACGAGAAGAATAAAGCAAACGTAATCGTTCAATTAGTTCATTAGGATCATTCCAGTACTTAAAATCAATAGATTCTTTTAAGATTGGTAACAAATTACTACCTCCTGTACCAGTCACTGGTGTGAAGTACTGAATTATATTTTTATATTTATAACTTTTATTCTCCATGATACTGGCTTGAGGTGGATAATTTCTGTTAGCATTTGTACCTATTACTATGGTCTTATAAGGAATTAAGTCAACCAATGTATAAAATTTATCGTTAGGCTCAGCAAGAAATAGTAGCTGGGCAAGACCTGGTGTTACTTTGTATTGTTTTCCATGAATAGTGATGAAGTCATCCTTATTCAATGTAATAAATGCATCTCCTATTTTAAACATATTACCAACACGTCTCACGCCACATCGTTGGTCGAACAGTTTATTGGGGCCATAGTCAAAAATCAACTCTTTAATGTATCTTCTTGTGATAGGTCCGACATGCTTATACAAATATTCTTCTATCTTTTCGTGACCATCCGCTGTTTGCAGTAATGCAATCAAATCTAACAATTGTTCCGATTCACTTTCAATATGTTCACCGTTATCTTCTTTAATGTTTTTGAATAATTTCTGTTCATTGATATTTTCTTTAGTGCTTTTAAATAATTTATCTGATTCTGACATTTTATCAATAACTTCTGTTAATGGGTCCACAATAGGTTTGTAGCGCTGTGCTAAAGCATTAGATTCACCACTTTCATTTTGTTTAATCGCATTATATTTACGACGAATATTTTCAGCTTTACGGTCGATGTCCAGTAAAACTTTATTATTGTTTGTGGTTACATCAAATAGTTTTTGTTTAGTGTTCTTCCTCATTCTGCTGTTATTTCTACAGTCAGTCTTACACAAAAGCTTGAACACTACTAATTAGGACATTACTGACTATCGATTTTTATATAGGAATCAAACCCTCTTCTGTATTGGCCATTATTTAAGTCATTATCTTTACTTATAACAAGAAAATCAAACATACCCCTCCATCAGAAGCTGCATATTTCTTTGAATTTCTCAAAAGTCCTGTCAGTTGTCACGTGATCTTTATAGATGTGATTCAAGTTGAGATCGTCTTGTTTAAATAATAATATAAAGTTTCCATTATCTCTGATTAAATATTTTGGAATACTAGCGTAAGACTGGCACAAATAAAATGAGTCCACTAAACTGTGCCGTCCCGTACTGAAGTATTCTCTTATAATATTCTGCTTATCACACATAACATCATCAAATATAATAAGAGAATTAGGGGTCTGACAATATCTTCATTACAATCAAAACAGTAGTAGCCAATTTGAGGAACCAATTTTAAAGCTTCATCCAGTATAACATACTTAGGTTGATGTCGTGTTTTTGAATATAAATAAATATTTTCAAATTTTAGACCGTTTGGATCTTTAATGAGACTTAACATTACATTAGTTCTTCCACAATTGAAACTTCCACAAATAATTGCCCTTAAAGTATCCGGAAATAAATGACCGTGTTTATATGAACGTGGTCGACTTGAATTTGGATCAACAGGATCCATATTCTGCACTTTTAACATAACAGGTTGTTTTATTATCTTCATGGTTACTGGACGACTGATTACTTCTTCTCACCAAGGAAACATTTATATAAGCTTGGATACTTCTAACTTGCCAGTACATAAGTATCTACTGGCATGTCAACATCACGCTATTTAAAAAGTGGAAAAGATGTAGTCGATTCAGTAATCAAACGACTTCCCGTTGAGCTACATATTCTTGGATATCAATATTGTGGACCTGGTACAAAACTCAAAGAACGCTTAGAACGTGGTGATCCTGGAATAAACGAATAAGACAAGGCTTGTAAAGAGCACGACATGGCGTATTCTCAAAACAAAGAGAATTTGAACGCCCGCCACCAAGCAGATAAGGTGTTAGAGAATAAAGCTTTCCGTGGACTATTTACACGTGATTCTACACTTGGAGAAAAGTTAGCAGCATTTGGTGTCGCCAATACAATGAAACTTAAACGAAAATTGGGAATGGGACTAAGAATTAAATCAAAGGCAGTTAAGCGAAAGCGTAGGAAACCAAGGTTCACTGATATCACAAAAACTGCAAAAGAGGCTATAAAATCCAAAGTGAACACCAAAGCAAATGTAGATGATGCAATTGCACGAAATGTTATAAAAACTGCTTTAAAAGCAGCCAAACGTGAAGTAAATAAATTTGAACTTACAAAACCAACTGTACCAAAAGACCGTATCATATTACCAAAGGTTGGAGGTATTTTGCCACTGATACCTATTTTCGCTGGATTATCAGCCCTAGGTGCTTCAACAGGTGGAGCAGCCGGTGTTGCGAAAGCTGTTATAAGTGCGAATGATGCAAAGAAAGAATTGGAAGAGCATAAACGTCATAATCGAACGTTGGAAGCAATTGCAATAGAAAAAGACCTTGGAGTAGCGCCAACGAATAAAGGCTACGGATTGTATTTGTCACCGTATCCAAAAAACCACTGAACTTACCGAGAGTACCTTTAACTAATATTGATCTAATTATCTATGCACGTCACTATAAAATACCGTACTTTCGAGGTGTTTATATGAGAGACAGCTTACCTCAGCACCCCAAATACAACGAATCTGCTATTGTGAATCTAGAAAGCTCTGAAGGTACAGGAAGTCATTGGGTTTGCTGTAAGAAGCGTGGTACAAAAGCAATTTATTACGACAGTATAAGTAATTTACAACCTCCTCAAGAAATTATAAAGTACCTCGGTAAATGTGACATTTCATTTAATTATAATAGAGATCAACATCTAGATACTGCAATATGTGGACATCTGTGCCTAAAATTTTTAATGAATAAAAGAGAAATATAAATAGATGAAATCAATGCTTTTCATTTCATTTATCCTACAGCTATCATCATGTCATTAACTGTAACTTTAAATGGTTATAATTCAGTGTTAAGTGCAAACTTTTTCCATCAATTGATTTAAGTAAAGACAAAGATTATGTCTTGGGATTGGTACTCTTCCAAACCTATAACTCAGTACCAAATATTAACGGAGCAAATAATCGACTATACTTTAGTGGATCGTTCATTACTATCCCAGAGGGGTCCTACGAAATTGGGGACATTAACAACTATATAAAAGATGATCTTCCCAAAATTAACTTTGAATTAAAAGCAAACAATAATACACTTCAAAGTGAAATAAAATGTGATAAGTGGATACATTTCAATAAGCCTAATAGTATTGGGAATTTATTAGGATCTTCATCTAAAAGTTTACAACCAAAACACCTACATAAATCTGAGGGACCTGTAAAAATTATTAATGTTAGTACAATTCGCGTAGAGTGCAATATTACTACAGGCTCGTATGAAAACGGGAAGTTGATGCATACAATTCATGAATTTACACCAGTAGTGCCACCTGGCTACAAGATTGTTGAAGTTCCCAATAGTATTATCTATCTCCCACTACGTATAAATACAATTGATAACATAACTATTAGAATAGTTGATCAAGATGGCAACTTGACTAATTTCCGAGGAGAACTAGTGACAGTTAGACTGCACATCATGGTAATCATGTTAATTGTGAAGAATAAGATAATGATAGGTTACGGGTCATTATTAATGAAACGACGTGAGTAACGACAGTGTCCAATGTATAAAAATAATTGTCTGTCTGGAAAAAAAAGTCAGAAGTGTTTCAACCTTACCGATATTAACAACACGAAGTGAATATATTTTAACAGCTCTTGGTTACAATTTTAAAAAATGAGTGCTCAAACATTTGTTAGTGATGACATTTTGTCTGTTGACGAAAAAATTGTGTTTGATGAATCTGTTACGCGGATAGAATGGCATACACATCAACCATATGTGACAACAACGTTCAATAATAACGATGAAATTCGTATTCCAATACAACAACAAGATATATACACGTTACCGTCATTAAGCTTTATCTATTTGGAAGGTAAAGTTGAATTGAATACGCCTCTGGGACAAGAGCAACAAGGTCCGCAGCCGAATATAAAGCTTACAAACAATGGAATGGCACAGTTTGGTTTTGCAGGAGACTTCAACAAAATTATTCTGAATACTCGTCAAGAACTTGTACTAGTACGATCAAAAACAGATAATAATGCATTAATTTGTACAACAGAGGAAAATTACAATGTGACTGTCAAACTCGCTAAAGTTCAGTGGCGTGTTCCATACGTATAAGTAGCAAATCCAGAACGTTTATCTCCACTGAATTACTAGATAAAAATAAATCTTCATACATGAATTTTCGAAGTTGGTCAAAGTTTGAATATCCTCTTTTACCAGAAACTACCAAACATACGTGGACAGTGAAAACCAGTTCGCAGTTGGAAAGACCACATTACATTTTGCTTGTTTTTCAAACCAATAGAAAGAATACACTACACAAGGATGCCTCTGAATTTGATCATTGTAGCATAACCAATGTGAAATTGTTCCTCAATTCAGAGTACTACCCATACGATCAATTAAATCTAGACATTTACATGATTAAATACGCTTTGATTTATGATATGTATGCGCGTTTTCAATCATCATACTACGGACGGATCGGACACAGAGAACCTTCATTGGGTGTCCAAGATTTTAAATCAGTTGCACCAATTTGTGTCATTGATTGTTCACGACAGAATAAGTCACTTAAATCTGCTTCGGTAGACATTCAGATACAAATAGAAGCATAGAATCCTTTCCCCCCACAAACTTCAGCTTTCTGTATAATATTACACGATCGTCTCATTGAGTATAATTCATTAACAAGTATTGTTAAGACATTGTAAATCGTTATACAAGCCAGTTAACGTTTGAAACTTGCTCTGTAAAGGTGTATTTCAAAATGGAAGACTTTGTTGTCAATATTCAAGGATTTACATTAGACAAAAAATTTATTCCAGAAGAAATTGCCATTTTAACCAGAGATGGATCGAAAATACAGCATATGTTACTCCATCCGCCTTTTACATGGCAGCAATTAACAAGAAGTTTTGCAATGCGTAAACGAACAAAATGGTTGGAATATTATTTTCACGGATTATCTCTGTCTGATGGTCACATCCCATACTATTCGGCTGGAAGCATTATTAAGAAAATATTACCTCCGGATTGTACTGTCTAAGTGAAGGGTAACGAGAAAAAGAGATACTTTGAAAGGGCTCTGGCTGACGATCGTACATCTGTCATTGATCTATCAGAAGAGGATAGTAACAACATTCACAAATCTCCATTGTTACGCGTCAAGAGTTCCTATACAGCAATGTACACTTGTTTTCATCACAGACCGTTGAAACTTTTAAATGGTACAAGCGATGTGCTCTGAGAAATGCGTTTAAGTGACTTGTTCTTTTTCTTTATGCTTTATATTGTTTATTTACTACTTCGTATTTATTATACGTTATTTGTTCACTTTATGTAATTCTAATAAATGTATTAAGATGTTTTAAAATAAAGTTATTAGAAATTATATTTTTTTACCTTTCATTTATACTTGACAGTACTAATACAAAAAAAAAATAATCTCCTAATATATTATTTATTTGATAATAACAAATGTTTAAGCTTCTTGTAATTGCTTGGTACATAATACATATTTGCTTGTAAATCTTCTTTAACAAAATTCAAATAAAATGTCAACATTTCCTTATATATTATAGATGTGATATTATGATCTTTTTTTATAAGTTCTTCAATATGAAGAACTTGCGTATTATTATCTCTATAATATTCATCAAAATGAAGCGATTTCATATAATTTATTAGATCTAACAAAATGTCACTTATTTGGCAAATAAAATTTAGTGAAGGTTTACACATGAATATTTCATTCTGCATCCACTTAATACAAAGTTTATAGTTATTTTCCAGTTCTAATACATGGAATTCAATTTTACAATTAGTTTCCATGTTGCTATTTGAATTTATAGAACTATTAATATACTTAACAAAGTTAGTCCATTCTGATGCATCGAATATAGTTTTATTTTGAGTTTTGGTATCTAATATCTTGACAGCAACTCCTAAATTTATAGGATGAATTCCTACATACAGAATTTTTTCATAATCTTCTTGAAGATTATAAGTATGTTGCAGCAATAAACGTGATTCATCATCATGATTCATCGTTTGCTGAGCCATTCTGTGAAAATTTTCAAAACAGTTAGTACTAGAACTATATTATTTTCAAAAATATTACCTTAGTATCAATCTGTTTCTCGACACTTGTTTTAGACTTCGGAAATTCGTAAAATTCTTTTGTATAATCGTTCAAAATTATTATAACGGGGTTTTGAGTCTTCAAGTAGTTGAATGTTCTTGAACCTCACATTAACTGAATGACATAAATTTTCAAATCATCTGATATATATATATATATATATATATATATATATAAATATATATATATATATATATATATATATATATATATATATATATATATATATATATATATATATATATATATATATATATATATATATATATATATATATATATATATATATATATATATATATATATATATATATATATATATATATATATATATATATATATATATATATATATATATATATATATATATATATATATATACAGGGTGTAACAGGAATAAGTACATTAATTTTAACCTGCAATAGATCTCTTCAAGCCTAACAATTTCTCTTCATAACTTTTTCCGTAAGTCTCCTGGATATCGAGTGAAAATTCATCAAAGTTTGGTCAAAAATTTCATAGTGCGCCTATGGTTAGAACTGGATGTTTCTCATTTGTTGGAAGAATGACAGCTGTCGATTTAAATGATTATTTTGAAACTTTAAACCATCATAGTCTTATCAATCATTCATTTGAAACTGAAAGAATAACAGTATTTCAGTAATACACTGATACTCGCTCATCTCGATAATTCTATTTTTGTATATGTTGCAAGAAAGATCAAATTTATCTCTGAAATCAACAATTTGGTATATTGGTCGTATTTATATGTTATTGTTGAGAGATTTTATTTCTATTCAGGAATTTAACGTATATTTTTGAATGGTTGGTACATTTCTTGAACATTAGATTGTCAACACGAGTTCATTGCATTTGGATCAGCTGATTTGAATAATCTGAATACAGCCTGTAACACAGTTAGAATATGGGTCAGATTGTGCTGCCATCTACGATCAACTTAAAAAGTAGTGGCTGCTCTCAGCTTACTTCATTACTGCTGGCTCTCAAACATAAAGAGAAAATCATTCAACGACTTATTTAAAGTGAACGGTGAAAAATGAGATGGAATGCAATACAAAAATAATTAATTTAATGAATAATTCAACTGAAAATATTCCCGCAAAAATTGTAAAAACTTATTCTTGAGAAACAGAAAACCTAACCTAAAAATGTATCATACTGAGTTTGGTAATTGATTTTAAATATTTTTTAAAATATGAGATACAATATTCTATTTGTTCAACAGATCAGATATAAGATATATATATATATATATATATATATATATATATATATATATATATATATATATATATATATATATATATATATATATATATATATATATATATTAATTTTCTGTCTGAACACGTTTCTTTCATGTTTTTTTAGACGCTATAAATATAAATCCCCTCTGCTGATGTGGGAAATAATTGCTATCTCAGATGAACATTGAATATATATTTCTCGGAGGTTTGTAAATCCCCTATGACGAATCCCGAAAAATAATTGTTTTTTAGGTGTGATAACTGAGAATTCCCTTTGCTGATGTAGGAAATAATTATTATCTCAAATAAATTCATATATATATATATATCAGTATTATGGTTTTAGTTGCATTATTCGTCAATTAGACTTCGTGAAATAAAGTTCTTACTTTTGAAAGCAGTGAGTTTGTGTAGCAAGATGCAAAAAATTAATGAGCTTGGTCAACTGGCAGGTTTCAAACCTGTAAAACGTATTCGCAATCTTGCTTTGAATCAACCATATAAAATTTCAAGTATAAAAGAAGTGAAAACAAAAAATTTCGGTATTAAAATATTGTGCGATTTGGGATACTTCAATGTGTTTTTACCAGAAAGATTTTCAACGTTGAAAACTTTTGATATTGAAGAAATAAATAATACGAAGAACTTGGCCTTAATTTTTTTGGGCGAGAAAGAAATAAGAGCAGGACGACAAGCAGCCTTATTGATTGAATTCAAAATTCTAACACCAGGAACTTCGGAACATATGTCGGCTGAAGTAGCAGTAGAAACTCTAGTGAAAAATGATGAAGCAGAGGCTTCGGGCTCTGGTTCAAAACCTTCTGCCTATAATGTAAGTTTATATCTAGTAATAGAATAATAACATTAAACCTGATATGTAGTATTCACTTTCAACAGTAAAAACAACACCTAACTGTATTCACTATCACACACCATCAGTATCGAATTCTATTGTACTACCCGAAACATCAGGCCAAGCAGTAAACGCATCTACTTCTGAAAACCATGAAATTTCATTAAATCCGACCACTCAATCAATTGCAGATCATACCAAACAACAAATTATAACTTCACACATTGATAATAAGGTATTTGAGATATTATCTGGGCGCGATCGAAATATGAAAAAATTTAAAACCACATGGCGTGAGATTATTATTGCAATAGAAATATATTCTTCAAATGATAATCCCATAGAGTGGATCAATTCAGTATTTGAAAAAATATTAAAATATTCAGCTGAGGATATGAAAATACAATCTTCAGATCGTATAGGTTTAGAAATTTTCAATAATAGTTCACTAGATTATCCAATAGGAATTAGTTACAAGAAGTTTTCAGATTTGACAGTTAGTATTATTGTAAATGCTACAGAAAGTGTGATGCAAAGTAGTCAAAATTTTCTCATGGATGAACTTATACTTTCTGTAGCTCATACCGTTTTGCCTTCGGGTAAAGGAAAAACTAATATGAAATATTTATCATTCGAAGAATATTGTCGTCGAAAACAGTCTATAGTACATATTCAAAACAACGATAATTTGTGTTTGGCCAGAGCTTTAGTTATAAGTATGGCATATTTGGACGATAGAAACCTTTTTAAAAAATTACGTAAATGTGACAAATTACAAAGGAAATATGCTGTAGATTTGTGTCAAAAATTCAATATAAATCTTGATAATGGAGCAGGAATTAAAGAACTACAAGATTTTCAAAATAAATTACCGAATTATAAAATTACTTTGTTTGACGATGGCAGAATGGGACGTGAAATTATTTTTGAGGGGCCCGATATTGTCAACGGTGATGAAAGATATATTGATATTTTATATTCTAATAATCATAACAATCCAATTGTAAGTGTAATTTTTCGTATCTTATTATTGTCGTAAATGTCATTTGGGTTATATATTAAAAGGTACACACAAATGTCCGTTTTCATGCTTCCGCTATAATGATTTTACAAAAATTCCACTACTGATAAACTTCTAAAGTGTGATGATTGTGATAGATATTTCAGTGGTCAAATTTGTTTCGAAAATCATACAACAAATAATACATACGCAGAATAGAAATCTATGTTTGAAGTTATAAAATTTTGTTGCAAATGTTCAAAAACCTCCAGTTTAAATACCCGAAATTCACCGCACCAATGTTTTGAGATATTCTGCGCTGTTTGTAAGGTATGTTATATATTTTTATATATCATAAATAACTGCAATAATCATTTGTCTTTATTGTTACAGGAACATTGTCCACCGAATCATCAATGTTTCATGAAAAAAGTTACAACAAGCGATCGTAAGTTATCGTCACGAGTTTTATACGTATTCTTTGATTTGGAATGCCCCCAAAATACACCATTCATAGAACAAACGCAATCATCTTTTTTATCGACACAGCAATAAAAAAATACTTTATTTGAACACATACCTGTTCTATGTGTAATACAACAGGCCTGTTCAGATTGTATGAATATTAATATCAGTAATGCAACATGCAATTTTTGCGGTATTCAGGAACATGTTTTTATAAAAGACCCTATAAAAAAATTTTTTGACTATTTACTGTTACCACGGAAAGATTTAAAGGAAATTATTGTAATAGGTCATAATTGTAAGGCATATGACGGACATTTTCTCTTGAGATACATCGCTGATACATTAAAATTAAAGCCTGATGTTTTGATTCCAGGTACAAAAAAATTAAGCATTCCTATGAAAAACATAAAATTTATTGACAGTTTAAATTTCTCACCAATGAAATGAAGTCAATTACTATCAGCATTGAACGTATAAAGTAAAAATGAGCTTTTACAAAACGGATATTTCCCGTATTATTTCATTAAAGAAGAGAATTCACAGTATATTTGACCGTGACCTTCAAAAAATTTTTTCGCTACTGGAAATTTTAATTGTAAAGAATTACTAAGCTTTGAAAATTGGTACAAATAAGCAGCAGATACAAATTATGTTTTTACCATGCAAAATGAGTTAATTAGATATTGTAAAAATGATGTAACAATATTACGCGAGGCTTGTATAGAATTTAGAAATTTATTTTTCGAAAATAATAATGTAGATGTTTTTAGATGTTCAATAACAATAGCCAGTGTATGTTTATACACTTTTAGAAAAAACTACTTGACAGATAATACAATTGCCATCGTTCCAGCCTCTGGGTATAAATGTAAACAAAAATATTCTTATGAAGCAACTGTATGGTTCTTGTGGGAGGAACAAGAACGTGAAATTCATATACAGCATGCCTTCAACAATAAAGAACGTAACATTTTTGGATCAAGAGTAGATGGGTAAGCAGAAATAGATAATCAAAAAATCATTTTTGAATATCATGGTTGCTGGAGTCACGGTTGTCCAACTTGTTTTCTCCAACACCGTAATACATCTATTTTACATACATCAAATGATACAATGAATTTTCGTTATGAGTCAACAATTAGAAAAATAGATATTTCAAAAAGCGCTGGATACGAAATAATTGAAATGTGGGAGTGTAATTTCAATAGGCTTAGTAAAGTTAATCCTAAATTAAAAAAGTTTTTGAGTAGTTCTAACATAATTTTAATGAAGCCCTAAAATCCGCGAGATAGTTTTACGGTGGTCGAGTTGAGACAATGACTACTTATTATAAAATAGACGAAAATAAAGGCGAAAACATATTTTATTCTGATGTATGTAGTTTATATCCTTATATAAATAAGTATGGACGTTATCCCATTGGTCATCCTAATATATACATAGGTGACGATTGCCCAAACATAAATGATTTTGAAGGATTAATTAAATGTACTATTCTAGCGCCAAAAGACTCACATCATCCCGTTTTACCTATGAAAATAAATAAAAAATGTATGTTCGTTTTGTGTCGTACGTGTGCTGTACTAATGAATCTCAGTGATTGTTTACATTTAGATAATGACAGGGAACTTTTATCAACATGGGTTGTAGATGAAGTTCGTTTAGCCGTATCGAAAGATTATAAAATTGTTAACAAACACGAAGTTTGGATATTTGATACAGTACAATATGATAGGCAAACAAAAACAGGCGGTTCATTTACAGAATATGTCAATACATTTTTAAAAATCAAATAAATCAAGTGATTGGCCTTCTGAATTCAAAAATGATGAAAAATTAAAGAACGAATATATTAATAAGTTTTTTACTGGAGAAGGAATTCAATTAGATAGAAACAAAATACAAAATAATCCAGATTTGAGATCAGTGGCAAAATTACAATTGAACAGTCTGTGGGGTCGCTTTGGTATGAGAGATGATTTAACTCATACTAAAATAATATCGAATTACGAGGAATTAGGAACGTATTTCTGTAATTCAAATTACGAAGTCATATGGTCTATACCTTTTAACAATGAAATTATGTACATCACTTGGAGAGACAATGAGAAAAATATACAATCTTCGTCAACTACAAATGTTTTTGTACCTGCTTATAAGACCGCTTTAGCGCGTATTCATCTTTAAAATTTTTAGATAAATTAGGTACACGTCTTCTTTATTGTGATACGGATAGTTTGATCTATACGTGGAAACCCCATGAATGGATATCTAAACACAGCATTTATTCAGGTGATATGACAGATGAACTTCAAAAATATGGAATAAATTCTTATATTGATACGTTTGTTTCAAGGCGGATCAAAACATTATGCTCTTCGAGTTCGTGTGTCAGGTGATAAAAATAATGTTAAAACTGAGTACAAAATTGAGGGTATCAAAATTAATGTAAGCAATGAGAATGCGGTCAATTTTAAAAATTTAATTAAAATGGTTACTGAATATACTGAACCTATAGTATTGAAATATGAAAATTTTATTCGATCTAAACACTGGCAAGTTTTATCTTGTGAGCAGACAAAGTCATATCAGACAGTGTATCTTAAGAGAGAAATTGTAGATAATAATTCAGAGCCTTATGGAACTGTTGAAAGATGAAAATTTTAGAATATATATTAAATACGTATAAATATGTATTCTTCATTGTCATGATATGTTAATGTATAATTTTAAGTGTGATGTTGAAATTAAAGTATCTTCTATTATAACTTGTACCACTATTTTTTTTTAATCCTACCTATAGCCACGGGAGTGGATGAAATAATTTTAATATACAAGTTATGTAAATGTTATATGAGTTTACGTTAAAAAATAATTTTTATTGGTTCAGAACAACAAAAGTACAATTCAGAAATACAATTCAAAAGATGTTATTTGTACAAACTCTAATTCTTAACTAACTAGTAAAAACATAAGTTACAAAATATATGGGAATGAATTTCTACAAAGTAGGTGAAATATGAAGTCGTGGAAGTTGCTGATTCGGTATTTTCTCAAAGGAAAGGTACTGCTAACTTACATATTACTTATGTTCAAAAGAATTAAGTTATCAGCTTACCTAAACAGTAGGCGTAAAGGCATTTGATGGGCAGTCATGTAACTGTTATATTCTAAGTCTGCATTAGATAAATAAAAGAGTATAATCTCAGAAACTGATTCAATTCATGACAGTTTTTATTTTTCCCAAAAACAATAATTTCAAAACAAGAACAATCAATCTTACAACTAGATTACATTACATTTCTTCCCTTTTTAATAATATTGCAGTCGATCAGGAGTTCTCTTCAATCTGGTGGATCTACGTATTATATTGTTTTGAGCATTGGAATCTAATTGTGAAGTTACATTCTTGTTTATAATATTTGTATCAATTTCATTATTATTAATAGCCGTATCTGATGCAATATTATCATTTACAATATTGTTAGTTGCGCTAATATCATTGTTGTTCGTAGAATGAGAGTTTGAATCTGTCTCGGGGCAAACTGATATTTCGAATGCAGGGTGTTTATCCTCATGTAACTTGGACTTTCTTAAACTATCTAAATGCACGAATTTGACTTTATTGTTTACATTCACTAGATAAGTTACAGAGCTTATTATTTTTAATACTCTACCAGCCAACCACTTCACCTGCTCTGCCTGCATTGTCTTGACCCAAACTAAGTCACCTATTTTGAAAATTGAATGCCTCACTAATCTTCCTTCATCTTCAATTTCATTTGTCCTTCGGGATGATATGTAATGTGGTTTCAACAAGTCTAATCTGGTTCTTGGTTTTTGCTTGAATATCATTTCCGCAGGCGAAAAACCTGTTACAGTAGAAGGTGTATTCCTATATACAAACAGTAAGTTATCCAATCTCTCCTGTATATTCAACTTTCTGTTATATTTCTGAATATCAAACAATTGCTTCTCCATTATCCTCTTGATAGTTTGAACACTTCTTTCTGCCAATCCATTTGATATTGGATGATATGGGGGACTTTTAGTGACTTTAACCCCATTAGCTTGACAAAATGTAAGAAATTCTGAAGAATTAAAGGGAGGTCCATTATCAGATACTATTTCCTTAGGGATACCAAAAATTGAAAAAGAATTTCTGAGTTTCTCAATTGTCGTGGAAGCTATAGTATTTAACATTATATAACAATCAATCCATTTTGTCTTACTATCAACAATAATTAAAAATGATTTCTTATCCTCATGAAAAAAATCTAGGTGAACTCTTTCCCAATTGCTTTGTGTTTTTGGCCAATTCATAGAAACTTTCGGTGTTGTTCTATTCAAATTGGACTGACAACTTTCACACGTAGCAACTAATTCATCGATATCACGATCAATGCTAGGCCACCAAAAATATGATCTACTAAGCATCTTCATTTTCACTATGCCAGGATGTTCATTATGTAAAAGATTTAGAACATATGGCCGTAATTTTGTAGGTATTACCACATTCTTTCCTGACATCAAACAACCTTCATCAATTGTTAATCCAAATCTGCGTTTGAAATATGGCTCCAAGTTCTTATCGTTTATATAATTTGGCCAACTTCTAAGAGTCAAATCATATGCTTTTGATAATATAAGATCAGACTGAGTATCTTTTGCAATATCTAGAAATGTTAGAGGCAAATTATCTTCAAAATTGAAAGAGTTAACAAAAATATTATTTTTATCATCTCCAGTTGCGTCAGCAAGAGGTAATCGCGATAATGCATCAGCTACCAAATTCTCTGAACCCTTCCTATAAATTATACGGTAACGGTATGCTTGCAAGATCAGTGACCATCTTTGCAATCTTGCAGCAGCTAATGTTGGTACACTTATATTTTCGTTAAGTATCATTTTCAATGGTTCATGATCCGTTATTGAAGTGAATTTATGTCCATACAAATATTTATGAAAACGTTTCATTGCAAAAATTATGGCTAATGCTTCTTTTTCTAATTGAGAATAACCTTTCTCTGCCACAGACAACGTACTTGATGCAAATGAAACCGGATATTCTTTACCATCTATTGTATGACTGAGTACAGCACCCACTCCATATTGACTGGCATCGCAAGACACAATTATTGGTTTTTTTGAATCAAAGTAAACAAGCAATTTATTTGACATAAGTAGTTTTTTACTGTTTTCAAAAGCGGAATGGCAGTTCTGAGACCAGACAAACTCCTTTCCTTTTTCCAACAATTCAAACAAAGGTTTTAACTCAGACGAAAGCATCGGAAGAAATCTGTTATAGAAGTTCAACATACCTAAATATGATTTCAACTGTCCCACATTTTTAGGTTCTGGAGCATTACTAATAGCTTTTACTTTATCGTCCGTAGGATGCACCCTGTATTTATCTATTTTATGTCCAAGGTATTTGACTTCATCAGCAGAGAATGTGCATTTATTGAAGTTAATTTTAACATTATATTTATTCAACCGTTCAAAGATCTTGACCACTTTTGAAAAACACTCATCAACATCTTTTCCAGCAATGAGTATGTCATCAATATGACAACTCACATTTTACCCTTGTAATACCTGGTCCATAATTGACTGAAAAATAGCTGGTGCACTAGAAATACCATAAGTTAAACGCGTATATTGAAAAAGACCCATATGTGTATTTATTGTGAAATATTTTCGAGATCCATCATCTATCATCACCTGTTGATAAGCCCCTGATAAATCTAAGACTGTAAAGACTTGTTTACCCGCTAAAGTAACTAGAATATAATGTAAAGATGGCAAAGGATAATATTCTGTTTCAATTGCCTTATTGACTGTTACCTTAAAATCAACACACAATCTAAGTTGGTTTTCTTTTTTGGGTACAACGACAATTGGACTTGCCCATTCACTGTATTTGACTGGAATAAGGACTCCATCTTCGACCATTTTATTCATTTCTGATTCCACCTTTTCCACAAGAGCATATGGTACCGAATAGGGTTTGTGAAATATTGGAGTAAAACCTTGCATGACATGTACTTGAGCTTTGAAAATAGATATACTTGACGGAGTCTTTTCAAATACCTCAGGAAATTGACATTTCAATTTATATATTAGATCATCAACTTTGACACTCGACTTTGTGATACAATTAACATTTTTACTTGACGAAAATGACAAAAGTTTTGACTTCCATTCCAGGAATAGCACATCTAACCATGTCCTTCCCAATAATGGGTTGAAATTATATTCTGGTTTAACAATGACTAGCTCTAACTTATAATATTTTGAATTGAATAAAACTGAAACTGTGATATGCCCTAGCACATTGACACTTTGCCCAGCGACAGTTTTCAAATTCTCAGACATTTCAAATATTTCAACATGTTTAAAGTATTTAGTATATGTACCATAGGATATAACACTAGTACAAGCACCAGTATCTACATCCATAGTTACATTATGACCTTCAATTGATACCGATACTTGCAACATTTTACCTTTTGCTTTGACTAAGCCTATGAATCCTAAATTATAATCAAATGACTCTGAAGTTCCCTCTTGTTCAACTTCTCCTGGTCCACATTCTTCAGTGTTGACCAAGTTGACTGACTTCTGCTTCAATCTGCACATTCGCGTTGTATGTCCTTTTCTCTGACAAATGAAACAATTCCAGTTCCGCGCAGGACACGTAGATGGATCATGTTTTCTTCCACAACGGAAACAAGTTGACAGTTCCTGTACTCCCATTTTCCCCATATTATTCGCATATTGTCGTCGATAATTTTCGCCTTTTGGTGTTTGATTTTGATTTTTATTGACATTTTTGTTGAATGATCTATTCAAGTAGCCTACTGACACTGGCTGCATAGCTCTACATTGTTCATGTGCTAGCTCCATACCCAGAGCTATATCACAAGCTCTTCTAAATGTTGAATTAGCCTCTGATAACAGCTTCTTTTGAATCTCTTCTCTTCTCAAACCGCATACCAACTTATCTCGTAAAGCATCATTCAAGAATGTGTCAAAATTACATGTTTTAGCTAGCCTTTTAAGTTCAATAATATAATCGCCAACAGGTTCATCTACTCCTTGATCTCGCTTATTAAACTTGAATTTTTCCACTATGACGACAGTTTTAGGTGAAACATGTTGCTTCAAAATCTCGACTAACGACTCATAAGATTTATCAGACGGTTTTTCAGGAACTAGTAGATTTTTCAAAACTTCATACACCTGGTTGACAATTAATGTTAAAAACAATGCAACTTTCTTCGTATTCTGAATATCATTAACTACGAAGAATTGTTCTAATCTTTCGATGTACGATTCAAAGTTGTCTATTTCTGGCTTGAACGGTTCTATGTTTCCAATCAGTGACATTTCAGTAGTTGTTCTTTCACTATTTTCCTAAGCGTGTTTCGAAATACCTCGTCGCAAAAATATGTTATATTCTAAGTCTGCATTAGATAAATAAAAGAGTATAATCTCAGAAACTGATTCAATTCATGACAGTTTTCATTTTTCCCAAAAACAATAATTTCAAAACAAGAACAATCAATCTTACAACTAGATTACATTACAGTAACATGCATAATTAGTTGATACATTTTCAAGAGTTCAGTTTCATTTCAATCATATCAGCTTTTATAAACAAACAAACCATATCGTTTTTAGTAGCGTACGTATTCTAACACCGCTAATAGCAATATCCTCATGCGTCACCGGCGACTCAACTGCCGGTCTTATATATTCCAAACTACGGACCAAAACTCCAAGCTATTCCTACGCCCATGGAACCACGTTTCTACTTCTATTTCTTATTATTCACATCTTTCTTTTACACGTTTATTTACCACTCACTTGCTGTCTTTGTCAGTTGCACGTAAAGGTCTGTCCCGGGAGCCTTATAAACTGCTGGAACTACGGTCTACCATTGGTCAGACTTATTTCTCTCAGAACACAATTGGCTACATGCATTTCGTGCTGCCTTTCTCGATTCTCTTTCTAGTCTTCGATTTCTCTTCTACACGTTTATTCTCTATTTACCACTCACTTGCTGCCTTTGTCAGTTGCACTTAACGGTCTGTCCCGGGAGCCTTATAAACTACTGAGAACGCATGGAAATCTATATCAGCAAACAATTAATCCAGCAACAGATGAATTAATATTACTGTTCTCCATACTGATAAATAATGAGATAGCTTGAATAAATTATATCAATATAACTTATTCATATGATAGTGTCAATCATAAAAGTCGCTACCAACATTAGAATAATAAATAGAACCACTTTTCACAAACCTGAAAGATATAATTCTACTATTATTAATTCTATTCTTATTCCTTGAACTTGCAGTATAAACACCTGCCTTGAAACTATTCTTGATATTAAACTAAGACTTACTCCTTATTCTTGAATTTTCGAGCATAAACCCACCTTAAGTTCTCGAAATACGTATTTAGATTTTACAAATTTTATTTAAGGTTGGGGGCTTATTTTCATTTTGTTTATAACATTTACCTTGAGACTCATATTATTCAATATAATGTTGGGTATTTTGCACACACTACCGTATAACTTTAATTCAATATTTGTTTTCCTACTTGTGGCAAAATTGTCATATTTACATTTTAGCGCATTTTTTTGGAAAAAAGCGCTATTATATTCACTTTGGCTGTCTGGCTGGCTGGCGTGACGCTGAGTCCTCACCAACTATACTATTTACGGACTTGAAACTGGTACTAAATAAAAGCTGCCATTTCGTAGGTTTGCGCAAATTGCTTTAATTCAAGCTCAGTGATTGTGGAAGATTGAATTATTCAATTACTTGTTTCAAGTGAAACAATGCCCATAGATATATATGACATTTGGGATATGGCAACTGAAATTTATTATAGTAGATAAAAGTTTAGTGGCAACTTTCGCCGCGGATGTCACTATTATTATGCACAGTGGTCAAATCTGTCCGGAACTCATTCAATGACTTGTTTGACGCAAATTTGAAGCTTATTAGAATAAATTATTATTATTGGATGAAAATTTGTCTACTTTTGGTGTATTTTTTTTATATGGCTTTGATAAAGATGAAATGATCATTTCAAGGTACAGCACTTGACCTCCCGTCAGTCAATAACTAAACAATGAAGATTAAAAGGTATTTTTGAGTTTATACATGCATAAATTATGTACCTATCAAAAAGTCAACTTGAAACTAGTACCAAATGGAAGCTGCTGTTTCGTAAGTTTGCCCAAACTGCTGGATTTCAAGCTCAGTAATTGTGAGAGATGGTAATTTGCGAAATCTCTGAAGTAACAAGCATTCATGAGCTGTCAAAAATGCACTTTCATCATCTAGATGATTCTTCCATTTTTTGTATGAAATTTACGTTATCTTCATAAGTATTTTGTGTTTGTCTTTATTCATGCTTGAAAAAGGTCATATTAATGTTTGATCTCTCAATAATTTTTTTAATGAATTTGAGGATTTGCTTACGGTAAATACCGTTGATATACTTGGAATATCTGAAACATGGTTGAATGCTAGCTATGATAATAATGATCCATTTATAATCGATGGTTATACTCTTTATTGTAAGAACAGATAAACAAGAGGCATTCCACATGAAAACTCATCTCTTAAAGTAGGAAATATCGTTTCTAGACGAAATTAATGTAATCAATTCATTTTGTGAACAATTTTGGTGAAGTATGAAAATAAATATCAGAGGATGAATTGAATAAAGCATAATTTCATATAACACTTGTATTAAACTCCAATTGAACATTACAATAAAACAATAATCATCTATAACTGATGTACAGTGGCCGCCGGTCTCAGAGTGTTGATCTCATGTATTCTGAAAGTAAAACATGACATAAACAAACTACCTTGCTTAGTGAGGAATCACATCCACACTCGGGGTATATACTCAACATTGTCAACACACAATCACACCATTTCAAGTTCAGGCAGGTAGACTAGGATAATAAGGTTAAAAGTTTGGACTGAGCGTCCTAGACGCTCTTGTGAATCCCATATTCACATGCAAACCCCAGGCTTGCAAGCGAGTCCCAGACTCGCCTCAGGTCCCAGACCTGGTAAGAATACTCGATCCCGGATCGAGTAACTTAGCATCTGTCACCGGTGGGTTGAACAAGGCATTTGAGGTATTCAATGAGATCCGAGAGCAAACCGAAGCTCAACCTCCCCACTCAGATGTAAGCGATCGTTGAACAACTGTACTATGCAGTGCACCGTTGGTACCAGGCCGGTAACTGGTACATCGTTGGGCGCCTCGGCCTCCACCATCACGGTGTTACGCGTCGTTAGGATGAGGATTAGGAAGAATATAAATCACATACCATACAATCACTGCAATTCACATACCTCCAATATACAAACACTCTCCAAAACACACAGGTAATTAACTCATCCTCAACTCTTTAAGATTCACTTGGACAGTATAACTTCACTCTCATAAATGATAACACAAACTGAAGAAACAAATGGATGTTGGACTGTTTAAATAACCTACGTGTTGTGTAACTTGCTGAAACTGTTGAAAATTATATGATTATCAATCTTACGTGAAACCTATAAGAAATATCGCTTACATAAATAAAAATAAGATTGCTATTGGAACTGTCTACCGTCCATCATCTAGTAGTGTCAATAATTTCGTTGACTCATTAGAAAATTATTTTTGTTATGTTTTTCCTTGTCACGATTATATTTTATGCTTAGGTGATATAAACATCAATATGTTCGATGTGACGGGAAATAACACTACATCTTTCATTGGTCTGTGTAGTGATTTTTCGTTCTCTTAAATTGTCACTGAACCAACGAGAATTACGGTCTTTCCTGAGACATTGGTCGACGTTATACTTACCTCTCAGGTTGATGTTTGTTCGGAGGTTGTAAACCTCGATACCATTGTTTCTGATCACCGGCTTACTCATTTCTGTCTCAATTTACACTGCCCGGCTCCTCCAACAAGAACTACCTTTATAAGAGATTTCAGAAATACGAAATATAATTCACTGATTGATGCCCTCAATGCAGTGAATTGGCATCAATTTTTCACGTGCTCTGATGTGAATTGCAAATTTGAATACTTGAATACCATAATCTTAAATGTTTTCGATATTCACTGCCCTCTCAAAAAAATTGTAGTTCGTAAACCGCCATCGCTATGGATTACTGATGTTATCAGAATAATGATGAAGTGTAGAGATGATGCTTTCACCAGATTTGAAAAAACTAAATTAAAATTACATTGGAATTACTATGAAAGTCTAAGAAATCTAGTTACAAAGTCTATACGCCCTGAGAAACGAGCATATCTTAAACATAAGACTAAAAATAATCGTGGTGGTATAGTGCCGGTCAAGATATAAGAAATTCGCCTGACTTACTAATCGGTAGGAGTAACTTGTCCCAATAAGGGATGCGGTTGAAAATTTGTAGGGGTAGTATTAAGGAAGATTTTTAACCTATTTATCTCCAATATTTTATATTTTTATTAGTATAAAGATGCAAGATGATTCTTTAAATGTACTTGAAAATTCATTTTTTATTACTCATGCGGAGTAAACTGTATCTTATCGCACATTTTTGCGGTTGCTAAAATACTAAATAAAATATTTCTGAGTAAGACCCTGTTCTATTTTACCTGTGCACCTCAATAAACTTAGGGATAATCATTTTGCTAAGTACCCGCTGGGAAGCTCGTTTTCTTATATCCTGACGCCCACTATATATGGAATGTTTAGAAAAATTTCAATATAAATATGAAACCTAACATCGATCTGCCCACTAATCTAAATGCTGATGACGTGAACGACCATTTTCTAAACTCGTTCACAACACCATTACTTCAGCAGGTAACTGCCAATCATTATGAAAATCGTAAATACTGTCGTTCTCAATTTTCATTCACATGTGTTACAGAAGATGATATCAAAAAAATAGTACTATCCATGAAATCTGATGCAATGGATTCGGATGGAATAAATTTGAAATGATTAGAATAATCTTGACATCCATACTGCCACAACTAACTCATTCGATGAAATCTTGTATTTTGGATCAAACTTTTCCTGAATTGTGGAAAGAAGCAATAATTTTTAAGCCTATTCCAAAGTGTAAGAGTCCCTCAAATCCTAAAGATTTTAGGCCGATTAGCATCCTCCCAACCATATCAAAAATCTTGGAAAAATCATGTACATATATACAGATCTCTGACTTTGTTACAAATTTTAACATTCTACCTGAAATTCAATCTGGTTTTCGAGCTGGTCATAGTACTACAACTGCTTTACTTGAAATAAAAGACGATATTTTCCACTACATAGATGATAGGAAAATGATTCTTCTCGTTCTTTTAGATTTTAGCAGAGCTTTTGACACACTAAACCATAAACTCTTATGGCCATTTGCACCATCCAAGTTCAATAGTTAACTGTAGTTTAATCATCAGATATTTCTTCTAAATGTTTGCACCATTATCTAAACTTCGCTTAAAACGACATTTAGTAAAACCCCCAATATTCGTAGTTTAATTACTGATTCTCGTTTAGTGTTTATTACTAGAGAATAAAAAATTGTCTATGTCAATAGTACATGTTTAATTGTGACCTGAATTGTAAAATATCGTTAGGGTAAGTATTTTTTATATGTCATAGATGAGTTAATAATTTGAGAACTATGATTTTTTCTGTATAGATGAATGATAACCATGATAGTGAAGTAAAAGATATTCTAAGCGGCGATGGATTAGATGACATTCTTGTAGTTGACTTCATTAAAAACAGAATAATTAGAAAAAATTATGAGAGACCAAATTTATATGAAGGACTAGATAACAAAGAACTTTTCTATATTTCAATATTATATACTATAATGCAACCTTTTCATCAATAATATAGTTTGGAATTCTAGTTCTTTCCTTCTTTGACATCTAGAGACATACAAATCAGAATATTATGAACAATTGAGAATAAATTAACATAAAAATACTCACTTTACGTAACTATCAACTGAAATACTTGGAAGAAATATGTCAAGTGCAAACTGGCGAACATTATATTTTGAATTAAATTTAACGTCAAATTTCAAATGCTGCCAACAGAATTTTAGGGAACACTTTGATTTCTACGATTAACTAATCCACATATTATTGTGTACTGCGCAACTACCAATGAAATTAAACTAAGATTTATTCAAACGACGATTTGTTAATCGCTGGATATAACTGGAGATGGTGCAAATGGCCATTATTAGCCAAATTGAAATATCTAGGTTTTGTCCAGAATAGTTTGGACTTGATCGACAGTTATTTACCATCAAGATCGCAAAGGGTTGTGATGAATGGTGAGACATCAAATATCATGTTTATGAACAAAGGGGTACCTCAAGGCTCGATCTGTGGTCCTTTGCTGTTTTCATTATACACATTTGATATTTGTGAGTGTTTGAAGTATGCTAACCTTTTTGTTCATGCTGATGACACTCAGTTATACATTCCATTTGAATCTGATGAATGTGATGAAGCGGTTTCTGAAATGAATGAACATCTCGAGAGTATATCCGGATACGCGCGGTCACATCCAATATGCATAACAAAGCTTTACGAAATTATAATAGTAATTTTGTTATAACTGTGCTACTATTTACAATGACATTCCACTTAATTCAAATTCCTAGCATCTCATTCATTTCCGTGTCAATTTAAAAGTATCTGTTATCCCATCCGTAAGCCATTTTCAATTTCTTCAATTTCCAACTATTCTTTTGTTATATAATTACATGTTTGAATATATGTTGTAAGCCTGCGTCTACAAATTACTCATTGTACTGTTACGCTAATTGTTATTACATTTTTGTATCAAATTGTAAAGGTTGAATGTTAGAACAGCTTCACACGTAAAAAAGTAAGATTTCTATTAGTTTTTGATGTTTTGAATAGTAATTCGCAACCTGCCTCAAAATTTGTCAATTATCACAAAGTGAAAAGTGGAAAAATATATCCTTGGTCCACTAAAATGTACTATCTCTAAGGAAAAATAATACAGAGTCAAGATACAAATTTTAAAGTTCCAAATGATTCCCATACATATAATTCCATATAGAAGTATATAATATGTAACAGGGACTATGGTAAATAGTAACTCTCATCCTTTAAATTTTAATGTTTCAAACACTGAAAATCTCCTATCTCATTTATAGAATTTCACGTATCAACATTATTTTTTGAATATATATAATAGTAAATATTCCTATCTTGATTCAAAATTTCGTCATTTCAAACAATAAAAACTAGCAATTCTTTCAGTAAAATATTTACTTGTACAATTTACTCATCGAAGTTTGAATTTCCATTTTTTTTTAATATTAATAAATATTTTTTTTATTAAATTGGTTCTTGGATGCAATATTGTATTTCATTTCCATTGCAGTTTGACATTTCGATCTTTTAACAAAGAGTCACCATCAGAAAATGATGATAAGAAGGAAACACGGCAAGTATCAAGATAATGAAAAATATACAGCAGATCAGATGAAAACGTAGATTATACATCTAGGACAAAAAGAACAATAAACTTCTAACATTCATTCAAGGTTTGAGGAAAAACAACACCAGAGAGCCTCAAGCAGAGGAATCTATAATATTAGTCTTGACAAATTTCATTGTGACTAGAATTATTTTTTCCTTTGTTTGAGGAACTCTCACGTCGTTTCACTTAAAACTTGGATGAATTGCAGGAGATTATTGATTCTTTTTGTTGTAAATGTAGAGTCCACGTTTTCATGTCTAGGCTTCTGTAGATCTTTTACTATACAGATTTTTGCTTTGTTTATTTTTATATTATTGTTCTTGATGATGATTATCGGTTGAAGGATCGAAACGTCAAACTGAAATGAAAAAAAATACACAGAATTATACTTCAAGGACCAATTATTCATATAATCGAATTTCTAAGAAATTGATCGATTTTTTTTCTTACCCTGCATTTTTATAAACATGAAATATTATATAATGAAGCTCAATAATTCGTTCGGTGAGTAGTAATTTATCAACTGGAATAAATAAATAATATATTCACAGCTTTTGTTTCAAGAGTAGTAATTTTTATTCAAGAAAATAATATACTCTTACATTTTCAGTACAAAAGTAAAATAGAAAACAATTATTATCATAAAATAATATCAAAGCGATAGGTGATGAATGAAAATGATGATTGGAAGTCAGTCACAGTTTGAAATTTTATTCATTCAAAAGCCGACGTTTCGCTCACATTGTTGACATTGTTGCCTTCTTCAGGGATATGTGTAGTCTAGAAATAGAATAATTATGGCATAAATCAAGTATCACACAAAACGGATATCTCACATTAGAAAAATAAGTTGACACACTGTTGAAATTATAGATAAAGCAATCAATAAATAATTTGAATTCTAAAGAAGTTTCTATAAAACTCCGGGAGCTCAAATCATAGATCATTTTCATAGAAAACTTCATTATTGCTCCAGGATATTATCAATCTAACCGAATTTTCTTAGACAAATTATGTTATAAGATCATGAACTTCTAACATTACGTGCAAATGTTAACTTATATCGTACTTATCGGACATTAGCAACATCTCAATTTGTTCAACTTTTGGGGTATAATTTGTCAATTCATTGCTAGGAGTTCGAACTTCTTGTGTAACCTCCATGTTTTGAATTATGAATACAAGTTGTATTTATTGTGGAATTATGGATAAAAATATGGTTTATATTGAAAAGTCGGCAAGTAGGGCTGAAAACACGTGATCAAGTATTTGAAAATGTGATTAACCTTAACAATGCTTTGTGCAACTGGACCTTCATTGACAGTAATGTAAATAATCAATATTTTAATGCTATACATCACTTACCTATTCTGTTAATTTTTCTTAGAGATAACCACACATCAATTCACTTGGTGGCACTTTCACTGTAAACTTTAGGGGCTTATAGCTGATAATAGACTAGGAATGCTATGGGCTCTAAGCGCATTCGAGGAAAGGGTCAGAGAATCAGGTTTCAAACATGAAAAATTATAATGCAAATGATAAAATTGTTGAGCTCGAAATATGCTTTTCACAAGCTGATGATTATAATAAGTATAAAGTGAATTTGGTATTGTATATAAAATTTACTATTTCACTTATGTTAAGAACTCCAGTTTAGTTGAATCAAATAAGCTTTATTCACACATGAAATGAAATACATACATATTGTTACATAATAAAAAGTCTGTTGACTATTACATTAAATAATATGTAGATCATAGAGTCTCCAAATCAAGATGTCCGAAGTTCAGGAAGTCTGTAAAAGAAAACAGAGATATGAGTAAATCATACTCAATAAGGATTCATGACTGAAATAAAGAACACTTATATAATCATTCTTGCAAGCGACACTCAGAAAACAGGAGTTGGTATGAAGAACAACTTTAAAAAAGGAAAAATACCTCACTCCACGCTGCCCGCAGGCATTTATGTGAAACTGAGCTCCGTTCCACGCTGAGCGTGAATCTGCGGAAAGACCTTGCTTCACATCCGGAGGATGTGAATCTGCGACACTTGCAAACTTTTGTGAAGTGATCTGCGAGGCCATAGAAGAAAGAGTTGAAGCCAAGTTAAAACTCAGTCTTCGCCTGCTCACTCAAAGATATGCAACCAAAACGCTGGGCACCTCCTGATAAAACACTAAAGATGGCAGGAGGGCACCACTGGCCCTGGAATTACACCAGTGCATCGTTGGGAGTTAGCTGATCGTTCCCCCACCGTAGTGAGTTCTGGGAACACTCCATCGCTGGGCACCTCCTGATATAACACTAAAGATGGCAGGAGGGCACCGCTGGCCCTGGAATTACACCAGTGCATCGTAGGGAGTTAGCTGATCGTTCCCCCACCGAAGTGAGTTCTAGGAACACTCCATCGCTGGGCACCTTCTGATATAACACTAAAGATGGCAGGAGGGCACCGCTGGCCCTGGAATTGAACCAGTGCATCGTTGGAAGTTAGCTGATCGTTCCCCCACCGAAGTGAGTTCTAGGAACACTCCATTGCTGGGCTCCTCCTGATAAACACTAAAGATATCAGGAGGCCACCGCTGGAATAAAGGAATTAAAGAATAGCAACATATCAGCTCAATCGCTTAATACTCAACATCATACTCAATAACAACAATAGCAATACTCAAATAACATAATATCTAGAATGGTCAACCATGGATAGCTCACCGTGAATATCATTATGATATTCGGCACAAACACTGCAATAAAACACAACTATTCACTTAGAACGATGAAACGAAACTGACGAAACAGTTATTGAGTAAGATTACTGATATGCATGTTATGCTAACGTCATTATCTGCAATTAAATTATTGTTATTTAATACTTCAAGAAAAATCCCTAACAGTTCGGCTTTCCTTACATTCTTCTCGTCCTCGAGAAGCTAATTCTCAAAGCCGTACATATCGGCATCAGAAGCTGCGATATCAGAATCGAAACTGGTTTTTCCCAACACTAAGGTTATATCATTTCATACATTCCACAGCTATGACATTTCGGTACTTCGTTCTCTTACTGTAATTCGAATGAGGCAAATCTTCGATTTTGTATCTATTGTTTTGTAGTACTGGCGTTAAAATGAAAGGTCCTGCTTACTGTGTTTATAAATTTCTACTATTGCCAACACTTGCAATTTGTTGTATTTGACTCTCAATCATGTTTGTAGCTACTTTTTGTCACAATTCTTGTATTTTACTCACTGTTGGTCGTTCTTGTTGTACTTCTAAGTACGCTTACAACTACGTCTGATGGTGTACTTGGACGGTAGCTAAAAAGTAATCCACTTGGACTTATCTTAGTTGTCGAATTCACAAAGTTATTCACAAGGAATTGATTATCTCCAATTTATCTATCTCAAGTTGCAACATATTCGGCAGTAGTTGCCAGTGAAGTTAAAATGGTAAATTTTACTCTCTTGCCTTGCTGACGTGTTTCATTTTTTTCATTTGTACAATATGATGCGAACTATTTGGAGATTAAAACTGTTCCTGGATCAGATATCAATCTGGTCGATATTCTTCCAAAGGTTTGTAATAAGTGATCCCCAAAAACTGATAACATGTTTCGTTTCTGTATTTTTACTGCTCTCATATTTTGTGAATCCATCAGCGACGACTATCATGTAATCATTGCCTGATGAGCTTCTAACAGAAGGTCCAATACTATCGGTGTTTATTGTACAGGTACTTTCTCTATGGGATTAAGTATTGCTTGGTGTCTTCCTTTTACCGGTTTGTGGTGCATACAATTCACACAGCAGTCAACTTATTTCTCCACAGAACGCCTCAAGCTAATTCCATGTCTTATCTATCCCAAAATGTCCAAAGTTGTTTTGGTAGGTGTGTACTATTTGCATTTGTTGTCCTTTGGGTACAACTCATTGTATTCCAGTAGCAGTAATCCGATATACTCGTTCATCTCTGAGGCATCAATCTTCATATACGTTCTTTTCATAATCAGTTTCTAGTGGTTCACTTGAAACACCTTTAATCATCTTGAGCTTCTCATGTGTCATTGATCTGCGAGGATACAATCATCAGGTTCAATGTGCAAAATGTTATTTCCTTGGGAGATTCTTTGATAGTTGCTAGATGAGAATCCATGTCGTGAGCTGTTCGTGATCCTGGACGATATTTTATATCAAAAGTATATTCCTGAAGACCAAGCTACCATGTTCCGATTCTAGGTACTGAGTCTTTCTTTGTACACGTTGTTCTCAACGCTTTACAGTCTGTCACCAATTTAAAATGAATTCCTAACAAATACATTCTCAAATTTTTCATTGCTGCCACTACTGCTAATGTTACCAGTTCGTGAGGATGATATCTCTTCGGTTGGAGATGTTTGACGATCAAAACAAGCTAATGGATATTGTTTGTCCGACTTATTCTATTGAGGAAGAATTCCACCTGAATCAATCTTGCTTGCAACTGTTTGAAGTTTTGTATCAGTATCAGAGTTATATAATCTTAGAAGCGGTCTTTCTGTCAATCTTGTTATTGGTTGTAGAATGCTTGCATAGTTCTTGATGAATTGGCGGAATAACTAGTGAGTCCTAAAAACTATTGCACTTGGTATACACTTCTAATTGTTAATCTGAATGATGAACAATTGAACCCATACTGGCTATCGGATGTCACAAGCGCAGTCTATATTTTGAACTTTTTGCTATGAGTGTCTAGTAATATCCTAACGTCATGTCTGGAGGGGTGACAATCTTACACTGTAACTTAAGTGAGACGTCTAAAATCAATGCACATTCGTTTTTCTCCAATTTTCTTCTTTACCAGAAATATTTGAGCCAAAAGAGAGATTTGATTAGCGGATTGTATAAGCGTCTGAAAGTTCTTGAACCATCTATTGTTCTCGCTTTCTCCCCACAATGGATCATTTATACGGTTTATAGGTAATAGGTATTCACTCTGTCGAAACGATTTCCATTTATGTTACATTCGTGCGTCGAATATCTTCTAAGGTTTTGGTAGAACAGTCTTGATAAGTCTTGAACAAAGTTTGAAAGCTGTTCTCACTAATTTCTTGTTATATGCCTCCCAATATATATCTCGTCTTCACTAACTCCTTGTTCATTATTTCTTGACTATGGTTTCCAACCATCAGCCATACATTTCAATCCTTGAGCTAAGACTTCATCCCTTCATATCTATAGATATGAATCAGACAGATTCACGTCGGTAAAACATTCCATATGATTATCCACAACTACAATCATTTGCAGAATTACATGTACATATCCTTCTGATGCTCATAAACTCAAATCGACAAAGAGTTCTTCTTTCTATTCTATACGACAGGTAATCTAACTTACTCATCTTGGAGGAATGACTGTAGCGCTTTCAACCTAGAAATTGATTGAACAGCACGGTGTCGATACGATTTCATTGAATGACGATTCGGTTTTCTTCAAGAACCAAAAACTCTCTTGGAGACCACAATTTCCGACGACTCTGTAAATAGTTGTCCTACAATGATAGATATTGACTGTACGGTATCAACGTAAAAGACTACTTGCGATCCCACTCTATCAATTTCCAACATGTGCTCCTCAGTTTCACCTAAATATTTAACATATCCGTTTTCGAGTTCTCTTTTACTTTACTATCATTTATCAATTTTTCAATTCTTTTCCCAGTTGATTCTCTCATCATCACACAAGTAGATCTCAGATCGATAGGCTTTTGAATTTTACTCCATTTACTTCTCGTCAAAGAAATATTCATCATGGTCGCTTCTCTCTATTATGGTTTCCAAAACATTCCTTACTGGTTGAACTTGTTGTTGCCGAATCGGTAGCTGTATTTGCTCTTAATATGCAGACTGATGTCTATTTCTGTTATACTGAGTCCAACCTGAATAATGTGCACCACGTCGATGTTTCATACATTGTGAAAGTCTATGTCCTTGCTGTCCATAAGTGAAGCAGCGAGCAGATACTAGTCCATCTCCAAGTCTGTTCAACGCTACGTGAGAGCATTTCATCTTATGTTGAGATTTCCTTAAGCTATTGGATAGCGAATTTGCCTCTTACTGTTTTCAGAAACAACAAAAGTGATTCTGGCTCCTTATTGTATCTAGTAGAGTTGCAGAACGTTCATTGGAGTCATTGATACCATCTATCGTGCAGGAAACTGCCTTTTCTCTCGTGAGGTCACACAAATCAAGCTTCCCAGGTTACTTTCTCTACTCCTATCCATGAGTGATGGGCTTCCAGCTGTAGAAAGAAATAGAAAAGCGGGCGGTTTGGCTGTAACATAATAAAGCATTCGTTAGGTTATCAATGCAATTAGATGTAGCCGTGATCCTGATGTGAACTGTTCAGATCCCACTTCTGATAATTGTTAAGAACTCCAGTTTAGTTGAATCAAATAAGCTTTATTCACAAAAGAAATGAAATACATACATATTGTTACATAATAAAAAGTCTGTTGACTATTACATTAAATAATATGTAGATCATAGAGTCTCCAAATCAAGATGTCCGAAGTTCAAGAAGTCTGTAAAAGAAAACAGAGATATGAGTAAATCATACTCAGTAAGGATCCATGACTGAAATAAAGAACACTAATATAATCATTCTCGCAAGCGACCCTCAGAAAACAGGAGTTGGTATGAAGAACAACTTTGAAAAAAAAAAATACCTCACTCCACGCTGCCCGCAGGCATTTATGTGAAACTGAGCTCCGTTCCACGCTAAGCGTGAATCTGCGGAAAGACCTTGCTTCACATCCGGAGGATGTGAATCTGCGACACTTGCAAACTTTTGTGAAGTGATCTGCGAGGCCATAGAAGAAAGAGTTGAAGCCAAGTTAAAACTCAGTCTTCGCCTGCTCACTCAAAGATATGCAACCAAAACGCTTAGCACCTCCTGATAAAACACTAAAGATGGCAGGAGGGCACCACTGGCCCTGGAATTACACCAGTGCATCGTTGGGAGTTAGCTGATCGTTCCCCCACCGTAGTGAGTTCTAGGAACACTCCATCGCTGGGCACCTCCTGATAAAACACTAAAGATGGCAGGAGGGCACCGCTGGCCCCGGAATTAAACCAATGCATCGTTGGGAGTTAGCTGATCGTTCCCCCACCGAAGTGAGTTCTAGGAACACTCCATCGCTGGGCACCTCCTGATATAACACTAAAGATGGCAGGAGGGCACCGCTGGCCCTGGAATTACACCAGTGCATCGTTGGGAGTTAGCTGATCGTTCCCCCACCGAAGTGAGTTCTAGGAACACTCCATCGCTGGGCACCTCCTGATATAACACTAAAGATGGCAGGAGGGCACCGCTGGCCCAGGAATTAAACCAGTGCATCGTTGGGAGTTAGCTGATCGTTCCCCCACCGAAGTGAGTTCTAGGAACACTCCATTGCTGGGCTCCTCCTGATAAACACTAAAGATATCAGGAGGCCACTGCTGGAATAGAGGAATTAAAGAATAGCAACATATCAGCTCAATCGCTTAATACTCAACATCATACTCAATAACAACAATAGCAATACACAAATAACATAATATCTAGAATGGTCAACCATGGATAACTCACCGTGAATATCATTATAATATTCGGCACAAACACTGCAATGAAACACAACTATTCACTTAGAACGATGAAACGAGACTGACGAAACAGTTATTGAGTAAGATTACTGATATGCATGTTATGCTAACGTCATTATCTGCAATTAAATTATTGTTATTTAATACTTCAAGAAAAATCCCTAACACTTAAATAGATTTTCATGGAGCTCATTGATAAAATTTAATAATTCTTTTAATATCAAATACACTTGAGAATTCATTATTCCATATTGAAATGGTATAACTTAATATTCATTCTACATAAAATATTAGATCTGTACATGCATATTTTCATTATATATAATATATTTAAAAGTTCAGTTTGACTTACAAATTTTATGATTTGTCTTTGTATATTTAAGCTTTCAGACTATGAATTTTTACTTCCCAAACGATAAAGATTGAGTTTTTACTCAATAATTATTACAATTCCATTTTTTCAACAAGCACATTGTTATTTTTAATGTTCATAATACCAGTTTTTTGCATATAAACTTTAAATATGAGTATTTAAAACAATGATTATTGTGAATTGATTGTCAAAACAAAGGTATTATTGCTTAAAAATGTAATAATTAGTGATCATAACACTGCTTATTGAACATCAATCTTCATTTAGTATAATTCATTTTTTTCCGTGCAGCTGAACTCCGCCAAATAAAGAAATCTATTATTATTATTATTATTAAAAGCCACAAGTCCCTATACAAAAAACTTTCTATCTATTTCTTTCACTAGCAGCGTTTAAAGTCCAAAAAGTGCCATGAAAAGTTTGAGGTCATATCAAGTTGTTCACTCACAGTCACGAATTCATTGCACTCCGTTCTTCAGTTGATGATTTTTGAATCATTTACAGCCTTATTCATAGTAAGACACACAAAACCAGGTTTAGTCTTAGTTTACTAGACCTAGTTGAAACCTAGTCTGAATAAGTCTATCCATGAAGATATTTGAACCAGCTCTTAACTAGGTCCAACAAACCTGAATTTGAATCAGATTCAAGAGTTTTGTCTCATAGGCTTTGGTTTGTTTCTGATATGCATTGACAGTTGACAGATATTATTCACTGGGACTATCATATTTGCTGATTTTATTAGGTCAGAATAAATGAACGATTGGCCAGTACAACAAAATAGATATACAAACAAAAATTATTACTTACTTTGAAATGTATTGATAAATATAAAACTGGAAGAAAAGATAGAGCATGAAAATAATTTGAAACACAATCGCTGCCAATATTCAGTTTTTGAAGATAAATGAACGGAATATTGATTATGATATGGTTTTCAATCTAACAGAACGAGAACTTGACTACAGATTTACCTATAGAGCAAATAAGTCCGGAGTCCTGTGACGGAGTTTTATGGATTTATTGATTGTTCCATTATTATATTCAGTAAAAAGTATTGTTTGCTTTTTTGATTTAGTTCAATTCATAGTTATTTTTGCTGATTTGATTGAGAACGAAGGAATATGGTCATATCTATTGATTATTCCATTATCGTAATCAACCAAACTTATAACTTTTTTCATTTATGTACGAACTGAAGTGATCTTTGCTGTAATCAAAAGAAACGAATCATTATCGTGAAAAAGATGATGAATCATTGATGATTCTAGTAATTATTATTTCGAGTATTACTATAATTCATGAATAAATTATTATCTATCTCCATATCATTTTTTCATTTAAAATGAGATATAATTGATCTTGTTTAGTATTTGATTATAATAATTCAAATCAGGATCAACATGCAAATGCTACACAAAGATCTTCTACTTCTTGATATGCTGCAATTGTGTATTCAAATAGAATGAATTTGTTATATACGGAATATTTTCCAGAATTCATTTTCTGCTTCATTTGATTCAAATGAAAATATAACATAATTTAACACAGTGAATATCTGTAACAACAATAATCATCTTCACAGAATCTGAAAAAAATGAATATATACTTTTATATTAACATTTCATTTCAATTCTTGATTTTTGACAGATAGGTTCATATTTAAACAGCATCTATGAATACGAGTTGAAACGAATCTAAAGATGAACCACGTTAAAACCCAGTTTATTCAACTATGAATAAGGCTGCTACAGTCTATTCTAGTTGAGAAAGGTCCAAGGCTCTAATAGTCTAAGAGCTGGCTACATAAAAAACCATGTTATCGCTACATGGCTAATTTCTTTTGTGAAAGGATCTTTCTGTGTAGCCAAGTTCGAATCGCCTTTGCCAGCGCGATTCCGTGGCTTCTGGACATTTTGAACTTAATATATTAATTCAAATTTCCAAGGAATTTTCTGTCAATTTTAACGAAAACAATGCCATTCACAATATCGTTTCCTGAGTTACCAGCTACAACTGCCGTCAAATTGACATTTACAGAAGAAGGTATTCATAAAAAAAAGAACTTCTCAGAACTAATTTTTTGAATAAATATGTTGTATTGGGTATATAAATTCTTTATAAATTATTCGAAAACACAACGTTTCGACAGCAGCGTGCTGCCATTTTCAAGTGTAAGGAAATATGGAAAAGGCAGCACTTTGCTGTCGGAACGTTGTGTTTCTCATTAATCCATAAAAAACTGATATACCAAATAGAACATATTTATTCATAAAAAGTTTACTATATTTTACAAAATTGGGACGATTGGAAATAAAACATTGTGAGATATATGTGGAAAAATTCTCTAATGCACTTACGTGCTCTCAATCTAAGAGCTGGCAACATAAAAAAGCTTGTCATCGTTTCATGGCTAATTTCTATTATAAAAGAATCCAGAAGACTCTGTGTCGAGTGTCTCCATTTTGAAGTTGTGATACGCATACTGTTTTTCCAAAAATATGTAACAAAAATAAGTCTGTGATAATTTCTAATTCAATATTTGAATAAAGGAAAAAATTGTTTGTCAAAATTAAGAATTCGAATAAGCTTAACTATTTATAAATTTATTACCAAAAAAATATGGTTCTAAAATTGTTCTAAAATTAGGAAATAATAATCAAAATTAATTATTCAAAAATTCCTACAAGATCACCGATTTATTAAAGGATGTAAATTTATTTAATTCTCACAGAACATTGTCCTGATGAAGACTTAAATAAAGTCGAAAGCTTGACTAAATTTTAAAAGAGAAATCTTTTATTTTGGTCAAAAACGTAGGACTGCTACGCCTACAAAATATCTGTCTCCTTAACTAATTGCAGTCGCGATTAATCCTAACTTATATATATATATATATATATATATATATATATATATATATATATATATATATATATATATATATATACATATATATATATATATATATATATATATATATATATATATATATATATATATATATATATATATATATATATATATATTAGTTAGGAATAATCGCGACGGCAATTAGTTAAGGAGACAGTAAATTTTGTAGGCTTTGCAGTCAGGTTTTTTTGGCCAATAAAATAAAAGATTTCTCTTTTAAAATTTCGTCAAGCTTTCGGCTTGGTTCAAGCCTCCATCAGGACACTAAAATAGAATTTATTCACAGTTCAAAATTTACATATTGATAGGTATAAGAAAAAAAAAAAAAAAACTTATTGTGAATAATACAATATTACTTACATTTTTGTGCGAGGTTATTTTTAGTAAAATAAGTAAATCGAACAATGTACGAATAAATTGGGAAATATGATGAATTTTGACACTTTATCTGGTGTACAGCAGATTTGTATAATTTTTAAAGTTTCTAATAAAATTTAGTTCTGTTGAAACCCATAATTGTTTAAAATTGTTTTTATGAATAATTCAATTTTTCTTATACTTATCATATATATATATATATATATATATATATATATATATATATATATATATATATATATATATATATATATATATATATATATATATATATATATATGCACATAAATATATATATTCTCACACAAGTGTGGAATGTGCTTTATTCCAACATAATTTTTTTTATGGAATATGCAAATTCTAAAACAGTGTTGAAAATAGTATATTACATCTGGGGTGGAAAGTATTTCATTACAGCCGAGAGCTTATTATATGACCGAGAGGCGAAGCTTTGAAGATCAGATATAACTCGAGACTGATATCTTCACCAAAGTATGTATACTATTTTATTCACAATCATTCCCAGTTTTCCAAGAAATGATTGATCCAAATTCGTTCTTTTTTCAACAAAATAAATTGATGTAGTAATCTAGGAAAACAAGAATGTTTTGAAAAATTTAACTAATTTGACATTCGTTGGATTTATGATTTAAGAATCAAGTTATTCATACGTGTATCCATTGAAATCGTGATAAGTGCAGATATCAATCAGTTATAACAGTGAAATGTAGCTATATACTTGCCCCGAATCGAACAAAAGTGCTACAGATGTAAGTTCATAGCGATTTTGCTCATAATTCACACAAAATTGCAACATAACTCCGCTTATTTTCAATATTAACTGTTTTATTTGAATCATTATATAATATGATCGGTATTTTTGACAGCAGGGATTATTTTGTTCCAATAAAAATTCATGACTGATGCTACGCAACCCTGTATAAACATTTCCCACCTAAGAAATGGAAGTGTCGCTTCCGACCCGTGAGATAGTCATTGCAGTTGGAAATTTCATACTTTCCAACCTCCAAAAAGTTAGGAATTGCCATATTACTATAATGATTGTGAATAAAAATATTTTCTGTTACAAACCTATCGCTCGTGTGGAATTAGGGTCATTTCAATACTTGTTGTAGAATATACCATTAGAAAGTTGAAATGCCTCCATCTGGAGCTTAAGAGTAGGTATATCTTCATCATCATGCAAAAATAATTTGATCATTATAAGAAGATGAAAAAGCTAATTATCAGAAAAAAAAATTATTACCATAGAAAAATCATATTGATATAGCTAATGGTAGGTTTAATAATGTGAATAAATAGGGATGGAAAGGAATCTGGAATTGGCAATAATTGCTCAAATTACCATTTCTTTATCATGATTATTGCCAAATTCAGGTTCCTCTTCAGTAGCTTCACCACCTATTTGAGAATTAATGTCGCTGTCATTATCGTCCGATTTATCCTTATCGTCCTCATCGTCCAGCCTTTTGGCAATATCATCCTCTTTAACTTTAGTATAATTTGGAACAATCAGAGTATAAATGTAAATCAAATAAACGACATAATACAACATCTCATTTTAACTAGACAAAGAATAGACATCGAGAACGCTAAAATATCGAAATATAATAACCACTTCAAATGGCTAAACCAAGAATTTGAACTACAAGAACACTTCAATGATAATATTCCTGTCAAAATTACGAATCTATACACAACCAAAACTATCAAATAGAAGAATTACAATAATCTTCTATAATCATATAACATACAAATTAAATCCAGAAACTAATTGCACAATCTGTAACTTCCACCGCCTGGACAGTATGTTTCATTCTATCATAGAATGTCCAATATTTACCCCACTTCGGCACAGCTACTTCAAAGTATTTAGTACTATCTCAATCACAGAACAAAATTTTTGTACTATCTTTGATAAACCAGATAGAATAGTATATTCCGATACAAGTGCGGAATGGAGATCATTCCATGCGAATGTGAATAATTGAGCCACGAGACGAAGTCGAGTGGCAGAATTCACATGAGCATGGTATGATCGATTCGCACGAGTGACGGATGTTATTTTTTCTACAGTCAAAGATGTCCGCGTGAATATCTATAATCAAAATATATCGTTTTCTGAGAAAAAAATTGCTTCATTGATCTCATTCCAATTCATCAAAAATGTTGATAAAATTACTCATATTGACTTCATTTTGAAGAAGAATGAAAAAATAATCAGGGAGAATTAAAATAATGACAGTAATGAAGCAGTTTTTTCGCGACGCCACGCGGCTTTCTTAGGAATCCCTGAGCGTGCGGAATGACCCTCATTCCGCACGCTACAGCGTGTGGAATGAGTATCATTCCATAGTGACTGTAGAAAAATAAAATTATTAATCTAGTACATTATATAATAGACGCTCTGAAATTACGGATTTTTTGCTGGAATAAATAAAGTACTGTATGTAACCTGATGCAATTTACGATAAATGTATTGATATGTTCTTGTGTAAATAATTAGATAATGTAGATACTAATTTTTGTACAAAGAGATGTATTTGAATATTTATTCAGGTGTACCAAATAATATAAACAAAATTTCTATACAATTTTCATGATTCGAATAGAACAAAAAAAAAACACACATGTAGGTACATATAAATTAGTAACTATCGAGTGAGCAAATTTTGTCAACCCTTGGTGTATTACTTTATAACCAATAAATTTATAATAATAATAACTCGATTCATTTTTATATTATACTTCACTTATTTATGCCAAACGGAAAACTTACTGGTATGAAAGTATTGTTTATAAACCTAATTGTATTACTTTGAATATATAATCTGCATTATTATGAAAGATTTATCTGCCATGTCTATAATTACAAACTCAGTTGATTCTCTTGATTTTTTTAGGATTTGTAAATGTTTGTCTTATATAATGTGCATTCCATTCTTCATTTCGACTTGAAGCATATTTCTTCATTAAAATACAAATCAGCGTGCAAAATGAAGTCACGGGAATTTTCATATTTTTTTTACCACTTTTTCCAATTTTTTTCAATTATCGGACAAAAATACATGCATGCCATTTTCCAAATGATATTTAGAACAACATATGTTGATGTAATATAAAATGGCAGGCAAAATGAGTTCACAGAAACTCTGCGACTTTTTTATGCAACTTTCATTATTATTTAAAATATGAAGGGCTCAAGCAACATTTTTCAAATGAACTTTAAACAGCATTTATTGATGTGATGCAAAATGGCAGGCAGAATAAGGTCAGAGAAATTTCATGAGTTTTTATGCAACTTTCATTATTTAAAATATGAAGGGCTTAAGCAACATGCATGCCATTTAAAATTTATAATTATTTTACTATAAAGTAAAGTTTTTGCTCCAGTTGAGGTAATTTGAAATCACGGCTAATTTGTTCAAAATTTATGCAAGATTATCCCCAAATTTCAAACTCTTGCGCCAAAGAGGAATGCTTGCCAATTTTTTCACAAGGGTTTTATGACTGAAACCTCAATTCTTCTCATTGGCATGCAATTTGGAAACACGGCATTTCTCATATTTTCTTTACAGCTTCACACAGCCCTTTTGAGCCTCTTGGGCTGTTGCGAATTGCTTGCCTGCCAATACTTGGCTTTAGATCAATTTCAATTATTCCACGTTACAAAGGCATGCAATATGATGTCACGAGAAAACTCATTTTTTTTTAGATCTTTAATTAGAATTTGAGCTATGACCGGAAAGCGTGCATCGCTCAATAACATTTTCATCTTTCTTATCAGGGGGTAAATTATCAACCCTCAAAAAGGCAAGTGGTATAAAATCGGAGAACCCCACCTGTCACTAGCTCCCAGTCTCTTATGTATAGTTTGGACTTCAGCCCAACATGAGGAGTTTACTTCGTTTACTGCACCCTTTTTGGATGTCTTGAGCTCAAGCTCTGTCCCGAAGGCGCGCGTAGCGCAATTCGATAATATTCGGGGATATTTTCCGTAAGCATGAGTGTAGCGAGCTGATCTATAATCATTGTTATCTTCAAACATTTCTCTATAGACTTGATTTCTGCTTCAAATGAATGATTATAAGGTTATACAAGGTTGAATCTCCATTTGTCATCATTCTTCCCATTATTTCCATGTCTAGTAGAAACTTTGCTCAAAATTTCATCCATTTTCGAGCTGGCGACCGTAATCGACATGAGCATATATTTATTATTCTCAGTTATACACTGCAGTACTCCTATATTTCCAAAATTTATCATTATATTCAGAAATGTGAAGATCTTTCATATGAATTCAGGAATTATGTTAAGAAATCTTGAATTTATTAGTAGTACCAAATTGATTGAGAAGAATTTTATTGTCATTACTACGTGTGAAGTTTGTCGGAAATCATTTAACATCAATTAGTATTTATTGGAGGTTTTTAAAGTCATTTATACTCATGCTGAATGATAATATTACAGAAATATTGTAAGCGTAATAAAAATTTCTGAACGCTGTTTTTGATGAATTCCCCGTACTGAAATTACAGCTTTGATCACAGTACCTCCCTTATCTAATGAACTGGAGGTGAAAGATTTTCACTTATATGTATTTTGTAATTGGTCTTTGAATCCAAAATCACAAGCTACTAAGTATTTTGTATTTGGAATATTGAGCAAAACATATATTTGAATTCCCCATATAGCTAGGGAGTTGGTGGTAATTCGGGTAACTGATTTCATTCTAGCTAGCAATAATATGTAATGGAGATATTGATATAACTGAGTAATCAAAGTAGCAACCGAGCCTGGTGCTGAGTTTTTGAATATATGAATTTCAAATTTCCCAAACTGAAAATGACCTCCTATATCAATTCATTGTTTCAGCCATTGTTACAAGATTATTTTTTTATTGAACTATAAGAATCTGACGTAGACATCACGCGACTTACTTGTACATCATTGGATATATTGTCTGCATATAATAATACGATAATCAAACATAAAATCGCATCTTTCCCGGCTAATAATTTTGGATTTATCCAAAAAAAAAAAAAAATCTGTCAAGTAGAGTGCGCTTTCGACCCAATCGGTTGTTATCGAAACAGTAGGTCATCATCCCAAATATTGATTTCCAAGATTCTACGACTGGCAGTTTTGAATGTATGCGCGGCATTAATAGAAAATTTCAATTGAAATGCACTTCCCGTTCAGTCTATTGTTGAGAGAATAGTAGGCAATCATGAAGATGCTACAGCAGACTGGAATACTGAATTTCAATACTCTACGGCTGATCGTTCCAAATTTATGCGAAAAATTCTAACAGACTGTCAAATAAAGTGCACTTCTGGCTCTGTCGATCTCAATAAAAATAGGATATGAGCATCTAAACGGTATTCTTGTCTTGAATATTGAATTTTAACACTAGCCGATCGCAATCCTAATGCAAGGTGTACAATTGGATTTTATGGAAATGCTTGATACGAAATTTCAATATTCTACGACTAATTGTTTTGAATTTATGATGAAAATTCGGGAAGTCTGTTATATCAAGTGCATTTCTGGCTTGGTCGATTGATACAAAAATAAAAGATGATCTTTCGGATGCTACAGTAATTTGAAATACTGAATTTCAGTATCTTACAGCTGATCATTCTGGATTTATGAAGAAAAGTTTCAAATAAAGTGCACTTCCGGTACAGACGATTGCAATCATAATGCGAGATGCACATCAAGACTATATACCAGTCTTAAATACAAAATTTTAGCATCAAACGATCGACAGGTTTTGAGATTTGCGAGTTACGCACATACGTAGACAAACGTACATACGTATGTAAATACGTACCGACATCAAGCCGAATATAGTCAAAATGGTTTCAGGGATGTTCAGAACGGATATATCGATCAAAATCTCGATATGTGAGTTTTGTCGATTCCACAATACTACCTTATACTTTGTACAAGTAAGTTGGAATTGGAGAATAATTAGCTAAACCCCATTTCTTTGATTTTTGGATGAAATGAATTATTAATTTGCAGAAAAATAAGTGCTAATAAGTAGTTTAATTGTATTTCGCATTGGTTTCGATTTGTGAGTTGTCATATCTAGAAGTAAAAAAAAACATTGGCTGACGTATACATTTCCTCTCAGCTTACTTCAAAGTGTTAAAAATAAATGATTGAATACAAAGTAAAATCTCAAACAAGTGATTTATGATTTATCATCCAAAAAAAAAACACGCATATATTTCTAATTTCACATATTGAATATGAGTTAATTTGCGTTGATGATTTTTTTTCATATATTCAAATCTTCTTCCAAAAAACGCCTAAGGAGAAGTAGTAGGATGCAAAGATGAAGAGAAGATAAATATAATGATTGAGTTCATGAGAATATCTAATAAAACTAGAAATTAATTTCCGTTATTTTAGACATACAAGAGTCGAAAGGCAATATTATAGAAGTAAATTATGAGCAAATGAATAAATGTTAAATTCTCTGTATGATTAAGAAAAAATTTTTCTTCGAACTTGTCAATTTAATTTTCTATGAATTTATTTAAAATATATTTATTGATTCGTATTGACAAAATTATTAATAAACGTCAGTCGAAGAGAAATCAGGCCAGTATATTTCAGCCACTAATTTTTTAATGCTTTTCATAAATGAAGAAAGCTTCCTGCCAAGCGGCAAACACAATATAATAATATATAAGCATTTTTTTTAGCCTGTTTTTGAGAATTCCTCGCCTATAAATGCAGCAGTATACAGGTGACTAAAGCCTGCTTTACTGTTTCTAATTACCATGCAAATATTCTGATATAAGTTACATCGACAATAGATCACTCAATTTTCAGCATATCTAAAATTATTAAAAAGAATCTGATTGTAAAAAAATTAAGACACAGATTCCAACCGACTACATTACTATCAATATCATATGAACTAGTAATGTTTAAGATAAGTGGTTGACACAATCATATTATATAGAAGCATCTTTTTTATTGCATTTTCAATTGACTTTCAACTGAAAACTTAGCAATGCCTTAATGACTGAATAGTTTTTCTGACTTCATTGTGACGTCTTCATACTTTTCAATTTAATTCACACAATAAACTCATCAAAAAAAATCTGCCACCAGCTCCCTAGCTAATAGATTGGGACAACTATCAATAAAATTGGTCTGTGACAACATCTAGTAACATCAATATTAATACTAGCTGTCTTTTTGAACTTTTGCAGTAAGCACTCATAAAATATAACTTCAATATCACACACAGACAAGAGTAGCATTGCGTACACAAGTTTTAGGAAAACACTATTACGAACGTACGGCAACCATTTCGGGCTACTATCACACTGGAGAATATACTGTCAGAGGACCTAGAGCCGCAATAATGATAGCTAGATATACTCGAGGATGTCAGCACCAATCTAGATAGGGAATTTTTAAAGTAGCTGACTGTGTATGTATCACGCATATCTTGCCCTTATTTTTCTGTAGATTGCATACAAATTTCGAAATTTTTTTTCCTGCATATATTCCGCTCTTTAATAATATACATGAAATTTTGTGAGCTACCGATCTTCTGATATTTCCAGAATAGATAATTATTCACTCTCTCAATGATATTAAAAGCAGCTTCTCTTGGTTTCACTGACAATTTTCTTTTGTTTTCAGTTTTTCTCCTACAAATGACCAGCAAAATAGGTAAAAACTGAATTATATTATAACACATCCTTTCCGTCGACTGTATTTTTAGTCAATTCTGAAGCTTGAGCTGTGTATATCTGACAGTACATTCAATCGATGATTTTCTATTTCTTTAATATTCAAATTAAAAGTCAAAAATAATTTTTGATTATACATTGATATTCATGATTACGACACATTCGTTTGTAACGTCACACAATTGGACCTGTTGAGAAATTCAACAGATAATTGATATGAATAAGAATCATTGATTAATTAAATCTTCTTTTGTTGTGAACATTTCGAATGCTAAGCCTTAATTGGTTCTTTCTTCAAAATCAAAATGTTTGCAATTAAAAAATAGTATATTCTACAACAAGTATTGGAATACGCCATTCCAATACATGTTGTGAAACTATAATTTCCTTAACAAGATTTTGGAAACTTACCAATATTTCAGGAGAGACTTTGAAAATTATGAAATGTCAAACGTGGAGCCAGATAAAAATAATTGAATTGTTGACACGTAACCATAGTCACCAAAACTAACAGCTTCTGATTCGTCGAAATGATTCTACACGGTAACAGAATGAATATTTTTACACAAGTGTGGAATGCGCCCTATTCCAACATAATTTCTGGTTATGGAATATGCAAATTCTAAAACAGTGTTAAAGAAAATGAATTTTCTCTCAGAAAAAATTGATAGAAAAATGAATATTAATTACGGCTTCTACCTGATACTGATGTGGCAGACACTCATAGTGCACTACGTAGATTTATTATTACTACAAAGGCAGCATATTTGCACTAGGCTATGAATTTTCGAACTCTATAATTCTCCTGGATGTGATCATCCATACTTCGTTTGGGATTGACTGAGAGTAATAAATTAGTATGTCAAAGAGATTCCAGTAGATCACCAATAATTGTTCGTACAGGGATAGTCGAAGAGACTGAATTTTGATAAAGATCTATCGTTTCAGTTCTCAGTAATTTTTGGGGTTGGGTTGAGTCACTCAAATAATTAAGATGTAATCACCTGAATCAAATCTAGAAATTGGTATATATGATGTAAATATGTATATATTGATGAAGATTTGATTTTTATACCGACTACACATAATAAATTGAAATAAATATGAGTTTTGATGAAGAACTTCTATTTTTAGATAAGATAAATACATAAACCGGTCATTCAGAAGAATTCTATCTACGTCTATGTTGAGGTCTAGAAAGGATGATTGGTAAGTTTATAGAGGTGTTCCCATTGTTCAATAAGTGAGTTCTGTTTTAAGTACATAGTGTGCGGCTTTCTATGGATATCATAGAAAATATATATTTTATTTTTCTAGTTGATTCATTTGCTGGATACTTGAGAGAAATCCAACACTACTCTCGAAAATTTAGTTTTTTTACTGTCAGTCAATTCCAAACGGAGTATAGAATAATTCACGATTAACAGTTTTTCGTGAGACAAAAATCTGACGTGAAAATCACGTCACTTACTTGTACATCTTTTGATATATACACAAATTTATTCAATGTAGTTTTCTGTCACTCCATATTATAATTAATATAATTTTAATATTATTTTGACATGTGAAATGTTAAACAAGATCAAAAATCAACAACAGATTATCATTGCCTACCTTATCATTTCAATTAAACTGATTGTTTTATACAGCAAATTCTGAATTTCCATTATTACATATAAACTGCACTTCCGACTCAACCGATTGATACAAAAATAGTAGATAACTATTTTGATGCTACAACAAGCTCAAACACTCTATTTCAATATGCTATAGCTGATCATTCTAGATTTATGCAGAAAATTTGGAAAAAGCTTCGAGTAAAGTGCACTTCTGGCTCAGTCGATTTATACTAAAATAGCAAATAACCATTCTGATATTAGATCAAGTTCAAATACTGAATTTCAACATCCTACGGTTGATCATTCTGGATTTATTGGAAAAATTCGAAAGAAGTTTCAAGTAGAGTGCACCTCCGGTACAGACGATTGAAACTATAATGCGAGGTGCACAACTAGACCCTATACCAGTCTTAATTACAAAATTTCAACCTAATACGTTCAGCCTGTTTTGAGATTTGCGAGTTACGCACGCACATACGAACATACCGACATCAAGCCAAAAATAGTCAAAATGGATTTAGGGATGCTCAAAAGGGATATTTCCATCAAAATCTCTATAGGTGAATTTTGTCGGTTCCACAATACTTTCTTGTAGTCTAAGATCCGAATTGAGAACGACCTTCACCCATCTGTTACAGCGGTGAAATTTTTTTCTATGAAATCTAGTATACTACAGAATACGGGTTGGCTAAGAAATGCCTGGCAAGTCTATGATTAATTTAATATTGAAAATATTGTGAAACCGACAAAATTCACCTATCAAGATTTTGATGGAAAAATTCGTTTTGAGTATACCTGAATCCATTTTGACTATTTTTGGTTTGATGTCGGTACGTATGTTCGTTTGTGCGTGCGTGCGTGTGTAACTCGCAGATCTTAAGACTAGTTGAACGTATAATGTTTAAATTTTGTATTTGAGACTGATATAGGGTCTACTTGTGCACCTTGCATCGTGGTTTCAATCGTCTGTACCGAAAGTGTATTTCACTTGAAACTTTTTTCGAATTTTTCTTATGAATCCAGAATGATCAACCGTAGGATGTTGAAATTCAGCATTTAAAATTGCTGTAGCATCCAAATGATCATCTCCTATTTTCGTACCAATCGGCTTAGCCGAAAGGGCACTTTATATGACAGACTTTTCGAATTTTCTTCATAAATTCAAATCAGTCGTTTAGTGTCCGTGTCGCATACGATACTCTTTGCACCAGAGTACCCCACTACTAAAATTTTCAAAATTAATTTTGAAAACTATCCTATCTATTCTGCCAACAAATTCTTGCAATTGCGATAAAATTTGTAGTAAACTTATACTAGGAAGCATAACTAACATTTATTTATTTCACATAGCAACAAACTACAGGAAAGCCCTATTTACAGTTTGCAGAAAAAAGGCAGTAAACAATACACAAATGATTAAGCAGCTGACATTAGCGCATTTCTTATTATAGTATTGCTATAGTTAAAAAAGTCAATTTCTGATTGAATGTTGACACGATAAGAATATATAATGCGATACAAATAGTAGAGAAGCCCAAGATACTGAATGGGGATTTTTGAGCGTCGTGGGGACCTATTGGATTTTAAAGATCAGATGGTAGAAATCAAAAAAGGTTATATGATGTATGGTTTTTCAATAGTGGGAGTAGCGTCTACAGGTTTTTGAAAATGTAAAAAAAAGAAGAGTCACATGGAAATACTAAAGCGCGTCAAATATTGATAGTGTATATGCATTACGTATCTCTGATATTGGATATACGTTAATCTACCGGTTTGTATAGTGAGGGTGGCTGTATAAAAGGAATGAAAACGAAGAGAAAAAAAATTATTTGAGCGTGTCAGATATTAGTAAGGTGAACCCGAGAGCAGCTCCCATTCAGAAAATTGAAGGTTTAGATATGACGCAAGCTCGTAACGGCTTTTTGGAAATGAAAATGAAAATCGCTATTTTAGAATACTCGAGCGGGTTAGATTATTATACAGGCGATTCAGTTCGATGTCCTGATCGTGCTGACTCATAATCTGACGATTATTTGGAGAAGTTTTCTTAATCTATCGAATTAAAAAGAATAATCATATAATTGAACAGTGAAGCGCAAAATTTCTTTTGAGGAAAACGAAAGAAGACAGTCTCTCTAGTGCCTACACAAAATTTAAATGTAACGTGATGCGTACTGACTATGGAAGTTAACAGTTCAATTTATAATGCCACGAACAGGTGAAGTTCACATATCTCAAAACTTACAGCTAGTATATCATATGGAACGAGATCAGAGTACACACCAAAACACTTGAAATATATGATTTCAACAAATTTCTTTTGCGATTTTTCAATCATATCCGAGTATAGACCAAATCGCAAAGTAATATTCAAGTTTAGATTTTACCCAAGTATTGAATAGTTTTATTGAATACTAAATTGAGAGGAAGAGCTCGGATTGGGTATAATTAAGCCCATAACTCTGTAAGCACTCTTACATACGTTAGTCACATCTAATTGAAATCTCAGATCAATTTTAAATATTACTCCCAGGTCAGTACACTGATAGACTCTTTTGATTTTGTTGTCTGATATATAGTAATCAAACCATATTGGTATATGCTTTCGTGTATATGTCATACTTCCGATGTAGCTACAAATTCACGAGAGCTTGCAGAGCCAATTTTGATACATTGAGCTCTGTGGAACAACTAAGATTGTAACAAATTTGTTGCATCCGGGGAAAAACCATATAGATTGAGTCTATTCTACAGAACTTGATGATCCACTTAATCAAAGGCCTCAGCAAAATCAGTATACAACACATCTACCTGACTACCAACTATAGCAAAAGAAACATAATGCGTGGAAAAAAACTAATTTGTAGTCGTAGATATACCTGATAAGAAGCCTTGTTGATAGATACTAAGCGAATTTTCCATATACATATAGATTTTTTAGTACATTATGGATTCGAATATTTTTGTTAAAATCGTTGAAATTGAAATGGGTCTATAATTATAAAATTTTGCTGAATCACTATTTTTCAAAACTTGAAGAAACCTTGCAAGTTTCAAATCATCTGAATAGGTGTAAGTATTAGTCGCTTTCGTGAAAATTTCACTTGAAGGTGTTATTAGGATATCTTTACACCCTTTAAAAACAAAAGCTGGAATTTTATTCCAACCTACTGTTGGTTTATTCTTCAAATTGTTGATGGTAGCAGTAACATTGACCTCTGCACGCGAGAAATTAAAGAGATCGCAATTATTCGAGAAGTTAAGATCATCCAAATAACTTGAATTAACATCATAAATTCTCTGTTGTAGTAAAACAGATTCAAAATATTCCACAAATGCCTCACAAATGTCCTCACTGTCGGTGTAGGACTCTTAACCTAGATTATCACACTTGGTAAGCTATAATTGCTTCCTATCTTAGATCTAATAAATGCCCAATACTTATTAGGTTCATTGCAAATATTATGTTCAAGATCAAGTTTATACTTCGGATACGCCACTTCAGTGAATTTCTTGATTTCATTACGTAATGATTTTAACTGACGAATTTGCGCATGATTAGCTGAACCATTAAAAATTAGCTCATGTAAACTATTTTTCAATTTTATTGAAGTGAAACTTCTTAAGGGACACTACAAGTTTTGAGATTAGGAGTGAATTCATGAAGCTGAAGAAGGTGTGAAGCTCTTTTTCTCCTTCTAATACTGTTCGCTTGAACATTGCGAGAGAGAGAGACAGAAAGAATATTATCTTATTGGTGATAATCTTTTATTCTTTTTTTTCTCCAAAAGATTCTTGAGAAATGTTATTTATGATAGTTCAGTGTATGAAACATCTTTATTGATTTTATTAAATGTATTGTAGCTACGTGGATTTTGATAATAGTTTATTATATTATATCAGTGTGCAAGTTAGTGATGCATTTCGTGTATATACTGACGTATTTCACTAAATGTGTTATATTTATATGATGAAAATAAGTTCTGATGTCATTTGCACGACAAGATTCTGGTCCATCTGATAGACAATAACGCCTTATCATCAGAAATCGCGTTAAATATACATATAAAAAGCCTGTGGGGAGTGTTTGTGACAAAAATGTCGTAGAGAGCGAAAATTTGGTAGCAGCCCAAGATATTGAAACTGCAAATACAATTCTCTCATTTATAAATAGTGACAAAAACCCTACAAGATTTTGTTAGTCTTATATGCAAGCTGTCACACCAGAAGAACTAATTTTGTGTTGTTTCATTATTGATGTTCAATTTCTGATGTCACAGTTCTAAATAGCCATAATTTATTGAATTTTAAATTGATTGCTGTAGATTTCACGTATTCATAGCCATATATCCACAAACTGACAATAAAATAAGGTATTCTTCCGCTTGCAAAAATAAAATATATTATATATGTATTTAAATATATATATAAGATATATTGAGTCAGGTCTCCAATGTACTTGCTCAAGGTTACAACGTGACTAGTTAAAGTGCCAGATTGACAGCAGAAACAAAAGTAACTAGCCAAATTATAGAACAAATCTATATAATCCAGTTCATATGAACTTCCTGAAAAAAATTAAATAAACAGAACATCTACTATCCTATCCCTCCAACAAATTGACATCCCTTGCTCAGTATACAACTGAGTAAGGGAATAACCCGACACCTATCAGTCGATGGCCAAAGCTAAATGTTTATAAAAACCTGAACACAAATAATGCAAAATGTTATCTGCAATGAACAAGCCAACACCCGAGTCTCAAACCCGAAACACAGAAATCAGTTTCGCTTACAAGTTAAAACAGAACTCAGACGAATACAATCATGTTACCGTCTAGAGAAAAAGCCATAATCATTAATGGACTAAACGAAATACAGCTCAAATCCTATGTCTTAGCAATAGGAGACTTAGTGGAACCGAGAAATATAACTTTTGCTTCACGAATGTCTCAAAACAGAGTCTGTATCTACCCATCCTCAAAAGAAATGGTCAATAAACTCACAGACCAGCACAAACAAATTAGAGTGGAGAATACAACAGCAGAATTAAGACGATTGATCACTCCCACCAAGAGAATAATCACTTCAAATTAATGCTCCTCCATACCACATGATATAATAGCAAATGCACTAAAACAACCAAATTTGAAGCTTATATCACCAATCACATTCATGAGAGCCGGAATACAAGACAACGAATATGTACACATATCAAGCTTCTGACGCCAAGTATATGTAGCAGAGAGAACAACATAAAAATCCCACAAACCTTACTTATCATACACGACGATACTGAATATAGAATATTTGTGACAGAAGATATCCCCACTTGCTTTATATGCAAAAAACAAGGTCATACAACAATATAATGCCAGAAAAATCAAATAAATCAAACAACAACAACCATCACATTAACACCACCAACAATAATTCCCAGTTCAACTGTACGAGCAACTCTCATGAATACACATATTAGCACTACACTACGACAAACAGAATCACCAACAACACAAATGTCTCAACCAACGTATTAAACAGATCAAAATCCAAAACCCTCAGAAACAAACAGGTCGCCCAAACCTCAACAATCAACATATAATTTATTTCCAAACTTCGACAACATTAATACATCAATAGGCCAAGCATACAAAGTCAACCCTAATACACAATTAAACAAAAACAAAAGAACAAATGATGACATTGACAAAAACGCAGAAGAAAACTGCGATCCTCATCTGACACAAGAAGATTCAAATAACACGAATGAAACAAGAAAACTGAAAAAACCCAGATCTGTCAGTTCCAGTTAAAATTCAATAGCTTATGAGCTCCTACAAGGAACAGAAGAAGAAATAATAGAAAATCCCGAAAAATATATCCTAAATCATGATCGACTCAAATTTTTTATTGAAAATGCGCAAGGCAGTATAGACCCATTGAATATTGTCCTTGAATACACAAAAGAAACAAACAAACTACTGTGAATGTTGAACGATATATACCAACACTAAAAGCAGTAGCTATCAGCACCTTCATACCGGAAAAACAGCAATATGCTCCCTTTATTTGCCACTAAATCAACAGATAAGCAAACTAGAAATTAAACAACTAATAGAGCAGCTACCACCACCATACATTATATCAGGTGATTTTGATGCTCATTACAAATTATGTTTCTGCAAAGACAACAATAATAGAGAAAATGAGCTAAAAGATATTATCGGCAACAACGATAGACTCATGTTATCAAATGACGGAGCAGTGACTCATTTTTGCTCTAGAACCGGGAGTTTTTCTGCTATAGATCTCACAATATGTCACGCCACAATAGCGCCTACTTAGATATGGGCAGTGCTCCCTCTTTCCTACGTTGAGAATCACTTTTCTATTCAAATACCAAACGCAATAGATACCAAAGAACAACAACAAACAAACACATCAAAGTGGACAACAAGAAATGCGGATTGGGTCCTATTCACTCAACTATCAAAAAGCAGAAACATACTTGTAACAGATAACATAAACATACATATAGAAAAACTAAAACAGTATAACGGAAGCTGCAAATACAGCATTTAAAAGAATAGAAACTAACAAAAATAAGAAGAGCGACTCCTGGTAGAACGAGAAATGCCTAATTGCAATCAATAAAAACAAAATGACATTAAAAGAATACAAGAAAAATAAAACCTTGAACAATTTCATTTAACTTGAACGAACAAAAGCCCTCTGTAGGCGCATAATATTGGAAAGCAAAAAAATATTGTGGCAAGATTATTCCTCCACAATCAGCAACAACACTACTGACAAAGAAGTAACAATGACAAAAACTGCATAAATGAATCAATTACGAAAAATGAAGTCCACCAAATAATTCAAGAATTAAAAACAACAAGCTGCCCAGGTCCCCACGGAATTACTTATGAATTCATAAAGCACCTACTAAAAGAAACAACTGATTATTTGAAAAAAATTTACAACAACATATGGACGAAGAACAAATTTCCCACCCAATGGAAAGAGGTCATAACGATACCACTTCTGAGACCTCAAAAGAATAGAACAGACACCCAAAGCTACAGACCAATCTCTCTATCGAATTGTCTAAGAAAGTGTTACAGAAAATAATGAACACTAGGCTGCAGTGGTATCTCGAAACTGAAAACATCCTCAATAATACCAATGTGGATTCAGGCAAGGACGTTCTGCAGTGGACCAAATCATAGCCTTACAAACAGCAATACACAACGCCTTTAGAAATAAGCAATACTGCGCAGCGATATTTTTCGATATCACTAAGGCTTCACCATAAAAACACTTAAAGAATATGAATTTGATGGTAATATCCTAAACTACGTAGCAAATTTTTTGAGTGACAAAACATTCAGGGTCAGGCACGATGGACACATGTCGACAAATGAACAGCAAAAAACAAAAAAATGGAGTACCACAAGGAGAATAAACAACATTACATCCACAGTGCCAGCATATATAAAAACCTGACTGTTCCCAGATGACCTTGCTATCTACTACAAAACAATAAAAAAAGAACTTTAAAACGCAACAAATAAACTACAACAATAGGCAAAAACAACGGGCTTCAAATTCTCAAAAGAGAAAACAGATATGATAATGTTCCCAAAACTATCAGCACCAATAACAAAACCAAAAATATACATAAATCAGAAAAATATTCAATATACAAACGAGATAATTTTTGGGAATGATACTAGACGAACGCTCAACATGGAAGCTACATATTCGAAAATTGAAGAAAGAGTGTTGGCTCAAACTAAACATCATAAAGTATCTCAGTCATAACAGATGGGGAGCATACAGAAAAATATTACTCAAAATCTATACGGTAATAATAAGATCAAAAATTGATTACGGTTCCATAGTTCATAATACTGCAGAAGAATCCAACCTGGAACTGCTGGACAGTATCCAGAATACTGCAATCAGAATATCCATAGGCGCATACAGAACTAGCCCAGTAATAAGTATGCTAAACGAAGCTGGAATTATTCTTCTGGAAGATCGCAGAGCACAATTAACTCTTTCATATATCACAAAACTTGCAAAAAATCCCGGAAATCCTACCCACAAATGCATATTCCAAACCTCCTGTACAAGCCTGAAAGTCTTAGCAACTACACCACATCAACAAAAAATTAAATCAATATTAACTGACTCAAACCTGAAAATTCCTACCCTTGAACCAATTCTAACAGAAAATATTCCTCCTTGGAAAAAATCACTCCCAAACTATATATTAGAATTGTCTAATTACAAAAAATCCAAGACTACTGATTTCACGTACATACAAAAATTTGATCAAATAAGCAATAAAGAAAATTACGTGAAAATATTTACTGATGGTGCCAAAGTCAATGTAGATACCGGATGTGCAGCTATAATAGACAATGAAGAAATTAAACTTTATCTATCTAACACTACATCAGTTTATACAGCTGAAACATTCAGCATTCTGCATGCCCTGATAAAGATAAATAATGAAGAAAATCTAAACAAAAAATGTATTATCTGTACTGATTCCTCAAATATCATAGAAGATACAGCAAAAAATCTACACGAAGAAACAATTGATACAACAAATACAAGAATATACACACAATATCACAAAGAAAAATATCAGCATAACCTGCATGTGGATTTCATGACATAAAGGAATTAAATAAAACGAATCAGCAGACAAAGCCACCAGAGAAGCCATTCTAGAAGAGCTCATAAACATTCCTATCCCAACAGAAGACTTTATTAAAATGATAAAGCAGAAAATCGCAACGAATTGGGATCAGGAATGGACAGAAGTAAGAAACAACATACTAAGATCAATCACAGCTAACACCTGCTTATGGACTGTACCACCAAACAGGAGAGAACAAATTATAGTGACTAGATCACGAATAGGGCACACTAAACTGATACACCAACACATAATGGGAAGAATAAACTCTTCTGAGTGCCCAATTTGCAAAAAACAGATGACAATAGAACACCTAATCATAGACTGCTCTCAATATATCTAACAACGCAGACAAAACTACATAGAAACAACCTTAGAAAAAATTCTAAGATACGACAAGAAAAGCACAGAAAATCTATTAAAATACCTGAGACAATTGAACTATATACAATATATATAATGTAATAAAAAATATTCATACATATAGTGTAAGACTGAACCGGGTACTTATGGCCTAGTTGTCGATGTACCGTTAAACTCTGAATAAAAAAGAAAACAAATATATTGATATTATACAAGTTTAGTTGACCCAAGTGAAGATTAAATATGATAGGAAGGTAATATTGGGAAATGAAAATTCCAGGAGTAATCCTTTTCTTCACGTTTCATTTAGACAATAAAGTCGACTGGTTTTGACTCTACAACCTGTTTCAATAATATGCTTGAAAAGCATATTATTGGAACAGGTCACACTTTTCAACGCGATAATTTAGAAACTCTTCACTTCACTTACCAAATAAAAATAGAATTCTCAATACTTTAGAAAATTTTGAAATCGAAAGGCTTTCTGGAAACCGTAACGCCGTCTCTCTCAATGAGCAGTTAGACGTGGAGTTGTCCCCACTTTTAAATTTCTTAATTGAACATAAACAATTGCGATTTTGACAGAATTTCCTCCGTTCGTCAGTTGACTTGTTACCTTTGATCATACAACTCTGCTGTTGTTGATCCAAAATGATTATTGTTGACCATATTCAATTTGAAGTATCAACTATGTTTTAGTTAGTCTATATTTTGCTGTATCTTTGAAACATATTTTTTTTATATTGAGCTAATTCTATCATGGCAGTTGGTTGTGGAAAATTTCTCTCATTTCAATAGTTTCTCTAATCCTGACGATGACTCTCTAAAGAGTTGAAACCGGTCGACTTTATTGTGTGAATAAAACATGAAGAGAAGGACTACTCCTGGAGTTTTCATTTCTTAATACCACCTTCCTATCATATATTGATATATTTAACTTGAATAAATGTAGTACATTCTTTATAAATCCCTCCATTTTCACTTCTAAATTATGCTATAGCCTCGTTCGGTAGCTCTAGTCAAGATTTAAATTTGTGACGTTGATAACTCAACTTCAAATCCCTGTTGATGGTATATTCGCTATTATTGACATCTGGTAATTCACTTTGATAAGCTTGTTAATTATGACACCGTGTGATTATATTTTAAATATGCGCGCCAATTCATATAGTTGGCAATACTGTCAATGTATCACGCATGGTGGGAAGCGAACAACAGGGCGAGGTCATTGTTGTTGTCAAATATGTACTTCAAGGTCTTGTAATAAAAATTTCTTGAATAGTATCGATTATCTATTATTCATAAATTCATAAACAAACCCATAAATCAATACATGGTGTCAGGGGGGTAGCCTGAAATAGATAATCAAGAAGAAGACAAAAAAACAAGGAAGGTAGGGAAATGGGTACTACAGAACAACAAATCGAAAGCTTACATGCAAAATAAGTGGATTGCAAACACTAATCGCATCATATAATGTCCTAGGATCTGCACCACAAGGACAACAGGCACGTAGAAATCTACTACCACAAGTTCCTGCTCCAGAAATTTTTCATTTCTAGAAAATGGCTGGGAACCATGAATAGAACATTACGAGCGATACAGACTTGCAGCCAAGTTAAATGAACAACCTACGAAAGCAGAAAGACCACGAAAGCTTAACGGAATACATCAATGTCATAATCGCACTAGTGAAAAATTACAAATACAATACCCTGGAGGACGAGTTAATTCGGGACAATTAATCGTAGGTATCAAGGATCAAAAACTATCAGAGGTGCTACAGCTGGATGATACTTTAACGCTGGAAAAGACTATTGAAAAGATCAAACAAGCTGAACAAGTGGAAATCCAAGATGAAGTATCACGCAAAAATACAACAACAGAAGGTAGCATAAACTAAATTAAATAGAAAGCAAAAGATTTTAAATTCAAGAAACAAAAAAAAGAAGGCTACAAAAAACAAAAAGAATTCCCACAATGTGGAAGATGTGACTCAAAAACAAGCCATTCTTTGAGAGAATGTCCAGCATTAAAAGCAGTATGCAGTAAATGCGGCATTGAAGGCCACTACAGGAAATTCTGCGAAACAAAATGTGCACGAAGAGTCGGACAAGACTCAGAAACTAGTTCATTTGAAAATTCTGCATGCTCACAAGTAAAAATTGAAAGTAAAGTGGGAAAAAGCGACGATCCGTGGCGAATAGACTTAAATATCGGAAATAAAATAATTCCATTCACCATAATATCGGAATATACTTACAGAGCCATAGAAAAGCAGTCTCCTTTATCAAGAACCAAAACTACATTGATGGGCCCTAATAAAGATAATCTGAAGCTAAAAACATTGGGAAAGATTGAAGTACCAGTAGTATATAAAGGAAATACATATAACACGAAAATATATGTAGTGAACACTAAAGAAAATTTATTAGGGCGACCGGCAATTGAGAAATTGGAAATCATTTCTTGGGAAAGTGATCAGCCAAAAGTCAGGGAAGTAGCTTCAAGAAGAGAAGAAGAACATCAAACAGATTATAAACAGTTAATCGAAAAATATAAAAATGTTTTTCAAGACTTGGGTAAAATTAAAAATTATGAATACAACATAAAAATTGAAGAAAATGCAGTACCATATATTGTTACGGCACCAAGAAGAGTACCCATACCTCTGTTGGATGAGGAAAGAGCTCAACAAAATGAGATAACAAGATGTAATTGAGAAAGTCAATGAGCCAACAGACTGATGTTCACCAATGGTGATCGCTCAAAAACAAAACGGAAAATCGAGAATTTGTGTAGATTACACTAAATTAAATTCATATGTAAAGAGAGAGCTTTATCAACTACCAGTAGTAGAAGTAACGTTAGCACGAGTACAAGACGGTAAAATAATTTCGAAACTCGATTGTTCATTGGGATTTTGGCAACTATCATTATTTGAAGATTGCCAGAAACTTACATCGTCTATAACACAGTATGAACGATTTACTTTCAAACCTTGTCCTTTCGGAATTTCCAGTGCTTCGGAAGTTCTCCAGAGAATCATGAGCCAGATAATAGATACATGCGGTCTAAAATCGGTAATAATTCATGCAGACGATATAATTATTACTGGTAAAATTAAACAAGGGCACGATAAAAATTTGGAAAATGTTCAAAACCTTGAATAATGGTGGTCTAGCTTTAAAGTTGACTAAATGCGAATTTGGGATGAGGGAAATAAAGTATTTAGGCTACATAGTCACAGAAGACGGCCTTAAACCAGATAAAGATTACATAGAAGGTATATCAAGAACCAAAATGTGTGACTGACGTGAGAAGATACCTGGGCATGGTAACTTATTTAACAAGGTTTATTGCAAATTACTCAACAAAAACACGTGCACTGCGAGAATTACTTTACAAAAATAACGACTTTATTTGGAGCCGGAGCAACAGCAATGTTTCGACAATTTGAAGGAAGAAATTTGTACTTTGCCAATCTTAGCGCAATACAACACGAACAGTCAAACAAGAATAGCAACAGGTGCCAGCGCATACGGACTTGGAGGAGTTTTCGAACAGCAGCAAAATGATGGAACTTGGAGACCAGTATGCTTCTGCTCAAAATCATCAAGCACAGCAGAACAGCTTATGCTACAATTGAAAAAGAATGTTTAGCGATCACATTCACGTGTAACAGACTAAGCCAGTTTCTGATTGGGAAAAGATTTGAGATCCATACGGACCACAAACCATTAGTTGCAATTCTGAGGGGAAAATCAGTTAATAATTCATCAGCAAGACTTCAGAATTTTCGTATGAAATTGAGTAGATTCGATTACAGAATAGTATATGTACCAGGTAAATAATTACCAGTACCAGATGCTTTAGGTCGAGAGCTCATTCATACAGAATACAACGAAGAGGATATACTAATATCAGCAAAGATAAAAACTATATCAACCGTCCTAACTACTGAGAACTCAGACATACAAGTAGCACAGGTAGAGGTGAAACGCTGAAAATTATTGCAAATTACGTGAAGAATGGATGGCCAGAAAAGACGTAATGCCATTTTATAAATATCGAAATAGTATTGAAACGGCAGATGATATTTTAGTGTATGAAGACTGAATAGTCATACCATCAGAATTACGTATGAAATGCTCAAATGATGTCCATATGGGTCACTTAGGAATGAAAAAAATGTAGATCGCAAGCACAACAAGCAATTTGGTAGCCTGAAATTAATAAACAAATTGAAAAAGTAATCACAAATTGTGGACCATGTTTGAAGAATTGCCAACTTAACAGAGAACCACTATTGAGTCTAGATTTACTTACTTTACCATGGCATACGATAGGAGCAGATCTTTTTGAGTGGAACGGAGAAACCTTTTCAGTCACTCAAGACTATCATAGTTTATTTCTGGAAATAGCAGAACTCTAGAGAATAGATAGTAAATATATTATTAGAACTTTTAAAAAAATATTTGCATTGTTTGGAATACCAGCAGTTGTACGTAGCGACAACGGTAAACAATTCGATATTGCAGAATTTAAATAATTCGCAAAAACATATGGATTTGTATGGCAACCGAATAGTCCAAAGCATTCACAAGTTAATGGATTAGCATAAAAAGCAGTAAAAACAGCAAAAAATATATTGAAAAAATCTGAAGATTTTTACTTATGATTATTAGCATATCGTAACACGCCATTGGAGTGCGAAGTATCCCCAAGCCAACTTTTAATGGAACGCATATTGAAAGAAAGAATTCCAATGCAAGAAAATAAATTACATCCAAAATCACCAAATCACAAACAAATAGAAAAAAAGAAAGAGAAATTAGAAAAATCACAAAAATATCATCATGATAGAAGATATAAAGTGAAGGAAAACAGAATTTTAGAAAAAAAGAACGTTTTCGGATAACAGATAAACAAAAAAAAAGTGAGTAATAAGAGAGAAATGCGGTCCACGGGCCTATAAAGTTTTCATCGATAAGAGAGAAATTATAAGAAATCGACAATTTTTGCAATAATTGCCAACCCCAACGAAAAAGAATCAAATACCAGAGCAAAAATCGAATTCAAGAGAAACAGGAGCTTTCAAGAGAGCCAAGAAGATGCCAACATACTTGAGAGACTATGTTAAGTAGTAGAAATACAAATATAATAAAAATGTCAAAGAGAGGAAGATGTAACACCGTGTTATTGTATTTTGAATATGCGCGCCAATTTATATAGTTGGCAATACTGTCAATGTATCACGCATTGTTGTCAAATATGTACTTCAAGGTCTTGTAATAAAAGTTTGTTGAATAGTATTGATTATATATTATTCATAAATTCATAAACGAACCCGAGAACCAATGCATTAATATTCTTCTGAGCATACTGCAGTCAAGAACCTTCAGCCCATTCGGAGAATATAGAGTTTAATTCTATTTGGAGCGAATTGAATTTTAGCAAAGAGAAAGCCCCCATGCTCATATATTATTATGGCTAGATAATGCTTCTCAAAATACTATGAAGGGAGAAATGAGTGATGCAAGGATTAATTGATTATATAATCACAGTCTCAGAATCAGAATCGTCTAGAAATAATAAATTGCAAGCACATAAACATATAGTTACGTGTTACATGAAAGTATAATTAAATGATACATCTACGAGTACATTTGAAGCTCCATTTTTTCCTGTAGAAAGAACAGTGATATTGAAACCAATGCAAAGAATAGCTAGGATTCACAAATTTTTCAAAACAATACAAAACTCTCAAAAGTGATTTGGAAAATAATAATTATCAAAACTTTGATGATCATTACGAGAGTATTGGAATTTTAAGTAATGATCGTTATATAAATGTAATAAGAGCTGGAATGACTAGTCCAAAATTTTACATGAAACGCGATCCTACTGAGAAGTGGATTATTCCTTGTAATAACTTTATTTTCAAAAAGACTAAGTCAAACACGGATATTCAATTTATTACGGAAGACTATTCATGTGCTCATTATGTGGCAGAATATGTTAATAAACCAGATAGAGGTATCAGTAACCTACAAAAAGGAATACTTTGTGTTATGGATGAGCATCCAAAGTATGATGAAGAAGTAGCAAGAAATCAAGATATAAAAATCCGACGTGAACATCACGTGACTTACTTGTAGATCATTTGATATAAGATACACAAATTTATTCAATAAAGTTTTCTGTCACTTTAGATTATGATAAATATAATTCAAATAATATTTTGACATGTATAATGTCAAACAAAATAAAAAAATTTACAACAGATTATCATTTCAATTGAACTGATTATTTTATACGGTAAATTCTGAATGTCTGTTATTTATATAAATTGCACTTTCAGCTCAGCCGATTGATACAAAAATAGTAGATAACTATTTTGATGCTACAACAAGTTCAAACACTAAATCTCAATATGCTATGGCTGATTATTCTTGATTTATGCAGAAATTTGAAGAAAGTTTCAAGTAAAGTGCACTTCTGATTTGACCGATTCATACAAAAATAGCAGGTAGCCATTCTGAGACAACATCAAGTTCAAATAATGAATTTCAACATCCTACCGTTAATCATTCTGGATTTATTAGAAAAATTCGGAAAAAGTTTCAAGTAAAGTGCACTTCCGATACAGACGATTGGAACCATAATGCGAGGTGCACTAGACCATATACCTGTCCTTAATATAAAATTTCAACATTATACGTTTAACCAGTTTTAAGATTTGCGAGATACGCACGTACACACGTACCGACATCAAGCCGAAAATAGTCAAAATGGATTCAGGGATGCTCAAAACGGATATTTCCATCAAAATCTCGATAAGTGAATTTTGTCAGTTTCACAATACTGTAGTAAGCAAAAATTTGAAGCGGTGTTGAAATGTCCAGTCAGGCAGCTGCTTGGTATCTGTTACGAGAATAGATATATGGATCTTCCATGATGGTAGTCTTCAAACCCACTTTGTGGTCGGAGAATAGATGCAGGATGAAGAAAACCAAAGAGGAATTGGATAAAATGGTTGTTGGCGCTGAAATTTACGACACATGGGAGGAAAATTGTTTCGATAAATATCAAAAAAGGCCAGGTTCATTTGATAATATAACGTTAGCTCAATTTGTGTCAAAATTTAATTCGAACAATAAAACAGATCATGTATAAAGAAAACATAAACATATTGTAAGATATAGAAATTTTGACGTAGGCGCCGACCTGAATGAGTATAAGAGATAAATGGTATCCTTGAACTTTACTTCGAGAGATGAAAATGAGGACAGTTAAAAACTTTTTATAGAGTGCAAAACTTGTCAACGAGGGAACAAAAAAAATATATTGAAGTTGAGAAAATTCCACTCGAAATTATAACAATTGATTTTGAATGTAAATCGATTACATTGTGCAAATAATCTCGAATTCATTGAACTATACAGAAGTTTCAGTTGTATGTGTTGTAATATGTTCACATAATATAATTAGTACATACAAGTGAAGCTTCTGTATTGTTAAATTCAGGATTATTTGCACAATTTAATCGATTTACATTCAGAATCATTTGTTATAATTTCAAGTGGAATTTTCTCAACTTCAACATATTTTTTTTGTTTCCTCGTTGACAGTTTTTGCACTCCATAAAAAGTTTTACTTCTACCGCTGTTAGTTTCTGACTGACGCTTAATTTTTTCTATTCTCAATGGACTAATGCCCGGTTTTATGAAGGGCAGATTATTTTACTTCCAGAGTAAATGAAATTTACTCTGTTAGATGACAGTCGATTATTTGACAGCAATGATTTGGTCGTCATAAGGAAACTTAAACTGATTAGAATTTGTTACATAGAACTAATTTACTTCAAGTGGAAATTTACTTGGTCTCTTATAGAACCGGCCATTAGTGAAGTAAACTGGGAATTTATCAACATAAGAATTTTTAGTAGGTATTGTTGCATTCATAATTTGATATACCATTGCATAAAATTTATCTAGACAACAATTAACATCACTAATATCATCCAAACATTCACAATTTGTACTGCTGAGTGAGCTATACATTTCCAGGTAGCCAACCTCTACAAAATTACCCATAAGCGGAATTTTGCTTCAATTGAATATTCTTAATTTCATTAATGAATAATTGAAAATTGATGTGTGACGCTTGATGATAATAATTATCCTGTATTATTAGAGGACTAGAATCGGAAGTAACTGACATAAATTCCAAATTACAAAATATAAGATCAAGCGTGTTGGCAAACTTATTTCTAATATTATTGATTTGAATCAAGCTATGCTAAAAAATGAACGACACATAATTTTCTCCGATCACTTATTGAAAGTAATAATAGGACTCCTGATTACAATATTCTTTCGTTTGGTATTTTTTCTGCAGGTCCTGATATGTAACACCTTTACTCCTGTCATAGTCATACGGCACTTAACAGTGATATTGGAAAAGTTTTTTACATTGGGCATAAAGACTAAACAAAGGTAATTTTGATAAGAACGAATGCAATTCCAATGATCAAGGTGCTGGTTTGTTTTTCGAGATATGAAGCTTTCACTTTCAAATAATGTTCCAATCTTTTTTAATTCAACTTGAATTGCCTGAAAAATGGTTCAGGAATATGGACTTGGGTCTAAACTTTCATCCTGCATCATATTTTTGCTTTCTCGGCAAGAGAGAATATTCTTTGCTCTGGAAATAACGATCATATTTGTCTCAGAAAAATAATAATATATCAATCCCGCTCCTTACTCTATAATGTAGCAAATGATTGATATTTCCTCAGCCGTTTCCTTACTACGATTGGAATATTTTCAGATAATTAGGTAATTTAGTTGGAGATGACTAGAATAGTGAATGCACGTAAAATGATCTTGAAATTCAGTCAAATTTATATAATTTTGCCTATCATAGCTCGACAGTTTCGGCTACAACTTAGCCAAATTTGAAACATAGTCAGGGGAGCTGGCGATATGTTTATTCAACATGTGTTTTCGACATTTGAAATCAAATAGGAACCTGACTAACAACTACTCTTTATTAGCCGCACACAATTTGCCGTTGAATTTGGAAAATGTATTTCTTTTAGATGAGAAGAAGAATAAACTATTCAATATTTGCACTATTTTGTGCTTGTTTTCATAAATGGTATTACTGAATTTCAAAAATGTTGAAAGTGGCTGTGAATGCTACAAATCTTAAACCTGTTGTGGAGCCAAGTAATAAAAGTATGCGTCACTGAATTGTCAAAGTACGTGAACAAAGAACTGTCTGGATAAAATTTTTTCATTTTAATTATATTATTATATATTGTCCTTGCATTGATATTAGGTTTGTCTTGTTTAATATTTTGCATTTATAGTGTTCATCTTTCATTTAAAATAATTTTATTATGGATAATACTGGTTTCATTGAGTTCAAAGAAATGTCTCGTGTCCATGCAATGTGTAACAAGAGCAGCTTTCGGCTCATTTTTATTCAAATTTTTCATGTTTTTACTCTTGCACCTACGTTTATTTAGCCTTGTTTTAAGATATCTTTCAGTCTGCACTGTGTACTGTGCGTTACAAAATAACAAGCACAATATTAATGAAAAGACAGATACTACAGCGCTTAATACAATATATAATAGTACATATAATTGAAATATAATTTTTTTGTAATAAGTGCACCAAGAATACCCTATTATTGAACTGAATTCTGCATCGGAAGTTCTTAATTCTAAACCATGAGAGCAACAATCATCAATTCTCTGTTGACAAGAAATTTATGAATATCAATTCCTTCTGCGGAGGATAAAAATGAAAATTGTGGATCATGGATACCGCTGATATTCTTTAATTTTATTGTTATTATGTCAAATTGACGTCAAAAAAATAATTGTATCATGCAATGTGTTCGTCGTGTTCGTTAAAGACTCTGCACAAACGTTCGGGAGCGACACTAGCGCTCGAGGTGGTTAATTTTGAAAGTAGCTGCAAGTAAAAATTTAAATTGTCATTACGTGGAATAAGTAAATAAAAGCTAAAAAGATTATTTCGAAGCTTAAAATAAGTTTAAAAACACAAGTGAATGATGGCTAATGGAATTATGATAGGAACAGGATTCCAATTCATACAACCTGGTTGTATCTGGAGTACAATATCATAAGAAAGAAAATTAGTGCAAGAAAGTAAGCATGTGTTTAATGTTAAACAAAAACTGTTTTTGGATAAGAGTTTGATTCCCGCACATGTTGTAGAGCAAATGTCGATTAGTTCTTGCCCATATAAAGTTTTGATCGACGTAAGAAATGTTATTTTGAAGTGATTAAGTATAGGTTGATACATGTCTGTCAAACGAAGCAAAACATGTCATATGAAAGTATATTTTTTCACATTGTATGAGGTTGATGAAAAGCGAAATATTTTGCATACATTTTTTAAAACCTATCCGATACATAAAAATAATACCTACATACAAGATTGCTATAGCTTGCAATCGCTTAACCTCACTTCTTACATAAATTTTCTAGTTTCATCAAGTAATTTCTCTTATCAATACATATTCTATAATTATCATTGACTTCTTTCCACTTTCTTTTCTCCTTCAATAGCCTGAATCTATTTTTTTCTCTCCTGTTTCATGTTCACTGGATGGAACCTTGAAGAAATGTTTTTTTTTTTTTGTGTTTCCGGAACTGTTTTACAGTTTGTAACGCAGCAATTTGTATAACCAATATGCAGTATTTTAATTTCCATGTTAAATTCAATTTTAAATTGATTTATAATTCAAATTTGATACATATATTCTGAAATCATGTGCAATGATAACATTTTGTTCACCTGCTAGTGGTGTCAAAATTAAGCACTAGTGACGCTGTAATCTATTCTCAAAGAGCCTTAAGTATTTGTATTTTCTGTTATCATGATAGCACAGAAAATGTAAAAAATATCAATCTACTCTATTGAGTGATATTTTTTACATTTAAGTTATGTTTTATTGTATTAGATTACTATGGTGTGATCGTAATTGCAAAAATTTGCTTGTAAAATCGGTAAGATAGTTTCAATACAACTAAATTTATTTGAAAAGTTTAGTAATGATGGTATTTCGATGCACTTGTTACAAAAAGTATCATATGCAACACGTATACTGAACGATTCTCTTATTCTCGAGAATGAATTTGGCTACACGAAGTTACGCCTTGGACTTTAACCTTGCTTTCGCCTCGTACTTCGTCCTCGCCTTTGCCCTTGTCTTCACCGAGTGCAGCCAAATTATTCCTGGACAAAAATGACAGTCGTTCGTGATATACTATTAATACTGACAGTTCGTGATTCATGTTTTTTGACAATTCAGTGATGCATACTTTTATGATACAGATAGTTTTTTAGGTGTGGCAATTTGTCAATTCCTGATTACGCGTGTACGCACTATTATCAACATATATGACATATGACAGAATAAAAATTACTATTTTCCACTTTTATAAATTAGACTATTCAATTTGTGTGACATATAAAGCTATAAATTTTTTTTGTAAGTATAACACTGTAACTATATTTTAACTGCAGTACATACAGTGAATCTAATTGTGCTCCAGATTGTAGCGTTCTTGAAGATGGCTGAGGTGTAGCCGAAACAGTCGAGCTGTGGAAGGAGAAAAATAAATTAATTTGACTGAAGGAAAAAACTTTTCAGAACTCATTTTATAAATAAATATGTTTTATTGGGTATAAGTTCTGTAAATTTATTAGAAACACAACGTTTCAACAGCAAAGTGCTGCCTTTTTCAAGTGAAAATAAATATAAATATGAATAAACAAAATTGTCAAGACAACAAAAATAAAAATACAAGTACTAATAATAACTAGATTAGTTTAAAATATATTAACTCCTAGGATCGTAGAGCTCAGCCTGTGATTGATGATTCAATATCCACAGGTCTTCAGGAGATAATAATGAAGGTCTAAATAGGGAAATTGTCAGCTCCTTGTGGTTCTAGGTCAATCTGGCTCTACTCTTTTTGGTTTGGCGCATAACTGAACCATCCACAGATCTTCAGGAGGTGGTGATGAAGTAACTCTTGTAAGTAGATTCGTAGATAAAAATAACTTGAAATTATGAACAAATGATTGGTTAAGTTGGATTAAGTTCATAACCGGTATTCAAATTCAGATTATTCGGTGATTTTTTAATTTCAATTGCTTCTCTTATAAGCCTCTTGAACCAATTGTTCTCTTTAGCCAGAAGCTTCGTATTCTTGAAGTCAATGCCATGTAATTCTTGTATAGCTTGCTCAGCCACAGCAGATTTTTCTGGATGGTTTAATCTTATATGACGAGAATGCTCTTTCAATCTTGTTTCTACAGTCCTCTTGGTTTGTCCAATATATATTTTGCCACATTGACAAGGAATCTTGTATATACCTGGATACTGTAGAGGAAATCTGTCTTTAACATTACCAATAAGATTTCGAATTTTTGAATTGGAAGTGTATGAAGTTTTAATGTCATATTTATGTAAGAGCCTTCCAATTTTATCTGTTATATTGGCTACGTAGGGTAACGTAACAAATATTTTCTTATTATTTGGATCTTGAACACTTCCAATTTAAAAATTCGAAATCTTATTGGCAATGTTAAAGACAGATTTCCTCTACAGTATCCAGGTATATACAAGATTCCTTGTCAATGTGGCAAAGTATATATTGGACAAACTAAGAGGACTGTAGAAACAAGATTGAAAGAGCATTCTCGCCATATAAGATTAAACCATCCAGAAAAATCTGCTGTGGCTGAGCATGCTATACAAGAATTACATGGCATTGACTTCAAGAATACGAAGCTTCTGGCTAAAGAGAACAATTGGTCCAAGAGGCTTATAAGAGAAGCAATTGAAATAAAAAAATCACCGAATAATTTGAATATGAATACTGGTTATGAACTTAATCGATCATGGCTACCAATCATTTGTTCATAATTTCAAGTTATTTGTATCTACGAATCTACTTACAAGAGTTACTTCATCACCACCTCCTGAAGATCTGTGGATGGTTCAGTTATGCGCCAAACCAAAAAGAGTAGAGCCAGATTGACCTAGAACCACAAGGAGCTGACAATTTCCCTATTTAGACCTTCATTATTATCTCCTGAAGACCTGTGGATATTGAATCATCAATCACAGGCTGAGTTCTACGATCCTAGGAGTTAATATATTTTAAACTAATCTAATTATTATTAGTACTTGTACTAGCGCTTGGCCTGCTACGCAGGCCTAAGCCCTAGGCTTCGCAGCTCGATATGTGAACCGCCTCTGGCAAAAATTCTGTCTCTATAAGATAAATTCCAAGTACATTTTCAGCCCACAAAACCCTCGTGCTCCGTATTATATTTGTGCATTTTTCCCTACTCGTGATTTCACTGTTTTTTATTGACAATTCTCAATATTATTCCATGTATTCATCAATCGGATAAATTGATTCCAACTCTTCTACGAATTACAAAGTTTAAATTCAAAACTTCACAGCGAGATAACATGTCTGTGCCATGTTTCGCATATTCTCAGTCATTGCTTTACTGTTTTCGAATACAAATTAGAGTATTAGTTATTACAACTCATGTGATCCTTCTGTTTTATTTTGACGACATACTTACATCCTTACAATTTGCTTCGCTCGTCAATTTGTATGTAATCACAATCTTTCTGTCTCCTTTGCAATTTTCACTATTATTTTGAATAGATATGGTTTATAATGCTGACTGAAATGATGCATGTACATCAAATATACAAAAAGATGGTTACTCCAGGTGGAACCGAGAATATCGGGTGGAAAAGTGAAATAGAATTTCAGTTGAAATTTTGTGTTTTCATCACTTACACCCATTCTCCTAAATATTTCTCTCATGAGAATCATTCAGTTGATTCCTTCCATGGATCAGCGTATCTGATTTCTGAGCTCAATTGCGAGATTGGAAGACCGACTATTTTCTCCGTAGTAACATTGATCCTCATATATTTCCTTCTAAATCACTGCTTTGAGTCTTAATCACTCAGCTCCAATGGTACATTCGGAGAAACATGCATGTTCCACGTTCCTATAGTAATAATTTTGGAGCTCATGCACTCTGCTATACTTTTGCTTCCCAAAAACATGTTTCTTATTCATTCAGGCACTACTCACAAGCCCACGCTACATGTTTTGACTCCTTGTATAGAGCTACAATATTCAATTTTCCCTGGAATTGTGATTTAGCTTGTATTGAAATCAATTCAACATTATTCATTAAATCAATATTAGTTGTTCAAAGTGCCTATTCAATAGAATACAATATCAAGGAATTGATCAAAATAATGAAATTGATGAATGTAGCAATGAAAATGTTGATAGCTGTTGTATCATCTAACTACCCGTCATCCGATTCCTTAATATCCAACAAAAAACCCATGTTCTTCACAATTACAATATATTTCAATAACAGATGTTATGAAAAACACTGAAAGAAAAATTATATCTGACTCTTACAAAATATCTCTTACGCACGCGCCTGCGCACGCGCACGCGAGCGTCAACGTCACACCTAACAATGTTACCAACTGTTGGAATGGATGTCTGTGTTGATTGTTCCAATGACATTCATTAAAATCAGCTGATTACAACAGTAAATTTTTACTTGCAGCAACCCGTATCATCTATCAACATTTTCCGCGAAGACTTTTTCTTGAATAACTACGTTTAATCTAAGAATGAAGCACTGAATCTATCCATATCATGTGTCTCCTACATTTCTTGAGAAATTAATTTTTCCAATCCCATATATGATTTTTCTCATCGATATTACCGATTATTATTAAATTGGAAGTTCCAACCAATAATTCTTATTTCGTTTCATCTTCGTTCACGTCATCTACCATTTTATCGTATTTGTAGTTTTTAAATACAAAGATATATTTTGTTTAATACGTTTAATAAAATTGTACAATTTGAGGCAAAGAATATCCAAGAAGCCATGAATCTCGTTAATATTTAACAATTTGACAGGCCTGTATGTAAGTAGATGAATTAATTTGGTTCTAAAATCTTGTTCGCATATGTCTATTCTTACAAGGGTCTTATCTATGGGTTATTGAAATTTAGTCCTAAAATGTACGACTAATAGCAGTGATGCACGTTTCAACTTTCAGTTTAAGATCTCATGGTACTTGCAATATATATGTCTATGTTCGATTTACTCATTTGAAACGTAAAGAGAGCAAAAATGTTTGAATTGAATAATTCGTACAACGCTATTATTGAAGAATTCTTCAAGAAGAGAATCATTTGAAAAAAGCAATATTCAGGTACTTATCTTCTGTAGTCCATATAGGCTATGTTTGTTGTGTACAACCTGTGTACAATAATGAACTCATGATTCCAACAATCACACTCTAGTCTCTAGTGCATACATCAGAATTGCCTATACTACGTATTAAAACATTAACTCGTGAAATGAATCAACATTAGAGCCTAGACTATTAGATGTTAAAAACTACAGATCAAAGTTTTAGAGCCACTGAGATTTGCTACTCTCCCCAATGCACTTGTCATCAAGAAAATATTTCATATCCAATTTTGTATACCAATTGAATAGGAACATCCACACTGAATAAGAAATTAGTGACTTTTGATATTGTAATGAAATGATATGTATTATACAGAATATTTACGTACAGTTTATTTCAGTAATATGTTATGATTTACATTTTTCAAAATAAATGATGACAATCGATATTTTCATCATCGTTCTCACCCAAGCTCAGTGTGTTTCATCAGCTCAATGCCGCTTCTAGTAGAATTACTCTCTACATAACCTCAAATACGAAGTTATTTAAGTTCATTGAGTGATGTATGATTTATATCTTTCAACAAGTACAAAATATTGATTGATGGCTCCATTATCGTAATATTATAATCAGTTGATTATTGCTTGTTTCATTGTTGACTCAAGCAAAATGTTCGATTGGCTGGGTTTATCAAGTCTTCAACTCAAATTTATTTAACTGAAAGAGATGTGAGAATAGCATAAACTAAACTATCAATCAACAATATTGAATATCTAAATAAATACTCGTGTATTGTTGAATATTTACCACATGTACCAGCTAAACTATACTTGACATGTTTCAAACCTCATTCAATCTTTAGTACTTATTTCATCCACAACAGAGAAACATCATGAATCAAAATATTCCTTGATTATAAAAATCGATTTCTTCATAACAATTATATGTTGAAATCATTCTATAACTTAGCCAACAACTAATCCATTTTGCGATCAGGCATATTCTGCGTTAAAAATGCATGAATATCGTGACATATTACTTCATTTCAAAAAATGTTTGAGCATAGTCTAAAAAATATTACATAAAATTGTCATTTTGTTAAGATTATTCAATTAAACTACTTACTTTCTATTTATTAGATGTGTACATTGTTGAAAACTGGAATTGGAATTTTGCGTAAAAGCGAGTACGCATGTACATTCTTCGCTTGGGAAATAAGTTGGCGATACTGAATTAATTGAAATGTCAAAAAAATAGTAATTTTAATATTTAAGCATAATATTAGCTTAAAATGTATCACAAGTGATTTGCTCATGTTTGTTATGAATGTATTGATACATAAATTTGTGAAAATTTTTCTCATCCTGCAATATTCAATGAAATTATATTGAAACCTAAACGTCAAAGCTGACAGATATCATCGATGTTCAACAATTATTTGTGCATGGCTACTATTTTTTTACGTGAAAGCGAGTACGCATGTACATTCTTCGCTTGGAAAATAGGTTGGCAATACTGAATTTATCGAAATGTCAAAAAAATAACAATTTCAATATTTAAGCATAATATTAGTTGAAAATGTATCACAAATGATTTGCTCATGTTTGTAATAGATGTATTAATAAATAAATTTGTGGAAATCTTTCTTATTTTGCAATATTAAATGAAATAATATTGAAACCTAAACGTCAAAGCTGACAGATGTCATCGATGTTCAACAATTATTTGTACATGCCTACTATGTCCAGGATGAATTTTTGACGGTTTTTGATTTTTTACACGAAACCCATGAGACTGAAAAAATTGAGACCCCTAAAAGGCACTGCTCGTCAAGAATATCAAATTTATAAAAAAAAAAATCATGTTGATCAGAGTTCTCGTTTAGGCTGTAGCCGTGGCTAACTGAAAGTGTATCTTATGCCTTTTAGTATATAAGACTAGCGTTTCGACCTGCTTCGCAGGTCTAAGCGCTAGGCTTCGCAGCTCCATATGTGAACCGCCTCCGGCAAAAATAATTTTTAGATAAGATTAGTTCCGATAATAATTTTGGCCTACAGAATCCTTCTGCTCCATATTATATTTCCGCATTCTCTCTTATTCGTGATTTCACTGTTTTTTATAGACAAATCCAATGTTTTCTTATATATTTATCTGGAGAGAAATTATTGATTTCCACTCCTTCACAAACTACAGAAACACTAGGCGTCGCATCTCCATATATGTACCGCCTCTCTGACATGAATTCTTCTTTTACAAAATCAATCTCGAATGTGAATTGAGCTCACATGATTCCTCTGATTCATATTATATTTCTACACTTTTCTCTGCCCGTGATACCAAGAAAATTGACTGAACCGCAAAAAGCGTACCCATAAATAGTATAATCAAATGATAGATCGTCGGATGATGGATCGTCGGATGATGGATGAATCAGCAGGATTAGTATATTAAACTCATATCTCTTGAGCCAACGTTTCGAACCTTATCAATCCTTCTTTATTGTCTTCAAACAATTAAATTTTCTGCAACAATATCATTACAGAACTATAATTTCACTGACAAACGCAGTAATTAGATACCAAGTAAACTGACTGAACCTCTTCACAACCTGCAGCACTAATAGTGAATTTATTATGAGCATGTTTTCTACAATATTTGTAAATGTGGTATAAATTGTCTAATGCATTCATAAATACTTAGTCATGTTCAATTTGCCTTCAAAACTGTTCTTAAGGATTTATTCAATTCTACGGTACAAAATACGAATTTATTGAGTTATTGAACAGAATTCATCATATGCTTACAGTTTATTTGAGTGAAGTTTCATAATTTACATTTCTCAACAAATGAATAATGTTAATTGATATCTCCATTGCTGTTTTTAACCAATCTTTTCTTGATTCAAACTGAGAGTTTTTCACAAATTAGAAATAGCATATATTCTCTCCTAATTACTTTGAATAATACACTTTTCATTCGACATGCCAGTTGAAAACGGTCCAAGAGCTTATATGGGACCAATATCTTAGCCTCCAGGTTGACCGGGATACCGAGTCGATTTACTCTCAATAAATATACATGATTTGAAACATTGTTTCCAAAAATTATATCAAGTTAACAGAGCAACAAATATTTACATCAACTACCTGAACAGATCTAATTTGAATCTTCTGACTGCATGAATTCAGTCACGATGTTATTGATATCTGATGCACGACTAACAGTAGATGGAACTGTCTGATAGCAAAGTACAATTTTGTGCTATTGTAAAACTGGTTCAGAAGACTTAAATCGAAGTAGCACATTTTTAACTGGAATAGATCATAATTTTAATGAAATAACAATAATTCTATAATACATTTCGGTTAAGAACGGTCCAAAGATTCTTATGGGACTATGATTCTAGCCTTCCGATTGACCATGATGCGAACCAGTTTCACATAAGCACAATAACACTTGGCTATGTGTCAGTTGCATTATTTATCAGTTGCTCATCAATTATCATAAACAGATTATTTTGAAGATTCAAATTTGCTTCCTTCCGGTTAATATGTGACTGTTTTTGTTGCTCTTATTTCTTGACTTTATTTTCAGCAAACTTGTTGTGAAACCTATATTCATTGTGAGTGGATCATATTCGCATTTCAGTCTATTGAAAGACTCAAATCATAATGCCGTAAGAGCCCTTGGACCATTCATGACATAAATGAACCATAGACAAGAATACTTTTGATCACTTCTAACCATTATTCATTGAACTTGATACTTTTCCTGCAATATACCATTTCATACATTGTTATCTATTATACAGAGTGATACAATATTTTAGAATCTGCTGTCTCATTATAAATTCAAAATATTTTCTTGTCACGACATTCTAATTTTTCGTGAACATATAAAATTTCATTTTCTCACATCGCTGAAACAATAAGTATTGTAAAAGCTGTAGAATATTTGATAGAAAAAAATACGAATACAAATTACGGCTCACTTTTATGCTAGGAGCCTAGTGACGTGCGCATGCGCGTACTTTGTACGTGTATTGCTATAGTCAGTGGCTTTCAAACAAAGAGCATTCCACCTAAATACGTACAAGTGTGTGGCTCGCTGACAATAATGAATTTTTTTCAATACTAGTTGGCTTAGAAAGCTTGGTTTAGGTTTTATTCTGGCTGTTTTTTTTTGAACTGAAAAAACACTAATTTACTGTTTTCCAATACTACTTGACCTTAAAAAGCTCGGTTAAGGTCAAGTTTTGTGTTTTTTGAACTAAAAAACACTGATTTACTGTTTTCCAATACTAATTGGCCGGAAAGCTTGTTTTAGGTTTCTTTAAAGTTGCTTTTTCTTGAATGTAAAATTCTAGTCCCCACCGTTCTAGTGCCACTGGAAAATTTCTTTGAATCTTTGTGGCGCCATCTCTTTTTACTTTTAAAGTTATCACTAGGTTCATATTGTAAAAATCTACCCAAATTACTTATGGTCTAATGGAAGACTCTATTCGCATACGAAAGTTTAATAGAATAACATCACTTCTAGATTTCAAATTAGTTTGCAGCAACAGATTATTAATTGACAACTGACGCATGCGCACAAACAGTTCAGAAGTGTATGCGTACGTTCCGTTTGTATCTCAAAATTTGAGAAAGAATGAATAATGACAAATGATACTTTCATCATCGTTTTCACCCAAGCTTATCGTGTTTTATCAGCTCAATGCAGCTTTTAGGAGAAATATAGAAATACTACAAATACGAAATTGATAGAACTATTTATACTTTAATATGAATTTGTGTCATCATATTAGGCGTGTTTCTTCGGGCAATCTATGTGATCTAAGTGACAATGATTAAGTGAATCATGTTTCTCTGGTCGTTATTTGTTATCCCTACTTCTTCACTTTGTGATCACAAAGTGACAATCCCCTTACCCTTTTGAATCGGACTTTTTGCATGTTCACGATGATTGCGATAGCAGAATCTGTGTAAATTTGAAAAATGGCGGATAGAACAGAACAAGAAAATCGTTGGTAAAACAATAAGTGCATATTCCGCATCTTATATGATGGAATAAATATACGAATAATCATACAATAATAGATAGTGCATGAAAAACAAACTATTTGATGAATTATAATAAAAATCAATACGGAAAAATTCTGATATTTCAACCAATCAAAAGAAAAAGAATCGCCAAAAATCATAGCTATAAAATATATTTTTTAAAACGAATATATAAATATTTTCAAATCAAAATATTTAATTTAGTATTCTCACTATAGGATCGCTGCAATAAATGATCCATGATTCGTAATTCGTTGTTTTCTTGTTTCAAAAAATAATCATGATTCATATACAGCGAATATGATCCTGAGATGCACAGTATGATTGTCGAAGAAACACGCCTATTGTAACACGATCCATTTGATGATTCATAGATTTTTGTACAAAATATTTAGGTACAATTAGTTCCTTAAGAAATATTTGATTTATATTTTTAAACAAATAAAAAATTCAGATTGATGGCCCCATTGTCGTAATCTGATGTCATTACTATATTTGATCCATTGTTAAGTTATGGCCTGATGGTTCTCACCAATTTTGATCAATGTGAACTCCTATTCGTTGATTTAATTGAACTCTTAATGTATTGGCTTCATTGATTGAAAGGGATTTTATAATCTGCTGATGATTGCATGTTTCATTGTTGTACCTCAACAAAATGTACGATTGGATTGGTTGGTCCTTGCAAGATATGTGTTAATGTCTGATTCATACATTTAAAACGTGGAAAGAGCACCTCACTAATATTTTAATGGAATATTATGTACAAAATTATCATTAAGAACTCCTCCAAGTTGAGTATCTTTTGGATACATATCTTCTGTAATCCATATAGGCTACGTTTGTTGTGTATAACCTGTGTACAACAATGAACTCTTGAATTCAACAATGCCATTTAAGTCTCTAGTGCATACATCAGATCTGTCTACTACGCATTGCATCATTAGCTCATGAATAAACATCAGAGCCTAGGCTATTAGATGTCAGAAACTTCAGATCAAAATTTTAGAACTACTGGGATTTGCTACTCTTTCCAATGAACTTGATATAGCCAAAGCAGTATGATATAATTGTCTTTATATCAAACTTTGAATGAATATTTTCAGTATATGTACATCGATCGAATTTTTGGGGTCGAAAGCAGAATCATCAAGTAATTATCTCTTATCATTTTCCATCTCATTTACCCAGTGAATAGGAACATCCATAATAACTATCAAATTGGTCACTTCTTTTATAGTATACAGAATATATACGTTTAATCTATTCGAGTATTATTTTATTATTTGAATCGTCCACACCCAAGCTTATCGTGTTTCATCAGCTCAATGCAGTTTTCAGAAGAATTATCTTCCACATAACCTCAAATAAAAAGTTGATGAGAATATTTATCTTTTTATTGCAGAATATTTATCACATGTACCAAACTATAGTTACTTGAGATATTTCAAGTGGCATTCAATCTTCAGTACTTATTTTACAGGAAATCAATGTTGTAAATTAGGATATAAATCGTATCTAGAAAAAAGTATATTCAAATGATGGATCGTCAGAAAATGGATGAATCAGTATTAGTGAATTAAATTCATACCACTCAAGCAGACGTTTCAAATCTTATTAATTCTTCTCCAGTATCTACTAATAATTAAATTTTCTTCGATAATATCACCACAAAACTATAATTTTGCTATTAGATATATAGGTACCAAGTAGATTGACTGAACTTCTCTTCAACCTGCAGCGCTAATTATGAATTTATTGTATGCATGTTTCTGAAATATTCTCAAATATGAGATAAATTGTCTAGTGTATTAATAAATACATGCTCATGGTCCATTCATCTCAAATACTTTTCTTGATGATTTATTCGACTCTACGATATGAAATACGAAGTTAGTTGGATAATTATGAATACATACCAATGAATAACCTTATTCCGTTGATGATCCTGAATGGATATATTTGATTTGAGAAATATCTAAAAAAATTTGTCGCAAAAGCCAGAATACTTTTTATAAATAAGGCTGGGCAACAACGATCATTACCACTATTACCAGTTCAATAATATGAAAGAGTAATTGATGGTGTGTTAATACAATAACGACGATAATTGAAATGTTATGCTCGTCCTCATGGTGGTAATAGAGCAGAACTCATTGATACGCTAGGATGACAATTATTTTCATATTAGGCTCAAATTATTCAATATAATATTAATTCTGACTACAGAGGGTAATAATCAAAAAATTCAGTAATAGATCACATTTAACACATTCTGGACAAAATTTCAGATACTTTTGCTTCGTTGATTTGATAAGTTTTCGACGAAATTCAAGACAAGGCTTTGGGAAGCTAATTGAATAATATTAATTGTCCAAGAATCACTTACTACGTATATCGCTGTGACATATTCCATAACAACAGCGCTATTCTGCCCCTTTGTGAACTGATAACAATATATATTTTCATTCAAAAGCTTGTATCATGATTTTACTGTAAATATATATCAAAATTGTAATAAATATGAATTTCCTGAAATCTCACATTGAAAACATAGTATCAACGGCTTATCTAAGTATTAAATGCCCAAGAAAAATGGCGGATGTCCAGGCATGCGCACAAAAAAATTCCAATTATGAAAAGAGCTATTGTAGGCATCTCATATGAAAGTAAGTTTCTTGATTGAAAGAATTGATTTCCTGATAACAAATGGAATCGTAATCATCGAGCATTCTACTATAACAACTTCTAGTAAATCCTCAAGCATAACCTGAAAAATATTACATAAATTACACTCTAATTACAAAAATAAGTTTCTTGATTACTAGAATCGATTTTCTCATAACAATTACATGTTGAAATCATCTTGGAACCTATGCGATCGCTTGTTTGAAAGAATTTATATTGTACAAAATATGCCTGTTTTCTATTTTGTGTTGAAAATGCATTAGTATTGTGACATTATACTTTATTCCAAGAAATGTTTGAGTATAGTCTGAAAAATATTACATATGATTATCATTTTGTTAATAATATACAATTAAACTACTTACTTTCTATTTATCAGATGTGTACATTGTTGTGAACTGGCATTGACATTTTACGTGAAAGCGAGTACGCATGTGCAGTTTCTGCTTATGAAATAAGTTGGCAATACTGACGTCCTATTGAATGTCAAAATATTTATTTCTATTAAAATAAGCTTGATGGAAGCTTCAAATACATTACAAATTATCCATTTGAATATTTTATTTATATAACAATACATAATATGTATATTAAATAGTGAATTTTGTGATATTTTGAGAAATATTTCAAATACCTGTATGTCAAACTTGACAGAAGCGACCCGATGTTCATTAATTTTTTGTCAGGGATAACTTGAGAATATTCTGACGGCCGGTGAACTGTCATTTTTGACAATTGTAATCGATGGTTTTGGCCTTCTCCTGTGATTACTATATATGTGATGGTATTCAAATATATAAAAGGCACTAGTCCTCATTAAGATGTATTGAATAGAGAAGAAATGATCAAAATTAAATATACCGTTTAAGCTGTAGCGATGGATAAAAATTTTTTTGGTAACATCCAACTGACAGTTGTAATTCAAAAAATTTAAGCAAATTAGTATATAGGACTAGCGTTTCGACCTGCTTCGCAGGTCTAATCGCTAGGCTTCGCAGCTCCATATGTGAACCGCCTCCGGCAAAAATAATTTCTTGATAAGATTAGTTCCGATTAGAATTTTAGCGTACAGAATCCTTCTGCTCCATATCATATTTCTGCATCCTCTCTCATTCGTGATTTCACTGTTTTTTATGGACAAATCCCAATTTTTTTTTTATGTATTTATCTGGAGAGATATCATTGATATCAACTACTTCACAAACTACAGAAACACTAGTCGTCGCAGCTCCATATATGTACCGCCTCTCTGACAAGAATTCTTCTTTTACAAAATCAATCTCGAATGTGAATTGAGCTCACATAATTTCTCTGATTCATATCATATTTCTACACTTTTCTCTGCATGTGATTGAATTGATTGACAGTTTCCAATGATATCTAGATAAAATTCCTTGAGAAAATCATTGATTTCATTCCCTTTAAGGATTAGCGACGAGATGGCGAAATTGTTCCTCTAGTAGAACCATCTTTTCAACCGGGCCTAAGACTATTATTATAAGTAGATATATAATCATCAAATACAATATATTACATCTTGAGGAAGTAATAATAGCTGAATACTCCAATAAAAGTCAACCTCTCACCAATGGTAGTAAAATGCTAATGCCAAGACTTGTATATAAGACCGTGATGCGTGAATTTACATGCTCTATTTCTGCTTGGAAAACTGCAAAAGTTATACAAATTGCCAATACCACTGTGAAAATACTTTACTCCATGTATCAAGTTTGCAATAATTTAAGAGTTAGCGGACATAATTTTTCACTTATATATTCATGTTGTTCTTTCTTATTTGCAACGTTTTTCGTCTAACGCATCGTCAACGCTACCATCGACAAACCTTGGTATGCCACGTCCAAATATAAGTATAAAAAATTCCATCTTGCATTGATAATAATTATTTCCCTACTTTAAAAAAATTCATCGAACTTCATGATAAATGAAATTAAACCGCTAATAATTTAGGGAAATGTTCCAGGTGAATGTTGTGCCAATTCATTTGGGGATCAATCTAAGTTATTTTATTTCTTTTGATAAATACCACCGTTGATAAAATAAAGGCAAAAAACTCAAACATTCCATCAATGAAGTTTTGGTATTACAGATTGAAAGTACTTTAATTATAAATATGAACTAATTTTTCGGATAAAAAACTTGAATATGAAATTTCAGTCAAAGATTTCTAGGCGTTCTCAAGTACTCGTGTTTTGAGACATAGACAAACAACGACTGACTCCCTTTTGATTCATGTTTTTGGGCTCAGTAGGGTCTAAAAAGTGAAGATTCATTGAAAGCGACAACTGTCCTTACACTTTCTTGTAAATGCGTCTCAGTGTTTGATTTTAATTTTAATTTTGAATGGAGTTGCATACCAATATATACATCAACTACCTAAACAGATCTAATTTGAATCTTCTGACTGCATGAATTCAGTTATGATGTTATTGATGTCTGATGCACGACTAACAGTAGATGGAACTGTCTGATAGTAAAGTACAATTTTGTGCTATTGTAAAACTGGTTCAGAAGACTTAAATCGAAGTAGCACATTTCTAACTGAAATAGATCATAATTTTAATAAAACAACAATAATTCTATAATACATTTTGGTTAAGAACGGTCCAAAGATTCTTATGGGACTATGATCCTAGCCTTCCGATTGACCATGATGCGAACCAGTTTCACAGAAGCACAATAACACTTGGCTATGTGTCAGTTGCATCATTTATCAGTTGCTTATCGATCATCATAAACAGATTATTTTGAAGATTCAAATTTGCTTCCTTCCGGTTAATATGTGACTGTTTTTGTTGCTCTTATTTCTTGACTTTATTTTCAGCAAACTTGTTGTGAAACCTATATTCATTGTGAGTGGATCATATTCGCATTTCAGTCTATTGAAAGACTCAAATCATAATGCCGTAAGAGCCCTTGGACCATTCATGACATAGATGAACCATAGACAAGAATACTTTTGATCACTTCTAACCATTATTCATTGAACTTGATACTTTTCCTGCAATATACCATTTCATACATTGTTATCTATTATACAGAGTGATACAATATTTTAGAATCTGCTGTCTCATTATAAATTCAAAATATTTTCTTGTCACGACATTCTAATTTTTCGTGAACATATAAAATTTCATTTTCTCACATCGCTGAAACAATAAGTATTGTAAAAGCTGTAGAATATTTGATAGAAAAAAATACGAATACAAATTACGGCTCACTTTTATGCTAGGAGCCTAGTGACGTGCGCATGCGCGTACTTTGTACGTGTATTGCTATAGTCAGTGGCTTTCAAACAAAGAGCATTCCACCTAAATACGTACAAGTGTGTGGCTCGCTGACAATAATGAATTTTTTTCAATACTAGTTGGCTTAGAAAGCTTGGTTTAGGTTTTATTCTGGCTGTTTTTTTTTGAACTGAAAAAACACTAATTTACTGTTTTCCAATACTACTTGACCTTAAAAAGCTCGGTTAAGGTCAAGTTTTGTGTTTTTTGAACTAAAAAACACTGATTTACTGTTTTCCAATACTAATTGGCCTGGGAAGCTCGTTTTAGGTTATGTTAAAATTGCTTTTTCTTGAATGTAAAATTCTAGTCCCCACCGTTCTAGTGCCACTTCGAATCTCTGTGGCGCCATCTCTTTTTACTTTTATAACTACTACTAGGCTCCTATTGTAAAAATCTACCCAAATTACTTATGGTCTAATGGAAGACTCTATTCGCATACGAATGTTTAATAGAATAACATCACTTCTAGATTTCAGATTAGTTTGCCGCAACAGATTAATGATTGACAACTGGCGCTTGCGCACAAACGGTTTAGAAGTGTATGCGTACGTTCCGTTTGTATCTCAAAATTTGAGAAAGAATGAATAATGACAAATGATACTTTCATCATCGTTTTCACCCAAGCTTATCGTGTTATATCAGCTCAATGCAGCTTTCAGGAGAAATATAGTATTACTACAAATACGAAATTGATAGAACTATTTATACTATAATATGAATTTGTGTCATCATATTGTAACATGATCCATCTGATGATTCATAGATTATTGTACAAAATATTTAGGTACAGTTAGTTCCTTGAGAAATATTTGATTTATATTTTTAAGCAAATAAAAAATTCAGATTGATGGCCCCATTGTCGTAATCTAATGTCATTACTCTATTTGATCCATTGTTAGGTTATGGACTGATGGTTCTCACCAATTTTGATCAATGTAAACTCCTTTTCGTTCATTCAATTGAATTTTCAATGTATTGGCTTCATTGATTGAAAGGGATCTTATAATCTGCTGATGATTGCATGTTTCATTGTTGTTCCTCAACAAAATGTACGATTGGATTGGTTGGTCCTTGCAATATATGTGTTTATGTCTGATTCATACATGTGAAACGTAGGAAGAGCACCTCACTAATATTTTGATGGAATATTATGTACAAAATTATCATTGAGAACTCCTCCAAGTTGAGTATCTTTTGGTACATATCTTCTGTAATCCATATAGGCTACGTTTGTTGTGTATAACCTGTGTACAACAATGAACTCTTGAATTCAACAATGCCAATCAAGTCTCTAGTGCATACATCAGATTTATCTACTACGCATTGAATCATTAGCTCATGAATAAACATCAGAGCCTAGGCTATTAGATGTCAGAAACTTCAGATCGAAATCTTAGAACTACTGGGATTTGCTACTCTTTTCAATGAACTTGATATAACCAAGGATCTTCCAACGGTATATAGCAGTATGATATAATTGTCTTTATATCAAACTTTGAATGAATATTTGCAGTATATGTACATCGATCGAATTTTTGGGATCGAAAGCAGAATCATCAAGTAATTATCTCTTATCATTTTCCATTTCATTTACCCAGTGAATAGGAACATCCATAATAAATATCAAATTGGTCACTTTTTTATAGTATACAGAATATATACGTTTAATCTATTCAAGTATTATTATATTATTTGAATCGTCCACACCCAAGCTTATCGTGTTCCTTCAGCTCAATGCAGATTTCAGGAGAATTATTCTCCACATAACCTCAAATAAAAAGTTGATGAGAATATTTATTTTTTTATTGCAGAATATTTATCATATGTACCAAACTGAAGTCACTTGAGATATTTCAAGTGGCATTTATTCTTCAGTATCTATTTTACAGGAAATCAATATTGTAAATCAGGATATAAATCGTATCTAGAAAATAGTATATTCAAATGATGGATCGTCAGAAAATGGATGAATCAGTATGAGTGAATTAAATTCATATCACTCAAGCAGACGTTTCAAATCTTAATAATTTCTCTCCAGTATCTACAAATAATTGAATTTTCTTCAATAATATCACCACAAAACTATAATTTTGTGATTAGATAGGTACCAAGTAGACTGACTGAACTTCTCGTCAACCTGCAGCGCTAATTATGAATTTATTGTATGCATGTTTCTGAAATATTCTCAAATATAAGATAAATTGTCTAGTGTATTAATGAATACATGCTTATGGTCCATTCATCTCAAATACTTTTCTTGATGATTTATTCGACTCTACGATATAAAATACGGAGTTAGTTGGATAATTATGAATGCATACCAATGAATAACCTTATTCCGTTGATGATCCTGAATGGATATATTCGATTTGAGAAATATCTAAAAAAATTTGTCGCAAAAGCCAGAATACTTTTTATAAATAAGGCTGGGCAACAACGATCATTACCACTATTACCAGTTCAATAATATGAAAGAGTAATTGATGGTGTGTTAATACAATAACGACGATGATTGAAATGTTATGCTCGTCCTCATGGTGGTAATAAAGCAGAACTTATTAATACGCTAGGATGACAATTATTTTCATATTAGGTTCAAATTATTCAATACAATATTAATTCTGAATACAGAGGGTAATAATCAGAAAAATTCAGTAATAGATCACATTTAACACATTCTGGACATAGTTTCAGATACTTTTGCTTCGTTGATTTGATAAGTTTTCGACGAAATTCAAGACAAGGCTTTGGGAAGCTAATTAAATAATATTAATTGTCCAAGAATCACTTACTACGCATATCGCTGTGACATATTCCATAACAACAGCGCTATTCTGCCCCTCTGTGAACTGATAACAATATATATTTCCATTAAAAAGCTTGTATCATGATTTTACTGTAAATATATATCAAAATTGTAATAAATATGAATTTCCTAAAATCTCACATTGAAAACATAGTATCAACGGCTTATCTAAAGGCGTGTTCCTTCGACAATCATACTGTGAATCTCAGGATCATATTCGCTGTATATGAATCATGATTATTATTTGAAACTAGAAAACAACTAACTACGAATTATGGGTCATATTTTGATTTGAGAATATTTAAATATTCATTTTTGAAAATATATTCTATAACTATGATTTTTGGCGATTTTTTCTCTTGTAATTGGTTAGAATTTCAGAATTTTTCAGTATTGAATTTTATTATAATTCATTAAATAGTTTGTTTTTCAAGAATTATTTATTATTGCATGATTATTCGTATATTAATCCCTTCATATTAGATGCGGGATGTGCATTTATTGTTTTTGTTTGAGTATAGCCTGAAAAATATTACATATGATTATCATTTTGTTAATAATATACAATTAAACTACTTACTTTCTATTTATCAGATGTGTACATTGTTGTGAACTGGCATTGACATTTTGCGTGAAAGCGAGTACGCATGTGCAGTTTCTGCTCATGAAATAAGTTGGCAATACTGACGTCCTATTGAATGTCAAAAAATTTATTTCTATTAAAATAAGCTTGATGGAAGCTTCAAATACATTACAAATTATCCATTTGAATATTTTATTTATATAACAATACATAATATGTATATTAAATAGTGAATTTTGTGATATTTTGAGAAATATTTCAAATACCTGTATGTCAAACTTGACAGAAGCGACCCGATGTTCATTAATTTTTTGTCAGGGATAACTTGAGAATATTCTGACGGCCGGTGAACTGTCATTTTTGACAATTGTAATCGATGGTTTTGGACTTCTCCTGTGATTACTATATATGTGATGGTATTCAAATATATAAAAGGCACTAGTCCTCATTAAGATGTATTATATAGAGAAGAAATGAACAAAATAAAATATACCGTTTAAGCTGTAGCGATGGATAAAGATTTTTTTGGGAACATACAACTGACAGTTCTAATTCAAAAAATTTAAGCAAATTAGTATATAGGACTAGCGTTTCGACGTTTCTAAGCGCTAGGCTTCGCAGCTCCATATGTGAACCGCCTCCGGCAATAATAATTTCTTAATAAGAATAATCTTAATCATAATTCTAGCGTACAGAATTCTCCTGCTCCATATTATATTTCTGCATTTCTCCCTATTCGTGATTTCACTCTATTTTCATAGACAATTCTCACTGTTATTTCATGTATTTATCTGGAGAAAAATTATTGATTTCAACTTCTTCACGAATTACAGAGACTCTAGGCGTCGCAGCTCCAAATATGTACCGCCTCTCTGAAAAGAATTCTTCCTTGACAAGATCAATCTCGGATGTGAACTAAGCTCACGTAGTTCCTCTGATTCGTATTATATTACTACACTTTTCTCTGCCCGTGATTACATTGATTGACAGTTCCCAATCATATTCAGGTATAAATCCTTGAGAAAATCATCGATTTCATTCGTTTTAAGAATTAGCGACGAGATGGCAAGATTGTTTCTCTAGTAGAACTATCTTCTCAAAAGAACCACTCTTGCCGCACAATTTCCAATATTATACATAGGTCTTGATACTCACTAGTAAAGGTATTCATTATTGAAGCAGCTTATTAGTTATTCAAACTACTACAGACGGCGTTACGATCGACAAAATAAGTGTGCGAGGAAAACAGAAAATGTGCATCAGAAAGACAAGAAACAGCGATTCGAATAATTCAGGTCTGGATTGAATATTTAATTTTACATCCTAAAATTCATTGATATATAGCACTCAATATCAATAATATTCAAAATATTGCCATCAAATAGCAATATAGCTCCTAATATTTCATAATAATCACATTTAATTCCTTTGTATTAACAAAAATGGATATTTGAACTTGTGACAAATGGATGTTCCCCTCAATCTTCCTTCAACTATTATCATAAGTAGATTTATAATCATCAACTACAATATAATACAGCTTCTCACATCTTGAGGAACTGATAATAACTAAATACCTCAATAAGAGTCAATCCCTTGCCAATGGTAGTGAGACGCTAGTGTCAAGTCCTATATATAAAACCGTGGTGCGTGAATTAACATGCTCTATTCTTGCATCGAAAACTGCGAAAGTTTTTCAAATTGCTAATACCCCTGTAGAAATACTTTACTTCATGTATTGAATTTGCAACAATGTAAGAGTTGGCGAACATCATCTATTTGTTGTACATTCATGTTGTTCCTTCTAATTTGCAACATGTTCTGTCGAACTCATCGTCAACGTTACCAAACCTTGGCTTGCGACGTCCAAATATGAGTATAAATAATTCTTATTTCACATTGATGATAATTATTTCCCTACTTTAAAAGAATTTATCGAATTTTATAATAAATGAAATAAAACCGCAAATTATTTTGGGAAATGTTCCAGGTGAATGCAGTGCCAATTCATGAAGGAATCAATCAAAGTTATTTTTTATCACTCATGCAGAATGCGTACTACTTTGCGCACGTAAATAGCTCTTTGGCTTTTGAGTGCGCCAGGTATAATTTATGTGCGGCAAGTAAACTTGTTGCACGCAAACCATTTATCACTCGGAAAAATAAGTGCAAGATAGTACTAATCCTGCATTCGTAATAAAAAATAGTATCCCCAACTTATGCAGTATTGTCAATTGCCCACTTCGCTCTCGAGGGCAATCGAAAACTTATCGCACTTGTTGCACAATATACTATTATATTCTTGGATAAGTATAACCGTTTATGAAATAAACGCAAAGAACTTTAAAGTTCCATCAAAGAAGTCTTGGTACCACCGATTGAATATATCTTATTCATGAATATGAACTTATTTTTTTGATAAAAAATTTGAATGTGAAATTCTAGTCGAAAATTTCCAGCCGTTCTCAAGTTATCGTGCTTTTAGAAATAAACAAACACAATGACTGACTTTCTTTTAAATTATGTTTTTTTTTAGTTCAGTAGGATCTGAAACGTAGAGATTCATTGAAAGCGTTAACTGTCCTTATACTTTTTTGTTAATGCATCTCAGTGGTTGATTTTGATCTCAATTTTGGATGGAGTTGCATATCAATAGCGAAAAAAAAAATAGAGAGTTATTACAATAATACACATTTCTTCTCCATTGTCTTCTACACCTGATTTATAAGCCATTCAATAAGTTCATTTTCCTATCAATTTCGACCCTTGTAACAAAATCAGGATATACGATGTGACACAATGATCGAGTTCAATAAGAAACTTCTCTTCCAGGTCTGAACAAAGAATAAGGGCGTTTTTTATCTTCAATGTAATTTTGAGAACTCAAACTTTTTTCGGGATGCTTATTTCCACACAAGCAGAAACGCTATGAACCTCACTTCCATATATTTGTGCGAAATTTTATTACAAAAAGCAAATTGGCTCCAAATACATCTCCAAGGATATTTTAAATCCGAAGCGAATTTGTCCAAATCAATTGAAAGTTAAGACTCAAGTTAATAGCCTGAATGTATTTATTCAGAAAAACTGGTAAATATAATCAACGTCTCAGTTGTTATGCCGACTCATATTTCACATCTGAAACAGCATTAAAAGATGAAGAATAAATTGCTTGAATAGAGAATCAATCGGTTGTTTTCTGACTACAATAGAAATAAATCAGAAAACAACCCTGAATTGTTAAATAAAATCATCTACGCTTTGTATTTTGGAATTTTTTCACTTCAGTGGTTATTGAATGACCACAGCTATCAGTTTGCAATCGATTGCAACAATATTTTGTTTATCCCTATAATGATTGAGTGGATGAGAATAAGATTTAGAAGGTAATCCTAATTATCAATTGTTGATAGTGGCTAGTAGGTAGCATTTTTTGTTGATTATACTAATTACTTTTCCATCATAGTATGTGGTTGATAATACAATATCCATTGAATAGTGATTCTACCGATTGCAACAATCAACCATTGATCACAATTGGAATTTAGTAAATGACAACAATAATTTTTACCAAGTTTTCATCGTTTATCTAATGAATCAGCAATAACTTCACAATTAAAATCAAAATTGAATTGATCACAACAAATGATAGTTGCCCGTAATAATCTACAATCGATGATTTCTACTCAGGAATTATTGTTGATAATATGATCATAATACTCACAACAATAACAGTACTAGTTTGAAAGAAATTGCTGTTGCAGTCTTGTTGATGAGAACAGCAAAATTATTCATTAAATCAATATTAGTTGTTCGAAGTGCCTATTCAATCGGATACAATACTTAAGGATTGATCAAAATAATGAAATCGATGAATGAAGCAATGAAAATGCTGACAGCTGTTCTATCATCTGACTACTCGTCATCCGATTCCTTTATATTCAACAAAACATTCTTGTTCTTCACAATTACAATATATTTCAATAACAGATATTATAAACAAACAATAGAAGAACAATAATATCTGACTCTTGCAAAACATATCTATCCACTCTATATTACGCATGTGCATCCAAGCGTCTACATCACACCTGACAATGTTACCAACTGTTGGAACAGATGTCTGTGTTGATTGTTTGAAATCAGCTGATTACAACAGTGAATAAACTCTTTCTGGAATAACTACTTTTAATCTATTTATATCATGTGTCTCCTACACTTTTTGAGAAATTTTCAATATTGTTAAATGATTGTAGTGGATATACAGAATAGGTATATACGTACAGTTTATCTGAGTATTATTTTATTATTTGAATCGTTCACACCCAAACTTACCGTGTTTCATCAGCGCAATTCAGGTTTTAGGAGGATTATCTTCTGCATAATCTCAAATACAAAGTTAATCGAAATATTCATTTTTTCATTGCAGAATATTCACCACATGTACCAAACTATAGTTACTTGATATATTCCAAGTGGCATTTATTCTTCAGTACTCATTTTACAGGGGAACAATATTATAAATTAGAGTATAAATCGTATCTTGAAAATAGTATAATCAAATGATGGATCGTCGGAGGATAGATGAATAGGTATCAGTGAATTAAATTCATATCACTTGAGCAAACATTTCAAACTTCATTAATTCTTCTTCAGTGCCCACAAATAATTGAATTTTCTGCAACAATATCACTTTGGAATCGTATTTATCAAGCATTCTGCTATACCAGCTTTCAATAAGTCCTTGAGCATAACCTTAAAAATATTACATGAAGTTACACTTAAATTACAGAAATAAATCTCTTGATTATAAGAATCGATTTCCTTATAACAATTACATGTTGAAATCATCTTGAAACTTATGCGATCGCTTGTTTGGAGGGATTTATATTGCAAAAAATATGCTTGTTTTCTATTTTGTGCTGAAAATGCATGGGCATTGTGACATTATACTTTATTGCAGAAAATGTTTGAGCATAGCCTAAAATATAACATAAAATTGTCATTTCATTAATATTATTCAATCAAGCTACTCACTTTATATTTATAAGATGTGTACATTGTCGTAAACTGAAATTGAAATTTTGCGTGACAGCGAGTACACATGTACAGTCTCTGTGTGGGAAATAAGTTGGCCACACTGATATTTCATATCATCTGACTACTCGTTATCCGATTCCTCTATATTTAATAAAACACTCATGTTCTTCACGATTACAATATATTACAATAACAGATATTTTAAACAAACACTAAAAGAAGAATAATATCTGACTCTTATAAAAGATCTCTATCCACTCTATCTTACGCATGCGCACCCGAGTGTCTACGTCACACTGAACAATGTTACCAACTGTTGGAACAACTTCACCTACTCGCTTCATCAGCGCAAGCACTGAACAAGCTCCAGATTCTTCTGTATAAAAAATTAATAATAAGATCTAGTTGAATAAATTGATGTTATGCGTACATAATTTCATCGAGTACTCAATATGATCACTATTGGATAAACATACAACATTCAAATAATTTCCGTATTATCTGCAGTAGTTGAAATTTGGAGTGGGGACAAGTGATCCGTAAACGAATGAACATGAACATAGTGAACCAGATCAGTTAGATCAGTTCTCCGTGAACGAAAGAATACAGCTTTAATATGTCAGAATTGAAAGTAGAATCATCAAGAAAATATTTCATGTCCAAATTTATATACCATGTGAATAGAAACATCCAAACTGGATAAGTAATAGGTCACTTCTAATTATGCCTGTTCTTTGTTTTGTGTTGAAAATGCATAAATATTGTGACACATTACTTTATTTCAAAAAATTTTTGAGCCTAGTCTAAAAAATATCACATAAGATTGTCATTTTGTTAATATTATTCATTTGAACTACCAACCTTTTATTTGCGAGATGTGTACATTGTTGTAAACTGGAATTGGAATTTTGCGTAAAAGCGAGTACGCATGTACATTTTTCCCTTAGGATATAAGTTGGCAATACTGAATTTATTTAAAAGTCATAAACATAGTTATCTTATTATTTAAACATAATAGAAGCATGAAATGTATCAAGAATTATTCGCTCATGTTTGTAATTAATATGATAATACATAATATCCGTGAATAATATAGAAATTCTACAATATTCAATGTGATAATATTGATATTCAAACGTCAAAACTGTCAGATGACATTGATGTTCAACAATTAAAAATTCCTGGCAACTGGATCTGATTTTTTTTGTCCAATTTTCGTCGGTTTTTGATTTTTTGCACAAAATCTATGAGACGGAAAAAATTTAGACCCTCAAAAGGCACTCCTCCTCAAGAATACCAAATTTGTAAAAAAAAAATCATAATAATCCGAATTTTGGTTTAGGCTGTGGCTTAGGACAAAGTTTTTCTGTAATCCAAACACTTGGCCTTTTAGTATATAAGACTAGCGTTTCGACCTGCTTCGCAGGTCTAAGCGCTAGGCTTCGCAGCTCCATATGTGAACCGCCTCCGGCAAAAATTATTTCTCAATAAGATTAGTCCCAATCATAATTTAAGCATACAGAATTCTCCTGCTCTATATTAAATTTCTGCATTTTTCCATAATCGTGATTTCAGTCTTTTTTATAGACAATTCCCAATGTTATTCCATGTATTTATCCAGAGGAAAATTATTGATTTCAACTTCTTCACGAATTACAGAGACTCTAGGCGTCGCAGCTTCAAATATGTACCGCCTCTCTGACAAGAATTCTTCCTTGACAAGATCAATCTCGGATGTGAATTGAGCTCACGTAATTCCCCTGATTCATATTATATTACTACACTTTTCTCTGCCCGTGATTACATTGATTGACAGTTTCAAATCATATTTAGGTATAAATCCTTAATAAAATCATCGATTTCATTCCCTTTAAGGATTAGCGACGAGATGGCAAGATTGTTTCTCTAGTAGAACTATCTTTTCAAAAGAACCACTCTTGCCGCACAATTTCCAATATTATACATAGGTCTTGATACTCACCGGTAAGGGTATTCATTATCAAAGCAGCTTATTACCCAAGTAACAATTATGACCCAATATGACGTCACATTTTTTGTCATAATCGCGTCAGCAAGACGTCAATGCGTGGAGCTATATGACGACATATTATGACTTAAGTTTGACGTCATATTATGACCTGAGTTTGACGTCATATTATGACCTGAGTTTGACGTCAAATTATGACCTTAGTTTGACGTCACATTATGACCTAGTTTTGACGTCATATTATGACTTTGAATTCAACATCACTTTTTGATCTTAGTCATCACCTAAAAATTCCTCGAGAAGTAAATAATAATGTAATAATTAATATAGAACATTATAATGTTATATGGTAACATTATAACGTTGCATATCACCTATTTGAGTACTATTTATTCAAGGAACTTTTCGATAATTAGTGAATAATAAAACATCATTGTATTCTCAATTGACTTCTTTAAAATACAAATATATTACAGGTAATGGAAAACTATCAAGTAAAAAGATATATATGTATCAAAACCTAAATAGTTATTTACATTACAAGATGCGAAAGTATACTTTTTTGTGTGAGGTGGTATTTGAATGGCCGAGGTGAAGCCGAGGCCGTTCAAAACCTCCGAACACCTGAAAGGGCTCTCGCATCGTGTAATGTATTACATTTTTTCTGCTACTGTTCTATATAGATATTAATATTTAATAATGATTATTATATTTGAAATAATGTTATGGAGGCTGCTTTACCTGTCTAAAATTATCCATAGCAACGGTTTATTTACAATGTTATCGGTCATCAGCGCCTGTCACAGATTTTGAATTTCAATAATTTAGTGAAACATTGCACTTGACCGATTTAAAATGTCAACAGAAAATAAAAATGGTATTTAAAAGGCAGCTAACAATGCATCTGCCTCACTTCTTGCGGATGAATCCAAAGAAAGGTACAATAAAAAATACAGCATATTTTCTAAATGGCTTGCTGATAAAAACGTTACTCGAATTGACGAAATTTAATGGCACCCGAAGGTGCCGATATTTTGGATTTAAAGAGCGGATGATAGTCTTCTTCGTAAAGTGATCAAATTGAAATTTCTAAAAAAATGTTACATGAAATTCACGTTAATATTTCCTCAAATAAAGAAACAGTGACAAATATGAATTTTGACGTAATTCAAAATGATAAAAATTTCCCAATACAAAGTGAAGAAGTAAATAACTCAAATAATATTCCTACCATGACTTTTTCCAATTGTTCAAATTGCATAATTACCTAAAACCAATAGATAGATAAAATTAAATTAAATAGATAGGATAAAATCACATTATTGTTATAAACTACTTATTTATTTGAATAAATATTGAAATTTCCAATATATTTGCATTTTTTCAAACTATTACTTTTTTGTCCTGGCCCCGAAAGTATTACTTTCGTAGCTAGCAACGCATAGTAACGAGTTAACACGAAGGTTTGCTTTCGTTATCGTTCGGGTTGCCAGGGCTACAAAGCTCACTTATTTATACAGTAGCAGAAAAAAGAAATTAATCACCATGACAAGAAAAAAACTGATCTTCAAGCATCTGTGAATTCTGGACCAATTTTCGTATACCTTTGGGTTATTTATACAAATGTTGTGACCATGACGATAGTGTCAAAAGCCGGCACTGCAGCAATTGAGTCGAAATTTGTAAAATGCACCATTATATACAATCATCCTGGAAAACAATTTCATATGATTTTCAGTAATTCAAGATTCAACACTATTATTCAGATCCTATCGATCATCAGCTTTGTAGCTAGAAAAATTTTCAATAACTGATATGAAATTCGGAAATATCTTTTATGATACATTTGTTTCTAGATTTTGAAATTCTTCTAAATCGATAGCAAATTAATCAATATGTTGGATATACGATGAGTCACCTATTTCTAATTTTAATATAGATACCTACCTTTCAATAACTTTAACAAAATTCTTGAGTGGAGCAATATCATGCAAACAAACAAATGAACCTCCCTGAACTGAGCTACAAAAGGAAAACCGTTGATGGTAGCTTGATATTTCAATAGTCCGAATCTTATCGAAAATTTCCGAACTGTTGTTAAAGATACGTTGGGTACCAGGAGGCTTCCGAAATCAAATATGTTACCCTTTGAATGCTTGTAACCCAAATAAATAGAGGATCAGGCTCTTCACTTTTATTGATAGACTGTTTAGAGAAATTTATAGGAATAAATAAGATTTTATCTACACTGGAATATAAAAGCCAAAGGCATCTTATTTATATTTTATAACTTAACTCGTTCATAATTCTCATAATTGAACACTGATCTCTATATGATAATTTATAACTTCATATCTAGATAACTGATACTCATAATGTCGAATTTAAGTTATAAAATGGATGCTGGGATAAAAATAGTACTTATCTCGCATTCGTAATAAAGAATAGTATCTCCAACTCGTGCGGTGTTGTCAATTGCCCACTTCGCTCTCGTGGGCAATCAAAAACTTATCGCATTTGTTGCACAATATACTATTATATTCTTCGATAAGTACTACCGTTTATGAAATAAACGCAGAGAACTCTAAAGTTTCATCGGAGAAGTTTTGGTAACACCGATTGAATATATCTTATTTATGAATTTGGACCTATTTTTTTGATATAGAACTTGAATGTGAAATCTTAGTCGAAGATTTCTAGCCGATCTCAAGTTATCGTGCTTTTAGGAATGAACAAACACAACGACTGACTGTCTTTTGGATTGTTTTTTTGGGTTCAGTAGGGTCCAAAACGTAGAGATTCATTGAAAGCGTTAACTGTCATACTTTTTTGTGAATGCATCTCAGTTGTTGATTTTGATTTCAATTTTAAATGAAGTTGCATACCAATAGCGGAAAAAAAATTGAGAGTAATTACAATAATACACATTTCTTCTCCATTGTCTTCTACACCTGATTCATAAGCCATTCAATAAGTTCATTTTCCTATCAATTTCGACCCTTGTAACAAAATCAGGATATACGATGTGATACAATGATCGAGTTCAATGAGAAACTTTTCTTCCAGGTCTGAACAAAGAATAAGGGCGTTTTTATTTTCAATGTGATTTTGAGAACTCAAACTTTTTTCGGGATGCTTATTTCCACACAAGCAGAAACGCTATGAACCTCACTTCCATATATTTGTGCGAAATTTTATTACAAAAAGCAAATTGGCTCCAAATACATCTCCAAGGATATTTTAAATCCGAAGCGAATTTGTCCAAATCAATTGAAAGTTAAGACTCAAGTTAATAGCCTGAATGTATTTATTCAGAAAAACTGGTAAATATAATCAACGTCTCAGTTGTTATGCCGACTCATATTTCACATCTGAAACAGCATTAAAAGATGAAGAATAAATTGCTTGAATAGAGAATCAATCGGTTGTTTTCTGACTACAATAGAAATAAATCAGAAAACAACCATGAATTGTTGAATAAAATCATCTACGCTTCGTATTTTGGAATTTTTTCACTTCAGTGATCATTGAATGATCACAGCTATCAGTTTGCAATCGATTGCAACAATATTGTGTTCATCCCTATAATGACTGAGTGGATGAGAATAAGACTTAGGGATTATCGTTGTTCGCTGCTAGCGATAATTTTATTATTGGTTGATCACAACAATAGATGGACTGATTGAAACAATATTTTGTTGATAGCAGTGATAGAGAAGGTAATCCTAATTATCAATTATTGATAGTGGCTAGTAAGTAGCATTTTTTGTTGATTATACTAATAACTTTTCCATCATAGTATGTGGTTGATAATACAATATCCATCGAATAGTCATTCTACCGATTGCAACAATCAACCATTGATCACAATTGGAATTGAGTAAATGACAACAATAATTTTCACCAAGTTTTTATCGTTTATCTAATGACTCAGCAATAAATTCACAATTAAAATTGAAATTGAGTTGATCACAACAAATGATTGTTGCTCGTGACAATCTACAATCGATGATTTCTACTCAGGAGTTATTGTTGATAATATGATCATAATACTCACTACAATAACAAAACTAGTTTGAAAGAAATTGCTGTTGCAGTCTTTTTGATGAGAACAGCAGAATTTTTCATCAAATCAATATTAGTTGTTCGAAGTGCCTATTTAATCGAATACGATATTTAGGGATTGATCAAAATAATGGAATCGATGACTGAAGCAACGAAAATGCTGACAGCTGTTCTATCATCTGACTACTCGTCATCCAATTCCTTTATATTCAACAAAACATTCTTGTTCTTCACAATTATAATATATTTCAATAACAGATATTATAAACAAACAATAGAAGAACAATAATATCTGACTCTTGCAAAACATCTCTAACCACTCTATATTACGCATGCGCACCCAAGCGTCTGCGTCACACCTAACAATGTTACCAACTGTTGGAACAGATGTCTGTGTTGATTGTTTGGAATCAGCTGATTACAACAGTGAATTCTTACTTACAGTAACCCGTATAATCTACCAACATTTTCCGCGGAAACTCTTTTCAGAATAATTACTTCTAATCTTTTTATATCATGTGTCTCCTACACTTTTTGAGAAATTTTCAATATTGTTAAATGATTGTAGTGGATATACAGAATAGGTATATACGTACAGTTTATCTAAGTATTATTTAATCATTTAAATCGTTTACACCCAAACTTATTGTGTTTCATCAGCGCAATGCAGGTTTCAGGAGGATTATCTTCTACATAACCTCAAATACAAAGTTAATCGGAATATTTATTTTTTCATTGCAGAATATTTACCACATGTACCAAACTACAGGTCATTGACATATTCCAAGTGGCATTTAATCTTCAGTACTTATTTTATAGGGAAACTATATTGTAAATTAGAGTATAAATCGTATCTTGAAAGTAGTGTAATCAAATGATGGATCGTCGGGAGATGGATGAATCAGTATAAGTGAATTAAATTCATATCACTTGAACAAAAATTTGACATCTTATTAATTCTTCTTCAGTGCCTACAAATAATTGAATTTTCTTCAACAATATCACTTTGGAATCGTATTCATCAAGCATTCTGCTATAGCAGCTTCTAATGAATCCTTGAGCATAACCTTGAAAATATTACATGGAGTTACACTTTAAGAATTTCTTGATTATAATAATCAATCTCCTTATAACAATTACATGTTGAAATCATCTTGAAACTTATGCGATCGCTTGTTTGAGAGGATTTATGTTGTACAAAATATGCCTGTTTTCTATTTTGTGCTGAAAATGCATGGGCATTGTGACATTATACTTTATTTCAAAAAATGTTTGAGCATAGCCTAAAAAATATAACATAAAATCGTCCTTCTGGTAATACTATTCAATTGAACTACTTACTTATTATTTATAAGATGTGCACATTGTTGTGAACTGGCATTGACATTTTGCGTCAAAGCGAGTACGCAGGTGCAGTTTCTGTTTGGGAAATAAGTCGGCAACACTGACATTCTATTGAATGTCAAAAAATTTATTTTAATTGAAATAAGCTTGATGGAAGCTTTGAATACATCACAGATTATTCATTTGAATGTTTTATCCATATAACAATACTTAAAATCTTGATTCAATAGTGAATTTTGTAATATTTTGAATATTATTTCAATACCTGTATGTCAAACTTGACAGAAGGGACCCGATGTTCATCAATTTTCTAGCATTGATAGCTTGATATTATTTCGAACTGTCACTTTTGACAATTCTCACTGATGGTTTTCGATTTTTCCTGTAAATACTATACATGTAATAATTTTCTAACATATAAAAGGCACTCCTCCTCGTGAATACGCAATTTATAAAAAAAAAATTTCAAAAATCGATTGAACCGTTTGGGCTGTAGCCTCGGGCAAAGTCGAATTAGTAATCCTTACACTTGGCCTTTTAGTATAGTTTAGACTAGCGCTTGGCCTGCTACGCAGGCCTAAGCCCTAGGCTTCGCAGCTCGATATGTGAACCGCCTCCGGCAAAAATTCTGTATATTTTTAGCCCACAAAATCCTCCTGCTCCATATTATATTTGTGCATTTTTCCCTTCTCGTGATTTCATTGCTTTTTATTGACAATTCACAATATTATTTCATGTATTTATCAATCGGATGAATTGATTCCAACTCTTCTACGAATTACAAAGTTTAAATTCAAAACTTCTCAGCGAGATAACATGTCTGTGCCATGTTTTGCACACTCTTAGTCATTGCTCCACTGTATTCGAATACAAATTAGAGTATTAGTTATTACAACTCATGTAATCCTTCTTTTTCATCTTGACGACATACTTACATCCTTACAATTCGCTTTGCTCGTCAATTTGTATGTAACCACAATCTTTCTGCCTCCTTTGCAACTCTCAATATTATTTTTGATGGATATGATTGATATTGCTGACTGTAATGATGCATGTACATCGAATATACAAAGAGATGGTTACTCCAGGTGGAACCGAGAATATCGAGTGGAAAAGTGAAATATAATTTCAGTTGAAATTTTGTGTTTACATCGCTTACTCCCATTATCCTGAATATTTCTCTTAGGAGAATCATTCAGTCTATTTCTTTCATGAATTAGCGTATCTGATTTCTGAGCTCAATCGCGAGATTGATAGACCGCCTATTAAGCAGGACTATTTTCTCCTTAGTAACATTCTTTCCTCATAGATTTTCTTCTAAATCACTGCTCTAAGTCTGAATTACTCAGCTCCAATTGTGCATTCATGGAAACATGCATGCTCCACGTTCCTCCAGTAATAATTTTGCAGCTCACGCACTTTGATATACTTTTGCCTCCCAAAGACATGTTTTTCATCCATTCAGTCACTACTCTGGCACTTAAAAGCCCACGCTACATGTTTTGACTTCTTATATAAAGCTACAATATTCAATTTTCTCTGGAATTGTGATAATACTTGTATTAAAATCAATTCAACATGTGTCTCAAATTCTTCTTCAATAAAAATAACATTTTCCCTCCAAAATAGCTAATAAAGAAAAAATAACATTAAAGACCATCATAAAATCCACTTGGATATATTTTAACTATTTTTTATTTCAATTGAGGGCACTTCAAAGTTATCACGGGACAACGATTCAAGTATTTTAATTGGCCGATATACGAATCAATCTTATATAGGCGGAAAAATTGGCTTTGGCTATCCGTCAGTTGCAGTTACTCATAGCCGTCCATTAATCATGATAAATGAGTTTGTGCAGTATGAAAATTTAGTTTACATATGGAAAATTGATTCTATTTTATGTATTTCATTTACTGAATTTATTTAAAAGAGAATTTAATGTAAATAAATTGTGTTAATATCTCCGCCAATCAGTGGGCTCAAATTGTGGTCCCATAAAAGTCTTTGCAGCGTTCTCAGCTAGAATAAGCTATGAAATATTCCACATTACGTCGCAATGTACGTCCACCTCAAAAAAGAGCCTAAAACTATTTCCGTCATGCAAATTTTTGTTTTTGAAATGTCAGAAAATCAAAACTGTTATACGCTAATAAAATGCAATCACCAGAGTATTTATCTCTTTCTTAACCACGCATTGGAACATTAGTAGAATATTAAGATCCAGAGATTGATAGATATTGGGGCCTAGATAATGAGATGCTAAGAACTCGAGATTCAAATTTTAGAACTTCTCACATGATTCTTGAGGATGTTGGAAGCACATAGTTATGACAACTCCAAAATGTCCAAACAAAATTGAACATTGTTGTGTGAGAGAAATGAAGTATATAGTTTTGTCTCAGTGTAAGTATGCTGGCTTTGTGATTTGGAAGTCGTGGGGTCGAATCCTACCGACGTAGAAGAAGTTGGTAGGATTTCTACTCTCAGAGAATATCAGTCAATTTCACAGATTGCCTCATGCACTCTTACCAGATGAAAGGCGTGACTGATATTCATTTACCTATTATATTTTAGATATACCGTTTTCTGAGAGAAACTATGCTTTATTATTCTTTTTCAAATTCATCAAACGTTGATGAAATTACTCGAGTTGATTCCATTTTTGGAAGAAATGATGAAAAATTTACAAGAAAAATTAAACTATGCCAATAATGAAACAGTTTTTCCGAGATATTACCTGGCTTACTTAAGAACTTCTAAGCATGCGGAATAAGTATTATTCCATTGTGACTGTAGAAAAATATTTTTTTGGTTCTTCTACCTGATTTATCAAAGTAGTATTCTATATTTCTCCCAAGCTTATCGTGTTTCATCAGCTCAATGCAGTTTTCAGGAGAATTATTTTCCACATAACCTCAAATAAAAAGTTGATGAGAATATTCATTTTTTCATTGCAGAATATTTATCACATGTACCAAACTATAGTCACTTGAGATATTTCAAGTGGCATTTAATCTTCAGTACTTATTTTACAGGAAATCAATATTGTAAATCAGGATATAAATCGTATCTAGAAAATAGTATGTTCAAATGATGGACCGTCAGAAAATGGATGAATCAGTATTAGTGAATTGAATTCATAGCACTCAAGCAAACGTTTCAAATCTTAATAATTTTTCTCCAGTACCTACAAATAATAAAAAAAATTTTCTTCAATAATATCACCACAAAACTATAATTTTGTGATTAGATAGGTACCAAGTAGACTGATTGAACTTCTCTTTAACCTGCAGCGCTAATTATGAATTTTTTGTATGCATGTTTTTGAAATATTCTCAAATATAAGATGAATTGTCTAGTGTATTCATGAATACATGCTTATGGTCCATTCATCTCAAATACTTTTCTTGATGATTTATTCGACTCTACGATATTAAATACAAAGTTTGTTGGATAATTATGGATACATACCAATGAATAACCTTATTCCGTTGATGATCCTGAATGGATATATTCGATTTGAGAAATATCTGAAAAAATTTGTCGCAAAAGCCAGAATACTTTTTATAAATAAGGCCACTATTACCAGTTCAATAATATAAAAGAATAATTGATGGTGTGTTAATACAATAACGACGATGATTGAAATGTTATGCTCGTCCTCATGGTGGTAATAAAGCAGAACTTTTTGATACGCTAGGATGACAATTATTTTCATATTAGGTTCAAATTATTCCATACAATATTAATTCTGAATACAGACGGTGATAATAAAAAAATTCAATAATAGATCACATTTAACACATTCTGGACATAATTTCAGATACTTTTGCTTTGTTGATTTGATAAGTTTTCGACGAAATTCAAGACAAGGCTTTGGGAAGCTAATTAGATAATATGTATTGTCCAAAAATCACTTACTACGCATATCGCTGTGACATATTCCATAACAATAGCGCTATTTTGCCCCTTTGTGAACTGATAACAATATATATTTCCATTAAAAAGCTTGTATCATGATTTTACTATAAATATATATCAAAATGATAGTGAATATGAATTTCTTAAAATCTCACATTGAAAACATAGTATTAACGGCTTATCTACGTATTAAGTGCCCAAGAAACATGGCGAATGTCCAGGCATGCGCACAAAAAAATTCCAATTATGGAAAGAGCTATTGTTGGCATCTTATATAAAAGTAAGTTTCTTGATTGAAATAATTGATTTCCTGATAACAATTGGAATCATAATCATCGAGCATTCTGCTATAGCAGCTTCCAATAAATCCTTGAGCATAACCTAGAAAATATTACATAAAGTCACACTTAAATTACAAAAATAAGTTTCTTGATTATTACAATCGATTTCCTTATAACAATTACATGTTGAAATCATCTTGGAACTTATGCGATCGCTTGTTTGAAAGGATTTATATTGTACGAGATATGCCTGTTTTCTATTTTGTGTTGAAAATGCATAGTATTGTGACATTATACTTTATTCCAAAAGAAGTTTGAGTATAGCCTAAAAAATATTACATAAGATTGTCATTTTGTGAATATTATTCAATTAAACTACTTACTTTCTATTTATGAGATAGCGTTTCGACCTGCTTCGCAGGTCTAAGCGCTAGGCCTCGCAGCTCCATGTGTGAACCGCCTCCGGCAAAAATAATTTCTTGATAAGATTAGTTCCGATTATAATTTTAGCCTACAGAATCCTTCTGCTTCATATTAAATTTCTGCATTCTCTTTTATTTGTGATTTCACTGTTTTTTATTGACAACTCTCGATATTATTTCATGTATTCATCAATCGGATAAATTGATTCCAACTCTTCTACAAATTTCAAAGTCTAAATTCAAAACTTCACAGCGAGATAACATGTCTGTGCCATGTTTCGCATATTCTCAGTCACTGATCTACTGTTTTCAAATACAAATTAGAGTAAATAATGTAAGATATATATTCTTGGGATTTCAGTCAATATTTTAATTTTATTTCTTTCTGCTCTACAGTTTCGGCTGCACCTCAGCCATCCTCAAAAGCGCTACAATTTTATGTTATTACTAATTATGTGTCTATGAATGTTAAAATACTTACAAATGAATTATTGTTTAAAAAATTGAAATTATACATATGTTAAAACTGTTATTAATATTAATGAGCGGAAAAAAGAGAAATTTTCTCTTGTCCTTTGCCACACCCGACATCTATGGAAGGCGTTGGCTAACTGCATGTTAAAAATCGTGCATGCACGCATTGTCAAAAAAATACATATACAGATACTATAGCGCTTAGCACGATTTACAACAATATCATTCAGATGTAGGCTCATGTTACTTTTTTGATTTTGTTTATATTTTTGACACCTTGCGTGGTGCACAATTTTAATTGATTGACACCACAATTGACAAACTTTTACCAGTGTCAATATGTATTTTTTTGACAATGCGTGCATGCACGATTTTTAACATGCAGTTAGCCAACGCCTTCCATAGATGTCGGGTGTGGCAAAGGACAAGAGAAAATTTCTCTTTTTTCCGCTTATTAATATTAATAACAGTTTTAACATATGTATAATTTCAATTTTTTAAACAATAATTCATTTGTAAGTATTTTAACATTCATAGACACATAATTAGTAATAACATAAAATTGTAGCGCTTTTGAGGATGGCTGAGGTGCAGCCGAAACTGTAGAGCAGAAAAGAAATAAAATTAAAATATTGACTGAAATCCCAAGAATATATATCTTACATTATTTACATATCCAGTCAGCGTCAACCATTTTATCCAATACAAATTAGAGTATTAGTTATTAAAACTCATGTAATCCTTCTGTTTTATCTTGACGACATACTTACATCCTCACAACTCGCTTCGCTCGTCAATTTGTATGTAATCACTATCTTTTCATCTCGTTTGCAACTCTCAATATTATCTTGAATATATATGGTTGATAATGCTGACTGAAATGATGCATGTACATCGAATATACAAAAAGATGGTTACTCCAGGTTAAACCGAGAATATCGATTGGAAAAGTGATATATAATTTCAGTTGAAATTTTGTGTTTTCATCACTTACTCCCATTATCCTAAATATTTCTCTGAGGAGAATCATTTTGTTGATTTCTTCCATGAATTAGCGTATCTGATTTCTGAGCTCAATTGCGAGATTGATAGACCGCCTATTAAGCAGGACTATTTTCTCCGTAGTAACATTTTTTCCTCATAGATTCTATTCTAAATCACTGCTCTGAGTCTGAATTACTCAGCTCCAATTGTGCATTCAAAGAAACATGCATGTTTCACGTTCCTCCAGTAATAATTTTGCAGCTCACGCACTTTGATATACTTTTGCCTCCCAAAGACATGTTTTTTATCCATTCAGTCACTACTCTGGCACTCAAAAGCCAACGCTACATGTTTTGACTCCTCATATATAGCTACAATATTCAATTTCCGCTGGAATTGTGATAATTCTTGTATTAAAATCAATTCAACATGTGTCTCAAATCCTTCTTCGATAAGAATAACATTTTCCCTCCAAAAAAGCTAATAAAAAAAAATCCACTTGGATATATTTCAACTATTTTCTATTCCAATTGAGGGCACTTCAAAGTTATTATGGGGCAACGATTCAAGTATTTTAATTGGCCGATATACGAATCAATCTTACATAGGCGAAAACATCGCCTTCGGCTATCCGTCAGTTGCATCGACTCATAGCCGTTCATTAATCATGATAAATGAATTTGTGCAGTATGAAAATTCAGTTTACATACAGAAATTTAATTCTATTTTATTTATTTCATCCATTAAATTTATTCAAAAGAGCATTTATTGTGAATAAATTGTGTTTATATCTCCGCCAATCAGTAGGCTTTAATCATGGTCCCATAGAAGTCTATGCACCGTTCCCAGCTAGAATAAGCTATGAAATATTCCACATTACTTTGCAATGTACGTCCACCCCAAAAAAAAGCCTAAAACTATTTCTGTTGAACGATTTTTTTTTTTTTTTGAAATTTCAGAAAATTAAAACTGTTATACGCTAATGGAATGCAATCACCAGAGTATTTATCTCTTCCTCAACTACGCATTGGAACATTAGTAGAATATTAGGATACATGGATTGATAAATATTGGGGCCTAGATAATGAGATGCTGAGAACTCGAGATCCAAATTTTAGAACTTCTCACATGATTCTTGGGAATGTTGGAAGCACAAAGTTATGACAACTCCAAAATGTCCAAATAAAATTGAACATTGTTGTGTGAGAGAAATGGAATATATAGTTTTGTCTCAGTATAAGTATGCTGGATTTGTGATTTGGAAGTTGTGGGTTCGAGTCCCACCGACGTAGAAGAAGTTGGTAGAATTTCTACTGAATTATAATGTACTCTGTGGCGTACTCTCCAAGAGTAAGAACTGAGAGTACCCGTATTTTGACGAATGGTAACAGTACTCTCAGAGAATATCAGTTAATTTCACAGATTGTCTGGTGCACTCTTACCAGATGAAAGGCGTGACTGATATTCATTTACCTATCATATTTAAAATATACCGTTTAACTATGCTTTAATAATCTTTTTCAAATTCATCAAACGTTGATGAAATTACTTGAATTGATTCCATTTTTGGAAGAAATGATGGAAAATTTACAAGAAAAATTAAACTATGCCAACAATGAAACAGTTTTTTCGAGATATTACGTGGCTTACTCAAGAACTTCTAAGCATGCGGAATAAGTATTATTCTATTGTGACTGTGGAAAAATATTTTTTTGGTTCTTTCACCTGATTTATCAGAAAAGTACTCTATATTTCTCCCAAAGTTATACAAAGTGGAAAAATATTCTCTAATAATATTGACTTCTCAATTCATTATCTTCCAATTTATGATATCACAAATAAACGTAAGACAAATAGACTTTTTTGGTTTTAATTCTGTATATTTAATTTTATTTTTGACGTTTCGACTTTCTAACCAAAAATCTTCATCAGAAAAAATGATACAAAAATAAACAAGGCAAGAAGGTATCTAGGTATCAGATACCTTCTTGCCTTGTTTATTTTTGTATAATTTTTTTCTGATGAAGATTTTCTGTTAGAAAGTCGAAACGTCAAAAATAAAATTAAATATACAGAATTAAAACCAAAAAAGTCTATTTATTATGATATAATTCTGAAAATATGTATAGATCATTAAATGTAAGACATTTTCACGGAATAAATCATATTGAGTGTAAGCACACTATTTCTTTCAAAACGACGCTGCTAGGGCTTTTACTCCATCAAATACAGCAACTTTCAGTATTTATTCTCAACCAATGTTTTCTTGATTAGAACTAAAAATTATTAAAAATTTGAATTGACATCAATTCTTCCATAATCACCTTAAATAATACACTAATTGTCCAATATTCCAGTTAAAAACAGTCCAAGAGCTCTTATGGGACAACGATTCAATCTACCATGCTAGTAAAAATACAGACACGATTCACTTCCAGTAAATATACATAATTTGGACCACACTCTCTAAAAATTGGATTAAGTCATAAGAGCAATAGTTATATACATATACCATTCAAAAAAATCCAATTTGAATCTTCCGTCTGCATACATTTGATAAAAATATTTCATGCACGACTAACAGTTGATGTTCGCCAAGTACGATTCTGTGCTGATGTAAAATTGGTTCGCATTTCTGCCTATCAGAGATCTCTAATCGGAGTCCTATAAGACCCTTGAGCAGGTCTCAACTGAAATAGACTGTATTTTGATGAGAGCAACATTATTCTAATAGTCATTTTGATCAAGAACTGTCCAACGATTGTTATGGGACTACGATTCAAGCGTTCTGATTGACTTATATTTGAACTAATTCCACAATAGCACAATAATAGCACTTAGTTTGTCAGTTGCTCATTAATTATCATGAACAAATTGGTTCAAAGATTGAAATTTGTATCCATTCAGGTAATAAGTGAGTATACTCCTTGCTTTTATTTCTTGGATTCAATCACATCAGAGTTGTTGTGAACTTTGAATTCATTGTGAGTGAATCATGTTCGCGGCTCTGTCATTCAGAAGACTTGAATCTTAATGCCGTGGGAGCTCTTGGACTGTTCTTGAAACACATGAACTATAGGCGAAAGTGCTATTGATAACTTCTAACAATTATTCATTGGACTTGATGCATTTTCTGCAACGTACTATTTCATACACTGTAACCTATTATACAGAATGATACAATCTTTTAGAATCTATTATTGTCTCATTTTCAATTTGAAACAGTTTTTCTGCCATGGCATTCTGGTATCTGTGAATATATAAGATTTTTTCTTCTAATAACGATGTTTTTGCAATTTTTGGCCTTTTTATCCAAGCTGAAATGAAATATTTCTTGAAGAAAGTCAATCCAATATTTGTAAATTTAATTCATCAAAAAGTGACATTGAATACTTTTCTTGACAACGTTAATGATCATGGAATCCTGCAGCAGCTGCTTCTCTCACCGCAAGTTCATAATTTCTGCTTCAGGATCTCTACCGCGGGGGAACAATTCCTCAAGAATCACGTAAACAAAACATAAGTCATCCTTAACACAATAATCATTGTATAAGCTATAAAATGTTTCACAGAAAAAAATGAAAATGGGAAATAATTTACGCTCAAATACATCAACAAAACTTTCATTTCAACATGGAAAAGTTCAATAAAATTAGCTCCCGATAATCTCACTTCTAGACTACGTATACCTCTGCAGCAGTCGATTTGCAATGGACGACTGACGCATCCGCACAAACAGTCCAGAAGCATAGACCTTCAAAATGACTGAATCTTTGAGTCTTATAATCAGTACTCTGATCTTAAATTCTGATTCACAATGATTCTATTTCAATATTTTGATGTATATCTAGTCTACATCTATATTGGAATGGAGATGAACTATCCCAAGGAACAATTATGACCAAATATGACGTCGATACGACGTTACATTTTTAGTCATAATCGCGTCAGCAAGACGTCAATGCGTGGAGCTATATAACGTCATATTATGACGTAAGTTTGACGTCATATTATGACGTAAGTTTGACGTCGTATTATGACTTTAGTTTGACGTCAAATTATGACCTTGGTCTGACGTCACATTATGACCTAATTTTGACGTTATATTATGACTTGAATTCAACATCACTTTATGATCTTAGTCATCACCTAAAAGTTCCTCAAGAAGTAAATAATAATAAAATAAGTAATATAGAACATCATAATGTCATATGGTAACATTATTACGTTGCATATCACCTGTTTGAATACTATTTATTCAAGGAACTTTCAGATACTTAGTGAATAATAAAACATCATTGTATTTTCAATTGATTCATTCAAAATACAAATATATTACAGGTAATAAAGAACTATTAAGTGAAAAAAAATTATATGTATCAAAACCTGAGAAAAAATTAATCACCATGACAAGAAAAAAACTGATCGTCAAGCATCTGTGAATTCTGGACCAATTTCTGTATACCTTCGGGTTATTTATTCAAATGTTGTGACCATGACGATAGTGTCAATAGCCGGCACTGCAGCAATTGAGTCCAAATTTGAAAAATGCACCATTATATACAGTCATCCTGGAAAACAATTTCATATGATTTTCAGTAATTCAAGATTCAACACTATTATTCAGATCCTATCAATCATCAGCTTTGTAGCTAGAAAAATTTTCAATAACAGTTATGAAATTCGGAAATATCTTTTATGATACCTTTGTTTCTAGATTTTAAAATTCTTTTGAATCGATAGCAAATTATTCAATGTGTTGGATATACGATGAGTCACCTTTTTCTAATTTTAATATCGATACCTACCTTCCAATAACTTTAACAAAATTCTTGAGTGGAGCAATATCATGTAAACAAACAAATGAACCTCCCTGAACTGAACTACAAAAGAAAGACGATTGGTTTGGTGATAGCTTGATATTCCAATAGTCCGAATCTTACCAAAGATTTCCGAACTGTTGTAGAAGATGCGGGAGGCCTCCGAGCAAAAAGTCAAATATGTTACCCTTTGAATGCTTGTAACCCAAATAAATAGAGGATGAGGCTCTTCACTTTTATTGATAGACTGCTTAGAGAGATTTATAGGAATAAATAAGATTTTATTTACACTGGAATATAAAAGCCGAACACACCTAATTTATATTTTATAACTTAACTCGTTCATAATTCCCATAATTGAACACTGATCTCCATATAATAATTTATAACTTCATATCTAGATAACCGATACTCATAATGTCGAATTCAAGTCATAAAATGAATGCTGGGATAAAAATGTTACATACGTCACAACATGACGTCGAACTTACGTCATAAAGTGACGTTGAGCTGAAAAGTGAGACTCAATTGATGGAAACGTAAGCGCAAAGTACACTGATTGTCGAATTCAAGTCATAAAATGAATGCTGGGATAAAAATGTTACATACGTCACAACATGACGTCGAACTTACGTCATAAAGTGACGTTGAGCTGAAAAGTGAGACTCAATTGATGGAAACGTAAGCGCAAAGTACACTGATTGAAAAAATATATTCAAAGAATCATTATATAGAGCATAAGTATGATTTCTCAAAACGCTGAAACATAACGTCAAATTTTGACGTCGGTTCAACATTTTATGACGTCAATTTATGACCACAATTTGACTTGAAGTGTGACGTCGATTCAACGTCTTATGACGTCGAAATATGACCGTCAGCTTATGACTTCATTATGACCAAAATCTGACGTCACATTCTGGTCGAGGGTCAGTCATTGTTACTTGGGATTATTCTGGCTTCATTCAGTCAATCAACAATAGATTATTGTCAGTCAAAAAACATATTCCAAATCCACCATCTTATCATATTTGTAGTGTGTGTATACAAAGATATATGTTTATGTACAAATTGAGGCGAATAATATTTGAAAAGCCATAAATAGTCAGATAGAATTAGCATATCTTGGAAAAAAGATAACATATCCCATTTGACATTTTTTGCCATTTTTTCGAAAATTCATAACTTGTATTGTATTTAATATCTAGACTTCAAATTTTGACAAAATGTGAGTAAAGAATGATTCTAACACATGCATCAAATTTTCAGAAGATCGACTGTGAACTTTTGAAGATATGTTGGAGAAACTAAAAGAAGGCTTCTCCGAAAAACGGCCATTGAGAAGTTGTTAGATAACGTACACTAATTTTACAAAAAGCTTTCATTTTTTAAAGAAATACTCTACAATGTACCCGAATGGCGTTCTCTTTGAGCAAGTGAAAGTATGAAAAAAAATCGATTGCAAAAAACCGCACTTCTGCGATAACGATTTTTGGAGTATCAACAATTATAGAGAAGGCTTCATGAGTCGTTATTGTGTTATTGTTTATTGACCATTCAAACAACATTCTCAATAGTCAGAATGTATGTAGTCGGTCCACGCGAATTGGAGATGGCCCCCCGAGCGTAGCGGCATTCTACCACTTGCCACCGGTCAGAGCGCAAAAATACGATTTCTTAAGCAATGCTTCTATCGCAACGTTATGATTCTTCACATGAGCAGTAGAATGACGGAGACTGACTGATTTTTGAACGACACTGATTCTTCCCTCACGAAACAGCCTTGATTGCTGCTGCTGCTCTCCAACTCTCTTCTCTCTCTTGCCTCTATCCGAACGGCCTCTAATATTGCTGCTTGATGTCGTTCCCCTCTCTCCACCTCTCACCTGAGCGGCCAATACAACAAGTAAATGACGCATGGCAATAATACTGCCCTTTCGTAATTCATCGTAACATATTATACCAATCTTTAATCTAGTTCTTATTTTCACATGATTTTTTGTTGGAGAAGGCTTCATATACACTTATTTGACTTCCAATTATATAATAAATATAAGTAGTACATTGCTCTTAACAAAAAACTACGGAAACTATTCCTTGTATAGGTGAAATGCGATTTTTGCAATCGATCTTTCCTATACTTACACTTGCTCAAAAGAGACGCCATCTAGTCACTTTGTGGAGTAACTCTTGACAAAGGAAATGCAATCTGTGAAATTGATCTTTGCTGGCAACATTTCTCAAAAAGTTCACAATCGATCTTCTGAAAAATTTGATGCGTATTTTAAAAGCTACTTTAACCACATTCTGTCAGAATTTTGAGTCCCAATAACACATACAATGCAAGTTATGAATTCCCGAAAAAACGACAAAAAAATAACGATTTTTTGCAGTTAATCCAAAAGCAGCTGGACTGATCCAAATTCAAAGGGACTTACTTGATTCGTCTTCCTATTGCGTACTTTTTCTAGCAGAACACTATTTTTTGTCAGATGCGTAGTTTTATAGCAGAAAGCAAAAAACCGTTTTTGCAGTTTTTTACTTTCTTTTGACAGTCTTTCTGATATTGTAGCCGCGTACAAATAGAATATGTTATTTGTCACGTTATGAACTAACAAATACAAAAAAAATATTTCAAATTATCAATCTTCTTGATTCAAGCATGTATTTGCGCTAATTCTGCCAAGCTAAAATCTCATTTTCATTTAACAGAATGACAGACCTATATATAAATTGATGAGATAAATCTGTTTTTGAGATCTAGTTTGTATATGTCTATCACTGCGGGGGGTCGTATCTAATAGTTATAGAAATTTGATTCTAAAATCTGCCACTACGGACAGTGATGCGCGTGCTAACTTCTAGTTTCTGATTTTATAGTCCTTGCAGTATATTTATCAATGTCCGTATCAAAAACTAATCCATCCATTTGACACGTAGATAGAGCACTCTTTCAATGTTCAAATGGAATAAAACGTACAATATTATTATTTAAGATTCCTACAAGAAGAGTATCTTTTGGAAATATATTTGTCCGAGTACATATTTCTCAGTTCGTTTCGTACAACAATTAACTCTTGATACCAACAATCACACTCTAGTACCTAGTGCTCAGGGAAAGAATAAAAATTAGAGCCTAGAATATTAGATGACAGAAATTAGATGTCATAACTTAATATGACTCAGTTTTTTGATACAGACTGATGATTCTCACAAATTTTGATTATTGTAAACTCTTATTTGTTCATTCGTTGGAATTTTCAAAGTGTTAGCTTCATTGATAGCAAAAGGATATTATAGTCAGCTCTTGATTGCTTGTTCTATTGTTGTATTTGGACAGAATGTTCGATTGGCTGGGTTCATCAAGATCCAAATTCAAATTTATTCAACTAAAAGAAGTGTGAGATCAGTATAAACCAAACTATCAATGAACAATATTGAAAATCAGAATAGATACTCGTGTATTGTTGACTTTGTACCACATGTATCCACCAAACTGTAATTGACATGTTTCAAATTCCATTCAATCTTCAATACTTATTCCATCCACAACAGAGAAACATCGTGAATTGGAATATCGTATCCAGAAAATAGTATAATTAAATGATGGATCTTCGAATGACAGATAATCGGTATCAGTAATTAAAATTCACATCACTTGAGCAAGCGTTTTAAGTCTCATTGATTATTCTTTAGTGCCTACGAACAGTTAGGTTTCTTCCAACAATATCATTACAAATCAATAAATTGTCCAGTGTATTAATAACTACATGCCCATATTTCACTATTCTTCAAGATTTGATCCAAGAATTTATCCAATTCTCCGGTACGAAATACAAATTTAATTTAATAATTATGAAATCATGTATGTATGTATATATAATCTGTATCCTCTTTTACCCAGTTGGGTGTCGAGGTTTCTTCTCATATTCTATTCTTTTACGAATTTTCTCCATTTCTGCCTGTCTACTGCTATTTTCTTCGCTTCGCTTTGGGTAATGGGCTTCTTCCTCAATATCTCATTTATGCAATCGTTCCATGTTTTTTGTGGTCTCCCTCTACTCCTCTTCCCGGTCACTCTTGTTTCCCAAATTTTCTTACAGGGTACTTGTTTTTCCATTCTGATGAGGTGTCCATACCATTGTAGTTGTTTTTCTTCTATTTTAGCTGTAATCGGTTTAATTTCTAGGTCTTGTCTTATTTGATCGTTTCGTATTTTATCCTTTTTTGTTATTCCCTTGACTCTTCTAAGATATTTCATTTCTGTGGCCTGTATTTTACTAATTTGTCTTTTGCTTAGCACCCATGTTTCGCAACCGTATAATAGTATAGGTTGAAAGATAGTCTTGTATATTGTCATTTTTGTGTGCCTTGCAATGTTTTTATTATTTATTATTATATTATTCAGCGCGTAGTATGTTTTGATTGCTGCTTGTATGCGGCTATTTACTTCTTCGTCTATATTGTTTTTGTTTTGTATGATGTTTCCAAGATATTTAAAATTATCCACCTGCTCTAAATTCACATCACTTGAGCAAGCGTTTTAAGTCTCATTGATTATTCTTTAGTGCCTACGAACAGTTAGGTTTCTTCCAACAATATCATTACAAATCAATTACTGAGAGTACCACTTCTTCAATCTCTTGAATTTATTGTATGCACGTTTCCTACAATATTTGTGAATGTGAAATAAATTGTCCAGTGTATTAATAACTACATGCCCATATTCCACTATTCTTCAAGATTTGATCCAAGAATTTATCCAATTCTCCGGTACGAAATACAAATTTAATTTAATAATTATGAAATCATACCCATGAATAACCTTATTGTGTTCCGTCTTTGATAATTCACTAAATTCATCAAGTGAAAATTTTATTTATCCGAAATGATTCTCAAAATTTATGTGTACGCTTTCAACAATATCTTAAAATGTCAAAAAGTTGAAATGTCATTTCAACAATTGAATATTAACATCAAGTCGCAATGATCAGAGCAGGACCAGCCACATTGGACCGATATTAAATGCTACAAACCCCCCAGCTTGTGATATCCACGCATGAACGCCTGATAGAATGTAAAAAAAAAATGTCTTAATCGAGTAGGGACCATAAAAGTATTTTTCCGAATCAAGGTAGGGCCTCTAGATAGAATTTGCTACAGAACGCAGGCTGACTTAATCCGGCACTGTCTCAGAAGCCACGTTTACATTAGAGCGAAACAACTAATAAATGTTGAATATATAAATTATTTAAAAAAACTTTTCAGTGAATAAAATGCATCAGATGACATTTGCTCATGACTATTATGTACTAAGCTATCATTTAAATTCATGTAGATTCAGTAGATTTTATGAAATCTATAGAAATATTTTTCAGTTTGACATGTCAAAGTGACGTTTTCGAGATACAGTAAAAAGCATGAATCACAGTAGAGCGATAAAATTTATAAAAGTTGTACTTATAAATTATTCAAAATACCTTTTTAACAATTTAATTGTATCACAGGAAATTTGCTCATGCATATTAAACATTAAACTAATGTTAAAATTGACGTAAAAATAACAGAAATAATAAAATTTATAAAAATGTTTTCGAAATTGAAATGTCAAAATGACGTGTGATTTTGTATACCCCTGTTGAATAGATGAATAAAAGATAGGGGCACGCTGATCAACGCAAATTTCCGCCGTTTTTAATTTTTCCTGCAAACACTATAAGCACCAAAAATATGAGACCTCCGGAAGGCACTAGTCCTAATGGAGATGTATCAAATAAATTTTTTTTTTGAAAAATCCATCAATAAATACAGGCTGTAGAGGTGGACAAAAAAGTGATGAATCTATACATAGAGTGGTACACTAGACGATTAGTATATAGTAATTTTTATTTTTGTTGTCTTGACAATTTTGTTTATTTATATTTATATTTATTTTCACTTGAAAAAGGCAGCACTTTGCTGTTGAAACGTTGTGTTTCTAATAAATTTACAGAACTTATACCCAATAAAACATATTTATTTAATTTGACTGAGTTCCCAGAATATTCTACTTATATCTTCAGTTGGGTTTGACTGTTCGCACCACAATAAATTCAACGTCCACGTGATTCAAAGTATCAGATTCTAATTCAAAATGGTTTGTCAGAAGGCCCTGGGATACTACAATAATCCGATAATTTTCTACATGATTTCTATAATATTGATAATATTTACTCAAAATTCAGCACACAAAATCAGTTGCATTTACTGGAGACTTTTTGAGTTACATTATTTTCACTATGCTTGTAGGAACAGATTTTTCGTTTACTTTCTATATTGCAGTTAGTCACTCCTTTGAGAGATGCTGTGGGAAAAAATCGTGTCAAAGCGTCATGGATACTGCCGGAGAAGTACTAGAATGGTGCACGACAGATCCTTCTATACATTTCATCCGAAATAATAATAATTTATAATTATTTTTTTTTTTCAAAGTGAATAATTCATTTCCATTCATGCCAATAAGCTCGAGAATGATTTTATTGGATAGGTGAATCATTTTTCTATGAACCCATGTATTATAAAGTTATAGTTTTTAGATTGTAAAAATGAAAGAAGTACTAATTCTTAAAGCAGTATATCCCAGCAGATTTTTGTGCTAGAAGGTCGTTCAAAATGTGCATAATCAGGTCAGATATAACTTTTTCTTCAAATTTCTGCTTTTATAATGCATAGTTTTCTAGTTATTCGCGGAGAAATAATTATTTAAGGACAATTCATCATTCCACAAATTTCTCGAGCATTTCATGTGCAAGCAAAGTAGATATGTTGTTGGTCATTCTATCAGTTACCCATACACATTCCATCAATTTAAAAATAATTATACTAGGAAAACTATGTATTATTAAGAATAAAGTTGATGTAGCGATTCGGGAAATCAAAATAGTATTCATTCTTGAAGAAACATATTCAGCTGAGTTTATTACGTTCAGAATTGGGATAGCGACACTACCAATCAATACGGTCTAGCTCAGTATCAATAAAACTATAATCAAAATAATCTCAGGCACACAACTGCGAAAGTACCTGTAAAAGAAAAGATGGTAAGATGGACGGGTAGAATATTGAGTTGTAGGACAATTAGATCTATTGGCGTAGATCAAGATGCCGCCGAACATAAAATAAAACAATATCTCAAACTGCGATACTTACACACCAGCTGTAAAAGCAAAAACACTAAATAAAATCACTTTCTGAAATTTAAATTGTAAGGTACTCTTTTACAGAATAGATGAATCAAAATTTACCCAAAGAAGTGAATATTTAATTACGTTCATCCAAAATAATCATCAAAAATTACAAAAGTAAAAATAAAGAAAATATGAAATTGACAAAAGTTTAATTGATTAAATGTGAGCAAAATGGCTCCAGAAAACTACAAAATAATGAAAACCAGGCCCTGGATTGATCAACCTGGTTCACAACGAGACGTAGCGTTTATAACGTAACCAGAAAAAAAAAATACATAACAAAAAAGGCGACGACAAATGTCCGCCGCATAATTACACAATAGAACAAATATCAACAAAGATCATAAGAAAAAACTGAATCACTTAGCTGGCGACGTCATTGAAGATCTTCACTGACTCGTCGGCCTGGCGTCTGGATCTTGGCCTCGGACCTAATTGGCTGGATTCCGGGTATTCGGGAAAGCCAGGGTGGAAGTGAGGTACTCCCACAGTATGTGCCTTGGTACGAACGACGTTGTATCGTAGATGGTAGCGATTGCAAGCAAAGCGAGCACTCACAATTTGAAATAATCCCCAACACGTGGGCTGTTCCGCCGAATAAAACCAATGGCCAAACTGCCTCGAAATATTCGGCCGGAGCACAGATTTTTCCCAGAAGAATTCCCAAACTTGGGATTGCTCACGCAACAAAAACTTTGGGAAAACCCACGAAATTGTAGTAGTAAAAAAAAGCAATGAATTTAACGTCTGTGCTATACGAGGACTTAGGGCTGACTGTCGTCAATTAAGTCAAATCCGGTCGGTTTGACTCAATTGAAAATGAACCGTTTTTCATTAGGAAAAAAACCTAGCGGACGCCCCAGTACTAAGATTTAAAAAAAACCGTAACGACACTGCCTGCAGCAAGCGCATTGCAACAACGACAATTTAATACAAAAATCCTGAAATAAAATCAATCAATAAAAGTAACCAATAAACATGCTTCCAATATAACCAAAACAAACTGAGCTTAAAGAAGAGAAAAGAAACGGAACTGAAGAATTGAAATATGAATGAAATTATTAAATTGAAAGCTAAAAATATCTTCAATCAAGTAAGTAATGAAGTGAATGAAATTAGACCCCAAATTAACTCAAACTATATTACAGAATTCAACCCAGAAAACAAGTGACTAAAAGCCAAATTGGCACGTAACAAGTTTAGTGCTAGTATGTAGATCAATTCAAAAACTATCATGTGCAGAAATATGTCAGCTACAACTGTCATGAGAAACCTTTTTCCTCTTTATGTACAGTTCTCACGTTTCAATAAAATTGATAGAATTTGCTGTCGGCACTCGTTGAAACATTGTAATAGATATAAATAAAAACACACTCGGTATTGTTTCAAAAAATTATATAGTTTATTTACTTTATGCACATTTCGGTTTTTACACCATCATCAGAAGTAATACAATGAAGACAAATGAATTTGGTTACAATATTTATACAAAAACAGTGTTATCGGGAGAACCTAAAGGAGCTTATTGGGGGAGGATTAACGGTGAATTATATAAGTCGATCTGCTCGTTCATAAGAGATTTATTTTTCCTAATTGCTTTTTTGATTTCTAATGCTTCTAATAAACTAAGTTTGGAGGGCTTATTTTCAAGATGAAGAATTTTGAGGTCTTCTATTTTAATTTCATGATTAAATTGAATAAGATGTTTTGCTACATTGGAATTTTCTGGCTTATTTAATCTCCACGCTCTTAAATGTTCTTCAAATCTGATTTGGAAGCTCCTTATGGTTTTCCCTATGTATATAAAAGAACATGTGTTACAACTTATCTGATAAATGCCACTATTATTGAATTTACAACTATTATTTAACTTATTATTCATTAATTGCTTTCCCAAAGTGAAATTGCTATAAAATGCTGCCGTAATGTTGACATTTTTCAATCTATTGGCTAATTTGAAACTAATATTGCCCATGTATGGAATCCTTCTATAATTCTTTTGTTCATACAAGTTACTAGGAGTAGTATAAATCTTTCGGATGATGTATTGTTTTTGTTTCTTGTAAAGAATATTATGAATTGATTTAGAGTTGTAACCGTTGTTTTCTGCTATTTTATGGATGACTTTTAATTCATTATTGAAGGATTCCACTGACATAGGGACATGAATTAATCTATGTACAAAACTATTGAAAGCTGATAACTTTATGCTCATTGGATGGCTGGACGAGGCAGGAATAACTGTGTCACTATAAGTAGGTTTCCGAAAGATGCTGTATGAGAATTTATTATTATTTCTACTTATGGTTAGATCAAGAAAATTAATTTTCCGATCTACTTCTTTTTCTATGGTGAATTGAATTTTCTAAAATTATGTTTTTGAGTTCGTCTATCGGTATTGAAGAGAAAAGACTACATACATCGAAGGAAACCAATTTCCCATTTGTTACAAGTTCCTTATTATCTATCTTATCTATCAAGTCTAGGATGTTCTTAATTGTGTATTTGGGTGGATAATTATTTAAATATATAGGCAAAGTACTATTCAATTTTTTACATAACATGTAAGCCGGGACTCTCACGTAAGAACATACAGGTCTAATAGGGTGATCTTTTTTATGTAATTTGATTAATCCGTAAAGAATAGGTGCTGTAGGGTTTGAAAAAACATAGTTTGAAGTTTTATTGTCTAAAATATTTGGGCAATTCTTTATGACATTTTTTATATTCGTTTGAAATTTTGTGGTGGGGTCTTTGTTCAATATGGTGACATTATTTCCGGAAATAAATTCTTTGACTTTATCTATGTAATCTGTTTTCTCGACTATAGTTATTGTATTGCCTTTATCGGCTTTACTTAAAATTAAATTATTATCATTTAATTTAGTTTTAATGTTATGGAGACTAGATAATTCGGACTTACAATCTATCTCTTTGTGATCCTGACTGTTTTTTAATGATTTCTGAACAAAAAATTTTTTCTACCTTGTTTGATTCTATATTATTAAAATTAGTTAAAGCTATTTCACAGTCGATGGCTAAGTTTTCTAAAGTCTTTTTATCACATGGTTTTGGTGGGGCGACTTCAAACCTTTATTGAGCAGATCTATTTCTTCATCCGTAAACGGGATCGAGCTGTTATTGTGAATCCTGTTAGCAAAGTTTACTGGTTCAGATTTGGGCGTTGAATTCTCTTCTTGTGATTGCTATTCGTTTTTGAGTTTATCCAACTCCTTTTTTTGTCTGATATATTGTTTACGGCACTCACTATTCACAAATTCACGCACTTCTCTGTCCAAATTATCGAACTCTATTGGATGGAGTTTTTGTAATAATTCACAGTGAACAACTTTGAGGTGTAGATTGAGGTGATAACGCACGATATACCACTTCTTGATTTCTTCCCTTAGCCAAACGATTTGGGCAGTACGGATGGCACTTGTAGCTTGAGTGGATTGAATCTTAGTATAAATTCTTATATAATTGGGGCACACATTATTCACTAAGCACTGTTTATTAAACCAAAGGTGATTGTTGGTTATTTTGAACTTTTTCAGAAGTCTTCTGTATAAGACAGCCAATTTTGCTTCACTTGCAGTTTCAATAAAGTTGATAGAATTTGCTGTCGGCACTCGTTGAAACATTGTAATAGATATAAATAAAAACACACTCGGTATTGTTTCAAAAAATTATATATAGTTTATTTACTTTATGCGCATTTCGGTTTTTACACCATCATCAGAAGTAATACAATGAAGACAAATGAATTTGGTTACAATATTTATACAAAAACAGTGTTATCGGGAGAACCTAAAGGAGCTCCTAGTAACTTGTATGAACAAAAGAATTATAGAAGGATTCCATACATGGGCAATATTAGTTTCAAATTAGCCAATAGATTGAAAAATGTCAACATTACGGCAGCATTTTATAGCAATTTCACTTTGGGAAAGCAATTAATGAATAATAAGTTAAATAATAGTTGTAAATTCAATAATAGTGGCATTTATCAGATAAGTTGTAACACATGTTCTTTTATATACATAGGGAAAACCATAAGGAGCTTCCAAATCAGATTTGAAGAACATTTAAGAGCGTGGAGATTAAATAAGCCAGAAAATTCCAATGTAGCAAAACATCTTATTCAATTTAATCATGAAATTAAAATAGAAAACCTCAAAATTCTTCATCTTGAAAATAAGCCCTCCAAACTTAGTTTATTAGAAGCATTAGAAATCAAAAAAGCAATTAGGAAAAATAAATCTCTTATGAACGAGCAGATCGACTTATATAATTCACCGTTAATCCTCCCCCAATAAGCTCCTTTAGGTTCTCCCGATAACACTGTTTTTGTATAAATATTGTAACGAAATTCATTTGTCTTCATTGTATTACTTCTGATGATGGTGTAAAAACCGAAATGCGCATAAAGTAAATAAACTATATAATTTTTTGAAACAATACCGAGTGTGTTTTTATTTATATCAGTTCTCACGTTATCTGTAACAAATGCTAGTTCACTGTTTTCCAAATCTTCCCAGCATTTAACAACAACTTTTATATTTCTTGTTGTACAATAAAATTGTTATGAACTCAGAAAAATCTTGGAGCTCAGAGTGAGTCTCAGAAAAATATTTCATTCTCCAATAATGAAAAGAGATTCAATTGAACAATAATACCTAGAAATCTTTGAGTATTTATTGTATTCATTGGATGTAAATATGATATGATATGATGTTATTTCAATAGTTCTTCCAGAATGTGACCAAAACATTACTCTGTCTGAACATAGCTGTAGAGAAATATCAAAAATATAAATTATTCTGAAAACTTCGTCAACAATTGGCATGCATCACAAATCATTGACGAATCTGTAAGTTACACTTGACTATTCCCAAAATTCAAGTTGATTCTAATACATTTGTTAAAACTCACGGATATAGTTTTAGACTAAGCTCTCAAAGTGACACCTATTTTGAACGAGACAATAAAAATATCGATTAAAGCAGGGCGGTACATAACTGAACCATCCACAGATCTTAAGGAGGTGGTGATGGATGGCATATCTCTCAAACAGTCGATTCGTATATGAAATAACTCGAAATTATGAATAAATGACTGCTAATCACAATACAGTATTCAAAGTGATTTTTTTATCTTTATTGTTTGCTCAATCGAACATAATCACTAACTAATATTTTTACGACAAACATGAATAAATTTTGTAGGTACATCATATATCATTTAGCCTTGATTGTCACTGTAGTGCGCGTATTTCAATCACTTTTTCCTTGGATTAGAACTAGAATAAAAGTAATGTATCTGCATTTTATAGTTCAAAGAAAAATGTGGTATAAAGGTTTTTTGAAGAACATATTGTAACGTGCTAGAGTGTGGAAGCTCGTGATGATGATCTTGTATGGGTGGAGCCTTTCGTCCTCGTTATGTCGCGCCGGGCCGCATCACATCAACCCTCCCGATGGAAGCCTCTAGCAATATTCCAGAATGTGATAGAACTTCCGAGAAATGGATATTTCTATATATAAGGCCAAGCGAAAGACGTGTGTTTCAGTAATGTGTAATGGTGATCTAGAAAATTGAATATCAAACAGTGAAGTGAACAGTGTATATAAATAGTTGAATATAAATATCTGCGATTTTGTTGAAATGAGTATTGAGTGATAAATAAATAATATAGTGTTGTTAGTGATATTCAGAAGAATAAAACTTTTATGTCATTTCAAATTATTAAATAGTGATTTTATTTAATTATAAACAATTTCTTCAAGCAATAAACATCACAGTGGTGTCGAGTGTGGGGTTGTTATGAACAATTCAATATTTTGTTTATTGCTGCTTTGTGAAATTGGAAAATGTCGTCCAAGAAGTTGTTGAAAGATTTGAAGGTCGCAGAGTTGAAATATTAATTGGAAGAGCGAGATTTGGAAACTAGTGGCCGCAAACAAGTTTCAATAGAACGACTGCGAGAGACTATGACTGAAGGCGATGATTGTAGAATGTTAAAAGAAGAATTGGATGGAAAAATTAAGATTTCTGAAGAAAAATATAAATTTTGTGTTTCATCTCCAGAGAAAGCATCAAAAGCTGAAATAATTCAATTATCCACACCAAATTCTGACTCCACTATAAAAATGCGTGTTAAACCTCCAATCTTTGATGGTCAAACATCTTGGATTAATTATCATAGAAAATTCGAAGCCGCTGCTAAGGCTAATTGCTGGAATGATACTGGAAAAGTTTCGGCGCTTATGGTTGCTCTCCGAGGAGATGCAGTAAATATTTTACAGGCTATTCCACCGGAGGAAGACAACAATTATGAGAAATTGGTCAAGCGACTGGAGCTGCGATACGACCATGCACACCTAGAGGAAATGTATCGCACGCAGTTCAAGAACCGATACCAACGTCCCAGCGAGACTACAGAAGTTCGAAGCTGATGTGACACGCCTAGTTCGACTTGCATGTTCAACTGGCCCGGATGATTTCTTGGAAAGCTGGGCTGTGAGAATATTCGAGGACGGCATCAGAGACCATGAAACGTAGCAAGTCCTACGTTTGGCGCGACCGAAGAAGCTGACGGAAGCATTGGCTCATGCACTGGAATACAAAGCGTCAAAGCAGGCATGCAAAAGTAGTGCCCGAGTGCGGGAGGCTAACTGTGACTCCGATGTCGCGCGGTTGGTCCAAGAAGTGAAAGATCTCAAGAATTCAAGATAACTTTGGTGCTGGGACTGTGGAGAACAACGTCATCCAAAAATTCGATGCAAAAAACCCTTGGAGACGTGGCCCAAAATAACTTCAAGCGGGAAAACTAAATCTGGTTATGTGTCGGGGCAAATATCGATACAACCCAAACCTGCCCAAGAAAATATTGCAATCATCGCTCAGCTACGTCATCAGTTTGACAGCTCATTTGTGGATGGATATATAGACGACAAGTCATGTAGTATTTTGTTAAACACATGCGCAACGAAGACCATAGTAAGGACCCGACTTACTACGTCCGAACAAATCGTGCATGAGGACAAAATTGCGATCTCGGACAGCTACAGGTGACTTAGTTACCACACATGAAAAGTTGATGTCGTCATCATGATTGGAGGAACAAAAATTGAACATCGGATCTTGGTTGCTAACATAGAAGAAGACTGTATGCTTGGGATGGATATAATGGGAAGATACGGATTCGATCTCGATATGAGAAACGGCATGATTAAATTCAATAATGAAGAGGTCGTCCTACATTATCAAGAAGATTCTTCAGCTTGCTTGATGCTGGCAGATGAATTTACGATTCCGGGGCGATGCGAAGAAATTGTACCAGCTACAGTAGGTGGTGAGACTCGGGAAGGAAGCGTAGCAATGCTGGATCCAAATGACAATGTTCAGCAGGGGATTTTGGTTGCTATGGCCCTCATAAGTTCAGAAAAAATAGTACCGGACGCCTCGCAAGAGTGTCCATAATGAAAACCACCGAACAAGGCGTAGAGATGAAACCAGACTGCGACAAATTTTCGAGAGAACTATCTAGTTCAGTACCACCCTAAGGACAATCATCAAACAATCGGCAAGGCGCACAAGCAAAAGATCTGATACGCCGATTCCAAGAGATGTTTGAAACCAGTGAGGGGTAAAAGAGAAGAACAAATAATGTTCATTACAAAATTGACACCGGCGATGCGCAACCAATTCGACAAGCACCACGACGACTCCTGATTGTGAAGAGAGAAGACGCTGAAGCCATCATCCGAGACATGGAGCAGGACGGTATTATTGAACCTTCAAATAGTCCATGGGCCTCTTCGGTAGTACTTGTGAAGAAGAAAGATGGGTCTACACGATTTTGTGTCGACTATCGCCAGTTGAACAACGTTATCAAGAAGGACAGTTATCGTTCACCCAGGATTGATGACACCTTAAAAACCCTGACAGGGTAGAAGATCTTCTCGATCCTAAATCTCAAAAGTGGGTATTGGCAAGTAGCGATAGACAAGAAAGACCAAGAGAAAACTGCATTTACTATCGGCAGTTGATTGTGGCAATTTACGGTCATGCCATTCGGCCTATGTAATGCTCCTGCTACTTTCGACCGACTCATGGAGACCGTACTCAAAGGACAATCATGAAGAACTTGCTTGGTATACCTGGACGATGTAATTGTGATAATAAAACCATTTGAAGAATCTTGAACAGGTATTCCAACATATAAAGAAAGCTGGTTTGAAACTTAGTCTAGAGTTGAGACAAAGAAGATTAAGACAATTCAAGAATGGCCAGTACCTACAGATAAACATCAGCTGCGTAGTTTCCTCAGGCTTTGTACTTATTACAGAAGATTTGTCTGTGGATTTGCCAGTATCGCAAAACCAAACAGAAAAAAATCGTAGATATAGCTGGAATGAAGACTGCCAAGTCGCCTTCAAGCAACTGAAGCAACTCCTAGGTCAAGCACCGATCATGAGTTACCCGAAGACGGAAGGACGTTTTATTTTGGACACGGATGCTAGCGACGTCGGGATTGCGGGAGTTTTGTCCCAATTTCAGGATGGTCAAGAAAGAGTCATCGGATACTTCAGTAAGGTTTTATCGGAGCCAGAAAGTAACTACTACGTCACAAGACGGGAATTACTAGTATTAGTCAAGTCCATCGAGCATTTCAACAAATATTTGTATGGTAAAAGGTTCCTGTCAAGAACTGACAACGCTGCTCTAAGATGGTTACTTAAGTTCAAGAATCCTGGAGGTCAGGTCGCTCGATGGATCGAAAGACTTCAGGAATACGACTTCGACATAGAACATCGAGCCGGTACAGCACATAAGAATGCTGATGGATCAAAAGACTTCAGGAATACGACTTCGACATAGAACATTGAGTTGGTACAGCACATAAGCATGCTGATGACGACCATGTTCCAAAGATTGTCAGCATTGTTCTAAGGTTGAAGCAAAAGCATTCCAGACAACTCAGAGTGGCGAATTATTCAAAAATGGAAGAAGAAAGGAACAAGACCAACATGGCAAGAGGTGGCATCATGCTTCCCGACGGTTAAATCATACTGGGCGCAATGGGATTCCATAATCCTGGATGAAGTCGTCTTGATGCGTGTCCTGAAAGATCCGGATGAAACCAAGAGTAGAGAATAGCTGATCGTTCCTAGAGGTCGGGTTTTGGAGGTCTTGAGACATCTCCATGATGGAGTGAGTGAAGGACACCTTGGGGTAACGAAGACTCTGCAGAGAATTTGTGAACGGTTCTATTGGCTAAACTGCAAAGAAGATCTTAGAAAATGGTGCAAGAAATGCACTACGTGCGCTCCAAGCAACGGACCGCAGAAACGACCAAGAGCTCCGATGCGACAGTATAATGTCCGTAGTCCATTCGAGAGGATAGCCATGGACGTAGCAGGGCCATTTCCCGAATCAGACGTTGGAAATGAATACATTGTTGTCGTCATGGACTATTTTAGTGAATGGGTGGAAAACTATGCTCTTCCTAATCAAGAGGCCGCTACCATTGCAGACGTCATAGTGAAGAACTGGATCTGTTGTTTTAGAGAACACTTGGAGCTCCATTCTGACCAGGGAAGAAACTTTGAGTCCACACTTTTCCAGGGGATATGCGAAGTACTGAACATTGTAAAGACCAGAATTACCGCATCACATCCGCAGTCTGATGGAACGGATGAATAAGACCATAAACAGACACCTGGCCAAAGTTGTCTCTAGTCACCAGAGATACCAGAGCGAATATCTCCATCTGTTTCTTCTGGCCTACCGCTCATCCGTACACGAAACAACCTGACAGGCTCCAGCAAGAATTATTTTTGGACGGGAACTTCGGCTAACATGCGACCTGAAGTTCGGCTGCAAACCTGGAGACGATCTGGCTGGCGAAGATTATGTCATCAATTCAAGGCGTCAGATGGACGATATCCACTCCCGAGTCCGTATAAACATCCAGAATGCCAGCGACCGGATGGAAGAGACCTATGACGTCAAGGCACAAGATGGGGGTTTATAACCAGGAGACACTGTGTGGCTTTATAATCCAGGGCGGCGACGTGGCCTGTCTTCAAAATTACAGACATCTTGGGAGGGACCCTACAAAGTCATCAGGAGGATAAAAGACATAATCTATGAAATCAGACGCAAACCCAAGAGCAAATCAAGAGTGGTGCACTTCAATCGGCTAGCACTATTTGCGGGAGACAACAATGAAGACCCCAATGACGCGCGCGCTCGCAAGATCAATATGCAGGAAGATTCGTTCGAGGAGTTTATGAAGACTTTTTCAAGTAGACTTCGGGCTCGATTTGGAATAACTACCGAAGTGCAGCAGGATCTATTCAGAGTTCCGATCGACTACTCCTTGGCCCATTGCATGTCAGAAGATATGAAGATGTCCCAAAGGATAGCAACAGTTTGTTACGTGCTAATTTAGCTTTTGGTCACTTTTTTTGCTGGGCTAAATTCTGTAATATAGTTTGGGTTAATTTGGGGTTTAATTTCATTTACTCCATTCCTTACTTGGTCAAAGATATTTTCAGTTTTCAATTTAATAATGTCATTCATATTTCAAATCTTGAGTTTCGTTTCTTCTCTCAGTTTTTTTCTGGATATATTAAAAGCGCGTTTTTGTTCACTCTTATTCATCAATTTTAGTTCAAAATTTTTGTTTCAAATTGTCGCTGTTGCGATGCGCGCGCTGCAGGCAGCGATGTTACGTTTTTTTTTCAATCTTATTACTGGGGCAATGAAAAACGGTCTATTTTTAATTAAGCCAAACCGACCGGATTTGACTTTATTGGAGGAACTCAGCCTTGAGTACTTGTAAAGGATGGACGTTTGATTTATTTATTTACTTTTTTTACCAACACAATTATGGTGTTTATTCCAAATTTTTTTTTTGAGTTTGCGGGCCCAAGTTGGGGATTCGTTTGGAATAGGCTGTGCTTCCGCCTAATATTTGGGGCAGTTTGGCCATTTGTTTAATTCAGCGGAGCAGCCCATGTGTTGGGGATTATTTTAAATTGTGAGTGGTCGTTTTGCTTAAAATCGCTACCATCTACAATACAACGTCGTTCGTACCAAGGCACGTACTGTAGGAGTACCTCACTTCCACCCTGGCTTTTCCGACCACCCGGAATCCAGCCAATTAGATCCGAGGCCAAGATCCAGACGCCAGGCAGATAAGTCGATAAGGATCTCCAGCGACGTCGCCAGCTTAGTGGTCCATTTTTATTCATTTTGTTATTCAGACTTTTTTTTGTTGGTGCTAATCGAGTCATGAGACACCTCGTGGCTTCAGCACGATTTTTGTTAATTTTTTATGTAGAATTTTGCTGCGGTAGGCATTCGTTGTCGCCTTTTTCTTTTTTATGCTTTTTTTCTGGTTACGTTATAAGCACTACGTTCCGTTGTGAACCAGGTTGATCGATCTCGAGCCTGATTTTCATTATTTTATACTTTTTCTGGAGTAGGTTTATAGACGTATTTGTTCAGTTGAGACTTGTTGAAGTTTGCATAGGGACGCGAATCGCCGCCATTTTGTTTTTATCAACTTATTTTACCTTTTTTGTTATTTCGATATTTTCTTTATTTCTACTTCTTGTGATTTCTGATATTAATTTTGAATTAAGTTTATTGAATATTCATCACTTTAGTAAATTCGATTATTCATTTATTTTGTGAAGAAAAAGATACCTACCACTTTCATTTTCAGAGAGTTATTTCATTTAGTGTTTTCTTACAGCTTGTGAATAAGTATCGCTGTTTGAGATATTGTTTTATTTTATGTTCTACGGCATCTTGATCGACGCTGACAGATCTAGTTATCCTAACTCCCAATATTCTACCTGCCCATCCTACTATCTTTTCTTATACAGGTACTTTCGCAGTTGTGTGCCTGAGGACGGAAAAATTAGCAATTGCGTGGCGCCCTTATTTTCTGCTTTATTTAGAGTCAGCTTACGTAGCGTCCAGTAGATTTGTTTCGGTAAAGTTTATATTTTTCTCTTAAAGCTAACCTCATAACTACCCAGTCCGGCCCTGGGATTATTATAATAGTTTTTTGATACTGAGCTAGGTATTTTTGAAGGGTAGGGTCGCTACCCCAATTTTGAACGTAATAAGTTTTCATGAAGAAGTGTGGCAGGTCAAAACAACAGAAGCCTAAAATGGGGAAGGTCATCTGCCTGAGGGACAATACGACAACAAAAGAGCGCTATATTCACCACCTAGTAACGAAAGACAAATTTCATCACAAACCAACCTACCATTCCATGTGGGAACGGTGCAAGACATCCGAGGCCATCTAATGCAGAACGACATCTTGAAACTTGCAATACCAAGGTTAGGTTGCGGTCTGGATGGAGATCGTTCGAAATATGATTGAAGTTATTTTCCAAAACAGCGGAATTCAAATATCGGTCTGCTGTTTCCACCCAGTACGCCTGATCAGACCAAAAACTGTCGACTGCTACTTCTACCAGACTACTAGTTGCACCAAGGGCAGCGAGTGTCGATTCCGGCATAGACATAAAGATGTGTTCAGGGACAAAACACTCTTAAGAAGGGGGCAATGTAATGTACGAGAGTGTGGAAGCTCGTAAAGATGACCTTGTATAAGTGGAGCCTTTCGTCCTCGTTACGTCGCGCCACGCCGCATCACATCACCCCACTCGATGAAAGCCTCTAGCAATATTCCAGAATGTGGTAGAACTTTCGAGAAATGAATATTTCCATATATAAGGGCAAGCAAAAGACGTGTGTTTCAGTAGTGTGTAATGGTGAACTAGAACATTGAATGTCAAACAGTAAAGTGTACAGTGTATATAAATAGTTAAATATAAATATTTGTGACTTTGTTCAAGTTAGTATTAAGTGATAAATAAATAATATAGTGTTGTTAATGATATTCAGAAGAATGAAACTTTTATTTCATTTCAAATTATTAAATAGAAATCCCTTGTACGAAAGAAGAAAGTAAAATGTATGGATACAAAATTATAGGAGAATCAATCAACTATATTTTTCATGAATTATGTTCTTACTACGACCAGACGTTCAGGAGATATGTCATACACTACGCTAAAAGGTCTTGATTTTCTGATATCGTACTGTAACCGAGTATCACCAAACACATCCTTAAGATAAATTCTTCAGGATGGAACAGTCTGTCTTCAAGCTCCCTTTGAGCAATATTTTCGAATCTTCAAGCACATCCTGGTGATAAACTCTCCAGAGTCAAAAAATCTGTCTAAAAACTCTCTTAGAGCAGTTATTGACGACTGTATACTGCAAATGTGAATAAACTGACTGTTTATATGAAGCGGCACTGTCAATTTCATCTGAATTTGAAATTAAAACACTATATTAATCTTTGTATGAACATTGACTTAAGTTTTTAATTGCACTATATTAAGGTGAAAACATGAATTCGATAAGTATAACAATGTTTACACATATCATTATTTTGCAACAGTACCATTTTCGCAATCATTGCCCGAGCGTTTTCAAGAATTTTTTATGTTTAAGATTGCGGGTCTTGTGGTACAATAAAACAGTCAATACTGGAGTTGCCCCAAGGTTCAAGTTCAAGAATGGCGCTGAATGTAGTCGCAATCACAAAAGATCGAACACATTTTTATATTAAAGATTCCAGAGGGAATATTCTTCTCTACGTCAGTCCCAGGTATGTTACAAAACCATTTCCACCATTAATCAATTAAATCCATCTGAAAGTTACTCATTACAAAAACTATCATTGAAACGATTGCAACTGGCAAAGTTTTTCTAAATATGCTGATTATTATTATACTGTATATCTTATGATTTTACGAAATAAGGTGTCGTGACATTGAGAATCACCCTGAAATATACCAGTGTTTCATTTACTAGGGTTCTGGATGAATCAAATCTCATTGAAACATTAGATATTCTGTAATAACATAATTAGGAAGGAACTAAAACATAATAATTGAATATATGTAGCAAGGAAAAAACATGTTTGATAAGATTGTCAGTGATTTAATAATCAAAAGAAGTATAGACGCTTTAGTTAACGATACAGTGAAATAGCTGCCTCGAATTAATAGTAGTCAAACACAAAGTTGTTGCCTACGCATTCTGGTATTTGAGTGAAAAGTACGGTCAGTTGAGTCTTAGCATTGATTAATACTCGCAAACATCACTAAAATATTATTTTCGTATTCCCGGGAGTAGGAGACGAGTTTAAGCCCTTGTTCCAGGGATTTAAGCTCAAGTTCAGTCTTGCAGGGATCCAAAATGATCAAAACTCCCAAAGGACTGAAATAGAATAAACAAGTTTTTTCATGACAACTGAATGATCAAAGTACCCAAATGTCAAATTGATTTTCACTTCTCTGACCTATAATAGAAGAAGCATTGTAGTCGTGATTTTTTGATAGCTAGAAATTTTGATAGATCTCAACGTTTTGGACCCTGCTGAACCCAAAAAGCATAATTTTGAAGAATTTTAGTCTGCCGGTATACCTATCTTTCTGGAAGTGCCTACGATAACTTGAGAACGTGTACGAACTGTCGACTGAAATTTTATATTCAAGTTTTTCATCAAAAAGATAGGCTCAAGATCGTAAAAGAGCTTTTCTCAACCAGTGATACCAAAACTTTAATGATTAAACTTCTTAATTTGCGTAGCATTAGTCATAAAATATTAAAAAACTGAAATTGATCCTTGAATAATTTGGTTCAACATTTATTTAAAACGTTTTGTCAAGATGCTTGGATATTCTTATATACTAAAAGTGATAAAACAAAATTCTGTCGTTAACAAACAATATAACTTCATTCCATATAACACAAATACAACTATATCATAGAACTGCAAGATGTTAGCTTCACGCACGCCAGACCCACTGTCCCACCGTACCAGCTTCCTGTAACAGATAACAATAATATGAGTTACATTCCCAATGAGTGAATCACGAGGTCAATCTTGAGCCCGCAAGCGGAACTTCACACTCGAGCCCGCAAAGCGGAAATCTATACTCGAGCCCACAAAGTGGAACTCTACATTCGAACCTGCAAAGCAGAACTCTACACTCGAGCCCGCAAAGCTGAATTCTACTCTCGAGTCTACAAAGTGAAACTCTACACTCGAGCTCGCAAAGCAGAACTCTACATTCGAGCCCGCAGAGTGAAACTCTACACAAGAGCCCGCAAGCGGAACTCTACACTTGGGCCCGCAAAGCGGAATTCTACACTCGAGCTCACAAAGTGGAACTCTACACTCGAGCCTGCAAAGCAGAACTCTACAGCTAAACCATAGAATAACTTTTTTTCAACACCGCAACGTGAGAGTACACATAACTAAACAACACATCATAACACAATACAGATCCAATAACCTCAATTCTCTGATCACTTTATCACTAGCTCGCACAATGTGATGCTGTCACTGTTGAACACTAAAGAAAACTGAAGTTATTAATAGTTAACTATCATCTTGAATGAAAAACAATTATGTGATTGGAATTATAGCTGCAATAAATAGTATAATTATTACATGATTCAAAAATGGCGCAAACAGTTTTTCAAAATCATCAGCGGTCTATTTGTTATTATTGAAATTTCAATTATCATAAAATTCGTTATATTGGTCTGAAGCAAAGAAATAATGAGAACCAAAAAGTGGAACTAAAATTATTATCACTAATTTTTGGACATCACATGCAAACATTCATCAATAGTTTTTTTAAAATGAGTGATTTGGCTCTATCGCGCCTGGTATCAAATTAAAGCCCTCGCAAAGATAAGTTGAGTGGAAGTGACAAAAAGAAGATTTGAACGATTGTCAATTTTTTCTTCTACAAATTATCTACATGATGTCTAGTTTGGTATCAATTAAGGAAGTTCCCTAAGAAAAAAATTTGTAAAGGTAATCTTCAAAATTTATTCATCTATTTTTGATAGCATTTTTATCACGGTGAGAAAATTTCAACCGCGGTACTGAAATTCAAAATACCAGCATTTGAAATTTCCATGTAAACGTATGATGTTTTATGAATTTTATACTGATTTATGTATTTTCTATCCATAATAATGGTAATTACGTTACGATTTCTTTGAAACTTAAAGAATTGAAACATGATTATATATATATATATATATATATATATATATATATATATATATATATATATATATATATAATTTAGGGCTGCAGGCCAAGTAAGCCCATGACTTCTGTTAAAATTTTTCGCCATTCTTTACGGTCCTATGCTAATCGCTCAAAGTTTGTAATCCCAAGTGTCTCTAAGTCCTTTTTCACCGCCTCATACCACCTCTCCTTTGGTCTTCTTCTTCTTTTTTTGTCACAGCACCTGCGTCTAACATCTTTCTTACTCTGTCCTCTGGTAGTCTCAGCACATGCCCTAGCCACCGTAACCTTTGTGCTTTAGTCACTTCCACTATTCCAGGCTCACTATAGAGTTCTATAAGCTCGGTATTAGTTTGTTTTAACCACACATCACCCTCTTTTTTACCATCATTAATCTTCCTCAGAATTTGTCTCTCCCACACTTCTAGTTTATTTTGCATAGTCTTGTTTAGCACCCACATTTCACTACCGTACAAGTACCACTGGTTTTATACAACCGCTTTTTTGCATTTTTTGACACACTTTTTGATTTTAATAGTTTCCCCATAGCTCCCGCACTTCTGTTTCCTTTTGCTATCCGTTTTATAATATCCCGCTCTTCGCTGTTGTTGTTTGTTACCGTAACACCTAAGTAAACAAAGTTTTTAACTCTCTCGAATGCGTAGGATTTACCTTCACCAACCTGTATTTTAAGAGACTCTTCCTGTGTTTCTTGATGATCCGACTCTATCTCCATGTATTTGGTTTTATCCTAGTTTATTTTTAATCCCATTTCTTCCGTCGTTTGGACTTAGCGTTTGAATACCTCCTTTAGTTCTGTTTTTGTTCTGGTTATTAACGTAATGTCGTCTGCAAACGCTAAGCATTGGTGTTTTAGTTGACAAATGGTTACTTTTGTGTAGATTCTACTTTTCCTTATAACCCACTCTAGCACCAAGTTGAAAAGGACGGGTGATACTGGGTCTCCTTGCCTCAGTCCTCTGTTTATATCGAAGCTCTCTGATGTTTTTTCATCTACCAGGACTCTGCATTTTGTCTCTTCATGATTCATCTTTATTAATCTTATCAATTTTTCAGGCATTCCTAGTTCTGCGAGTGCTTCATACAGTTTATGTTTATTTATTGTGTCATATTCTTGTTTGAGATCTATAAACAACATTTGCAGGCTTAGATTGTGTTCATAACTATTCGCTATAGTTTGTTTCAGTGCAAATATTTGATCCGTAGTTGATCTGTTCGGTCTGAAACCAGCTTGATATTCTCCTAGGGTATGGTCCGCTTGTTTCTGTATGCTATTTTTTGAACATCCTGCTAAAATTTTGTACGCCACGTCTAATAGTGCTATACCTCTGTAATTCTTGCATTTCAGTCTGTCCCCCTTTTTATGAATTTGGCATATAAGCGCTTCCTTCCATCTCACAGGCATACGTTCAGTCCGCCATATATCCTCTATTATTTCCATAATATACTAGATCACTTCGTCTCCTGCATTTTTGTATATCTCTGATGTTAGTCCGTTTATTCCCGGGCTTTCATTATTTTTCAACTGATTCAGTATTTCTAGAATTTCATTTTTGTCTGGTGGGTTTTGCTCTATACTATTCCCTTCTTGTTGAGTTGTTTCGGTTTCATTTGTAGTTTCCAGAGTCAGATTTCCCTCATTTAGCACTTCCTTGAAATATTCTTCTCATACATGTAGTTTGTCACTAGTTCTCCCTCTTTATTTTTACAGTACACTAGTGGCGGTTGATACTCTGTTCTTTGTTTCTTGGCCTCCTTATAAAAGTTTCTCAACTGCTTGTTTTTGAAATCTTCTTCTAATATTATCATTTTTTCTTCCATCATTTGCCTTTTCTTTTGTCTACACAATTGTTCGTTCGTCTTCTATGCATGCTGTATTTCAATTCATTTTCATTCGAGTTATTTTGTAGTAGGTTTCTTTTAGCCATATGCCTCTTCCTAATTGCACTTTTGCATTCTTCGTCGAACCATTCCTCATTTTTGCCCCTAACATTTACTTTAAGTATTGCTCCTTCCAATTTATTCTATTTTATATCTACCTTTTCCTCCGAAACTTGCTCTGCTAGCTCTAGCTCCTTCGACAGTAGACTTTGAAATTGCTTTCTGCTTTTCTCATTAGTTAGTGGCGAGATGTCATATCGTTTCAAACGGTTGTGTTTATCCTGTGTTACTTTTCGCAACTCCTGTTTCATAACAATTTTTACAAGAAAATGATCTGTGTCTAATACTTCACCTTTTTTGCTTGTGATATTTTTAATTTGTTTCGCATGCTTACTCTCTATGGATACATGGTCTATTTGATTACATGTACGCTCATCAGGTGATATCTATGTTGTTTTATATATATATATATATATATATATATATATATATATATATATATATATATATATATATATATATATATATATATATATATATATATATATATATATATCTTTTCTTTTAAAATGTGTGCTTATGACTTTCATATTGTTGGTTACTGCAGAATCAATCAACTTTTGTCTGTTATCATTTGTTTCATCATGTTAGCTATGTGCACCTATTGTAGTTTTGTACATTTCTTCTTTGCCTCCTAGTTTTGCATTGAGATCTCCAATAACTATTTTTAAGTCATATTTTGGTATCGAATTTATTATTCTCTCAAACTCTTCATAAAATTTATCTTTTCTTTCCTCGTTTTTCTCGTTTGTTGGTGCATGTACATTTATAATACTGATTTTTCGGTACACTCCTCTTAGTCGTATTGTACATATTCGTTCGGACACTGGTTCGAATCTTATAACTTTCTGCTTCAATTCTTTTTTTATTATGTCGTTTGATTTTTGCTTTGTTTCTTGGAGTGCCAGTATGTCAATCTTATATTGTGTTAAGCACATTGGTAGATTTTTGAGTGTTCCCGATTCATTTGTTTCTCTTACATTTCATGTTCCTAATATTAGCGTTTCATTTTAATGTATCTTAAACTATTCTAAATTCTTTTATCCTTGATCATGGCTTGGTCATTTTCTATTACATCCGTTTCATTGTTGTCATGCCTCAGTTTTTTGCTTCTTCAATTGCCCTGCTTTCGGTGATCAATATCCGGCATTGCCCTTCGATGTATATTTTCCCATAGCCTACTTTAGCTGTTTTTCCTTCCTTTCTCTCTTTTCCAGCTCTTTCCCCAAGAGTTTTTTAAATTGCTATTTCCTCTTTAGTCAGGTCATTGTCTATGTATATCTTGCTGCCTTTAAGTTTGTTTTTATTCTTCATAATCAGTTCTTTTTCCTTCCAACTGCTCAATTTTACTACTATCATGAAATTGTTTGATGCTCCTACATTCCCTCCTTGAGCCGACTCTATCTTTACTTGCTTATACAAAGTAACAAGTGAGTATTGTGAAACCGACAAAATTCACCTATCAGGATTTTGATGAAAATATCCGTTTTGAGCATCCCTTAATCCATTTTGACTATTTTTGGCTGGATGTCGCACGTATGTTCGTGCGTAGGTTCGTACGTGCGTGCGTGCGTAACTCGCAAATCTCAAAACTGATTTAACGTATAATGTTGAAGTTTTGTATTTAGGACTGGTATAGGGTCTAGTTGTGCACCTCGCATTATGGTTCCAATCGTCTGTACCGGAAGTGCACTTTAATTGGAACTTTGTTCGAATTTTCCTAATAAATCCAGAATGATCAACCTTAGGATGTTGCAATTCAATATTTGAACTTGATGTATCAGAATGGTTATCTGCTATTTTTGTTAGAATCGGTCAGGCCAGAAATGCACTTTACTTGGAACTTTTTTTCAATTTTTTGCATAAATATAGAATGATCCGCCATAGCATATTGAAATTCCGTATAAAGAACTTCTATAACATCTTATTGTACATCTTGCATTATGATTGAGATCGGCTTAACCGGAAGTGCACTTTACCTGAAACTTTTTTTTAATTTTCCGCATAAATTCAGAATGATCAGCCATGGGATACTGGAATTTAGCATTTGGAATTGCTGTAGCGTATGAATGGTCATCTTCTATTTTTGTAACAATCGGCCAAGCCGGAAGTGCACTTTATATGACAGACTTTTTGATTTTTTCGCATAAATTCTGAACAATTAGTCGTATAATATTTAAATTCTGTATTAGGCACTTTCATAATATCCAGTTGTACACCTTGCATTATGATTGCTATCGACTAAGCCGAAAGAGCACTTTATTCGAAACATTTTTCGAATTTTCCGCATAAATCAAAAACGATTGAACGTAGATTGTTAGAATTCAGTATTTAGGACGATTATACCGTCTAGATGCTGATATTCCATTCTTATTGAGATCCACATCATTTGACAGTCTTCTGGAATTTTTCGCATAAATTCGAAACGATCAAGTGTAGAATATTGAAATTTGGTATTTTAGTCTGTTGTAGCATCGGAATGATTGCCTACTATTTTCATAACAATAAACTGAACCGGAAGTGCACTTCTGAAGAAATTTATTTCTTAATTTTGCGCGTGAATCCAGATCTGCTGGCAGTCGTAGAATTTTGGAAATCAGTATTTAGGAATGTTGTAGTATAAGAATAATGGCCAACTGTTTCCATAGCAACCGACTTGGCTGAAAGCGCATTTTACTTGACAGATTTTTAGAATCTCTTGAAAATAAGTCCAAAACGATTAACTGTGGAACGATGAAATTTTGTTTTTGATTATATATATATCCAATGATATGTATGATAGAACACAAAATCACATCGTAGTATATATATATATATATATATATATATATATATATATATATATATATATATATATATATATATATATATATCATATCCAATGATATAAGACACGTGATGTTCACGTCAGATTTTTTATATATCGGTAAGATAACTGCTATCTCCCAGTCTTTTGGTATAATATCTTCCTTTCATATTTGATTGAATATTTTTAATAGCAGCATATCACCTTCATCACCCATGTATACTAGCATTTCTGTATAGTTATTGAATGGCCTCTTTTACCTCTTCAATACTCATTTCTGAATTGGTAACAGTGATCTGTCAATATAAACTGTGTATTTAAAACTAAGTTCTGAAGATATAAAAATCGTGGTAAACATCAAATTTATAAACAACCTAAGTGTACCGTGAGTTAGTTAATAGTGTCAATTAATAGTGTATATATAAATCTATCGATTTAAATCAGTGTTAATATCAGAGTTCAATTTTTTTGAATATTCAAGGTCACCCATCTATCTGAGACATCGACTTAAGCTAGCAATCGCGCAAGCACCTACGTGCATTTATTCAACAATAAGCAGTGTTGCCAACTATATTGAAGCTGAATCAATCCAAATATATAGAATAAATGGTCTCTATAGAAGATATTAAGAAACTACTCACACCTAAGATAAAATTCTTGACAAAATCACTAATCTAGAAGGAGAATTGAAAAAGTTTCAAACATCTTTTACAGAGATTAGAAAAACCGGTGAATAAGATTCAGAAAAAATTAAAATACTAGAAAACAAGTTATCTGAAAACGAAATAGTAATAGAAACTCTCTAAAGGAGAATCAGAGAGAAAAACTTGTTCTTTCACGGAATTCAAGAAGGCGAAAGGGAAAATGTGGAAAGCACTATCATTAATATCTTGAAAAATAAATTAAAAATCAATAATATATCACCAAACGATATCGAATCAGTTAGAAGAGTGGGCAAAAAAAGAGAAAATCATACTTCAAGACCAATATTTATAGAGTTTGCGTCAAAGAAAATCAAAACCGGAATTTTAAAAACACTCGCCTACTAAAAAAATACCCATATTCACATTGAGGAGGATTTTTCAAAAAAAAATCTCTCAGAAAGAAAGCTACTCAAGCCACACTTGATAACTGCAAAAAAACAAGGATTTAAAGCCTCTCTCAAGCAAGATAAATTAATAATAGATGGACAAAGATACTCACTCTCTGAGCTAGAAACCAATACCGACGATATTACTTCAGACAGGGAAGAAAATAATGAGCAAGATGACATCGTCGAAAACCAAATTATTGAAAGAAGATTATCTTCATCGCTTCAAGAACCACTTTCGAAACAAAATTACGATCCCGAGATTGAAAACATAGAGATCACAAAAAATTCAAGATATAACCTTGAAGACTTGCATATCCCAGAATATATTCCTGCAAATGAATTGAATTACACAGTAACACAAAATACTATCCTACCAAAACAAAATACTAGAACCTCCAATATAAATAGCACAGATTACAAAAGAAAGAAAAGGCCATTACAGGACCATTAGATAAACACATTGCAACAAGATCAAGAACTCAATGAATTTCTAAGCACTCGGAATCAAAAAACTAAGCACACAAACTAGAGTACTCACGCATATATTATACTGGAACGTTCAAGGATATAAGAATATTTTAAACTTAAGCCACAAAGAAGAATTGATCATCTTAGACTATAACATTATATGTTTAAACGAAACGTGGCTACAGAAAGAAATTAGCTCACCACCAAACTTTTTACAGGAGTATACTATGTTCCAACAACCAGCAAATAGACAAGCAAGTTTCGGAAGAGGAATTGGGGATCTAGTTATATTCATCAAAACTAATAATTTTAAGATTACTATTATTGAGAAAGATCTACATTGGATGTTCTTAGAGATTTGTGCCCCACTACATAAACAAAGCCTAATCCTTGGTAACGTTTATTTCTCACCAAGTTACGAAAGAAACATTTTATTGAAAATATTTTCCACTACAATCCAAACAATCAGAGAAACTTATCCATCTCATTCCTGCATAATTGGAGGAGATTTCAATTCAAGAGTTGGCAACTTAAATCAAAGTGAAGAACTCCTTTTCTCTAACACACACATGTCATATTTCAGAACTGCTCTTGACACTACTTCAAACAAAAGAGGGAAAGACCTTATCGATGTGATGGAAAATGAAAATATGTTTATGTTAAACGGCAGAACGGAAAATGATACACCCGCTAATTACACATATATAGGAATACGAGGGAAAAGTACAATAGACCTTGTTTGGGTGGATTTGAATGCTTTTCACCTTATTTCGAACTTTACAGTCGACCAAAGAATCCTTGATTCCGATCACATGATGTGCAGAGTTTCAATAACAAATATTTGGACTCCAAATGCCCAAGAAGTAGAAATGCAGGACAGCTATAGAATCAAAAAACTCTACTGGAATAACCAGGAAATACAAAACTATGAGAGCCTTATTGAAAACCACACTCCCAAGAGTGGAAATTTTACAAACGCAATAAAAGGATATCAACAACTTATACAGATAATTCGCACAGTAACGGAAGAACTTGGAATGTACAAAGTGGTACACATATCAAATACACAAAATCTAAGACAAAACAAACCTTGGTACACTTATGAATTGAAAATATACAAAAGCGAAATGAGAAAATCCTTACGACTGTGTAAAACACATAATTTTGAAACAGATTATGTAAATAATTTCCTGATGTCAAAAAGAGCTTACAAAAGCTTATTGACCAAAGAAAAAAATGCATACAAAGTGAACATTAAAACATCGTTAGAAAGCGTGAAAGAACAAGTCGAATTTTGGAAAATAATCAAAACTTTAACACCAAAAAACAATAATCAAAACTATATAAATTCAACAGAATGGACAAGGTACTTTGAAGAATGGTTCAGTACAAAGATCACTAACAACACGGACTTCTTCGATACACGGGACCCATATCTAGATACTGAAATATCAATATCAGAAATTAGGATAGCGATAAAAACACTGAAATCCAATAAATCGCCAGGAATAGACGAAATAATGAATAAACAGATCAAATACCTATCAGAAAGTGGAATAATACACCTTAAAAATGTTTTAAATCTACTGCTAACAGAAGGGAAAATACCGAAACCACTCACAGAAATCAAACTTACGATGATCTACAAGAAAGGAAACCGCTCTGATCCAGCTAACTATAGAGCAATAGCTCTAGTTAATACTATAACAAAATTATTGACACTAATTATAAACAGCAGACTACAAATATGGACCGAGAGCAATGATATACTCCCTGAGGCTCAGTCAGGCTTCCGCAAAAAAAGATCATGCGTCGACAACCTATTCGTATTTACTTCAATCATACAATCTCGTCTATTGACCACTAAAGAAGGACTTTATGCTATATTTATAGATTTCCAGAAAGCTTTCGACTCTGTCCAACATGATTTACTCTGGGAGAAGATCTTCCATCTAGGAATAAGCGGCAAAATAATCAGATTACTCCGAAACTTATACAACCAAGCAACAATCCAAATACAAATTAACAACGAACGATCAGATCATATTGATGTCACAAAAGGTGTGCTGCAGGGTGAAACTACAAGCCCAATACTGTTTGCCCTATTTATATCCGATTTGGAAACTGCAATCAGGAACCAAAATCTTGAGGGTATATTCATAAACTGTAAGACAGACATAATGACACTTCAATATGCTGACGATATTGTGATTTTCTCACATTCCCCTAGTGAAAACTTAGAGCACTTGAGAATTATTGCAATAACTTAAAATTAACAATCAACCCGGAAAAAACACAAGCTATATATTTCCACATAGGACGACCTCGAACACAAAAACTGAAACTAATATGTCAAAGCAAAGTGATAAATCACACACGAACATATAGATACTTGGGACTAAACTTCACAATCTCAGGATTATTCAACCAAAATGCAGAGATATTCTTAAGAAGAACAAGGCAAATAACCGGCAATATAAAACAGATACTCATGAAAGCAAACATACAAAATTGGCACACAATAATAAAACTTTACAATTCGGTAGTCACTCCAGCACTATTATATGCTGCCGAGATATGGGCCCTAAATCAGAGCGAACAAATTGTTAAGGGGCAAACTAATTTCTTCAAAAGTATACTAAATTGGCCAGCATCCACACCAAATTACGCAATACGACAAGAAGCAAATCTAAACAAACTGGAAGTATTAGTCGTCAAAAGTACTCTGAGCTGGTGGTATAAGATTCTCGTAATGTCAGACAACAGATATGTAAAAATATGTTATGACCAATTACAACGTCTAAACAACGACAATTTAATACCAGAATCGAAACAACAAGAATACAATTGGATTAGAAATGTACAAATCGTTCTACAAAAAACTAATTTTTTGTGGATTATGGAAAACCCAAATTTCCTAGTTATCAAAACGGAAACTCCAAATATTATCAATGCCTACAGCCAGCTTCTATACAACATTGATGTACAAAGAATTATTAACTCCTCTTTCAACCCACACTTCCGCACATATCTCTATGACAATATTTTCACACTACCTAATATCCCGTTTAAAATCCTGAAGTCGATTAGTCAATTACGCCTGATGAACACCAAGATCCCTACTCTACTTCATAATGGTACTGTTTTTAGATTCAGTCCAGGTGAAATATGTTCAATTTGTAATAGATACGAAAATGACGACCTCGATCATCTGTTGTTCTACTGCCCGTTCTATGATGCGCCAAGAAAGGAATTCATAGCAAAATATCTAGACAACGCCACTCCAAATGAACACAACAAAAATCTTTTAGCAGACTTAAAATACCACAAGATTTTTGATGTGTACAATTATATTAACACCTCACTCAAATTAAGAGCCTTTGCTTTGAACATGTAACCCATTCATAACCCAGACCAATTCGTGAAAAGAGTTATATTTTGATGTCAAAAAATCTCACTTTGACTATATAAGTGAAAATATACTAATGTAATTTTATAATATACTTGGGAATATATATATTACACTATCATTATTTATACATACTTGTTACCAATTCTTTGTATAAGATTTTCTTGAACAAATATATGTATTATTATTATTATTATTAATACTCATTTCTCCTGTAGATGTTCCAGTCAATTCACCTCTTGTTTGCAGTTTTATGTTTCTCTCTTTGACTGTTGTATCTAATAATTCTGCGAAGTACTCTTTCCATCGTTACATTACTTGGTCTTCTTCTGTTATCAGGGATCCCGTCTTGTTTTTTCACTGGGAAATCGTCTGTTGTATTTCCCTTTCTCAAAGTTTTCATTGCTTTGTGAAATAGTTCTTGATTTGCTTTGCTATTTTCTTCCATTTGATTACCGGATGTGGTTCAATTCTTCTCCTCCTCTATTTTTATTAGATTTTCAACTTTTTCGCGCTGCTCTTTGTAAATGTTGCAGTTTTCTTGTGTTCTGTTGTTAAGGTATTTCATCCAGGCTCTCTTCTCGCATTTTATTTCTTCTTTGATTTCTTGGCTCTACCATGGTATTTGTTTCTTATTACGTTTTACTTTAAAAGTGGCGTAAACTTCTCTTACCACGTTTGTTAGAATTATTTTGAGCGTTAACCAATATTGTTAAATATCAGTTTCACTTTCGATTGTGAGTGCTTTCATTCGTTTTGTTACCTCTCTTGCGTACCTTGTTGCTGTTTTCTGCGATTTTAGTTTGTAGGTCCTTATTGTTTCATACGATGTTTCTCTCTTACATACATTTTCTCTCACATTTCCTTGCTTGTTGTATTCTTTCTTTATTTTTGCTTCTATCAAAAAATGATCACTATATTCCTGGCCCTCTTCTAGCTCTGACATCTTCTACCAATTTTCTGTTGCCCCTTTCCGCTAGTATGTAGTCGATCAACGATCCGCCCTCTGGCCCGTGTCTCGTGTTTGTGTGAATTAATTTGTGTTGAAAAACTGTATTTGCTACTATTAAATCATTTAATGAACAATAGTCAATTAGGGCAATTATTATTCCTTCTGTCTCCACCATATTTTTGTTGTATCCTCATCGTGCCGTCTCCCAAGGTAAGCCACCTCTGCTGCTGCTCTTTTATCAATGGGTACTATACATTAGTACATTCCCATCTCCCATTGTTATCTTTTCTGTTCCTTTTTTCATGGTTTCGATTATTGCTGAAATATCAATATTTGCTTCACTGAATTCGTCTTGTAGTTCTAAGTTCTTTCCATTGATACTTTTTATAGTCGATATTGCTAGTTTCCAAGTTTGATTATTATTATCTTTGTATGTTCCCTCAGTCGATTCATCATGATCACGCCTTGTCTTTTTATAAATTTTCATTTCTTCTGTACTACTGTTCATTAACCTCACCAGTTTTTTGAACCACTGTTTCTGGTTCCTTCGGCTCTATCCAATTTTTCCTCCTCATGGTTCCACATCCATTTGGCGTCATCTATTATTAACTGTTGGTATTTAATTTTTACTCCCTTATTTTCCTTTTTTGCCTTCCTGCTATTTCTTCCAACTGACTTTGTATTTTCCTCTCTCTTTCAGTTAAATCTGAATTTATGTATACTCTGCTCTAATTACCATTTCTTAGTCTTGATTTGTTTTTCAATATTCTAATTTTTGCCTCAAAATTCTCTTATCTCCGCTACATGGATACTATCTCTGATTTTCATTGATTTTCGCATTCTTGCGCTGACTTGCATCTGCTAAAGTATAAAACTCTCAATTTTTTTTTGAAATTTCTTCTGAATCCGTAACTGTTATACTCAGACTGCTTATAATTAGATCATTCTTCCTTCTTCTCTTGTCAATTTTCTCAGATTTTTCCTCCAGCTGCTCAATTTCCACTACTTTTGTTCCAACTTGTTGAAGCTCTTTCTCTATTTCCTTGCATTTTACTTTGTAGGTATTTATTGATTCTCTTAGATGTTTATTCTCTTTGTTAATTTCTTTGGTTTCCTGCAACATCTGTTTCATCATCTCTTTCATGTCTTCCATTTCTCCTCTATTCCTTTCAAGCGGCGATGTTGCACCTATCTTATTTCTTCTTGATTCTTCTGGAAAATTTCCGTCTGATTTTTTGTGCTTATTATACTCTTTGCTATCCGTTTTACTCGTACGTATTACTTGTTGCGTGTATACGGGCACAAAGTGACAAGCACGAATCAGCTCCTCGGATACGTGTCACCTAACCTCGTATTTTAAGCCTTATCTTATTTATCTCTTTTTTGCTTACCTTAGTTTTCTACAGTAATACTGTATACGTTCTTAGTCACAGTCGCTCTTTCAAAGCACTGTATTATCACTCTTGACTTTAAATGCTCGTGTTTGCCTCATATAAATTAATAGTTAAGCAATATAATTATAGTTTAGGGATAACTGACTTATATATTGTTCCTTCTTTTTATAAGGCTAAATATAAAGGTTCTTTTTCATATCTGGCGCCCACTTTAGACAATGATATTCCAAGTTCATTGAAATCTCTGTCAGTTGTTGCTTTCAAAATCACAGTTAGAAATATGTTTTAGATATTAGTATTTATGTTGAATTTGAAATCCATGTCTCACTCCTGTTATTGATGTTTTGGCATATTCATTGTTCAAAATTTTTTATGTTTGAACTCTGTACGGGTTAGGTGGAAGAACAGCTTTGGCTGAGCCTCGCCTTTGACATAAACGTCAATAAAGTGCTATTATTATTATATGGGGTTAAAAACACGTATACACTACTCAAATCTTATCAATGATAATTAAGTTGACGAATCCATTCTAAGCCAGACGGTTGATGAATAAAAGTGAATTAATTTTTGAAAGAGTCTTGTACAGCGCCGGGATTCGAACCCGAGACCTCATGCACTCCAAGCACTTCAGTGATGTAACTTTACAGTATAAATAAAAAAAATGGGATAAAATTGAGTAATACACCCCTATGTCGCAAAATGAGTTCATGAGATTATTGAGTCTCGTGTTTGACACCAATTACTGTGTTTATAATGATTTACTTAGCCTGATTCATGTGAAAAGTTTCAATAAAGAAAAGCAAGAATCTTGTGAACACTGCAAATATTTGACACTATCTCATTTGCGTCACTGTTCTATCGCTGATACAGATTTCTTGTTCTTATGATAATTTATAGGTTTCTTTCCATTATTCTACAGTCCCCTTTGATTTGAACACCTTTTACAATGAATAAGTTTTAAATTGAATAGCAGAACTTGAATTATCAGATAACTAAAATATTTGAATACAAGAGAATCAATATTGCTTCACGTTTTATTTTCTCTGAATATTGAAATTTATCTTTGGTCAGAGATTTTATAAACATATCGGCAACATTTTCATTTGTTGGCACATATGACAATTATATGAGCCCTTTTGTAACGATATCTTTGATGAAATGAGCTTCACTATCAATGTGTTTTGTTACTTTACTATCTTTAAAACTCTGTATTGCAAGTGAAGAACTTTGATTATCTACTATTAATACTGTATTTCTATTTTTGATAAAAATTTCATTACAAATTCCTAAAAAATAAAGTAATTCGGATGTTGCCACCGCACTAGTTAGATATTCCGATTCAAAACTTGATTGCGCAGCATTTCCTTGGTTTTTAAAATCCACAATACTTAATTTTTATTATAAAAATCTGACTTAAACATCACGTGACTTAGTTGTACATCATTGGATATATATATATATATATATATATATATATATATATATATATATATATATATATATATATATATATATATATATATATATATATATATCTATTTAATACGATGTGATTTTGTGTTTGATTGTATATATCATTGGATATATAATCAAACCCAAAATCTCATCGTTCCACAGTTCATCGTTTTGGATTCACCCAAGAGATTCTAAGAATCTGTCAAGTAAAATGTAAAATGCGCTTTTAGCCAAGTCGGTTGCTATGGAAACAGTAGGCCATTATTCTTATACTACAACATTCCTAAATACTGATTTCCAAAATTCTATGACTATCAACAGATCTGATTTTATGCACAAAATTAAAAAATAAATTCCCACTGAAGTGCATTTCCGGCTCAGTCTATTGTTATAAAAATAGTAGGCTACCATTCAGAAACTACAGCAGACTTAAAGACCAGATTTCAATATTCTACACCTGATCGTTTCGAATTTATGCGAAAAATTCCAAAAGATTGTTAAGTAGAGTGAACTTCAGGCTAGGTGGATCTCAATGAAAATAGGATATGAACATCTAGACGGTATAGTCATCCTAAGTACTGAATTCTAACAATCTACGTTAATTTGTTTTGGATTTATGCGGAAAATTCAGAAAATGTTTCGAATAAAGTGCTCTTCCGGCTTAGCCGATAGCAATCATAATGCAAGGTGTACAACTGGATATTATAAAAGTGCCTAATGCAAAATTTGAGTATTCAACGACTGATTGTTCAGAATTTATGCAGAGAATTCAAAAAGTCTTCCATATAAAGTGCACTTCCGGCTCAGCCGATTGTTGCAAAAGTAGAAGATGACCATTTAGATGCTACAGCAATTTCAAATGCTCAATTCAAGTAACCTATGACTGATCATTCTGAATTTATGCGGAAAATTAGAAAAAAAGTATCAAGTGAAGTGCACTTCCGGTTCAGCCGATCGCAATCATAATGCAAGATGTACAATGAGATGTTATAAAAGTTCTTTATACGAAATCTCAATATGCTATGGCGGATCATCCTATATTTATGCGAAAAATTCATAAAAAGTTTCAAGTAAAGTGCACTTCCGTTACAGACGCTTGTAACCATAATGCGAGGTGCACAACTAGACCCTATACCAGCCTTAAATACAAAATTTCAACATTATACGTTCAACCAGTTTTGAGATTTGCGAGTTACGCACGCACGTACGAACGCACGCACGCACGAACATACGTACCGACATCAAGCCAAAAATAGTCAAAATGGATTAAGAGATGCTCAAAACGGATATATCCATCAAAATCTCGATATGTTAATTTTGTCGGTTTCACAATACTTTCTTGTTCTTTGTACAAATAAGTAATAAAAAGCACTTGCTTCTGTATCAGACTGTGTATTTTCTAGGAAATCATTGATTTCTAATTCTGCGTCTAAAAGTCTCCTTTTCTCAAATTCTGATGTTACAGCTGTAGGAACTGTTATATCATTGTCATGCTTGTCAGGCATGGTAAGAAGTGAATAACATGCTTTGTCTGATTCGTCGAGCCTTGCTCCTATTGCTTCCAGTTCTCGTAGCATACTTTCCACTTTCATTAAGTGATCTTGCAGGTCATCTGTCGTACATTTTAATTTTAATAACTTTTTCATGACATATAACTTAGAAAAAGTGCTCTCCCTCTCGAAAACATCTCTTAAAGACTGCAAAATATCATTTGCTTTTTTTGCATCTTTTACGTATTCCTAATGCTCATCAGACATGCATTGAACAATGGTACACCTTTCTTCATCTTCTTCATCGTGCTTAATTTTCTTCTCACTTGTCATAGCTTGATATTCTATATCAGATGTTTCGAGTAAGTGTTTCACGCCTTCTTTTTCTAGTAAAATTCCCACTCAAAATTTCCAATCTGAGTAATTTGTGCTTGTTAATTGAGGAAACGGTAATACTGACGAAAAACTAATTTTTTGCACGATTGGGCGTTCTTATGTGTTTACCGGCCCTGGATTTGAGGTGGTATGTTGATTTTACCGGAAAACTGTGGTTTCTATGGTTATGCTGACTTACCGCCCATGGGCAAAGACGGTAAGTAAAAAATTGTGAATTTTCACAAAAAAATATTCATTTACTTATTTTCAATTGTAATTGAATATTCAGAATAAAATGTCAAACTTGACAGCTGACAGTGAATAAACAATCATCAGTAGTAATTTAATTTGGAAAAGAAAATTTGGACCCATATTTTGAATCTTCCAATCGTGCAAAAAAATTTGTAAGCATCACGGTCAATAAGTACAGTACCGATTGCGTATAATATTTGTAAACCTCGCCAAGGCTCGGCCTCCAAACTATTATTCTCAATCGATAAACTGTACTTACTGACCTTAATACTTGAATAACTGTTATTCGAAATTTCTGTTAATCTCAAAACTTTTCTATTCAATTCTGTTTTTCATGTACTGGTCCAGAATATTTCAACTCTTATTACTTTCTCACTATTTTAGAGATCTTTACTATTATTGACATGCTCTGCGCCATGATCTATTGATTTATTTACGTGAAAAGTTTTAATAAAGAAAAACAACATTCTTGTGAACACTGCAAATATTTGATACTATCTTATTTGCGTCACTATTCTATCTGTAATACAGGTTTCTTGTTCTTATAATAATTTACAGGTATTTCTCCATTATTTAACAGTTCATAACAACAAATACTACAAGCAATTAGTAGGAAGCCCATTGGGAGCGATAATAAGTCTTAGCAGTATATCTCCAATTGGAAGAATGCGTACCTAAACTTTGTTTTTCTGTGCCATTCTCCAAAAAGTTTGTAGACAACAAACTAGACGTTATTTTGCCCATTTTCAAAGCTTTCAATATTCACCTCCAATTCACCATTGAGATAAAGCAGAACGAAAGACTTCCTTTTCTTGACACGTTATTCATCAGGGATGATAATGGGAATAGCACTCTTCATTGGTATCAAAAACCAATGTCATCAAAACGGTATATGCAATACATGTCGGAGCAGCCTAAAAAAATGAAAATAAATGCATGGCTTGAAAAATCGTGTCTTAAGATCCTTAAGACAACTTTGTGTATCATAAAAAAAATTCAATAAAGCTACGTGATATTCTTGCAACAAATTCTTATTCCCGTAAAATGCTGAATAATTAACTGCGTCATCGTCAAGGGACCCTGTGGTTCTGAAAGCTACATGAACCAACAAAATCTGTCGGAGCCTCCAAAGATAAAATATACGTTAATGCCGTATATCCCAAATTTAACACCTAAGATTTTACGTATTGTATATGACGATAATGTTAAAATAGCAACTAAAGATTATGTAACTAACAGATTTTCACTAGATCAAAAGACAAAACCACGTTCTTAAAAGAATCAAATGTTATTTACAATATTCCATGTAAAAGCTGTGACTTGAATTATATGGGACGGATATTACGTAGCCTTAAAAGTCTTCTGATTTCCCACAAGAGTGATAATAGATTGAAACCTGGGTCTACAGCTTTAGCTTAGCACAGAAAAACAAACTAAGCACATCATTGATTACGATAATGTTGCCGTTCCTGACACAGGAAAAAAATATGATGAAATAATCTTCTTGGAATTGTGTTTCATACAACAAGATCCTAAAACCATGGATAAAAAACAGACATTGATGGCTCGAGCGGTATTTACACTTACTTACTTAAATTTGCAAACCACAAGAAGAATAGCTCCATCTTCCATCTATTTTTTCCTGCAATTTTATAGAGATTATTCAATTTGATGTTTGAAGTAATTTTTATTTTCTTTATTGCATACTGACGAATTCAAATCTGTCAATTTGTGTAAAAATAGAAATAAAAAAATATATATGTTCCTGGTCGTTTTCTGCTTGAACGAATCCAAATATATCCGCCATTTTGTTCAAAAAAATTTTGTTACTTTTTCGTATTGAAACTGTTTATTTATCTTTACAATTATGTGTCACAATAGTTTCTCTTGTTTTCCAAATTTGAAGACATTTCAATTGTTACAATAGTACTATTGTTACATCTGATATGTGGTTGACCCACTGCAACACTCTGATAAAGAAATGTGAGCGAGACTCATATGTATGCATGTAGGTAATTTTCTAATGACTTGTATTGTAAGCTCTGATTCCGAAGCTTAGCTCGTAGTTTATACGTTAGTGATGCATATATATGTCATCTACTAGTAAGACATTACTTAACATTTATTTTTTTCCAGAATCTCTTATAACTGTGTTATTTTCAACTCATATCATAGCAACAGATGGGGTCAACCGGAAATTCCTTCTTCAATGCCAATTAAACGTGGAGAGAGATATCATCTAGTTATTGTGTATCAGTCAGAGGGATACCGTATTTTTATACATGGAGAAGAGTTCTACTTCTTTAAACATCGATCACCGAATACAGCAACTTCTTTTATAGTGGATGGACAATTATTGGTCGGTTCCTGCAATAATGACGAAGTGAGAATATACCTTTTTGATTTTGAGAGCCTATAGAATAAATAAACTCAATATATCTTTGCTTACATAGCAAATCAGGTCCTGGATCAACATATCCTATGTCTTCATTTGAATTGATCAAGTGATATTAGTATAAAATCAAAGTTTATTCGAAAATGTAGGGATGTCATTAGTGATCCAATGATTGAAGAATTACTTCCATTAACGGTAATTTTGTTGGACATAAAATTAGTACATGTTGTACCATATCTAGCAGAAACTGTCTGCAAAGCCGATATGAATAGTAGACACTATATCGATGTTGAAAATATTCTAAAGAAACCAGAAGTCCTAATTCTACAATATCTCGATTAGCTAAATATTTCAACACAATAGCACTCCTCATGGAATATTTTCTAAACTAAGCATGCGTTGACTTTATTATATTATTTCGGACAATCTCGTCTCAATTAGCAGCAATGATACAACCAAAGACATTTTTAGTATCATATTGGATGAATAGGTGATTGATGCGGCAACATTAATGGATGATGAATCAGAGAAGCATTATTGCCTTCAATTGAAACGGTGGCTGAAGTGCCATGGACGAAAAATAAGTGATAACAAAGAAGAATTAGTGAAGAGGTTAGTATTATTTTCTGTATTCGTCATTCTTGTGTTATGTATATCCACAAAATTATCTCATTACTAGTTTTGTCATCAATTATTACAAATTCAAATATATGGCAACTCTGTGAGAGTATCTATAGCAAATGTCAAGCGATTGTGTATTTGCAAAGTGTAAAGTGAACAATCTTCGTATAAAAGAAAAATATTTAATTTTCAATTCTTTTAGTGATATCTAATAAGGTTTAGCCTATGTGGGTCCAGTGCCACCATGAAAATGAGGAGAACAAATATATGTGTCCTTTGTTACTTGATCCAGAGTTTGAAATATCAACGTCGCCGTCGATACGATTTCATCCACGAATCACATTTTGCAGACTCAGAACGATTTTTATGTGCACTTCACAAGAAATTTGTGCTTTGTTTTGCCAATATATGCAGTAAATAGTACATACTATTCTTTCGTAACAATTTTGAACGACTGTCACTTTGACATAATCCAAAACAATATCGTTTGGTAGATCCTTTTTCTGCCTTTCCGTTTCCCCATAATCAACTCAGCTCAGCTACAGCCTGCTATAATATCAATTATCTCTTTATATTAATAAACTACTTGTATTTAACACTGGAAATACACATTACCATTATTGTTTCATGTTAATTGTACGAAACTGTCCAAACAATATAATGGCGTCAACGCATGCTGGGTTTCAAAAGTATTTCATGAAGAATGCTATACAGGACCCCTATTCTGTAACTTGATCAAGACTTGAGAAGCGTTCAACCCTTGATAAAGAACGCAATTGCCATCTAGTGGTGACTAGCAAAGTGAGTTCATGACGTAACAGTAACTGATTCGTCGAAATCATTCTAAACGGCATACGGAATCATTCTAAACGATTTATTGGAGTTTCATTCGTTCCAACATAATTTTTGGTTATGGAATTAGCATATTCCACATTCCAATACTTACTGTAGAATATACTATTCAATTTCATAATAATGTACTCTATCGAATGTATAGGGTATTTTGGTCGCAAGCTCCCGGTCTATTAGAGATTAACTAGACTAACATATTTGCGATGATTGTGGACTTTTTTTAGTTGTAGCTTAGACTTTTGTAGTGATTATAGTTGGGAATTAGGAATTTATTTCTTTTGAAATGTAAGTTTACCAACATTTTTACGGTATAATTATGTTTTATTGTATAAATATTAGTTTCAATTTGAAGATGGCTTTCCTGTATGACTAACTTTTAGCTCTCGAGGCGTTAGAAGGAGTGGAAAAATTAGAAAGAAAAACACTGCTAGAGCAACGAGAAAGATGTTGTGCGACATGCAGGATCCATTTCATTTTGCTGACACCTAGTTTGTGAATAACTTTTGCTTGAATAAAGATTCCGCCATGTATTTGATTAATGCTGTTAGTCCTTATTCAGGAGAATAGTTTTTGAAATTAATTGCTAACTTACACATTCTTGTCGGCAAACTTGATAAAGCAAAATCTGCTTTCCAAAAGTTAGAACTCTTTCGTCTTCTGTGACGTTACTATATATCAACATTTCTTGTATCAAGACGTGATAAAATTACAGAATAGGGATTCCGAACAATATCAACAGCCCGTGAGCTAATCTTCTTCTGTCATCAAGAATTAATTCGATCTTATTGATGATGTCTTTATACTTCGAATGCCATTAAATTAATCTTTTTTTCACTATATGTCATAGCACTTTTCCCTTCTGTACCCCAACCCCCAAGATTTTGTCCTTCATTTCATCATATAGGATAAAAGTGAGTTTCATATAGAACAAGGGAAATAAAATTCATGGATCTTATTTTATCGGATCGAACAATTGGACTGGCGGAGGAATACACAGAGGCTATTTTATAAATGAGAATATCGGTGGATAGAAAGAATGTGCTGCGTTTACCCAAACTTGTGATAGACGTTGCCAGATTAACTTTAAAGCAATTGAAAAAAACCACGGAATTGAGAATTTAACACAAAAAAATGTGTAATTTGATTGAAATGATAGACATAAAACGAATTTCAAAATAAAGTAGCTTTCAAGCCTGTTCCAGTAGCTTATGATTCCAATGAGAATACCATAATTCCATCCGAAGCATCAAAGGATGGATTCAGTTCTGTACTCACACGGTATGAAAACTGCGATCGCATGAGAATACTTAGGTACGTGAGAATCCAGTAGACGATGATTCAGTAACTAGGGTTTGTCTCATCCACAGTTTACCTTATTTTCTATACTCAATTTGGAGTTATTTCTTATAATTTATCTACTCGGGTGCAAGGGACTTATTGATTCGTAGAATTGCCTTTATATGTATCATTACTTTTTCATGGTCAGAGCGAAGAACATTATAAGAAAACTCAGGACTGTTGATATTGAATTCTAGTTTTTTCAACAGAAATTTTTCTCTAAACTTCCAATAGCTGCATGCTGCTAGAATTTGTGATCTTCTTTTGCCATAACTTCATGGAAGATATTTGATATCCTTCTTAATATATCAGATTCAAATATCCTCGGTAGTTCAGGAAACAAAGACAAAAAAAGATCAAACTTCGGAAGAAAATAGGAGGAAGCTGAATTTTTGCATGAAGCTTCCCTTTGTGATTCTAAACAACATACTTCAAGTCCCCACTGATACATGCGCCGCTTGAAATGTTACGAGCGGTCAAAGGTCAAGATATACGGTCTTTCGCGAAAATCTCGCCATTGGTATCTTGAATCAAAAAAATAATAGTGATCAAATTTGTAGCTTAGAGAATGGCATACCAAAAAATTTCCATCCCTTTTTCTCGTAAGGCTTGCAGTTTTTTATAAAATCTGATTAAAATAGCTCTGACGTTTATTTTACTTGCAATACGTGCACTCCTACACACACCACCTTTCACAAATGAAACAGGCGTCCGTAATTTTTTGAATAGTTTATCTGATTTATACAATGATAATTCAATAAGAAAAAGGAAATATCACTTAATACACGAGACTTGTTTTTCAGCCAATATTTTTTTGGGTAGCAAACGTCAAAGTGACAGTTATTTGCTTATTTTATAAACAGAATATATACAAGCTTATACTCTGACAAAAGGGAAGCAGATGACTCTCAAGATTGTATAACAAGAGAGAAAGTTTCGGAGTGATTATTTCTTAGTCTAGCCTATTACAGATTGAAGTCGACACTATTATATAATATAAATACTCTACTTTGCAATATTCCAAGTCCCATTCAACGATGCAACCTCAGATCACAAATTTTCAACACACAGAAACCGTCGAGAGTGCATTTTGTACGTTACCTTTCTTGAACAGAATTTTCTGAAAAACCGTCAGTCATACGAAAAAATCTAACGTGAACACCACGTGACTAACTTGTACATAATTTGATATGTACATAAATTCATTCAATGAAGTTTTCTGTCACTCTAGATTATAATTAATATAATTTTAATGATATTTTTACATGTAAAATGTCAAACAAAATTGAAACATTGACAACAGATTATCATTGCCTACCTTATTATTTCAATTAAACTGATGGTTCTATACGGCAAATTCTGAATGTCTGTTATACATACAAACTGAACTTCCGACTCAGCCGATTGATACAAAAATGGTAGATAACTATTTTGATGCTACAAGTTCAAATACTAAATTTCAATATTCTATGGCTGATCAATTCTAGATTTATGCTAAAAATTAGATAAAAGTTTCAAATAAAGTACACTTCTGGCTTGGCCGATTCATACAAAAATAGCAGATACCCATTCTGATACAACATCAAGTTCAAATATTGAATTTCAACATCCTACGGTTGATCGTTCTAGATTTATTAGAAAAAATCGGAAAAAGTTTCAAGTAAAGTGCACTTCCGGGACAGACGATTGAAACCATACTGCGAGGTGCACAACTAGACTATCAGTCTTAAATACAAAATTTCATCATTATGCATTCAACCAGTTTCGAGATTTGCGAGTTACGAACAAACGCACGCACATACGTACCGACATCAAGCAAAAAATAGTCAAAATGGACTCAGGGATGCTCAAAACGGATATTTCCATCAAAATCTTGATAGGTGAGTTTTGTCGGTTCCAAAAGACTTACTTGTACTTGACAATTAAGTAAAGAAGTGGTGATTCATGTTTTGAAGACGATTTTCTAAGCTACAACTTTGATAATCGTTATTTCTTCGATCAAAGTTATCGTTAGCGAGATTTTCGCGAATGATCGTTTATCTTGACCTTTGACTCCTCGTAACATTGTCAGCGGTGCTTGTAACGGTGGAGACTTTTGGTATGCTGTTTAGAATCTCAAAGGGAAGCTTCATGCAAAAATTCAGCTTTCCCCTAATTTTTTCACAATACAACGCCTTTATTCCCTGTTTTATGGAGCATCTCCGTATTATTATTTTTTAACATATCACTTTTTATCATAAGGCAACGCAGCATTGCGGATTTGCCCTTCAGCACGCAATGAATCGTTTTCGTCTAGAAATGGGTCCAATGATAAAATTTTACTCTTCCTATCGATTGTACCGTTTGTTTTGATATCATTTATCTCTTGGGCAAGAGCATTTTGTTGGATAATTTTTATAACAATTCAGTTTGCTTCATTAATCTCCTGAATAGTAAGTAGACCCCCTTGTTTCAATTTCCTATTCTGACAATTATTAATAAATCTTTTGCAATATGCAATGACTCCGATCAATTTATTATATTCCGAAAATTTAGTAAATATGATTACTTATAACTACCAGTAAATTCATTTCTTTTTGTTCCGGAATCTTCATCTTACGTACTATGTTTGAGTTAGGCCAGTTTTCGCGGTTTTTACTGAGCCAATCAGGTCCAAATTCCCAAATATTTGAAACTGGTAAGGAACTTGGTGAAGTTCCGCGTGATATTGAGACGTTTGCAATATCAACACTATTTATTTAAACAAAATTCTGTTTTATGTCGTTGACAGCTCATCGAATATGTCAACCCTGAGTGCACACAAACACAGTTGTAAAATTAGCAAGCTACAAGGGTGGTCGGGAAAGTCATAAATTAAGTATAAGCGTGTAACCTCCATCCCTAGTCAAGTGGCTGACCATAAACCAAAGGCATTGACCGGGACACAAAACATCTGTGATTTCATTTCAGTGGGAAATAAGATGTCAATAAATATTATATATTTCGAGTCTCTAATCGATTAAAAATTGATCAACAGTAATTATGAACAATAATTGAAACCGCTAGAAAGTATACCCTTTCGAAACCAATAAATAATGAGACATCTAACAAAACGGTCCTGGTATTGGGTAGATGCATACCAGTTCACATTACAAGTGTAATACAAATGAATAATAAAATTGATTGAGTTGTTTAATCATAAAATAAATTTATGAAATACTTGAAGTTTCAAATAGGGTTTTAAAAGATAATTATTAAAGTCAAATTAAGTCGAGAGAGGGGGTGAATCTCAACTTTGTATTCACTATCGCAGACTGACAAACGAATCCTCCCATAGCTCCTTCCTTCTCCAAGTAGATCAAGTAGGGGTAGAATTTGTACTACAATTCAACCTTTCAGTTTAGCATGTGATTATAGCATTCGTTTCCACTCTCTCTTTAAGAAATGCTAAAAGGTTAACACCTACCACTAAGTAGAAGGGATGCTCTGTCAAGCTACTTTCCTCCTTCTAATGCACGTATGAATGGTATATCTCACTCTATCTTTTCACGCATGCGAAATTATGCAAATTGACACAAATTTAAGAACAAATCAACATCCTAGAAACAAACCCCTCCAAAGTATGCTAACCACCACCAACAATACTATTTCCAAGAAATTAATAGCGATCTCTCTTTAATGCATGAAGATTTAATCTTCCATCTTTGGTAACATCAAGTACTTTTTCGCGGAAGAAAGCATGCTGCTTTCGTCTTACATTTGGTTACGTAATGTTTGATTGCACTTGCACGCTAAAACAAGAGGGAGATTTTGTAGTATAAAAAAGGGTGCTTTTCACTTGGAAAGGCATCTTGGTTTCGGCCTTGATCACTGACAGTCCAGATGCTTGGTGAATACTGGCACGCTCTGTCCAATCTACCATAGTCCAGCTGCTTGGTGAATACTGGCACGCTCTGTGGTAGCTAACTCCGTCCAGCTGCTTGGTGAATACTGGCACGTTCGGAGGAGCCGTCGTAGTTCAGTTGCTTGGTGAATACTGGCACGTCTACGACGCAAACCCATCGATACGGCCTCACAAGCCATCTCAACCCTCCGTCCAGCTGCTTGGTGAATACTGGTACGTTCGGAGGAAACTCGTCGATAGGGCCTCACAAGCCAACTCTACGGGGCCTCACAAGCCCGGCCTCACAAGCCAACTATACAGGGTCTCACAAACCCTCATCAAAACTTATTGGCCGCTGTAGTCGTTGTAGCTGATACTATGACACAAGACTGCCTGCGATGCCGCATTACTATTAAAAGTATTGCACCAGTACGCCTGATAAACAGGCTTTACTTTATTAAACCTACAGCGCTATAATTAGTCGCTGTAGTCGTTATAGCAACAAAACTATAACGCAAGCCTACCTACAGAGCAGGTTCTTTTAATTTGATTACAGATCCTTTGTGAATTTGCCGTCCACCTATCCAGGGGATAGGAAAGTGTGAAAGCGTCCCTAACGAGCCGCTACGGGGTCTAGCCGCAGGCGTCCTCACTCGACCAAGGGGACAGTCCAGGGCCACTGTCGCGTCCGTGGGCTACTCGGTGCCGCTATCGTACGCAAACTGCCGTACTCGATCAGCGCACGTCCGACTCCTACCACCCCACAGCCGGCGACCAAGCCGAGCCCAGTCCGGAGCCTCTACCGACGTCCCGGAGCCTCCATTCCGGGAGCCCTCTGACTGTCTACATCACTCACCCTCCATTAAGTATACAATACCACTAATTGCATAAATTTTGTATTATTGTGAGGAAAATAAACTGTTGTTATATTGTTGGTCTGAATTTATGTTGTATTTCTATTTCTCTACCCTGCACAACCACGACTTCAATTAAAAGAATTCTGGGCACATTTTTGAAACAAAAATCGAACACAACGTAGGACTAATTAAACAAAACGAATAATAGACGATAATAACGTTCGCCGCGTTACAATATTATGTCAGCAGGATTATCTTTAGATGGTACATGAAACCAATCTTCGATCCTAGTTAATGATTGTATTTCTTGTACCCTGCTCGCTACAAATGTTTTCAATGTTCTAGACAACGTCGATAACCACGCAAGAGTTATCATTGAATCGGTCCAGAAATAGTGATTATTTATATCAATAATTATAGTTTTCGTTACTCGGTTCGTTAAGCTGACCGCTAGTAGAGCTCCGCATAATTCTAATAGCGGCACGGTGAGTGACTTTAGTGGCGCTACTCGAGATTTAGCACAAACTAAACGAGTACTGATATCATAATCATGTACTACGCGAATATAAACACATGCTCCTTATGCTTTCTCGGAAGCATCGCAGAACGTATGCAACTCATGATGCTGATTTTTATTATATTCTGAAATAGTTTTCCTAGGAATTTCAGTGTTACGTATCACGGGAATTTGTTTTAAGAACTCTATAAAACTGTTGTGTACCTCCATGGGAACAGCTTCGTCCCAGTCAACTTTTAATGTTCATAGTTTTTGTAAAACTATTTTTGCATTGATTAAAATTGGTCCGATTAGTCCTAATGGATCAAACAGCTGTGAACTTATGCTTAGGATAACTCGTTTCGTTATTTTCTCGGGTAACTGAATATTTTGAATTGTAAATTTGAGAACATCTTTCTCATAATTCCATATTAGATCCAACGTTTTGGTATTGGTCTTTTCACTCAACAATACAGACGTACAAGTACTTTCTGAGTCGAGTGACATCAATTCTAATGCATTGGAAGCTAATTTGTGTAGCTCAAATTTGCCATTTGACAAAATTTTAATAATTTCGTCTCGTAATTTAATCGCGCTATTAGGATTGTTATTACCGGTTAACAAATCGTTAACATAAAAATTAGTTTTGATAATTTCACTTGCGAATGGATGATATGATTCTGCTTCTATTGCTTATTGATTCAAACATCTGACTGCGCTTAATGGAACAGAGGCCGTACCATAGGTAACAGTTTTTAATTGAAAAGTTTCAATGGGCTGATCAGAATTCTCGTGCCAAAGTATTTGTTGATATTTATATTCTTGTGGATCGATCCATATCTGCCTACGCATTTTTGGAATGTCAGTCGGAAACGCTATTTGATGAGCTCGGAAGTTGATAATGATATCTATTAAGTCCATTTGAATTTTTGGACCAACTAATAATGCATCATTTAAACTGAGTCCAGATGAAGTTGTACATGATGCATCGAACACCACACGCAATTTTGTCGTCGTGCTCGAGGAAATTATCACCGCCCGATAGGGTAAATAGTTAGCTGTTTCATCTACTCCATTTAACGTATTTTGCTTGATATATTCGTTTATAAAATCTGAGTTTTGTTCCTTTAGAACGTGATTTTTGCTAATTTTATTTTCTAGTATCATAAACCGCTTCAAGGCTATGTCCCTTGACGATCCTAGTTTCGAGATATTGTTGTTAAAAGGTAATTTTGTTATAAATCGACCCTCGGCATCTCTTTTATGAGAGGTTACAAAATATTGTTCGCACGCTTTCTCTTCTTTTGAACTGGGTTTACTAATGCTTTAACTATAATCCTCAAGTTCCCAGAATTTTTCTATCTGTGCCTTAAGAGCATCTGTTTCTAATAGAAAACACGACTGCAATTTTCCATTTTGCTGGTTTATTGGTAGCATGCCACCAAGAATCCAACCTAGGACAGTTTTCTGCAGATGTGGCTCGTGAAATCCTAAGTTTATTTGTCCAACACACAGAAATTCACAGAAATATTCCGCGCCTTACAACATTTCAATAGGTTGAGACTTGTTAAAATTGCTATCCGCTAACTAAATATGTTCGGGAATGTTTAATGATTTTATCCAAAACTGAACAATGGCAAATCTTCAGTAATTATAGGTAGAACTAAGAATGTCGTTAATTTTGTGAAATTATTGATTCTTGATTTAATTCTAACATCTACTGATCTCTTGACTGGCGTATTTGCATTGTTTATGCCTGAAATAGGTACAGCTATATCTTTAACAGGTAAATTCAATAAATTACTCATTTTCTGGGAAATAAAATTTGATTGTGACCCTGAGTCGAGTAGAACTCGGCAGCCATGAACATGACCGTATCTATCGAATACATGAACTATCGCCGTGGATAAAAGAATTTGAGGTTTAACAGAATAATTATTATGAGTATGCGCCGTTACAAATTCTTCATTTGCAGCCAGTTCTTGAGATGTAGATGGCTTTGATGCGTTGTCATTTGTGCAGTCATTGTCATGTAAAATAGAATGGTGTTTTTTGTTACACGTTCTGCAAGTGTTGAATGAACGACACTGTGCAGTCGAATGGTTCCTCTTCAAACAGATAGTGCATATATTCAATTTTTTTGATTCTGAATATTGACCTTTTGCTGTCATTGCTGAAAATTTACTACATTGAGTAATGAAATGTGCTTGATTGCAGACTGGACAGTTAATTTTCATATTTGTTCCATTGATAGTAGCTTTATGCGCTGCCATCTTACATTTTTGATTTAGATTTTCAGTTTGATTGGGATTAGATTGGTTACTTCTATTATAACTTAGTGATTCTAACAACTGACACCGATTTACCATGAAATTTTCAAGTTGATCAAATGTCGGAAGTTTACTATTTAACACTATCTCCCATTCACGCAAAGTGAGAAAGTCAAATTTTGATGTAATTATGTGAATTAGTAAGACGTCCCATTCAGATACAGGAAGTTCCAAATTTCGTAATTGTTCCAAGTGTAAATTCGTAGTATCATACAACGACCTGAGCGAATTTGCTGAATTTTTGACCACAGTTGAAAGCTCAAATAAAGCACTTATATGAGTTTTGACAATTAACCGTTTATTTTCGTATCTACTTCTCAATACTTCTCTTGCTATAAGATAATTTGATCGAGATGGATTTAACGATTCAATTGCATTTACTGCTTCGCCCTGTAGACACGATCTTGAATAATGGAATTTCTGAATATCTGTGAGTTTTTGATTCACGTGAATTAAAGAATCAAACATTTCTATGAACGTGATCCATTGGTCGTAATGACACGCGAAGCTTGGTAAATTAATTATCGGCAAATGATTGCTTATGTTATTATTCGCAGAAATTGGTGCAGAATCAGAAATATTATTGCTAATTTCATTATTTTTTGTGCTCAATTTATCTTCAACGTCTACTACTAATTTGAAATAAACGTTTTCAAATTCTTCTCTATGCGCTGATTGTTGCTCACTTCTATCTAAAATTTCAATTTTGTTTTGCACTTGCTTATATCGTGGTAATAATTCGTTTATATTATTGTCATTTACTTTTGTGTCAAAATATTTTCTGAATCTGGTAACTTTGCTTTTAATTAAACCACGGGCATCTATTAATTCTTCTAGCTCAGACTTTGGTTCAATTATCTTGGAAGAGATGTACAATTTCTAAGCTAGTAACAGCAATGGAATGGAAAAATGGATAAAAATTGCGAATCACTAACCTTGATTCTGTTTTGATGAACTTCATCGGCGATATTGATGCTGCAGCACTGCTCCAGATGCTGGATCACGATGTTCACTGTAGTGGCTGGATTTATCCGATATGTCGTTGGTTGATTTCCTCATTGTGGCCGACAATCTCTTCACAAATCCGGCTCGAAGGATCATAAAATGTCATGCACTCACATACTCGATTAAGAGGACGACGTGAGGAAGAAACAATGAAACCAATATGTCATTTCGAGCCTCACGAACTCGTTAATTCTGATATTATTCAGATAATGTACACATACATAGGTATACGTACATAAATATATGATTGCATAAATGCAATGCTAATGCGTTAATGTAGTAAACTTATCTTGTTATTCTAGTCTTCTACAATAGGTAATAATTTCTCTTGGAAATAGGGTGTCCGAATTCAAGAGCTGGCATGTTACCCCTCTCTCAGCCAGAGGTTCTAAGCATCTTGGAGGCAAATCAACACCCAAACAATTCTAGAAAGCAGTTATTTGCTTACCAAATTCAGTTTGATCACATTTGTAGACTATATGTATTCTGTCGTATAGTTAAGTATAGAAGCCTCCAGAATTGTGTGAAGATTCTCAATGATATTGAGAATAAAAGTTGGTGTATTCAAACTCAACTCAATGCACACAGGTGGCACAATATGTTTCGATTGCTGTATCTATCAGCTGCTATAGGAAAGTGCGATAAACTCGCAGCTCTTCTATTTTGTGAGAAAGTACCATTTTTTTTTCAAATATGTGAGATCCCCTCAATAGAAATCAACTTACTTGATAGTGAAATATAGATGATAAAATGATTGACTCCAAAAACGTTATTCGACAAATTCAACCCATTCTCCAAATATATTACGGAGATAAGTTTAAATACCAATTTATTGCCAAAATACAGATATTTTTCCAGTTTAAAATAAATAATTGAAATCACTACGATCCTTTAAAATCACATATAACTCATTTCAATCCACAGCTGTTATTCCTCCAACAAATATCAGACATTCATATCGAACCATAGGAGCCCAGTGAAATATTCGAAAAAAATTTAATGAATTCAAACTGGGTATCCATGGGGCTCACGAGAAAAAGTGATTATAAATAATGTTTATTTTCTATATTATTTATTCTATCACTGGATAAAATTATTGTACTTATTTCTGTGACATTCTGTATATTGATATATACACTACTACAAGCTTTGATGAATCATTATACGCAGGGTGTGAAGTACGTGGTGGTGATGGATCATCATAGTTGTGTCGTTAAGTGACCAGTCGTTCTCCATTCATCAGCAAATGAAATTTTAGTCTTCCTAAACACGGAATTTGAAAGATATCTAATGCATTTCAATTAAGGTGAAACGATGTTTCATAAGGCTGATTTATAGATTGACATGGAATGGAATGGAATGGAATGGAATAGAACACAGAAATTGTGTTACCCCATTTGAAGATTAACACAGAGCACGGAATAGAATAACGTCATCTGACATTTCGTTAACCTAACTTTGTTTTCTTTGTTCAGTAGCATCGTTGCATTTTGTTTTTGAAGTGTGCTAATCAATAATGGATACAGTGGGTCTTCTTGCTGCTGCGGCATTTATTATTGGGAATTTGTATGTCGCAAACAGTTATCGTAGAAAGCGAAACTGTAGAATACGAGAAATAAATAAAATTAGAAAAGAGTTTGAATTCTACACAAAATATTTTAAGCCGATGAAGCTTTGTGATGAAGTTTCATTCTTTAAGTATACTAGAATGGACAGTTCTTTATTTGATCATTTATTAACGAGAATAACACCTATAATAAAAAAACATCACATCAAAGACGGCATCAGTCCAGAGGAGCGATTGGCATTGACCCTACAGTAAGTCTTATAAAACACGTAATATATTGGTTAAATATAATCATGAATTACTCATTTACAGTTTCTTATCGCAAGGCAGCACCATGCAAACAATAGCCTGGAAATATTCGATGGGACATGCTACCGTCCATTGTATTGTAAAGGAGACATGCGAAGCCATCTGGCAAGTTTTGCAGCCAGTCGTGTTGACTCCACCTTCAACAGAAGAGGAGTGGATAGAAATTCCGGACGAGTTCTACCAACAGTGGAATTTTCCCAATTGCCTGGGTGCGCTGGATGGAGAACACATTCGAATTCGAGCTCCTGCAAGAAGCGGCAGCCAGTATTTTAATTATAAAGGCTATTTTAGTACTGTTCTGCTCGCCGTTTGTGATGCAAATTATGTATTCAAATTCATTGACATCGGCTCATACGGCTCTCAGAGTGATGGTGGAATTTTTAGAGACAGTGTGTTCGGGCGCCTTTTAGAAGAAAATAGAATGGGTGTCCCACGGCCATCATATATACCAGGCACAAATATTATGCAACCATTTGTTTCTGTTGCTGATGCTGCTTTCCCACTGAAATCATACATACAGCGACCATATCCCGGCCGCAATTTTTTGTGTGAGGATTTATAATTCTTATGATTTTATTTTAATTTGATTTTTTTTTCTTATTGTTAACTTTATTTTCTTATTATGAGCCTAATTAATTACAATACTATATATATATATATGATAAAAAAAATAAAAATAAATGATTGTTCCATATTTATGATTAATTATTATTCTAATAGAATATCCGTTAATCTCTTCTGTTTCCTTTTCGCCTCTTCTTTTGACATTTCTGCTAAAACAGAGGCGACCCATCTTCCCTAATTGTCAAAGGTAGTGGTAGTCACATTTTTCAGGGCGTTGCCGATGTGGCCAAGCGCAGCCTCGATCCTTTCCTCGCGGCTCTCAGTTCTCCTGGCTCTTTTAGCCCGAGGAGGCTCTGGCGTGCGAGAACTCGAACTTCCTCGGCTTACAGTTGGCCGTGCCACCGAAAGAGGGCGATCAGGCTCTGGCTCAGGTTCTGGTTCGGGCTCCGGCTCTGAATAATCCAAAATATTTACCTCATTAAGAAACTCTACTGGAGGCGATGCGGGTGTGCTTCTGAAAATGAAATATCATTAGTATTAGTAACAAAGCTTTTAGATCAATGTTTTTTTGACTTACCGTCTAGATGGTACATCCTCTTGAGACTGGGATTCTAATGGAGCAATCGTGCTTATAGAATCCCAGCTCGATGCATGCTCCTTGGAGCTGGAGCAGCTTGGCGTAGGTTTGGCCATTAGCGCAGCTTTTGGTAGATTGCTCACGGTTCTGTAAGTATATAGTACGTATGAAAGATATCACAACATCATTTTTAATGGAAATCATACTGACATATAGGTATTTTAAATGGAATTTTCATTATGTTATTCATATAAATGTTTCTGTCACTCACTTTCTGGGACGTACTACTGTTTCCAAAAAACCTAGATATTTTAATAGGTCCCACTCGAATGAAGTGTCTTCCACACCAGATCCCGATGGCGCCATCCTTAGTTTTTCTTTGGAGAAACGCTGTCTGATGGACCGCCACCTGGTTTTCACTTCCTCAGCTAAAAAAAAAAATATTGAGTCTATCTTTAACCAAATGTGAACAGCAAAAAGTACATACCGTCTGTCCCCAGAATGCTGGCGATTGACTGCCAAACATTCTCCTGTTTTTCTTTGTCCTTGAAATCAGGTCTTCTTTTGTCATACCACAAACTATGTCGTTCGACTAATGATATTAATTTAATATCATCAATCGTCATGATTAACAAAAAGCGATTAAAATAACAAGCTAAATACAAAATAAAAACTTAACAAGAACAAATAAAAGCAAAAAATAACAAAGGAGCACGAATTTAAATACAACTTCAACCTGAACACGCAGGAAGTCAAATGAACCGTTATGCTACAAAAAAACTATTCTGCGCAGGTCTGTAATTCACGAACGTTGTCGAATATACCCGAGCGGAACAGGAATGGAATGGAATGGAATATTAAATAAACTTTGGTCAATTCCTATTCCATTCCATTCCATTCCTTTCTGTGTTGCTAATCTATAAATCACTACACGCGTACTCCATGTTTTATATTTCTGTTCTGTATTCTATTCCATTCCATTCCATTCCATTCCAATCTATAAATCAGGCTATAAGAAACCAGAGTAACTGATGTTTGCCTTATTATTTATCACGTTGCATGTTATGAAATGACTTTTACCAGAATCTCTTGATTTTCTTCCATCTCTGACATGTTCTGCTGCCACTAGTAGGTCTTTCTTCTGCATTTTCTGAGATTGAAATAAAATGCTATGGGCCATGGCCCGGTAACAAGTCCTAATAACCATGTCGATATTACAGCCGGAAATAGTTAAAACTTTCTCAATGAACTATTCCATTATTCAGTATTTCATATTACTCACCTTTATAGTTCTAGAGATTTTGAGATCAATTTTCAATATGCTTTTGTTACTCTCCTAACCTCAACTTATGCAAAATTAGGTGCGTGCACGTGACGTCACGGACATTTAAAAATGTCAGCCTGGTGGTCGAGTGCGTGTCGCTATGTCTAAGTCCACAACGTCTAATCACCATTACCGCGACGACTAATACCATTACGTCTAAAATGTCCCCCACTCAATTTGTTCACAAGGTCTAATGACGCCCATTATCATCACTATACCATTTGCTCACTCCCACCACTCATGATGTACAGTGGACCAGATGAATACTAGTATAAGTCTTCATTCGCAAATTATATAAGAAAATACGTAATCAAGCGTAAGTTATCGTGAACTGCGTACTTTGAGAAATCGCAAAGTTAGACAATTGTTTCTTTGAAATTGAATTACACAAATGTACCTGATGTATCCACCATGAAGTATAAGAAGTTGAAGTTAACAGTATAAATCTGTATTTTGTATCAAAAGAACTTATCAAGAAGAAATATATCATGAGGAACGTATTGAATACCAAACTTTGACGGTTAAAAACAGGAGTTACTGGTTAACTGCGAAAAATTTTGATGTTTACGGAACTTTGCAGCTCTCACAAGTTATTTCAATGTATATTGATGAGTACTAAAGAAGGAAACATTTTTCTGGAGATAATTAGGCGCTCTGATAACCAGTCCGTGGCAGAAAATGCTTAACATCGATTATGGCACTCTACTCGCTTTGTACATAATGACCAGTGGCGCAATATGTGGCAGGTAGATGCAGTCATGATTGATCCCTTGTAATTTTTTTCATCGATTTGAATGACAAATATCAGTATGACATTACTTGAAATGCGCAATTTAAGGCAGTTTAGAAAAAAAGTAAAATTCCTTATTTGTTGCAGTGAGCACAGGATGATAAGACGCACCTCAAATTTATAAGATGATTTTTAGGAGACTAATCTCAATGCTACATTCGGATTATAATTTTTATTCCCCTGACCTATACAATAGTCAATAGGAGAAGTATAGTAATCGTGATTTTTTGACAATTCAAGATTTTAATGGATCTTCACGTTTTAGACCCTATATACTGAATCTAAAAAACATAATTTGAAAAAGAGTCGGTATGTCTGTCTGAAAGCACGATAATTCGAGATCACGTACGAATTTTCGACTGAAACTATATATTTTCAAGTTTTTCATTAAAATGCTAGGCTCAAGTTTGAATATGAGCTTTTTTAATCAGTGATACCAAAATTTTATTGATGAAGTCATTAAGTTTTTTGCATTTATTTTATAAATGATAGTATTTATCATCAAATATTGGATAGCTAAAATTGATCCTCAAATAATTTGACATAACATTCCCCTTAAACATTTTCCAAAACTATCATCGCTTCATATGTTATTATTTAAATTTGAATTACTTATTATCACATCCCATGCGTAAGTTTGGCAATTGTTTTTGCAAAATAAGTACTTTGGAACGGTCGTTTTTGGTATCAGATCACAGCTCTTGCGGGGATATTTCTAGCAGACGTGTCAAAGAGAATATTTGAACGATTGTTAATTGTTTCTTTTACAAATCATTAAAATGATGTTTAATTTGGTTCCAGTGAAAATTCTTGACGAAATAAGCTTAGTAGATATTAAGAATAAATAATCAGTGGAATCTACGTTACCATCTTTAAGCTGCATTTCTGGAGATCAAATGTCGGAACTTTTTGTTCCAAAGATCTGAAAACTCCGAAAATCTGGAAAAGGACTCTTTATTTCCAATAATACATATTTCCTGGGAAGACTAAAGTATAACCGCCATCTGCTACTATAATATTATCATTTTGATAATGACAGCTGTCACTTTGAAAATGACAGCTGTCACTTTGAAATATGCAATTAATTGATGCGACACTCTGAATTTCTGAAACATTGATGAAACTGGCCATGGAATTTGCCAATTGTAACAACAGCTGTTACTACTTGTACAATCACTTATTTGGGAAAAAAACATTTGGGGACTTAAGGAAGTCAGGTGGACAAGATTTGAATTTACGAGAGTGAATGAATAATGAACAAAATGTTTAATGGTTCTATCACAAAAAATAAACTTTACATTATCAATCATATTGATTATTCATTTAAACGATCACCCGCTGCGGATTTTCGCTGATTGGAGTCCGACAAACAGGACACCTTGTTGACGGATTATCGTTGTCTCTATTCTGCTGTCTTCTAAAATGTATGACACAATCCGTGCAGTAACAATATAAAAATATCATGTTTCTTTGACAGTTGGCGAAAATAGTATATTGTACTTCAAGTATAAAAAATAACCTATTTCACACGAGGTGCGTAATTTTCACACAAGTGTGAAATAGGTGATTCTATACGTGTTGTACACTATACTTTCTCTACGATCACAGTTTTAAATGAAATATGTAGGTAAATCATTAGTATAACTGAGATTTCAAATCTATTTTCACAAATGTAAAATAACTTAGACATTTTAATTGTTTGCTCTGCTTATTTATTGTGATACTTACTTTAGTTATGATTTGAAACATTATTGAGATATTTTCTATCAGTTGATTGACATTTCATTGTTGTGTAATCTTATTGTTGCGAACTACGGAAAGATTGTATCTGATTGGCCTACTCTTGCCAGGTGACATTCTGATGATTGGCTTATTAAGTAGAGTATTCTGTGATCTTGGGTAACGTGTTTTCTAAATTTTTGTCACTAACCATTCCTTAACTGCAGTAATGATAATTGTGGATATCTAATTTTGGTTATGATACAATAATTACATACATAATTCCTCGATTTCGAGAGAATGTGATGAACGTGTGTTGTTTGCTTCAATTTGACAGTTGTGATTCGCAGTGTTGCCAACCTTCGGAATATACATTACAAGAATAAGTAAATAATTCCAAAAGATCTTAGAGCAATATTGTTATTCAAATGTGACTTATAAAAGAGCAAACAGAGATAATTATCAAGTCCGGGATATTTATCAATAAACTTGCTGAATATATCACCTAAAGAATATTCGAAATGGATTAATAACATATGAGTTGGACAAACTGGTGTGAGAAATCATTTCTCCCGACTTCTCCCACAGTTGTGTGAAATAGTTATTTTTCTAGTTGTGTTTTGTATGAGAAATATGTTGTTTTCTATAGTGATCGTAGAAAAAAGATATTTTCAATATACGTCATGATTTTACCAACCGCTCTTTTATAGCTACCAACTATTACAATATTATTTGATTCAAATACAAAAGCATGATTTAGATACATTACAAAAAACGCGACACGCCCTAATCTTGGAGAGATCTAGATTGGTTCAATCTTAAAATCTAAATGTTATTCAAAAAATGAGTTCAATATTCCTCATGAGTTCTTTTCCTTATCATTGTTAAGTCAAGAGTGCCCTTTTACGCCTCTATCACTCATCTGTCTTCTCCGATTCCACTAGTGTATTTAATTTGTACACATTCGCGTGTCCGACAAAGGAATGAAAATAACAAATAAAGCGTATAACTTATAAATACGTGGATAGTTTTGGTACATGATCAGACATATTAACAAATGTGAAATATGAATTGTGCAAGAAGATACAAAAAAAAATTTAACATTCGTATAGTTGAGGGATTGAAAGCTAATACTTTTGGATAACATGATGTATGTTAGTTAATAATTCTATTGTTCATAACATTCTTTTCAAAACCCTTCATGCGATTTTTATTTACAATTTGATGTATATATATATACATATATATTTATATATACATATATATATATATATATATATATATATATATATATATATATATATATATATATATATATATATATATATATATATATATATACATATATATAATCTCGCGTAAAACCTGCTACGGATATGGCAGAAACATAAGTATATTGATTGATATTCTATCGGCTGCGGGGTGCAGTTACCAGCCGTCAAGTCACGGGTTCTCTTAGTTTTTGTGAAGAGTATGCTACAGAGTATATTATAATTTATAGAAAATCTTACTGGGACTTTTAAATGCCTTCAGCTTTGTTCATACTGACATACAAGTTATATTCACAGCTTCCTTGACAATTTGGGACAAACTAATTTCAGGCTAATATCTTATGTTTTTTCTTCCATATAAACGATGCTATCACATAATATTAGTAAAAGTTTTGCAACATAATTTATTTGATACTTCTAGAAGACTATTTAAAATGCCAATTATATATTTTATTTAAGACTGGACACTAATTTTGCATCACTGAATTGAGATCTCTTATTAGATACATAATATGTGTTTGCTTTTAAAATAAATTGAATTATTTTTGAATATTGCTTGAACTGAACTGGTCCACTGCAAAATACCCAAACTGATTTGCAGTGAGGATGATGACGTTTGGTGGGCGTGGTTGTACCGTGATTTGATTGGAGTTAGACGTTATGGACAAATTGGTGGGGATAACTTTCTGTCTCATGAGATTAGTCGTAGTGGATAAGGCGATTAGACGTAGTGGTTTTAGGTGCAGCGGCATGATCCGGACCAACAAACGTTCTGTCATATGGAACACATTTAATAATACCCCAATTTAAGTGCTGTTGTTAGTTGTTTTTAGAAAAGTGAGGCTGTACAAGGCTTATTTTTTCATGGATTCACTTCAGATGAAAACTTTGGAAAAAAAATTATGTCTCTAGTCATTCAAAAACGTGAAAAATGTTCTGAAAAGGAGTGATTTAACTGACACCAACATTAAGTGGAGCCGTAGTTGTAGCAAGCACTTTATTGTAGGTATTTTATCTATTTGAATCTGATATTTAATATTTCAAGTGAATATAAGGTATATTTGGAATTTATGACTGCATGAAGTATACATAAAGTATCTGAAATTGAGTAAGATCTCGCTAGATTCAAATAAAGTGACTTAAAAATTGAAACTAAAATTTTAGAACTAACTCCACCCCACATATTCAATAATTTCAAAATTAAACAAAATGTTGTTCTTAACAGACATTTTCATAATATTAGAACAAAAAAATTTAAAAAACTGACTGACCTAAAGGAAGCGCAGTTCAGAAAAATACAAACGCAAGCTAAATGGATGAAAAATATTAGCAATACTGATATTCCTTCAGAAGTTCAATGCATTTTGAGCCTTGGCCCAAAATTTTGCATCAAACCTAACAAAAATCAAGTTTGCATTCGTAAGTTGCTGAGCGACGTTGAATTTATTATTGGTCATTACCCTGATGCCCAGAGAAATGTGTGTAGGGCTCAAGTCACAAATGTCTAAATCAACTATCTCCAATCAAATAATACGAGTAATGATTATTTTCAACACCTTTTTATTAATTGTAAAAATTTTTTAAAAGAACATAATAATTTGATAGTTTTACAGTCTGACAAGGGCAATGTTACCTGTGTCATGGAAAAAGAAATGTACCATTCAAAAAGTCTAGAAATTTTATCAGATACTGCCGCATATAAAAAATTAAATAATGATCCAACAAGTACTATTCAATAAAAGCCCAGCAAACAAATTAGCATTTTGGCAAATATTAATAAGATCAGCAAAGAATTAGCGAGGACCCTTACTATTTATAATGCAGTTGCACCCAAATTCTACGGCCAACCTAAAATACATAAAGAAGTGTTGTCATTACGACCAATCATTGCATCTATGGACGCACCAAATTCAAAATTGACGCAGTTCCTTACCAATATCCTTACTGCAGCTTATGATAAAAACAACAGCTACTATATAAAGGACTCCTTCAACTTTGCCGATTTTATTAATGACATGTCAATCCCTAATTACTTTATTCTTGTTAGCCTGGATGTAGTTTCATTGTTTAGCAATATTTCATCTGATCTTGCTATAGCAAGCATAACAAAAAAGTGGCATTCCATATAGGAATACAGTCCTCTTGAGCTAAATGATTTTGTTAACCTACTTAAATTTGTCTTTGACAGCAGCTACTGCATGTATGATGGTCACTACTACAAACAGCTTATTGGCTCCCCAATGGGTGCAATACTTTCGCCCATTCTGGCCCAATACGTCATGGATGCACTATTAGAAGAATTGGAATTTACTTTTCCTTTTCTCAAAAAATTCGTGGATGACATCGTAACTGCAGTTCCATCTGACAAAACAAACCATATCCTGGAAACATTTAATAACTACAATCCACAACTTCAATTTATAATAGAAATTGAAGCAGAAAACAGCATAGCGTTCCTCGATACAAAAATCATACGAGATGAAAATGGAGTACTACGCACAAATTGGTACACTAAGCCAATGGCGTCTCAACGTTACATCCATTATCTGACAGAGCAACCAAAACAAGTCAAAGTAAATGTTATCCTGGGTCTAAAGAGACGTATTCTTCGTATTTCTTATCCTAGGTACCACTCTGAAAATTTAAAACAACTTAAGAAAGTATTGCTGAGCAATGGTCATCCTGCTAAACTTACCAACAGCTTATTGTTCAATAGTACTAATGCTCAACATGATCAACGTAATGCTGTTGTAACTCAACAACAATCCCCTACCAACATAAAATTTGCATCAGTACCATATGTTTCTGATTTGAAACTTTTAATTCAAAAACTTGTAAGAAGTGATGCAGTTAAAATTGCGCTCAAAAGCTGCCTTACTGTCAAAAATATTTTCACAAAATTGAAAGATCGCGAACCGATTTTAAATCAATCCAATATTGTTTATCGTATCCCTTGCGCGGACTGTGAGCTGCAATATGTGGGCCAAAGCTCCAGGAACTTAAAAAGCCGTATTCCATCTCACAAAACTGACACTAAGTTGAAATCTGGTGCCAGTGCATTGTCAAATCACTGCAACACCACTAAACACAAAATGGCTTATGACCAGATTGAAATATTGAACAATGAACGGAACTTGTCCAAAATAACGTTTCTGGAGATGGTTCATATTGCGAATACTCCTCAGTCCATGAATAAGAAAACTGATATCTGTGGCTTGAGCAACATCTTCGTTTATCTGCACCAAATGTCTGAAAAAAAGCAGCAGTCAGAACCAATTGGTGGTCAGAATCTGAATTTAACTTAAAAAACTACACCCATTTTCCAATTTATTCAAGTAACAACTTAATTGTAACAATTTTTATTTTATACAATTGCTTTTGTATGTTTTTACCTTTTTCACTTTGTTTGATATTCTAAAAATATTAATTATTCTTAGAATATCCATTGTTTGTTTACTTTAAATTAATTAAGTAACTATTTTAGTTACTTTTTCTCCTTCTGGGGAATTTTTGGTTGTTGTATCAACGTCAATCGTAAGAGTGGCTACAGCCAACATCTGGTCTTTCAAAAATGGCCGCACAGCCTGTCACGGAAAAACTTTGCTTCATCAAATAAAATTTTAAAACTTTAATATTGAATTAAAATCAAATGTGCAATATAATTTAAAAACCAGTTACCTGTGATAATCACTCGAATTATTTATCGAAATTTACGTTTAATTGTAATATATTTATTATTGGTGAACACCAAACAGGTGCTCATCAAAATGTTTGTCTTTTCAAAAAAAATTTTATGAATGTTACGACTTTTATTATTAATCTCATATAATGTAAGTAAGAAAACTTTGTTAATTGAAAGAGAAACATGTTTTTCTAAATTTTTACTTTGTATTTATAGTGTCCTTGAAGGAGGCTGAAAATACAGCCGAAATCTGGACAGATTAGGAAGAGTGTTTTATTGAGCCCAAATGTTGACTGCCCCACCCACAAATATCTGTTTATGTAACTAATTGCAGTCGCGATTACTCCTTACCTATATATATATATATATATATATATATATATATATATATATATATATATATATATATATATATATATATATATATATATATATATATATATATATATATATATATATCTATATATATATATATATATATATAATACGATGTGATTTTGTGCTTGATCATATTTATCATTGGATCAATCAATATATGGATATAGTCAAACAAAAAATCTCATCGTTCCACAGCTAATCGTTTTGGATTTACGCAAGAGATTCTAAGAATCCGTCAAGCCAAGTCGGTTGCCATGGAAACAGTGGGCCATTATTCTTATACTACAACATTCTTAAATACTGATTTCCAAAATTTTACGACTACCAACAGATCTGTATTTATGCGCAAAATTGGAAAATGAACTCCTACTAAAGTGCACTTCCGGTTCAGTCTATTATGAGAATAGTAGGCAATCATTCACATGCTACAGCAGACTGAAATACCAAATTTCAATATTCTACACCTGATCGTTTCAAATTTCTGCGAAAAATTCCAAATGACTGTCAAGTAAAGTGCACTGCCGGCTCGGTAGATCTCAATAGAAATAAGATATGAGCATCTTAACGGTATAATCGTCGTAAATATTGAATTTTAATAATCTACGTTCAATCGTTTTGGATTTATGCGGAAAAATCAAGAAATGTTTCGAATAAAGTGCACTTCTGGCTCAGTCGATTGTTACAAAAATGGGAGATGACCATTTAGATGCTATAGCAATTTTAAATGCTGAATTCCAGCATCCTATGGCTGATCATTCTGGATTTATGCGGAAAATTGAAAAAGAGTTTTAAATAAAGTGCACTTCCGGTTTGGCTGATCGCAATCTTAATGCAAGATGTACAATAAGATGTTATAGAAGCTCTTCGTACGAAATTTCAATATGCTATGGCGGACCATTCTATATTTACGCAGGGTTGATAGCGGGATGTATATATATATAGGAAGATAATATCCCTGAATTACTTTCGATATTTAACTCCTACAATTCTTCTATAAAATTCACTATTGAAAAAGAATCTGAGAGAAAAATTGCTTTCCTGGACGTACTTTTAATCAGGAATATTCATAACAAAATAGAATTGAGTTGGTATCAGAAACCTATATCTTCTAAGAGATACATACATTTTTTGTCTCAACTTAATTTAAAACAGAAAATTAATACTTTGGTTAATATGAAAAACAGAGTTTCATATATTTCTGATGATAAGTATCTCCATGAAAATCTGCAAAAATTGAAATATATTTTCTTAGATAATGGTTATCCCTTACATTTTATCAATAAATACATTTTTAGAAATAATAATAATGATTTTTTGAACAATATCAATTCTAATATAAATGATTGTAATTCATCAATTTCTCTTCCTTCTAATTTGAGCAATCGATCTTCCTCTGATGCTGTCATTTATAAATCTTTACTATATATCCCTTTTTTATCTGACAAAATTAGAAAAATTCTAAAGAATGATTATTCCATTATAACATTTAAGAATTACCTCACTATCAGAAGTCTTTACACTAAACTTAAAGATTCCGCATCTATTGATAATCAAAGTAATGTTATTTATAAAATCAGTTGTAAGGACTGCACTTCAATTTATATTGGACAGACATGTAGGCTTTTGAAGTCAAGAATTATAGCCCATAGGAGTGATTTTAATAATCCTAGAAAAGTCAACTGTTGTGCATTATCAATTCATACTAGCAAATCCAAGCATCATCCAGATCTTGATAATGTTGAAATTCTTGACAGGAGTGATAATTATGTCAAACGTCTGTTTCTTGAAATGTATCATGTAAATTTCCGTAGCAACACTCTTAATAAAAAAACAGATACTCAAAATTTAAGTTCATATTATTCGAATATAATCAAGTGTTCATATTCATGACACTCCATGTTTATTTATTTTTTCAATTTCAAATAATTTATTCATTTGTTGATTATTCATTTATTTATCTATCAAATTCTACACATGTTGCGAAGAGTATATTTTTATATTTTTATCATCGTCAGTTATTTTATTACTCCATCCTTTTTTATTTATTGATTTTTCAAGAGTTTTTCATGGTTTTTCATGTTTTTTTATGGGTGGTTTAATCTTGTCCAGTTATTGTTAGTCTTCTGAATGTTTGTAATAATTAATTCTCTATTTTTCTGTAAGTTGAAGTTTATCCGTTTTTACATGTTCATTTGATTTTACTGTCTTATTGTTTACATTACTTTAGTCCCCTGAAGAAGCCAAAAATTATTGGTGAAAGCTTGGGTCATGGAAATAAATGAGAATTTTTGAATAATTAAAGACTGACTGCCCAATAAACTTCATAACATATATATATATATATATATATATATATATATATATATATATATATATATATATATATATATATATATATATATATATATATATATATATATATATATATATATATATATTGCGATAAAATTAACCTTCAATATCTTGATATAAGACATGTTGATCCATGATGACGTCACAGACGGCCAACTAGTTCTAACTTTTGTAACTCAGCTGGCAGTGTGGTACCGGTCTAGGATATTTGAACGCGGCCGACAGGACGCAGAGACACTTGGGCGCGGGACACTTGGGCGCAGAATTTCCTACATACTTTTAAGTATAAATAATAAGAAAAAATCATAATTCCTGAAGAAATTCTCATATCTATCATTATTATCATTATTAACAAACAATTTTCATATTAAATAGATCTTTTGGATTATATCCTATATATTCATTTCTTTTGTTTGACGTTTCAACTTTCTATCCGAAAATCATCATCTGATGAAAATTCTCGAATAGAGAGTCGAAAAAATAGAAATGAAAATGTAAAATTCAACTCACACAATCTAATTCTTATGATATAACTCCAATAAACATGTAAAGAAAATTTTAATACTATTATCCATATTATATTATTATGACTTTCTCATTGCAAGACTAGTTGATTGAACAATAAAAGAATCGTTTTAGATCCTAGGCTCCCAAAATACAAGGTACAACTTTTTATTTCAAAAATTAGAACCCACTATTTGAATCAATTTGACAATATAACATTTCAATACACATAATAAAAAAATTGAGAAAATGCGAATAAATACTTTTCTCTCCAAAATTAAAAATCAATAAAAGTGAAAAAAATCTACTTTGTTGAAGGTATTCAGAATTTTCTAGCTTCTGCACTTTATATATAAGATTATTGTACTTCAAAGTGATGGAGAAGTATTTGAATGGGCAAGAAACGAGAGAGGACCTGTATGAAAAGGTAGAGAAGTAATATCAAAAAGAAAAATAAGAAAACAGAAAAATGAAACACGGAGACGAACAAGCAAACAAAATGGACTATACGAATAGGAACATGGAATATTGAAAGCATAAATGGAAAGGAAATAGAATTAGTAAATGAATTTGAAAAAGCGGAATTAGATTTACTGGCCATCACCGAAACGAAAAAGAAAGGTAAAGAAATAACAAAATTAAAGGATGATTACATACTAATATATAGCAGAGTGAAGAACATGGATAGAGCTAGAGCGGGAGTTGGATGTATAATAAATTAAAAACTGGAACAATCAATTTTAAACTGGAAATGCGTAAACGAAAGATTACTAATAATTCAAGTATAAGACAAAACAAATTTGAAGGCAAATATAATGATGGTGTATGCAATAAATAAGGATGAAAATTAAAAAAAAAAAGATAAGTTTTGGGACAAAATGCGAGCCGAATACGAAAAACTGAAAGAACCAATATATGTTATGGGAGATTTCAGCGCAAGAGTGGGAAATAAAAATAAGGGTGTTGGAGAAATAATGGGAAGACATGGAGAGCCGACCATAAATAACAATGCAAAGAGGCTCATCGATTTTTGCATCATAAATGAATTAATTATATAAAACACTTTATTTGAGCATAAAGAAATTACCGGGTAATAGAGGTAGTCATAGCGTTAGAAAACGAGACAAAATAAAAGCCAAATATCAAAATTGCATTAACGAATTGATAAAAGATACACCCAAGCCAGATTTAAGCAATGTAGAAGAAATGGGGTATACATTCAAACACATACCAACAGAAGCAACAAAAAGATGATGCGGAATAGCCAATAATTCACACAAGAGAAGACAAATACACTGGTGGAATGAAAGAATAAAAGAAGAAGTCAAGAAAAAAAAATGGGAGAAATATATCAATACCAAAAAAGAGGAGGATCATGAAGATTATAAAAGACAAAGGAAGATAACGAAGACAGAGATAAGAAAATCAAAAGAGAGAACTTGGGAAGAATTTGGAAACAAAATTGAGGAAAACATTAAGGAAAATCAAAAATTATTCTACAAAACAATCAAGAACTGCAAGAAAGAGAAAGACATAACATTGAAGCAGCTGATAAACCAGCAAGAAGTCATAATTAAAGAAGACAAAGAAATAATGGAAAGATGGAAAGAACATTTTGAAGAATTATTGGAAGAAATTCACACTAACAATGTCACTAGAGAAGAAAAAAGTACAGAACTGAAAAACACAGAAATAGTAAATCAAGAAAATATAACAGAGGAAGAAATGAAGACAGTAATCCAAAGATTGAAAAATAGCAAAGCACCAGGTCATGACGGAATAAAAGCAGAACAATTGAAATATATGGGAGAGGAAGGGAAACAAATATCATCAATAATGCTGAATAAAATATGGGAATTGGGGCAAAGAGCAAAAGACTGGGAGATGGCAGTGATATTCCCAATACACAAGAAAGGAGACAATAAAATATGCAGTAATTACAGAGGAATATCCCTGCCATGTACAGCTGCAAAAATTTATGAGGTAATATTAAGAAAATAAATTAGGAAAATTAATAGAGACAAAGATGAAGAAAGCACAAAGTGGCTTTAGAAAAGGACAGTCGACACAGGATCACATTTTTACCATTAGAAAGCTAACAGAAAGGACCATAAGATAAGCCAGTAAACTGTACATAGCATTTCTGGACTTGGAAAAGGCTTTTGACAGGGTGCCGAGGGAAAAGATGTGAGAAATCTCAAAAATAAGACAGATTGACAAACAGCTAATACAAGCAATAAAAAGTATCTACAACAAAACATCCAACTATGCTAGAACAGGAAATGAAATTTCAAAGGAATTCATCACTACACAGGGACTAAAGCAAGGAGGAGCATTAAGTCCATTATTATTTATTATATACTTGGACAACATTCTAGAATATATAAGAGACAAAACTGAAAAATACTTAAGTAGGACATCATAACTTTTAAAGGATTATAAGAGCGGAGTGCGCCTTTGCAGACGACCTTGCAATATTTGCAAAACGTGAAAAAGACCTACAGCATAACATTAACTTGTGGAATGAGGAATTAAAAAAGCACAATATGACGATAAACATAGACAAAACAAAAATATTGGTAATAGCGAAAGAAGAAGTAGCAACGGATGTAAGAATGAATCAAAAGAGAAATCGAACAGGTAGAAACATTCACATATTTAGGACACACATTGAACAACAAAGGTAACTCAGAGCAAGAAATAAACAACAGAATTTCGACAGCAAACAAAAGTGACTATGCAATGAACAAAATGATCCCAAACAATGAACAAATAAAGAAAAAGACCAAAATGACACTATTTAGAATATTATACAGACTGTTATATGGGAGTGAGACATGGACGACGAACCAGAGAACAAAAAGTAGAGTACAAGCTGCAGAAATAAGATACCTGAGAAGAGTATAAATGGTAACAAGACTAGATAGAATAAGAAACGAAGAGATACGAAAGAGGTTACAAATAGAGAGTATTACATACTACCATGGAGAAAAAACAACTAGCTTGGTACGGCCAACTTATAAGAATGCCAAATGACAGCCAAACAAAAATGGTATGGAAGGCAAAAACGACAAAAAAGAAGAGTAGAGTAAGACCACAGAAGACATGGAAAAATAACATACAAGAAATATTGAAAAAGAACAATATCAGCTGTCAAGAAGCAAAAAGAATAGCACTAAACAGGGAAGAATGTAAAGATTTCATAGATTCCATAGAATAACAAAGGATAGAAAAGCCAATCTCGACACCCTAAAAGGTAAAATGAGATTTAAGGGGGCGTTCATGTGTTGCGTGTTGCATAATCCAATTAATACAAAGTAATTCGACAATTCCTAATAAATGATAGATTATATGGAAAAAAGTATATAAAAATAAAAAATATATTTTTTCCCGAGGGCAATGGCTATTTTTTGTTCACTGAATATTCTGAACTCAAGAGATATAATTCAGTTCTTCTATTAAAACATATGAAAGGATGGGAGCTCATTGTATTCAATTTGGTATTCCATTTCCTATCCTGATATTTGATAATACCCTGACAAGTTTGGAAACGCACCCTTAAATAGATTATATATATATATATATATATATATATATATATATATATATATATATATATATATATATATATATATATATATATATATATATATATATATTATCAACTGAATTTTGTGAGAAACTGATAGTCCCGCAAAGTAATTTTTCCCGAATTTATGAGGATATAAATAATGTATTATAATAATTTCAGTCCAACATGATTCTATTAGAAAGTTGGATTATTCCTAATTTATAATTATTGCCAAGTCCAGATCGTAATGTGGGTAATATTCTAATTTAATAAGCCATTTTTGGTACATTTTTTTCTTATTTTTCTCGTTCACGAACTTCGATACTTTCACAGGTGTTTCAAAATTTGCTTCAGATTTTTTTGAATTGATTGAATAAAAGCTTAGAAACTTTCTTCATTGAACTAAAATATTTTCAAGATGATATTTCTCTCAGTTAAATTGGAAGGTGGCAATAATATTCTTATTTCAAATAGAGAATCTTTTTTATTTTATAATTCGATTATGGAAATAATTCTGCATATGGAATACTCAAACAATAGATTGTTCAACAAGTAGAGAAAAGTGAGAGTTTATTAGTGAGTGTAGATGTTTCAATTCTCGAGCGAGAGCAACGAGCGAGTAAATTAAATCTACAAGAGTAAAGTAGTATAACTTTTCTTTCATGTTGAACATGTTACTTTTTTGTATACTTGATAGAAAAACTTGAGTGGAAGACGCCAAGAGTAGAAATAATTTTCAACAGGAATACTAATCAAGGTTGTGTTCTTGCAAAAAGATAGTAATGGTTTTGACAACAGCCAAGTATGATAACAAACAATAGTTTATTGTGTGGCTAGGGACGAAACAAGACGATTTCAGTCGAGGGTGAGAGTTGCTTACTCGAGCGAAGCGAGGGCCGACATCATTCTCATCTGAAATCGTGTTTTGTCCCATGCCACACACTATATTTTCCATAGTACCTGCATTGAAACTTTCCATATTACAAATTTGTCATAACAAAGTCGAAAAAAGTCTTTTGATTTTGCAGGTAACAAGTCGAGAGTAGCTGCTTGTGCTTTATCAATAAGATGTTGTGGTGTACTTATAATTGTCGTATCAATACTTTTTCTCTTGTAACTAATCGTCGTATCCAAATAATATTTTCTGTATATATTCTCAGGACGGGATTTAATGATTAAATATTATGAATCTGTGAACGGAATGTTATGTTGCAAACTTGTAGCAGTGAAGAGAATATTATTCCTTGAAATTGTATAGAATACGACTTTATATGTTGGAGGATGATCACAAACAAATAAATTTTTCAAATTGAACTATCTAGTTTTCAAAATATTGATGAATTTCTCGTCGAAAGATATGATACTTACTTCGACCAACATGTCCAGAGAAATTTTAAAAAAAGTTGATATTATTTAATAATTGTTTATTACATTTAACGATCGAGATCATTATATTAATTCTTGATTTTATCATCAAAACTTTCCGTTGGAAATCAAAAATACTAATTTCGAATATATGTAGACATATTTTTTGTTTTCTAATTCATTGATAATCTACTGCAAGTTCAATACTTGAAAAAATACCTTACCCATTTCTTAAAAAGTATGACGATCATAATGTATCAAGTCAGACTTTGAAATCTTAACACTGGCAAAAAATTTGCTAGGATTTCAAGTAAAATCTGCTTGAGTATACCTGTAAATCTGCATTATTGATGAGCCCTATATTTTCTTTGTTAATAATGCCTTTGCATCATCATAATTATAGATAAACATAATTCACGTGATTGTGATGAAAATATTTTCTGATATTATATGAAAGTGGCAAGACGAAAATAACAGAATGAAATACATAACAATAAATTTATGTCTTTTGCATATTCGACCGCTCTGAGAAAGGTGTCCAATAAAAGAACAGGTAGTAAGGGATTATGAATATATGTAACTAACAGATAATATTGACAGCTCCAAAGAAAATGTCAAGCTGGTTGCAGGGATTGAGTATAACAGACGAAATATTTCAAGGAATATATGCTGTTTTTTTGCAACGAATTTTTGCGCTTATCTGAAATAACAGTGGAATGATTGAAAATTGGAGTAGTACGTTCTATAGACTATTCTTGGAGGTGAGTAATGTAATGATGGCAACACTGACAAGTGTTGATCATGTACGCAGATGCGGAAATGACGTAGTCAAGAAGCAGAGTGCAGTGCGTGCGCATAGAAAATGACACACGTGGTACAATGCTAGTTTTCTTTGTACATAATACTTGATTAATGTAATTAAAACAAATAGTTAATCGCTCACACAAAGTTCCCTATTCATTCAATTACTTCCACTCCAGTTCCGGAACCTAACAATACAATGTTATAAGAAGAACATGACATGGCGCAGTCGGCAGCTGAAATGGTGAAAGGAGTGTGAACAAAGGAAGCAAGAAAATCTTTGTGCGGTAAGGGATCTTCAAATAAAGACAATGGAAGGATCAATGAGGACCCCTCCACAACTTTCCTTTGAAGGAAATTTAAAGGAAAATTGGACACAGTGGCGACAGATCTTTGAAGTATATTTAGATGCCACTGGACTTTGTGATAAGGATGACAAAAGAAAAATTGCAGTGCCATTGAATGTGGCTGGATCAGAAGCCATGCAAAAATTCAACACGTTCAATTTGAGTCCTCAAGAAAAAAAGGAGTTTGATAAAGTGATGAAAGTGTTTGAAGAATATTGTATGCCGAAGAAAAATGAGATTGTTGAGCGGCATATATTTGATTCACGTGTACAAAAAACAGGTGAAAGTTTCATCAGTTTCGTCACGAATCTAAGAAAATTAAGTGCTTCATGTGAATTCGGTAATCTGAAAGACAGTTTAATTCGTGATCGCATAGTAAGTGGAATAAATTACTATAACTTGAGAGGAAGACTTTTGAGAGAAGAAAATCTCAGTTTAGAAGATTGCATCAGAATTTGCAAATCTGTTGAATTGACTGACTCGCAGCTAAGAACAATGAATAATGAAAGTGATGTTAATATGTTAAATGTAAAGAAAAACAAAACAAAAAAAGGCTGCAAAAACGATGCTGAAGATAAACATAAGGGAGTAAGTGAAAAAGCTGTACAAAGTAGGCAGCAACATGCGATGTCGGGTTCAAGATATCAAGGCTCCACGTTTTATACTTCAGCAAGCGGTGGACAACAGCAGCAACGGCAGCAGCATGGTCAGCGGTGCAGAAGATGTGGGAAACAACATGCGCCGAGAGAATGTCCTGCATATGGTAAAGTGTGCAATAGCTGTGGTGGTAACAATCATTTTGCCAAAGTATGTACAAAGTGTAATAATAAGATTGATGTAATTGATCAAAATGATCAGAGTTTCATAATAGCGTATGTAGATTATACAAAGAATGATGTTAAATTAGATGATGAGAAGAGAAATAATTTTCTTGGTAAAAAGGAAAATTTTGGTAAAAAATATAATTGTGCAAGCAACTTTGTGAATTTAAAAAAAAATGATTATGCATATTAGGGAAAACAGGAAATATATGACATAAGTTTGAATGAAAAAGAAAACTTTGAATGGTTTGAGACTATGTTGGTAGAAAACAAATTTAAAATAGGATTTAAATTGGACACAGGTGCCAGGTGCAATATAATGTCATTAGATGTTTTTGAAAAAATGAGAATTGACATGCCATAGGCAAAACAGATGTCAATTTGTGTGCATATGGGGGTGGTAGAATTCAAGCCATCGGCTCATGTAATTTGCTTTGCAAATTTGATAATAGAAATCAGGCTATTTTAAATTTCATTATTGTAGAAGGCTCTGACAAATGTTTTCCGACTATTATAGGTTTGCCCACATCGACTAAATTAAACATAATCAAAAGGGTAGATGCTGTTGTAGATGTAAAAGAAAAAGATTTAGTTGAAAAATACAAAAATGTTTTTTCTGGTCAAAGTGTAATCACCAATTGTGAATATGATATTAAATTAAAAGAGGGTGCTCAGGGTAAAATGGCAGCTTGCAGAAAAGTCTCTGTAGCATTGCTAGAACCACTAAAAAAAGAGTTAAATAAATTAGAAATGACAGGATTGATTGAGAGAGTCACTGAACCAACGGATTGGGTTAATCCAATTGTAATCACACAGAAAAAAGATGATTCAATTAGGTTATGATTAGACCCAACGGAGTTGAATAAATATATTCTTAGGCAGCACCATGTAATTCCTAGTTTCGACGAATTATGTGCACGCATGCCCAATGCAAAAGTTTTTAGCACGCTAGATGCTGATAGGGCCTTTTGGCAAATAAAATTAAGTAAAAATAGCACAAAATATGTAACTTTTTTAACACCATTTGGTAGATTCAAATTTAATGCGATTCCTTATGGTATATCATCAGCCACAGAAGTTTTTCAGTATTGTTTTGACCAAATTTTTGGGAACTTAGAAGGGGTAATAATTTTAATTGATGATATTTTTATTTGGGGAGCTGATGATAAAGAACATGGTATCAGATTAGAAAAAGTTTTAATAAGGGCTCGTCAGAGAAATATTAAATTAAATTCTAAATAATGTCAGTTTGAAAAAAATGAGGTCAAATACATTGGTCATATTTTCACTGATAATGCCATTAAAGTAGATGATGACAAAATTAAAGCAATCAATGAGATGGAAGAGCCAAAAATAAAGATGAGCTAGCTACTTTCTCAGGAATGTTAGCATATGTAGGTAGATTCATTCCCAATTTATCAGATAAGAGTGCTGCAGGTTTGAGAAATTTAACAAAAAAAAAATCAGAATGGGTCTGGAATTCTAATAGTGCTACGCAATTCAATGATTTTAAACAAATTTTAATTGAAGCACCAGTGTTGAGATATTTTGATGTGAACAAACCGGTAGTGTTGAGAGTTGATGCATCTTAGGGTGGTCTTGGGGCAGTTACACTACAAGACAATCTTCCTTGTGCTTATGCTAGTAAAGCACTAACACCCACAGAGATTAGGTATGCTCAGATAGAAAAGGAGGCACTAGCTACTGTATTTGCTTGTAAAATATTTCACCAATTCATTTTTGGAAAAAAAAGTTATTGTAGAAAGTGATCATAAACCCCTTGAAAATATTTTTAGAAAACCCATAAATGAATGTCCACTTAGAGTGCAGAGAATGAGATTAGTTACCCAAAAATATGATATAGAAGTAGTATACAAACCTGGTAAAGAATTATTTTTAGCAGATGCTCTATCGAGAAAATATTTAAAAGATGACAAAAATTAAGTAGATTGTGAAATGGAACAATATGTACATAGTATTCAAAAAAATTTACCTATCACTTTAGAAAAAAAAGAACTATTTTTAAAAGAGACTGGTAATGATGTAAAGTTACAGACCTTGATACAATACATAAATCAAGGATGGCCAGTTGATAAAAAATTGGTTCCGGATATCATAAAGATATATTTTGGCGTAGCTCATGAACTTTCTGAGATAGAAGGGTTGGTGTTCAAGGGCTATAGAATTATAGTTTCAAAAAATCTGAGAGTTGAAATGCTAAACTCAATTCATTATAATCATTTTGGTATGGAAAAATGTGAAAATAGAGCCAGAGAGATTTTGTATTGGCCATATATGAATAAAGAGATTGAAGATCTAGTTTCAAATTATAATATTTGTAACATGTATAAGAAAGCCAAAGTAAAAGAACCACTCATGCCACGAGAGATTCCGAATGGTCCCTGGCAAATGATAGGTTTTGATTTGTTTCAATTCAGAGGTTCTGAACATTTAATAATTATAGATTATTTTAGTAAATATGTCGAAGTAGCCAAACTACAAAACACCGATAGTCAAAGCAAAATAAATATTTTGAAAGTAGTTTTTTCCAGGCTAGGGGTGCCAAAAAAAGGATGTTCAGATAATGGATCACAATTTGATAGTCATTTGTTTAAAACTTTTGCGAAAGAATGGGGATTTGTACATGAGACTTCGAGTCCATATTGGCCTAGTTCAAACGGCATGGTTGAAAGGTATGTGCAAACGGTAAAAATGATGTTTAAAAAAGTTGAAACAGATGGTAAATGTCCACAATTAGCTTTACTGGAGTATCGTAACACTCCAATTGATAACAAAATCAAATCACCGAACGAATCAATGTTTGGTACAAAAGTTAGAGGTGTAATACCAGTTAGAAACATAAATAAGATTAATATTAATTTGGAGGACATAAGAGACAAATTGTTTGAGAAACAAGAAAGTCAAAAAATGTATTATGACAAAAACAGTCATATAGCAAAACCAATTGATGTAAATCAAAATGTTTTTGTAAGAATGAAGATGAACGAACCACTAGTGCCTGGCAAAATTATAAAGAATTGTAATAGGCCTACATCGTTTAAAATTGAATTAGAAAATGGTAGAGAAATAGAAAGAAACACGAGACATATATATCCTTGTAAAACTAGACATGTTTATAATGATCGCCCTCAAGCTGCTGGTGGCAATATCCGGTCAAAATATTCTCATGATCATTCTAATAATGTCTCAGTTCCTAGAAACCATATTGTAAATGATAGTCCTAATAGAAATAATGTAACTGTTAGAGAAAATCTAAACAATGATACTCAGCAAAATGCTGCAAGCACTAGTGCAAGTGGGAATGTAATGTGTACTCGCTCTGGGGGAGTTGTAAGAACTCCTGAATATTTGAAAGACTATAATTGTGATGAATTATCTGTAAATTGTAAAAGAAAAAGGATGTAATGATGGTAACACTGACAAGTGTTGATCATGTACGCAGATGCGAAAATGACGTAGTCAAGAAGCAGAGTGCAGTGCGTGCGCATAGAAAATGATACCCGTGGTGCAATGCTAGTTTTCTTTGTACATTATACTTGATTAATGTAATTAAAACAAATAGTTATTCGCTCACACAAAGTTCCTTATCCATTCAATTACTTTCACTCCAGTTCCTGAACCTAACAATACAATGTTATAAGAAGAACATGACAAGTATATGTAAATTTTTGCATCTTGAAATATGATAGAATGTCACAAAATCACACTTGTTTATTTCAGTTAATGTACTTATTTCTCGAAAAATATGAGCAATTTCAAGATTCTGCTCACATCATTTCATAGATATAGTGATGTACGATGTACTGAGAAATAATTTTTTGAATCAGTGGTCTCATAAAAGTAGAAATTAGATATCCGTGTGAAGCTCAATTTTTCAGTTTTTTGTTCATATATTCATAAATAAATAATATTGAAATAATGCATACTCATTTTCATATGCTACTAACGTATATACAATATATCATCAAAAAAAAAAACTCAATAAAATAATCATTTTATGCAACTTACAGCAAAATGATTAAAGTTATATGAGAAATATGTGCGTAAAAATTGATAAATGTATGACTCTTTTCACAACAAGTGGACGAAAATTTCAAAAATCGGAGAAGCAGGTATCATGCTTTAAAGATTTATCTATAAAAAGCACTATTTGATCATAAAAAATAATCTATGTGACGAGAAATAATTAGATATAATAATAATAATAATCATAACCCAAGAGAGTCCTATTACAGTGTAAAAACCAGAACAAAAAATAGAGCAGTGGATACATTATTATATATAATTAATTAATGAATTGATTTACATAAAAATATCTTCGCAAATTGCCTTAGAAGAGGAGCACATGACATGGACAGGAGAGTAACGCAGTTGATCCGAGTTAGGTACCGGAAGATAGAAGGTGCGAGTTTGTTTCGAGGAGTACTGTGGCACATGGATTAAAATACGAGATAATAATTGCGGTGCATCGACATAGTTATAAAACATCATCCACAAAAACCTCGCTGTAGAAGACTGTCGTCTGGAACTTGAAGAACTTATATTATGATGCAAAAGAAGTGAATTTTGATCAATTCCTTGCGCAGGATAAACTTCATCTTGTTTATTAGACAAAAATTTCAGAAATCGTCGATGTATTCGATCTAATGCTGCAATTTGATAGTTATAACAAGGAAACCAGACCAACACAGCATATTCAAGTTTACTAAGAATATACGAAAAGTGCAAAACTTTCAAAGCAGAAGGATCACTGAACGATCTTGTTATTCTTATCAGGAAACCAAGAGTTTTATTTACAGAAGTGCACACATTATTGACATGATTAGAAGATTTCATAACAGAAAAAAATGTCATACCTAGGTCTTTAACAGAAAATTTTCGAGCTAGAATATCAGTGCTTATGCAATAAGGATAAAACAAGCGATCAACAGATTTGCTGTAAGAAAAAATGCAGCACTTACTTGCTTTTAAATGAAGTTTATTACTATTACATCATTCAAGCATAGTATTCATATTAGTCTGTAATAATTCAGCATCTTGGAGAGTAGAGATCTTGTTGAAGATTGGCATAAGCTAGCGCAGGACATTCAAATTTCTTGATAAGGTTATCTATAAATATAATGAATAATAATGGACCGAGGTTGGATCCTTGTGGTACACCTGGAGTGGCTGTGAACCGAAAGGTCTAATACTCATTGTAAAAAATGCAACAGCTTCTTTTTAATAGATGGGATTGCAGAAGGTTCAATAGATCGGTGGCAGGTGTACTCGCTTAGTTTCAGTTATGAAAAATTACGGTTATTTTCTGCTAAATGGTAGAATAAGCGAGGATATACCTGGTAAGTTCACATTTTTCAACGGTTTGGGTGAAAGCACAATAGATTTGGCATGGGAAAATATTGAATGCGCTGAAAACATGATAAATTTCTCAATCAAACCAACTTCATCTTCAACTAAACATAGTATCTGTTCACTGAAATTTGAAACATGCTTTACTAATGAAAACCAAATTTGCTCCTCTAAAACAGATAATTCATATAGCATGCGCTTTATTTTTGATATGAACTGTTCATCCGATTATAAAAAACTGTTAAATAATAAAAATAAAATTTACTTCCATTGCCACAATGTAAATAATCTCTCAATAAATTTATGTAATGCAATTGAAGAATCTGCGTGCTTCTCTAGTATGTTACTTATAAGAAAGTGAAACCAGACCTTCCCAATAATTACAATCTGAATAAACCTTGATTAAATAAAGGCTGCATTGAAGCACAAAAATCTGCAAACGTAGCCTGAAGTTATATCAGAAATTTAATGATGACTCACATTTGAGGGAATATTTAGAGAATAAAGAAATATATTTAAATTTACTGAAACAGAATAAATGCAACCATCACAATAATATACATAACAAAATGAATAAAAGTAAAAATGATATGGAGTTTTGGCAAACGGTCAAATCTTTAACTTTTAAACAATCAAATAACAACCCGATAAAAATGAAGGACTGGGAATCATTTTACTCTAATCTATCTGAAACTAATTCTATAACAATGGAATATATTGACTGTACATATCCTTTCTTTGATATAGAATTCACTATAGAAAAATTAAATGCTGGCGTAGCAAAAAGTGAAGCAAATAAAGCTCCTGGTGAGGACAGGCTCAATGCAGATTCTTATAAAAATTTACCTCCGAAATGTCTTCACTATTTACTTAATTTCTTCAACACAATTTTTGAACAAGGCACTGTGCCAAATAATTGGACTACCACACAAACATCTTTAATCCATAGAAAAGGTGACAAAAACGATCCTCACAATTACCGTGGTATTTCTTCAATTAATTCATGCTGTAAAATATTTACTCAGCTATTACAACAAAGAATTCAACACTGGTGTGACTTAAATGAGGTGCTACACAAAAATCAGTCAGGTTTTAGAATTGGTAGAGGTACCATAGATAATATATTCGCTCTCACTTCAATTTCTTATCTTCAACTCAGATTGGTGAAACAAAATTTGAACGCAATCTTTGTTGATTTCTGGGAAGCTTTTGATTCCGTTAATCACTGTCTCCCCTGAAACAAATTATATAATTTTGGAATATCATCGAAAATCATTTGATTATTACAAAATCTTTATGATAGAGCGTCTCAACAAATTAAAGTGAATTATATGTTATCAAAACCCATTTAAATCTGTGAGGGCGTTTTGCAAGGAGAAATACTTTCCCCATTACTATTTACTATTTTTGTGAATGACATCTGGGAATTTTTTCAGAACTCAGGGGTAAAGGCGTGAATATTAATGGCAAAGATGGACTGCTTCTTATAGCTTATGCCAACGATTTGGTTTTGTTCGGCTTTTCACCAGTCGATGCTAGGGAAAAATTAATTTTGCTACATAATTATTGCACAATTAATTCCTTAGCAGTTAATACTAACAAAACTAAAATTTTGGAATTTCATAAAAGGCGCACTGAAACTTTACACATTCCATTTTTATACAACAGATAATCAATAGAAAAAGTAAACTTATTTTGCTATTTAGGCTCAACTTTTTCTTCATCAGGTAAATTCAGACTAGCTGCGAAAAAAAAATAATAATGTGTTCAGCAACATTTGAAATAAGAACAAAAAATAAATAGAAAAGGGAAAGAAAAAATATGATATATTGGTTTCAAGATATTTAGGATTCTCTTTTATCCCTGTTTACTACGTTTTGAAATCATGTATCATTGTATTGTATGACATATTATAGTGTATGCAAACTGAAGTTATTATTTGAGCTATAAAAGATGTATTTATCACTCTCAAGTTTTGTCAATCCATTTGTATGGAGTTTTCCCAGAAACGAAATAACTAAATGATATTAATAATAAAATAGGTCGGTGGTCGCACCAAACGAACTAACTTTATTGATAACTAATCCATGATCAATTAAGTCTAAAGCTCGCGAAAGATCTGTATAAACTGCGTCAACTTTTCCACGCGTATCAAGTATCTCAGAAACATATTGTTTGAAACAAGCGAGATTAGTAACTGTTGAGCGCTTCTGAACAAAGCCATGTTGTTGATCAGATATTCTACAAGAAACATTTTTGTATATTGTGTTATAGATAACCACCTCAAAGATCTTACTTAAATTATTCAGTATATAAATAGGCCGGTAATTATTCAAATAAGTCTTATCATCCTTCTTAAGAACAGGAGTAGTGCGAGTTTGTTTCCAACGAGTAGGAAAAGTACTAGTCTTTATTGGCAGATTTATTAAGAACGACAAAGGCAGAGCAAAAATCAATTTGCAATCTTTCAATAGAAAACTAGGGATGAGGTCATCACCAGATGTAATTTTATTTGACATTGGAGTCAAAATTGGTACAAGATCATCTTCAGATACCAGGTTTGAAGTGAAAGATTGGGAAATATTGTTAAAAGTACCATCAGTAGAATTGAAGTCAGAGCTATCCGAAAAAAAGTTTTGAAAAATTTCTAGCAGAGGCATTGACAATATCACAGGGCGTTTTGTAATCAGATGTGTCATCATGCACTTTACTAGGAATACGGGAAGCACCTCTTCCCATATTTGCATAATTCCATAATTTAGCAGGATCTTTCTCAACATCATTTTCAACAGATCTTATATATGAGCTGTAAGTTTCCTTAATCTGAAGCTTAATTAATGCTCCCAGTCTCTTGAATTCGATAAAGCACCTTTTATCTTCTGTTTTTTCCACTTACGCCTGTAGTAGTCTTTAGTTTTTATATTATATTTTAATATCGGTGTGAACCAAGTAGGAAAACTAGACTTGACTGGTTCAACCTTCGGAACCGATCTACCCAAAATTTTGTGGAGTAAGCTATAAAAAAGTTCAACGGCAATGTCAATATTATTAGGATTATATAAGCCAGACCAATCCATACTACATAAATCAAAATAAAGTTGTTGATAATGAGCCTTATGAAAATTGTAATGAGCAATATTGGACGGTGTGAAATTTATAGGCTTGGAAAAAGAGAAAGAAAATTCTATACTAATTTCCAGCGCAAGATGGTACCTTTCTTAACTAGCTGAAGACATAATAATCTTTTCAGTTTGAAACTAAGAGAGAAAATCAGAAAAGATCAGGTTCAATAAACCTTGATTCACGTTATATACATTATTATGTTGCGTGAGATCTAATATTTCGCACGTACTTTGTAAGGATGATGATTTCATACAGTTAACTGAAGAGTTGTCAAAGAAAGGTACATCAAAATCTCCTATGTTCTCATTTACAAGAAAAAATTGAATCCATTCTATAAAATTCTCAGAGTCAATAATCGAAATATTGAGTGGTATGTAGACAGCACATGCAATAATGTTTTTATTACCAAAGTAACATTTACAAACAGGAATATCAACAACTGAAAAAAAAGATTTAATTTCTGATGTGTATAGAATATCATATCATAGTTAATATGACTTCTTTGTGCGACAAGAACTCCACCACATTTGAACGTGCAGGTAGAGAGAAATCACGATCACATTGTAAACGGAAGAAAATTGATCAGAATTTTTAAAAGAATCAGAAAGTCAAGTTCCGGAAATAATTATTAAATTAAAAGAAAAACAGCAACAATAAGTATAAAATAAATTATATTTAGTATTTAAACCTCTCGTATTTTGACAATAAATATTTGATGATATAGGATTAGTGCTGGGTTGAATTAGTTTTCCGAACGAACAATTTTAGGGGTTCCATTGAAGTATTTAATGGATAAACTTTTTTCATCATCAGCAATACGCATGTTCAATTCCTGTATAAAACTTTTATAATAGTCATTTTGTATTTTAGTACGATCACGAGCTAAATTTAAATCTTTCCACGTATCAACCGAGGAGAATTATATTTCAATTGGGCGAGAGCTAGTCTTAGAAATATCTAGACGACCCATACGAGAGATTTTGACAACGGTGGAAGAAATATCGAGTTTAGCAAGCAAATCATCACCCAAAGTAGAATCTTCAACAGAATTTGATTGTTTGGTTCGCGAATTGTCCTTCTTGGCGCCATATATTATTAAATTTGATGCACGCTTTGACGATCAGATATTTCTTGTATTATTGTTTCGGTAAAAGAGGACAAATATTGAGCAGTGACACTTGATTTACTGACATTTTTAGGTTCAACTATTTCACTTTGCAACCTAATAACTATAGCTTTCAAACTATCGATGTGATACAATTATCACAATTTCATTTTAATCCAGACTTCGCAGCACGCAATCTACGAGCCTCAGAGGCAGTTAAATCTAAACAGCCACAGAAGAGAATTTTTTTGACATTTGAACAGCTGATTAATTTATGTTCATCAAATTGCTTTTTACAGCAGCTACACACATCCATATTTGCAGAAAATATGAAGCCAAAGAAAATAAATTGTGGGGAACACCCAGTATAAAGAAAAAAATAACCAACACCCAGTGTAAAGAAGTCAAGAATTCATGATTAATTAAATTAACATGCTTGAACAGTGAGATTGACTAATAGCCAGATAAAAAATAAGAGAAGAAAAAAAAATATATAAATGAATTATATGAAACTCACCCCAAATTGCACAAGAATGGTACACATATACTCAAATCGAGAAGAAAAACACTTTCCACACTGATTGATACAAATCCCATAAAGAAAAATATTGAAAAAACCTATCAAAACTGCGAAATAAGTAAGGAGCGAGAAGACTAGCTACTATGTGCGAAGTAAGCACGAATATATGCGTAAACCATGTTTTCATGATTTAGGTAAACGACACCCTTAATGTATCGATACTTGATTTGAATATTCGTTAAAATAGGAAAATTATTCAACTCAACAATAGTCTATTATCTATGATGTGACAAAATAGATTTGTGAATTGAGTTCACATGCACTACATTTCATTTCCGCGCATAATAGAACGAAGACGGCACACAATAGTTATTTACATTACAAGATGCGAAAGTATACTTTTTTGTGTGAGGTGGTATTTGAATGGCCGAGGTGAAGCCGAGGCCGTTCAAAACCTCCAAACACCTGGAAGGGCTTTCGCATCGTGTGATGTATTAAATTTTTTCTGCTACTGTTCTATATAGATATTAATATTTAATAATGATTATTATATTTGAAATAATGTTATGGATGCTGTTTTACCTGTCTAAAATTATCCATAGCAACGGTTTATTTACAATGTTATCTGTCATCAGCACCTGTCACAGATTTTGAATTTCAATAATTTAGTGGAACATTGCATTTGACCGATTTAAAATGTTAACAGAAAATTAAAATGGTATTCAAAAAACAGCTTACAATGCATGTGCCTCACTTCTTGCAGATAAATCCAAAGAAAGGTACAATTAAACATACAGCATGTTTTCTAAATGGCTTGCTGATAAAAACGTTACTCAAATTGACGAAAATGTAATACTTCGGGTGCCGATATTTTGGATTTAAAGAGCGGATGGAAGAGTTCTTCGTAAAGTAATGAAACTGAAATTTCTAAAAAGGTGTTACATGAAATTCATATTAATATTGCCTTAAATATAGAAACAATGATAAATATGAATTCTGACGTAATTCAAAATAATAAAATCTCCCAATACAAAGTGAAGAAGTTAATAATTCAAATAATATTCCTACCATGAATTTTTCCAATTGTTCAAATTGCATAATTACTTAAAACCAATAAATAGATGAAATTAAATTAAATAGATTGGATAAAATCATATTATTGTTAAAAACTACTTATTTATTTGAATAAATAATGAAATTTCCAATAGATTTGCATTTTTTCAAACTTTTACTTTTTTGTCCTGGCCCCGAAAGTATTACTTTCGTAGCTAGCAACGCATAGCAACGAGGTAACACGGAGGTTTGCTTTCATTATCGTTCGAGTTGCTAGGGCTACAAAGCTCACTTATTTATACAGTAGCAGAAAAAAGTTTAAATCCATACCATGTGCGGTATGCGATCGTATGAAAATATCAAGCCAATATACCGCCGGGAAAAGAGAAAAAAACGTGCAGAGCTGGGCAGGTAAAATACACAACGAATTATACTTGAATTTCACACGCAAAAAAATATTTTTGTATAATGGATAATTTTCCAATATTTTGAGGCAAATGATAGACTCAAAAGTTCCAAAACATGGAATCCTCAATTTTTTAGTTTCTATCTACAAAACATATATATACTTATGGTTGAGCCAATATTATCAAATTTCACAAATGACAGATGTGAAATCATACCCCGATGCAAACTGAAAGACTCCAAAACATAAATTTTTATAGTGCTCAATTTATAGCTCCAAAACGTATACTTATGGTTAAACCAATAAAACTAAAAGCTCCAAAACATATATTTTTCCATTTTTCAATCCAAAACTCCAAACCAAGTATTTAGCTCAATTCGAATTGAAAAAAATCACCTTAAAAAGGTAAAAGATAACGAGCCAGAGTGCTTCCCGTCGGCAATTTTTTTGAATATGAACTCCAAATATCTTTCAATTCTGAAATTTGTAACTTCAAAACGTATTTCACAAATGAAAGATGTGAAATCATACTTCGAGCCAAACTCGAAAACTCCAAAACATAAATTTTTAAATTGTTCAATTTATAACTCCAGAACGTAAATGTATAACCTCAAAATATATTTTCTTCTATTTTGTAATTTATAACTCCAAAACATAGAGAGGAGAGTGACAGCATCTGAACATATCTCCTTGCAATAATTCCATAAGAGCGTGTGTTCGAGACATTCAAAACATATGATATTATTACTCAGTTACCCCAAAAATTCGTTTCCACAAAAATTGTGTCCACAAACATTTTTTCCCATTGGTTTTTCCTTTTTTTTTCTACTAATTTTCTTAGTTTTGTTGATCAAAGATAAACAATTGACTAAATTATTTTCTTTCAGGAAAAAAAAACGACAGACAGACTTGGCGAGTCCGTTTCGTCTGGAATTACTGCATACAACGGTATATATTCTTGAAGGTTCATCACATCACCATATGTATTTTTGTAAATGAAGAGAACGAATTTTTGGGGTAACAGAGTAATAAATGTCATTTGTTTTGAACACACCCTCCAATGGAATTCTTACAAGGAGATATGTTCAGATGGTGTCCCACTGTTGGTCACTTTCCGTTATATGTTTCGGAGTTATAAATTACAAAATATGTTTTGAGGTTATCATTATACGTTTTCAAGTTATGAATTGAACAATTTGAGAATTTATGTTTTGGAGTTTTTGAGTTTGGCTCGAAGTATGATTTCACATCTTTCATTAGTAAAATACGTTTTGGAATTACATATTTCAGAATGGAAACATATTGTAGAGTTTATGTTCAAAAAAATTACCGACTGGCAACTCTCTGGCTCGTTGCCGTTCACCTTTTTACGGTGATTTTTTTTTTTAACTCGTATTGAACTAAGTACTATGTTTGGAGTTGTGGATTGAAAAATGGAAGAATATATATTTCAGGGTTTTCAGTTTTATTGGATAAACCATAAGTATACGTCTTGGAGTTATAACTTGTAATAGCTTACTTTTAATTCAACGTTTAGAAGCTGCAAGTATGAGGTTCCATCTAACATCAGAATATAGAGCTAATATCTTACATTAATTAAATTTTTTACATTATTTACATAATTTATGCATTTTCTACACTACAAACGTGAAAAACCGTTTCTAGCGGGTAAATGCCCATCTTTGATTCCGTGTGCAATAAGTATGAAATTTGTTTTCTGTGTTTGTTTCATCTTACAACATCGGCTCTGTAAGTACGCATGTAACTTTTAGCATTAAGTTTTTAGTAAACATTGAGACTATCTCGCAGAATATGATGTTCTTACTGCTTTCTTTCTGTACATCTGATTTCATATGCTTCTAAAGAATTATCTACAGATTTCAGCAAGCAAAAACTGTATAACTTCAGATTTCTGTTCCTAAAGATTCTGTACAATCACTTTACTGATTTTTGTATGATACTAATTATGATATTAAATATATTTCAGCCAAAATGGGCAACAAGATCAAGTCTAATTACCGAGGAATTTGGTAATTGTGGTAAAGAGACCCCTTATAGAGCAAAATTCAAGATTACTTTTGCTTTTCACTGGCTTGTCATAATTGGAACAGTTCCCTACAAAGCGGTCAGATTTGAAGTGAATCTATGGAGTCCTTATAAGGAAATTGTCTTTCATTTCAATCCAAGGTATGTACTTGATAATACGTAATTTATCGTCGGTTAAATCGAATAAATACCAGATAGCAATTCATCTAGTGCCGCACAAATAGAAAACCATAAGCCAAGATCTATTTATTTATCTTGTTTCATCATTTTAAATGTTGAAAAGGATCCAAAATGATTTATTGTCAGAAATAATAGGCCTTCCCGAATCCATTGAGATGTTGATACTATTAATTTCATATTGAACGTTTCGAATAGCAAGTATCCATCATCAGCGACATAAAAACATTTATAAATATAATGAATGGTTGAAATTCAAATAAATTGTGATAGAAGAAATTCAGGAAATTACCTGTGCCAAATCCCCCTGTTCATGGATCGCGTACTGACGAACAACTGACGAAAAACAAACAAAACAAAGAAAAAAGAAATCCCCAGCTTTCAGGTGGCAGTTTGAAGTTCCTCGAAAAGTTGTTGGCAAATTTCATGTTGTTTTTAAAATCATTCTGCGAATTAAGCGCTTTGTTATCAAATTGATATATAAAGTTTCATATAAGAATCTGTGTTGTTTTTCAGATATTGTCAACGATATTCGCATTTTTACTTACCTGTATAAAGTAACAACTATTGTGAAACCGACAGAGTTCACCTATCAATATTTTGATGGAAATATCCGTTTTGAGCATCCCTGAATCCATTTTGACTATTTTTGGCTTGACGTCGGTACGTATGTTCGTGCGTTCGTGCGTAACTCGCAAATCTCAAAACTGGTTGAACGTATAATGTTGAAATTTTGTATTTAAGACTGGTATAGGGTCTAGTTGTGCACCTCGCATTATGGTTTCAATCGTCTGTACCGGAAGTGCACTTTACTTGAAATTTTTTTTCGGAATTATCAAATAAATCCAGAATGATCAACCGTAGGATGTTGAAATTCAGTATTTCAACTTGATGTTGTATCAGAATGGTCATCTGCTATTTTTGTATGTATCGACCAAGCCAGAAGTGCACTTTATTTGAAACTTTTTTTGAATTTTTGGCATAAATATAGAATGATCCACCATAACACAATGAAATTCCGTATAAAGAGCTTCTATAAGATCTTGATGTACATTTTGCGTTATGATTGCGATCGGCCAAACCGGAAATGCACTTTCCTTGAAACTTTTTTAGAATTTTCCGCATAAATTCATCTTATATTTTTATAACAATCGGCTAAGCCAGAAGTGCACTTTATATGACAGACTTTTTGGATTTCCGCATAAATTCTAAACAATCAGTTGTAGAATATTCAAATTCTGTATTAGGCACTTTCATAATATCTACATAGTTGCACACCTTGTATTATGATTGCCATCGCCGGAAGAGCACTTTATTCGAAATATTTTCTGAATTTTCCGCATAAATTCAAAACGATTGAACGTAGATTATTAGAATTCAGTATTTAGGATAATTATACCGTCAAGATGCTCATATCCTATTTTTATTGAGATCCACTAAGCCGGAAGTGCACTTTACTTGACAGTCTATGGAATTTTTCGCATAAATTTGAAACGATCAGGTGTAGAATATTGAAATTTTGGTATTTCAGTCTGCTGTAGCATCTGAATGATTGCCTACTATTTTTGTAACAATAGACTGAACCGGAAATGCACTTCAGTGGGAATTTATTTTTCAATTTTGCGCATAAATTTAGATCTGTTTGTAGTTGTAGAATTTTTGAAATCAGTATTTATGAATGTTGTAGAATAAGAATAATGGCCTACTGTTTCCATAGCAACCGACTTGGCTAAAAGCGCATTCTGCTTGACAGATTCTTAGAATCTCTTGGGTTAATCCAGAACGATTAACTGTGGAACGATGAGATTTTGTGTTTGATTATATAAATATCCAATGATATATATATATATTATCAAACACAAAAGTACATCGTATTATACATATATACCCAATGATGTACAAGTAAGTCACGTGAAGTTCACGTCAGATTTTTAAAATCAAAAACATATGAAACGAATATCATCAACATCTCAATGGATTCCTGAAGGCTTACTATTCCTAACATTGTTTCATCATTCTTTATTACAGTAACGTCATGCTTGATAACGGCTACGATGGCAAGATTATAATGCGATTGATGTCCACTATCGTGCTTAGTCCCCCAATAAAACACTCATTTACGTTCAGTTCCAATCTTCATTCTATTCTCTTTGCTCTTGTATCTTTGATCACATGTGCAATAGTGTAGTAAAAAAGTTGTAGACAAGTGAACCCTGAAAAACTTTCAAAAACATTGAAAGTAAACGTTATGTTGAAAATGAGTCCCACGCCAATAAGAATAATAGTTTATTGTTATAAAAAACCGTTCTTGTTTTCCAGTTAATATTGTCAACAATTTTCGGGAGTTTCAACGTGAAATTCTCTTTGTTTCTCGGAGTTACAATGAATGCTAGGAGAATATACCTACAAAAAAAATATTTAGGCTTATCAAATAACAATATTATTCTATAAAATCTTACCTTTAAGGAACTTAAGTTAAATGTACAGATCTAAGACAGAAGATTGATACAAAGCATAATTCAATGTGGCAAATTAATAATAATAATAATATATGTTAAGGGGCTGGAATAGTGGAAGTGGCTAGAGCACAAACGGTGGTTAGGGCATATGCTGAAGCTACCAGAGGACAGAGTAGTAAGAAAGATGTTAGACGACGGAGGTGTTGTGAAAAAGGAAAGAAGGGAAAGGTTAAAGGAGAGATGGTATGACGCGGTGAAAAAGGACTTAGACACACTAGGAATTATGAACTTTAAGCGATTAGCAAAGGACCATAAAAAATGGCGAAAATTGTTACAGAAGCCATGAGCATCCTTGACCTGCAGTGCTAAATCATATAAGGGGCTGATGAGATGACAAGGAGATAATAATAATCAATAAAAGATATAATAAAATATGAGTAGAAAATATAAAAACTCATGGCAGGCTGATGAGTTGTTGGTGGCCTTGCTATCAGAAGTAAGGGACTGGTCAGGTGTCAGGGAATAATTGAGCCGAATTCTCCTGGAAATAATATGAGTTTAAGCCAAAACGCTCTGTGAGATGTCATCAGAAAATCACACATCACTTTCTTGCTATCGAGGCATTTCAGGTTTAAGCCCGCCTCACATGACCTAATTATTTTAGGAAAGCTCTAATATAATAATGATGAATGGAAAAAGATATTGTGCGTGTCACACACTATTGTACCACAAATTTCACTTGTATATCTATATTTTTGTCCTATAAAAATTTTTCATTATTTATTCTCCCGCGATAGAAGCTGTGAGCTAAAGAACAATATCAGGGACACGAATTTGGCGCTTCTTCGATGACCGTGCATATGAAATTGTAACTTGGAAGTTTTCACATTATTTTCCTTCGTTTGCCATAAGACACTGTGTTATTTTGACGTTATAATTTTTAATTTAAATGCCTCGTAAAATGTTCTCAAATCTGTTAAAAAAACTTGTTTTAATGTATACTACGATTTTTGGGTCATATCAGCAGCAGGGTATGTCAAGTATAATATTTGTGAATTAATGTAATTAAAAATTGTTGTTATATATTATTGAGAACTATTCACAAGGCTGGAAAATTCCTAAATGATGTTTTAATATCGGTCTTTTAAGAAAATACCTTCCCGGCAGGCATCTCGCGGATACGTCATTCTCTCTTAAATTTTAGAAAATGTCAGATTTTATTTTTTTTTTTCAATCCTACTACAAGGTTATCATTTCAATATGTTGTATTTCACGTATGCCTTAGTGTAAACAAAAATTGACAGCCTTTTTTGTCTCGAACAAAATCGAATCTTTGGACCAGAATCTTCTCTAAAAATTAGTTCCAAATTCTCTTTCGTGTCATTATGCAATATTTTCTAGAACAAAGTATGCAAAAAAATTGTGGTTATAGATAAAAATCGAAATGGTGATACGTTAGACTCATGCTGCCACGAAGTTACAATTTGGCCTTAAAAGCCATGAGAGGCCAATGTGCCATCAAGTTTACATATATTGACTGATAATAAAACATCATTTAAAAATTTTCTTGTAGGAAATGCGTTAGTCGGATGGTTTGTCAGCTCTCCTTCTATTAGATCTTTGCATCCGGGCCAGTATTCTACATACATTTATGGGCATATCTAATTTCAAATAGGGTTGAGGTCCACTGTTTATTTGTACTTATTTGTAAATAGTAAAATAAAAGATATAGTAAATTATACATGATGAGTCAATCACAATATTCAATATAATGCTGGCTACAGCGAAAACACGACAATTGGAAGATTATGTCGGATCAGTCATTAATTCGCTTATTTACTATAGGCTTATCCCAAGTCTATTATTATCTTCGGTCTGTTACTTCCAATGTGTCGTTTACGTATTAAGATGACATTTTCCATTAAAAAAGCTGTGTGGATAATCGATAAGGTGTAATCGGAATCGAGCAAAAATTTCTAAATAAGCGGATATATTCTTCATAGTCATTTCTGGATTCAAGCCCGTCCGTCCAATACCATTCAAATCGCAAGCTGCGTATCTTCAATAATTTTACTCCTATCGTACTCAGTATTTGATTATTTTTCTTTTTATTAGCTACTTCCATTTTTTGATTTCCAAATCATCCATTTATTGCTAGTATGTCCTCAATGATGCATGTAAATTGGGTTGTGTCATGAAAATAAAGCTGTGATTTAATATTATTTTTTCAATAGATAATATCAAACTATAAGTGTAAAAACTATTCTTATAATTTATAAATGAGTATATTAAGTATAATTAATATTTAAAATTCAATCAATTCTGAATGAATGAAAGAAGCGTTAAAACGCTTTCTAATTGGTCAAACATTTACGTGACGTCACTTCGGTAGTAAGCAATTCAGCAGTTATATACTTAATTGAAGTTTCCTTGTATATCGTCAATTTTTCATTGGAAAAACTATTTTATGGAAGCAATGTGTCTCAAAGATAATTCCACAAAAGCTAGTTCAAGTAATATTCCAGAAGTTGATCCATTTATGATTTATGAATACATAGTGGTGCATGAAAAATCTAATACTCCAGAAGTACGAGATATTCAGTTATCAATGTGAGCAGTTTTTTGGAATTATTTTCTCAATATGCAAATGCTGTTACATCTTTTTGTACAAATCCAGTCGAGAATCATTTTGTGATAATGCTATAGGTTATGTGTGTATTCAACGCGAAGATAAAACTTGTATTGTGAAAGGAAGAATCACTCCAGGATACCTATTCTATAATTTTCATGGCTTTCCACCTACTTAAGTTGATATATTAATAACGTCATATCACCTTCCACCGTTGAAGCATCTGAAGGTACTCGTATCAGTCCTAATTGCTTAAAGGGGCGTTCATGAGTTGCGTGTTGCACAATCAAATTAATACAAAGTAATTCGACAATTTCCAATGAATAATAGCTCATATGAAGGAAAAGTATATAAAAACAAGACGTATATTTCTTTCCCGATGGCAATAGCTATTTTTTATTCACTAAATATTCTGAACTGGAAAAATATAATTCAGTTCTTCTATTAAAACATACCAAAATTGAATGATATTGGTCTATTGCCCTCTACAATGAAGAATAATTCATAAATAATTGAGAAAAATTTTAGTTATATCAATAATTCCTCCAAAATTGTCGAAATAAATTTCGAGTCATTTTAGAAGATTTTACCATAGACTCGAACCAAAATAGTTCAGTCTCTTTCTGACAGGTGGCTGAACCATCGATCTGGTTTAAAATTCTCAGAAATTCTGATGCGACAATTGACGCCAGCGATTTTGAAGGAGTAAAAGACCATTCACTCCTTTGTGCATATAATTTTCATGTTAAAATTTCAGAATTGCGCAGCATTAATAAGCAATAGAATGAAAATTAAATTCTTTGATAATGGTAAAAAGAATTGCTATTAAAATACGAATTTGTTATTAACAATTGGTTGTTTATAACAAATTTGTTATAAGCATATTATTGTTATCAACATAACAATTCGTTATGAGCAATCAATTTTCAATAAACAACTTAATAATAAGGATTAAAAGATCCTTTTGAGTTTATACGTACATAAGTAATGTAAAATATAGTCACAAAATAAAAATTTCAATGGGTGGTTCGTTTCTGTTTTATCAATAAGTAACCCAAATCGTCAATAAATCAAGAAGTATAGCTGATAACTGATTTCAAAATGAGTCTTAGTAGAGATTGCAAGGGTAGCGTAGGACCTCCCATCAATCATTATCTGTTATTTTGTGGTTGACAGCGCATTTTTAGAGAAAAATAATCTAATATATTCACTTTGGCTACCTGATTGTCTCGTATGACGCTGAATTCACAGGAACTACAGTACTTTCAGACTTGAAACTGATACTAAATGAAAGCAACTGTTTCGTAAGTTCGCTTGATTTCAAGCTCAGTGATTGTAAAAGATAGTAACTTGAGAAATTTTTGAAATAACAAGCTTTCATGAATTGCTCTGATCATCAAGATGATTCTTCAATTTTTTATATAACTTTGATAAAAGTCAAATTATTATTTTATGGTACAGCACATAACCTCCCGTCAGTCAATAATTAAACAATAAAGATTGAAAGATCATTTTGAGTTTTTACGTATACAAGTTATATATATTACTCAGGACATCATAACTTGAAAATAATTAGGACATATCATATTATAAAAAGATCTTCGTTTGTAGAAAAACAATCAAGACATGAGATTTAAGTATTTGGCTTAGATCAGGACTTTTCAGTTTCACTGAATGTCTTTTGAGTTTATATCACTTTATTTTTATAAAAATTATTTTTGGTTTTAAATTCTGTATATTTTATTTGAAACTTTGACGTTTTTCTTTTTTATTAGTTCATAATGTTACTATTGTTCATAATAAGTGGTTTAATCACAATTGATTGTTCATAACAGATTGTAATTGTTTCATCTTGAATAATTGCATGAAGAGATAGGAAGTTACAATATTTGTATATTTATTGATATGTATAAAATTCGTGGAAATATGATGAAATCTTATAAATCATAATTTGTGAAGGCTCCTTGATAGAAACTATAGGAGCAAAACGAAATCTTGATAGATAATTACTGAAATAGATGATAATACCACATGTCTATGAAATCAATTAATATTGCATATTTGCTCAATACTGAGAAAATGGATACAAAAAAAAAAATTACGAATTATAATTTTTATACACTTTCAACCATAGGATGGGAGCTCATTGTATTTATGGATCGATTCTGTTCACTGTCCTATAAATTTGTTAAATTGTAAATTCATAAGCTACAGATCGTTCGTAAGAGAACAATTTACAAATTCACAAATATGGCAATTCTGTTCCTACATATATAGGAAACGTTGTTACAGATTCCAAATATCAAGATTATCTCGTAAACATATCTTGAGCTAACTTCTTTCTATTCATTTAACAATTGTTTAATACTTCAAAGTTCTAACGTCAAATCTCATATTGAGAAAAAGTATTGTTTTACTTGTATAATACATACGTGTGATTTTGAGGAAGTTAAATACCCAGTAATATATAGTATGGCCTGAGAAATTATTACTAGATTTTTTCTTCAAGCATCATTACTTATAGTTAGTGTCGAAACATTGATGATTCAAAAAAGTAATGCAGGTATAAATAATATTTTTAAATTCAGAGTAGGTAGAACCTAGAATCAATCAATTCGATATCGGTAAAAATTTGAATAAAAATGATTGTTTGACAACTAGGTGCCTTCTTTCCGATATACTGAGATCTGATCCCTCTGTACGAATGATTAAAGTGTCTGAATTAATTCATAAACTGAAATTTGGTCAGCCTAACATTTTTTTGGAATTATTTTTTAGGACGTCGAACGGGTTTGAAGTGCCCCTGAGGTTTCTTCGTAGTAATCGCGTATAACTCCTAGAAACTGTTTTATTAAATCAATCTGTCAAATAATTATCAGGTACATATTCCAAGAAATAACATTTCAATTTCTGTCTCTCATTTTTTATCATCTTCTTCTAATAAAAGACCTATAAACACAAGCACTGCACCCTGATTTATTTTGAACTGTCAAAATCTTTAGCAGTTATAGCTACTTTCTATTCAACTGTAAAAACTTACGAGAACCATAAGAGTTTATGGAAAACCTGTAAGCTACTGAGGTGATCAGAATTGCGATTTTATCCGTTGCATACTATAGGGCTTACGATTAGCGTTACAGATCGTAAAAGTGTGAACAGAATCGACCCATTAATTGGGTATTCCATTTCCTATCCTGATATTTGATAATACCCTGACAAAATAAATTCTTCAACCAGTGGCGTAACTATAGGGTGGCAGGGCTGGCAAAATGCCACTTGCCCCCGATCCAAGAGGGCCCCGACCCAAGAGGATGACCTGAACTTTTTAACAAAACTATAATATTCTTCATGTACTTGAAATTAATCAAAGTGGGACACAAGACACAACTAATGAAGACCATATACAAATTCAAACTAATCATTAAGACTTCAACGCAATCAAAACAAATTCAAATTCAATTTTAGACCGCATCCATTGCCTGCTTTATTTTTTGTCGAACAAGAACAATTCTGTTGAATTGTAAATCAGATGAAAGAAATAAAGCTATTTCACTCAAGAAGAAGATCGAGAACTACAATTTTATTATGTTATTGGTTTTCCATTGCAAAATTCTGCAAACTATCGATGCAGCCTTTAAAGCACTTCAATCTAAAGCCTCCGATCTTTCAAATGCCTCAAAACGTTTGAAAATTTGTCTAGAAGATTCGGAATGGCATCGACATGAAACTGTAAATTTAAAAAGGGAAGCAGATAGTGTAGCTGAAAAATGGTCTATAAACCCTGAATTTTCTTAAACTCGTCAGAGGAAGGTAAAACGCCATTTTGACGAGCTTTGCGAAGATGAGCGTCTCCAAGATCTGGAAAGTTATTCTAAGTGAACATATTTTATCGAGTATTGGACATCATTATTAATCAACTAAAATCGCGTCTCCTTCCATGAATGAAATTATTTCCAATTTTAGTGTTCTGCAATCTGCCACTTTGCAAATTTTAAATGAAACCGATATATTAAAAAAGCTCTAGAATCGGTCGATATATATAAAAAAGACATGTCTGCATCATTTGCCAGGGAAATTCTCAGTTTTCGGTCCACTTTTATGCCTGTATTACACGATACAATTTATTGACCAATAAATTGACCAAGTTTTCTGTCAAGTTTTCAACAATTTATTGTCGAGCTCAAAAATATTTTGTACCATATCACACGATACAAGTTTTCATCAAGAAAAATCAGAACTATCAACTTATAATTTTTGACGTAACTTCAAAAAGTGTGGTTAGAGAGAGAGTGAGATAGTAGAGATTACAAAAAATCAATATACTGAGGGCAACTGTATACAAAATTATATTAATACTTTGTCAACATTAAGATTATCATTTGACGCAAAATAACTAATATGAGTAATGTTGGCAACGACCAAATCTTCCTAGAATACTCCAGAATATTGGTGAAAAATAGAGCCAGTTCCATTTCAAATAACTTGGTCAATTATTGGTCAAGAAAAAATTGTAGAAATTTTGGACATATTGCACACAACAATAAATTGAAGGTCAACTTTTGGAAAGAATTAACCAATAAATTGTATCCTGTAATACAGGCATTAGAGACGAAAAAGAAAAGTCTTCGTGTATTGGAGAACTTACTGAATTATTATTAATAAAAAATCATTTCATGTCGTGCAGCTTTCCTGAAGTATGTACTGCATTAATGTTATTTGTTACAATTTCTGTGACTACAGCTAGTGCTGAACGATCATTTCAGAAACTAGAATTAATAAAAACTTATTCAAGAAACTCTATATAGGACAAGACAGGCTACGTAATTTGGCAATTCTGTCCATTGAAAATTCTATGGCCCGATCTTTCGAACTTCAAACTCTGATGATGTTATAGATACTTTTACGGAACAGAAAGCTCGAAAAGAGACTTTCATTGATAAATATCTTATTAAAATTGAATTGTTATTCCATTGTACATATGTATAAACATAATGTCTTGAAAATGAAATTTATTAGATACTCAACGATTTTTACTGGGAGGGCCTCATCCAACGAATTTGCCACGGGCCTCACATGGTATAGTTACGCCACTGTCTTCAGCTTGCTATTAGTTAAGAAGATTAGTTGGACATATGTTTTCAGGTAGTTTCTATAAATAGATTTTTCTTTAGATCTCAGCTACCAGCCAATATTCAAAAATTCAGTAGTAGTTGTAACCTCAGCCACTATCATTTCAGGTCGCTGTTTTGGAAACGCACCCTTAAGTTTCTGGTTATTGGCGAATCTTGCTAAGCGATACTCTATCTGGTGGCACTTTGTTGGACTACTGGAAGCGTGATAAATTGTAGCTGTATTCTTTCGTTAACGGATTACTGATCCAACTGAATCTAAAGATCAGTTGAAAATGGCGTCGAGATCATATGACCTATTGTAGTCGAAAGAATGCCAAACATTTTTTGAGTGTGCGTTTGTCTGTGATCATTGACCTAAAATTTGTTTCAATTACATTAAATCATGAATATTCAAAAAAATTTAATAAAAGCATCTTTTAAATATATAAAACACAAATACATGTAGTTTTTTTCATCTGTTTAAAGATGACAATTCAATTTCAGGATGAATTATCACAAAATTTTCTATTTTGCCCAACTAAAGCTACCTCAAAGCAATTTCTTTTATTTCTTATGATTCAAATGTTACGAACTCCGCCGTTTTTAAAATACATATGAACCACGTGAACTTCTCTAGCTCTTCGTTAGAGGAGTTGTTGGTGATCTGGAGTAGTTGAAATTTGGAGTGGGAGTGACTAATCCGTAAACGAAAGAACAAGCACATAGTGATCCAGATCAGTTAGATCAGTACTCCGTGAACGAAAGAATACAGCTTGTATAAGCATAGATGGGATTCGTGTTGTTTTCCTCAAATTTAAAAAGATTTAAGCATTAAATTCTATGCTGCACTATTTGTCCACATGAATAATGTTCACTGTTCCGTGTATGGATGTAAATCCATACAAAAGACAGACAGAAATTCAAGTATTCACTCAAACAGAAAAAATAGATAAGTTAAAAACTTGGAACATGAAATCAAAGAATGGGAAACCAGTCGGTAGGTTCATAAAAGTGTGTTCCTCTCAATTTGATGAGAATGACTACCATAGAGATTAATTATTCCAGCATAATAAAGGAATAGTAAGAGATAATACTTATATGTAAGAGTATAATCTGAGATAAATTTTTTAAAAACCTCATTAAAATATGTTTTGGGTGATTGAATAGAATCACTCAAATGGATTCTAATGATGATAAGATCAAGTAATTTAATTCAAAATGTATTCAAATTTTTTGTAGTCATCCTATAGGCTCCTGCATTCGTTTATAATCAAGTGACAAATCAAGCACTTGATATAAAACAAAAGAATAGCCGATTATTTCTGCATGCAGCTGAATATGACTAATAAAGCACCTGGTAGATAATAAAAGTATAGCCGAAACATGTTTGCAGCGGCCACTTTTTCCAGCTTTGCAAGAAAATGTCATGGTTGTAACTATCAAGTTAGTATATCTTTTCTTTCTAACATCCCCTGTATAATGTGCGGATATTTTTCTGGTGTTGATGTCTGACGGCAAAATGCGTAGATATTGATTTCATCTATTATATTTTCATTCAAAACACCACATAATAATATATGTCCGGCATCTAAAACTTGTCTTTCGCATATACATCTAGAATTGTGATCTGCATATAAATATATGATTTCAGCTGCACTGGGATATACATTCTGTAGAAAGCAGAATATACTTAGAAAGCTTTCATTCACCAATCTAATAATTCAAAAAATAACCAAAATACTTACTTTTGAATTTCGAAGATTATATAAATAAGGTTTAAAATTCCCGATATTTAAACTTTATCATATATAATCAAATCAACTTATGAAATTTCTATACTTTATAATATATATACTACAAAAAAAATATAGAAATAAAAGCAGTATTTGAAGGTTATTGATAATTATATTAATATCACACCTTGCGTCCAAACACACTCAATTACATCTCCGTTAGTTCCTGATATTCTCACTTGGCGCTACGAGCTCAATAAGACTCGCCAATATTCATTCATATTGATACACCATATACCTATTGTTTTGGCAATTTGTCAGATAAAATAAATGTAAACAATATAATAACTATTCATATTTTACAGTATTCATCAATTAGACATTCTTAACGTAAATAAGATTTTAAATTGATATTTATTTATAATTATTATGAATTTTCATCTTATGGTGCGTTTATACACAAGAATTTTGTGTACTTAGAGCTACAACTCTATTTCGCAAGATACAAGTCGTGATTGGGAACACAGAACACATGGACTTCATACAAAATCAGAAATGGACATGAGACAAACCAATACTCATCTGGCGGAACGGTATATCCAAGTAACAATGACTGACCGTCGACCAAAATGTGACGTCGCATTTTGGTCATATTGAAGTCATAATGTGACCGTCATATTTAGACGTCATATGACGTTGAACTGACGTCACACATCAGGTCAAACTGTGGTCATAAATTGACGTCAAGAAATAACGTCATATAATGTTGAACTGACGTTATAATTGGATGTTATGTTTCAGCGTTTTAGGAAATCATACTTATTCTTTATATGATTCTTCAGTCAGTGTAGGTATTTCTCAAGTAACCATAACTGAATATCAACGTTGTATATTGGTTGTATGAACATCATACCTAGACGTCATTTTGTTACCTCAAATGTATGTTGAATCGACGTTTTTATTTACGTACATTATTCACGTAGTTTAAATGTTATATTTTAACGTCATATTCAAGTTGTATTGACGTCATAATTTGATATTATGTATTTTGAAAGTTATTAACAAATAGACTGAAAACAAAAATGGGAAAAAAATTTTCTTGATATTTTTAACCCATTTAAATGTTTATGAGTGATTTTTTTTTCTAATTTTTATTCGAAAGAATCTTCGTATTCTGTTGTAAAAAATATTATAATTTTTCTCGATTAATGAATAATTTTCCAGAAGTTACAGATATAGACTTTCGTCTACAAAATTGTTGAGTTCCTTGCTCCAAATTTTTATTAACAAAAAAAATGATTGATAAATTTAGAAAATTTAATATATTTTTTTTTTTAACTTGTTCTAATGTACAGTAAATGTATTTTGAAATAATTTTTTTTTATTCTCAATATGACTTTTTTAACTAATTGTTATGAACAAATGCATTCCTTTCTTGAAAATTCTGGTGGTCAGATTCATACAACCCTCGAGCAATGGGAAGAAACAGAAAGCGTTCACTAAACTAAAATTCATTTTAAATTTTACTATTTCCAATTTCATACTCTTCACTGAATTATGGACGAATATGGAGAGTTACATTAAATTTTTTTACATGCTCTGCTTGTTCATCGTGAATGATACTGGAATAAGAGAATTATATTTTAATTATTTCACTTTCTTGAAATTATGTTCATTCACCAAAATTTTAGTACACTTAATGGAACCCAAACAAAATATTTTAGATTTGAGGGATAAGTCACTTGTAGGCTGATGCCAGACAAAGGCAGGCAAGCACTTTCATATTTTTCGTGTTTTGTGTTTGACGAAGTTACATAGGTATCATTTTTCTACTGTGACAAATTAAAGTAAGTTAATTATGTAGTAATATTCGCAATTTTTTAAGTGATACATTATTCATTTGCAGAATACCATGTGATTGTATTTAATGGAAACTCGGAGATAGCAATGGTTGGATCTCTCGATCCAGAAATGGAGTACTAGCAAGATGGCCCTATCATCAAAAGAATGTTCCGATAAAACATAGGAAGATAGTAAAAGATCCGCTAAGAGCAATGGATGAATTCGATATGCGTGAAGTAGAAATTATGAAATCATTCGGCTTGTAGTAATTTGAAAAAAATAGTTTGCCATTGCAATTAATTATATATTTTTACAATTGTTAATATTTTCTCATATATAAAACTTCTTTTGATGTACAATTATCAATGATTTTTTTGACTCTGTTTAGCACATTTTCCGTATTTTTATTGATCTAAATATTTATCTTTGACTGTAATAATAAATATATTTTTAGTTCTGTTGAATTATATTTTATATGTAAGTTTTTTTTTTTTTTTTTTTTATTGATATTAACGTGCTTCACCGTTAGGTATTAACACGAGTGATGTTTATAGTCTTGTAGTTACATATTTATTTTCACATGTCAATATTAGTTGTGTAGTATGTAGTACAGTTATTTAAATACTATCGGTTAAGCCTATGTCTTTTATGTATTCTATTGTCTTCGTACTGTCTTGATTCAAAGCTTCTTTCAAGTTCTCTGGTATTTGATGGTATAGTCTCTGTTGTTGATATTTTGGACATTCTATGATAATGTGGTTGATAGTTAAGGTGACATCACACTCCTCGCATTTAGTCTGTTCGGCTCTTCTTAGTAGGTGGCTGTGGGTAATTTTTGTGTGTCCAATTTTCTTTCTGGTCAGTATTATTTGCTCTTGTCTTACTTTTGTTTCTGGATTCCGTTTAATTATTTGATCTTGTACATCTCTCAACTTGTTATTTGTTGTCTCTTTCCATTTATTATTCCATTTTTCCTTTATTAGTCTCTTTATTTCGTTTCTTATATCATTTGCTAGAGTGAGATCGATGATTTCTCTATTGTTGATAGCTTCTTTTGCAGCGATGTCAGCTTTCTCATTACCAGTAATTCCGATATGGGAGGGGATCCAGATGAGGGATATTTGTATGTTTTTTTGGTTCATTTGGAAAAGGATTTCCTGAATGGCTTTGAGTAATGGGTGTTTTGGGAATAATTGTTGGATTGACAGAATGCAACTGAGGGAGTCGGAGCATATTAGGTAGTTTGAGAATTTGTGGCTATCATTTTTGGAGATTATCTTCATACTCTCATAGATGCTGAATATTTCTGCTGTGTATATTGACGTATGGTCTGGTAGGTGGTATTTATGAGTTTTTTCTTCAGTTATTATTGCTGCTCCTACATTATTGTTCATTTTTGACGCGTCTGTGTATATATAAGTATGTTCTTTGTAGTTAGAGATGATTTCTTTGAAGGTACTTTGGAGAAAATTTGGACTTTTGTCGTTTTTATTATAGTTGCACATGTTGAGATTAGCATTTGGTATTTTAATGAGCCAAGGTGGTGTAATATTTATGTTGTTGGTTTGGATGTTTGGAATAGTATAGTTCAAGGAGTCTAACATGGTTTTGATATATGCTTGGAAAGGGAAATGAGATTTAAGTGTCGTTGTTTGTGATTTTGGGTCGAAAATGTGTGCGTATGTTGGATGATTTGGTTGGGTGGCCAGGTTTGTGATATATGTTAGTGATAATAGGATTCTTCTATCTTGGAGTGATGGTTCGTTGGCTTCGCAGAGTAGACTTTCGATAGGGCTTGTGTGATATGCTCCAGTTATTAATCTAAGTGCTCTATTGTGAATTGTGTTTAAACATTTTAGGTCATTCGGTTTTGCTGTTCCGTAAGCTATGGAGCCATAATCGATTTTGCTTCTTATTAGTAATCTATATATTGTTAGTAGCGTGGATCTCTCTGCTCCCCACTTGTAATGCGACAGTACCTTCAATATATTTAATTTTCTGCAGCATTCAGCAGCAAGTATTCTTATATGCTCTTTCCATGTCAGTTTTCTATCAAGGACTATTCCTAGGAATCTTATTTCAGTCATATAGGTTATTTCGATATTGCTCAGTTTAATTTCTGGGTTTATTAGTCTTTTTTTGTGTCTACTGAAATGAATAGCTTTTGTTTTCTGTTGTGAGAAATTGAATCCTATATTATTGGTCCGATATTGGGTTTTATCAATTGCTTCTTGTAGCTGCTTTTGTATCCAATCTATATTTTTGCTTTCATGGAAAATTACTAAATCGTCTGCGTATATACGATATTTTACTGGATTTTGTATGCTTTCTACTATTGTGTTGATTGCAATCAGGAATAATGTAGCGCTTAGGGTTGAACCTTGGGGTATTCCATTTTCTTGGGACCTCGTCTCTGAGAGTACTCCGTTTGCTTTCACCTTAAATCTTCTATCAGTGAGAAAGTTCTTTATGAAATGGAGGGTGTTTCCTTCCATGCCGTATTCTTGTAGAGTTTTTAAAATATTATGTCTCCAGGTCGTATCGTAAGCCTTCTCAAGGTCAAAGAAGACTGCGATTAGATGCTGCTTGAGTTTGATCGATTGTTGAATTTCTGAGGTAAGTATAACTAGGTTATCTATAGTAGAACGTCCGGATCGGAATCCAGTTTGAGCTCTTGTCAATAATTCGTGTTTTTCCAAGTACCAGCTTATTCTAGCTGTTATCATTTTTTCCATTATTTTGCTTATGCAATTGGTTAGGGATATGGGTCGATAGTTTGCGGGATCTGTCTTATTTTTATTTGGTTTCAGTATAGGGACAATTATTGATTCACGCCATTGATCAGGAAATGTATGAGAGGACCAGATATGGTTATATAGTTTTAGAAGATAATCTTTTGATTCTATGGGTAGCTGACTAATTAGTAATGGTGGTATGTTATCTGGTCCAGGGCTTGTATCTTTTTTGGTTCTTCCAATTGCATGTGTTAGCTCTCTTGAAGTAAATGTGTCGTTTATTGGGTTGTTTATGTCTGGTTGTATGCTAAAGGATGCATCTTCAGCTTCTGTTTTTATTCTGATGAAGTTTCTTTCATAGTTTTCATTGCTGAAGGTTTTTTCGTAGTGTTGTGCTAGTGAGTTTGTAATCTCTTCCAGCTCGGTAACTGTTTGTCCATTTATTTTCAAATTTTTTATTTCATACGGTGCATCATTTCCTTTTATCCTATTGACTTTTGTCCATACTGTCTTCATTGGTGTTTCCTGGTGTATTGTTGATACATATTGTTGCCATGATGTTTTTTTACTTTGATTGATAGTCTTCCTACATATTGCTCTGGCTTTTTGGAGTTCTATTAGGTTATTAGTAGTTTTCTGCTTTCTGTATTTATATAGAGCAGATTTTTGAAGCTTTATAGCTTTTTTACACTCAAGGTTCCACCATGGAACTGTTTTCCTTGTCTCTGCTGGTTTTGCAATGTACCCAATTGATTTTTCCGCTGCTCTTGTTATGCTAAGCACAAAGTTGCTCATTGTTTTGTTTATGTTTTGAATCTGTATTTCTTGATTTGAATTTTTTATTTCTGCTTGATATTGATCCCAGTTTGCTTTTCTAAAGTTCCATTTTTTTACTTCGTGTTTGCGATTTTCGTTACTGGTTTGTTCTTGAAATGTTATTTTAATTGGAAGGTGACCATCAGAGATGAGTAGTGGTAGTGTTTCCCAGATTATATTCGATGCTAGTCTTGGACTTGCGAAGGTCAAATCTATAATACTAAAGCTCCCTGTGCGACTAGAGAAGTATGTTGGGGAGCTATCATTCAATAAGACTAAGTTATCGAGTAGAGTATCTTCTATTATTTTGCCTCTTTGGTTTGTATGTTGTGATTCCCAAAGAATGTTATGAGCATTGAAATCTCCAAGGATCATGAACGGCTGTGGCAACTGATTGGTTATGTTTGAGATTTCACTTGCGGTTATTGTTTTATTTGGTGGGATATAGATATTACAAAGTGTCATTTGTGTTGGATAATCTGTTTGGATTGCAATAGCTTCTAGTTCTGTGTTTAGTGCTATTCTTTGTGTTTGTATTGAGTTTTTACATAAGATTGCAACACCTCCACTGGCTATTTGACTTTGATCTTGTGTTCTGTCTTGCCTATATGTGTCGTAGTATTTTAATTTGTAAGTTTTATTTTCTCGTAGTCTGGTTTCTTGAATGCATATGAACTGTGGATTATGGTCTTGTATTATTAGCTGAAGTTCTCCAGTATGTGTTTGGAGTCCGTTGTTGTTCCACTGTATAATAATCGCCATTTCTTGCTGTTAATATGAAATGTTTTGGTCTTTGTTACGCTCTTCTTGTAGTTGTAACTTGAATTTGGTTATAATACGCGTCAGTCTGCCTTTTAGTGTTTTATCGGTTATACAAGTTCTTGTGTTCTGTAACATATTTATCAGTTCGTTTGTGTCTATTTCAAGTTCTTTTGCTATTTGTAAATGTTCGTTGGATCCATGTACATTTTGTAAGAAGTCCTTGAGTTCAGTGTATGTTATCTTATATTGGTCTGGGAAATTCAACATTTCTTCGTGTATTTGTGTTAATTGTTCGTCCAATGTTGTCTGGCTGGCAGGACTCTGTGATCTAGATCTCGTTCCTGTGTTTGCCTTTTTTGGTTTTTTTAGGGGTTGTTTGACATTGTTTTCTCCCTTATTCGGTGGTTCAGTTGGGGTATTTTTGATTATTGGTTCTTCATTGTTTACTGTGATAGTATTCTGAGATAATTCTACAGGGTTTGGTTCGGTGTTTTCTATTATCATTGTTTCATTTGGAGTTCCTGTGTTGTTTTCAGTTTCTGAGTCTGCAGGTGCTGGTCTTTTGTTCTTTGGTTTTCCCGAACTTCCAGTATTGCTTAGCTTGTAAGATTCGCACTTTGAGTAAGGATGGCCTACTCTGTTGCATAGATGACAAATTACATTTTCGCCGCTAAGATATATTCTGTATTCTGTGTTTTCAAAGTTGAACAGTAAACTATCCTGTATCTCATTACTTTGATGTGATACATATAACTGTCTTCTAAAGCTGCAAATATGAGAGTAGGCGTGTTCTTGTAGGCCAGCTCGTTGAAAGTGGATAGGGGATACTGGTTTTATTCCGTGTCGTGTTAATAATTGTTCTATAAATTGATGGGGTATTGATGGGCAGACATTGGATAGTACCAATTTTATTGCGGGTGTGATTAAACGTCTAATTTCAATTTCTTGGTTGAGGATTTTGATGGTTTTGTGGTTTTCCAGAAGTGTATTTACCATTTCTTTATTGGCAAGGTATACGCATATTCGATTGTTCGAGATTTTTGATACGAATTGTATATTTTTTGGTTCTACAATGTTGCCTATAGCCATTATGTAGTCTTTGATCAGTAGGTTTTCAGTCGCATTCATTATTATTGCCTGCTCTTTTGTCGGGAAGTTTTGAGTTGGTGTTTGTTTTGGTTTTCTTGCTGTATTGGCGTAGGTGGGGATGGGTTGTGACGTACTCATGTTGAGTATGAGATATTGTTGTATATTGTAGTCGATTTTTTGTTTTTATTACCCCTTATAAGATTCACTTACTGTGACCAGTTAAACGTTGTTGTGTTTGTAGGCAATTAAGTGACATTGTCTCTACTTGCATAGAGATGTGCTGGTAGCACTGAAACACGGCAGGTGCCGTTAGCTGACCGCCCTAAGCCAAGTCTTGGTAATTTGGCGTGTGAATTGAGGGTTATATTGGAATTATTCAGGTTTATGTTTATTTGGTTTATGTGATTGATAGGGGATATGGTTATATTTCATATAACTATTCTAACTCTAGGATATTAATTAATAAGGAATAAAATACCTTGAAATATCTCACTGACACTATCTGTGACCTTCTCCTTTCAGGGTCGAATCACTCACTCCATATGTAAGTTTATGTCTATAAATAATAAAATTCACATTTTATTCAATTTTTTTTTCCATTCAACAGTTATATTCAATTTTGACGTTAATTTAAGTAGTAAAGTGACGTTGTGGTATGTTATTAACAGATATTATTTTGAACGTCATAAATTGACGTCATATAACATTGTTTAGAAACGTCGCGTTTGACGTCATTAGAAAATTATAATTCTACGTCAGCATAATGGTCTATTTGACATCACAAAATGACGTCAGTGAGCTACTCGCTGAGACGTCTTAAGGACCGTCAATCGACCAGATCTGTGACGTCGATACAACGTTGTATCCTGATCATTTATGTTACTTGGGTATGTAGGACTATTCTAAGAGTCAAACAATTTTTTCAAACTAGTTTTCTATGAATCCAGGAACAAGTCACGTAATTTTCATAGGAGCGAGTAAACAAACTTTTGTCAAAATGAAAAATTCGAGTTTCTTGCATTTTCTTTAACAGATATAGAGAAATAATTTGCACTTAGATATGGAAACTACTCGAGAAAGATATGGTGATAAATAGGAAGGTGAAATCGATGAAAATATAAATAAAAATATTCCGTTGAATACAAAGAAAGCGCGAGAGTACGTATGGAGGCAATTTACGGATTTCTTGACAAAAAAAATATACAAATTTGAGGCATCTACATCTTCTGCTTAAATTAACACTATATTGAAAAGTTGGGCGTGAAATATGAAGAAACAGGATGGTACAGATTACAAGGAAGCAGTGGTGAAACATAAATGGAACATTACCGCCAAATTAGTCCAAGAGTTAATACCGTTTTTGATTCAAATGCAGTAGAACTGCACTGACGTGTGACGTCATGCTCGGCACTAGTGCTGTTTGAATACTTTCAAGGTCGTCAGATATGCACTGAGTCCAATCGAATACGGTACTTAGTTCAGTGTAAGCGAAAATGGCGGGATGTAGTAGTAATTATGGCGGTGAATGCAAAAGAAACGTTATTTAATAGAATAATCTATGATGTAGAAAATGAAAATGGCTATATAAAAGAAAATGATGATATTCTGCGATAATAAGCAGGCCACTATTATAGTATTGACGGATCATCTTCAATATTCTTATATAGGTACCATAAAAAAGCCAGAATTTGTTTTTTGAGTCAAACCATCTTTTTTCCACCATGTGCCTGATTCCTCGAAAAAAGATTCGTATGAATTTGTCAGTTCTTCACATGTTTTCCTGGACATCCATCAATTCTTTCTGAACTGAAAAAATATCTAGGTACATATACCTACATTTATTCTACTCTCATCATTGAATTTATCAAAAACTTCTTCAATAAAGTTTTAATCTTTGGTCGCATTCTTATTTCTTCAATAAAATCTTCATCACTACTAGACGACGAAGATTCTGGTAAAATAATTTTTTCCTACTTGATTTCGCTCATAATCTCCGCCATTTTACTTGCACTCAAATCCATCTCAAAATGACGGAGCTAAACCACTTTGTTCAAGCAAATGGTTAATTGAAAATGAAGAAAATCGTGAATTATGTCCTGTGAGTACATGTCATTTTTTCATCAGTCAAATTGCCTTATTTCAATGTTCATTTTTATTAAGGTTGTATCACAAACTAATATCTAAAAGAGGAGGGAGTATTAAGACCAACCGCATTTTCCTGACATCAAATCCTTTTTGGAATAAGTCAGGATCAAGTAATTGGCTCAAAAATTGTCCCGTTGGTAAAAATGGAATAAATAAATATGTGAAACATTCAGCTGAACAAATCGGCTTGAATGTAAAAGAAAGAAACATATCTAACTACTTGATAAAATCATCTACAGTGTCTACTTTAGCGAAAGCTGGCGTTGGGGAGCACCAACTAATGAAAATTAGTGGTCACAGCAATGTAAACTCTATTAAAAGTTATCTACAGTTAGATACTAAACATCATGAGCATATTGTTAGTCAATTAAGAAAAAATGTAACGGAGACTAAGATTACTGTAGCCTTTACTTCTACTACCAGTACTAATTCTGTTCCTCTAGCCGAAAAAATCGTGAACGAAAGTCTTTCTCGAGGAAGCCGTCTGCATAACTGCAATCACCTCAGCTTTCTAAATTGTCATTTTTCTTTGAAGTGAAATATAGAAATTGACTGGATCAAAATGTTCTATAATAAAGAATATGAAAATAGAAGTAGATAATTCCAGAGTAAAATACTCACTTTTTTTTTGAAGTGAGATATAGAAATTGATTTCAATTATTTCATAATAAAAAGTATGAAAATAAAAATAAATAATAGAAATTGATTTCATATTGTATATATTTTATTTGAAACCTTGACGTTTCGATCAAAATTTCGAATGAAATATACAGAATAACCAAAAGTAGTTTTTATTCAATAAAACTCTGAAAAAAGTATGGATTATCAAAAATAGATAATTTCTGAGTGAAATACTTACTTTGACCACTAGTGTATTACCCGATGGTATTTCTACGTGTCCAAATATTCACTGATATGCACCGTTTCTATGGTGATTGAGCATTGTTAATCTTGTTTTTAATACGACGAATGGAATAGTCATTATTAGTCGCGATCTGACTGATTATAATCTACAGCTTTTGTTTATCATTTTCTTTGCTTGAGTATACGGCTTCAAAACGGTATAATAAGCTTCTATAATTAATTTCAGCTAAAAACGATCCAAGAGTCCTCATGGAACCACGTTTCAAGCCTTCTGAATGGCCAAGGTGGGAACTAATTTCACATTAGCACATAAATCGCACTAAGCTTTCAGCCAGTTGCATCATTTGTCAGTCGTCCAACAATTATCAATAGATTTGTGCAATTTGAAAATTGTATTCATTAGTCCATTTAAAATAGACATTCACCCTTGCATAAAATCCCAAAAAGCTGAAAATTGGCTTGAAGATTAGAGACACATTATAATCAAGTTGTGGAAAATCCCCAACGATCCCGTGTGTGCAAAAAATTTAATGTGTGATCAAAGCTTGCAGAATAGTTATTTTTGTATTGAGTGTGCGGAGTGATTGTTTTTTTTTGTTGCGTACAAGAATGTCAATTTTAACCGAGACCGTAAGGTCGAGGTAGCAAATTCATTCGAAAGCGCAACAAAATACAATCACTTCGCACTCGAAATACAAACAATAGTTTTTCGCCAAATGTCAAAAAATAATAGATCAACAATAATTATTGTTTTATTCAGTGAAATGTAGGAGAAAAGTACAAACTATAATTAATTTGCAGTCACCTGGGTATTGTAACCAAAAGTATGCGCGATTGTTGTTTGATAAATAAAGAACTGTCAACAATTAATTTTTATATTCAAAAATAAGTAGTTTTGTGTACAAACTCATACTTCTTTCTTGTTAAAAAATATGTTAATTTTTTCACTAGTGAAAAAATATGTTCAATTTTTTTACAAGTGATAAAATGACGAACTTTGCTTATCCATAACAATACAAAAATATCATGTTTTTTGACAGTTGGCGAAAAATGGGTTTTTTGAATTTTTTAGCCGAACGATCAGTTTTATGATAGCTTGAACACAAATTTTAGATCTTTCAGTTTCCCACAAAAATAATCCTCACCTCTTTTTTCCTAAGATCCACCATTTCTGATAAAAAGTCATTCTATACGTTATTACGTGCAAATTTGGCCTTTGGTTATTTTTTTTTGTAGGGTTCAATTCTGAAATTATAATTTGATCTAATTTGGGTCTTTTCTCCATTACTTACTTCTAATTAAAAATATTTTTGCTTCAATTCTATAGTTTCAATTCATATTTCAAATCTTTAGTTTCGTTTCTCTTCTTTGAATTTAAATTCTGAAATTATAATTTGGGTTAATTTGGGTCTTTTTTTGGTCAACTTCATTACTCACTTTTGGTTGAAGATATTTTAGTTTTCAATTCTATAGTTTCAATTCATATTTCAAATCTTTAGTTTCGTTTCTCTTCTCTGAGCTCAGTTTTTTTTTTTTTTTGGTTATATTAGGAACGTGTTTATTGTTTACTTTTATCAATTAATTCTTAGTTCAAGATTTTGTGATTTTCGCTGTTGTAATGCGCGTGCTGTAGTCAGTGACGTTACTCAGTCTATTTTTTTTGAATTAATGAAAAACTGTTTCTTCTTAACTATGTCCGATCGTCCGGAATTGACTTAGCTTGAGTCGTCGGTTTAAAGTTGGTCTTTAATTACCGCAGTACATTTTATTTACTTGTTATAAAAATTTGAAGAATCGCTTTTTGTACGTTGCCTCGCGCAATGCTCTAGGAGGGACAAAAACTAGCCTTTTTTTGCTTCGCGGAACCTTTTGGGCACTAGGTGCAGTTTTGTGTTGTTCCGCAAGCATCTCCATTGTTGAAGGATCATAAAATTTTCGTGCACATTATCGCTTTCTTTGCGCCGACCATCTGCGTGCGTAGTTAAGCAACTTTGGACCAACATCTCGGCTACGGAGTGGCTGATACCACCTAGGCACCCTCTTTTCAAACCTTTGACCCTGGTGTGACGTCACCAGATTTCCTGAGCCAGTCTGGACCGGGAAATATCTGTTCGAGGCGTCCATTTTGGTGCGACCGATAGAGGTCAGCGAGCTTCGGCAACCAATCGGAAGGGCAGCTATGGTTTTGATAGATGTACTCCTGGATGTACTGAAAGATGAAAATATAAAATTGGAACAAAATGCTGTTTAAATATTGTCAAATAGATTAGAATTCAACAATAAGTAATAGATGGACACTGCTAGGTTGACAATTGAACAGCAGACAGATGTTGCTCAAGAACACATAGTCACATAAATGAGGTACTGGGTTTCTTTTCATTTCATATTCTTAGAATCATCAATCAATATCAATGTAGAGTACTAGTAATGCTGACTGATAGTTTTACCTATAATGTACTTAAGCAGTGTAGTCATGCATATAATCAAGATTATAACTCTAGAATGGCTTTTTATCAGAAATGGTAAGTCTTAGAAAAAAAGGGATGAGGACCATTTTTGTGGAAAATTAGGATATCTATAATTTATGTCACAACTATTTTTATCATAAAATTGACCGTTTTGCTTAAAAATCGAGAAAATTAATTTTTGCGAACTTTGACCTCGTATAAAATTTTTTGCACACATGGGATCGATGAGGATTTCTTACAGCTCAATTATAATGGTATCTCTAACGTTAATGTCGATTTTCAGCTTCTTGGGAGCTAATGCAAGGGTATCCCTATTTTTAAGACCAACTTGACCGGACGATTTAGGCAATATGTAAAATGAAATCAACGACAATAGTAGCAATATGAAATTCAGTCCAGAAACAAAATAAGACGGATAAATCAATTACTTACAAATTCCGGATCATCAAAGTATCTCATTGACATACCGTGATTTCCCTTAAAAAGATAACATATCACAAGCGATTTCGAAACTTTCTATATGATAGAAACACGCGGAGCTTAGAATTAAACCATTTTGAGATCGTATTCTTGAACAAGAGTTCACATGCTCTGATGGCTAGTGGGCTTAAGCAGACTTGAATATAGTGTATTAAGTATTGCTCATTCGAGATTCACCAAACTTTCGACTTTATTGTTCAAATCTTCATCAGGGTAATTTTGGGAATTACTCCTTCCAATGAACAACAATTGATAATATGTGTGATGTGCTTTAGTATAAAAGACAAAATGTAGAGTAACATTCTCACGGAAATTCCACCAATAGCATTAGATTCATTATTACTGAGAATAGATTCAACCTAAGTTTCCTCAACACAAGAAAGTTCAAAGAAATTAGCACATTGATCAGTAAATGAGTTACACATGTGGAAGTCCTGTAAATCTGGACTAAATTTGCTGTTCCGAATTTATTCAAGATATAATGAGAAGTTTGCAGTACTAATATACAATATTTGAAATAAACAAAAGCATGTGTTGTATCAAAAAATGAAGACATTCAAAAATTAGTTACAAAAGAAGGTGAAATTGAATAGGTGTCAATGATAAAATATTTAGGAGTTTGTATTGATCATACATCAAGCTTTAATGAGCACATAGACTATATATGCAAAAAATGGCTAAAAAAATATATTTCCTACAAAGAATTAGAAAAAAAGATTAACTACACTCAGGCGATAAGGATTTATAAATCAATAATAACACCACATATAGATTTTTGCGCTACAATACTTTTTCTTTGTAACAACTCTCAATTACAGAGAATGCAGAAGCTCCAAAACCGGGCAATGAAGTGCATATTAAAAGTCAATAAATTAACTAGTACAAAACTTATGTTAACCACTCTTCAATGGTTGAGTATAAAACAGAGAATATATTTTTCAAGTCTCATTTTTATATTTAAAATTAAAAATAGAATACTCCCAAGTTATTTGAGCAAAGATATCGTTTTTGTAGGAGATTGCCATAATTACGACTTACGTAATAAAGGTGATATTAAATTACCTAAAATGTTAAATGCTTGTACTCAGAATTATTCAGTATATAAAGGTTTTCAGATATTTAATAACTTAAGTGATGAAATTAAGAATCTGAGCAATGTAAAAACTTTCAAAAGAGAATGTAGTGAATATGTAAGGAATACTGTGAATTGACTTTATATTTGGTACAAAACTATCGCTTATATTCCGTTGTAAAATGATTATTATATTTAAATATTTATTGTTCAATGTAATAGCATTTCAGCTAAATGAATACTATTATTATTATTATTATTTTCATTAACAGGTCATTGAATATGTTAATCCTAATTGTGAAATAGGAAACAAGCTAAGGGGGAAGTCGAATTGTCATAAATTAGGTGAAGTAGTTGACCGCAAACCAAAGCCACTGACCGTGAACACAGAACATCTAGATCTAGGACTTTATCTTTAAGCCTTGTTCACAATACGAAATTAGTAGTTATAGTTAGTAGTTAGTGTTTATACTTTGAGTTGTAAAAACAGCGTTCACAATGCTTCAAATTAACGCCTAACAATTATAGTTTCTTTCGTTGATAAAGTGTACTCTGGCTCCAGTTAGGACTTTATAGAAAATTCTTCAGATGTTTTTAGTATCAAAAATCAGAATAAGACGTTTGGAACAAGAAAGTAATGAACTAACTTCAATATCACTATTAATTTAGTTCTTTCGAATGAGCAGCATGAGTAAGTAATATATTTTTTTAGGTTTGATGTTGATCTATTTCGTACTGATTTCATAGCAGAAATAGATAGAACTAAAATGTCAAATGAACTAAAAATAAAATATATCAATCTCTTTCTCTCTCTCTTCTGATTGGTCGAGACACTAACTACTAACCAAAAAATGTGGAACTTGCAAACTCTTGCGCTAACCACTATTAGCGTAGAGCAGCGCTGGGCTAATTTTGTTGCATGTTGGACATTTAGCACTAACCATAACTACTAACACTAACTACTAATTTTGTGTTGCGAATGAGGCTTAAGGGTAGGTTTAGTACAAAATCAGTGGTAAATAAGGTGTCAATAAATATTGAATATCTTGAGTCTCTATTCGACTAAAAAGTAGCTAGCATTGATCATGAGCAATAAATGATATCGCTTGAAGTTATATCTTTTCAAGACCAATACATAACGAAACATCTATCAATATAGCCTTGATACTGTCTATACTGCACACATTGCAAAGGTAGATAAATGAATAATAAAACTGATTGAGCTGCTTAAGCATGGAATAAATTCAGTGAATACATGGGCTGGTACCACGAGCTCTGTATTTGGCGGTACTAGGAGCGTTGTGTTAAGATGTATTTCAACGCAATCAGAATTTTCAATTTGGAAAATAATTTTCAGATACAAATTACAGAGAACAGATATGTCTATAAAATTTATTTGAATATTTCCCATTAAAAAAGATTGGAATATTTATATTGCCTTGAAACTCTACTTGAAATAACACAGCTAGTATAGCCTAAAACAGAGCTTGTGGTACCAGCCATTGAGTTTAAAATGGAGTTGGAAAGAATGCTCTGTCAAGCTTCTTTTCTTTTGTTATGCACGTATGAATGGTATATTTGAGAACAAATCAGCATTCTAATAGACCCCTCCAGCGTATGCTAACCACTACAATGAAGTACACCAGAGTAGGCTATTCCTGCTTTGCGACAACCGCAGCACATCCTACACTTAGCAGTGCATCGGTAAAAGATCATGTTCAAACGGAGTCTGGTGTCGACTGGTAACTGGGCTGAGGATCCCATCTTCTATCCTCGACCACATGTTTAACACTTCTTAGCCATAGTCACATAGCAGAACACATTAGAAATGAGTAATCTCAAATTCGTGCATAATACTCACGAGCAGCAATACAAGGTGGCTAAATTGTATTTTATCTCTTAATTTTCTCTGATAACAAGCAGAATATTTCCACAGGTTGAAAAATGTATGCAAGATTTTGCTCAGAAAAATATATTTAAGGAGGAGAGATAGGTCATATTCAATCAAGTTTCAGGTCATGTATGTTGTATGTTATAGTTCCAGCACTGTGACGAAAATACAGATGAAATTATTGGAATTTAGAAAAGCTCATGATGTGTATGCTCAAATCAATTTGTTTATGATAGCCCTAATTTTTTGTCTTGAATCATATATTTAGCACTAAGAAATAATCCCAAATCAAAACTTGATAATTTCATAATCCTGGAAAAATCCACATAAGGTAGAAAAAAACTTGAATCTAGGAAAGAAATTCCCAACCTATCAACACTGAAGTGCGCCAGTAGAAACAGAATACTGAATAGGATCCAGAGAAAGACCTGATCTCATTCTTTGTTGACGCACAATATTGTAACTCTCTCAGTACATAGTTTTTGCGTTCTATACTACATGATTACATCCACATGCAGTAAAGTCATAAATACGTAGACTAAGCATATTTCATTTATAATTATGTAAATTTCCAACAATAGAATAGTAGATTACTCAACAAGTAGAGAAAAGTGAGAGTTTACTAGTGAGTGTAAATAACGAGCGAGTGGATTAAATTTACACGATCAAAGTGAGATCGCTTTTCTTACGTGTTCAATATACTATTTTTTGTATACTTGATAGAAAAACTTGAGTGGAAGACGCCAAGAACAGAAATAATTTTCTACAGAAATACTAATCAAGGTTTAGTCCAGTGCAATTAGTCATTATAAAAGAGAAATGACGGAACCCAGGTATAATGAATGGATTTGAATGATTTTCTCTTTTTTGGGTTTATAATACTGTAAACTGAAAAGTTCACCTATTAAAAATTACCGCAATTTCTAAAATCCGTAAATCCAAGCGAAGAGACTAAATTTATAGAAATCTCCTAATGAATTCATTATCAAAGTTACTGATTATTTTTCATAAGAAAATAATAACTGTTTTAGTTTTTGAGGTTGTTTATACAGAATTTATAAGAATATAAGAATAACTATAATTGATTTCAAAATGACTGAAATTCCAAAGAACAGAATGAATGAAAAAGTTTATTAATAAAAATAGTTATGAATTTTTGTCAAAACGGTGTTCACATGTATTAATTGTTTTCAACGTCTCCATTCTCGAAATATAAATGAATATTAACGATGGAACATTTAGCAGCTGACTCCTCTACAATTCAATCATGTTGTAAAAGAATTTAAGCTACTTCTTTTAAAACCACAAACCGAGCCGCATCCAGTTTTACATGTACAAAAAATCATTTTCAATAAATTTTCAGAAGCTGGTGGTTAGTTCGTCGTAGCTGGTACTAATGAATTATCTCCTGCTTTCCATCGCCATTCCTTTGGCAACTATTGATGTTTCATCTACAACAGTACTTGTAAATACACTCTTTTTATATGTACTGAAGTAGCATCCAGTGTAGCATCGAGATTTATTCATATTTTCTTCATTTTAAGAAGTATCATATTGTTACATAATTAATTCCTCTGGTGTTCTTGATGAATAATTTGTAGAAGCTACTTCCACGATAGTGGTAGGCAAATAAATTATATTTTAATAAGGTAATAATAATATTCATCTGTGTTAAATTGCTCCTACCTTTTGTTTGGAAGGCTCGGCTAACTAGAAGCACAGCTGCAAAGACCAAAAGCGAAGACCGACAAAGAAAAAAATTGGGCGCCAGGACTTGAAAGGAATAAATAGAGGATTTAAGTAATCAAACTTAGTAGCGATAGTAGTAGGAAGTAGAAGCATAAATGATTAAGCAGAAATGTATGTAAATTTAGATTTCAATTTTGCTAACCAAAACAAAAGTAATAATGCGTTATCCGTTAGCATGAACACAAAATCTAAAAATTTACAAATTGAATTACAGGTGTACCTTACAATTGCGGAAGATCTTAGGTAGCTAGCTATGACTCCTTCTGGGTTGAGCCAGAGGTGGTGCCACGGCCCTTGTGGTTGGAGTGGACCAAAAAAATATTTCGAATTGTCGTCGAGGTTTTTGGGCTGTATCTGCGGTCTTCGTTGGTTGGACGAACCAATAAGGTTTATAAATATAGAAGGTTGCCTCATTCAACGAATTCAAGATGCGCATGCGCTTCTTTATGACGTAAGTGCTAGACCCTCCAATCTTAGAAGAACATTATCTGGATAGGATGATAGGATAAAACACAGTTTCTTAGTCATTTATCTTTTATTCTTGCAAAATTTCTATGTCTGTCATTTTGTGTAGAGAAAGAAGAGTATATTTTGCAAAATTTCTATGTCTGTCATTTTGTGTAGAGAAAGAAGAGTATATTTTGCAAAATAAAGAATGGTTTTATTCTAAGAAATATAAATTGTTCTATTAATAATAATGTACATACAAATACAATAAGTATAGTAAAAATAATTGAAACTCACATATTCCACTAAAAATATTTACGAATTCAGAGTTTGTGATATTAGTTTTCAATAGAGATATTAAAAATTGAAATATGCACGCAAAATTATCATATATAATATCATAAGTGGTTAAATTTTACCAGAAAAATTTTTAGATTGTTACGAGAGCTTGTTGCTTAGCAATTTATTGAGTGATATTGACAGAAAAATCACGAGCTGTCAAGCGAGTGATTTTTGATCAATATCACGAAATAAATTGGTAGCAAGCTCTCGTAACAATCTAAAAATTTTGCCAGGTTAAATTTAATCACGAATGGTATTCGGAAGATTATTTTTCCCATCCAAATTCATCAATATATTCCAGAGACTCGACTCTGAATCTGCTCATTTTCACATTCAATCTGTCTGTCAGTTTGACAGATGCTGAATCAACGCGGCTGAATATTCTTTGTTTTGTATATATAACCAGCAGACAAAATTTCCAAAAAATTTCCACTTGAAAACCGTGTTGGTTGTACCACGTGACGTCGAATGGTGCAATTCTATTGGTCGAAATTTGGATGGTAAAAATAATCTGGATTATTCATATTGTTTGAATTATTATGACTTGAACCAGATAATATATGTTGATTTCAAAGATTGAGGGCTTTTTTCATCGCTTGCTGATAATTTTATCTGACAGTTAAAAACTATGACTACGATTGTTGGAGCACTCGTAATCATAGCTATCAGTCGCCAGACAAATTAATAAGGAAGCGGTGAATCAGATCGCAGATATCTTGTAAATAGATAGTTATTTTACACTACAAATAATACGAAACGCACTGAAAGCAGAAACTATTCGAATGATATACGAGTAAATTTCATTCTAAACTGTTTTACTTGTATACAGGTAAAAAGCAGAAATGTTTGAAAAATACATGCATTCAATAGTTCCGCCTTTAAATCGCGGGTGTAATCTTCCTCCGAAAAATGTTCGGAACAAATATGACATGCATTTGCATTCCATTTCCTATCTCTCTTACATCGTTGCACTCATTGTTTTCTGATGCACTCGTTTGTCGGAAAACTGTGGTATGATATTTGCTGCGATGATTTTTTTGTCTTGGTCAAACTATTATCACACGTTGCAACAGTACATCGTGTTCCTGGCATCTTTGATTATAATAGCTATTAGAAATTAGAATGAATTCTCAATCTAGAAAAATTTTATTTACCTTGGATTAAATATGATAAAATGCAGAGGCAGATTTAGCTAGTTTGTTTTTGATGAGCTCCCTTAGATGAAAATTGCATAGCATAGAACATAAAAGTCAAATCAACTGTTAGGTTCTTGGAAGTAGTATTGTAATTCTGAGAAGGATATCGGTTACGATAAATATTTCTTCTTAGAACTTGGATTAAAGGCAAAATAAATCATGTCTACTAGAGGGATAATTAATTTTTTCTCCTAATTCGTGTTAAATCAAAATAGGTAGAGTATATATTCTGCCTTTTTAATTTTAAATTTTATTCATTCTTCAAAATCTGCCTCTAATTAAATGTGGTTATTAATTCAAACAAAAGTGCTAGAAAAAAATATAAACATATCATTCTACTTGAAAGACAGTAGCAGCCTATCTCTCTGGGTCTAGCGCTGACGTCATTTATCCCTACTACTACTCCCACCACCAAATACACAGAGCTTATGGGATTGAGGCAACCTTTATATGTATAAACCTTGGGTGTTGACAGTTTCCCCAGAAGCAATAAAAAAAATAGAGACTACTTCAGCTGCTCCTACGGCTGTTATCCGGCCTCTATTCTCAAACCAGCTAAGTTCCCTTGCTGATGTAATGGTTACAAGAAACAATAATAATCTGAAACAGCTTACGCCTGTAATTTGTTCGGGAATATATATGACAAAAGGTTTGAACAACGGTACCAAAAATTACGATGTATTTACAACTGAACTTTGGTACCAAATAAAAATAAACAATTATAAAAAATTTACGCCAATGCAAGAAGAGGAAGATGCCACAACACAAATGAAGTGATCGCAAGCATACACAGTGAGGAAGCACATGAGCGCAATGACAAAATGAAACGAGTAACTCGTTGACCGGAGAAAAAAACAGTTCTATTAGTAAGGTCTACTCGGCCGTATAACCAATAAAAAAAGTTATTACGTCGTACCAAAAAGAAGCAAAAAAGAATGAGAGAAAAGTCCTTTCTGATAGAAACAGTGATGCGCAAATTTACAAAGCTTTTACTCTGAATACAAAAAAATATTGTCAGTAACTACATTCATACCTCACTCACTCATTCATTCTTGGAAAAGTGAGGGATGCATAGAAAGGTGAGAGAATGATAAAGTGACCGAACTAACAATACGGCAGAATTAAGTAATAAATTAAAACATGTGATAATATTCCGGAAAAATGTTGGGCCGTGGCATATAAAGCAGAATGACAGGAACTATGGCAAAAAAATTAACAAAAATAGAGAAGATAGGAAATTCGGGAACCTGAAAGTTTCTGGTTTCAACTTCAAAAATAGGTTAAACGAAGGTTAACTGAATTTGCACGTTTCGGTACAAAAAAAATTAAGTTACTATAAAATCTTAAATCAAATAGGTAGAAATATCAAGAATCATAATCAAGAATCAGTAAACGAATAGTTATACTAAAACGCAAAGAACAAAAAAAACTTTACCTCGTCACTTTTACATATGAGAAAAAATGAACCTCACGGAGCCCCAAAAAAAGCTCGTGACGGTTTTCATGCGATGGGCAGTACTCCGACGGAGCCGCAAAGTGAAATAATAAGCAAAACCAGTAATTTATATCACGTTGAAAAAAGTAACCTCAAAACTGTGTCACGAGGACTGAAAAAATTTGAATTTACAATAAAACTGTTTACAGTAAGGAATCAAATATTACGAGATGCAAACAAATATTGGAATCAATAGAAAATTGTATTTACTATTGTAACTGTGATATTAATAAACTAACGTAGAATAAAAATTGTTTAAAGCAATATTGACAGGGCACTGATCACCGAAGGAAGAGGCCGAAAACAGCCTTGCGGACCTTTATATACACTCGCAAGACCATGGCGCCCTCAACTGCATACTTAAGAATGCCAGAGACGGCTTGAAAATTTTTTAATCTCTACCAGTAATAGTAATAAAAGCTCGTAAAATGGTTGTGGTAAAATAAACCGCAACAATATAATGCTAAAATGTATTAAATACCCGATCGCGTAACATCAGCATTCTCATCAGTGAAGATAATAACAGTATTTTGTTAATATATACGACTTTCGAACAATTTAGCGAATTTATTTTCACCCCTTTTGTAGAACGCTGGAGCCGAATCTCATACAAAAATGCATTTGTTTTATTTAAGGACGTTTACTGTCTCTTCATATATTTTATATGGAAAATAAGTTATTTTCGAGAGAAAAAGAAATATAGCTGTGGAAGGGACGTACTACACTAGAAGTAGCATCATTTTCATGGAATATGTCAAAAAAAAAATTACATAAGCGGAAGGTTTCAATAAGTGAACTTTTTACTTTTTAGTACATGAAATTCCAAATATCCGGAAACATCTAAGGTATAAGCCTAATTGCACTAGACTAGTTGTGTTCTTGCAAAAACGTAGTAATGGATTTGACATCTGCTAAATAAAAGCATAGTAACAAATAAACAATATTAGAAATTAATTTGTCAGAAGTTAAAGATTCTCGCGGAGTTCTGGATACATCTTGAGAAGCGACCTACTTCTATTGTCGGCGAAATCAAGATAACTCCTGTTTTCTTATATGCTTAACCTGTAATTTTTTCTTAATTATGTCAAAGCTGTCATTTGGGCATTTTTAGTTTGTCATTTTTGGCTGCTAATTAGAAAAGTATTGCCCATTGGAAAAATGGCACCTTTCCTCACTGATTCCTACATAATAAACCTAATATTTTCGATCAAGTATAAAAAAAAACAATATTCTTTTATAATTTCTCATTTTTATTCTCTATATCTCATTAAATATTATTCTTAACAGAAAAGTGTATAGGACCTATTTGTAGGACATTGATCTCATTAAAATTATTCTCCCTTTCTCTCTATGGACGCATATTATTGTGGACTCCTCCACACATAATTCTTCCGTTATTAATAATATAATTACGCTTACATGTAGTAGGCCATCAATGCGTTGCCTAGTTAATTCATCATTAAAACTCTATTTCCAACAATAATCTAGATTTTTTTTATCATTTCTATTCTCACCTCCTTCCCCTGCATATCACCACTAGTACTGATCCTAGCAAAACGTGTAAAAAGAAAGAACAGCGCATTGTAAGTAATTCAAAATATTGATAATTTCATGTTTAAATGTATACATTCAGCTGGAATAGCATCCATGCAGATATACAGATATATACACAAAAAAGTCGGAAAAAACTCTCCTTGATGATGTTCTTCAGTTAAATGTATATTTTTAATTGAACAAAAGTTTCAAAAATAGATGGAATAATATCTACAAGCTTTTTCCTCAATTATTATTGAAAATGCATTAATTATTGCTCTTGATTTTGGCTGTCATCTTCAGATGGTCAAATAAGATTATATATGAGGAGAAAATTCATTTGAGTTTTCATGACCCTAAACCTAAATCTTAAGAGATGATGAAAAAAATTACCGATTGTCCAAGAATATAATAACAATTTTATATATTTTTTTTTATTTATTTAAGGTTTCTTGGATTTCGACTTTTAGTCACTAATCCATTACATTAGGTGTAAAGGTGTTTTTTTTTTTTATATTATTCACATTGTTATTTTTTATATACAGTCTATTAGTTTTATATCTGTGAGGTAGTTTATTAGGTTGTTGATGTTGGTTAAGTTGTTTCCGAGTGCTTCCTTCGTTGTATATGGGATTTTATGTTTTTGTCTGTGTGCTACGTATTTGGGACATTCTTCAATTATGTGTTTGACGGTAATGGTTTCCGAGCAGGTGTCACACGTGATTGGTTCAGTTTTCTTGATTATGTATTCGTGTGTATATTTCGTGTGTCCAATTCGTAATCTACTGGTCACAATTTGGTCTTTTCTCTTTGTGGGGACCAACCATTTTCCAGTGTTTTCCTTTATTTCTCTAAGTTTGTTATTTGTTTTTTCATTCCAATATATTTGCCATTCTTCTTCAATCTTTATGTTTGCTATGGCTTTTATATCTTCATTTGGTATTTTTATGTTTTCGATTTCTGTCTTTGTGGTTGCTTTTCTTGCTGCTTCGTCAACTTCGTCATTTTCTTTTATATTAACGTGGGATGGTATCCACACAAATTCAATCAATATATTGAAGTTTCTTCTTGCAAATTCTATGTTTTCTTGTAGTTTTTGTGTGAAATGATGTCTTGTATTTATGTTTGTTATGTCTTGAAGTAGGCTAAGTGAATCTGTGTAAATGATGTATTTTTTGTTTTTGTTACAGTTTTCGGATATTTTCTCTGTAGCTTTTATGATAGCATATGTTTCTGCGGTAAAAATAGATGCTTCTTGGGTTAGATGAAATTGATAAATATTTTCGCTAGTTTTGAACGCGGCACCGCTATCATAGTTGATGCGGAATCCGTCAGAGAAGATTTTGCAGTGATCTTTGTATTCTTCTTGATGTTTTTTGAATAGGTTTTGGTAGAGCTCTTTGGATGTTTCGTTTTTTATATACTTGGTGAGGAATAGGTTGGGTTTTTCGATTTTTATGGTCCAAGGTGGTATTGTGTGGGTTGATTTGAATTGTATTTTTTGTAATGATGTTTCCAGGAAGAGTAGGTCATGGTAAATGAGATTTTGGAGTGAGGTCCGGTTTTCGAGAGTAATTTTTTTTTGGAAGAAGTGTGTGTAGGTTGGAATTTGTGGGTTACTAGCTAGGTTGATGATATATTTCATTCTTTGAGCCTTCCTTCGGATGGAGAGTGTTGATTTGCCTGCTTCACATAGTAAACTATCGATTGGACTTGTTCTATATGCGCCTGTAGCTATTCTCATAGCTTCGTTTTGGATGCGTTCCAGTACTTGTAATTTCTTTGGCTTCGCGTTAGAAAATGCTATGCTTGCGTAGTCAAGTTTGGATCTTATAAGACTTTTGTATATATTTACTATCGACTGTCTGTTTGCACCCCATTTGCGGTGAGATAATATTTTCAGAATGTTTAGTTTTTGTGTACATTCTTTCTTTAGATATTTTATGTGCTCTACCCAGGAAAGTTTTTTATCTATAATGATTCCTAGGAATTTTATTTTGTCTACATATGGTATTTCTGTGTTCGCAAGTTCTATTTTTGGGTTCGTGTGACAGTATCTCAGTTTGCAGCAGTGCATGGCTTTTGTTTTTTGTTCAGAGAAACTGAATCCAGTTGTACTTGCCCATGTGTGTATTCTGTTTGTTGCCTCTTGTATTTGGTTTTGGACCGTTTTCAAATTTTTGCTCTTAAAGTATATTACAAGGTCATCTGCGTATAGTGATGTTTTTATGTGTGTAGGTATAAATTCATTTATTTTGTTTATAGCGATCAGAAATAAAGTTACGCTTAGGATTTCACCCTGTGGTAGGCCATTTTGTTGTGTTTTCTTTTCTGAAAGGGTGTTATGAGTTTTCACGTAGAAATTACGATCGATTAAGAAATTTTTCATGAAATGAAACATGTTGCCATTTATTCTCATTTCTTGGATTGATTGAAGAATGTAGTGTCTCCAGACGGTATCGTATGCCTTCTTTAAGTCAAAAAAATATTGCAATGAGATGTTGTTTGTTTCTGAAACTATTTTGCATTTCGTTAGTTAGTGATAGGATTTGATCAGTAGTTGATCTCCCTTTCCTGAAACCGCTTTGTGTTTCTGTTAGTAGTTTGTTTGTTTCTAGAAACCAGATAAGTCGCCTATTGACCATTCTTTGGAGTAGTTTGCTCATGGCATTAGCTAATGATATGGGTCGATAGTTATTTGGGTCTGTTTTGTCTGTGTTTGGTTTCTGTACGGGTACTACGAGTACAGTTTTCCATTTTTGAGGATATTGTTCTGTTGTCCAAATTGTGTTGTATATAGTTAGAAGTTGTTTAAGCGTTTCCTCCGCAAAATTTTTTAGAAAGGAGAAAGGTATACCGTCCGGGCCTGGGCTACTATTTCCATTTGTTTCTGATATAGCTTCAGTCAGTTCTTCCTCTGTGAGGGGTAGGTTAAGAAAATCATAAGTATTTCCAGAATCAGGTGTTAAATCTTTTCCTTCTTGTTCTGATTTGTAAGTTCTAAATTCATTGCTGTAGTTTTCATCCATTGATGTTTTTTTGAAAGTTTTGGCTAGTGTGTCGGCTATTTTCTTTGGGTCGTTCATGTATTCTCCTTTAATTTTTAATTTTGTCGTCTGGGTTGGTTCACATCCTTCGATTTTCCTGATTTTTTCCCAAACTTTTGTTGTTGGTGTTTGCGGCGTTATGGTTGCTGTGAAATTTTCCCACGACTCTTTTTTACTTTGCAGTATCGTTCTCCTTGTGATGGCCTGTGTCTTTTTTAGCTCTACGAAGTTTTCTAAGGATTTGTTCTTACGGTATCGGTATAAGGCTCTTTTATTGTTTTTGATGGCTGTTTCACATTTTTTGTTCCACCAAGGCACCGTTCTTTTTCTTATTATTTGTGTTTTCTCTCCCATCGTTTTGTTTGCCGCTGATGTTATTTGTTTGGTAAATTCTTCCACTCTAGTATCTATGTTCTCGGTGGATTTTGAAGTCGTCTCCTCTTTTTGTAGATTCTCTTTGAATAATTTCCAGTCTACGTTCTTTAATTTCCATTTGGAGTATGCCTTGTGGATACTGTAAGGTTCTTGTTTATTGTATGTTATTTTTATGGGAAAATGGTTAGTTGTAAACAGGTACGGTAGTGTCTCCCATGTTAATTTTGTGGCCATATTTGGTTCGCAAAGCGATAAATCTATCGCTGAAAAATTTCCTGTTCCGCTATGAAGGTGTGTCGCCGATCCGTCACTCAGTATAATTAGCTGTAGATCATTAATTATTTTTCTATGATTCTCCCTCTTGTGTCTGTTTTGTTTGAAGACCAGACAAGGTTGTGTGCGTTTAGGTCACCTACTATTAAAAAGGGGTGAGGTAATTGAGAGATAACATTTGTTATTTTGGTTTCTTTGATGTTCTGATTTGGCGGTATGTAAATACAACAGATTGTCATTTGGAGTGGTGTGTATGTTTTTATGGCTACAGTTTCCAAGTTTGTTATTAGGGGTATTTCTTCTGTGTGAATGTTACTTTTTATTAATATAGCCACACCTCCGCTAGCAATTTGGTTAGTTTCTCTGTCTTTGCGGTAGATGGTGAAATTTTTCAGATTTGCTTTTTGGTTTTCTTTTAGTCTGGTTTCCTGTAGGCAAATATATTGTGCCTCGTGATCTGCTGTAATTTTTTGTATTTCGCTTATGTGTGAGTGAAATCCGTTGCAATTCCACTGTATTAACATCCTTTATCTGAGATAGATTCTTGACTTGAGATCAAGTTATGATCTCTGTTTTTTTCGTTAATTAGTTGTCGTTTTATTTTTGTCATACTTCTGGTGAATCTGCTTTTAATTGAGCGATGTTGTAGGGGAGATATAAGTTATTCATATTTTGTATTGGATTTTGGATGTCTGTGGTAAATTCGCGTGCTATTATTAGTTGTTCAGGATTACCGTACAAGTTTTCCATCAGTAGTTTCATTTCTTCGAATGTTAATATGTATTTTGAGCTGTTATTGATCATTTCGGTTCTAATTGGTTCTAATAGTGTCTCCAAGGGTATATCTTCTTGAGGGCTTTTGGATCTGTCTCTTTTTGGTATTTGTTTGCTTTTTGTTTTGCTTGGTTCTGTAATTGCTACATCTGTAGCATTGTTTATATTGTCTGTAGCCGATTTTTTTGCTGGTTGTGTCTGTTCCGTTCCTGATACTGTTATTTCTGAGGCTGTTCTTTTAGCTGATTGTGTAGTGGTTATGAGTACCGTCATAATTTCAGTATCAGTATTTTTGCATTGGGAGCTGCTGTGACCGGGTTTTTTACATAGAAAACATGTTATTTGCTCTTCAGAAATGAAAATTCGGTATTCAGTTTCTTCGTGTGTGATAAGCGTTGAGTCAGGTATGATGTTGTTGTCTGGCGTAATGTATGTTTGTCTTCTAAAACTGAGTACGTGTGAGTATTCGGTTTCAGCCATACCTACTCTCAGGAATGTGATGGGTGATGTTTGTTTGAGACCTAGTTGTTTGATTTTTTCTTCAATTTTATGGTTTGGGATCGTTGGGCAAACGTTTGAAAATATTAATCTTTTGGCTGGAGTTATGAATCGGCGAATTTCGGTTTTGTTTTCATTAATTATTACATATGAGTGTTTTTTGAATAGTTTGCCCACTATTTCTTTTGATTTTAAATAGATGCATATTCTGTTATTTGATATTCTAGATGCAAATATGACGTTCTTTGGTTCGACTAGGTTACCGATAGTTATTATGTAGTCTTTAATTTTTGTTCCTTCTGTTGAGCTTAAAACAATAGCTTGTTCTTTTTTAGGGAGAGATTCGTTTCCTTTAGTTACATTTGCAAAGGTCATTTTATTTTGTGTTGTTTGTGATGTGTTGCCGATTGAGTTTTGTGTTATCATGTTAGGTTCCATGTGGTAGATGTCGTGTTAGGATTGGTATGGAATTATTCAGCTCCATCCTGTAGTCAGAAGTGCCCTATTGTCGATTTGTTTAGTTTTCTTCTATTGCAAAATAGATGTCTCTGTATGTTTTGTACAAGTAGGAATTTTCAGGTGAAATTTTTGTGGTTAGGGACTTGTTTTGTGATTATTAGGGAGTAAGGGTGAGCTCCACCTTACCTGAAAGATGTGGTGTTTGGCACTTTGTTTTCAGATTGGATGGAACTCGCATTTGAGGTTGTGATTTAGCACAATTTCTGTGTACTTGTCAAGGTTATTTCCGCACTCAACGAGATTCACAAGGTGTACTGATAATAACAATTTCTGAGAAATTAACCACCAGACCAGCTGGGGCACACCCCAACTCGGCACACTTAATCTCCCGATGCGAGATCAGCCAAGGGTTGGTGGTAATCCTTATGACCAACTCGGCACAGGCATAGATCTTTAAGCTGCGCGGTCAATTTTTAATCCGTAAAGCAGGGTCTTCTCTAATCCCCAAAACTTATCCCGGTGTAGCCCTTTCGGAACATCTTAAACAGGTGTTTGCAGAAAAACCCATTTTTATTATGGAATTGACACCTAAGATGAATATAAATTAAAATGTTTTGTTTAGTAGCTATCTATTATCAATCTAACAGTCCGGTCAACAACATCAAAGATGTCAATTCGCGAGGTAACAAGTCAACGTGGCAAAACACAACTGATTGTAGGCCAATATAAACTCAGTGAATTAAATCGTAAATTGTTATCTGGTGAAGTGAAGTGGAGATGTATTAATCGAAAGTGTAAGGCATTTTTTCACACCATGGTCGAGTCAAGAGATCACGTAATAACGACTAAAAGGTTAATTCACGATCATGCTGAAATTGCCGAAAATGTCATACAGAGACACATTGTGAGTGCTTCAGCGAAAAGAAAAGCGGTGGATGATATTTGTGAGAAACCAACAAAAAATTTGCATCAGTGCATTGAAAGTGTTCATAACGAACTTCAAGTGAACGATTTAAGCTGCGTAATAAAATTAATGTACTATTCTCGACGGAAAATAATTCCAACACTTCCTTCTTGTGCCAAAGAAGTATTTGAAGTATTGGAAAACATAAACACTTTAAGTCTGTGTGATGAAGAATTTGTTCTTTTCAGTGACATAACATCAGGGGCCCGTTGCAAAATAAAATACAAGTTGATATTATTGGTAAAAATACACGTAAAAATGCTAATAATATTAACTTGTATTTTATTATGCAACAGGTTCCAGGTCTAATAATATTCTGTCCTCCAAGCAATCTGGAGTTCTTGTGTAATGCAAAAATTTTTTACATGGACGGCACATTTTCTTATTGCACGAGATATTTCAAACAGCTGTTTACTATTCACGGCTTATTTAATGAACATTATATCCCACTGGTGTTTTGTTTACTCCAGGATAAAAGTGAAAATACTTATTTGAAATGTTTTCAAAAATTAACAGACATCTGTAAGAACGCTGGTCTAGTATTTAGTCCTTGTGAAATCGTAATTGATTTTGAAATTGCAATTCACAATGCTATAAAGTTTATTTGGAACGAGTCAAAAATCACTGGTTGCCGTTTTCATTTAAGCCAAGCATGGTGGCGAAAAATTAAAAATTTGGGACTGTTCACAGAATCCAAAAATAAGGATAGCGAAATTGGAAAATGATTAAATTATTGTTTCGGAATTATATTTTTAGATACTAACGTTGTTAGCGACTTTTTTGTTTTTGAGCTGTTTGAAATTAGACCAAACGATGACAGAGTAAGTAAATTTTCGGATTATTTAATTGAAACTTATATATCAGAAGAAGCACTTTTTCCACCATCAGTATGGGCGGAGGCCTCGGCGAGTTTGCATAAAACCACGAACGCATGTGAATCATTTCACAGCCACTTTAATAATTCATTTTATAACTCGCATCCATCTATATTTGTTTTTATGGATATTTTATTAAAAATTCAGACAGAAACTTACATCAAGTGTAAAAGCATTGATAGCACACAAAAAATTCAGAATTCCAAATCTAAAAACAAGCGTGATTTTCTGAAAGACGCAATAGAAAAATTAAAAAATAAAGAATACTCTGTATTTGAATATGTAAAAGTGACGTCATATTGGCACAGTAATAAAGATGTGTTAATGTTTTTTATAGATATGTAACATAGGTATTAGATGTTCATGATTTTTTTGACATCTCGTAGTTTTTTTTTTGTACTTTTTTATTTGACATTTCGTGAATATTTGTTTGATGTAATCTATTTATTTTAAAATTTTGTTTTTGTTTTATTGTATGTTAAAGTTTCGATGATAATAAAAGAGGAACTATAGAATTAATTTTATTTATATGAATATATATATATACATATATATGTATATATATATCTAAATACGAGTATCAAACGAAACATATTTGAATATAAATAAAAGTATAAAAAGTTATTTGAATGATTCTTTCTATTTCGGTGTCATAAAGTGTGCTTTATGGTATTCATTTGGGTATCGTAATGTGCCTCTTTATAGAATTCAAACCTAATTTTTAATAGGTTGATAGCTACGTTGCTAGATAGCCTAATTGTCATTTTGATTTGTGAAACTACAATATATTTTGAAGAGAATTCCTAAATTGTTCAGGTTTATATTTATTAAATTCTACTATTTAGCAAGATGTAAATTTTTAAAATTCAAAAATTCAAGTATGACGTTAGTGGTGCTAGCGTTTTTTGTTCCAGATTATCGTCTGAAAGAAGCGCAAAGAAATTAGGTATTCAAATTAAAATGAAATATTATTAATAATCTATGCATTTTTCAGAATTTTATTTAATGAAACCAAAAGTCGTTTTTATGAAATATTATTGATATATACATTTCATATTATAATATTTGCACGGCGAAGTAGAGAAAATACGGTAATTTATGTAATTATTAGAAAATATTTATGTAAAAAAACAGTTCAAGGTGGCGCTAGTGTGCCAAACAAATAGTTTTATTTTATCTATAAGCTAATATAATAGAATTAAAATTATATTTCTTTCAAAATGATAAATTTTAACCGAAAAGCGATAAAACGACAACAAACAAAATGGCAGCAGATAGAAGTGTTAGCTAATAGTTATAGTTAATGTTTGTTTCGCGCATGTCTGCCGGCAAAAAATCAAAAAAGTGGTTTTAATTTATAAATTATTTGAAAATAAACGAATTGTTTTGAAAACTTTCTGCATTACTGGCCACAGTTCTACATTTACTTTATGTTTTTATGGCCAGTTCATAGTAATTTGATTGAGGTGGAGGTACCTATTAGCAACACTTTTTTAATTAGCAACAAAAGTAACAAACAAAAAATGCTCTAACACGCGCCCAAATGACAGCTTTGACCTAATCAGGAAAAAAAATACAGGTTAAACATGTAACAAAACAAAAATTCTCTCGATTTTTAGTTTTTGACGTTTCTGAGAGATTAATTTTTGATATTGTTTATGTTCGACTGCATTATAATCATGTAGTTCATGGTTGCATTTAGTACCCATAATGTGCCACTTGATTGGACGAGGACTTTTACTTTATATAATTGGATGGAACTGTCACTGTCAAAAAAATATCACAGAAATATATTTTTTTATTGACATGAAATAAACTCAAACAATTAAATCAACATATCATTTATTATTGTGATGAATACTTATAACACAATTGGTATTGTAGCGAATATTCAAACTCGAAAATAAATTCTTCTTGTTGCAATATTTGTGATTCCTTGGCACTTGTTGTCAATAGTTCTACGCTTTCTGAAGTATCCATTTATTCTTTTCTATCGTATTTATTCTTTTCTACTCTTTCTAAAGTATCCATTCATTCTTTTTATCGTATGTAATCTCTTCTACACTTTCTAAAGTATTAATTTCTTCTATTAAATTGTATTTAATATTTTTGACATCCGCAAACAAACAGTAAAAACAATTGTAACAATGGCAACACTAACAAAGCACACCAAGTTATACTTACCGAATTTTTGAATAGGGAAATCAAGAAATATTTTCAGAAGATATCCTGCGTCTTTAGAGCAATCGAACATAAAGCTTTGTATGTAATTCGTACATAAACAAACTTTATAGACTCGCCTTCCTTATTAGACTCGCTCACGCTGCTTGCTCGTCCATAACCAGCAGCTCGTCCAATAAAGTTCTATATTATATACTAATTACATAAATAGCTATTATTTGTTACTTTGCTTTGCTTGGCCGTTGTCAAAACCGTTACTATGTTTTTTGCAAGAACACAAGCTTGATTAGAATATCTGTAGAAAATTATTTCTATTCTATAGCATGTTCAACACGTAAGCAAAGCGATATTACTTTGCTCGTGTAGATTTAATTCACTCGTTTGTTACTCTTGCTCTTGAATTGAAAAATTTACACCCGCTAGAAAACTCTCACTTTTAAACAATCAACTATTATCGCTGTTTTCAGAATTCAAAATTTATTATTTTTTGACATATATGAGTCCAAATAGAAAAAATTGTATAAGATGCACGTTTTATAAGATATTTCAAGTCACTTGTTCATTAGAAAAATCATGTCTTATAAAATTTATACCATAATATACTATTTTGTCTCGATTTTGCAGCCGTTGTTTTGTAGTTATAATTTAATTTTAAATAAATAAATGTATTTGATATTTCATTATTTCTAAACGATATTTACATACAAAATTAAAAAAACATATATGATTTATATATAATGAGCAAATAAATTTTTAAAGGGGCCCCCAAGAGCCAGAGCCCGAAAACATTGCTTCTAATTGCTTTCTGTAGCGACGGCGTACCTGAGTCATTTCATTCGGAGACTACCTGCAAATGTGCCGAGTTGGGTATTTCTGCAGGTACCTGTGGAACTCGTATGTGCCGAGTTGGGGAGTCATTAGCAGAGACTACGTGCAAATGTGCCGAGTTAGGAATCGCCGACCAGCTGAGCTTTGAATACTTTTCATATTGTTCTGCAACATAAAAATTGCAGAAAAACATGATTTGAATTCATATGTACTTTCAGTCAAAATCTTCCGTAATTAAAGCTTGTTGATTAGTGACTAATACAAAAAAGACAAGAGTATGTTGCCCGAACCTTCCATCCAGCCTCAAAAGAGATATAATGGATATCACGGTGTATTTTATCGAAGGGAAACTACTGAACAATATTATGGACTTTTTTTGTACGTAGACAACTTTCTTTTTATTAGTTCTAAAAAGAATAGCTTCATCCGAGCTCAGCAGAATATATTTGTGTATATACAGGGTGTAATATCTTCATATAAGAATGAAAGAATTCCATGTTACTGTGCATCTATGGTTGCTGTGGTGCGAAAAACTAATTCATTCATAAATTCTGTAGGTTGCAATACAATCAGATGAATTGCAGAATGAGAGATAGCATTTTGTTGTTTGTTACATGGACGGCACATTTTCTTATTGCACGAGATATTTCAAACAGCTGTTTACTATTCACGGCTTATTTAATGAACATTATATCCCACTGGTGTTTTGTTTACTCCAGGATAAAAGTGAAAATACTTATTTGAAATGTTTTCAAAAATTAACAGACATCTGTAAGAACGCTGGTCTAGTATTTAGTCCTTGTGAAATCGTAATTGATTTTGAAATTGCAATTCACAATGCTATAAAGTTTATTTGGAACGAGTCAAAAATCACTGGTTGCCGTTTTCATTTAAGCCAAGCATGGTGGCGAAAAATTAAAAATTTGGGACTGTTCACAGAATCCAAAAATAAGGATAGCGAAATTGGAAAATGATTAAATTATTGTTTCGGAATTATATTTTTAGATACTAACGTTGTTAGCGACTTTTTTGTTTTTGAGCTGTTTGAAATTAGACCAAACGATGACAGAGTAAGTAAATTTTCGGATTATTTAATTGAAACTTATATATCAGAAGAAGCACTTTTTCCACCATCAGTATGGGCGGAGGCCTCGGCGAGTTTGCATAAAACCACGAACGCATGTGAATCATTTCACAGCCACTTTAATAATTCATTTTATAACTCGCATCCATCTATATTTGTTTTTATGGATATTTTATTAAAAATTCAGACAGAAACTTACATCAAGTGTAAAAGCATTGATAGCACACAAAAAATTCAGAATTCCAAATCTAAAAACAAGCGTGATTTTCTGAAAGACGCAATAGAAAAATTAAAAAATAAAGAATACTCTGTATTTGAATATGTAAAAGTGACGTCATATTGGCACAGTAATAAAGATGTGTTAATGTTTTTTATAGATATGTAACATAGGTATTAGATGTTCATGATTTTTTTGACATCTCGTAGTTTTTTTTTTGTACTTTTTTATTTGACATTTCGTGAATATTTGTTTGATGTAATCTATTTATTTTAAAATTTTGTTTTTGTTTTATTGTATGTTAAAGTTTCGATGATAATAAAAGAGGAACTATAGAATTAATTTTATTTATATGAATATATATATATACATATATATGTATATATATATCTAAATACGAGTATCAAACGAAACATATTTGAATATAAATAAAAGTATAAAAAGTTATTTGAATGATTCTTTCTATTTCGGTGTCATAAAGTGTGCTTTATGAAATTCATTTGGGTATCGTAATGTGCCTCTTTATAGAATTCAAACCTAATTTTTAATAGGTTGATAGCTACGTTGCTAGATAGCCTAATTGTCATTTTGATTTGTGAAACTACAATATATTTTGAAGAGAATTCCTAAATTGTTCAGGTTTATATTTATTAAATTCTACTATTTAGCAAGATGTAAATTTTTAAAATTCAAAAATTCAAGTATGACGTTAGTGGTGCTAGCGTTTTTTGTTCCAGATTATCGTCTGAAAGAAGCGCAAAGAAATTAGGAATTCAAATTAAAATGAAATATTATTAATAATCTATGCATTTTTCAGAATTTTATTTAATGAAACCAAAAGTCGTTTTTATGAAATATTATTGATATATACATTTCATATTATAATATTTGCACGGCGAAGTAGAGAAAATACGGTAATTTATGTAATTATTAGAAAATATTTATGTAAAAAAACAGTTCAAGGTGGCGCTAGTGTGCCAAACAAATAGTTTTATTTTATCTATAAGCTAATATAATAGAATTAAAATTATATTTCTTTCAAAATGATAAATTTTAACCGAAAAGCGATAAAACGACAACAAACAAAATGGCAGCAGATAGAAGTGTTAGCTAATAGTTATAGTTAATGTTTGTTTCGCGCATGTCTGCCGGCAAAAAATCAAAAAAGTGGTTTTAATTTATAAATTATTTGAAAATAAACGAATTGTTTTGAAAACTTTCTGCATTACTGGCCACAGTTCTACATTTACTTTATGTTTTTATGGCCAGTTCATAGTAATTTGATTGAGGTGGAGGTACCTATTAGCAACACTTTTTTAATTAGCAACAAAAGTAACAAACAAAAAATGCTCTAACACGCGCCCAAATGACAGCTTTGACCTAATCAGGAAAAAAAATACAGGTTAAACATGTAACAAAACAAAAATTCTCTCGATTTTTAGTTTTTGACGTTTCTGAGAGATTAATTTTTGATATTGTTTATGTTCGACTGCATTATAATCATGTAGTTCATGGTTGCATTTAGTACCCATAATGTGCCACTTGATTGGACGAGGACTTTTACTTTATATAATTGGATGGAACTGTCACTGTCAAAAAAATATCACAGAAATATATTTTTTTATTGACATGAAATAAACTCAAACAATTAAATCAACATATCATTTATTATTGTGATGAATACTTATAACACAATTGGTATTGTAGCGAATATTCAAACTCGAAAATAAATTCTTCTTGTTGCAATATTTGTGATTCCTTGGCACTTGTTGTCAATAGTTCTACGCTTTCTGAAGTATCCATTTATTCTTTTCTATCGTATTTATTCTTTTCTACTCTTTCTAAAGTATCCATTCATTCTTTTTATCGTATGTAATCTCTTCTACACTTTCTAAAGTATTAATTTCTTCTATTAAATTGTATTTAATATTTTTGACATCCGCAAACAAACAGTAAAAACAATTGTAACAATGGCAACACTAACAAAGCACACCAAGTTATACTTACCGAATTTTTGAATAGGGAAATCAAGAAATATTTTCAGAAGATATCCTGCGTCTTTAGAGCAATCGAACATAAAGCTTTGTATGTAATTCGTACATAAACAAACTTTATAGACTCGCCTTCCTTATTAGACTCGCTCGCGCTGCTTGCTCGTCCATAACCAGCAGCTCGTCCAATAAAGTTCTATATTATATACTAATTACATAAATAGCTATTATTTGTTACTTTGCTTTGCTTGGCCGTTGTCAAAACCGTTACTATGTTTTTTGCAAGAACACAAGCTTGATTAGAATATCTGTAGAAAATTATTTCTATTCTATAGCATGTTCAACACGTAAGCAAAGCGATATTACTTTGCTCGTGTAGATTTAATTCACTCGTTTGTTACTCTTGCTCTTGAATTGAAAAATTTACACCCGCTAGAAAACTCTCACTTTTAAACAATCAACTATTATCGCTGTTTTCAGAATTCAAAATTTATTATTTTTTGACATATATGAGTCCAAATAGAAAAAATTGTATAAGATGCACGTTTTATAAGATATTTCAAGTCACTTGTTCATTAGAAAAATCATGTCTTATAAAATTTATACCATAATATACTATTTTGTCTCGATTTTGCAGCCGTTGTTTTGTAGTTATAATTTAATTTTAAATAAATAAATGTATTTGATATTTCATTATTTCTAAACGATATTTACATACAAAATTAAAAAAACATATATGATTTATATATAATGAGCAAATAAATTTTTAAAGGGGCCCCCAAGAGCCAGAGCCCGAAAACATTGCTTCTAATTGCTTTCTGTAGCGACGGCGTACCTGAGTCATTTCATTCGGAGACTACCTGCAAATGTGCCGAGTTGGGTATTTCTGCAGGTACCTGTGGAACTCGTATGTGCCGAGTTGGGGAGTCATTAGCAGAGACTACGTGCAAATGTGCCGAGTTAGGAATCGCCGACCAGCTGAGCTTTGAATACTTTTCATATTGTTCTGCAACATAAAAATTGCAGAAAAACATGATTTGAATTCATATGTACTTTCAGTCAAAATCTTCCGTAATTAAAGCTTGTTGATTAGTGACTAATACAAAAAAGACAAGAGTATGTTGCCCGAACCTTCCATCCAGCCTCAAAAGAGATATAATGGATATCACGGTGTATTTTATCGAAGGGAAACTACTGAACAATATTATGGACTTTTTTTGTACGTAGACAACTTTCTTTTTATTAGTTCTAAAAAGAATAGCTTCATCCGAGCTCAGCAGAATATATTTGTGTATATACAGGGTGTAATATCTTCATATAAGAATGAAAGAATTCCATGTTACTGTGCATCTATGGTTGCTGTGGTGCGAAAAACTAATTCATTCATAAATTCTGTAGGTTGCAATACAATCAGATGAATTGCAGAATGAGAGATAGCATTTTATCAGGATGACGTTTGGTAATGAAATAATTGCCCATAAGATTATTTAAATTATGAAGAGCATCGTAGGAAAAGTATTGTGCGTCTTATGAGCACGAAGTATTTCTATCGCTTCAACATTCATACTATCGTGACAGAACATAATTTTCTGCTCTGAAGATACTTGTAGCTACTGTCATAAATGTGAAATACTTAAAGTCAGTAGTTCACATTATTATACATTTGAATTCGGTGGTTGTCAGGCATTTGAATGCTGGTTCATTATTGTTCAACTCTAAGACAATTGAATGTTGACTCATTGTTGGAGTAGGGTATATAAGGCACGCGAGCTGGCGAGAAAGCAGTCATTCAATAAGAGTAACTGTGAGCGATTTCGTTATTATGAACGTTCTAAATAGTTATTTAAGTATTAAGGTCAGTAAGTACAGTTTACCAATCGAGAATAATAGTTTGGAGGCCGAGCCTTGGCGAAGTTTCCAAATATTATACAAATTCGGTACTGTACTTATTGACCGTGATGCTTACAAATTTTTTTGCACGATTGGAAGATCCAAAATATGGGTCCAAATTCTCTTTTTCAAATTAAATCACTACTGATGATTGTTCATTCGCTGTCAGATGTCAAATTTGACATTTTATTCTGACTATTCCATTCGTAGCATTTAAAACAAGGTTAAAAATGCCAAATCGCCATGGAAACGATGCATATCAGTGGGTATTTGAACGCATAGAAATACCATCGGGTAATACACTAGTGGTCAAAGTGAGTATTTTACTCAAAAATGTGGATACCTTCAATTTGTAGTCTCGTGCTTTTTTCATATTCAATGGAATATTTCTCTGAATATCTTCATCAATTCCATCTTCTGATTTATCACCAAACCTTTTTGAATTAGTTTCCATATCAGAGCGCAATTTATTTCTCTATTATCTGTTAAAGAAAATGCAAGAAATTATAAATTTTCAATTTGACAGAAGTTTGTTTACTCGTTCCTATGAAAATTACGTGACTTTTGTTATTTGATTCATAGGAAACTAATTTGAAAAAATTGTTTGACTCCTGGAATGGTCCTCCGTATACTATTTGTAGTTAAAGTAGTATAGACTATTTTTGTGGTGCTATCACGAATGTTTACTGTGCTTGCGTTTGAATACCACTCGTGCTGCACACTCGTGGCATTCAAACGCAAGCACAATAAACATTCGTGATAGCACCACAAAAATAATCGATAATACTTCAACTACTTATGGTACAATAAATAAATATTCAATTACAAATGAAGATAGATAAATGAATATTTTGCCTTTGCCCATGGGCGGTAAGTCAGCACAACCATGGAAACCACAGTTTGCAGGTAAGATCAACATACCACCTCAAATAGAGGACCGGTGAACACATGAAAACGCCCAATCGTGCAAAAATAAATATTTGCACTGTAACCTGTGATAATTAATTATTCACAATAAAATTCGTGACATAATTATGTGTAACTATGTACTTTTCTTTGCATTAATCATAGCAGTAAGCTCCGAATTTGATGGTGTGAGATGTAAGTGTTTTTGGAAACTAAGTAGTGTACCATTGCTAGAGTAGTCATAAAGCCAGCAAGGAAGCTGTTATTAAAAATTCTAATGCTTGCTCCAAGTATTCAACATATCCCGCAATAATTTTTGTTGAATAGGTGAAATATTCACAGTTGCTATTTAACTGGTCGACTCCCACAAAAATAATTCCTAATGATTAGATGGAATTGCCTAGTTCATGTTTTTATTATATATATTGAATAGATTGCTTCATTAGCACATTTTTGGAGCATTGTTCCAAAGCATTCGATTTCGAATAAACCAAAAATGATTAGAAATAAAAATAGATATCTCCAAGTCACTGAACCAAAATGGAGAGAGAAACTTTGATATTTGTCCACTCTTGCACGATCTTTTGTACAGAGTAGGCCAAAAAGTTTTTTTCATCCGCTTCTATCAGTGATGAATTAATAAGAATTTTATTCTATAATTTCAGATTAGACGAGAAAAAAGTAGCCCGTAATACTTGGGATAGTAAAAAAGGTTGGGGCATAGAGGAAAACAGAGGAGGATCTCCATTTGAACGGGATAAGAAGTTCGTACTTGCGATTGTCGCTGATTCTGATCGTTACAAAACATATGTAAATGGGGAATTTTTCATAAGCTACAATCATCGTTTACCAGTTGGTCTTGTAACTGAATTGCAGATTCTATATGATGTTAAATTACTTAAAATTATCTATAGTTAACAAAACTTTGATTTTACTTGTAATCACTTGAACAATAAATATGAACTCTAATTGGCGGATGAATACACAGTTTTCTTTCCAATCTGCTGCCTAATTTTCTATAGTACTATGAATTGTGAACTCCATGATGTCTTGATATTTATTTTAGCCAGAGTTTTATATTCTGTAATAGTATATTGTGTAACTAGTGCGATAAGTTGTCGATTGGCCACGAGAGCAAGTGGGCAATTGACAACACCGCACGAGTTGCAGATACAAATTTTTATTACGAATGTGGGATGAGTATTATTTTGCGTTTGTTTTTCCGGGCGGTAAATAATTTGCGTGCGACAAGTCTACTTGTCGCACTCAAATTATACTTGGCGCACTCAAAAAGCGAAGAGCTATTTACCGCCTGGAAAAACGTGCGCAAAGTAGTACTTATCCCGCATGAGTAATAAAAAGTGATTTTCTGCATGCTTCAATTATATATATATATATATATATATATATATATATATATATATATATATATATATATATATATATATATATATATATATATATATATATATATATATATATATATATATATATGTCAATAACCTGCTGACCTAAACACTCCTGGCCAGTTCACACGGACTTTGAACTATATCTTATTTCATCCTATCAGTACATGTGTAGTTGATGTAAAATAGTTAAGTTTAAGTAATATTCAGTCTGTACATGCAAAGCAATAAACATCCATTGTAATAACTAAATAAAGTTTTTAAAAACTTATTTACGAAGATCAACAAATTAATTGGCGCAGTCGGTAGGATTCTGAGAGGAGATTCATCGAGAATAATCCGTCAGTATCCACTGTTCATTCAGAAGAAGAATCTTCCGATTCCGAGAGGTTATCATCGTGTATCAATCTATCGGCATCAAGCAGTCATCCAAGAGGGCATCCATCGAGGACAATCTATTTGTGATGAAGATTGCTACATTGGTATTGTAAGTTGCTTTCCTTTGTTTCATTTTTATGTCAGACTCCTCGCGTTCATCAATTTCCATCGAGGATAATAGTGAAAACGAGCAAAATTTAGAGTATAGAAATTCAATACCAGAAACAGATTTAAGTTCAATATTTTCTATTTTAAATATTAACGAAGAAATAGTTGCTGTAGAAAACAATAGCTGTTCAGATATGGCACCTCCTAAATTCGAAGTTAAATTATTAGAAATAGTTCCTAGATTTGATGGTAATGCAACAGAATTATCAGCATTTTTAGATATTGCAAATGCTTTAATAACTACTTATTGGGATCTAAGCCCAGAAAATATTCATTGTGTTCAAAATATCACAGTAATATATGGTATTTATGCAAAATTAAATGGTCCCGCACGCGAAGTTTATACTACGTGCATTTCAAAAGACTGGAAAACAGTAAAAGATGCGTTGGTCGCTCACTTTGGAGACCAACGAGACGAAAATGGCTTATTGTCAATTACGTCAAAAAGATAACGAGAATTCTTTACAATTTTATACTAGAGTAATGTCAAATTTAAGTGCTTTACACAATTTTATTGAAATTCACGAAGCAAGCGAAGGAATCAAGACGGTCAAAAAGAATTTTTATAATACACATGCTTTGAAAATGTTTTTAGCTGGTTTAAAAGAACCCCTAGGTTCAATTATTCGCGCTATGAAACCAAATAGTCTTGCAGAAGCTAGACAATACATAATATCAGAAAATAATATTAGACATTTACAAAAACCTAATTTTGATAAAAACAGAATTCATGTTCCAAAACCAAATGTAAATTCACATTTTCAAAGACAACAATATTTTAGACCTCCACCACCACAATACTATAATAATTATTCCCGATTCCCAAGCAACCCCATTAACTTGCAACCCCGACCAATGCAACAGCCTCAAAGATTTTTAACTAACCAACAAGTGTTTGGAAATCATTCCAAACCTAACGCAACAAACGTTTGGAGACCTCAAGGCTCCGCCAATCGTCCTATTCAACCAAAGCCTGTCCCTATGAGCGGAGTATGCATGGAACATTTTCGAAACCTAATTCCGGAATGAATAAATTTCAAAACCGCCAAACACAGAATCACGCTGTAGAAGAAATGTATAACGTAGAACACCCCACGCAATTTTATGAAAATAGCGAATATTCTTACGAAAATCAAGAAATTGACGAAACCGATTATAATCCACAAAATGGCGACTCAGAAGATAATTTTGAAACTCAGTCACTCGAAGACGAGCAAAATTTTCGCGAGACAAGTCAAACAACGAACCAAACATAGAGTTACATTCAATATATGATAAAAAAGATTTGCCGTTCATTAAAATTTCAAATCCACCCTTAAAATTATTAATCGACACAGGAGCGACAAAATCATTTTTAAATCCAGATATAGCCGAGAAATATTTCAAAAATTCTATCAGAAAAGAAAATTTTACTATCTCTTCAATATTTCAAACAACAAAAAGAAATACTTGTATTGAGATACCCGCATTTCCTGAATTTAACGTTAATAAAAATATGAAGTTTTATTTATTCAAATTTCATCATTTTTTCGACGGTTTAATTGGCTATGACACTCTTAAAGATTTCAATGTTCATTTAGATTTGAAAAATTCAGTATTAAAAACACCAAATACAAATTTAAATCTATCCCACTATGAAACTAAAAATAAATTATTATTTTTTGCACGAATAGAACCATGTACTTTGGAGACAGTTAAAATCCCTGTCAATGTTAGTAACGGAGACATAATTATTCCACAAACAAAAATTTCCAATTGTTTTATCAGAGAATGTGTTACAAATTGTTGTAATGGTTATGCACCTGTTGACGTTTACAACAGTACGAACAAATTTCAAGAAATATATTTGTATGAACCCATTAAAGTAAATTCGTTCCAAAACGAAGAATTTGAATTATTCAATGCTATGATTTATTACGATAATAACGAAAACACCGAGATTGTTGATAAATCTGATATTACTAAATCAATTAGGACCGAACATATGAATTTCAAAGAGAAAAATCAAATTGAAAAACTAGTAAAATCATTTTCAGATATTTTTTATCGCGAAAATTCTTCACTTACATTCACGAATAGAATTAAACACCGAATAATAACTAGCGACGAGATTCCTGTATACACAAAATTATACAGATACCCTTTTATACACAAACCGGAAGTAGAAAGACAAATTAATAATATGCTAGAACAAGGAATAATACGACCAAGCGATTCAGTATGGGCAAGTCCTATTTGGATCGTACCGAAGAAGGCAGATGCCTCGGGAAGACAAAAATGGCGTATAGTTGTCGATTATCGAAAGATAAACGAAAAAACTGTTGACGATCGCTATCCAATACCTAATATTCCTGATATCCTAGACAGACTCGGACGTTCACAATATTTCTCGACATTAGATCTAGCTAGTGGCTTTCATCAAATTGAAATGCATCAAGACGATATACAGAAGACCGCATTTAATGTTGAAAACGGATATTATGAATTTTTAAGACTTCCTTTTGGCCTGAAAAATGCTCCGGCAACCTTTCAGCGAATAATGGATAACATTTTAAGAGAACATCTAAACAAAACCTGTTTTGTATATATGGACGACATAATTGTATTCTCTGCCTCTCTTCAAGAGCATATAGTAAATTTAAAACAAATATTTCAGAAATTACGCGATAGTAATCTTAAAATACAACTCGATAAATCTGAGTTTCTAAAACAAGAAGTAATTTTCTTTGGACACATCATAACACCAGATGGAATCAAACCTAATCCAGAAAAAATTAAATCTATTCAAAATTACCCCCTACCAAAGACAACTAAAGAGATAAAAGCATTTTTAGGATTATTAGGGTATTATAGAAAATTTATTAAAAATTTTGCAAAATTAACTAAACCTCTAACATCATGTTTAAAGAAAAATGCAATTATTGACACACAGAATACCGATTATGTAAACTGCTTTAATACTTGTGAAAATCTATTATCTAATGAACCCATATTACAATTCCCTGATTTCGAGAAACCATTCATTTTAACGACCGATGCGAGTAATTTCGCGATTGGCGCAGTTTTATCACAAGGAAAAGTTGGATCCGATCTTCCAATAGCATACGCAAGCCGCACGCTTAATGAATCAGAAACAAAATACTCTACTATCGAAAGGGAGTTATTAGCAATAGTATGGGCAGTAAAACACTTCAGACTATATTTGTTTGGACGTAAATTTTATATTTACACAGATCATCGCCCATTACAATGGTTATTTTCCATCAAAGCACCAAATTCCAAACTTGTCAGATGGCGCCTCAAGCTAGAGGAATATGACTACCAAATTATTTACAAAAAAGGTTCACAGAACAAAAACGCGGACGCTTTATCTAGAATCCAAATAAACGCGAACGAAACAATTGAAAATTCAGGCGGAATATTTGATTATATGAAAGAGTTTAACAAAAAATTAAGTAACGTTGACAGAGGTAATTGTAGTAAAAATTTAGATAATGTCTCATTAATAGTTGAAACTGATAACGAAAATCTGAACGAAGATATATCTGATAATAACACTATTCATACGAACAGAGAAAATTCGATTATAGGCATACCTATTTCTGACAAACCTGTTAATTATGGAAAAAATCAAGTAATAATATCACAAGTGAATTTTGATCCAAAGAAACCAAAAATTGTAAAATTATTCCAAAACACCCAACGTTTCATAGTAGAAATTTCGAAGAATAACTTCACGCATGACGTTATTAAACTTATAAAAGAATATATAGTCCCGAGAGTAAATTATTATTTGTATTTTGCAGACCCAATATATGAAAGATTCAGTTCTGTAGTTCAGAAGTATTTTAAAAATTCGGAAATAAATTTTGTCAGATATACACAAAAATTATTGGACGTAGAAGATCAAAACGAAATAAAAGAGTTAATCCAAAACTACCATGAAAGCAAGACTAACCATCGAGGTCTTGATGAAACAGAAAATCAAATAAAAAAGCGTTATTACTGGCAAAATTTGCGTAAATCAATTCAAACATATATCAACGAATGCGAAATATGTTTAAAGACCAAATATGACAGAGTACCGTTGAAACCAAAATTCAATATATCTCCTACCCCAACTGAACCCTTTGAAATTTTACATGTTGACACTATCACATTAGATAAACAAAAATTTCTCACAATCATTGACGCATTTTCAAGATATGCGCAAGCCTATAAACTAAATTCTGGACAAAGTATAGAAATCGTGAATAATCTTATCAAATATTTTACACATCACGGCATACCGGATCAAATAACATCGGATAATGGTCTTGAGTTTAAAAACTCTTTAATCAAAGATTTACTAGACGTTCACAAAGTAAATTTGCATTTTATAAGTTCCCAACATCCCGAATCCAATGGTTTAATCGAAAGATTCCATTCGACTCTAATTGAACATGTAAGATTACTAAACAATCAAGAAGTATATTCTAAAGAACCGATAGAAATTAAAATCAATTATGCACTTTTAGCATACAACAATTCCATTCACTCAGCTACCAAACTGAAACCCAGTGAAATCATTTCAGGACATTTAGAAGTAAACTCACCTTTAGATATTGAATTACAGAAGCAATTAGTTAACAATTATATTACAAATCATAGAGAAAAAATTAAACTATTATACAACAAAATTAAAGGCAGTAACGAATCATACAAACAGAAAACTATAGAATATGCTAATAAAAAACGTGAAGAATTACCGGACATTCCTAAAACAATTTATATTAAGAATAAACAAAAGCAGAGTAAAACAAACAATAAATTTAAACCTGAGCAAATTGAAAAAATCAACCCTGAGTTGAAAACAGCAGAAATAAAGCCAGAACATGGCAACACATCAAAAGACATCCATCTTTCTAATATCAAAAGACCCAGACTTAAAACATATAGTTTTAAAAATAAAATAGAACGCAAGAAAAACAAATTCAAAATTCTTGAAAATAAATTAGTGAAACGTTCTCCATTGTTACAGACTTGTGACCCTTCACATGACAAGGACGCAAAAAGTACAAGTACAAAATCTAGCAAGTAATCCTGGAATCCTTCCTTTTAAATTAGGACATGCAAAAATCCAAACAGCCTCACATACCTTCTTACATTATTTTGATTTACTTCCCATTAGAGATCAAATTAATCAATTAAATGATGATTATTTAAATTTGAAAGATGTTATAAATTCAATCCCTTCAGAATTCTTTCAATCACTCAAGAATTATTATAAATATTTAGAATATGAATTAAAAATTGTTAATTACAAAATAGAATCATTTTATCACGAGAAACGACAAAAACGAGGTTTAATTAACCCTTTAGGTTCACTTGTAAAATTTATTACTGGTAATATGGATCATGAAGACGCTAAGGAAATTCATAACAATATTCTAGAATTAGAAACAAATCAGAATAAAATTGTTGCTAAACTGAATAAACAAATTTCTCTTTCAAAAAACATAATGTCTAATATTAATAGTTCACTCACGTTAATTACTAAGAATCAAAACATAATTGAGAATAAAACGAACGAAATAATTCGGACATTGAATGAAACAAAATTTAATTTCATATGTTATTTAGACACACACGAAATCCTAGAACAAATAAAGCTTAATCTTGATTCTTTATTAAGTTTTCTATCAGACTTAGAAAACGCTGTAACTTTTGCTAGTTCAAAAGTTGTACATCACAGTATAATTTCTCATCAAGAATTGAAAGATGTCGTGAATGAGTTATATTCAATTTACGACCATAAACAGTTGTTATTTTCCAACACCAACGATCTTTTCAAATATTACAATGTCATTGAAACTAAAGTATATGCAATGAACGAAAAAATTATGTTTTCACTAGATTTCCCTCTAGTACATCCAGAAATATTTGACCATTATCATTTATTTTCAATTCCCAATGAAAATCAATCAATAATCATTCCACCCTCAACCTACCTATCAATTAGCAACAATGCTTACCAATATAGTAATGAAGAATGTATCGACTTACAAACCGAATTTTTTTGTAAAAGAACAAATTTGCTGCCTCTTCACAAAAACCAAGAATGTTTAACATCTATTCTATCAACCGAAACTACGGCCATCAATTGTCAAAAAGTACCAGTCAAAATCACTCAACAAATCATCTTAGAAATCAATAAAGCACATTATAGCGGGATATTTCCAAAATTACAACGAGTACAAACAATGTGCAAAGAAAATACAATCGCTTCATTGAAAGGAACATACTTATTTGTTGTTCCACCAGATTGTTCATTTAAAACATTTTCTCTTGTTTATCAAAATAAGATGAAGACAATACCCGGACATCCATTGAGCCTAGAGAAAATAAACATGCAAAATTCATCGATAGCACAAATCGAAGAATTGAAGCTAGACAAGTTATCACTGGATAAACTACATCAAATTCAACTACAAGAAGCCCAAGAGCTACCAATCGACCCAATCAACCTCCATATGAATTATTCAAGAGGATCAATTATTTGCGTCACCATTTTCGCAACAATAATTATTTTATATTTTATTGTTAAAATTGTAAACAAAATGTTACAGAAAAAGCAAGTCAATCGAAATCCGAGGGACGTCGACGAAACACAGGTTGTTCCACCCTAGAGTTTCTTCTTAAGGATGGAGGTGTTACCTGTCAATAACCTGCTGACCTAAACACTCCTGGCCAGTTCACACGGACTTTGAACTATATCTTATTTCATCCTATCAGTACATGTGTAGTTGATGTAAAATAGTTAAGTTTAAGTAATATTCAGTCTGTACATGAATGCAAAGCAATAAACATCCATTGTAATAACTAAATAAAGTTTTTAAAAACTTATTTACGAAGATCAACAAATTAATTTATATATATATATATATATATATATATATATATATATATATATATATATATATATATATATATATATATATATATATATATATATAGCTTTGTATATAAGCAACTTCAGAACTCCCCAATATCATAAAATGTGACTGATATTTGATACCCTTTGAAATTTAGAACCCGGGCTCCGAGCTTTGAAACCTTGAAACGTTCTATCTTCTATTCTAGAATGTGAGATTTGGCCTACCTGAAGTTTATATGAAAGAATGCAGAAAACTGAAAGTATATACAGATATTCCATTTTGCTTTTAGGACGTGAAGAGAAAACTTTGTACCACACACACAAGATAATGGGAAACTTGGCTCACTTGAAGTCTGCGTGGAGAATGAAGTGCAGAAAACAAAAATTTTATACAGGCTGTCCTATTTTAATTTTAGGTGAGGAGAAAGTTCATAAAGAAAAGGAGTGCAGAAAGGTAAAAGCATATACAGTGTTGTCCCAATTCAATTTTACTTGGAGAGAAAACTTGGTACCGCGCGCATGATACGAATTAATGTGTGGAGATGGAAGTGCAGAAAGCTGAAATTATATTCATGGTGTCCCATTCTAGTTTTACGTGAAAACAGAACTTTGAACTGCGCGCATGAAGGAATGTGAGATTTTGCATACTTAAAGTTCATGTGGAGAAGAGGTGCTGGGAGCTTGAATTATATACAGAGTGTCCTATTCCAATTTTACGTGGAGAGAAAACTTTGTACCGTGAGCATGAATGTGAGATTGGACAAAGCTTTTATTATTTACAGGATGTTCAATTTCAATTTACCGCTGGAAATGATATTATTTTTTGCTAGAATATATCGAGATATAATTATGCACCGAATGGAAAAATGACTGAAGAAAAAGTTTAATCTTGTATGGGAACCACTAATGCTAATTTTAGATTCGGATGAAGTGTCGAATACCATATTAATTCTACCTGAAACCTCTGGGGATGAAAGATTAAACTCAATTACGTTCAAACTTAGCAACGTAATGATTAACGGTCGAATTTCGGTCGTTGGACGACCACTAGTCTATCTATACATTAATACGTCAAAATGATACTTTCGACTCCTTTTTAAACATATTGCATGCACCGAGAAATGTGAGATTTGGCATACTTAAAGTTTATATGGAGGAAATGTGCAGAAAGTAAAAATTATATACAGGGTATTTCATATCATAGCATATTGCGTGCACAAAGGATGTGAGATTTGACATACCTGAAGTTTATATGAAGGAATACAGAAAGCTGAGAGTATATATAGGTGTCCCATTTCAATTTTACGAAGTGAAGAGAAAACATTATACCGCGCATACAATGTGATGTGAGACTTGACATACTTGAAATCTGTATGAAGAAGGAAGTGCAGGAAGTCAAAATCATATACAGGTATCCCATTTTAATCTTACGTGAAGGTAAAACTTCGTATTGAGCGCATAAAGGAATGTGATATCTGGTATATTTGAAGCTTATCTGGAGAAGGAGTGCAAAAAGCGAATAGGATATACAGGATGTCAAATTTTATTTTTCGTGAAGAGGAAACTTTGTACTGCGCGCATGTAGAGATGTAAGATTTGGCATTCTTAAAGTTCATTTTATATACTGGTGTCTCATTTCAATTCTACGTGGAGAGGAAATTTTGTACCGTGCGCACAAAGGAATGTGATATTTGGCATACTAGAAGTTCATCTGTGGGAGGAGTGCAAAAAAACTGAAGGTATAAGCAGGTGCCCTATTTTATTCTACGTGAAGAGAAATTTTTGTACTGCGCGCATGAAGTGATGTATGATCTGGCATACTTAAAGTTTATATGGAGAAGAAGTGCAGAAGGATAAAATTATATATACAGGCTGTTTTATTTTGATTTTAGTTGGAGAGGAAGCTTTGTACCGCGAGTATGAAGTAATGTGAGATTTGGCATACTTGAATTCAGTATGGAGAAGTGCAGATACCCGAAATTAAAAACAGTGTGTCTCATTTCAGTTCTACGTGAAGAGAAAACTAAGTAGCGCGCGCACGAATATATGTGAGATTTGGCATATTAGAAGTTAATTTGAAGAAATGCAGATAGCTTAAATTATATATAGTGTGTCCCATTCCAGTTCCACGTGATGACGAGGCTAAGTAGCGCGCGCACGAATATATGTGAGATTTGGTATATTGTATACTTGAGGTTCGTATGAGAAAAGAGTGCAGAAAGCCAAAATTATGTATAGGGTGTCTCATTTTCATACTACGTGAGGGGAAATAATTGGGAAGCGCGCACAAAGAAAATTGAGATTTAGCATGCTTGAAATTTATATGGAAAAAAAGTGCAGAGGGCTGCAGTGGTATAAATACAGGCTGTTGAATTTTGATTTTGGGAGAAGAGAAAGCTTTGTACCGCGTGCATAAAGAAATGGGAGATTTAGCATACTTGTTTATATAGAGAAGGAGTGCAAAAAGCTGAAATTATACATACAGGTATCTTATTTACGTGAAGGGGAAACTTTGTAATGCGCGCATAAAAGAATGTGATATCTGGCAAATTTGAGGATTATATGAAAAAGAAGTACAGAAAGCTAGAATTATATACAGGATGTCCCATTTTTATTCTACGTGAAGAGAAAACTTTGTAACGCGTGCACGAAGGAGTGTGAGATTTTGCATACTTAAAGAAGAATGAAGGAAAGCCAATTTCTTATACAGGCTGTCCCATTTCAATTCCACGTGAAAAGAAACCTTTCCATGTGAAATTCAACATACCTGAAGTTTATATGGAGAAGAAGCTAAAGTCTAATGCAGGAAACCTTGGTACCGCGCTAACATAGGAATGTGAGACCCGACATATTTGATGTTTATATAGAAGAAGAGCATAAACGATATTATTTTCCGCTGGAATATATTAAGAAATATGCACCGAATGAGAAAATGTCGGAAGTAAAAGTTCAACGATTTTCTCTCTTCCCTTCAAGGGAGCGGAGAGAAATCACTCTGAAATCTTGAATGGGAATTACTATTTTTCATTTGAGATTTGGATAGAGCGTCGAATATCAAGTAAATTCTACCTGAAATCTCCGGGATGAAGTTTTAGATTCAATAATGTCCAAACTCAGCAATATAATGAATTACGGTCGACTTTCGATCACTCGGCGATCATGAGTATATAATTAGTAGCTCTATAGTAAATAGATAGATCAAGTCATAGAATTGGAATGAATGGGCCAAGTGAAAATTCAGTACTTAAATTTATATTGTATCAAGATTTTGAATACTGATAACGACATGATGTATAAAACAATATACTAGTTCCATGTCAGTAGAGCTGGCACAGCTTACAGAAATATATTTTCAACGAAATTCAGCTAGCTTCAATTTATAAAGGTTAACAATAATTTTTTTATCCACTTCAAGACTACTTATTCTCATATTCAGCTATATCCTATCTAGACAGTAGATGTAAGAGAACTCTAAGTATCTCCTAATATTGTCAAAATACAAAAAAAAAAAATACAAAGAAAATTGAATAAAAAATTATGTCCGCGCTATATTGTCTCCAGACGACTATTCATCACCTTATCAACATAGTGTCAACTAGGTTTTAGCAATCTCTTGTAGTAGAATGATTGTTTTTAATTTTTTGAAGACGGGCATGTAAATCTGGAAGTTTTCATACTTGTTGTGGAATGAACTTTTTTTTTTGTTGTGCTACAAGGTTTCGATCATAGAGAGATCTTGTTATGATCTATTGGAATTAGGGTGGTGATTTCAATAGTCGCGATTGTCGATGTTATTGACAAGTTGAGGTTATGGGATCGTTGGCAAGTAAAAGATTGAAATCCACCGCGGTATTAAATAAAATATTGTTTGAATATTACTAGGTGGTTACTATTATTAAAGATGAGAGCTTACAAAGTTAACACAGAACTACTTGTTTTGAATTTATCAAATTTGTATTAGTGATTAACTTCTTTTGTTCGACCTGGACTATCAGTTTAATTCTCAGACTTACTAGATATTTGATGGATGTTCTTATCAGACTGATGCTAATTCGTCACAAAATGAGTGAAGAATACTTTGTTAGAAAGAAGGGTTTTATGCTAAATTGCAATTCCCATGGTCAGAACAAAGGAAATTTCCCACATATATGTGAGCATTTGGAGTAAGCAATTTGAGTGAAATTACACAGAATTCGGGGTGAACGTATCATGCTTACTCATCAGCAATAATTCAGAAACATGTGAAATATGTTAAACAATAATCATTTTAAATAAACAATAAAATATCAATTATATTAATATTAAGTTGAAGAGGATTATAGCACCATCCCCCTTAAGAAAGAATGAATCATAAAATTCATGATTCGTTCTTCCTCTGTTTTATACGGTCTGAACGCCGCGGTTGTGGAATTGGATTCAACTCTACCGTATCAATTTCATTAATCAAAGTTACGTTAGTACTAGGGTCAACTCTAGGATTGGTTTGATTATTAAAAGTTGTACAAAGATTAGGTAAACAACCACAACTATGTCGTCCTTGACGGAGGTAAGTAAAATACAATTTATATAGTATATATATATATATATATATATATATATATATATATATATATATATATATATATATATATATATATATATACATATAAAGACACAATTACAATGAAAACATATGAAATATAATACATAAAAGAATAATGATAAGTAATTTCTTCATTATACAGAATTTGATCGGCTGTTTTTTCTATTTGAGACAACTTATAGCTAGCTGAACTTAATTCACTTAAATGCAGGATTGAAGGACGATATATATGATCTAATGCCATTTCAGATGAATTGAATCTTTTTTCATTCTCATGTAAATAATCCAAGTTAATATTCAACGGAGGAATATATTCTTTATCTATTTTTGAAGTGAATATTATTTTTGAAACAAGCAAAGCTCAGGATGAGTATGCCTTGCAATCATGATTTAAACTAACTGATACTGTTCCAGATAATTTGACATCATCAGGGGCATTAGATGATTTACAATTAATAGTCAAAGTTTCTGGAGTTTTAAGAACATGAATCCAAGTATTACTTGTCATTAATTGATTCCAAATATTATTTTGTAATTGAACAACTCTGACTTCGCAATTTTTAGGTAAGTTAGTAGGAAGCAAACATAATTTGATTTCACATATTTCTCTAATATGTGTTAAGTGAATTGGTTGAGCCTGCTTACAAATAAAATTTCCATCATTTATATTTTTACAACACTTATTAGAAACATTTTGTACTGTCTGTTATTTGTTATTGCTAAAAACTCGTTAGAAGGCTTAATAAACAAATATTTATAATCAGTTTGTAACACAGGTACAGGAGTTAAATGAAATACGTTGAAAATGAATGATTGAACCAAAGGAATTTCTATAATATATATTAGTCTCGAAATAATGTATGCAACATTTAATTCAATCAAATTTAAAAGTAAATGACCATTATCAAATGTAGGTTGCAAGAGGAATTCTAATTCACTTGAAATTTGTTGAGAAATCTTTTGTAAATTTTCAACAAACTGTTTCGGAGTCATAATGGGAGAATGAATTATTCCATTTCTTGCAAATAGTATGGCTTCTGTTAATTTACTATTTTTATTTTGATAAGTATTGATTAAAAATTGTAGTATTGTAAAATGTTCTTGAACATCTGATTTCATTTCTTCAATATTATTTCCCAAAATAACTAATTTTAATCGATTAGCATGAACCTTCACAGTTTTTCTATTAAATTTTATTGTAAAATTCACTGGTGAATCTTTGCTAATAATTGGATACGGTCCTATATAATGTGGAGTTGATTTTTTACTTTTATGAGGTTTCGTTTGTTCATTCAACAAATAAACATAATCTCCGGGTTTAAAATAAGGAATATTCAAAGACCTATCATACAATTCTTTACTATGTTCTTTTGATTTTATTATATTTTCGCGAGCTATTTTGTTTGAAATTTGCATTTTTAATTTAAAATCGCTCATATAGTCATCGTAGGTATATTAAAATTCGGGTTCTTGGTTTATTATACTAGGAATTTCAGCTTTTCTTCCGAAAATCAATTCATAAGGAGTAAATTTGGTAGTAGAGTGTGGAGTGGTATTATATGAAAACATGACAAATGGAATCCACATGTCCCAGTCTATTTGAGATTCAGAAACAAAATGTTTTAAATAGTCAGCAAGACATTGATGACTTCTTTCAAGACTAGCGTTTGATTGTGGATGGAATGCGGTTGTTTGAACTTTCTTGATTTCAAATAGTTTTGCAATTTCATGAATTAAATTACTGGTAAAATTTCTTCCTTGATCTGTTAAGATACATTTAGGTATTCCGAAAACACAAATGAATTTTATTGTTAACATATGTGCAATTGTTTCAGTTTCTTGATTTGGAATTGGGTAAGCTTGACAAAACTTCGAGAGATCGTCTTGCAAGGTTAATATGAATCTATTTCCGGATACGGAAAGTGATAAAGGTCCTACGACGTTTAACATTATTTTTTCGAGGGGATTTTCTGATGTAGTTGTTGTTTCCATAGGTAATTTCGTTTTTACTCTAACTAATTTGTTTTTCTGGCATTCTTTACATTCCAAGATAAATTCTTCAACATCGCGTTTCATATTTTGCCAATTATATTTTAATTTGATTTTCTTGATGGTTCTTGATATACCCTGATGTCCACCAACAGGTGTGATATGATATTCTTTGATAATATTCAACTTTTCTTCCTCTTTAGGCTCTACTATTTTATTGTGACATATTGTTACTTTAATATTTGTATTTAAGAAGATATATCTAATCATTAATCTGACTTTGTGCCATTTAAGTTTATCGTGTCCACAACTAATTCTTGGAATCGATATAGAGTTTATTTTTAAATCGAGTAAAGTGTCTTTAAATTTCTGTAAAGTGATATGTACATCTTTGCAACTTGGTTCATCCCAATAATTTATCTTTGTGATTGAATAAAATATTCTATATTCATCATTATCTATATAACAATTATCCGTGACTATCTTGTTCAAACTTTCCAAATAATCAACATTATTGAACTTTTCTTTAAAGTCAAGAGCTATACCTTGTGACATTTCAAAATCTTGAGACACACTTTGTGCATAATTATCTTTTATATTGAGAATAGAATCATCTTTTTCAATTACATTGTTATTCATTATGATAATCTTTGATGCATGACTCAGAAACTCTTGGTAAGAGAAATGTTTCTTGGAATTATTCTCATTAGTTTGAATTTACATAACTACAAGACTTAATGCGTCGGCATTTGAATTCTGTTTTTCAGGTTCATATAAAATTTTAAATTCGAATTCTTCTAACTTTAATCTCCAATTAGATAATCTATAATTATTATCTTCCAAATTATAAATCCAAGTGGGAGGTTTGTGATCTGTATGAATCTTGAATTTCTTTCCATATAAATATGGACGGAAATGTTTTGTTGCCCATACAATGGCTGAAAGCTCCTTTTCTATTGTTGAATACCTCGTTTCGGCAGAATTGAGTGTCCTAATTGCAAAAGCTATTGGTTTATCACTACCAATTTCATTGGGAAAGAACTGCTCCCAATGTAAAATTACTTGCATCGGCTGTTAAAATGAATTCTAGATAAAAATTTGGATAAATTAATATTTTATCAGAAATTGAATAATTTTTCAAAGTCTTGAAAGCTAATTGTTGAGAACTAATCCAATTGAATTCTTTATTTTTATGTAATAAATCTGTAAGTGGTTTTGCCGTTCCACTAAAATCAACGATAAATCTTCTGTAATATCCAACAAGACCTGAAAAGCTTTTAATCTGGGTTTGATTCTGAGGTACTGGAAAATTTTGAATACATTCAACCTTTTTTGGATCTGGATAAACACTGTTTTCTGTAATGACGTGTCCTAAATAACCTACTTCTTCTCTAAGAAACTCACACTTATCAGGATGCAATAATAAATTATGATTTTTCAATCTTTTCAAAATTTTGATTAGTTTTCTATTATGATTCTGTGAAGAATTGGCATGAATGACTATATCGTCTAGTTAAACGAAACATTTTAATCCCTGAATACCACTTAACACAGAATTCATCAACCTTTGAAATGTTGCTGGAGCATTTTTTAAACCAAAAGGCATTCTTGTATACTCATAATGACCTAAGGGGGTGCTAAATGCTGTCTGCTGAATCGGCAGGATTCATTTGAATTTGATGAAATCCTGACGTGAGGTCAAGTGTTGTGAAATATTTACTGCTACCTAGTTGATCGAGTATGTCGCTAATATTTGGAAGTGGAGATGCATCACCTACTGTTATGTTGTTTAATTTTCGATAATCCATAACAATTTTCCACTTAGCTTTACTTGAAGCATCTATTTTTCTTGGAACAACCCACAAAGGTGCATTGCATGGAGAGTCTGAATATTCAATTATACCCTTATCTTACATTTCATTCATTTGTTTGTTCACTTCCTTTTTATGAATTTCCGGATAACGATATTGCTTGACATTATTTACTACTACTATACTGTGAGTGACTGAATTGATTCCTGGTAATGAATTTGATGAGTAAGTCTGGAATCTCTGGATTCTGGCTGGAAAGATTGAAGTCGGTAAGTTTTGTAGATCAGGAGATTCAGCTAGGCTTCTCGAGTTTTGTAGAGTTGACTCGGCTACTGTCGTACTGAATGCAGACCTGTCCTTGTAAACGTCTTCGAGTTGCAGATCTTCCTTCCGTATTTGTCGGACAATTCGTAATATTTTATTTTTGTTTCAGCGACTTGCACATCTCACATCTGACACCAATTTTTATTTATGTTATGATCTATTGGAATTAAGGTGGTGATTCCAATAGTCGCGATTGTCGATGTTATTGACAAGTTGAGGATATAGGATCGTTGGCAAGTAAAGGATTGAAATCCACCGCGGTATTAAATAAAATATTGTTTGAATATTACTAGGTGGTTATTATTATTAAAGATGAGAGTTTACAAAGTTAACACAGAGCTACTTGTTCCGAATTTATCAAGTTTGTATCAGTGATTAACTTCATTTGTTCGACCTGGACTATTAGTTTAATTCTCAGACTTACTAGTTACTTGATGGATGTTTTTATCAGACTGATGCTGATTTGTCTTAAAATGAGTAAAGAAGACTTTGTAAGAAAGAGGGTTTCATGCTAAATTGCAATTCCCATGGTCAGAACAAAGGAAATTTTCCACGTATATGTAAGCATTCTGAGTAAGCAATTTGAGTGAAATTACACAGAGTTCAAGGTGAACGTATCATGCTTACTCATCAGCAATAATTCAGAAACGTGTGAAATATGTTAAACATCAATCATTTTAAATAAACAATAGAATATCAATTATATTAATATTGAGTTTGAGAGGATTATAACAATCTAGACTTCTAAATGTTGATATGAAAAGCGGAATTATTTTTCAAATATCCAGTCTTCCACGATTCCAGTCCTATGACAAGCAGTATCATCTTCCCGAATGATTCATTTGATATAATTAACGTATTTTTACGAAAGTAAAAACTATATTGATTCTACTTTGATGTCTGGTATCTGGTGTCTCTGCTTCTTCTCCTACAGTTTTGAAGGTATTGATTGGATTCCTTCGCTGATCGTTGGCTTATCTAATTTTGCTGAATAGTTTCATTGATTCAATAACAATCAATGATTTAATTGTGAATTAGACAACATACAGGAGAAAGAGGGTTAATGAGAGGTAGTTATTATAGCTTTAAAAGTAAGTTTTCTACAGCATAAGATATTATGGTACGGATTCTTATTTCATGACTTCTAAAGTTTGTCTCCCTACGGTACGAAGCATACGGTTATGGATTTTTATTTTGTGTACTGTGAAAAGTATGGTTTCCACAATATAGAAGACTTCGACACGTAATGTAGTTTCATTTTATTTTTCGAAGTTATGTTTTTATTTTTTTGTTATAGGACATTTAGAGTATGTGATTTCATAATATAGTAACGAATTTTATGTGTTTTTCATGTAACTCATCAGTATTAGTATTTGTACGCAGTGCTGGCTCAAGATATTTCCACGTCTGAGCCCAGTAAAAGTTAGTTTTTCTATGATATGAATATTTGAAGAAAATTATCGTCGTTTTCAATTCAACCCTTTCGAGACTCCTGGTACATGGTATGTACCACATAGTTTCATGTCAGGACTAAACACTTTCAATTCTGTAGAATTTAGTCTGTTCGTATACCATTCAGTCTTGATAACCTAACATTTGTCTATATTACTGGCGCACATTGAGTGAAGCAGTATATTCAGTAAATGTTTTTATTGAAATTATTGCAAAAAAAAAAGACTCATCAGTGTGAAAATTGATCACCAATTGATTGTTATTTGTTTGTTTAGAAGGTAAGTAGCATTTAATTCTATATTTTCTGTACAGTTGTATAAATATTCTCACATTAGGCTAACTGGTACGCATGAGTATCGTTAGTCCTGTAAAGTGGTACATATATTTACCATTAGTATTATTTACAGATATGAATAAGAAAAGGCAGCTATCAGAAAAAGAGCTACAAGAGTTAGCAGAAGGTATGCTCTGTGACTCGGATTGAAGTGACGATTCAGATGAACTTTCTGAATCTGAAACAAGTGATCAATCTGATATCGACGACGAATCTTGTCATGAAGAAAGTAATGGCCGAGTAGAAACGGATGGAGAAAGTCTAGAAAAGAATGAAGTTTCAGAAGAAAATGAAATTCCAGAAGAAAATCAAGCTCCAGTAAATATTGAAGCTCCGGTAGAAAATGCAAGTTGCTGTAATTCTTTTATTTTGTGGCCAAAACCAGAGAGAAATTTTGTTCCCAGAGGGCAAATTTGTAGTAAACGCACTTGCAAAATAGCTTCCGATATACATGCTAATCTTCTTTATTTTTTTACATTGCTCAATGTACGAACGAACGAATTCAAATATATTAGCAATCAACGAGGAACGCTTGATTGAAATGGACTGATAAAGGTGAAGTCCAAGTAGTGCTTGGTTGTATGCTGGTTATGTGTTACAATCGTGTTCCGCAAGTTAGTGACTACTGGTCCACTCATCCTCCGTTGGGCAATATATCCATACAAAATGCAATAGCTAGAGATAGATTCAAAATGATTTCTTCAATACTCTATTTTGCATCACCAGAAAAACCAGCAGAATATTCTAAAACTTATTATATTGATGACGTAGTCCAATGTTTGAAAGGCACGTTCCAGAAATTCCGTCAAGATAGTAGCTTTCAAAGTACAGACGAATCTATGACAAAGTTCAAAGGGCGTTCGACTTTGAAGCAGTATATGCCACTAATAAGAGGAATCAAGTTGTGGCTTAGATCAGATTCTTTTACTGGGTATACATACGATTCTAATATTTACACAGGCCGCGAAACTGAACGCCTAGAAGGAACACTTGGTGAGCGTGTAGTGAAGAAACTAATCTCTACAGCAAGAGAGAAAGATATTACCTCTTGTTTTGATCGCTTTTTCACTTCGACCACTCTATTACAGAATATAGATTACGCGGCAGTGTGAACTTGTAATCCAAATAGAAAATATACACCTAAAATCAAGGATAAACTCAAAAGAGGTGAATATTTATTTTAGTGCAGCAAAGATGGACTGTTGTTCGCGAAATGGCAAGACACAAAAGAAGTTCTTATGTTAAGCAATTGTCATAATGCTGATATTGTGTCTGTCAAGAAAACTGTGAGAGATGGCTCTAAAATCAGTGTTCCTTGTCCACAAATGGTTGCATCATATGGAGATATTATGGGAGGGGTTGATCTGGCGGATCAAATGATGAGATTGTATTAGACTGGGAGCTAGTGACAGGTGGGGTTCTCCGATTTTATACCGCTTGCCTTTTTGAGGGTTGATAATTTACCTTTAAATAAGAAAGATAAAAATGTTATTAAGCGATGCACGCTTTCCGGTCATAGTTCAAATTCCAATTAAAGGTCTGAAAAAAAAGTGGTTTTTTCCGTGATATCATATTGCATGCCTTTGTTATGTAGAATAATTGAAATCAATCTGAAGCCAAATACTGAAAGGCAAGCGATTCGCAACAGCCCAAGTGGCTCAAAGGGTTGCATGAACTTGTGAAAAAAAATATGAAAAATGCCGTGTTCCCAAATTGCATGCCAATGAGAAGAATTGAAGTTTTGGTCATAAAACTCTTGTAAAAAAATTGGCAAGCATTCCTCGTTGGCGCAAGGGTTTGAAATTTGGGGGTAATCTTGCATAAATTTTGCATCAATTTGCCGTGATTTCAAACTACCTCAAATGGAGCAAAATCTTTATTTTGAAGTGAAATAATTATAAATTTAGAATGGCATGCATGTTGCTTAAGCCCTTCATATTTTAAATAATAATGAAAGTTGCATAAAAAACATGCAAAATTTCTCCGACTTTATTCTGCCTGCCATTCTATATAACATCAATAAATGCTGTTTTAAATACATATGGGCAATGGCAAGCATGTTGCTTAAGCCCTTCATATTTTAAATAATAATAAAAGTTGCATAAAAAATTGGCAAAATTTCTCTGACTTTATTCTGCCTGCCATTTTGTATTACATCAATAAATGCTGTTTCAAATTCATTTGGGAAATGGCAAGCATGTTTCTCAAGCCCTTCATATTTTAAATAATAATGGAAGTTGCATAAAAAACACGCAAAATTTCTCCGATTTCATTCTGCCTGCCATTCTATATTACATTAATAAATGCTGTTTTGAATTCATTCGGAAAATGGCATGCATGTAACTCTGTCCGATCATTGAAAAACTTTGGAAAAGTGGCGAAACAAAGTAAAAATATTTCCGTGATTTTATTTTGTATTTCAATAAACAAATACTTATGCTTCAAGTTGAAATAAAAAAATTCAATGCATATGACATAGGACAAATATTTACAAATAAAAATAAATCAAGAAAATATGTCTTAGAATCAACTGAGTTTGTAATTATAGACATGGCAGGTAAGTGTTTCATAATAATGCAGATTGTTGGAAGTAATACAATTAGGCTTAAAAACAATACTCTAATACCATTAGGGCTTATGTTTGACATGAATAAGTGAAGAATAATATGAAAATACCATGCACTGTTAGATTTTAATATGGTTTATTCTCACTTTGAATTATACATAACAAGAAATGTTTTTCTGTTACATCTAACTGATTAGGTAGTTGATCTGATTGTGTTAGCTATTTATCATGCAATAATTTTACTATTGCTGATTCAATATGTTTTTTTTTGTGTTTACATCATGCGCAAGCACTTTGATTTGTTGCAGATTGGATATGCTTTGCCTGTATATTGTGATAAATAGATTAATAAATAGATAAAATCGTAGATAGTTTCTGATATTTATAGTAATTAAATAACAAATTAGTAAGTCGCTACAATAATTCCATTCTAGACTTGTCAGTGCTTTATGAGCATTGTCGGATACATACGAGCGAAATTGGACTGGATTGAAATAGAATGAAATAGAATAGAATACGTAATAAAGTCTGGTCAATTCCTTTTCCATTTCATTTCATGGTGTGAACTCTTAATCACTACATGTGTATTTCATGTCATTTATGAATCAGGCTTATTTTTCAATCTTTCCAGTTTTCTATTGTGTAGTCATTTCGTGTAATAGGTACGCTTTATGTATCATGGAAATATTCCTGTGAATTAGATTGAAAGTGATGATAATAGTGATTTTCGCGCATTTTTTGTTCAAATATTTATTGGTAAGTACAAAAAAAATATATAAAATTGATTTATTCTATTCACCCTTCATCGACGTCACGTGTCGTGGCTCTGGTATTATTTTTTAAGCATATTTTTTGTCTTACTATCAGCTATCGCCTAGTGTGTGTTTCATTTAGTAATTTTTGTTATTTAAATTGAATCATTCTGAACTTATTTACTCTATTTATTGATATAAAACTTCTTCCAAATTTACGGTGGTTTTTTATGAGAAATGTTAAGGTACACTGTAAAAATATCTTCATTGGACATTTTATGCATAGTTATATGAAGTTAATTGAATACATTCGTTTAAAAAGCATACAAATTCTAATAAAATTTATAAATAAGTAATATTGGGTGGCATTCAATTGTATCCAATAATAGGGTATGATTGAAATTTCTTGAATCACCGTCTCAAACATGCTTCATGTAAAATTATTTAATTCTATTATGGTGATTTTCAAAATTTACATCCATGTTATGAGTCTGATTTTTCTCGGTTTCATGTTTTATTTGAAAGTTGTAGATGTTGTTTGAAACAATAATCGATATGTCTGGTGATGACAATGCTCTTGAGCGAATCGAACAAGAAAAAAAAAGTGCTTTTTGAACTGTCAACGGACAGCTCCTATACATTTATTCACACCGGAGACGCTAAAAACTTGCGCAGACTCTTTAGAGCGAAGAAAAGTTCATCAATTGAAGTACAGCGACGTCGAACTTCCTCAAGAAGTCAATGATACTATTGGGTATCATTCGAAATGCAGGAACAATTTCAACGCTCTCAAAGCGCAATTCAAATCAGATAATCTGAATGAATCTGCGATAAGTATCAAGTGAGTACTTTGTTTTTTAATGGAAACAGGTTACCAGTATCAATTTCTTTCATAATATATTACTTATTCGATCATATATATTTGAATTCAATTATCAATTTGTTCCGTACATCTATTTATTCATTTTCAGTCCATCACCGATTCTAGATAATATCTTTACTGAAAAAAATGTGCCTGGAGCCAATAATAGTATAGATAGCTTTTTAAATATTGATGAATCCCAAGAATTCCAATATAAGGACCCGTCGGAAAAACTTACATGCGTTTTATGTAACCGATCTGGCCATAAGAAGGTACGAGGTCGAAGTGAAGCAATCTCGGAAAGTAAACAGTTCCGGAAGTGGGAAGATTTTATGTATCAAGCCATACTATGGGAGGATTTCGAATTAGTAGCCGAAATAAAAACATATGTAGATGTAGAACGCAAGGTCCCATATCATAAAACTTGTCGATTAAACTACAATAATTTGATTGCAAAGAGAGAACGTAGGTCTGAAGGCGTATGGCACAGAACGAGAGAGTGTTATAAAGTCGCGTTCGCAACAATTTTTAATTTTGTTAGAAAATTTGTAATTGATAAAAAAAATGCTTGTACTCTCGATTTGATTTATCGGCTATTCAAAGAAGTTCTTTTGGAACAATATAATAAATTTAGTGGAGATGAGCAGCCAACGTTAGTGTATACAAAGCACGTATCTGAAAAATTACTAAAAAAATTTCGCAGGAAGATCAAAATGGAATATTATAAAAGAACTAGGGTAATACTGCCTTATGGTGGAGTCACATTCAATATAGATACGTTGCAGGATGATGATATATTACAGGAGGCGGCATTACTTTTAAGACGTGTTATTCTTGATAACGCAAGTAATAAATTTGGCCCCGATATCACAATTCAAAATTTAATTGCTGGTGAATGTGAAATTCCAAAAGAGCTCACACATTTTTTGAATACACTACTTGCAGGTTTTAACTTTCGACGACGTAAAAGTCCCAGAACTGCGAGATTGGTGAAGTCTTTTTCGAGCGATATTATTCAAGCTGTATCTAATGGTAAAACTATACCTTCAAAGCACATAGTTCTTGGAAGCACGATTAAGAGTTTCACAAATAGTAAAAAAATTGTGCGAATTCTGCAAAGATATGGGCACATATGTAGTTATAACGTGCTTGAAGAGTTGGAGACGGAAGCAACTTTTTCGTGTGTGGACTCTTCACGAATCTGTTCTTCTGATGTTGTCTCTGAACCAGGTTTGCTTACCGTATGTGCCTTCGATAATTTTGATAGATTTATCGATAGCGTTACAGTACAAAATACGACTCTCAACGACACTGTTGGGATTGTTGTTCAAAATATTATTGATAGAGAGGAGAGCGGGATCAACAATAAAGATGACGAAATCACTGGGCATTTCTCTAGCCAAAGAAAAAGAAGGCGAACTTTTGAAGCCTACCTTCCGGAACTGCAGCCATATCTAAAAAAACCGAAAATACAAGCTACTGTGTTACCGTACGATTCTCCTAAAAAAAAAAAACGTTATTCCGGAGAGCCTGGATCACGGTAGGAAGGTGGATTTGGCGTGGATGATGTCACATGCTTTCGGTATAACAACTCCAATGTGGGTTGGATTCAATGCGAAAATTGATCCTAATGATGACCAAGTGATACAGAAAGTTTTCTATTTGACACCAATTAATGAACCTCCCACAGATCATGCTGTCGTATTAGAAACAATGCGCAGAGCCATTCAAATTGCAGATGAGTGTGGCGAGTAGTATGCACAGGTGACATATGATCTAGGAATAGCAAGAATAGCTTTGCCATTACAAAATACAGAGCGAAATGAATTCAGAAGATTATTCATACACATTGGCGGTTTTCATATACAAATGTCGTTTTTCAAAGCAATAGGTAATTTCTTCAGTATTAGAAAATATTTATCTTTTGTTTGAGCTCATTTATACCCGCAGAAAAAATATTTCCGTAGGTTACTTTCTATAAGAAGTAAAATATCCTATGATATTTGTAAGGACATTTTTGGAGTACATCATTGGCTCAAATAAACGAGAACAAAAGTTTTTTTTCACATATATTTATATAATTGATATTATTTCAATAGGTACTTTCATCACTTCATGCGGATTGGAGACCGTATTGGTGGAGAGCGATTTGCTTGGAAGTGGCTCGATTTCAGGATTTTTATCTGGGAAACATTTTAACCGATGTAAACGATTACACGTTCTTGTTTATTTATGTCTTCAGAAGCTACAATTTCAAAACTTTTTGGACTCAAAGGAAATCGAAGTCAACCCAAATATAAAACAATTATTGCAAAAATTTCAGCGTAGTGAATGCACTATAGAAGACGTCGTTAATGATTCTAGTACGCAAGATATTTTAAATGAATTTGTAGGGTTCCAGCAAGAGACTCTCAACGAAAAATATGGCAAAACCCAAAAATTTTATGCAATATATCTGCAACTGATAGGTTACTATTCATTTTATATATATATAATTTATTCATGTATACAGTGTGTAGCCATGGACATTTAACATGAAAAATCAGTTTTTCAGTTCGCATTGCTTCCCAAATTATATTGTTTTCAGTCCTGTGTAATTTGGAACCTGTAAAATAGAATGTAATTACTGATTTGGACAAATAATGTGATCCTCTGAATGTTATATTTGCAGTATTTTCATCTAACATGAATTAAAAACTTATTCCTCATGTTGAATGTCTATGGCTTGCTTTCTGGTTCACATACTGTATATATATATATATATATATATATATATATATATATATATATATATATATATATATATATATATATATATATATATAATTAATTAATATTCAAAACACATAGGTTATTACTTATTATTTGAGAGAAGCATAAGAACAGCTGAATTTGAGCTATATTGCTACGCCATAGACAAAATGACCAATTTATTTTTCACTTTGAATCATCAAAACTATGCTCGTTGGTTGGTATGGTACTTGAATACTCTTTTGAATGTCGATAATACACACCCTGGATTAAAAGAACAATTCAGAAAAGGAAGTTTTGGATGCAAAAGAACATGTAAACCATTTTCTCGTATGCCGATAGATCTGACTTTGGAACAGACCATCAATGCTGATGCAGGCAGAAGACTTACTGGTATTAGGCACATCACGAACTCAATAGCCGCTCGGCAAAGATGGGCTATAAATCACGGCTTGAGGTGTGCACTTATATCAAAAGTCATGGAAGAGTGCGGTCTTGATGTCGTCCAAGACATCACCAATGACTTGCTGCATCATAGGATAGTAAGAAGTGAAAAACATATGCACAGTTTTACTTCCACCTTGACTGAGAGAATGAATCCATTCTCTTCAGATGTAAGAAAGGATGTACTTTTAAATGTTTCAACAGGGAAAGCAGCACCTGATGAAGTATCAGAATTCTTATTGAATATTGAAATAATTGGGGAAAATATGAAAAAATGTATGATTGAAGAATGCAAAGAAAACGAGAAGAACTTTGGCAAATATGTAATCAAAAGAAATAAAATTCTAAACTTTGCAAGCTGCATAAAAAAGATGAAACTCAGAGTCAATGGGAAAATCCAGGAAGTGAAATTACAAAAAAATTTATTTGGCAGACTACTGGGGATAGCATGGGGCTCAAAAGAAAACATCAATATGGAAAAGGTAACATCGTTTTTAATTCATATACTCCTAGTATAGATATATTCATGATTTTATTTGAACTGATTGAACCATTGGTCATTCAAACCAGATTTTGAATGAACTGAGTGATGAAAATGTTTTATATATAGAATATTGAAATTCTGTATGTTTTCTCTTTTAGGTTTTATCTTACCCTCTAACACCGGTGCCTCTTTCGCTCTGTCATATGGATGGCACCATTAACAAAACTGACAAATCAGTTATAACTAAAATATTAGAAACTTACATCCAAAAAAGTGATTTTCCAGAAGAACATTGTCAACCAAATAATGTAAATGTAGTCATAATCGATGGCATGTTTCTATTACATCAATTAACACAAGTGCCATCGACACTGGGAGCCGTAGCAATAAAAATTCTAGAAAGTATAACGACGATAAATCCTAATGCAAAAGAAATATATATACTTTTCGATGAATACAAGAGTCCATCTATAAAGGATAATGAACATATCTTGAGAGATAATTTCAATGTACAATATGAGTTCAAAGGTAAAAATATATTATCAACTAGCTATACTATTTTGATATGACTATGAATAAGCAGAATAAGCTCTTTATATGCACGCTCGAATAAGTCAATTGAAAATGTTTCACGTCTTTTTCCGTCATAAGACAGAAAGCTTTTGATAACTCTTTTTACAGCCTAAGCAATTTCTTTTTTTGAACAGAACTTCAATGATCTATACATGCTTTTAGAATTGAAACATAATGATTAGGTTTTTCTAGTTTAAATTCTGTATATCTGTTTATATTCGACGTATTGACTCTCTCTATATGAAAGTCTCCATCAGAAACAATGATACAAAAATAAACAAGGCAAGTATCTACATAATTAAAATATACTGAATACTAGCTGTGAGAACTTGGGTTCCACATTTAGTGGAGAAAGGATAAAATTTCTCTGGCATTCACCCAAGGTCTGATCACGTGAAACAACCTCAAACAGAGGAATCAATAATTTGAGTCTTGACAATTATCATAGTGAAAAAAGATTTGATCAATATAACACACAAGGACGATGTCCCATTTTTGTAAATGCACACAGTTTCAAGGTCCAAACATATCATATTTTTACTTATTTTTTCAAGTTCATTTTTATAATTCATCTGAAATTTGGTTTCCATTTTGATTAGGTCCAGATCAAAAGCGACCATCGGATTTTGGAGCTGAATTAAAGAATATTAACTTCAAGAAATCGTTCATTACTTTTATTATGGACTACTGGGCATCTGAATCAAAAGTGAAACATTATATTAAAGATAAACAAATTTTTGTCTCCTTTGAGCGATGCCAAAAATACAAAGTAGCTGAAGATGGATCAGTAGTTTGTGAGATAATTCCCCATTTGAAATGCGAAGGTCACGAGGAGGCTGATACGAAAATTGTATTTTTCTTGTGCCAAATGGAAGACAAAGAGGTTGTCATCAAATGTTGTGACTCCGACATCTTTGTTATCATCCTGGGTAATATGATGCATATACCACAGTCATTGAAGGTCTGGCTTCTTTACAGCACCGGCAATAATCGTCGGTATATAAATATTAATGAAATATATAAAGCGTTGGGAACCTTGAAATGCTCCGGCTTACCTGCGTTCCACGCATTCACCGGATGCGACTACAACCCAGCATTTTTCCGCAAGGGAAAAAAAAAACCATGGGAGTTATACAAAAAAAGTGAAAAAATTCAACAAGCTTTCGCTGTATTGCAAGACCCTTCAAATCAAAATTATGAAGCAGCATTTTCCATCATAGAGGAATTCGTATGCAAAATGTATGCAACAACAAAAAATTGCTTGGGAAGGTGCTCTAATGTAGATGAGGCTCGTTTACTCATGTTTTCATACAGCTATGGCCATAACATTGAGCCCACAGATAAATTCAAGCAAAAGTTGCTGGAATTTGATCCTTGCATATTACCACCTTGCAAGCGTGAACTTCATCAACAAATTCTTCGAACTGCTTACATCGGGCATTTGTGGAAAAATGCTTTTTCTGCAGTACCTAACACCAGCCTGAATGTGCAAGAATTTGGATGGCTATTGGAGAATGATGCTTACACCTTCAAGTGGTTTGAAGGTGATGATGTTCCACAAAATATTCAGGAAATTATTGATGGTACTTATATTTTTGATACATATTTCAATTTACAAGCGTTTGAGGGAATAATTTCTCTAGCTGTTCCAGTATTGTATTGGAAATTTTTCTGTAATTATACTTCAAGAGTAGATACTAATAATAATAATTCATTAAACAAAATTTTTGCAATAATTTTCACAGATCCACAAGAGAATAGAGTTGAAGAGGATGATATTGTGAGAAGTGCCGACAACGAGGACAATAAGGATGAATCGGACGATGATGACAGCGACACTTATTCTCAAATAGATGGTGAAACTACTGAAGAAGAACCTGAAATTGACAATAATTATGATGAGGAAATGGAAATTTGAGCAATTATTGCCAATTTCAGATTCCTTTCCATTCCTATTTATTTATATTATGGAACATCCTATTAGCTATTTAAGTATGATTATTCTATGATAATAAATTATTTTTTTCTGATAATTAGATTCTTTATTTTTTCATAATGATAATAATATGTTCGCATAATAATGAAGATATACCTACTATTAAGTTCCAGATGAAGGCAATTGACCTTTCAAAAATACATTTTGCTACAATATTTCATCCACATAACTTATTCACATTCCGGGCGAAAAGTAAGAGCATAATTATTATGTTTTTCGTTGTTAATATGTGTGATTATTATTTTATTGATAGCAAGATTCAAAACCTTAATGTTTCACAAATTCAGAAGTTGAGATGTCAACTATACATACGTGTTTCGTCCTTATTAGGACTCTTTGATATAGTATTATTCTAGTGCCTTATTGGTTGCAATTTAATGTTATACCCAGTTAGAGCTAATACCGATATTAATAGGGAAATTTGAGCTTTCCAGTGATTTCAATTGAATATTTTTGGAATTGTTGCTATGAAAATATTATGGATAAATTAAATTGTAGCTCTCTGCAGTATTTTGGAAGAGACTCACCTAGGCCATTATTGTTTAAAATAAGTCAAAAAATTTAAATAAATAAATTCGCCGAATAATACCTGTTAATTTTACTGAATTAATTTACGAGCACTTTTTCCCAATCCTTTTTCCAAAATTTATCAATGATGAGCCTGAGCAACATGCTTGCCATTCTTTGTGTCGTCTAAAAAAAATAATTTTGAACGAAATACACAATGGCATGCAGAATAAAATGACGGAAATTTTACCTCTTTTTTTTGCAACTTCCTCAATGCATGCCTCCATTTTGGGACATCCTGGGGTGCATGCCAATTTTCTCAATAACAATTCATCGAGCAAATTACCTATAGTTGAAATGGCATGCAATTTGAAATCACGGCAAATTGGTGCAAAATTTATGCAAGATTACCCCCAAATTTCAAACCCTTGCGCCAACGAGAAATGCTTGCCAATTTTTTTACAAGGGTTTTATGACTGAAACTTCAATTTTTCTCATTGGCATGCAATTTGGAAACACGGCATTTCTCATATTTTTCTCACAAGTTCACGCAACCCTTTGAGCCACTTGGGCTGTTGCGAATCGCTTGCCTTTCAATACTTGACTTTAGATTAATTCCAATTATTCAACATTACAAAGGCATGCAATTTGATATCACGGAAAAAACCACTTTTTTTTCAGACCTTAAATTGGAATTTGAACTATGACCGGAAAGCGTGCATCGCTTAGTAACATTTTTATCTTTCTTATTTAGAGGTAAATTATCAACCCTCAAAAAGGCAAGCGGTATAAAATCGGAGAACCCCACCTGTCACCAGCTCCCAGTCTATATGTACCAGATCGCAAATCAAATAAATGGTGGAAGAAGGTTTTCTATCGCCTGCTTATGATGACTGTCGTAAACGCATGGCTAATCTATAGAGAAAAGGGCAAGAAACAGAATTCCTTTCCTGCAATTCATAGTGCCCCTGGCGGAAGAAATGATCAAGGAAGGAAGAGAAAAAGCAACTGTGCGACGGATGTCCAGAACCGGAAGACCATCTAAAAAAAAGCAGCGTCTCGAAAACGTATCTCTGCATGTACCAGAGAAAGGTACTACCAGAAGAAGGTGCAAGAGGTGCGCCGAAAACAAAAAGCAAAGTCGCACAAAGTTAATGTGAAAATTGTGTGACATTCCTCTATGCCTGAAATGTTTTGCTAAATACCATAACATAAATATTCTGTAAAATATGAACCAGAAATTTATTTCATTAAAATAGTATATTCCGATACAAGTGCGGAATGGAGATCATTCCATGCGAATGCGAATAATTCAGTCACGAGACGAAGTCGAGTGGCAGAATTCACATGAGCATGGAATGATCGATTCGCACGAGTGACGGATGCTATTTTTTCTACAGTCAAAGGTGTTCGCGGAAATATTTATAACCAAAATATGTGGTTTTTTGAGAAAGAATTTGCTTCATTGATCTCATTCCAATTCATCAAACTTTGATAAAATTACTCATATTGATATTTTTTTGGAGAGGAATGTTGAGAAAATCAGAAAAAAATGAAATTATGACAGCAATGGAACAGTCTTTTAGCGACGCCACGCGGCTCTCCTAGGATCTTCTAAGCGTGCGGAATGACCTTTATTCCGCACGCTACAGCGTGTGGAATAGATATCGTTCTATAGTGACCGTGGAAAAAAAAAATTTTTTCTTCAGGACTGATAGTACATATAAGCACCACAGCAAAAGACTAATGGTACTTATTTTCCCCACCAACCCCCTCAACCACATAACATTTTTCTTGACATTCTCCATTATAAATTATAATTTTGACTTCAACAAACATAAAAATACCCAAATAGTACTCCAAAGTATCCCAGAAAAAACCCGTCTCGAAAGGGTTGAATTGATTTCATAGATGAGACTTATGATGAGATAGCCTGGACATGTGAAGCAAATGCTGAATGAAGGATTATGAGGAATATATAGATGCGATTGAAAATGCGAGAATGTGTGAAAGATTTGGCGTATAAGCGGATTGATATGATTATTGGTTTGTTGCGGAAACGAATGATTGGGAGTGTAGAAAAAGAGCTTGAGTGTGGACAAGGCAGAAAAAGTGTGTCAAGGTAGGAAAGTTGTATGTCACATGAGTCTTTGAGTTCATGCCAACTCTTTTAAAGGAAATTGCGGGACTCATATGTAATGTAAGTATTATTTTCAGATATTAGTTCATGCAACAAGAGTGTAAAATTGAGCAATATGACATGAGGCCAAGTATCTTGTGTCGAGGCTTGCTGAATCATTAAAATTTTTGACCGAATGTCATAATGCTTATTTACACTCATATTGCATACTAGTCCAGTCAATTCAGACAAAAAATGACACATACTACCGAATGAATGGTACTGTTCTTTTTATTGCAGGAAAATTTTTTTATTACCATGTACAATGAGTGTGCAAAAATCATGTTGCCAAATCATGATGCTTCAGAAGATATCGGAGGCTAAAGATCAAAAACCCCGTTTTTGACCGGTTTTTCGCAAATATCTCTTTTCTAACGGTCGTAGAGCATTCAAAGTCATGAGTGAGAGTTGAGTACACATTTTTCTCTACATTGTTTGACTCATTTGTGTATCTATGACCGTTAACGAGATATCGCGCCTAACATTTTAATGAAAAGTATAGCTAATATATCAACGGTATAAAATAAGTATAATATAGTCTCATTTTGATGGAAATATCCGTTTTGAGTATCCCTGAATTCATTTTGACACTTTTCGGCTTGACATCGGTACGTGAGTATGTATGTAAAACTCGCAAATCTCAAGACCCGTCGAACGTATGATGTTGAAATTTTGTATTTGAGACTAGTCTAAGATCCAATTGTGCACGTCGCAATATGGCTGCGAACGTCTGTACCGGAAGTGCATTTTAATTGCGACATTTTTTGAATTTTTCGCATAAATCCAAAATGGCTAGCCGTAGGATGTTGAAATGCAGTATTTGAAATTGCTGTAGCATCTTGATGATCATCTTAAATTTTTGTGTCAATCGGCAGAACCAGGAGTGTACTTTATATTACAGTCTTTTCGAATTTTTCACGTAAATTCGACACAATCTGCCGTGAAATATTGAAATTGTGTACTATGTACTTCTATAACATCTAGTTGTACACCTCGAATTATGATTGAGATCGGCTTAAGTGCAGTTTATAGAACAGTCCAGAATTTTCCGCATAGATCAAGAACGATCGACTGTAGTATCTTGAAATTTAGTATTTGAAGCAAATGTAGCATTCAAATGATAACTTTATATCTCTCTAGCTTTACATTCTACCCTATTGGTGATACAGAAAAAAATGCATGATTGCGCGTCGTTTCACGTTGATTGTGCGGAATCTCTTTCACGGTTATAGATAAGCAAATGAGTCATACAATCTTTTATGCAGGGAAAAATGTTACTTATAAGCTCAAATGCTCTACGACCGTTGGAAAATGAGAAATTTCCGCAGAAATGGTCAAGAACAGGGTTCTTGATATTTGGCCTTCGACAACCTCTGAAGCACCATGATTTGACAACATAATTTTTGCACACTCATTGTATGTGTCAGAACGAAAATATTCATGCAATAAAAAAACCAGTACCAATTATTCGGTCGATAAAACCTAAATTGACTGGACAGCAAGAAAGCGCAGAGCACAAGTCGACGTTTATATTTAACAAATATTCAAACGAATGGATCAGTGAAAATTACAACAAGCATTACTCCACAGAAGCTCAACTGCTATGCGTTCAAATGGTGATGATGCTTTTAAATATCCGAAATAACTAAATAAGTCATGCATTCATTCGTTTAGTATTCAGTGAAAAGCGAGCAAAGGTTGCAGTCAGTAGCAGAATGGAAATTAATTTCTAGTAACATCGTAATAGTTATTTGTGCAATAAGAACGTATCTATCTCATTGTAAATATGCTGGCTTTATAATCCGGAGGTCGTGGGGTCGAGTCCCACCAACGAACAGAAAAAGTCAGTAAGATATTCACTGAATTATAATATACTGTGTGGCGTATTCTCCACAGAAGCTAAGAGCAACTGTAGTTTGACGACTGGTATCTGCACTTTACGGCTCAGGAAGTATCATTAATTCACCAAGTGAATTAAAGGTGTCTACTATACCCGTAACGGGCAAAAGGCGTAGGTAACTGATATTTCCTTATTTTATTCTCATTCTCACTTACTTGTACTAAGTACAAGGAAGTATTGTGACACCGACAAAATTCACTTATCGAGATATCGATGGAAATATCCGTTTTGAGCATCCCTGAATCCATTTTGACTATTTTCGGCTTGATGTCGGTACGTATGTGCGTGTGCTCGTTCGTTCGTTCGTGCGTTCGTTCGTAACTCGCAAAACACAAAACTGGTTGAACGTATCATGTTGAAATTTTGTATTTAAGACTGGTATAAGGTCTAGCTATGCACTTCGCATCATGGTTCCAATCGTCTGTACCGAAAGTGCACTTTACTTGGAACTTTTTTCGAATTTTTCCAATAAATCCAGAATGATCAACCGTCGGATGTTGAAATTCAATATTTGAACTTGATGTATCAGAATGGTTATCTGCTATTTTTGTATGAATGGGCCAAGTCAGAAGTGCACTTCACTTGAAACTTTTTCTAAATTTTTTGCATAAATCTAGTATAGTCAGTCATAGCATATTGAAATTCAGTGTTTGAACTAGATGTAGCATTGAAATAGTTATCTACTATTTTTGTATCCATCGGCTGAGCCGGAAATGCAGTTTATATGTATAACAGGCATTCAGAATTTGCCGAAGGTATAAAACAATCAGTTCAATTGACATGATAAGGTAGGCAATGATAATCTGTTGTCAATTTTTAGATTTTGTTCGACATTGTACATGTCAAAATATTATCAAAATTATATTAATTACTAGCAACCCGTGCCAGCTTCGCACGGCTGGACATTTGATAATATTCAACATAGCATAGTTTAATAGTATAAGATAATTATTGAGAATAATACCACATTTCTTGCATGAGTAACACAATTACAACATAACCCAAACTGTCAAAATTTCTTGATATGTGCGTAGATCCAAGTATAGATAGCATCATCAGTATTCAATTCAATAAATTACGGAAGATAAAAAATCATATTGCAGCGCAGGCAATGTAAGGAGTTTAATTGGTCATTTTTTTACATCTTGGGTTACATTTTTGAAGTTTTCATGGCTCACCCTTTTTTTAATAGTAAATTATAGCCCATGTTACTCAGTAATAATAGATATGAGTTCTACTGGTGACAAAATTCTTAAGGTATGTTGATGGTACAATACTACGAACTTTTTCGAAAGAGCCAATGACAACTGTATTAAAGTTCAACTCAATCGAATGAACGATGCGCGAACGAACAAATATGGCTCGTGCACCGCGTTCATGACACTACAATAAGAAGTCTCGTGAACGTGCCAACAACAACTACAATAAGTTTCAACTTAATCAGACGAACGATACACGAACGACTCGTGCGCCACTTATTGTACGTTGATGGTACTATAATCAGTGGCGTACCCAGGATTCTCAACTAAGGGGCGGAAAGGGGGCGGCAGAGAAATTAGAAATGCAAATATATGCTATATTTCTAATTAAATCATTATTATCAGTTTTGCTGTATTCAATAATTGAAGTGATATTTCCAATTTTTGAATAAAAATCTACAATTCAAGTAGAACAATGAAAGCAATTTTAAATTATCTGTACATATTTTCCAGAATTAAATCATAATAAAAAGGTTTCCTTGGTTTGAATTCCGCACATTTGTTGATTTTTTTGATGTTTCGACAAAAAACGATACATCAAAAAATATAAATGAATATACAGAATTTGAACCAAAAAAACCTATTCATTAAAATTAAAATTGAAATTTATACATCCAAACGCAATTCCCTTATTATAGTGAAATGATTGTGTGCTTCTATTATTGGCTACAGTTTTCTTGCGCAAGCGGTACTGTAGCCAGGACGAAGGTCAAGTTTTTAAAAACTTAACTCCAACACATAATGCAATTCTATATAGTTTAGTAAAACATATCCAAGGAATATTTCTACCAGCCAAAATGTGAACAAATTTTACAATTTGTGTGCAATGTTAAATACTTATATTCCCGTATTTATTCAATTAAATGAGCTTCGGCTCTATGAGGGGCGATCGCCCCTATTGGCACTCCCCTGGATAAGCCACTGACTATAGTAAAAAACTTCACGATATTGCCCCCAACAAATATAGAATGTTTTAACCTCCTGCGCGAACAAACAAATACGGCTCGTACACTACTCAATGTATGTCGATCATTTTTTATTCAAACCACCACTGTATTGAAGCGAACAGAATAAAAAAGAAATTATTCAAATTGGTCAAGCCATTTTTAAGTTTTAGCGAGACTTACGTACAGAAAATCAATGGCGTCCGGAAGATATATTCATTTCAAATCTGACCAACCAAAGTCGATGAAAATCAAAGTAATTTTAGCGTTTTTGTCATCATCAAAACAAAAATGTAGTGAATTTTTATGTAGAAGAGTGTCACGAAGGTAATTCGCGTGTCAAGTTGCTAGGGAGCAGTTATGTCAGTGTTGAATTATCAAAATCTACTCCAGGCTTTGGGAGAACAGTGTCACATTGTCAGTTGTTTGGCAACGTTTGAACAGTTGATAGGTCGATTTTGCTTCAAGAGTTTCACATTTCAATGAATGCCACCCGTTTGTTGAATCTTTTGGAAGAAAAACGACACATTTTGGATAACGCAAGTGCTCTACATAAAAAGGTGAGTGAATATTATATATTCATATGATGAATAACGTATTATTTTATTATACGTCAGTTTTCTCCACAAAACTATGTTAGATTCTATATCTTTATCTGTTTTATTTTGAGTTGTGCCACTCTTCTCCAAAATTATCGATCATTGTTATAGGAGACTGTGTAATATTTTGAGCTTGTGCCACTCTCGAATAAAAAAAATTAAATACAATGATAAATTTGTTCCAGTTGGAACAATGTCGTATAGTTCGAGAAGTAGACTCATTTTGAAATTAGCTGCCAAACATGATGAACACAATGCTAAATTTTGGCAGTTTCAACGGCCAAACAATACTGAAGAGAATACACAGCACGGAGTCACCCTTCAAGGTTCGTTGTGGATAATGATGATTTGAATTTATCCTCATACTCTATTGTTTAATGTAATTTTCATGAAATCAATTCATCTATTTTTTCACTTAGCTGTTCCTATACGCTGCGATAACACTGAGGATTTCCAAGGCATTTGTATTCCAAGTGATTCTAGTGAGCAGAATTATAACAACATCAGTAGATGCGAATCTGCTGAAAAAGATGTGAATCACAGTAATCTTTCTGGAGGTTGGTTGCGTATAATATTAATTTATTGTACTTATTATAGTTCAGGAAATTTCTTCTAATTGAAATTAATATTTTTGTGATAGCTGCTGCAATAAGGGATGATATTCCTGAGGATTTTTGGTGCACTTCGATTGTGACTTATTGTGCCGATCCAAATGGAAATTCAACTACCAGCACTGATGATTTCCAAGGAACTTGCATCGCAAGTTATTTTAGAGAGCAGAGCAATAATAACTTCAGCAGCCATGCATCTACTGATAAAAATACGCTGCATAGTGAGCTATCTGGAGGTTGGTTGTGGATAGAATTGATTTATTACTCTTCATAGGTTCAGTAGATTCCTTATAAATGAAACAAATTTTTCATCTTACAGCTGTTTTAGTAAAGAATAATAGTACTGAAGATTTACAATGCACTTCCATAGTATAGTTATAGTAATCCAAATGAGAATCCAACTAGTGACTCCATTATTTCTTCAGAGAGTGATGGGGAGAACAGTCTTAGTGATTTTGATTCTGACGATACAGTTGCTGATCCTGATTTTGTTGACTCTTCTAGTGAATCATCAAAGATGAGAGGAAGGATAGGTAAAAGAAAAATTGCATTTCCTTGTAATGTGGAGAATAAAACTCGAAAGAAAAAGAGGAATGACAAAAAATGGCAGAAAAATGGGAGCAAACTTCTAAGGAACTGTGGTAAAAGCTACGAGTCCTTGAAAAAACTGAAAAATGACGATGGAACAATTAAGACAACTCGAGTAACAAGAGAAGCTCGAAAAATTTTGCCTCCATGCGGAGATAAATGCCGACTAAGATGTTCCAAGAAAATTTCTAACAGAGAGAGACAAATTATTTTTCAGGAATATTGGAAAATGGCTGACTTACAAAGGCAACGTGATTTTATCGCTGCTAACATGATAACAGTGCAGCCAAAATACCGCTATCAAAAAGAAAATAGTCGCCGTCGTCCTAATACTGCTTTTTATTTTCACCATAAGGGTGAAAAAGCTAGAGTTTGTAAACAGTTTTTTACTGCTACTCTAGGCATAAGTAGCCGAATGGTTCGTACTGTTGAAGAAGAGAGAATTTCTGCTGAAGGAGGAGTTATCGCCGCTGATTTCAGGGGAAAACATGGTAATCATGCTACTGTGTCAACAGCAATAAAAGAAAGCGTAAGAAACCATATTAGATCCATCCTAAAGATTGAGAGTCATTATTGCCGTGCCAGAACTCCTAAAGAATACATTCATGGCGATAAAACAGTAAGTGATCTATACAGAGACTATCAAAACATGTTTAAAGAGAAAAATTTGGAGTATGGAAATTATCTTATGTATCATACAATTTTCAACCGGGAGCTCAATCTGGCATTTTTTATTCCGAAGAAGGATCAGTGCGAGCTCTGCACCAAGTTTGAGAATGTATCGAACGAAGAGAAAGAAAATCTTTCAGTACAATATGACACCCATTTGAAACAGAAGGATCTATCGCGACTTGAAAAAAAAAATGATGAGAAGTCCACTAATATAGTAGCAGTTTTCGACTTACAAGCGGTATCACCATGCCCTCAGGGTGATGCCTCAACGTTTTATTACGTTTCCAAATTGAATGTCTTCAATTTTACAATTTTTCTATCTAAGTATACGAACGAATATTGCTCAAACTTTATAATAGGAAATAATCTAACTGTATTTTGAAAATAGAGTGCTCATCAGTGGGGTAATATGTATCATTACTTCACTCAATGATCAGAATAATTTATGGATTATAACATTGGCGTATACAAAATTTTGTGATTTTGAACTCTTTCGTGATGATCGCCTGAAAAACGTTGTGTGTATCGCGGCCTAAAGCTTTTTTTTTTGGTCTCATCTGAATTGCAGCGTCAGTGACGCTTCAGCACCAAACAACAGATTATCTTCGCAGCCTTAATACACAAATTACTATTTTAATTATTTTTCAAATATTTATAATGAAATTTAGAGGGGTTTTAAATCGTTTGTGCTTTTAGTCCCGCAAAACTTGAATCTGACTCTGTAAATAATGATAACTATCATCATATAATTATATAATAATAAATAATATACTTTCCTCAAGGGGTATAAATGTTAAGGAAAGACAGTGATAAGATGGTACACCCCGAGATTGAAGGTGCACTTTTGAAGAAAGTTCATTTAAATAAATATATGATTTTTTTTTTATATTATATTATTTATTTTTCGTCCCTTTTCACGTTCACATCAATTAGTTCAAAAAATCATAATGGTACATATATTAGACAATTTAAAACAGATGACAATAATGACACAACGTGATGAATCAAAATACAAGTACAAATTTTTATTGCATAAAGATATGTCGAATTTAATATATAAAATTATTTACCTTAGTACAAGAAGATTTTATATATGAAAAATACAAGATCAAATTACAGACATAAATTTCAGTCTTTAGCAGCTGGCATATTTCTTACATGCATGCATCTTTTCTTACGTGAATCAACTAATTCTGGGCCCAGTTCATCATAATAAAATTTTCTTAGCTTAGGAAGCATCTCAATAATGAAATCACCATTATAAGGAATGGTCTCAATATCAATGCCTAATGGAGTCCATATGATAAAATCGCAGAATTTTCTACCAGTACAGTACAGCTGCCCTTGTATTTGGTAATAATAACTGTGGGTTCGCTTCAGCCGTAACTGACCGTTGACAATGGTGGAACAGAAAGTCTTCAGTTTTGTGGCCGCGTCTATAGGTGTCATGTTCCTGGCACTAAATGGAGGGATTTGAACCAGATCTACAATTAGAATTAACAATGTTTCGTTAAGTTTTAATTTTACATTCAGAATTTATTATTACAATTTCAAAAAGAAAGTAATAGCTTTGTTCGAGCTTCGAGCAGTGAGTCCGTGGCAGTTTGGAATTTGCTAACGTTCGAGCAGTGCAAACACTTTGTACAGCAAAAAGTTTAAAACTAGTCACACATTATCAGGGATCACGCATGCGCTCTAAAAAAAGTTACAAACTAATCCGTGATCTTCTGCTCGAATGAAGCTAATATTATTATTTGATATTTGAAACGTATAAAATAATATTATAAATTTTAAACATACCTCTCCGACTTCCTGATGATATTTTCCGAAAGTCTTTGCAGTCAATACTGGTACATTCATTGTGGACAAAAGTTCTTCCATTCCGTAATACCCATTACCGGTTGCTACAGTGCCCCATACAGCTGCCAGGTTAACATTGTCTTTGTATTCATCCGTAGGATTTGTACAAATTGTACGAGCCATGCCACACTTCGTGCATTTAAAAACAATATTGGAACTGAAACCCATTTTATCCTGTAACAAGTAATATATACATAATTTATATTAATTATGTATATATATATATATATATATATATATAAAGTATATAATATAAGTAAATACCTCTTTGTCAAAAGCCAAATGGCCTGGCGGCTTGACTTTACACTCATGGTTTTCCAGCTTCCTTGACTCAGATATGACATGAGCAATGTCAACAATTCTGCGCCCAGTCAAGAAAGATATGTGCGAATCATCGTGTCCAATAGGTCTGTGTTGTTCAGTAACAAGAGGTGGAGGAGATTCTTCCAGGGAATAGTATTTCGTTATTAAAGAATTAGGCGAAAGTAAATTTTCGTCTGCACTGTCCTCTGGGAAAAGTTCTATTCTGGCCCTTTTCTGCTTTGGTGTGGAGTAGTGAAGTGGTTCGGCGAATATATTATCCAAGGAAGAAGTTTCCACAGAGGATTGCATATTATTCAATCTACAACAATACAAGCATAATATAATTATAGCCAATCAGAAAGTGGTAGTAGAAATGGTATTCATGATAGGGGATGCACTTATCGTTTTTGATTTATGCTAAAAATATTCAAAAAACTGTCAGCTTAAGTGCACTTTCGGTTCAACCGATTGTCACCAAAAGTAGATATACAAAAATAGATATTAGATCAGTATTGAATTTCAACATTCTACGGCTAATCATTTTTGAGTTACGTTGTATACAGACACATATGCGTACCGACATCAAGCCAAAATAATCAAAACAGATTCAGGGATGCTCAAAACGGATATTTTCATGAAAATTTCGGAATGCTATTTTTGCTGCTATTACAATAATTGACTGTCATCAAATAGGGTAAATTTTATTTACCCTGGAAAAAAATTACTCTGCTCTTTATTAAACCGGGCATCAATTATTTATATTACTGTGCAATTAAATTTGACTTACCCACTGCAAGATGGTTCATCGAACAGTATCTGTGCCTGTAAACATGATGATGATGATACACTGAAAAAAAAAATGAATGGTAAATACCTAATATAAAATAGAGAGTGCAAATTATAGGAGCTTACTTTTCAGTATTGCTGCTAGCTTCAAAAGCCCGATGTCGTTTATGTAATTTATTCGAATAAATTCTGAAATAATATAGATATCAAACATTATCAAGTGAATAGCAACAATAATATTGTAAAATGATCTACTTACCCAGATTTGATCAAATTTGATCCCCTTTTACTGCTTTTCATGCGTGCAAATAATTTTGGGTGCTCACTCGCCATTATAATAAAATTATAGAAATATAATTTAAATTACAAAATTTCCTTCATAAACTAGACATTATATATGCTAACAATAGTACAACAATCACCTCAATTCTAAAAATCAACCAATCACAAGTAGGAAAATATTGGAGGAGTGGTTTATAAAACTATAGGTATCAGAAAAAGATGAGTCATGTTACAGTAATGAGCTATTGTACAAACAAAAAAGGATTATCTAACGGAGAAAGGTCAAAATTCAAAACGTGTTAAAGTTGGATTTTTACATAAAATCCCTAATAATTTGCAAACTGAATATATGAGTTTTCTTCCGCTCCTTGGATCTATTTTTAGAAAGCTATGAAAAAGTTAGTATTCCAAATTTCCTTTTTGAAAATATAGTCCCCGATAAAAATTATGATCCTTGTAACAAGTAATTCTCTTTCAAAGAAATTTGTATTGCTTTTAAATGCATTTATTAATTGACAATTTTTTTTGGCACTCAATTGATTCTTCATAATCAATAGCAAATTAGTACATAAATAAACAATTTTTAATGGAGAACCGAAAAGTGTTTTTGTCGTATCTTGAATAGATTATAAGATATTCAATCTACAGTGATAAAAAAATGCCTAAATAGATTTATATTGACTGGTAGTTATAAGATAAATGAACTATAAGAGATTTTTTTTTTTACATGTTAAAAAAAATCATGCTCTCTGTTCAATTGCCACGGTAACTTGTTGAAATACCAAAATGGACTACTTTTGTCTTCAGCGCAGTGTTACAATATGGAGTTTCATTCAAGCGATACAAGAAAAAAATATTTTCATGTAGTAACATTAATTGATTAATCGAGTTACGTGAAGAACACTTTAATATAACTAGCAAATATATCTTTTCTTCACAAATTTATTTAAACAACTTGATAACTATTTCGATAGAGAACAACCTATACTTTCCACAGGTATCTATGCGATAGAGTGTAATAATTGTGATAAAAAAATATGTAGCGCAGACAGAACAGAAAATCTCTTATTATATCAAATGTTTGAAAAATATAGTAATCAAAATTTAAACATGTTAGAAGTCATAGAAATGAAGAAACATGAAAAATTCTTGATGAATTTAGATTTATCCCCTTCGGAAAATCCTTTGCTCATATTCATAGAAACAGAAGAAGATTAAATTTAATTAGTTACACAGTCATCTTTTCGAACAATTTATTTTACTTTCAGGCTTATATTAAGCCTAATCCTATACCAGATTAAATTTTGTTTAGAAAACACTGTAAGATTAATTTTCAGAAATCTTCTTTTAGACTTGAATTAAATTTGTTTGAGTTTAAATTAAAAATTTTTCTTCAAGATATTGTGAACTGAAATTTGTAATCTAAATGAATTAGCTGCAATTTTGTTAATTTATGTATGCAAGACTGATGATGATTACTTAGTAATCGAAATGTACATTTCATTTGTATAAATAAATTTGTGAAGGAAAGTATTATTTGCTAATCATTATTATAGTATGTATCAACATAGTACTACATGATTAGTATATTTGACAAAAAAAACTTTATAATATATTTTTATTATTCACTTGGGGTAAGTATTATTTTGCGCACGTTTTTTCGGGCAGTAAATGGTTCTTTGCCTTTTGAGTGCGCCAAGTATAATTTGCGTACGACAAGTTTACCGTCCGGAAAAATCTGCGAAAAATAGTACTTATCCCGCATTCGTATCAGAAAATAATAATAAAAATAAAATTGCGAAGTTTGTTTCCCAAAAGATTTTTGTTCATTCATATATCCTAATAGTATCTAAATTTATCAGCTTCTTAATATTCACATTTAATAGTTTAAAAAAATTATTTCCTTTCACTGTGCGATCCGCCAAGCGCGCGCGAAAACGATTCCACCCGTTTTTAATCCTTTTTTTATATGCAAATTAAAATTATAAATATTGGTGGTACAGTTTAAGGAGATGGAACTACTTTTAGCGAGCTTCCTATTCTTTAAGATTCTTCTTTCTGATCTCCTAAATCTGCAATAGTTTTTGAGATACTTGCGATAAACAAAACCCCCTCTTCTTTTTCAATAAATTCTTATAACTTTTATAATTTTTTTATGCGAGACTTCAACTGTTTGAAAAACTTTCTAGATGAAATTACGAAACAAATGACACCTTGGTCATAATTTTCTAAGAAGGCGAAGTGAAATTTCATAAAATGACACATGTGAACTAGACCAAATAGAATTAAATGAATCACGTCTTGTATCTGATGGTTGACTATAATTCATCTATTCGCCGATAAATCTACTCAGAGCGCCACTTACTGACATAGAATATTTTATGGCAGAAATACGTGTCGCAATTGTTATAATTACGAATATCTCTTATATGAAACACAAAACGGTACACAAATTTTCAGGGAGAATAAAGAAATGTGTACAGTATATATTACAGATTACGTTTCAAAAAATAATCCCCACACACTCGTGAAAATAAATAATACTGAATATTTTATATTTTTTAACTATGTTCTCGAAGTTCATTTTCTGATTTTTTTATATATGTGATGTACAATAAGAGTCTCCATAACATATCAAAGTTTTGTGGAGAAAACACGTCCTTGATAGGAGAAAAACGAAAAAATGTATGGAAAAAGTAGGTTTTTTGCATTTTAAAAATAGTTCCCGATGTTAATATTTCTTTATTTTCATACATGTTATAGGCAATATTCTTGTTAATATTCACTAAGAATTTGAAAAAAAAAAACACGTCTAGTACTGGAGTTACATTCAAAATATTATTTAAAATATTTTTTTGGGTGCATAAATGAATATAAATATTATTAATAGAATATTTTTTCATTACACAGTAGCATCTTCTTATTTATATGTACATAGATAACTTGTTACATTGAACAGTATTCAATAAAAAAATTAAATACTGTATATTGATTTCGAATTGATTTTGAACTTCGCGCGTAGGGGTATCATTTAACCTTAAGATTAACTTAGTTAATTGCTACGTGTGGCACGAAGGACAGGCGAACCGAGGCTCTGTTGAAATCACTTCTTGCATATGGCGTTATTTGGAGCAACTGAATAAAGAAAGAGGCGATGAGTCGAGTATGGAATACGAAACAGGAGTAATTTTCTATTTCGATAACTGTGCCGGACAAAATAAAAATAAAAACATTATTACCATGTACCGAAAAGCTATTCTGACGTTCAAGTGGATTAAATCTATTTTCCATAAATATTTAATCTCGGGGCATAGTCAAAATGAAGGGGACAGGGCTCATTCTACTATTGAGAGGCAAATTAAAGAAGCTCGGAGATCAGGTCCAATCTATGTCCCTGATACTTATGTTAGTCTTATAAGAACCGCAGAAAAACTGGCAAGCCATATAATGTACATGAGCTCTGCTATGACGACTTTTATGACTTCCAGGAACAAGGTGTTGACATTGAGAAAAAGAACACTGACAAGGAGACTTGCAAGATATCTGACGTTAGGATTTTTAGAATTGATCAAGATAAACCAAACGAGCTGCTGTACAAGAGCTCTTATGATGCACAAGATTTTAAAGATGTTTTATTTACTACTAAATCTGAAACTACTCGAAGGAAATCACCAGGATCTGCCGATCAGAAGTTATGTTTGGAAAAAGCCTATACAGGTAAAAAAGGCATAGCAGAGGCTGAGAAGGCTGGACTGTTGCGGCTGATAGATAAAAATATAGTGCCAAGATATTACTTTGATTTTTATAATAACTTGTAGGGCAAGTTATCTGTACCCACTAAATTGAGAAGACTAATTTTTCTGTTCGAATAATTTTGAATCGAGTTATGTTATGTTTACAGAAATAAATAATTCTTTTATTATGAATTATTGTTTCAATTAAATACCCTCCATAGATGTAGAAGCTGAAATTCATTTCTTTGAGTGTCACAAGTCGGAAAATTAAGGTTAGATTTTTTTTCTCCTAGAAAAGTGCTACAAGTCGTACCTGTGATGGCATTTCAAATAATTTTCCTCCTTTTATCTAGATTAGGATGAAAAATTTGGAATGGTAACTGTACAGAAGTTAACTATAACGATGCACTTTAAATAAAGTGAAAAATGTTGCTGATGTGATTTCATGGACATGAATAATGTTCGGTCAAACTTTGTCTCAATTTTCAAATGCAATTTTCTTGAAACTATTGATTTTGAGTTGTGCCGGTCTTCTTCCAAGGTAGCGATATATATATATATATATATATATATATATATATATATATATATATATATATATATATATATATATATATATATATATATATATATATATATATATATATATATATACAGGGTGTAACAGAAATAAGTACATTAATTTTAACCAGTTATAGTTCTTGTCAAGCCTAACAATTTTTCTTAGTAACTTTTTCCCGAATTCTCATCTTTTTTTAGCATTTTTTATCCCCTATAATTTAACGAGTCGTTCAGGTGCATAGTTATCGGATCTAGTAGCAGTTGCAATAGAACAATAATTGATTTTGACATGTGTGAGCTATCAATTCCTTAAAATAAATTCTGGAATAGAACAGATTATAATTTATTAATTCTGTGTACGATTTCATGGGCAGTTTGGGATTAGCTTAGCTAATTTATTTGGAACGATCTCCAAATTGTCATTTTTCACTAAAAATTGAATTATTGTGGTTATGGTAATGTATTTAATGTCAAAATATTATGCACTTGTACATTACGATGAGAATACCATGGAATATTTAGAACCTAACGTTTATCTGGAACGTAACACAGCAGATGAGATGAATGAAATACATCAATTTATGAATGAAGCACCTGTGTATTAGTTTTTCTCATATTATTACAAACTTCACACTTCACACTCAGGTCGTTTCATTAAAGTATGCGCCGTGAATTGATCTGCTGAATAAGCAAAATATTATATCACATATTTCAGAAAATATTAAAAATCAATTACCAAATTCAGTTTGATACATTTATAGGTTATATTTTCTGTTCTTCGAAAAAACAATCTCCAAAATTTCATGTAGCAATATTTCTATCGAATTATTCAGTGAATTAATTAATTTAGAATTACATTCCATTCAATATTCTACCGTTTTCTTTAAATAAATCGTTGAATGATTTACTCTTTATGTTTCTGATGAAGTAGGTTAGGAACAGCAACTAATTCTCGAACTGCTAGTAGATGGCAGCACAGTCTGACTCTCCTGACACAGTGACACAGTTTCAGACAATTCAAATCAGCTGATTCAAATGCAATGAACTTGTGCAGACAATCTTATGATTAAGAAATGTACTATCCGAAAATATACGTGAAATCCCTAAATAAAAATCAAACTTCTTAAAAATGACATAAAAATACGACTAAAAGACCAAATTGTTGATTGCAGAGACAAATTCAGTCTTTCTTCCAACATATACAAAAATAGAATAATCGAGGTGAGCGAATAACAATGTATTGCCAAAATAATAATATTTTTCCAGTTTCAAATGAATGATTGACAATCGACAGCTGTCATTCTTCCAACAAATGAGGAACATTCAGTTTGAACCATAGGCGCACTATGAAATTTTTGACAAAACTTTGATGAATTTTTACTCTGTATCCAGAGGATTTACGGAAAAAAGTTATCAGGAAAAATTGTTATGCTTGACAAATTGCATCACAGGTTAAAATTAATGTACTTATTTCTGTTACACCCTGTATATATATATATATATATATATATATATATATATATATATATATATATATACATAGATCAAATGATGTACAATTGAGTCACGTGATGTTCAAGTCAGATATTTTTTTTTGGAAGCACAAAATTGGGCAATGTGGCATGAGGCTTGAGTAATAATTAAAACTGTTGGTTGAACCGTCATATTGCACACAAGATTTTTTCCACGGTCCTGAATCGTAGCTTCAAAAATAAATCCGAGACACACAGCAGAGCACTTGTTGATATTCAGACAATACAAAACCTAAACAATGAATCGGTGACAAATATACACAAAGTGATTTTCTCCCAGTTCTTATTGGCGCTCAGAAGGTCTCAAATACTATTCAGACAATTCATGAGAAATGGCGCGTGAAAGCTTCCAAATATTATTTCCTTTTTATCATATCTTTTTAGCACCTTAATTTTCACAGCAAGTGATAAACTTATACCATACAAATACAGATCTAGATAATATATATATATATATATATATATATATATATATATATATATATATATATATATATATATATATATATATATATATATACAGGGGTTAACAGAAATAAGTACATTAATTTTAACCTGCAATAGATCTCTTCAAGCCTAACAATTTTTCTTGATAACTTTTTTCTGTAAGTCTCCTGGATATCGAGTGAAAATTCATCAAAGTTTGGTCAAAAATTTCATAGTGCGCCTATGGTTAGAACTGAATGCTTCTCATTTGTTGGAAGAATGACAGCTGTCGATTTAAATGATTATTTTGAAACTTTAAACCATCATAGTCTTATAAATCATTCATTTGAAACTGAAAGAATAACAGTATTTCAATAATACACTGATATTCGCTCACCTCGATTATTCTATTTTTGTATATGCTGCAAGAAAGATCAAATTCATCTCTGAAACCAACAATTTGGTATATTGGTCGTATTTATATGTTATTGTTGAGAAATTTTATTTCTATTCAGGAATTTCACGTATATTTTCAAATAGTTGGTACATTTCTTGAACATTAGATTGTCAGCACGAGCTCATTGCATTTGGATCAGCTGATTTGAATAGTCTGAATACAGCCTGTAACACAGTTAGAATATAGGTCAGATTGTGCTGCCATCTACGATCAACTTAGAAAGTAATTGCAGCTCTCAGCTTATTTCATTACTGTTGGCTCTCAAACATAAAGAGAAAATCATTCAACGATTTATTTAAAGTGAACGGTGAAATATGAAATGGAATGCAATTTTAAAATAATCAATTTAATAAATAATTCAACTGAAGATATTCTCGCAAAAATTGTGAGAGCTTATTCTTGAAAAACAGAGAACCTAACCTGCAAATGTATCACATTGAGTTTGGTAATTGATTTTGAATATTTTTTAAAATATGAGATAAAATATTCTATTTGTCCAACAGATCAATTTACGAGGCATACTTCATTGAAACGACCTGACTGTGAAGTTTGTAATAATATGAGAAAAAACTAATTCACAGCTGCTTCATTTATAAATTAATGTATTTTATTCATTTCATCTGGTGTTTTACGTTTCAGGTAAATGATAAGTTCTCAATATCTCATAGTATTCTCATCATTATGTATAAGTGCACAATATTTTGACATTAAATACATGAGCATAACCACAATAATTCAATTTTTAGTGAAAAATGACATTTCTGAAATTGTTCCAAATAAATTCGCCGAACTACCTACACTGCCTGCGAAATCACAGATAAAAGAGTTTGACATTTTCACAGGTTTTAATTCTTGTGACAATAATAATTAGACAATTTTTTCCAAAATTTATTTGAAGGAATTGATCTGGAATTGATAGCTCACATATGTCGAAATCAATTGTTTCGTTGTAACCAGGGTTGTAACTGCTACTGGATCCGATAATTATGCACTTGAACGACTCGTTAAATTATAGGGGTTAAAAAATGCTGAAAAAAGATGAGAATTCGAGAAAAAGTTATTAAGAAAAATTGTTATGCTTGACGGGTTCTATCACTGGTTAAAATTAATGTACTTATTTCTGTTACACCCTGTATATATATATATATATATATATATATATATATATATATATATATATATATATATATATATATATATATATATATATATATATATATATCTATTGAAAGCAAGTAACAGAGAGAATAAGAACTCAAAATTTTAGGGTGCGCACGTAAATAAGAAAAATTGTATAGTTACCAGTTCTATTTAAGCAAAGAGACATATTGCCGTTGGGACTGAGAAACCGCGTAACTCGAAAGAATGACTTTCGACAAATTTGTTTTCAAAATGCTCAGAAAAACTGCGCCCACATTTCTATATAGACAGCGTAACTCTGAAAAAATTTCTTGCGCAAGGAAAGATATTCTTGTAAGTTCACGTATCTCATAATGTTCCATAGGGGCGGTGAAGGAGCGTAAGTCTCGCATTATGTGTTTCATCGTCATAGAGGATGGTTGCCGTGAGACCATGTGAGTTCTTCTTTAATTTTTATTATAACATCCTTTTGTTTTTGACATTCTTTAGGCTCTATCTTATGGCTCTGATCATATTTTAAAACTTCAATAGATTTTTAATGAAATATCCAGAGCTTATTTCTTCGTAATGACTAGTTTTTCAATTCAATCAGATACGCTTGCTCACAGCCAGGTTTGAATTCCTGTACTCCCGACATACATCATTTCACAGTCCGTTTTGATCTGAAATCTAAATCAATCATCTGCTTTCACCCCAAAAAATAATATTTCAATGACCGTAATCTTTTAATCTTTTGTTATAATTACTTTTTGACAGAAAAATGACTTCTCGAGGTGAGATTCTTGTCAAACTGGCTCTTCAGGCTAATTCAATTCAAGAGAAGAAACAAGATAGTGCTCATCGTCCTGAAGATTCTTTCACTAACAGCTGTTTACAACACAATACAAGTTTTCATAATTCAGCCTGCTTTGTTACCGATTGTGATGAGAATAATGTTCAGCCTGTTGTTGAGAAACACGATTATCCTTCAGGGACGACTGAAAATCATATGAATTTCGCGACTAGAGCTACCGATATCGACGTAATAAATGATTCTACTTGTGTCAATGATGTTGAGATTACCAATGAAAATATAAATATTATGGAATTACCTATAATATATCTTGATGATTCTGTTAACTCTGTTTCATGTAACACGGATTTGTTATCTTTCTCCCAGAATACTCAAATTGCTGCTAATAATATAATTTCGATTGGTAACTCGACTGGAAATGGGCTTCAAGTGGAACAGACTGAATCTGACTCCCAGACGCCCATGTTAGGAACGGACTTTGGAGAATGTCGAGTTATACCAAGCAAAAACAAGAGTGATGATGGAATTGTGGCTGAAAACTATCATTCAACGGAACAACAATCACAGTCGTTAGGATATTTCGATGTATTTCACGTGATTTTTGATTAAAATGTTCTGTTGTTATTTTTATTTGTCATCTTTGGTGTGTGAGTGGTCTTTTAAATCATGCCTGTCTGTTGTCATCTAGAGAAGTGCTTTTTAAAGGTAAAATATTGGAATTTTGGATTGAGGACTATTGTAGCATCTAAATGATCACCTCTAATTTTGGTTGCAATGTCAGTGTGCAGAGCTAGGCATAGTACTGACAAAAATTACTTATGAGAACTTCGGCATGAGTACTTTCCATTTGTACCCATGAGTAACTATGTGCGAGTATTTCAGTAATAAAATTCGCGCAGTTCAGTTCTGTGGTAGTTGTTGCATTAACTGCACGCATTTGGAATATTTTGTTCAAATATGGATAATTAGCGGGATAAAGTCTGATCCATACCAGACCATTTGTATTTAAAGCTGATATATCATCTTATTATTGTGCCCTTCCCTTCCCCTCCTGGTGACAATCGGCTGAATCGAAAGTGTACTTAAAATATATTTTGAACCTTTCGCATAAATTCAAAACGGTTTGCCATGAATGATTGACGTTTGATATTTAGAACTGCTTTTATGTCTAGTTTATTAATACTGAATAGGGTTGCAATCGGTTGGACCGGAAGTGCAGTTTACTTCAATTTTTTTTTTGCATATGTTTGAAATGTTTGGCCATAAATTGCTGAAATTCTCTATTTGAAACTGCTGTAAAGTCAACTTGACAGTTTCTGAGTATGCTTGCAGAAGGCTCGACCAAAAATACACTCTATTTGGAACATTTGTTTGAATTTTTCGCATAAACTTGAAACAGTTAGCCGTAAAATGCTGAAATTTAATAGTTCAAACTGCTGTATCATCTAATTGATAATCTTTGAGCATATAAATTCATACAGTTAGCCGTAGACTGCTGAAATTTAATATTTGTAACTGTTGTAATCTATAATTGATTACCTCCGAGTTTGGCTGCAATTGGTTGAGTCTAATGTCAGTGTCATCTATCACTTTTACAGCTGTTATCTGTCACTTCGACAGCTGTCATCCATCACGTTGATAGCTGTCACTTTTCAGTTTGACAGCTATCAATATGATCTGTCAATTTTCAGTATTTGTGATCCAAACTTCGTATTCGACTGTTATATAGCTGGTAACAGCTGCAAAAATGTGTATAAATAGGTGTACAAGGAAGTCATGTGGTGTCCACATAAGATTTTTTTATTGAGGTACTTGCAATTTTCTCATGAATATTTGGAATGAGTACTTTTGAGTACTCGAGATCACAAGTATCTTATTACTGAAATAGTCGCACATAGTTACTCATGGGTACAAATAAAGAGTACTCTTGCTGAAGTACTCATGAGTAATTTTTTTCAGTAATCTGTCTAGCTCTGCACTCTGACATGAATTCTATACCTCCTGTTGCTCTTGTTCCTATGATTTTATTTTTGTATCTGAGTCATGGTTGAATGTTTCAGTTCATGATTCGGAATTATTTTCAGATAATTATACTGTATTACGCAGTGATCGAAAATTCAAAGATACTAGTCTGTCAAGAGGTGGTGGTGTTCTAATTGCTATAGCTGATTCTATTTCTCATACATTAGTCGACACGGCATATATAGCTCATCTTGTTCCTTTAATCGATTTCTTAGTTTGTAGATGTTACATTGGTAATTTTATTCTAACTATATGTGCAATATATCTGCCCTGTAATGTCAATAATAATGATATTGAGATATTTCTGGATGCTCTGAGCTTATTTCTAATCGATGAACACAAGCTCTTAATTGTTAGAGATTTCAATATTCCTCATTTCTACAATGAAAGTATACATTGTTTAAGAACCTCTTCTGTACGAAACTTTTGCAGATTGCTCAATCTGACACATTTCAATGATATCGAAAATAATAATCGAAGGAAACTAGACTTTGTCTTGACTAATATTAATTGTAAATTAGAAGTTGCCAGATCTAACGTCCCAATAGTTGTCGAAGATCTGCATCATCCTGCGCTCACCTTTAATTTTAATTTGCCCAAAGACACTAATCTAAAAGTGTTTCCGTCAGCGAATAATGTACGTTATAATTTCCGCGAAGCAAATCTCCCTATTCTCTATGAAGATCTCCAAAAAGTTGATTGGTCCTATTTAGAAAAGCTTGAAGATATCAATGATGCTATTACTAAGTTCTATGAATTATTATACAATACTTTTGAAGCTTCTGTTCCTGAATTCAAACAAAATAAATTTAAAACAAAATACCCTTATTGGTACACACTAGAAATTATATATAGCTTGAAATCAAAAGAATTTCATCGAAAAAGATGGCGCAAATCAAAGAATGTTACATTTCGTACTGAATTCGAGAGATTGAGAAAATTATGTAGAGATCAAATTCAAACAGCGTACCATTCGTATGTTCATTCTGTCGAGAACAATATCAAATCAAATCCAGCTGACCTTTGGAAATATGTTCATCAGAAACGTGGTACAACTCGTATTCCTGGTAAAACTCATGATGATATAGATGAATATGATTTTCCACAAGACATTGTGAATGCTTTTGCGAACTGTTTTTCTAAATCATTTTCTATAAGGTTTTCATTTAACCCAGATTACGCTGAGAGCTCACATTGTTTTACTCTTAACTCAATCTCGGTTGATGATATAATTGCAATTATGTCATCCTTATCCAGCAAATCAACTGCTGGTGAAGATCAAATTCCCAACTTCCTTATTAAAGCCTGCAGGTATATCCTTGCAACTCCTATGGTCACATTGATTAATTTGGCAATTAAATCATGTATCTTTCCTGATCGTCGGAAAAGAACCAGGATTACTCCAGTTCATAAGAAGAATGATAAAACCGATATTAAAAATTATCGGCCAATTTTCATAATCAACAACTTTGCTAAAATTTTTGAGATGATCATTTACAGAATCGTTTATTATAATACAGGTTCACTAATTGCACCGAATCAACATGGATTCATGCAAGGCCGTTCGACGGTAACAAATCTTGCTTCATTTTCCCAATATGTTTTAGATAAAATGGATGTACGTGGTCAAGGCGATGTAATTTATACAGATTTTTCGCGAGCATTCGACACTATTGATCATAATCTGCTTCTCACCAAAGTGTTTGCATTTGGTGCTGCCCCAAATTTGATAAAACTATTAACGTCTTATCTGAATAATCGAGAATGCTACGTCTTCTACAATGGTTTCTTTTCGTACAGATTCCTTGCGTCATCTAGGATCCCGCAAGGTTCTAACCTGGGTATGCCCTTTTTAAATTTATTTATTAATGATCTTCTTGATTCATTCACTTGCTTCTCACTGGCATATGCTGATGATGTCAAATTACTCAATGAAATTGGTGATAGGAATGATATGAATATATTACAAAATGACATCAACCGTATGATTACCTGGTGTGACAAGAACAAGCATTTTCTCAACATTGAAAAATGCTCATATGTATCTCACACTCGCTGTAGCAATGAAATCACCACATCATACCACATGAAGAATATATCGCTACAACAATTTTTCGTGATAAAAGATTTGGATGTTACTTTCACATCAGAGTCCGATTTTTCTTTGCAGATTAACAATGTATGCCTTGCTGCTAACAAAACACTTGGCTTTATTATAAGAAAATGCTCTGTGTTCCAGGATTTGAATGTTATAAAATCTCTGTATTCTGCCTTTGTTCTTAATAAACTTGAATATGCGATTCTGGTTTGGTATCCTTATTATGCGTACCAAAGCCTTGCTCTAGATCGCATTCAACAAATATTTCTTAAATATTTATCTTATAGACTTGATAATTTATATCCAGAACGTGGTACTGATCATGAATCGCTCTTGCAGCGTCATAATGTTAAGTCATCAACACACAGAAGAGAAATGATTTATATCAGGCTTCTTTCCCAGCTAGTGCATGATGAAATGGATGTACTTATCTTATTTGCTCTTCTGTATTCAATTCTATGTTCCTAGAATATCAGCTAGACACTCGCAAACCTTCTACTTACAGAGAGCACATACCGATCTAAGACGGCGTTCACCAATCCACATCATGTGCAGAAACACTGATCATCTAATAAATGACATATTCGTACAATAAATTCAATAGAATACGATTGTGTATCTTTATTATCATTATATTCATAATTCTTATATTTATTACTATTCATTTTTTTTCTGTATAATTTACTGATTTCATAAATTATGTACTGTTTTTCCCTGTAAATGGATATCTGTTGGGAAATATATATTATTATTATTACTATCATTATTATTATTAGGCGAAACGAAATCGATTGCAACCAAAATTACAGGTGATCATTCAGATGCTACAATAGTCCTCAATTCAAAATTCCAATATTTTGCCTTCAAAAGACACTTCTCTACACAAAAACATACAAGCATAATTTAGAAGTCCATTCACGACAAATTCAATATTTCGAATGAAAAAATTAGCAACACAAACCAAAGATAACAAATTAAAATCTCAACAAAACATTTTAATCAAAAATCACGTGAAATACATCGAAATAAGTCTGTAATATACAAAACAAAATAGCTATTCAAATTTTTCGCCTCTCAAATGACATTTCAAAGTATGATGCGAAGATAGCCGGTCTCTGAGGAACAGCTGATTTATGTCACATGGCTGCAGATTTCTAACCTCATACACTGATAATTCCACTCTTTCTTCTTTTCTAGTGTCAATATTCAATTAACAATTCAATTTCAAAAGATTCATTCAATGATGGAATTTTTTGACTGAAAAATTTGGAACAAAAATTTTCTCAAGCTAAACGACAAATATAGTTTCTTATATTTGGCAACACTACCACAGTTGCAAGGTAGTATCACGGGTACTACACTGTGTTTTATTATCTGAATTGTCATTGTGTTTGATATTATGATATAAATAATTGATAAAAGTTGTTAAGTAATTGATCTCACAATATTTTCATTATAAAACAACATCTGATGAAATCGTATTTATGCAGACTCTAATTCATAGAAATGAATTCAAATGACGCAGATAACCATCAATTCTTAATAGTTTTACGCAGAATAAGACATACAATTGGAGAATCATGTAGATCATTTGAATCTACAAATAATATTGATCAACCAAATTTGATAAGTTGTTTGAGAAATTTGGAGAGAATCAGGAATGATTCAAGCGATGGAACTTATATTTCATTATCTAAAGCTATAACTGGATTATTAACATTGCCGGTCCATGATGTAACAAATATGAGCTATACTGCAGAAAGAGTTCAGAGGTAATGAGAAACAATACTTGTATGGCGGTGGGAGTGTGGTTCATTTCAATTAACAACCTCAGAGTAAAAAACTTACTAGAAAGACGAAAGCCAAATTTTAAATGCATCATTGTCCAACTTCGCTATTGTTACTTTAGGCACTCGTATTTCTATTCGTTATTTAATCAATTTCATTAATAGCTTTTGTAGCTTCTGAGGTTTATTTCTTCCAGAAATCGGACGACCCGCAGTAAAAATAACAAGAGATCAGCTATTGTTACTACTTAATGAAGGATATACCATAAAGTCAATGGCAAAAATTTTTAATTGTTCCGTTGGTACAGTTAGTAAGAGAAGGTATAAGTATGCGATCTCGATACACGAATATTACAGATGATGGAATGAGAAGTGAAATGAAGGAGATTCATAAAAGTCATCCTAACTGTCGAAATGAAGAACAAATACACTTAATTCAGTGCAAAACAATTACTGCATTGTTTTTATTGTTGTAGATGATAGTTGGTTATATGAAAGCACGAGGTATATTTGTTCAGAGATACGAAATTCGACAATTTCTGAATAAAATTGACCCACTGGGTGCAGCACAACGATGGAGCCGATCAATAAAAAGTAGGCAGTACAATGTAGCAACACCAAACTCTTTGTGGCACATGGATGCACACTGTAAATTATCAAGGTTGGTTTTGAGTTTTGAGATTAATATTATTTTCCGTTTTTGGAGCGATCTGCAGAGGGTTTTTAGCCTTCCGGTAATAACAAAATAGGTTTGCTTAATGACTTAAGCGCTTTGTAAGAATTTTTAGCCGAAGCGAAGGTCGAAGGTGCTGATTACAGCAGCCCAGGTGTACACAAGAATCTTTTTGTCCTACCTGCACGAAAAGTAACTTTTTTCGAACCTATTTTCCGTGCGTAAAGTGGCTTATTTTTAGCTATGCGAATATGCTTGCGCAAAGTTACAAAACCATATAGGGCCAGCATCCAGCCTCACGCCTCTTTTCTAATGGTAATTAACTTAAGAACCAATATTTACAGTATACTGTAATATTTGTGTCATTAATTTCTCAATATTTTTTACGTTAAAACAAATATGAACTACTTATGGACCACAAGATTTGAGCGTTGCAATCTAATAATTTTAATTTTCATATCTTACTGTATTTCTTGTTTGTTACCAGTTATATATGTCTGTAGCAAACAAGATTTTTTCTTACTTTCTTTTTTTTCTGTACTACAAAAATCTACTGGAATTTTAAAGGAAAATCATTCTACTCTTCAAGTAAGCTACAACTTTTGGTTGATGTATTTATCCCAATCTACTTCTCAACTTATGAAAAATGAATAAAGATGTAAAATTTATCATTTCAGTTATCGGACCTCTACTAATTCATACATTTTACACGAATAAACAAACCCAGATATTATCGCAAAACTATCAAAAATTAATTGTTAGGACTCTAATTCATGCTTATCCACTATACTAATATCTCGCTAATCGATTTTTAGCATGATTCCACTGCTGCCCTTATATATATGTGTCATGAAAAAGACTAAAAATTGCACCACTTTGCAAACGCAAAACAGACACTCAAAAGTTTACTTATTGTGCAGGTATGACAAAATTTATCGTGTGCGTTTTGTGAGGAGAAACAATTGGCGCTCGGCTATGTTGTAGTCCCATATTTTGGTTTAATTGTGCCATTTTTTAAAAAGCTGCGCAATTGCAAAAAATAGGCAAAATATATACATGTGTTCATCTGTTCATTTCAAGTGGCACACCATTGCTATCTCGAGAAGTATAAGAGCTAGGAAGTTGGTTGAATTAGCAAACAATTCATATTTTGTAGTACTACTTTCATGAACGAAACAAGATTTTTTTTGACCAAGTGGTTCTCAACCTTGGAGGCCTATTTTTATTCTCAATTCAACGGTATATTATTTTTATACCTGTGACTAAAAAGAACATAAGAAAAACACAACTGAAAGTTGTAATTTGAATTATATCTGATTGTTACAAGGGTGCGGTGGTAAATAACAATTGATTTATGAATTAATTCAATAATCATAATTTCTTCATTCAATTGCTATCTTCCAACGCACTCGTAACAATCAGATTCAAATTAAATTATCATGACTCTCAATTGCGTTTTCCGCATGTTTTTGTTAGGTATTCAATAGATCGTTTAATTCAGGAAAAAAATACTGAATCGAATAAGCGACTATAAAAAATAAGCCTACATTTGAGATAAAGTTGCACCCCCGTATTTTGAGAGCCACTGATCTTGTTTCTTTTATTAAAGTAGTACTATATAATAGAAATCATTAGCTGATTTGACTAACTTCATAATTCTCATATTTCTCGAGATAGCAATGGTGCGTTACTTAAAATGAACATCTACATATTTTTTTTTATAGTGATGCCAGCTTACAAGACCTCATTTTGCAGCATTGGCAGCGAAATGCAAAACGGTCGAAATTAAATTGAAATTGACACAATTAGATAACAATTAATCAACATCTTCGAAATTATTTGAAAAAAAATTCTTCAAGATGCTAAACAGTCATTAGGTGCGTATTTATCATGCATCACTTCGATCCAAGCTAAATCCGTATTAAATTTATTTGTGGAAGCTACTACAAAATATGGAATTCCTTCTGGTGTGCGTTCTTACCATGGTTATGAAAATCTTTATGTTGCATTTTTAATGAATTTATTAAGGGGACTACAACGTGGCAGCCATATAACTGGAAAATCCGTACACAATCAACGAATAGAAAGATTGTGGGTTGACGTATATAAAGAAGTTGTAGATGTTGTTTACAATGAATTGTATGAGCTAGAGGATGCCAATTTGTTAAATCCCGATAATAATGTTCATCGATATTGTTGCCAATTCATTTATTTACCGATTGTTAACAATATATTGTGTTCGTTTGTTGATGCCTGGAACTTTCATAAGATAAGAACAGCACATAGGAGAACACCACGACAGATTTGGGTGGATGAAATGGTAAATAAAATTAATGGCAATCATACAGCTACAAATGAAGTCTTCAATGATCAGAATAATTTACAAATGAGATTGAGAGAAATTTGGTTGACATTTGACAATTTTCAAATATCATAAACATTGAAACCCCACGTGATTCTTTGTATACTGCAGTACCCAATTTAAGTGACGAGAAAATTATTGAATTAAATGTAATATCAGCCAGAAATATTACTTCAAAAGAAAAATATGTAATGTGTGTTGAAAGTATAACCAATTCTTCAATAAATTAGACTACATAGATAATTTTTTATTGCACCTGCATCATAATCAATGATTAAGGTGGAATACCTGGTTTTGGAATATCTATCCTTGTCTAATGTGAAATTGTTTGGAGTAATTCAGGCTTTTTTGAAGGTAAATAAATATGGCGGCAAAATATTATATATGAATAAAATTCTGTATATTGGATGTAATTCCAGTCATAGATTATATAGCTTACGTATTAGATGACACAAGCTATCAAGCACAGGTGGAAATATTCTGAAGCCTAGCCCAAAAATTTTTTCGTAATCTCTAGTTTAAATTTGTCACTAATATTTATGTTTATTCATTCCGTTTTATGCTAATATCACACGATAAGTTTCATTTTCAAACTCCAGTGTTTTGAACGATAGGGATAAACTTACTCATGTCACATACTTTGTTTTGACGTTTGTGAATTAGGTTAGAATATATAATGTACCTACTTATAATTTATTACTATTCCGTAAAAATATTAATATATAGATTAGTTACTCAGTATTTCTTAGATAAAATTTTGATTATATTATGCTTATTAGCAGGACGTGATTACTTCAAATTGAATTTGGCAACGTCGACCAAATTCATATAACAGGCAGTAGATGGCAGCACTATTTGATAATTGTAATGTCCCATTGTATATTTTATAGCAGAAAATGTGCTGAAGTTCAACAGAAGAGGCCCTTGGTAGAATAGCGCAGAATTTAAATGCAAAATAGATATCCAACTAATTTCAATCAAATAATAGAGATTATGAAATTTATGGAATGGAATGGAACTCGATATTTATAGCTTAGATTCAATTTCGTGATATGTTTTGAGTAAATCAACATCCCCTAACTGAATATAAACATTGAGTAACCTATTATATCTAATGTGTTATGCCTGGGATATAAATCAAATGCGATGTACGATCATACAATTGAAAGACCTGATCATTGTGTTGTGGTATTAAAATAGTGAATTTATTCAAAATAGCCACCACTCTCTTGGGGTTCTAGCACGGTTTTCCTCAGAACGAAGGGTAAATGCCAGAGTTGGATGATTTTGGCTGCCCTGAAAGCAATACCTCCGAAATCATAGGCTTATTGAATTCAATGAATAAAATGCAGTTGGAATAAAAGATTATCCCATCAAATTGGAATAATAATACAAGTTTGTTGAATACTTTCCCTGGAATTCAATTGAACGAGATAACGAAACTTCGAACGAGATTCAAGGATTGGCGACCTTCATCGCCCAGGATCATCATCCTGCTTCATCTTTGCGAGACATCAAACTCCATCATTCTACATCAACGGGATCTGTGTTCCAAGGAGCTACCCTCTTCAAATAATTTGGAATACCAGTAATCAACATCAGTCAGTAAGCGTATTATCAAAAAATTACACTTATGTACCCTGTTGAATTTTGAAAAGGTCCATATTATCTTCTGCGACTTATAATCACCACAATATTGCATTACATTCATCTGATTTAAATTAAAAAAAAAATAATAAATATATATATATATATATATATATATATATATATATATATATATATATATATATATATATATATATATATATATATATATATATATATATATATATATATCCCGGAAGATCTGAGCAAATCATAATGAATAAAAATACCCGATCACGAAATCGTCGACAAGCTGTGGCTACTTCTGATAGTAATATTCAAGCTAATTCGATTAGAACTACGCGAAAAAATTCTGATGTAGAATTTAATCATGAATCATTTACAGGATTAATGAATCAACGCAGAACTGAATTAGTAGCCCATAGCCATGATAATCATTCTTTGATTCCTCAAGTTCATGTCATTAATAATAATCCTCCGTCTGAAAGTAGCGTAGATATGAGGTCGATTGATACACCTTCATACATGAATCTAAAACTTGCAATAGATCTTGTACCTAGATTCGACGGCAGATCATGTCTCTTATCAAAGTTTATCAAACAACGTAAAATTGCTTACTCGCGAGTACAACCATCGGACAAATTGAATTTATTTATTTTAATACAAAATAAAATTGAGGGGTATGCCGACCAATTGATATCAAATCGCGGTGATCCGGAAACACCTAATGATCTTATTAGCTTATTATAGACCGCATTCGCTCGTTTTTTTGATGTTGATCATATTCATGACAAATTAAAAAGGTCAAAACAGAACAAAAACGAATTAATAGAGTAATATGGTGCTAGAGTCAGCAAAAATTTGAGTCAAGTTCTCGAAGCTGTAAAAGAAAAATATAAAGGACCGGAAGCTGTTGGTGTGAACGTATTAATCAATTGCTCAGCTGTTAAGGGATTTATAATGGGACTCCACAATCCATTCATAAGCGCATCAGTTTCTAAAGATGAACCTGATTTACTGTGTACAGCCATAAATTTAGCTTGCAAACTGGAAAGAGGAAAGAATGACAAGGATGAATTACTTGGAAAGAGTCATCATACTTTTGAGAGATTTAAGATGAATCGAAATCATAGAGTTGATACAGTTGAAGCCAGAAGGATGAATGTGATGAACCAGGTCACATAAAAAGTTATTGTCCGAATAGAAAATTTCGACGGTCTATTTTGCGAAATAATTCTATTCAGTGTGATTACTGATTATCTGAGTCTGTGTTTTCTTTGGATAACAGATCAGATCTTTTGGTGCATGGTTCTGAGGAAAGTTTAGTGAGAGCTGTACATCGTGGCATTTTGTGCAAACATGAGTTCCCGCAAATGCATGTGCTTAGACCACACGAGGCATCTATGGAAACTTTGGGCTCGAAGAGCAATGTGAGTGATGTACACCGTGACATTCTGCAGGGACATGAGTTTCTGCAGATGCATGAGCCTAGGCCATACAAGGCATCAGTGAATGAGAACATGCAGGGAATTAGTAGTCAATTAAGTGACTATGGCAGGAATATGCTGGTTGATCGGGAAATGACACCTGAAAAGATTATAATAGAGAATGATTTTTGTAAAAGCATTGACGAAACAAGACAAAATAATGACAGTACACAAAAGCGTTTGATGATGACTCGTTCTTCAACTTCTATTCAATTCATAAAAGACAAACTTTTTATGCGAAGAGACCATATTATTCATTTTATATCTGTTGATTGTAATTCATTCCCAAATTCCAGTCAAGAATTATTAAAGCAAAGTAAACTCTCAGATATACAATTGAAGCTTGATCAGACAAATCTAGGAGAAGCATTAGCCTCAAAATGGAGTGAATATTATATATTTCACTTAATTGTCAGATAATCCAAGAGAGATAAAATTGATCCCCTACACCTCCAAAAATGTATTCTATCTTTAGAACATCTTATGGAACACGTGAATACTAAAACGTCTAGTATATCCAAAGTAGATGACGGACTAACTCAATCAGATTGGCCTTGAATGATTGAGAACCTAAAAGAAACATTCGCCGGTTTAGGATTTATTTTTACAATTTGTACTGCTGAAATTAAAACTCCTCTATTCAATGAACGCGAAAAAGTCATAAAAGAATATCATGAATCAGTAATTGGAGGTCATTCAGGTATTACAAAAATATACAACCGCATTAGACAAAATTTTGTTTGGAAAAATATGAAAAACGACATACAAAATATGGTTCAATCATGTCCAAGTTGCCAAAAAAATAAGTTAGTTCGAGTAAAGACTAGACAACCAATGAGGATTACCGATACTCCTAAAGAGGCATTCGATAGAGTTCAAATGGACATTGTAGGCCCTTTACCTATTACTAAAAGAGGAAATAAATATTTACTGATCTTACAAGACAATCTCACGAAATACTCTGATGCAATACCAATTACCACTATTGATGCAGTTACAATAGCCTTAGCATTCGCCGAAAATTTTATTGCTAGGTTTGGATGTCCCAAAGTCATACATACTGATCAAAGAAGTAACTTTTTGAGTGACGTTATGAAAACGTTCTGTCGTATATTTAAAATACGTCAGATTGAGTCTACAGCTTCTCATCCACAATCTTTAGGATCATTAGAACACGCTCATCATGTTTTTATTGAATATTTAAAGCATTATTGTACAAAAACTGATTGGGATGATTGAATTAAACTTGGAATGTTCTCATATAATACCGCCGTTCATGAATCTACAAGATTTACTCCTTATGAGTTAATTTTTGGAAGAAAAGCCCGTATACCTACTGAGTTTGCTGATGAAGAAATCTCTGGAACATATATTCAATATTTTGATGAACTTTTCACTAGAATTACTGCAATCCAAGCTACAGCTGTCGAAAATTTAGAAAAAGCGAAAGAACGTTCTAAATCTTATCACGATAAGGAGCTAAATCCGAATTTCGAAGTCAATGATTACGTTTATATGTTAGAGAAGAACAAAAAAAATCGAAATTTGATCGCGAATGGGATTGGCCATATAAAATAATCGAACTTTTGGATTGTAATGCATTGATAGCTCTAAGAGGAGATAAAGTTGAATTAGTTCATCTCAATAAACTAAAGCTTGCTCATATTAGACCTGATCCTATTACAAATTTACCAAATGATTATTAAGCCATGAAACATATAATACATGATAAATACTCTAATAAAGTTAGATATATGTTGAAATAATATAATTATTACTAGAAGATCAGATATGTAAAATTTCAATAGAAGAAAGCATAGAAACAGAGAAAATATTCATGTTTATATCGAATGAAAACTCAAATGATTAATGTATTTGAAATTCAAATAATATTGAAATGTAACATTATAAGTTGCCTAACACAAGTTAAAATAATTCAAGAATAGCAATTTACTTATGTACGAAGTATAATGATTAGCATATTTAATTGTAACAAAGGTATCATTTTTAATGATAACTTTTTTTTAAGGGGGAAGGTGTGATGTCCCATGGTATATTCGGAACGCGTATATTTTTTTTTACCGGAACGCGTATATATAATTATATAGACAGGGCCGATTCTGGATAGGCGGCCGCTCTGTGCGGTCTCATTTCCCAAATTTAACGACAGTGGGTGATTTTCCATGATAATCCTGGCGGCGACGTTTTTTTAATAAAAATCAGCAATTCTATTTAATTTTTTTTTAATACGTCAGCCAATTCTGTTCATCAGAAATCATCTTTAGTTCCGGAACGCGTTCCTGTCCAAAACGGAAGTACCAGAACGACGTTCCAGAGCATTCCGGAACGTTCCGGCTCGACAACACCACTGGATTAGTTCTTGGTAAGACGGATGAGTCTTTGTTATTTCAGATAACCAATAGGGGATGAGTTTCAGTTGAGACCAGCCTATTTTGAAGTAGGGACATCGACCTTGCATCCCTTCTCCTCTAATTTGTAAGTTAAAAATATAAGTTTTATTGTGAAAAGGAGGGAGGATACCCTCTCTTCTCTGATTTTCACGTATATAGATGAAACTATTATCAAAATAAAATCAATCTGATTTCTGCTACTACCTAATCTTGAATTCAATTATTTTTCCCGCAAAACCTCGACCTAACGAATTCACGTCAAGTCCAGGAGTTGGCGCTACTGTAAACTGGACGTAACATAATATATATTTTAAAAATATGTAATTCAGAAATATAAAATTTACTGATATGCAACATGCATATTTTGTATTTAGAGATTTGAAATGTTTCAATCTTGATAAAACATATTTTAAAATACATAAACGAATAGTAAACATATGAATAAAAAGCTTATAGAACAGAAATGATATATTTATAATCATGGTGGGATTTTTACATACTTAGGTTATCTGTATAGATATTTTTCAAATATCTCAAATTTGTGAATTGATATTCTTAATTATTTAAAAATATCTGTACAGATATTAATAATTCGCTATTTAATGATAAGCATTACTAAAATTTATGAAAATATGCTTATTGATACAGTGTAGAATAAAAAGTTGAACGGCGCTCCATACTAATACAACAATTACAATTATTAGTTCTGTAGTTTTGGTGCAAGGTTGTGATTGTGGTGATATCAGTTTGGAAGTTAAGACAGTGATAAGTTTTGGTGAGAGAAAAATCATGGCAAAGATTCGGAAAAATCAAACAAGGAACAAATGTAAGTAGCTACAAATTAATTTTTTGAATTATTCCATCTTAATATGTGTCAATATACTTTACTATCATAGCCATATTCAGTGAATATTCAATTTGGCCTTGGAACTATGAGAGTCGGCTTAAAATCAGTGGCGTAGATTTTCACAAATAATTCATCTGAATATAATAACCTAGTTTTTTGTATAAGGTCTCTATTGTGGTATGCTTAATCATCAAATGAAAGTTGACATTTCAATTATTTTGTAGGTGTGGTTTTCTTTCAGAACATTTAGCTATTATTCGAATCTCAAGGAAAACTAAACCTTATGACGGAATGATTAGCAAAGATTAGAATTCAGGCTCCGAGAATTTTTGCAAGCACCCATTCAAATACTGGATCAGGAATTCCCATAAATATATTAGTATAACTTGCTTGAAATAGATGGATGACTGATATTTACAGGATAGTGGAGAGCAAGACAGGGGTGCATTGAACGTATTTGTTATTATTTATTTTGATTCTAACAAAATATGTTGTATATATCTCGTAGAAATGGTTCAGAAGAAGATTCATTCCTATTGGAATCACCAGAGACCCACGGTTGCCATTACCATATTTTAAAAATTGTCATCTAAGTTACCTATCTGCCTGATACTTTGGTAATAAGACAAATGTGTCGTATAACATCCCTGAAACCCTGTTGCTAAGATCATTTTCAATATCTCCAGTAATCCAGTGATATTAAAAACATTCATGTTGATATATTTCTTGGGATTCCTGATCCAGTATTTCAGTGGGTACTTGTAAAGGTCAGTTTTATTTGCAATTCGAGTAATAACTAAATTTTTTGGAAGAAAACCACAAAGCAAATTTAAATACAAACGCATGTTTCTTTAACATTGAAATTTTTACCTTGATAACCTAGCTTGCACAAGTAATCAAATTAGCCCTCCCCGAACAAAGTTCATGACTACATACTTGTTCGCTTGCATTCTGAATTCAGTAAACTACTTTTTAAATTCAATTTACTTTCGGATCGTGAAATAGAGGATATGAATAGACAACAGAAGATGAAATTGAAGCTTAGAAGCAAATTATCGCCTCTAACGCTCATAATTCGTAAGACAAAATTGTGACATATATGTACTGATGAGCATTTCAATTCTTACTCATATTACAGATTTAATTCAAAGTTTATCAGACCCAACTACATCTGCAAATTCATAAAATGAGTGATTTAATGTCAATAAAAGATAAGAAACTGATATTGCAATTCTGTGTAAATCTATGAGTCTTATAAATTCATAAAACTGTAGATTATGTTCAAAATCGCAATTAACGTGCCATCCTATGAACAAATTGTCATCAATTAACAAGAGGCGATCCGTTTTTATCAGTTTCTTATAGATTTAGGCCCAGTGGCACAGTTTTTGGTTTATTTTAAGCATAGCTTAATCACCTAGTTAGAGATTGATAGAAACTGACAAAAACAATTTTTCTAAAGAAACTGGACCCTACTGACAAAACAAAACACTGCTCGCAAAAGTAGAAAGTGAAATTGAACAACTATCAAAATAACTACCTAAAAGTAAAGGAGAGCAATTTTTACTTTTTCGGCCTATATAATAGGGGAACTATTGTTATAGTGATTTTTGGATACATCAAGATTTTGATGAATCTTCACGTTTTAGACCCTAATGAATCCTAAAAAAATAGCTTTCAGAAGAATCTGTCTGTCTAGATGCACAATAACTTGAGAACACATACGAATTTCCGACTGCAATTTTGTAATTGATTTTTTATCAAAAAGCTGGTTTGAAATTCGTGAAAAAACTTTTTCCAAAAAGTAGTACCAGAACTTCATTGATGGAACTCCTTAGTTTTTTCAGTTTATTTTATGAACGGTAGTATTCATCACGAAATATAAAATAAGTGCAATTGATTCTTGAGAAATTTGGCACAACACTCACCTAAAACATTTTATTAGGGATCAATTTATCATGATCAATATTTGGATTATCATTATATTCGTTAAATTTTTCTGAAGCAAAGAAATGATAAGAGTTCTAATGTGGAATTAGGATCATTTATTTGAAACTTCAGGAAACTCAATTACACATTAAAATTAGCTGATGATTGTTGATAAAAATATGAAAATCAGCTGCGGCCACACTGTACTTCTCCGACCATGAATTATATGCAAGCTACATTGCTGTTCCATAAGTTTAGAGTGACGTATCAATTAATTGCAAATATAAGAATGATAGCTGTCATTATCAAAATAAGTAATTTCAGTGTAACACTGGCTATCCTAAGTAAGACGGCCCTTGTATGAAATTACCATTTCATTTTACAATAAGTTTTATGTTCAGTTACTTTAGTTTTTCTCAAGTTATGCCAACATATTTTGATTGAATTGTGAAAAAAAAAACAATTAACTATCAAAAATAGTATATTGTGAAACAAGTGCGATAAGTTGTCGATTGCCCACGAGAGCGAAGTTGGGCGCACAAACGAAGTGAGTGCGCTCATTTGCTCAAGTGGGTAATTGACAACACCGCACGAGTTGCAGATACAATTTTTTATCACGAATGCGGGATAAGTATTATTTTAGCGCTTTTTTTTCGGGCAATAAATGGTTTGAGTGCGACAAGTTTACTTGTCGCACGCAAATTATACTTGGCGCATTCATATATCCTCGTAATTAAATCATTATAATTTCTTACCGTATTTCCCAAGGGAGTTGCACACAAAACCTTTCACACATTAGGGACTTCCGAACATTTATAACTAGAATACATATAATACCGGCTGACATATTGATAATAACAGATATAAAAAATGAACTTTATCTCTCATTTCAGTAAGGAACGGTCCAAGGGCTCTTATGGGATTGTCTTCTAATTGGCCGAAATGCAAACACGAGTCATCCAGAAATAGAAACAATAAATATATTTACATATTATCTGAGTTGAGTTGTGAAGTTCAAAGTGTGAAGACGTGTGAGTTTTTCGATCCGATTTTGTTACCTAAACCAGGGCTAATCGATCAGATTTTCTCACTCCCAATAAAATAAGCATAAATAATCAAGCTAATCTAAAAGAAAGTGAAAACAAGTGAAACTCTGCCCCTATCTTAGGGATTAGTGTGGTGGAATAGTGAATTAATTGTATAAGTAATAACAAAAAATACTTGCGAAGAACGTGCAATAAAATTTATAGGTATCGTCATATTATTCACCTGTGGTTTGGGAAAATTTTAGTGTGAATATTGGTCCAAAGAATACATTATCTAACATCTGACGTGACCTCTATCTACGTCACGAAGTCCACGCGAAGTGAGTGACCGGGTATCAAATATCAGCGGCTGCTGCTGACGTAGCGAAAGGTGAGTAAGCAAACAACAACTGTAAAGAGGGTCAAGCAACACCAGGCGATGCAGAAACAAGAAAATGAGTCGGACGGATCTTCAACAGATGGAAGTCGGAAAAGATAAAATACGAGTGAATTATTTGGAAGGTGCAAGAAAACACCGAGATCCCCCACTAAAGCCACCCAACAAACTGCAGTAACGGAAGATTTAAAAAATATGATGGTGGAAATGATGAGGGAAATTAAAGAAATGAGATCGGAACAAGCAAAACATTTTACAGTTATAGAGAAAGTAAATGAAGAAATTGAAGAGCTTAGGAAAGAGAATAAAGAACTAAAAGAAAGAATTGCGCTAGTTGAAGGGAAGGTAGATAGAGGAGAAAAACAGCAGAAGAAAAATAATATTGTCATAAAAGGGAAAGACTTTAATAGTAATAGACAAGAAATAGAAAAGTTCTGCAAGGAGTTAGTCGGAGTACAAGTAAGGATAGAGTCGGCTCAAGGAGGGAATGTAGGAGCAACAAGCAATTTCATGACAGTAGTAAAATTAAGCAGTTGGAAGGAAAAACAAACTTAAAGGCAGCAAGATATACATAGACAATGACCTGACTAAAGAGGAAATAGCAATTTAAAAAACTCTTGGGAAAAGAGCTGGAAAAGAGAGAAAGGAAGGAAAAACAGCTAAAGTAGGCTATGGGAAAATATACATCGAAGGGCAATGCCGGATATTGATCACCGAAAGCAGGGCAATTGAAAGAGCAAAAAACTGAGGCATGACAACAAAGAAACGGATGTAATAGAAAATGACCAAGCAATGACCAAGGATAAAAGAATTTTAGAATTATTTAAGAAACATAAAAATGAAACGCTAATATTAGGAACATGAAATGTAAGAGGAACAAATGAATCGGGAACACTCAAAAACCTATCGATGTGCTTAACACAATATAAGATTGACATACTGGCACTTCAAGAAACAAAGCAAAAATCAAACGACATAATAGCAGTAGATAATTATATATTTTCCAGTAGTGGAAACGACATCAAATATTTTGGCACAGGTTTTATGATAAAAAAAGAATTGAAGCAGAAAGTTATAAAATTCGAACCAGTGTCCGAACGAATATGTACAATACGACTAAGAGGAATGTACCGAAAAATCAGTATTATAAATGTACATGCACCAACAAACGAGAAGGATGAGGAAGAAAAAGATAAATTTTATGAAGAGCTTGAGAGAATAATAAATTCGATACCAAAATATGACCTAAAAATAGTTATTGGAGATCTCAATGCAAAAATAGGCAAAGAGAAAATGTATAAGACTACAATAGGTGCACATAGCAAACATGATGAAACAAATGAGAACGGACAAAAATTGATTGATTTTGCAGTAACTAACAATATGAGTCATGAGCACACATTTCGAGAGGAAAGATATATATAAAGAAACATGGATATCACCTGATGGGCGTACATGTAATCAAATAGACCATGTATTAATAGAGAGTAAGCATGCGAAACAAATTAAAAATATCACAAGCAAAAGAGGTGCAGTACTAGACACAGATCATTTTCTTGTAAAAATAGTAATGAAACAGAAGTTGCCAAAAGTAACACAGGATAAACACAACCGTTTGAAACGATATGACACCTCGCCACTAACTAATGAGAAAAGCAGAGAGCAATTTCAAAGTCTACTGTCGAAGGAGCTAGAGCTAGCAGAGCAAGTTTCGGGGAAAGGGTGGATATAAAATGGAATAAATTGGAAGGAGCAATACTTAAAGTCTCAGAACAGATGCTGCGCAAAAATGTGAGGGACAAAAATAAGGAATGGTTCGACGAAGAATGCAAAAGTGCAATTAGGAAGAGGGATATGGCTGAAAGAAACCTACTACAAAATAACTCAAATGAAAATAAATTGAAATACAACATGCATAAAAGACGAACGAAACAATTGTGTAGACAAAAGAAAAGGCAAATGATGGAAGAAAAAATGGTAATATTAGAAGAAGATTTTAAAAACAAGGAGTTGAGAAATTTTTATCAGGAGGCCAAGAAACAAAGAACAGAGTATCAACCGCCACTAGTGTACTGTAGAAATAAAGAGGGAGAACTAGTGACAGCAAAGGACAAATCACATGTATGGGAAGAATATTTCAAGGAAGTGCTAAATGAGGGGAATCTGACTTTGGAAACTACAAATGAAACCGAAACAACTCAACAAGAAGGGAATAGTATAGAGCAAAACCCACCAGACATAAATGAAATTCGAGAAATACTGAACCACTTGAAAAATAATAAAAGCCCGGGAATAAACGGAATAACATCAGAGATATACAAAAACGCAGGAGACGAAGTAATTCAGTATATTATGGAAATAATAGAGGATATATGGCGGACTTAACGTATGCCTGAGAGATGGAAGGAAGCACTAATATGCCCAATTTATAAAAAGGGGGACAGACTGGAATGCGAGAATTACAGAGGTATAGCACTATTAGACGTGGCGTACAAAATTTTAGCAGGATGTTTAAAAAATAGAGTACAAAAACAAGCGGACAATATCCTAGGAGAATATCAAGCTGGTTTTAGACCGAACAGATCAACTACGGATCAAATATTTGCACTGAAACAAACTATAGCGAATAGTTATGAACACAATCTAAGCCTGCAAATGTTGTTTATAGATTTCAAACAAGCATATGACACAATAAATAGACAGAAGCTTTATAAAGCACTCGCAGAACTAGGAATGCCCAAAAAAATGATAAGATTAATTAAGATGACCCATGAAGAGATAAAATGCAGAATCCTGGTGGATGGAGAAACATCAGAGAGTTTCGATGTAAACAGAGGACTGAGGCAAGGAGACCCAATATCACCCGTCCTGTTCAACTTGGCGCTAGAGTGGGTTATAAGGAAAAGCAGAATCTACACAAAAGGAACCATTTGTCAACTAAAACACCAATGTTTAGCGTTTGCAGACGACATAACGTTAATAACCAGAACAAAAACAGAACTGAAGGAGGTATGCAAACGTTTAGTCCAAACGGCGGAGGAAATGGGATTGAAAATAAACGAAGACAAAACCAAATACATGGAGATAGAGTCGAAACATCAAGAAACACAAGAAGAGTCTCTTAAAATACAGGTTGGAGGAGGTAAAACCTACGCATTCGAGAAAGTTAAAAATTTTGTTTACTTAGGTGTTACGGTAACAAACAACAATAGCGAAGAGCGGGATATTATGACACGGATAACGAAAGAAAACAGAAGTGCGGGAGCTATGGGAAAACTATTGAAATCGAAAAGTGTGTCAAGAAGTGCAAAAAAGCGGTTGTATAAAACCATTATAAGACCAGTGGTACTGTACGGTAGTGAAATGTGGGTGCTAAACAAGACTATGCAAAATAAACTAGAAGTGTGGGAGAGAGAAATTCTGAGAAAGATTTATGGTGGTAAAAAAGAGGGTGATGTGTGGTTAAGACGAACTAATACCGAGCTAATGGAACTCTATGGTGAGCCTGGAATAGTGGAAGTGGCTAAAGCACAAAGGTCACGGTGGCTAGGGCATGTGCTGAGACTACCAGAGGACAGAGTAGTAAGAAAGATGTTAGACGGAGGTGTTGTGAAAAAAAAAAGAAGAGGAAGACCAAAGGAGAGGTGGTATGACGTGGTGAGAAAAGGACTTAGAGACACTAGGGATTACGAACTTTAAGCGATTAGCACAGGACCGTAAAAAATGGCGAAAAATTGTAACAGAAGCCATGGGCCTACTTGGCCTGCAGCGCTAAATTATATATATATTATCTGAATAGATACAAATTCTGAAATCCAAACTGCATAAATCTATTTATGGTAAAATTGATGAACGACTGACAAATGATGCAACTGACAGGTGACCAAGTGCAATTTTTATGCTGATATGGAATTGGTTCCCATTTTGGCGAATAAGAAGGCTTACATTGTAGCACCGTGCAAACCCTTGGACCGTTCTTGACTAAAATGAATTATAGTGAACATATTATACATCATGTTGCATTTTTCTAGAGCGTACTTACCTGAATGTATCAATATATTGTGTAGTGTCTATTAGGTATTTAATATTTTCACCCTGCAAGCTACAAATAAAATCAAGCAAATATTGTCTTCATCATGCAGAGGCGATTTTTTATTGTTAGAGGTGCTCTAAATATCAAACGCTTCATTCCTACCCTAAATACAATAATATTGCGTCCTGTGAGAGATTTGACAAATGTTTCAATATATCTGATATGGTTACTCAAGTATCCTCAGAGAGTACCAACTGACCTCGTTATTTCTTTTGTGTCCAAGGCCTCAATGATTCAGCATCAAAACGTTCTTATGATGATTCAATCAGATGATAATGTCTCACTTAGCCTACGTTCGAAATTCAAGCAGACTAGTTTTTTAATTCAATTCAATTTCAGATCGTGGAATAGATGATATGACTGAACAACTGAACATGAAATTGAAGCGTAGAAGCGAATTAACGCCTTTAACGCCCCGAATTCGTAAGATAATTGTGACATATAGTCAGCCGCTCATTAGTTTTTACTTGTATTACAGATTTAACCAAAAATTTTTCATACCCACCTATATCTGCAAATTCAGAAAGTGAGTAATTAGATATTATAATAAGAAATGAAAAATTGTCTTGAGCACTTCTCTGATTTAACTTTTTGAATGTAGAAATATTTATATATTAATTTTTATAGTTTGCCTCGATGACACTCGAAAAACAAAAAAGTCAGGGAGCAACATTCGGCAGCAATTGCTTCCAACTACTGACATTGGGATAGTCAGCTATGAATCAGGTGAATGTTTTCACTTATCTATATTTTTAGATGAAACTTGGAGCAAATAGATACAATGAAGGATATAAGATGCAGTAATGATTTCTTATCTGAATAACCAATCTACTCTGATGAGCATGAATGTCAATTAAAAAAAATATACAGATAACATAATCCCGTTCTTTATTTAAGTATTTTCATGAGTAATTTGAATGCAAAAGTTGATGAGACTCCATGTTTATTAATCAAGAATGAATTTCCTAATAGAATCAGCGGAAAAATATGTTCCATTTGAAGGTTGGGTCAGACTGTCGATGAGAAAACATTATCTCCGATTCCGATGAAAATGGAGAAATGATTTGATTTAGCATTACAAGTATGGAAAAATATTAACTATTGGCGGTCGGACTCGATCGATCTTGAGAATCTTATTAAATAATTTTTTTTCATCATTAAAAATGTATACATTACGCAGTGTTTCTGTGTGTATATAAGATGGCGATACTATCGACCAGTAATCGGCATTTACGCGTAAAAAAGTGTTTTTCACCCTTACAGCATTGAAAATGCGTGAATAATGAAACAAACATAAGTTATGTAAAATATTATTTCTTCATTCTGCCACTAGGTAGAACTTTGAAATGACAGCTTCTAAAAGTCAAATTTACGGTAAGCTACGACAAGTTTATAAACTTTGAACAAAATATTGTGGAAAAGTTATCGTCAATTTTTTTAAATTAGGTTTTGAACTCTTGAAAGATGGCAAAAATGTAGTGCTTCATGCTCAAAATGCTAATGTTTTATGAGTAGCATTGAACTTAACAAGAACAATTTGGTTTAGTTTCTGTTTATACGTAATTCACATATTTCATATTATTTGCGTCAATAATTCACATATTCCATATTATTTGCGTCAATAATTACATATTTCATATTATTTGCGTCAAAATGTTGAAAAATTATTCAACGTGAAAAAATAGTTTTATATATTTGAAAAACCGATTTCTGCCAACAACTCACTAGTGAAATGAAACTGACAAAGTGACACTAAAACAGAGGTTATTGTCTTCAACCGGCGTGGCGGTGCTCCGCATTCAATTAACAAGCGAGCCTCGCTTGCTCTAACCGAGCCCGACGTTGAATCTTGAGTCCGTGACAATGGTGGCAGAGTAATCCCAGCATGAAGTGTTAGAGCACCCTTTATCATTGCCACGGACTCAAGATTTCACGTCGAGCTGTCTTGGACTCAAGATTCTACGTCGAATTCGGTCAGAGCTAGTTGAAAACAGAAACCACAGCTAGTGTCACTGATAAAATTTCATTCGACTAGGGAGTTACTAGTATCGCACACATTCACACACTTACACAATGTATACATGTTATATTAATATAAATTATAACCACGATATTCTCATATTTGGAATGCTGGAACAAATCTTTTTATCAAATTTGATCGTAATCGGGATATACTAGTTTTTTTAACAAAGAACTCATAATTTATCTGGAAAAATCGTGTACTGTTGATTTATTTTCAGATTTGATTTTTCGTACATAGGACAACAAATCGAAAAAAATAACAATTTAAATGCCTATTGACTTTTCGGTTCGAAATTGAACCAAAACGTCACTCTAAATTGTCATCATATCGACTATTTGTCCTATTTCCGACAAATATAATTTAAATTTTCATCTAATTTGATGAAATACTTGTCTCGAAATAGATTGGCTGTAGAAATAATATTTAAAGAATACTTCTAAACTCTTTTTATTCTTCAATTATCTACCAATTATTTTATGAATTCATTTTAATACGTTGCATTAGAACTATTTTTGTACACTGCTTGCAGATGAAAAAGACACTTTTCACGATAGTGGAAATGAAGAAGATGAAGACTACGTACCAGATTCGAATTCAGGTATATAATCAAAAATCATCTTTTATTCTTAATGAAACACTTCTATTTTTCACAAACACAGAGCGCCCTCGATTTTCAGAGAGAAATAATTCAATCGTGACTTTTTCGTAATCAGTACGTTTTATTTGGATACGTCAAATAAAAAATGTTGAACGACATTATGGCAACTATCAAAATGAATTGTTTTGAATTCAGATGTTCTTTCATTTCAATGTACGACGGTTGAAAAGGAAAAATGTCTCAATTAGTTTCTAAAATCAGATGAAACAGTTTGCTATTTTGTTTTTTTTGGATATTACTAGATTTTGATAATATTGGGCAAGAATTAAGCTCTCGCTCGTCGGAGGAGCTACTTGTTGACCATATGAAATTTTAGTTTGAGGAAGTTCGCAATTGAGAACAAGAATAATAAAACATAGTATATCAACTAAGTTTTCTATTATAATTAAATAATTTATGGATATAGTTTGATACGTTGAAATAGAACTATATGTTTACTCTATTTTGCTCGAAAATTGGAACATCCACGTGAACTGCCTACAGCCTTTTTCCAATAATCAGGATCTGAATTACGTCCCAGATAGAATTCGAACAATAAAATCAACCATTGAAACACTTTTTCACACCCATATTTTAATATTTCATTCATAGATCATCCAACTCAGGCGCTTTCCCATTCTCAAAATCCACCAATTTATACCAGATATCACTCATCAATATCACACTCAAGCTTCACTTGTATTCAAAACATATCAATTCACATTTATTCACCGACATTACTACTATTCACGCTTTCATATAAGCTTCTGGAATATTCAAACCATCTTTCTCTTACATCAGATTCATTCCATGGCATATCGCCTGTCGCACGTTTAATAGCTACCACTCTCCAGACATTTGCACCTCTCAATCTTCTCACACAATGCACAAAATACGGCAGAAACAACTCGTTTTGCTTTTGGACTAAATCTAATGTATATGCTTTGTGGTTATGATTTCCTTTCAATTTGCTCATTTTGCATTGTCGAAAGAATGGGATGGACGTATAATTTGATAAACTTTATAAATAACGTAAATCCTATTTTTCTGGAATAACTTCTTGTTGAACCAATATGAGTGGGCAGGCATTCCTCATTCTGCAATTATATATATATATATATATATATATATATATATATATATATATATATATATATATATATATATATATATATATATATTATTTTGATATTCAAGTTGTTCTATATTTCAGATAAAATAACACTAGATGATTTATTGACCGTGTCTGATAATTCAACCTTAGAAACATCTGCCAATCCCACATTTGTATCTAAATCATCTGGAAAAAACGACAAAAAATATTTTTGTATTAAATGCGAGAAACTAGTTGAAAAATTTGCACGCCATCTAGGGAGACAACATAAGTGCGACGAAGACGTGAAAAAAATATTACTTCTCCCAAAGAATCATCTACAAAGGAAGGAATTGATTGCTAATCTGCGAAAACGAGGAACATATGTACATAATACGGATAAAAACATGAACACTGGTGATTTGATTGTTGCTCGTCGTCCACAGCTATCAAAAAACAGCGATAAAAATGATCATATACTGTGTACAAACTGTAAAGATTTTCATAAAAGAGATTGTTTACACGTTCATTCGATACAAATACAGGGCATGTAATGAATGGGCCAGAGATGACGTTCGTGATTGTTGTACAAGGAAATAATTGTTTTCAACTACATAAAGCTAACAATAATTTTGCATGTTCCTAAAGATGATATAATAAGGTTTTATATGAAGATGAGTTGAAGTTATAAACGCATAAGACAAATTCTATAAGTATATGATATTTTGTTACACATTCTTATTGTGGTTAGCATCATCTTAGTGGATCTTATTACCTCTTACTCTGGTTCTTATTACTTCGTACTTTTGGGCAATGGGAGCCTATGTTATTTTTTTTTCAAATGAGTGTGACTGTCTTTGTTCTGTTTGTTTGTTCATTTCTATGTAAAACTAATCAGTTATATTATAATAGAGAGTGATCACTGTGAAAAGTTATTGGAGTTTTATCTTAGGTGGCGCCAGTTCCCCTGTATTCCCCTACTATCAAGTTGATATATTTTTGTATACTTTATGTAAAACATTAGGTTTAATATGTAGAAATCAGTAGAGGGAGGTGCAAGTTTTTCAATTAGCAACACTTTTCTAATAATCAATAAGAATTAACAAACAAAAAATGCACTATATCACACGCTCAAATGACAGCTTTGACCTGATTAAAAAATTACAGGTTAAACATATGAGAAAATATAAATTATCCCGATTCCGCCGGAGACCAGTGTGAAGTCGCTTCTTCAGCTGCATCCAGAATTTTGCGAGAATCTCTAGCTTCTGACATTTCTGACAGATAAATTTTCAAAATTGTTTATTTGTTACTATGCTTTTGCTTGGGAGTTGTCAAAACCATTACTACGTTTTTGCAAGAAGGACACAATCTTGATGAGTATTTCTGTGAAGAATTATTTCTATTCTTGGCGTCTTTCAGTCAAATTTTTCCATCAAGTATACAGAACAATAGCATGTTCAACACGTAAGAAAAGCGACATTACTTTGCTCATGTAAGATTGATTCTCTCACTCGTTGCTCTCGCTCGTGACTTGAAACATTTCCACTCGCTATTAAACTCTCACTTGTCAAACAATCTACTATTTCTGGAGCAGAGGAATGATGAAAATCATGTAGTGAAATGAGAATTACTATTATTCATATTTGGACATCACATGCGAACGCTCATCAATTGCTCTTCAAAAAAAGGTAATTTTATTCTATTGTGTTTGATATCAAATTAAAATTCTTGCGGAAATTATTCCAGTAATAGTGTCAGAAATTATACTTTAACCACGTTCAATTGTGTTCTTGTAAGTTATTCGAATGATGTCCAATTTATTATCAATCAAAAACTCTCAGGGATAGAGGCACAGAAGAGACCTGAAATAAATAATTTTTCCGATTGTCAATATTTTTTGTTACAACTTAACCGGACTATGCTATTGTAACGTGCGAGAGTGTGGAGGCTTGTGACCTTGCATGGGTGGAACCTTTCGTCCTCTTTGCGTCGTGCCACGCCGCTACACATCACCCCTCCCGATGAAAACCTCTAGCAATATTCCAGAATGTGATAGAACTTTCGAGAAATGGATATTTCTATATATAAGGGCACGCAAAAGACGTGTGTTTCAATAGTGTAATAGTAAAGCTAGAACAGTGATTATCAAGAAGTGAACGGATCAGTGAATATAAATAGTTGAATATAAATATCTGCGACTTTGTTTGAGCTAGTTTTGAGTGATAAATGAATAATATAGTGTTTTAAGTGACATCAGAAGAATAAACCTTTCATTTTATTTTAAATTATTAAAAAGTGACTTTTATTTGATCACAAACTATTTCTTCGAGCAATAAACATAATAGTGACGTAAAGTGTGGAGTTGTTATAAACAATTTGGTAATTTGTTCATTCCTGCTTTGTAAAATTGGAAAATGGCGTCCAAGAGGTTTTTGAAGGATTTGAAGATTGCAGAGTTGAAATATAAATTGGAAGAGCGAGATTTGGAAACCAGTAGCCGCCAACAAGTTTTAATAGAATTACTGCGAGACGCTATGACTGAAGACGGTGAGGATCCTGATACATATTTGTTTGAGGTTCAACTTTCTCTGACCGATTTGGCAATAAATTTAAAATCGAAATTGAAAGAAAATTTTATAAATTTAGAATCAAAATTAGAAGAAAGTTCCATAAATTTAGAATCAAAATTGAAAGAGAATCCCACAAGTTTGAAAGAAGATTTAGAATCAAAATTACAAGGAAATTCTATAAATTTAGAATCAAAATTAAAAGAAGATTCTGCAAGTTTGAAAGAAGATTTAGGATCAAAATTGAAAGAAAATTCTACAAGTTTGAAAGAAGATTTAGAAACAAAATTGAAAAATTTGGAAAGTTGGAAGAAAATTTTAGAAACCTGAGAGAAGAACTGCATGGAAAAATGGAGAGAAATACAAGGAAAGTTGAACAGCAACTGAAAAAAATTTAGAGAGAATTCAGAAGTATGGGAGAGAGTATTTGAAAGTCATTGTAGAATGTTAAAAAAAGAATTGGATAGAAAAATTAAGATTTCTGAAGAAAAATATAAATTTGGTGTTTTATCTCCAGGGAAAGCTTAACAAGCTGAGATAATTGAATCATCTACACCAAATTCTGACACTGCTACAAAAATGCATGTCAGATCTCCAACCTTTGATAGTCAAATATCTTGGATAATTTACCATAGACAATTTGAAGCCGCTGCTAGGGCTTATGGCTGGAATGATACTAAGAAAATTTCAACGCTTACAGTTGTTCTCCGAGCAGACGCGGTGAATATTTTCCAGGCTATTCCTCCGGAAGAAGACAACAATTATGCAAAATTGGTCAAGCGACTGGAGCTGCGATACGGTCATGCACACTTGGATGAAGTGTATCAGACGAGGCTCAAGAATCGATACTAACGTCCCAGCGAGAGTCTACAGGAGTTCGAAGCGGATGTGGCACGCCTAGTTCGACTTGCGTATCCAACTGGCCCGGATGATTTCTTGGAAAGCTGGGCTGTGAGAACATTTATGGAGGCATCAGAGACCATGAATCGCAACAAGCCCTGCGTCTGGCGCGGCCGAAGAAGTTAGTGGAAGCATTGGCACATGCACTGGAATACGAAGCGGCGAAGCAGGCGTCCAGAAGAAGTGCCCGAGTGCGAGAGGTTGACTGCAACTCCGATGCCGCGGAAAGCTTGGAAGCCCAGGTTCAGCGGTTGGTTCGGGAAACAGTGAAAAATCTCAAGAATTCCAGACAACTCCGGTGTTGAAACTGTGGAGAACTAGGTCATCCAGAAAGTAGATGCAAGAAACCCTTGAAGATGTGGCCCAAAAATAACTCTAGGCAGGAAAACTAAATCGGGTAATCCTAAAGGTCGGATCGCTCGATGGATCGAAAGACGCCAGGAATACGACTTCGCCATAGAACATCGAACCAGTACAGCACATAAGAATGCTGATCTTTTATCCAGAAGACTATGTCCAAAAGATTGTCATCATTGTTCTAAGGTTAAAGCGAAGGCACTCAGGACAACTGTAATTGACGATACTTGGCGACCCCAAGAGGAAGAAAAGGACATAGATGGCGACTCAGAGTTGCGAATTATTCAAGAATGGAAGAAGAAAGAAACAAGACCGACATGGCAAGAGGTGGCACCATACTCTCCGACGATTGAATCATACTGGGCGCAATGGGATTTCATAATCCTGGATGAAGGTGTCTTGAAGCGCGTCCTGGAAGATCTGGATGAAACCAAGAGAAGAGAACAGCTGATCGTTTCTAGAGGTCGAGTTCCGGAGGTCTTGAGACATCTTCATGATGGAGTGAGTGAAGGACACCTTGAGATATCGAAGACTCTGCAAAGAGTTCGTGAACGGTTCTATTGGCTATATCGCAAAGAATACGTTGGGGCATGGTGCAGGAAATGCACTACGTGCGCTTCAAGCAACGGACCGCAGAAACGACCAAGAGCTCCGATGCGACAGTATAATGTCGGTTGTCCATTCAAGAGGATAGCCATCCACGTAGCAGGTCCATTTTCCGAATCAGACGTCGGAAATAGATACATTGTTGTCGTCATGAACTATTATAGTAAATGGGTGGAAGTGTATGGTTTTCCTCTACCTTCGGAGCTCCATTCTAACCAGGGAAGAAACTTTGAGTCCACACTTCTTCGGGGAATATGCAAAGTACTGAACATTCGCTAAACCAGGACTACTTCATTACTTCCGCAGTCTGATGGTGGAACGGATGAATGAGACCATAAACAGACACCTGGCCAAAGTTGTCTCTAGTCATCAGAGAGACCAAGACAAATATCTCCATCTATTCGTTTTGGCCTACCGTACACGAAACAACCGGACAGACTCCAGCAAGAATTATTTTTGGACGGGAACTTCGGCTACCATGTGACCTAAAGTTCGGCTGCAAACCTTGAGAAGATCTGGCTGGCGAAGTTCATGTCATTAGTTTAAGGCGTCAGATGGACGATATCCACTTCCAAGTCCGTATAAATATCCAGAATGCCAGCGACTAGATGAAAGAGACCTATGACGTCGAGGCACAAGACGGGGGCTTCCAACCAGGAGACTCTGTGTGGCTTTATAATCCAGGACGGCGACGTGGCCTGTCTTCAAAATTACAGACATCTTGGGAGGGGCCTCGTGAAGTCATGAGAAGGATTAACGACATAATCTATGTGATCAGACGCAATCTCAAGAGCAAATCAAGAGTGGTGCATTTCAATCGGCTAGAACCATTTGCGGGAGACAACAATGAAGATCCCAATGATGCACTTGCTCGTAAGATCCATGCGCAGGATGATTCATTCGGGGAGTTTATAAGGGCTTCTTCAAATGGACGTCGGGCTCGATTCGAAATAACTACCGGAGTGCAGCAGGATCTATTCAGAGTCTCGGCCGACTACTCCTTGGCCTATTGTGTGTCAGAAGATTTGAAGATGACCCGAGGAATAGCAGCAGTTTTCAAGAAGAAATTTGGCAGGCCGGAATACCAGAGGCCTACAGTAGGAAAGACCATCTGTCTGAGGGACAATACGACAACTAAAGAACGCTATATTCACCACCTGGTAATGAAAGATAAATTTCATCAGGAACCAATTCAATGTTCCATGTGAGAATCGCTGCAAGACATGCAAGACCATCTAATGTAGATTTACATCCTAAAACTGGAAATACCAAAAAAAGGCTGCGGTCTGGATGGAATAGTTTGGATGTTCGTTCCAAATATGATTGAAGTTATATTCCAGAACAGCGGAATTCAAATATTGGGCTCCTGTTTCCACTCAGCAGGCTCGATAGGACCAAAAACTATCGACTGCTACTTCTACAAAACTACTGGTTGCACCAAGGGCGGCGAGTGTCGATTCCGGTATATATACATGAAGGTGTGTTTTGGGACGAAACACTCTTAAAAAGGGAGCAGTGTAACATGCGAGAGTGTGGAGGCTTGTAAAGGTGACCTTGCGTAGGTGGAACCTTTTGTCCTCTTTGCGTCGCACCGCGCCGCATCACATCATCCCTCCCAATGGATATGGATATTCCAGAATGTGGTTGAACTTTCGAGAAATGAATACTTCTATATATAAGGGCAAGCAGAGGATGTGTGTTTTAATAGTGTAATAATGAAGCTGGAGAAGTGAATATCGGGGATTGAACTGATCAGTGGACATAAATAATTGAATATAAATATCTGCAACTTTGTTCAAGTTAGTATTGAGTGATGAATAAATAATATAATGAAGGATAAACCTTTTATTCCATTTTGAACTATTAAATAGTGACTTTTATTTAATCACAGACTATTTCTCCGAGCAATAAACATTGATATGCATCAGTTGTACTGACGTATCTTGCATCTTCTGCAATATTTTGCTATTTTGAAGTGGTTTATTTCGAGTAAAATTTTTGAAATTGATATTGTTCTGTTTGGTTTTGTGAGTTCTATCTTCTGATAATAAATATCTGGCACCATACATCTTTGGGGGTGAGTTATTCTTCAAAATAACTTTTTTCTTCATTGCTGATTTTTTTACTGGTACAAGTCTTTGTTCCTACATGCTCAGTTAAGTATTCACTAATTACTACTCATCTTCTTGTCTTTGGATTTCTACTGGGTGTTGTGCCATACCAGGTGCTTGTATAACAATAATTACAATGTCTACTTTATGTCATTGTTGCAATAAAAAAACTGACTCACATAGATTGATTACCTGTTCTATCTGTAAAAATGTCTTCAATATTGATTGTGTTGACATCACCACTTCTGAAGCTAGGAGAATTAATTCCTCTAAAATGGGCTTAAAATGGAATTGTAGTTTCTGTGAAACCCTTGCTAGTGATATTAACAGTTTAGAGTCCTTAATCGTGAGCCTACAAAATGATATTATATCTCTCAAAAATAAATGTGATGAATCATTTTCTAATAAACAGTCCAATCTACATATCACTGAATCTATTATTGGCGAAATAAATGATAGGCAAAAAAGATCTTGCAACATAATTATTTATAATTGCAATGAGATTGACGGTTCTAAGCAAAAAACTTTTGAAAATGACTGTAAAATAGTTGGCATGATTTTTGATAATTTACAAATAAATTCTCCTACAATAAAGCCAATACGGTTAGGTCGTGCGGATCCCACTAAAACAACACCTCGACCAATAAAACTGCAATTACCGTCAATTACCGATGTTGCCAAAATTTTTCAAAACATAAAAAGTATCAAGTCTGTAAACTCTTTAAATCATTTAAATTTAAATCATTTATCTATTTCGCGTGACAGAACTCCTATGCAAATTGAATATTTCAAATTTGTAAAACGTGATCTTGATGACCGTATAGCGAAGGGTGAAAGCAACATCAAAATTAAATTGAAATATAGATCGTATCCAGAAGTTAATATATTTGAATGATGGATCGTCGGATGTTGGATAATTCAGGATCAGTAAATAAAGAACAATTCACATCACTTGAGCAAACGTTTCGAATCTTATTGACTCTTCATCAGTGCCTAAATACAAACATTAAATACATTTCCTCTTTTTTTTTTTTTTACACTTATCAATATTATGTTATGTTACATACCCAGTGATTAAAACTCTAAGTTGCCATAAAAAATCATTAGAATACATTATAAAAGTTACTTATTTCAACAGTGTAGTGTTCATCTTACAATACAGGCACAGACTGAAAGTGATAACAGCGACCATACCAACATCCGTTTCCCCCAACTGACCTGGCTGAATCTCTTCTTCATTCCGCAGTGCAGTGCACATTTGGCGCATTGGGCAAACTAAGCAATACTTAAAAAATAGAATAAATAACCATAGAAATGATTGTAAGAATTTTAAATCTGAAAAAACAGCTTTAGCACAACATAGTATCGATAATCATCATCATTTTGATTTTAAAAATGTAGAAATAGTAGATTCAGCAATAGAATTCAGAACTCGTAATTTTTTGGAGATGATTCACATATTTATGAACAAAAAAAAGTATCAATTTTAGATCAGACACTGAATACTTGAGTAAATGTTATCAAAATATTTTAGAAAACTTGCAAAACAGTTCATAGTACGCGCCAAATGTGCACTGCACTGCGGAATGAAGAAGAGATTCAGCCAGGTCAGTTGGGGGAAACGGATGTTGGTATGGTCGCTGTTATCACTTTCAGTCTGTGCCTGTATTGTAAGATGAACACTACACTGTTGAAATAAGTAACTTTTATAATGTATTCTAATGATTTTTTATGGCAACTTAGAGTTTTAATCACTGGGTATGTAACATAACATAATATTGATAAGTGTAAAAAAAAAAAAAAAGAGGAAATGTATTTAATGTTTGTATTTAGGCACTGATGAAGAGTCAATAAGATTCGAAACGTTTGCTCAAGTGATGTGAATTGTTCTTTATTTACTGATCCTGAATTATCCAACATCCGACGATCCATCATTCAAATATATTAACTTCTGGATACGATCTATATTTCAATTATCACATTTCACGGGATATTTTTAACAACATGGGTTTTTTCGAGGATATTACACAAAATTACGGACAAGAAGCAAGAGACACCCTCAAATCTTGGTCCAAGCTGAAGAAAAACAACGTGGCGACAACAAACAGAAGAACGTTCCTCTTACAATGCAGGTACAACAATGTCACTCCCTCACATATACACAACACAGTTCAAAATCTTTGGTGCTTGATAGAAGACAGAAATCCGTGTAGTAGGGAATTTGAAAATATTTTAATTAATTTAGAAAGAAAACTGTTAAACTTTGAGATAAAAAGTACGTGCATTCTGCTACATAACATAAGAAATAACTTAAAAGAAACACAAGAGTTAGCTGTCAAATTCTTGCCTATACAAATAACCAATAGCTTTCAAAATCATCAAGAACAATGGTGTGAAATACAATTTAATATTATTAAACAGAAACAGATAAATAAATTACAGAATTTGAAGCAACATAATCACAATGCCACACAATTTAATAAGAATTGTGTTATAAATTTGACACAAAAATCTATTCCTGAAGATGTACAAAATTTACTCTCGTTAGGACCTAAGACAGCCATTGAGTTAAATAAGACAGAATTTCCTTTCATAAGACTATTGACAGATGTGGAAAAATGTATAAGTGGACAACAACTCAATGATACAGAAAAACAGTCCCTCAGACTAAAAACAACAAATATGATTACTAATTATGTTGCGAGGCAGAAAGTACGTACAAATAAGCACAATAATAATAGAAGCAGTAATGAATTAGATTTTATGTATAAGACTACGAGCAAATTTTTAAAAGACAACCCAGACATTTTAGTAACCAACTCTGATAAAAGTAATTGTACTGTGATATTAGATGTAGATTATTATAAGTTGAAAATGAAAGAATTGTTAGATGATAGCATTACTTATAGAATTTTAAACAATGACCCAACGACTAAATTTCAAAATTTAAATAATAAACTAATTAAGGAGTTGTGTGACAGATCGCTGATAGAGGAACAGTGTGGGAAACAGTTAAAAGTTTATAATTCTATCACTCCTAAGATTTATGGTTTACCCAAAACACACAAGCCGCCTCCAGTGCCGCTTAGACCAGTAGTCTCATGTATTAATGCACCTTCATATAAGATAGAGAAATTCATCTGTCAAATTTTAAGCAAAATTCAAGATACACTAATTTACAATATAAAAAACTCATATGAATTTGTCAACAGATGTCAAAACCACATTTTGCCTGATAACTTCATGTTGATATCGCTGGATGTAACATCATTGTTCACTAATGTCACCAAAGAATTAGTATTTGATGCTATTGACGAGTTTTGGAGTGAAATCACTAATCACACGATTATTGACCAGCATACTTTTAAAAAACTGATAGCATTTTGTTTTGACAGCAGCTACTTTAGCTTTGATAATAAATTTTACCAGCAGATTGAAGGAAGTGCGATGGGACATCCAACCTCTCCTATTCTATCAAATTTAGTGATGACTAAACTTCTTAACAATGTAATAAAAAAATTACCTTTTCATCTTCCATTCATTTATCTATACGTGGATGATATTGTCACAGCCATTCCATTTGATTCCGTGGATGTTACTATGAATAGTTTCAACCGATACCATGATAAAATTCAATTCACTATTGAAACAGAAAATAATAATTGTTTACCGTTTTTAGACATTTTGATAATAAAGAATGATGACGGATCTCTAAAGACAGATTGTTACAAGAAACCTACATCATCAGATAGAATGTTACATTTTAAATCGAATCACACTATTACACAAAAAATTGCAATTATAAAAAGTAATATATTAAAGATTAAAAGACTGAGTAGTGTAGAATTCCATAATAAAAATTTAGAACAGTTAAAAATCAAATTGAAATCACATGATTATCCATCAAATTTAATAAATAAAATTTTTAATGAACATACTAGGGTGGCGAATGAGAGTGGAAGTGACAATAACGCAGAACGTAGTAACAATGAAGAGATTGATAACAATAAAAAACAAGTCATGTATTTCAAGCTGCCCTTGGTCAGGGGTCTGTCACACAACCTTGGCAAGTTACTGAGCAGCGACGGTGTCAACATAGTTTTTTACAATGACAAAAAAGTTAATAACTTATTCAGTAAGTTGAAAGATAGAGTTCCAGAAATGGACAGATCAAATGTGATTTATAGGGTCTCTTGTTTGGACTGCAGTGCGGTGTACATTGGGCAAACTAAGCAATACTTAAAAAATAGAATAAATAACCATAGAAATGATTGTAAGAATTTTAAATCTGAAAAAACAGCTTTAGCACAACATAGTATCGATAATCATCATCATTTTGATTTTAAAAATGTAGAAATAGTAGATTCAGCAATAGAATTCAGAACTCGTAATTTTTTGGAGATGATTCACATATTTATGAACAAAAAAAGTATCAATTTTAGATCAGACACTGAATACTTGAGTAAATGTTATCAAAATATTTTAGAAAACTTGCAAAACAGTTCATAGTACGCGCCAAATGTGCACTGCACTGCGGAATGAAGAAGAGATTCAGCCAGGTCAGTTGGGGGAAACGGATGTTGGTATGGTCGCTGTTATCACTTTCAGTCTGTGCCTGTATTGTAAGATGAACACTACACTGTTGAAATAAGTAACTTTTATAATGTATTCTAATGATTTTTTATGGCAACTTAGAGTTTTAATCACTGGGTATGTAACATAACATAATATTGATAAGTGTAAAAAAAAAGAGGAAATGTATTTAATGTTTGTATTTAGGCACTGATGAAGAGTCAATAAGATTCGAAACGTTTGCTCAAGTGATGTGAATTGTTCTTTATTTACTGATCCTGAATTATCCAACATCCGACGATCCATCATTCAAATATCAAAATTAAATATATTAATAACGTTCCCAGAATTATTTCGGAAAACTAATGCATCCCTACAGTTATCCAAACTATGTTAAATTCTATTATCAAAATTGCAGGGGTTTAAATTCTAAATGTAAGGATTTTTATGTTAATTGTTGTTCATTTAATTATGATATAGTTATATTGAGTGAAACTTGGCTTCGTTACTCTGTCAATAATAGTGAAATCTTTCCTTCCAACTATAATGTTATTCGAAAAGACCGAGATTTTATAGCGTTGAATAAATCAAAAGGCGGTGGTATCTTAATAGCTTTGAACCAGGATGTAGAACACGATATTTTGGACTCTTCACACATCACAAAAGTTTTTTGTGCTATAGACTTTCTTGCGTGTAGATGCCGTATTCGTTATTTTCGATTTATTTTGTGTGCTATTTATATTCCACCTAACATTGGCTGCAATGATTTTGTATTGTTTTTGAAGCTTTAGAAATATTGCTTAATTGTAATGAGCTCTTATTATTTGTTGGGGACTTTAATACTCCCAATTTCATTGATATTCAATCAAATTCCACAAAGTCTCTTTGTCTTTCCAATTTTTGTAATCTACTTAATCTCCAAAATATTAATAATGTGGTAAACAAATTTGATGGTATTCTAGATCTTGTACTCACCAACTTTGATATCTCGCTTGAGATCCTAAAATGTGACTCTCCATTAATTCAAGAGGATTCCTATCATCCTGCAATTTGTTTTGAATTGAATAGTGTTGTAGATTCTAAGCGTTCTAAATTTTCTGTCAACAACAACAAGCCACGCTACAATTTCCGAAAGGCTAACTTCAACAGACTCTATGAAGACCTTTATTTATATGATTGGTCCAACTTGTCTCTGTTTGATAATGTTAACGAAGTCGTTCATGAGTTTTACAACATACTTTATAAAATATTGGATGGCTCTAACCTGGGACCTTTGCTTTTTGTACTTTTCATCGATGAACTCATTCAATCCTTTTCATGTCCAGTCTTGGCTTATGCAGACGACATTAAAGTTTTCAATCCCATTGCATCACTGGAAGATTCTGCCCTTTTCCAAAGAGACCTGGACTATATGACTAATTGGTGCATGAAAAACAAGCTGCATTTAAATACTGAAAAATGTTGTGTGATAAGTTTCCCTCGTTGTCATTTACAGATCACATTTCCTTACAGCCTAAATAGTGTAATTCTCTCTCGAAATATGTCGACTGTTGATTTGGGGGTAACTTTCACTCACAATTTATCTGTTTTGGAACATATCAATAGCATCTGTACTTCTGCCAGTAGAACGCTTGGTTTCATAATAAGAATTTCCAGATCTTTCAAGGACACTTCATTATTGAAAATCTTGTATTATGCCTTGGTGGTTAGTGAATTGGAATATGCATCCTTAGTATGGTACCCACTCCACACATATCAAATATTAGCTATTGAAAGGATCCAGCGCCGATTTATGAAATTTTTATCCTTCAAAGTTGACAACTTTCATCCGGAGATTGGTATCGACAACGAAGGACTTCTTGAGCGCCATAATATGATTTTTTTATCTGAAAGTAGAGAATTTTTGTCTGCGAAATTTCTTCATCTTCTTCTCCATAACAAAATAGATTCTCCCTACCTGCTGTCTTGCATCAGATTCTTTGCTCCCAGACTTGCCTCCAGACATCATATGACCTTCCAGTTACCAACGCCAAATACGGATGTTTTAAGAAGATCTCCTGTCCACATCATGTGTCGCAATGCTGAACGTCATTATGAAGATATATTCATTTGAAATTTTGGATTTATTAAATTACCTAAATAATTTTTTTTTCTCTATGTATATGCATATATTTTTTGTCTCTTCTTGAATCTGTATTTTTCCCTGTAATTGGATTTCTGTTGGGAATATATATATATATATATATATATATTATTATTACACTATGTTTGGACTCAACTAGACCAAAAATTTATGGCCCTTGTACAATAGAATGGTAGTTCATGTAAACGCTATCTATCACTCTAATAATGCCAGCTTTCACATTAAAATATTCAATCAACTGTTACGATACTAACGGTCTGTTGCACTACCGTCACTTAACTTTAAGGGAGGAATAATAACCGTGGTAACAATTGTGCATACAATAGTTGACATAGATATTAAAGGCCAAAAGGCCCAGTCGCATCAAGCACTGTTAATTTCAATCACATTGACATATATTTAATCACGTGTTTCTGATCTGATTTTTTTGACATCTAAATCAAAGCTATGATATTCTCATGTAGTATTTTACAACAAATACAATTCAAAATCATCATTTGAACGTTAGAAACGAGTTAAATATTCACGCTATTTTTTTTCCCAGATAAATGTCAGTTAACAGCATGTATAAGTTATTGTCGAAGATATATTATGATATCTACGGCAGATTATTTTGAATAGTATCTGTAGTGATGACATTTAAATCACTGTAAGGCCTGGTTGTACAATCTAAGCTGATTTATAGTTTGGTTAAACCAAGATTATCACCTATTGTTACAATTTTTCCAGCAATTGTAATATTGTTCAATGAGCTCAGTTGAACTGAACTGTAGATGAACCTAAATTGCAGAACCGGGTCTGAGAGTCTTCAAAATTTGTTTATCTTTTAGTCCAAATATTATATGTGTTAACGGTATTCTTCATAGGTTTTATGTAAGATCAATAATCATATCATTCTTAACAGCTTGAGCGAGTTACACAACACGTAAGCTATTTGAATAGTTTGACAATCATTTGTTACCTCAGTTTGTATGATTCAGGAGAGTGAATTCGCCAGCGAAACTTCACTGACAGCCCCGATTCTAAGGTTTGAGATTTCTATGGGAAACAATTCTTTCTTAGAATAATTCATCTTTTTGAATGTTTCATAGCACTTCACATATTTTACATTTTTTTTCGTGTGTGATATCTTCTTTATTTTATCAGCCGTGTAATCGGAATTTGTGCCCAATAGATGGTGCTGTTTATATTTTCTATTGCTACGAATCATTTATCGCAATAAGTCTATGAACTCTGGGATCCCTGTCCCAACTATCTTGTGCTGATCTGTACTGTACTAGAGAGTTTCAATAAGGACGAGGCAAATGTCTACAGTTGCATTCTTGATTTAAGATGATAGTGGCTGGAGCCTCGACTCCCAGGTTTGAAATTTATATGGAAAACAATTCTTTCTTAGAATTATTTATGTTTCTGAATTTTTCATAGCACTTCACATATTCACCAATTTTTGTGTGTGTAATATCTTCTTTATCTGAAGAATTTGGATTGAAAGGTGTCGAGTATATACCCAACGTATATATGTGATTCCTCACTAAGCAAGTAGTCTGCTTATGTTATATTTTATTCTCAGAATACACAAGATTCACATTCTGAGACTGGCGACCTCTGTACATCAATTATAGATGAAAATTGTTTCATTGTGATGTCTAATTGGAATTTGATACAAGTGTTATATTGGATTATGCCTTTTTCTGATCTATCCTTTAATATATGTATCTAGTTTGATGAAATCTAAAATAAATAAATATCATCTCAATTGTTACATCTGATAGTAAATCTCGAATAGATCATTATCGTTTGGTAGTCGTATCTTCCAACTTTAGTTAAAAATATACCACTGAAAATAGAGAAGAGAATTTTTCTTTTATCTTGACTCAAAAAAAATTGAATGCACTCAAGTAATTCTCACTGATTTGAAAGCTAGAAGTCAATTGGATTGTATCAACAAAGACTGTGAGACTTGGAAAGCTCATGGAAATATATCATATTTTTGAATATAACTTACTTATCCGAAATATTATGTCAATATATATGTTCCACTTACCCAGTAGTGTCCATAAAATTTGGATCCTGTAATTTTTTGCTAACGTCTGACATGTACGAATATCGATTCAAAATATCTTCAAGAAGGACATAATAGTACTCAATCTCGAATTTCTTTGGTTTTATTATGCAAGATTCGTATCATATTTACAATTAGTCACATAACTTGTACATTGAAGTTCCTAGAAAGAGGAGTAATATTTACACAATATATAGAAATATATTATAAACACCCGTCATTTTCGAAATATTATACTATAATTGATTCACATTTATTTAAATTTATGTACCAGAATATTTACAGTAAGTCCGTCCTAGAATGTCTTCGAGAGGGATTTGATCCTCTAAAGGTAGAACGCCTTCCGCAGCCATTTGATCCCGGACCTGAATCACAAATCAAAATAAGAAGGTAAACGTGTGAAGATGGTTATTATAAATTTGAGTTTGAAATGAAGAGCTGCGATCCGTGGAGAACATATCCTTACATGCATAACACTTTGATTGATGTTTTCAGACATCGAATGACTTATCAGCCAGAAATAAAACCTAGATTGAATGTTTATCAAGATACAAAAGTAATTCTAATCGGAAAATCAGGAGACACGACAATAATGCTCACGTCATCATCAAGCTACGGAATCATTCATTTGAATGAGGATAATTCAAAAGCTCATCAGAAGTATCTATGTGGAATAAGTACTGGTCAGCATAAGGTATGGAAAAAAGAGACATTGAGTAATTAAAACAACAATTATATTGAGCAGCTATTCCATTGAATTAAACTCTCGATTATTTCAAGTACATTGGATAATATCGATGGGACCAAGTTGAATAGTGAATATACGTATAAAAATCAGAGAATTCAGTCGAATTATTTATTTCTTCGTTCCTAGCTTAATAGCCTCGGCTACACCTTAGCCTTCTTCAAGAGCAGATAGAATTGTGTGGTCTGTTCATCCTGCATATATTTTGATAAAAATCTGATATATTGAGGCAAGAAAATCAGTTTCCTTTATATCATTTGCTATATTTGAATACTATGGACGGTGCTGACTAAAAGCTAGGAAGTTTGAACTTGACTATTTGTCTGAATTCTGTGAATCCTCTACTAACATAAATTAAGCATATCATTCATAATGGGGAATAATGTTATGTTATTCCAGAAACATACTGTATAGCTGCGATATGATCATACTATCAATTCAAATGAGGACTGTGACTGCTCATGCCTTGAATTTGGCATCAGGACAACTGAAATTCATCAGAGAGTTTGAAAAATATAAGCTTGAGCTATTTCAAATTAAACACTTCTTCACATGGAACTAATATAAATCAGTTTGGATGAAATGTTTCATCACAGTTTTATGTACCCTCACAAAAATTGACATTAATAAAAATGGAATATTTTACAGTCAATATGAAGAAGAAATATTTGATTCATAACAGTATGTTTTTATGCGGAAATATCATACGAATGGATCCTAGATTCTAGTCTTGTACAAATCTTCCTAGAATGGACGCTACCATGCTACAAAATTCTAATAATGCAAACTTACGAGTATACTATGATTCTGCAGTAGACTATGAAATATAGGTGTATAAGTCTGTCAATTATAAACAATATAGTCTGATTTTTATAAGAGAAAAGAAATTAAACAATATAAGTCGCTTGTATACTGTAACCAACAGAGCTCCTACAGGTAAGACTTCTATTGCAACACATCGAATAAACTGTTTGCAAGCGCAACTGAGTCATATGCGCCAAGTACAAAGTGACATCTGGTGGAATTTCTGAAAGCTCATTGGAGCTTTTTAGAGACTTCGATAAACTGTAGGCAGGGGCGTCTCGAGCGGGGGTGCAAGGGGTGCATGGCACCCCGGCGCCAAGGCCTTGAGGGCGGCAGCTGGACCCCGGAAATAATTATTTTTCACTGAATACTAATTTCATCAACAAAATATTTTATTAGGATTAATAAAATAATTTTGAACATGAAAATTTTGAGGAATGATTAAAAATCAAAATGAATTATAAGGCAAAATATATACTCGACCTATTTTGATTTACCACGAATTAGGAGAAAAAATTAATAACCCTTATACACTATTCAAACATAATTTATTTTGAATTCGGTCCAAATTCTAACAAGAAATATTTTTGTCGCAATTGATATCCTTCTCAGAATTTCATTCTCACTTCCAAAAACTTAACAGTCGATTTGACAAAAGGGAAGCCTTCGAGGTAAATAAGTTACTGTTTCATTCAGAAATTCCAATTTTTCTATGAATTTAAATTTATCTTTCTCATTAATATTTGAAAACGGCTCATTTGTTCTCTTGATTTTGAATGAGTTTAAACGAAATATTACTTCTACTCTGTGACTTCACTGATTTAATATTTTGACTTGCTGGTCTGTGAATTGGAGTTTACTTGAGGTAAGTCGATATATTTTTTTCTATGAAACTACTCGCTAAAAATGGAAGAATTTTATTCTGTATCAAATCCAATATAATATTTCATCTGAAATTGTATTTTGCACATATAAAGAGCTATAGGTTTTTAATTAATTATTATTAATTATTTCAAAACTCCCGAGATGAACAAATAATTCTATAAATCAGAAAAAAAATTTCGCTACAATTTTTAACGATTAATACTGAAGTGCGGTGCAATAGGAGAAAAAAATATTCTGATCAATATGTACATAAAATACAATTTTGGAATTCGGCAGATCGCTGTACGGCTTCGCGTCGTACACCGAACATTCTTACTTATCCCAAAATCCAGCATTTTATGTACTCGCTAAGCTTAATAAAAAAATATTTTGATGCATTAAATAATAAAATTTTGTTTCGTTCTTAATCTATTTATTTGTTGTATGTAGATGGCCGATGGAAGAAAAAAACTTTCTGGAAATTAATCCAGAAAGCGAAAATTGGAAAAAGAAGAAAACGTAAAAAAATGTGCAGACTCTCAAATTTAGCATTTATTAGTATAGAGAACGATATCGACATAGATGTATGTGATATTGTGAAAGAATTTGTTGCCAGAAAATCAAGGGAGGTAGAGTTCAATAACTAAATGAGGAATTATGTATATTGTGGTTTCAATTTTTGCTCATGTCTGTAACTCTTATCTTTGTTAATGTGAATAAAATTGTAATTTTTGTTGAACTGTTCCTCTCTAATTCCTTTTTTCCTGATTTATGTAGAAGATAAAAATACATGGGGGGTGGGGGGTGGAGGGTTTGGGGGCGCAATTTATTTATCTTCGCACCCCGGCGCTAAGTAAGCTAGAGCCGCCCCTGACTGTAGGCAAGGATATCCGAGCCTGGACAAGGTAAGGCCAGGAAATTATTACACTCCAGATACAGAGCGAGTAAAATCAAAATTAAATAAGCAAACTAGTCGAGATAAATGAGAAACCGAAAAAGTTAATAGCAGACAGTGTTATTGTGTGAATGATGATTAATTGTAGTGATGGATTTATAAACTTTTCTATTTATCAGATGGAAATTTTTACAGAGATGCAACATAAGATTGATTATATAATAGAATGTAAAAGAGCCCAAAGTGTCGTCTATTCACATTATTCTCGTAATTTTGTACCTCTAAAAACATTTTTATGTAAAATGTTGCCAAGACGAAACCATATGGCTCGCACTGTCAAAAAGTTATCAGATCTCATGTAGAGCCAAGCTTCTTACACTACAAGCCCTAACTCTACAAGACCCAACTTGTCAAACTTCACCCCATAGTCAAAATATGTAACTTGGCCGTTTAGTTACTACAAGAGCTATTGTATAACACAAAAGTAATGAACAGTGATGAAATTTTTTGCCTTATGCCCATGTGACTGTAGCGAAATAGCCAACCCACATATTTTGACTAAGGTGTCGAGTTTGCGAAGTTAGGGCTTGTAGAGTTAGGGCGTGCAAGAAACTTGGCTCTACATGAGATCGGATAACTTTTTGACAGTGGGAGTCATATGGTCTCAACTTGGTAGCATTTTACATGAAAATGTTTTTAGTGGGATTTCACTTCTTTTTGTAAGTTAATTATAACAATATTCCCTCATTTTGTTTTTTTTTTTGGGTTTATTTCACTATTACTATTACAGGAAGTATCTATATCAGTTTTTAGACCATTAGCATCAAAATTTGCGCAAATCTTATACAAACCTCCATCTCTTAGTTCAAGGGGTTGAAGGGTAAATGTTCCAAGTTTCAGAGTTTTTCTCATTGTTTGTGTACTAATACTAGCCTACATAGCAAATTTCAGTTTTCTAGGACTTCAGGAAATACCCTGAACATTTTGATGATCATCAGTGAGTGAGTCAGTGACAAAATCGTGGTTTTTTAGAGATCAATAAAATCTAAAGTATAAGAGCTATGTGATCGAAATTTCACTAATGACATCATATCCTAGAAATTTTGTTTATCTGGTATAATCCAAACCCAAATTATTAGGGTTCAAAATAGCGACGAAGCTCTTCGAGAAAAGTACTTTCCAAATTGCCCGAAATATTTGAGCGTCTGAAAAAACAAGAAAATCTCTTATAGAACGGGATGGTTCTTTGAAAAAGCTCAAGCTGTGCAAAAAAGAGAAAGATATTAAAATGTAGATAGAATTCATCTTTTAAATTTAGATCAATTTAAATCCAAAGCAAAACTTGGATTCAGAGGACTTGTAAGAATTTTTTCGATTTGAAAATTATATTCATCGGAGAAAAACAAATTTTCGTCAATGAGAAGTGGCAGACAAAATACTTTGTTTTCAGAAAAGCATATCAAAATGAACGGATTCTTCCATAAATATCACGGATGTGGAGATTTTTGCCAAGTTTTTTGTTAATATTTTCTTCTGGTATATACGAAATTGTTTGTGTATATTTTCCCGATTATATTACGCCCATTGTTATATAAAATATTCATGAAATTGATCATGTATCTGTTATTTATAATTAGAAAACTCTTATCAAAAGAAATGTTCATGAAACATGTTTCATGATACTGCACTTTGTCATTGCAGATTTCAATGAATAGAAATGTTAATTTTCTCTTACTTTTGCCTTTCATTCAATAAATAATAAAGTTTCTAACGTAATGAAAATATTGAATTCATCTGGCAATTGTTTTTCATTGAAAAACATCCAAATATAATCTCATTTCTGTATATGAAGCATGCAAAGCTGGGCCCGCTCCCGCTATCTCTCTCACGGCTGCCGCATTACATTTTAGGCTTCATGTTCTCCAACTGAGTGTCCGCTCCTCTATTATTCTCCTTCGTGCAACAAACAATCACCAGTTCAATTCAAAAATATAAAAATTTCTTTATGATTTTTTTTTTTTTAAATAAAAATAAATGAAGAATGGAATGAAAATACTTATATATGAAAAACAACAGAAAACTGCTTGAACGACGATGAAGGTGCAAGAAAACTGAGGAAGACATCAAACAAGAAACTATCTGAAAAAGCAGGCAACAGAATAATTCCGAAAATTTCAAGGAGGAAGGAAGATCAGGTAGGTGCTCAAAATATTTCTAAAAGCGCACTTGTATCCAAATTTGTTTGGTCATTTAGAAAGAGGTCGCTGTTGGCACTAACAAATCCCATGATCTTCAGGCTCTCTAAAAAACCAAGGCCTTACTATTTACTTCTACATGTAAAATTTCAACATTATTAAACTCGTAGTTGACTGAGATTCTCATGAATCTCTAAGAATTAGAAATGTTTCAAAAACTCCCTGATCATTATAACAATATTATATTTTGGTTCAGATATGTGGATGACGTCATATGTTTTTGAACTGCCTCCTTAGAAGAACTTCTTAGATTCAAGGGACAATTAAATGATCTTCACCAGAATCTTCCAAAAATCATGAGGCACAATCACTATTTTATTTACAGTATATACAGAAAAAATACTCAAACAGCTGATTCAATGAACAATAAATTTTATCATTGTCTAAAACACAAACACGCTGTTTTCAATCCGCACATACATAAGATGCTTACTCACGGGTTGAACAAAATTTGAATCAACAACGAAGTTCGAATCCTTATGCATTCAAATGAAGGTAAAGGAAGATAATAATTCCGAAATCTTGCAATGGCGGCACAGAAATACCACAATATAAATTACCAAGAAGAATAAGAATATCAATCCAGAGATTTTGTTCCACGAAAGGGTGGATTACATTCACCTACTCGACTTGTTGATAATATTTAATGCAGACTATTTTGTAAAAAAATATACTTGTAACTGATATCTTATGTATGTATGTATGCAAAATTTCATTGTAAATGTCAAAACTGGAGCAGTCCATAATGTGTGGGATAGTACCTACTATGCAAACGATCGAAATTTCTTGCTCTTTAATTTCTGTAGTGTTATGTACACGGAAAAATTTCAAGCTTCATCTTGTTCATATATCTCAATCACATAATTATGGACATAATGTAAAGAGAAGATGATAATTTCGAGGTCTCGTAATAGCCGCACAGAGATATTACACTATGAATTGTTAAGAAGAATAAGAATATCGGCCTAGAAATTTTCTTCCATATATAACAACGAAATAGAGTATATTTACCTGCTCGACTTGTTGGAAGATACGAATTAGGTTATTCCCTGCCAGTTTTTTGAGATCTTCTTCAGACCAACGACCCGTCTCTAATAACTCTGCAAATAAGTACGGATACTTGGATACGTCTTCTAAACCTAATGGTGTTCTGGAACATTAAGCGATGACAATATCTAAATTAAATCTCATGAATCAATTGTTAAATATAAGAATAGAAGAAGATGATGTTATGAGATTTTGAGGCTTTCATTCATGAGGTCATACCCCATTATTTTTGGGATGGATCGGAGTCTGTTCGAATAATCTATTTACTGAATGTAAATGATGTATATAAAAAAATCTATAAACCTCGACTACTCATGACACTTTCATAAGAAGAAAGTAGGCTTGAGAGTTGTATGAATAATTGTAAAAAATATGTATGACAGGTGATATATTGCTTACAGGTCAATGTTATCTGCGAGATAATTTCGTCAGTTTTCAGAGCATGCTGCCTCTTGACAGCTTTAGTCATCGCGAAGAATCTATCAACCTGAAAGCAACATGCTCAAGGAAACTGTGAAAATTATAAATATTTATCAATAAGCTGGGGACATTTGGTGGAAAAAGTTTCTGACTGATCTATATTTGTAGCTATTCGCTGGAATACAACAATATGAGGCTGTTCCCTGAAAATAGAATAGCAAAATTAAATTCATTACTTTTGAAATGTGGATCTTTGTTCTTCTTAGTTTGTTACGGAGAAATAAATGTTCTCCCAATATTAGAGAATTGTTATGATTAAGTATGAACAATTTGTCCTGAATTACTAATACACCTCATGTTGGGGTCTAGAATCATCTATTAATATAAGTTGCTGATAGGATTTTCACTTACAAATTAATGCCATCATATCCGGCCCCAATTCCAACATGATCAACTCCTGCAACGTCCCTGATATGGTTGATATGTGCTGGAAATAAGAAAGAAAAGGAGTTAGTACCCATTCTTAAAAAAGGAATTACATTAGTAAGAATATTATCCAAAGCTGGATATTGCTTTCTATACGAAGATGGACTCTACTCAGTCATAACAAGATAAGGTTCAAAATGGTGAGTGCATGAAAAGTATAAGACAGAGTCTTCTCTTGAAAATTATTGATCAGAAGTCATTCCTCATATTTGTATTGCGTATGATTTTTTTCCACAAGTAAAGACGTCCTTGGAATGGATTGACAGCACAGTTGGGAACATACAACATGAACTGTCATTCAGACTTCACAAAAAACATAAAAGAAAAACATTAAGCGCTGGTATGAAAAACAAGAAACTCTTTTGGCCAGTTGCATCGCTCTCCCTTAAATTTTAAGTGTCACTCAATTGAACAATATCGTATCAAGGCTTGAAAGTCAAGTGCGACATAAACATTGCTGTCATTATTCCGATTCAATATTTCTTGCTTGAGTGAAACTTGAAATTTAAGCTAAAGCGTTGCAACTGGTCATTAATCCACGCATCATTCGCGATAAATGTACAATAAGTTTGAATATAGCTGTAAGAAGATAGAAATGGGTTCAGGAAGTGTATTGCTCTTAAGTTCCATATACGGCTCTGGTTTCCCATGTTTTCATAGTTATTAAGTTCATAATGATGGATTAGCATAAGTTATCATTTCCAAAATATATTAAACAGCGCTCCAGGCCTATAGACCCATGGCTTCATTAACAGTCTTTCTCCACTTATTCCTGTCTTGCGTTAGAGTTCTCCAGTTTTTTATTTCAAATTCTTCAATGTCCTTCTTAACCGCATTGAACCATTTTTCTTTTGGACGACCCCTTCTTTTTTTCTTTTGAATACCTTTCTCTAGCACCACTTTTGTAATTCTTTCATCCGACATTCTCATAACATGTCCCAGCCATCTCAACCTTTGAGCTTTTATCACATTGGATATTCCTGGATGCCCATACAATTCCATTAGCTCCGTATTAGTTCTTCTTATCCACATATCACCTTCTTTTTTCCCTCCAAATATCAATCGCAAGATCTGTCGTTCCCAAATTTCAACTTTAACTTGATCAGTTTTATTTAAAACCCATAGCTCACATCCGCATAATACACATGGTCTTATCATGGTTTTGTATATTTTTACTTTCGTTGAAATTAACACTTTTTTTGGTTTTTGAGTTTTTATTAGAGCTCCCGCACTTCTGCTTCCCCGTACCAATCGTCGTTTTATTTCTAGGTCTTCTCTGATATCATTAGTGATTTCTACCCCTAAATACACGAAACTCTGCACTTGCTCAAATTGGTATATCCTCCCATCGTCCTTTATTATTCTGAGACCTGTTCCTTCTGTACTTTGGAGTGTTTGTAATACCATGTATTTTGTTTTGGTTTCATTTATTTGTAGTCCTACTGAGCTTGCTATTTCTTCCAGACTTCTAAATCTTATCTTGAGTTCTTTCTTTGTTCTTGTTAAAAGTGCCATGTCATCCGCAAAAGCCAGAGTTTGACATCTATGATGAAATATTGTTCCATTCGTACTTATACCACTTTTTCTAATTATCCATTCCAAGGTAAGATTGAACAACACTGGAGATAATGGGTCGCCCTGTCTCAGTCCACGATTTACTCTGAATGTATTCGACATTTTCCCTTCTATTAGCACTCTACACACCGAATTACTGTGTGTCATGCTTGTAAGTCGTATCAGTTTTTCCGATATACCTAATTCTCTCATGATTTCATATAATTTTTTCTTCTTTATTGTATCGTATGCCTGTCGGAAATCTATGAATAGCATATACAAAGGGATATTGTGCTCATAACTATTAGCAAGAATTTTCTTTAATGTGAATATCGAATCATTTGTCGATCTGTTTGTTCTAAAACCTGCCTGGTATTGACCTAAAATCTGTTCGGCTTCATTTTGTATCCTTCTTTTAATACATCCTGCTAGTATTTCATAAACCACGTCTAGCAGCGCTATCCCTCGGTAATTTTCGCAGCATGTCTTATCTCCTCTCTTATAGATCGGGTGGATCACTGATTCCCTCCATTCATCAGGCATATTTTCCGTGGTCCATACCTCCTTTATTATTTGATACAATAGTTCGCAACATCTATCTCCCCCGTTTTTGATCATTTCTATAGAAATTCCATTTATCCCTGGGCTTTTGTTATTTTTGATATTTTGTATTACTTCCATAATATCATTGAATGTTGGTATTTTTATACTTTCGTTCTCTGCTCCATCTTCTTCAATTTGTACGTTCCCAAGTGGTTGGGTATTATTATTTTCTGTTCTGTCGTTTAAAATTTCTTCGAAATATTCAGCCCACCTTCTTAGTTTATCACCGCCCGTAACTAGTTGTTCTTCTTTATTTTTGCAGTATATATTTGTATGCAGGTATCCCGTTCTTTGTTTTTTAACATCTTGATAGAAATTTCGAAGTTCTTTGCTTTGGAAATTTTCTTCCAGCTTTACTAATTCATCTTCCATTTTCTCTCTTTTCTTCCTTCTACAGATTTGTTTAGCATTCTTCTTCTCTAGTTCGTATTTACGTTTTGTTTTTTCTGTTCCATTTTGGAGGAACTCTTTTCTTGAATTGTTTTTCTTTTCTATTGCTGCCTTACATTCCTTGTCGAACCATTCATTTCTTTTCCTAATTTTTATAGGTAGTATTTTCTCTGCCGTCTTCTTTATTGTTCTTTCGAAATGTTTCCATTTGTCCTCTGTATTTTTCATGTTTTCCGCCTTTGGCAGCTCTTCTTCTAATTTATTTTGGTAGGATATAAGGGTATAATCGTTTTTTAGCTCTTGTGTATTATAGTGTTGCTTTTTCCTATAGTTTTCTTTCTTTAGCTTTAGTATTTCTTGCTTCATCATTATTTTGATCATGAAATGATCCGAATTTCCATCAGCACCTCTTTGAGTTTTTACATTTTTTATCAAAGTGGCGAATTTTTTTTCAACTAGTACATGGTCTATTTGATTGCATGTACATCCATCCGGAGATTTCCATGTACCTTTGTAAATGTCTTTCCGCTTAAAATGTGTGCTCATTATCTTCCAGTTTTTGGTCAAGGCGAAGTTTATTAGCTTCAAACCATTCTCGTTAGTTTGCTCGTGCTTGCTTTGACCGCCTGTAATTGTGTTGTATATCTCTTCCCTGCCAATTTTTGCGTTTAGGTCTCCTATTACTACTTTTACATCGTATTTAGGCATAGTATCAATGGCTCTCTCCATTTCCTCATAAAATAAATCCTTTTCTTCATCTTCTTTCACATTCGTTGGCGCATGTAAATTGATTATTGTGATTTTTCTGTACAATCCCCGAATTCTAATTTTACATAGCTTATCAGATATTGGTTCAAATGCCATCACTAAATGTTTGATTCGTTTATTTATCATAAAACCTGTTCCGAAGTATCTGTTATCACCTCCACTGTTGAAAGAGATGTATTCTCCTATTTCTATAATGTCCTTCCTTTTTTGTTTAGTTTCTCGAATCGCTGCTATATCGATGTTATATGTTTTTAGTGTTGTATCTAGAGTTTTTAACGCTCCTGTCTCATTTGTGCCTTGGAGATTCCATGTTGCTAAATTTATTGTTTTATTGCTAGAGTTTTTACATTTGTATCTCCTATTCATATTTGCATTATTTTCACTTTCCTTTAACCTGACCATGTCGATTGCCTTGTTGTGTTCCGAATTCTCCTCCTGTGTAGATCTTTTTAGTTTTATTAGTTTTTTGGAATCAGTGATTTACTCTTCTTCTCCCATTCAAATATTCTATCGTTAATAACAATCTTATTAGAGCCAATTCTAGTATTGTTTCCCTTATCCTTTCCCAATTTAGCTCTTTTCCTCAGTTCCATATTTATTTTTCTTTCTTCAAAGGTGTAGTCATTCTCTATGAAAATATTTTTACCTTTCAGCTTGCTCTTATTCTCCATTATCTGTTTTTTACCAGAGCAATTCTTTATTTCTGCCCTTACTATATATTTTGGATGTTCATTTTTAATTACATAGGATGTTGCAATTTCTACATTTATTTTCAGTTCTTTCCTCAAGAATTCGGTTAGTTTCTCAGTACTATTTTCAGTATAGTCTATTTTTAGACCTTTGACAATAATGTTATTTTCCCTTCTCCGTTTCACTTCCTTCTCTTCTCTTTCCTCCATATTACCAATTTTTTGTTTAAATTCCTTATTTTCCATATCCAGGTACTCAATTTTAGTTTCTAGATTATTTATTTTCCCGAGCAGCTCTTCTTTCTCTTCTGTCCACTTTCTGTCCCGATCTTTCATCTCTTTCTTCATCTCTTGGATAGCTACATTTGTTTTCTGAAGCTCCTGCAATACTTCTGTTTTATTTGCCTTTATTTCTTTTTTTAATTCTGCCGAAAAGTCGTTTATAAGTCTTTTTATCTCCTCCATGTTATCTTGCCCAATTTGCTGTATATTGATTTCCGTTTTACCTTGTTTTGCTCCCAATTTTCCTTTTTGCGGTGAACTTATAGTTTTTTTGCTTTCCTGAAAATTTTCCAACTCTTTCTGGTGATTATTTTCCCTCTTACTCTTACTGTTGCTATCTGATCGATCCCTAAATGTTTCGCTCATTTGGTTTTGTGCTTTTTTTTTTCCCTTTTTTATTTTATTTGCTTTGTGCTCCCCAGAGCTCTTGCCTGTAACGCCACTGCTTCTCGTGCACCGGAACACCTGCGTACTTCGCCGGTTCTCGTCTTCCCACTTAATTTAGGCACGTTTCAGCCTAACCTTGATTTAACCACTGCTATTTGAATTGATTTTCCCCAAAATCTACTGCTTTATACACTTTAACTTTATTCACATATGTCATACACCTTCTAAACTAACTTTGTTTTCACTTATGAGTATTTTTGAGTGCAGTATGATTCAGAATTCGAATTGAAATACTGGCACTTTATTATACTCCCGCACTCGACACTCGACATATCGTAATCAAAAGATTTCCAAAAGCTTACATCTAAATGACAAATTGAATTCCAATTTCTGTGTACTAATTTGTTTTATTGACTTTATTTCAGAATGTAGAAAAGTAAAAGATTGGAAACAATGGACATAATAAAGGCAAGATATTGGAAATAAAATATCATCATTTCATTTCGGTCGAACTTCAATTTTAAGTATCTGATTCATTGTTGAATTCAACGATATAACAATAAAAGAGACTTCTATATTGACCAAGGAGCTTCTGCTGAACGATGCTTCTTCGTATGAAGTTTTGAGATATATAATTCTCGAACGTATTTTTCATATTGCTTATTTGATATGAGTATCTCTCTCATAAAATGTGTTATCATCGCATTGTTCATGTGTTGAATGGTTATTGAAAAAGATCCCTTCTTTCACCTACCTACAACGTTTTGTATTGTAGCGGTATCACTGCAGCTGATGAAGTGTGGGTAGAACGATACCATCACTAGGCCACCGTTGTTAGTCTGTAAAAAATCACAACTGATTAAAACTACTTTGATCAAATGAAAAATATAGAACAGGTTGAAAGTTTCACTTGGAAAAATGAAAACAGTGTATTTGGCATCAGGAATAGAAGGTATGGTTTTATTCACATAAGCATCAAAATAATATCCTGGATATAATAATCTTCTAAGCTGTGGTGCATATTTTATCAGCATGAAAATCATTTTCAATCAAACAAAACCATGTAAAATTGTGGAGCCTAACCAATCCGTATTATTTAATAGTATGTCGATAAGACTATATCAAATTCAGGAACAGAATTGGAGTAGTAGATCTATTCTTTCATCCGTTGAAACTAAATTTTTTCGCCGGCAATAAATGAGTGATTAATAATTTCATAATTCTCAATACTTCTTTCAATGTCATCACAAGCATCATAATGATTATTACATTCAAAACTGGGTTGCGGCACTAAATAAACTACTTCTAAATTTCCTCAAACTCTAGCTTTGAATCGGCCTAGCTCAGTATCAAAAAAGTAATCAAAATAATCCCAGGGCCGGACTGGGTTGTCGTGAGGCTAGCTTTCAAGATGTAAACTTTACTGAACAAACCTACTGGACGCTACGTAAGCTAACTCTAAATGGAACAGAAAATAAGGGCGCCACGCAATTGTTAATTTTTCCGTCCTCAGGCACACAACTGCGAAAGTACCTGTAAAAGAAAAGATGGTAGGATGGACGGGTAGAATATTGGGTTGTAGGACAATTAGATCTGTCGACGTTGATCAAGATGCCGCAGAACATAAAATAAAACAATATCTCAAACAGCGATACTTACTCACCAGTTGTGAGAAAACACTAAATAAAATAACTTTCTAAAAATCAAAGTGGTAGGTTTTTTTTTAACAAATTGAATGGATAATCAAATGAACTTAATTCAAAATTAATATCAGAAATTACAAAAAGTAAAAATATAGAAAATATCGAAGTGACAAAAAAGGTAAAATAAGTTAATGTTAACAAAATGGCGGCGATTCGCGTTCCTACGCAGACTTCATCAAGTCTCAACTGAACAAATACGTCTATAAACCTACTCCAGCAGAAGGTACAAAATAGTGAAAAATCAGATAGGAACGGAACTAAAGAATTGAAATATGAATAAAACTATTAGATTTGAAACCGAAAATATTTTAAACCAAAAGTAAGTACATAAAGTAAACCTAATCAAACCCAAATAACCCCAATTATAATTTCAGAGTTTAACCCAACAAAAAATTGACCGAAAGTCAAATTGGCACGTAGCATGTTAGCGCATTGCTTATTGGATTTTTATATAAATAGTATAGCACACTACAAGGGCCGAAAGTTGAATTTTTGGCCCTGCGCGTCATGATGCCCTCGGCTTCGCTTCGGGCATCATGACGCGCAAAACCGAGATTTCAAGTTTTGGGCCGTATAGGGTATACGATTTTTCTTCATTGCTCTTGTCCCTAATCGTTCATACAACGGATAGTTCTCTGAGATATTCAGTAAGCCTAGCGATTAATAATCTCTGTTTAATATTTCTATCATTATATTCCTTGGAAGTTATGTCATATAATGGCAGTCTTCTCTCAGCTTCAGTAATAAGTATTCCAATATTGGAATCTTCATCGTTGCTAATATAGAATATATAAAGTAACAGCGAAACGCCGTGTGGTGCACGGTTCTTTTAATATGTAACAAAAAGACAATAAGCCACCGCGCCGCAAATAAGTTGTACATTTGTTATAGATTTTTCGCCGCTGCAGGGACTTTGTCGTTAAATGCGCGTCAAATTATTCAAAACTCTTTGTTACAATACTGTGGTACGACATTATGCCGCAGCGCTTTTTCACCGCGCGGCGAAAGACTGGCAGTGCGCACCTAGCCTAATATTGTACGGCATCTTGACAACCCGATTTTCATGCTTGCATAGATACATTGATCAGCAACGTTCAACATATTTGTTGATGAAGGAATAAGAAGCCACGGGTGCAACCACTTATTCAGCTTCAACATGATTGTGACAATGGCATTTTTCATACCTGGCTGCGTCATGGAAATTTTAGGTGAACTTTTTTCCCACGGTATTGGCATACTTTGTTTGTACTTGAGACAATAATTGATAAAAATTGAGTGCCAAACGAAAAAAAGCTCCTGATCGCTGAAATAATATTTTTTAGGCGATCATGACAAAATAGGTGTTTTTATGGCTTCTTTTGCGGCCGTGAAGTTTCACTTTTTGGGACTGATCTGTCAAATTTTACTTTTTGGGACTGATCTGTCAAATATTACTTTTTGGGACTGATCTGTCAAAAAATATTTCATAAACACTTTATATTTATCTGTATGGGCAGCTTGATGAACTCTTTAAGAAACAGTTTTCGCTTAAATAGTACATATATTCTTCCGTCAACATCTGTAGCTCTTGCAATTCAAAAAATAGATACGCATTTTTTGTTAAATGTCCACTTGATAGAAGACAATAAAATAAAGCAATTTCAACGGCAACTAAGATTTACAATTGCAATGTTTTAGAAATAAATAGATAAAATGATGTGATTTTGAATTATTTCGTAATGATCGCCTAAGAAATGTTGTGTGCACCTCGGCCTACAGTTCTTATTTTGGTCTCACCTGAATTGCAGCCTCAGCTACGCTTCGGCCGCAAACAACAGATTCGACCAAAAAAGATAACCTTTACGGCCTTGATACACAAATAACTATTGTCATCCCTAGAATATTTTTTTATTTTTCAGCCATTTTCTACTTTATGCATGCGATTTAAAATTGCACACAATAAAATTTGTTTGTTTTGATAGAACTGACATTCAGCAACACCGTACATATTTGATGCTCAAATCCGTAGGGCGCAAGAACATCGCAAATTGTACGGCATCAATTCCAAGATAATCTTTCATCTGATATTAACGATCTCACACTTTTTATTTATAATTAAATACCGTCGGAAGTATTCTATGGAGACCGTACAGTAGTTAATGAATTACCATGGAGAGCTTTATCAGCTGTTGGAAACGCTCAAAAGTAAAAATCTTTGAAGAATTTAAAATTGTCATGATATAATATAAATTTCCTTATAAATATACAGTGCATTTTGAGTCTCTTAAATTCAGAAGATATAATTTTTTTCAAACTCACGTAGACATGCTGTATTTATCATAACCGCTTACGAAATTTACTTATATTATGTCGAAAAATCTGTTGCCGTATACAAATTTTTGGTTTGTCGCCAAAAAAATGGAAATCAACTCCAGATGAGGAGAACTTTGAATTTATATCCACAATAACCCTGATTTCCAGACGGCTCAATTATTGAAAACTATCTGAAAGTATTTTTCAATCAGTGTTGTACATTTTCAATTAATTTTGCACCCTACGGGTCTGAGGTAAGAGATGTCATAGCAAATATATACGACATTGCTAAGTAGTGAATCTATGTGAACATAACAATCGAATCAGTAATCAATCACCCATATTTTGGGAAGAGCTTGAGAGAAAACAAAAATTATTTTTGAACGACAATAGCTACTATTTGGTCATTTTTTCTAATAATCTATCGATGCGAGAAATGCCGTACAAAACTCATTCTACCTGTTAAGCTATTTATACTGCTCAAATACAAAGTCATAGTGTCTGAGCTTATTGTCTCATCTAGCACTATTGTTCTGAATATAATTATTGCTAGGTCAAAATCTCGATGAGTATGAGAACAGATAAAAAGGGAGAATATCACGATGGTATTTGAAAATATACAGGATAAGAGAGATGCAAAAATCTTGCAACGTGAGCAATATTTCATAACGCAAGGGAAGAGCAAGGTAGGGCGAGGTATTTCTTCTCTTGTCTGTAAGATACGATGAGAAATTGTTGGAGAATATCAGAAATACTGTTTGAAGTTATCAAAGTAGACAAGGGATCAAAAATTGGATTCTTGTTCAATGTTTGAACGTTTCAGCGTCGAAACGGCCCGCCATCAACAGCTGCTGTTCCGGCGCCGAAACGTCCAAACATTGAACAAGAATTTAATTTTTGATCCCTTGGCTACTTTAATAACCTCAAGCTTTAATTATTTTTGATCTCACATGATATGGAGAATAGCAGAAATACTGCTCTGTAAAACACTGCAATCAGACAAGTACTGGACTAAGAAAACCTTCACGCACCACTTAAGTGTTGAAACTTGAATGATTCAAACATTTTTAGGATGGAAAGTAGATCTTATCTATTACAGAAACGACTTTCTATACAGAATATGGGAGAATTTCGATGAGAACGAAACAAGAGGAAAATTGATAGTGCCGAGGAGTTCAAAAGATGAAATATTGGAACAACTGCATGATGAAAATAGCAGTGGACATTTCGGCATCAAGGAGACAGTTGATAGAGTCCGTGAATATTTCTACTGGGTTGGCTACCGAGAAGATGTAAAAAAATATTGCAAGACTTGTGAACGCTGTAACTCGAGAAACGGGTCCGCCACTCGGCAGCGCGCTACGAAGCAGCAGTACAATGTGGGTTATCCGTTCGAGAAGAACATACTCAGATATTTGCCTATCACGGCACGGCAGAGCATACAAGCTGCCAGCGACAGAATGGAGTCCCGATATGATCTACGAGCCAACGGTCCTCGGTTCCAACAAGGCGAAGTTGGTGTGGTTTTACAACCACAGAAGAAGAAGAGAAAAGTGTCCCAAATTGCAGAGAGACTGAGAGGGACCAAACGAGATCATAGAGTATTTGAACGACGTTGCATTTCGGATACGGAGGGTCAGAAACAGCAAACCAAAAGTCGTTCATGGAAACAGGTTGTGGCCGTACCAAGGACGAGATTCTGAGTTCGTCGAGGATGACGAACCATGAGGGGGGAGCAGTGTCACAAATATAAAATATATGTAGTAATTAGGTCAAATAATTATTTATTTGAGTTCGCTGTAACTGTAATCCTAGTTAGTACTGACACGGTCGATGTTCAATTGTCGGACATGATTGATAGGCTATGGTCACTAGATGTTTGGTGGTTGCCAGGCAATAATTGTTGAACAATTGAATGTTGGCCCATGCTAAGGTATATAAGAGCGTTAGCTAGGAGAGGAATTCATTCAGTCAGTGATTTAATTAAATATTTGTATTGCAACCTGTGACTACAAATTATTCTGAATGAAATTTGTTACATTATGTACAAAAAAGATGACCGTCCCTGATATAGACTATAAACTTTGGAACTATTTTTCTCATCCAAATTCTGTGCAAACGAATATAGATCGATAAAGATAAAAATACATTTCTTAATCTGAAAACTCTGACGTTTGACGTCTTATTTGTTTTACTGCAAGTGGCACCGTCAATAGAAGTCATCTCTTACCAATCCACTTTTATTGTTTAACTTTTATCGCTGCATATTTTTCAACGCTATTTTATTTTACCACACACTACAACATTTCAACTACAATATTTCAATATCCTACAGCTAACTATTTTGGACTTATGCGGAAAATTCTAAAAAAGTCTCAAATAAAGAGCACTTCCGGCACAGACTACTGCAACCATAATAAAAGGTGCCCAACTAGACCCAATACCAGCTTTAAATACAAAATTTGAACTTTATACGTTCAGCGGGTTTTTAAATCTGCGACTTACGAACGCACATACATACGTACCAAAATCAAGCCAAAAATAGTCGAAATGGATTCAGGGATGCTCAAAACAGATAATTCCTTCAGAATCTCGGAATGTGAATTTTGTCGGTTTCATAATACTTACTTGTACTTTGTACTTTATACAAATAAAAATCTGACTTGGACATCACGTGGCTTACTTGTACATCATTGGACGATAATCAAACACAACATTTCATCGTTTCACGGCTAATCGTTCTGGTGAAAGTAAAGTAAAAATCGAAGTGAAAAGAATAAGTTGGTAAATACAGCTATTTCATTTTACCACTAATATTTGACTACGAAGAATGAACTACTTGGTTACTATTTGACAACTGCACCATCGACTCTGAATTTGGTTATTCTTATACTCTCTATGTGAAATGGTGAAAAGAAGAAAACGTTGGTGGCGAAGAGAAATATTGGTAAAAGAGAAACGGTGGTGAAACTGGATTGGTGGAAATAGGGGCGAGTTGGTATCGGCTATAACGCAAGTCGTGAGATTTTACCATTTGAGTTGCAAAACTTAACCACTCACCATCACGTCAATCTTCTTGCCACATCAAGTTGATAGGGTTATCATCAAATTGCTATTCACATCACTTGAATTGCAATCCTTACCGCTTAGTTTTATCGGTGTACTCTTTTTACTCACTTGTACTAAGTAAAAGTGAATACATATTGCAAAACCAGCAAAAATCATATTTCGAAATTTTGATGAAAATATCCGTTTTGAGCATCTCTGAATCCATTCTTACTGTTTTCGCCTTGATTTCGTACTTATGTATGCATATATTATGTAAGCTTCAGTATTTAATACTGGTCTAGGGTCTAGCTGTGCACTTTGCATTATTGTTACAATCGTCTGTACCAGAAGTCCACTAAATCCAGAATGATTAGCCATAGGATGTTGGAATCCAGTATTTGAAATTGCTGTAGCATCCTTATGGTTATCTTTTATTCTTATACTTGAACGGCTGAGCTAGAAGTGCACTTTATACAACAAATTTTTTGAATTTTTGGTATAAATTCAAACAATCAGTCGTAGAATATTGAAATCTCGTATCAAAAGACAAGGTAGTGTCTCTGGCCAAATACAAACCAAGAAAAATGGGACAAAAAATTGCTGGATATTATAGTCTATTATCCCGAGTGAACAAATGCCCCTCTCTAGGTGGAAGAATGAGGCCTTTGCAATTGAAAAACAGAAATTTTGATTTTAAATTGAATGTCGCATTTGTACCTATTTCATTATTACCAAAGACGGCCGAAAACATGTAGAAAAGAGATTCTAGATGCATTAAATTTCTAGTAAATCGACATCTGTTGGTTCCATTTGAAATTTGACACCTACATTTCATTCTGAATAATTTCACCATATTTTGTGTGTTCCAATGATTTGAACAATAACGTATAGGATGAGTCTACTTTGGATCGAAAATAGTGAGTTTCTAAATTATAATACAATTACAATAATCAGGAAATATATAGATATCAGAAAATATGGCAATTTTCTTTGTTTGTGTGTTATATCTCACATTTTGTATACTACTCAATAAATAGTTTCTATTTCTGCGCAAAACCAAAACCAACTCAATGAACGTTCTGATTGTCAACATTTGTTCTGCCAAGATATTTTTTGAATTAATAAAGATGAAGTAATAATTATTCGTGACTGAAGAAAATTTACCGCTGAGTCGTCTTATTTTTTTTGACATTTGGCCGATAGTTTCTGGCTTCGTACGCGTATCAAAAACATCTGCTAATACAACCTAGAATCATGTGAAGCCAACATCGCGTAGCACCTATCACAACGTCCAGCAGTACAGCAAGCTACGAACCCATCATCGGAACCAAGCAAGCAATCCAGCAGCGAAAAAAGCGTCGTGTGACGCGGGTTTTATTTTACCTAAATACGGTGCGGATCAACTGTGATATAATTGATCATTCTATGTGTCGTATAGAACAAGCTTTAGGATTCAAAAATAGCATTAAAATTTGGAATGTATATTTTTACATAGGTCTAGTTCTAGAATCTTACGAATAAATATTGCTGCAAATTAATATATAAATAGATAAACTCACAAGTCTTCGCAGTACATGGTCCGGCACATTCCGAGAGCTGTTGCAGATGGCGTGCGCTGAAGAATGGCTGAAGATAACAGGAGCTCGACTCGTGGACAACGCATCCAGCATTGTTGGCACGGAAACGTGTGATAAGTCCACCATCATTCCTAGTCGATTCATCTCACAAATCACAAGCTAGAATAACACCAGAAAATGAAAATCAGCCACAGAAATTGATTTGGAAACTCTCTTTGCTCATATAAATACGAGACTACAAGATATGGAATGAATCAGTTAATTTGAATAAAGAGCAACAAGCAGCTGACGTCCATCAAAAACAATGAAAGACTGCTCCCACTAGGTAATTGGTAATAATGAGAATATAATAATGTTCAAGGGTAATGTACTAATGCTTCAAGCGAGAAGCTGCATGAAATTACAATCATCAGAATAACCTACGCGCGAAGAGGGTTTCTAATTGATATAAGCTATGATGATAAATCAGTTCGAATGATTATCGTAAATTCAGATAGGTAAGCAGGGCCTCAATTCCTAGATGATATTTTTGCTTCACAATTCATGAGGCAAGCAACAATATTTTTGATTTTCAGAGGGAAAAAATTTCTTACAACCAAAATCACCCACTGCAATAATTTTGATAGATTCAATATTCAGTTCACATGTTATAATATGACAGATTTATTTAGAATTGTTATAGTGCGACATATATTTTCGAATGAAGCATGAAAGAATTATCAATATCATCTATGCGCGGAATACTAAGCGTAATAAGACAAGATTGAAGACTCTTTTATCATCTTAAAATTTACATTAGTTGATAATCTTTTCTTTTCTCATGTCTTACCAATATTGATGGTGTTGACATGGTCGTATTCTTCTGTATAACATAAAAAAACAGTATCTGACTGATTTCTGATCTCAGAGAACTAGGTAATATATATTTTGATTACTGAATACTATCTTGCGCACGTTTTTACTAATACAAAGTTGAAGTAAGCATTGTTAAACCGATAAAAATCCAATTTCGAGATTTTCATGAAAATATTCATTTTGAGCATCCTTGAGTCCATTTCGACTATTTTCGACTTTATGTCGCTACGTATGTGCGTTCGTAGCTCGCCAATCTCAAAACCTTTCAAACGTATAATATTGAAATTTTTCATTCAAGAATGGTCTAGGGTCTGGTTGTGCACCTTGTATTATGGTCCCAATTGTCTGCATCGGAAATGCATTTACTTGAAACTTTTTTCCTTTGATTTTTCGCAGGAATAAAATATGGCTAGCCGTAGAATATTGAAATCAAGTATTTAAAATTGCTGTAGTATCTCAATGGTTATCATCTGTTTTTGAATCAATCAGCTTAGCCGGAAGTGCATTTCATATAACAGTCTATGCGAATTATCTGCATAAATTCAAAAAATTAATCATAGAATATCATTTTTTATTAAACTCTTCTATAACATCTAGTTGTAGACCTTTTATTATGATTGCGATCGGCTGAGCCTGGAAAGCAATTTGTTGAACAATTCATCAAAATTTTCGCATAAATCGTAATATTGAAATCAGATTGTACATTTTTATAAATTTTAATTCTATGTAAGTATGGAAATTTCGAGAGTCCTACTGCTCTCATCATCAGCTGAATATGAGTAATACATAATTTTTATTTAGAGCGTGAATGACATAAAAATATTCAATAGAATTGCAGCAAAGTGCAACGCAAATCCTTAGTCAGGGCCACATCCGAGGCAGTAATCACATCTTGACGGTGGGCGAACAGCTGCGCTTTAAATAAAGATTATGTATTACTCATATTTAGCTGATAATGAGAGCAGTAGGACTCTCGAAGCGTCCTGAGTTATTTCCAAATAAATAACATTTAAATAATTGGATCGCTTGAGGCCTTATTTCAAATTCAACCTATCACTACACCGGATCCTCCAACAACTTTACAAAAATATTACATTAATTAGTATCAAAATACGAATTGGTTGTGATCTGATTCACATTGAGCTAATGATTTAAAACAAGTGAGTACATCTTTCCACTATTTGGATGAATTTTTCTATAATAACAATGTACAAGTGAGCCACGTATTGTTAACGTCAGTTTTTGTTGGTGAGTCTATGGCTGTTTGACTGTTCAATTAGTACCACTCAGCTTAGACGTACTGCAAATTCAAGTTTTCATGGAGCACGCAAATTATACCTACTTGACGCACGCAAATTAACAAGGAAACCGTTGAAAGTAGAAGAAGTTTCAGTTGGATAATAGTACTTATCTCGCATTCGTGATCAAAAATAGTATCCACAACTCGTAGGCAATCGTCGACTTTCCGCATTTGTTGCACAATATACTGAGTATCAATTTAGTGCATACTGGATGCTAATCTACAATCCTGAATGATGAATCCAATTTGAACTTTTCGCTTTGTAAATTATACCAAATTCGGAGTTAATTGTAATGTTGATGAATTCATGATTTTTGTCCATCATACAAAAGTGGAAGAATAACAAGTATCTGATGAATATACCCATCTCAATACTATATAAAAGAAGGAGAAGATTAAAAATGGCGGACAATGTCAGTCAAAGTTTAAGTGATGGTTCATGTTTGAATGAATTTGAAATGGTGTGCAGTGCTGTTCATATGAATCCAATTACCATTTCAAATGGAGCAATGTGAATGGTATGCTAGAAAATCTCAGATGGAACTGTCCAAATTGTGATGAGAGTAGTCGACCTTCAAAGCCCGTATGACACGCTAAATTTTCTCGTACAATTTCTATGTCAATGTTTTGGCATCAATTTTTCTGTATTCTTTTATGAACTAAATCATTGAATGCAAGAAATCCTGTATGCAACGTATCTCAATTTTTTGCTGCATGCGCATGCGCACTTTATTTTTATTTTCTGAAAATCATACCGATACCGACAAGCTGTAGCTGTCAAACATTTAATGTCAAAAATGTGTTATGTTGAGGAAATTGATTTCCTGGTTTCAGTTCTCGCAGTTGCAGCTACCAATTTAATTATGAAAAATTTACGAAACATTCTGGAAACATTCATTTAGCAATCTTAGATAATTTCTGAACGAATTTATATTATCAATTCCTTATTTAACATTGTTAAAATACCATAGTTCGCTTCTTTACGTTGTAGCTAGTTTCTACTCCATTTATTCCTTTTTTTGCACTGATTTTGTTTCATTTTGTTTTGAATTATAGGAATGTATTTTCTATCTCTGGCTACCATTTGACAGTGCAATGCGATATAATGCGCATATTATCTGCGCGATTAATTGACGGAAACATTGAACAAAATAGGGCGAGTCCTATTATTTTAATGAATGAAAAATTGAGTAAATCATTGAACATTTTAACCTGTTTGCAGCAGTCAATTTTTTCACAAGCAAAACATTGAACTGAAAAATGTACGAAAAAGCTGAGCGTGTCATACGGGCTTAGCTCTACTTGAAATACGTTATCAAGAAATTGAGAGGAAGAACTTACTTTTAGCAGACGAAAATGCAGCATATAGGAGAATTCTTGTAGAATTTGAAGATAAGTACTCTTATCTGATAAAGAAGAAGAACAGCTCAAGTTGCAACTTCTAAACAATAAAACTGCATGGCAAAAAAGTGAAGGCGCAAACCGATCTATCTCAGCTGATGAATCAATAAAGAACATCAAAACAAACCAGATGTCGCAGCAAGTATCTTGTACATCGTTCAAAGTAACCTTGACTCAAACCGAAGGCCATAAACCAAAGCGTAAGTAAAGCATCGACAAACATGCTAAATTCAATAATGAATCGGAAGTTATTCAAAATGCTGTCACACAGGTCAGTACTGAGGTACTTCTTTTCGTCGGTTTTTTCTTGGACGAAGAAAGAAAACTGACGAACAATGACAACAAATTATCTAATTGCAGTTTCCGTATTTTGCATCATAACGTTCAATCGTTATCCAATAAATAAGTTCATCTTGAGCTTTCAAAAGCTAATGTGGATATCGATATTATGTGCCCAAGCGAGCATTGGCTGAAAAAAAATGAATATGAATAAATAAATATTCATGATTTTCAAATTATTAGCTACTACTCAAGATCTGATCATAATCATTCATGATGGTGTAATTATCATGGCTAAAAAGTTACACTCACGACGTCTCTAAATATGCTACTCAACTCCACTTTGAGTGAACGGCTGCAGAACTATTTCTAAATAACTATAAAACAGTTATCATGTACATTTACCGGACTCCAACTAGTAACTTCAATATTTTTCTATGTAAATCAGAACAATTTTCACACGACGTATTTGGACAGAATTAGTTAAATACATACCGCCATCTTGGATCATTCTGGACAAATATTCACTTTATATAACGAATGCTGTTACAGTTCAAAAGAGGTTGTTCAATAATTCAAATCATACAAATTTTGCACATTTAATGATGAACGAGAAATGGGCTGATTTATACAAGATGTAACAGAAATAAGTACATCAATTTCAACCTGTAATAGAACTCTTCAAGCCTAACGATTTTTCTTGATAACTTTTCCCTGTAAATCTTCTGGATATCGAAGTTTGGTCGAATATTTCATAGTGCGCCTATGGTTTGAACTGAATGTTTCTCATTTGTTGAAAAAATGACAGCTGTCGATTGAAATAATTATTTTCAAACTCAGAATCATCATAGTCTTGTCAATCATTCATTTGAAACTGAAAGTATAACAGTATTTTGGTAATACATTGATATTCGCTCACCTCAATAGTTCTATTCTCTTATATGTTGCAAGAAAGATCAAATTTGGTCTATTGGTCGTATTTATATGTCATTGTTGAGAAATTTCATTTCTATTTAGAAATTTCACGTATTTTTTCAAATATTTGGTACATTTCTTGAACATTAGATTATTTGCAAAAGTTCATTGCACTTGAATCAGCTGATTTGAATAGTCTGAATACAGTCCTGACACAGTCAGAATATGGGTCATATTGTGCTGCCATCTATGATCAACTCAAAAAATAGTTGCAGCTCTCAACTTACTTCGTTATAGGGAGTAAGCGACGAAAGAGTTAGCCTCCGGCGGCAGGGATTTAAACTAGAAAAACCGAGGTAGATTTGAATCATATTGGAGATCATATGGAGTTTCGTCTTGAAAGACTATTTCGTTTTTCGATATTCATAGAGTAAAGAAATATTTTATAATAGAAAAACTACTATGACGTCCAGACGATATTATTCTGTACCACAGTGCTGTAGTTATGAGAGCAAATGAATAAGTATATATCGATTTCCAACATAATCTATCTACCGAAAGCAGTGGCAAAAAATTGAAAACAAGAAATCTAATATTATATCATTTTAGTGTTTTTCACTCCTCAAAAACTGGTTTCTACGAGATCAAGAAAAAAAAAATTAAGAAAGATCTAATTCATCCAATAAATTAGCAATAAATAAAAATGGTTCATACAACGAAAATTCAAAAATTTTTCAGAATAATAATTAGATTACATAAATATGAATTTTCATGCATTTGAACAAATTCTATTCATTTTTGTTGAAGCATCTCTTGAGTCCTAAAGAAACTTCACTCCCATTAGAAATATTTCAGGATTCAGGAAACAAAATGTTCGGAACTCAGTGCAAATTTATAAAAAATTCAAATTTTGTTGCTCAAAATAAGATAAATTACAGAAGTATTGATGTCCAGTGTAATTGAGGCAACTATGGAGGAACGAAAAACTTATCAAATCAGTACTTAATAATTACATTAGAATGAACATTAAACTTTTAATAATCATTACTTCCGTCCAGATGTCTTGTTGAGTTCTGTAAAATCTGAATGAAATCTTTCATTCCAAGCTATGTGTCTGGAATGTTCCTACCACTACATCGAACTAATTCAAAAAAATATCAGATAACTTAATATAGGACATATTTTATATTATATTTATGGAATTTTCCACAGAAAAATTGAAGATTTCAATACAGATGAACATATATGATTTGAATATTTCCGCAGCGCACTGTTAGTCTTACATATAAAGTAAATGCATATCACGGTTCTATCGCCATATTACATGTAACTGGCAAGATCTCTGGTGGCTGCGCTCACTCCCTATTGTTGGCATAAAGAGAAAATCATTCAACGGTTTATTTAAAGTGAACCGTGGAATGTTAAATGGAATGCAATTCTAAAATAATTATTTTGATAAGTAATTGAACTGAAATTATTCCCGCAGAAATTGTAAGAGCTTGTTCTTGGAAAACAGAAAACATAACCTACAAATGTATCACACTGAATTTGGTAATTGATTTTGAATATTTTCTAAAATTCAAGATACAATATTCTATTTGTTCAGCTGATCAATTTACGAGGCATACTTCATTGAAACGACCTGAGTGTGAAGTTTGAAATAATATGAGAGAAAACTAATTCACAGGTGCTTCATTTATAAATTAATGTATTTTATTCATTTCATCTGGTATTTCACGCTCCAGGTAAACGATAAACTCTCAATATCTCATAGTATTCTCATCATAATGTAAGTGCACAATATTTTGACATTAAATACATGAGCATAGCCACAATAGTTCAATTTTTAGTGAAAGATGACAATTCGGAAATCATTCCAAATAAATTCGCCGAGCTAACCCTACACTGCCTGCGGAATCGTAGACAGAAGAGCTAGACCTTTTCACAGATCTTAACTTTTGTGACAATAATAATTAGACGATTTTTTCAGAATTCATTTGAAGGAACTGATAGCTCACATATGTCGAAATCAATTGTTTCATTGTAACTGCTACTGGATTCTATAATTATGCACCTGAACGACTCGCTAAATTATAGGGGATAAAAAAGGCTGAAAAACATGAGAATTCGAGAAGAAGTTATTAAGAAGAATTGTCATGCTTGACGAGTTCTACCACTGGTTGAAATTATTGTACTTATTTCTGTTACACCTTGTATAATATTGGAGACTTTAATGACAAATTTCAACATTTCACTGCTACTTTCGACTTTTATTTCAATTTGGCATTTCCTATCACTAGAACTATTAATAGGTTTGTTCCTACAGCAGAATATAACTGTCCGAGGCTGTCCGGAGTGTGCGCAGTTTGATTTTAGGAGTTCCAACAGCAGTTGTGACCAATCCCTGACTAGAAAGTTTTCTGTTCCAACAGTCCATAAGCCAGTTTGCTGACAGTCAGAAAAGTTCTCATACTATCCACAAATTCCAAATCCCCACATGCGCATTGTGAGGTGCTTGACAGTTATCGACTTTGTAAAGAAAGGTTTTGAATTATTCACAAAAATTATATACGAGTGATAATGAGTTTAGTAGTGTTTAGGAAATTACTTCGTCTTTATTAAGTGAATCTGACGATGATAATTATGGAGAAGTTTTAGAGGAAAGAATAGGACCTGAAAAGCAGAATTACTTCAACTTAATTGAAAATTATAATCATGTGGACTTCATTGAGCACTTTAGAATAAGTAAAAATTTAATTGGATCTGTTGTGATTCTTCTAACTGTTGAACATGTGTTCCAACAAATAATCACTGACTAGTTTGAAATCAGTCATAGCTCGCGCATGCGTACAAAAAATTAGTACGGGACTGTCAGTACCTAGTCAGCTCTGCCTGTGGTTGATGATTCAATATCCACAGGTCTTCAGGAGATGATAATGAAGGAATGAATAAAACATTTATTTGAAATAAATATTATTGGAAGTATTAGATGATGCTGACTGTTACGTGAAATGAAGAAAACGATGTACGGGAATTCAGTCACAAGTTTATTATTTCTATCCTACTCTACAGTTTCGGTCCCACCTGGACCATCTTCAGGAGTGAATAGAATTAGTGTTTGTGTATGTTGTCATCTGTAGTGTTAAAATAAATATTTGTTTTCTTTTATATGTCGATGTAATAAAAAAGAGAAAAAAAGAAAAAAAAACAAACATGTTTTTAGTCAAAAATAAAAGAATAAATAAATGTATATATATAAAAAAAAATTTCAAATATGAAAAACTAAGCGTGGCAACAACTGACCGTTATGAAGGCCTCTGGCTTTCATAACGGTCAGTTGTTGCCACGCTTAGTTTTTCATATTTGAAATTTTTTTTATATATATACATTTATTTATTCTTTTATTTTTGATTAAAAACATGTTTGTTTTTTCTCTTTTTTATTACATCGACATATAAAGGAAAACAAATATTTATTTTAACACTACAGATGACAACATACACAAACACTAATTCTATTCACTCCTGAAGATGGTCCAGGTGGGACCGAAACTGTAGAGTAGGATAGAAATAATAAACTTGTGACTGAATTCCCGTACATCGTTTTCTTCATAAATATTATTATTATTATGATTATTATTATGATTGATCAAATTGGTTGCTGTGGACTGTACACTGAAGATTGAGGTCAAAAAATGAAAATCTGCAAAATATCGAAATTTTCTCGAGTATCTACCTGCAAATCGTTAAGTGGAGGATTAGAATCTTTCTTGTTCATAAGCATCATATTTTCGTCTACAATTTAATTAGAGTCCTTTCCACAAAATTGAGTTCACATCTAATGCAAAACCACCATTCACGGAGTTTTAAATCTATGTCAGACATCATAATCAAGATAGTCTATAATTTCTATCTTTGAATATTTTCATGCATAAAAAAGCAACCATTATATATGCTGATTTATAAAATCGACATCCACGTAATCGTTCGATATCAATATCAATTCTGGAACTCTTTCACTAGACGTAAAAGTGTCAGCGCTTATGATTGCTCTCCGAAGAGATGCAGTAAATATTTTACAGACTATTTCACCGGAGAAAAACAATAATAATGAAAAATTGGTCGAGAGACTGGAGCTGCGATACTGTCATGCACACTTGGAGGAAGTGTATCACACGCAGCTCAAGAGCCGATACCAACGCCCCAGCGAGAGTCTACAGAAGTTAAAAGCTCATGTGACACGCCTGGTTCGACTCGCATATCCAACTGACCCCGATGATTTCTTGGGAAGTTGGGCTGTGAGAATATTTGTGGACGGCATCAGAGACCATGGAATGCAATAAACCCTGCGTCTGGCGCAGCCCAAGAAGTTGGTGGAAGCATTGGCTCATGCACTGGAATACGAAGCGACAAAGCAGGCATCCGGAAGCAGTGCTCGAGTGCGAGAGATAACTGCAACTCCCATGCTACGGAAAGCTTGGAAGCCCAGGTTCAGTGGTTGTTCCAGGAAACAGTGAAAGATCTCAAGAATTCCAGAAAACTCCAATGTTGGAACTGTGGAGAACTAGGTCAACCAAAAAGTCGATGCAAGGAACCTTTAAAGATGCTACCCAAAGATAACTCCAGACTTGAAAAAGAACGCTTCGCAAGAGTAAAACTCACCAAATCTATCTAGTTCAGTACTATCCAAAGGACAGCAATTGAACAATCTGCAACGCGCACAAGCAGGTCTAATACGCTGATTCCAAGAAGTGTTTGAAACCAGTAAGGGGCGAAACGGAAGAACGAATATGGTTCATCACAAAATTGATACCAGCGATGCAAGACCAATTCGACAAGCACCACGACGACTCCCGATTGCAAAGAGAGAAGACGCTGAAGCCATCATCCAAGACACGGAGCAGGACGGCATTATTGAACCCTCAAACAGTCCATGGGCCTCTCCGGTGGTACTTGTAAAGAAGAAAGATGGGTCTACACAATTTATGTCGACTATCGCCAGTTGAATAACGTTACCAAGAAGGACAGTTATCCTCTGCCCAGGATTGATGACTTCTTAGATACACTGGCCAGGTCAAAGATCTTCTTGTTTCAAGATCTCAAGAGTGGATATTGGCAAGTAGCGATCGATGGAAAAGACCGAGAAAGAACTGCATTTATTATCGGCAGTGAGTTGTGGCAATTTACAGTCATGCCATTTGGTCTGTGTAATGCTCCTGCTACCTTCGAGCGACTTATGGAAACCGTGTTCAAAGGACTTTCGGGAAGAACTTGCTTGGTATACCTGGACGATATAATTGTGATGGGAAAATCATTCGAATATCATTTGAAGAATCTGAAACAGGTATTTGAACATTCAAAGAAAGCTGGTTTGAAACTCAGTCTACAGAAATACCACTTATTCCAAAAACGGGTGAACTATTTGGGAAATGTGGTCTCCGAAGAGAGCGTAGCAGTTGATGCAGAGAAGATCAAGACAATTCAAGAATGGCCGGTACCTGCGGATAAACATCAGCTGCATAGTTTCCTCGGGCTTTGTACCTATTACAGAAGATTTGTCTATGGACTCGCCAATATTGCCAGACCAATGACCAGACTGACGGAAAATAATCGCAGATACAGCTGGGATGAAGACTGCCAGGTCGCCTTCGAGCAACTGAAACTACTTCTAGTCCAAGCATCAATCCTAAGTTACCTGAAGACGGAGAGACGTTTTGTTTTGGACACAGATGCCAGCGACGTCGGTATTGGAGGAGTGCTGTCACAATTGCAGGAGGATCAAGAAAGAGTTATCGGGTACTTCAGTAAGGTTTTGTCGAAGCCAGAAAGAAACTAGAGTGTCACAAGACTGAAATTGCTACCAGTAGTGAAGTCCATCGAGCATTTCTACAGATATTTGTATGGCAGGAAGTTCCTGTCAAGAACTGATCACGCTGCGCTAAGAAGGTTAATACAGTTGAAGAATCCTGAAGGTCAGGTCGCTCGATGGAGCAAAAGACTTCAGGAATACGACTTCGCCATAGAACATCAAACCGGTACAGCACATAAGAATGCTGATGTTTTATCAAGAAGACCATGTCCAGAAGATTGTCATCATTCCTTTAAAGTTAAAGCAAAGGCATTCAGGACAACTGTAATTGACGATGCTTGGCAACCACAAGAGATAGAGAAGGACATAGATGGCAACTCAGAGTTGCGAATTATCCAAGATTGGAAGAAGGGAGGAACAAGATTGACATGGCAAGAGGTGGCACCATACTTCCCGACGGTTAAATCATACTGAGCGCAATGAGATTCCATAATCCTGAATGATGGCGTCTTGAAGCGTGTGCTGCAAGATCCGGATGAAACCAAGAGTAGAGAACAGCTGATCGTTCCTAGAGGTCGGGCTCCGAAGGTCTTGAGACATCTTCATGATGGAGTGAGTGGAGGACACCTTGGGGTAACAGAGACTCTGCAGAGAGTTTGTAAACGGTTCTATTGGCTAAATTGCAAAGAAGACGTTAGAGAATGGTGCAGGAAATGCACTACGTGCGCTTCAAGCAACGGACCACAGTAACGATTAAGAGCCCCAATGCGACAGTATAATGTCGGTACTCCATTCAAAAGGATAGCCATCAACGTAGCAGGGCCATCTCCCAAATCAGACGTCGGAAATAAATACATTGTTGTCGTCATGGACTATTTTAGTAAATGGGTGAAGAACTGGATCTGTCGTTTTAGTGTACCCTTGGAACTCCATTCTGACCAGGGAAGAAACTTTGAGTCCACACTTTTCCAGGGGATATGCGAGGTATTGAATATTAGTAAGACCAGAACTACTGCATTACCTGGTCAAAATTGTCTCTAGTCTCCATAGAGATTGGGACAGATATCTCCATCTGTTCCTTTTGGCCTACCGCTCGTCCGTATACGGAACAAACGGACAGACTCCATCAAGAATTATTTTTGGACGGAGACTTCGGCTACCATGCGACCTAAAGCTTGGCTGCAAACCTGGAGAAGATCTGACTGGCGACGATTATGTCATTGATTTAAGGCGTCAAATAGACGGTATTCACTCCCGAGTCCGTACAAATATTCAGAATGCCAGCGACTGGATGAAACAGATCTATGACGTCAAGGCACATGACGGGGGCTTTCAACCAGAAGACTCTGTGTGGCTTTATAAGCCAAGACGGCGATGTGGCCTGTCTCCTTACCATACAGACATCTTGGGAGGGGCCTTACGAAGTCATTAGAAGGATTAACGACATAATCTATGAAATCAGACGCAACCCCAAGAGCAAATCAAGAATGGTGCACTTCAATTGGCTAGCACCATCTGCAGGAGACAACAATAAAGACTAAAATTACGCATGTGCTCGCAAAATCCATGCGCAGGAAGATTCGTTCGAGGAGTTTACGAAGACTTTCTCAAGTAGACGTCGGGCTCGATTTGGAATAGCTACCGAAGTGCAGCAGGATCTATTCGGAGTCTCGATCGACTACTCCTTTGCTCATTGTGTATCAGAAGATTTGAAGATGTCCCGAGGGATAGCAGTAGTTTTCAAGAAGAAATCTGGCAGGCCAGAACACTAGAAGCCTACAATAGGGAAGACCATCTGCCTGAGGGACAATACGACAACCAAAGAACGCTTTACTTACAATCTGGTAACGAAGGATGAATTTCATCACAAACCAACCTACCGTTCCATGTGGGAAACGCTGCAAGACATGAGGCCATCTAATGCAGAACGACATCCTGAAACTGGCCAAACCAAAGTTATGCTGCGGTCTGGATGGATAAGATTGGAAAATATAATAGAGGTTATATTCCAGAACAGCGGAATCCAAATATTGGTCTGCTGTTTTCACCCAGCATCGGACCAAAAACTGTCGACTGCTACTTCTACCAAACTACTGGTACCACCAAGGGCGGCGAGTGTCGATTCCAGTATAGACATGAAGGTGTGCTTCGGCTCGAAAAACTCTTAAGAAGGGAGCAGTGTAATGTATGAGAGTGGGGAGGCTTGTAAAGATCACTCCTCCCGATGGAAGCCTTTAGCAATATTCCAGAATGTGGTAGAACTCTCACGGAATGGATATTTCTATATATAAGAGCAAGCAAAAGACGTGTGTTGGAATAGAGTAATGGCAAATCTAGAACAGTGAATATCAAGAAGTGAAGTGAACAGTGTATATAAATAGTTGAATATAGATATCTGCGACTTTGTTTGAGATAGTATAAAGTGACGAATAAATAATATAGTATTGTTAGTGATATTCAGAAGAATAAAACTTTTATTTTATTTTAGATTATTAAAAAATGACTTTTTATTTAATTGTGAACTATTTCTTCAAGCAATAAATATAACAATATTGAAGGAGTTTTTTCACATATTTAGCATTTCAAAAGAGATAAGCTTGGACTTGTTCAAAAACATTCCTTTTTTCTTCAACTAGGGCCTGTGCAAATCCATATAGTATTTCTCATCCTCATAAAGCCATGATCAAATCAAACCGTCCACGCGTGCATATGAGCAAACATATATAAGCCTGTCCATTTCGAGCTCGTATTTCAGGAAAATATCAGTCTATACTCGATCTGTGATCTAGGATCAAACAGGGTCATGCAAAGCTCTAATACATAGTTGTCATATCAACCTTCAGTTATTCTTTCCTCTGGAAAATTCACTCGGTAGGAAGGAAGAATAGCAGCCCGTTGCATTTCGCAAATTTTTCAAGAGATGGCGTTAGTAGCATTCCTATGGGGAGAAGAGATTTTGTCAGTGGCACCAAAACAGGGGTTTAAACTTTTTAAAAAATAGAGAATTGTGCTGAAAGCAACGAGATGGGGGCGGGTCTCTGTAGGATTTAGTCAGATACGTAGCCAAGCACTCAGACACCCTCCAGCCAAACAAACGAGCCAGCTTTGTGCGCTCTGAACAAAGAAGCCACGACATATGTCAAAAAATTTAGCGTGATCTCGCATTATAGATTTACACAAGAACAAGAATTCATACACCACATGTAACTGAAACATAAAATCGTCCTCATACCCATCTTGCTCACCTGAAACCAACTTCCACTCCTAACATTTCTCCAAACATCATGCTTATTTCCATTCTCACTGTTCTTTCGACACCGCCATAGATATTTGTCAATCACTCGTTTACTGTCTGTGCTGTAAGTCTCATGTTATGTTATGTCCATACTTGCATACGTACTTGTCAGTAATCAATCCTCTAATCATTGCCCAGTCAATAATCTCTTTATCAGTGGCCTTATCATGAAAATATTTCAAATTCACGATGGTAAGGCACTAGCATACACCTTGTTGATTAACGTTGTAACATGCCTGTAGTAACCTTTCATATGATTTGTTTGCAGACTACTGCTTACATTGCTAACACAACAACACGTGTGTCTTGTGCGCAAGCGCTCCACAATGAGCTGCTCTTATTCAGTTTGGCCATTCACTCATTGATTATTGACCCCTACTTTATAAAATTCAACCAGAATTTCCATTTGTAATCGTCATATGAGATGGTTCAATTCTAAAGCCTGCTGCACAAAATAATAAACATCTCCAAATCAGTTTCATGATGATCTTCATTTAGTCAGACTGTAATAATAATTAACCTGTTCTCGTTATTCTGGAAGCAATTTCAAACTGCTTTCATCATTAAGCCATACGGAGAAATGATATTATCTGTGTTTAAGTGTCAAAATGATTGGTTAGATAAATGCGACCAAATATTTCACAATGTATTCAGATAGATAGACTACGCTTTATAGAACTAAGCCCAATTCCACGAGTGATTTCCATATATGATAAAGCAGACTATGTATGAGTCCCCAATAGTATGAATTGATTTTGGCAGAATCTTTTTAATCAAGGCATATGAATAAGGAACACTATCCAAATTTCTACTGGCATGATTCGCTTGATCTGATATTATTCAAGTGGCGTTCATTCGAATACATGAATTCCAACTTTATCTTGTATACTAACTACTGAAATATCTGAACTTGTAATAATAATAATATTTAAATAAGCGAGTAATTACCTACACCTCATTTCATATTCATAGAGTATCCCGAGCTCAGTGTGAATATGCTAGCTTGATAATCCGGAGTTTGCGAGGTCGAATATCGCTCAAGGAGAAAAAGTCGGTAAGACTTTTTTCTACCAAATGGACTATTCTACTTGTTATCAAAATTTGATATGTTTTCATTAAAATAAGAAAGTAATAGGTGTAAACAACATCATATGAAATATTGCTCAGTACTGTACAAGATGATGGTTTGATGTTTACATGAGAGCTTGATGATACGCGAAAACCTATTGTGTCTCTCAAACAGTGAGTTACCTATGTGAAAAAGTTCCAAGAAGATTTTATCTTGTTATTAGAATTTTTGTCAAAATAGGATTTCGCAAATCTTCAAATCATAAAAACTATTTCACAGATGTTACAAAGTTTTTTAAATTGTATCTCCTATGATCTTCGTAATAACCTTGCCCATCGAAGAATAGAATAAAAAGGAATCGTGGAATAGCTCATTAAAATATACTCTGTGGCAAACTTTCCATTAAAACTGTGATTTAACGATTGGTAAAAGTAACTCACGATCAAGGAAATCTCCAATTATCTATCAATGTGCGCTATAAATATCCGCCCTGATTTAGTCAGCTTCCTCTATAGAAGTCGGTTGTGGCAATAGAAAAATGTCAACTTTTTTTTCTCGCTATATGACTAAGTTCAAGAACTTTAGAACATGGATTCCATATCTAGTCAAAATTATTCTTTTTGTTCCTAAAGATGGTTGAGATGCAGCGTAAACAATAGAGTAAGAGAGATAAAATATCATATGCCATCTACTTTAACAAAATGATACATTTCAACAGAAGTAAGCAATCAGAAGCTTTAGGACGAAATGGCATACGATCACGAACCACGGTTAACCTATTCTTGTTTTATACTTCTCAAAGCTTTATTTTTCAGTAATAAGGTTTCAGTTTTAGAACATAATTTCCAATTCAATCATTTTTCCCTTTTTTATTTTCGAAAACTCATGTTGTTTCATGTCCATTCTAAACACTATTGATTAGTATGATTGGCAAGATGTAAGGTTACGTTTGTACAAGCTACTGCTTTGAGGGAAACTTAAACTTAGTCATCTATCACTAGTGAGAAATAAACATGAGTATTTCGAGAATTTGATGAGATAGAAATGTTTCAATGATGAGGTGTGATCATTGTGATAGAAAGTAACGAAAGCAATAAACAAAGACAAGGTAAAAGAATAATGGAAGAAATATGGTGATAAAAAATAAATATTAATCGCATCTTCCACCCATTCTCAGATTCAGACACACCGATCTTGCTGTGCTATACGATAGATTGATATTTTTTAGATATCAGCGCGTATAGCAGTTGTTAATATGCTCATATTTAATAGAATTTGTAGATAACCTTGTAGAAGAAAGATTAATCAAAATGGAAACCTCAGAGAAAGAAATTACAAACTTACAAAATCCTTGAAAAAATAATGATATTATTTTATTTATGAACTAAGAATTGCATGCTTCCTTATCCAGATGACCTTAATTCAGAAGAACTGTTCAATTTTTGGCAAACGTACATTAAATTGAGATTCCTTTGGCAGGAAAAATTGAGTGTATGTCCGTTAAGAATACTACAATTTTAGAATATTATCATATTCTACTATGAATGGATCCAGTCAAAGAATTCTGATACTTTCCAGACTTCAATTCGATTGAACTATAAGAATAACTCAAATAGTAGAAATGAGTCAGAGGTAAAAGTAAATTTCGTTCTATTGAAGCTTTTATCATAAAAATAATCATATCGTGGTCAGAAAGTACATTTCATGCGCTGAAATACATCTTTGTGAGAATAACTATATTATTACATTGAGAAAAGATAGAAAGATTTACCGGGAATGAAGTAAATGCTTTTATAGAGCGAAATTTTCCAAACAGAATAAATACTTGGGAGATAATAAGCAGTGACAAGAATTTTGTAATCATATTTCTCATCAAGATACATATAAAAATGATAAATGAAATATTTTATATAGAATTCTTCCAATGTTAAAATCCAAGTTATATGAGAAATATTCAATAGTTATATCTCAAGTGCACTCGAAAAAATATTTTGATCGTATTTGCAGTGTACGAGCGATATGTGGGAAGAATATCTCTGGAGGGAAATTTCACAATTGATACTATATTTTTGAATTTCAATTGATTGATTAGCTTGCGAATCTTCAAAAAAATATTCATATCAGATGACATATGAATAAATGAAATAGTTTTTTCTACAGTCACTATGGAATGATACCCCTTCCACACGCTGTAGCGTGCGGAATAGGGGTCATTGCGCACGCTCAGAGGTTCCTAAGGAAACCGCGTTGCGTCGTGAAAAAACTGTTACATTACTGTCTTAATTATAATTATTTTTGATTATATTTATCAATCAGTCAAAATGAGTAATTTTATCAACATTTGATGAATTGGAATAAGATCAATGGAGCAAATTCTCTCTCAGAAAACGGAATATTTTGGTTATAGATATTCACGTGGATACTTTCGACTGTAGAAAGAATAACATCCGTCACTCGTGCGAATCGATCATACCATGCTCATGTGAATTCTGCCACGAGACGAAGTTATGCACATTCGCATGGAATGATCTTCATTCCGCTGTATCGGAATATACTATTCTTATGGCTGGTTTTATGAGGGAACAAGTAAATTTATTTCATGCAACAAATTCTAATCAGTTTGAGTTTTCTTATGACATCAGAATCATTGCTGTCAAATAATCGACACTCATCTAAGAAAGTGAGTTTTATTTACACTGGAAGTAAATTACTTTGACCCTCATGAGACCGAGCATTAGATACTTCAATGAAAATCTTAAGGTATCCTTGGATTCACAAATAGACAAAGTCAAAATTTTCTCTCCTTGAATTGAATAGTATATTACACTACAAATGCCGAAAGTTGAATTTTTGGTCCGTGTAGTGTATACGATTTTCTTTTCATAGCCGGTCGGAAGTACGTTATTAATTTAAATTTCAAGGTGAGAGTAAACCACAGCTATGACAGCAGCTTACAATTTGTTATAGCGACAGAATAAATAGTTCTCAGTTATGAATATAAATATGCACGAGAAATTTTTTCCTTCCGTCGTTATACAGGGCGCGCGTGTACTTCTCATAGGGGGTAAATGTCAAACTTTTGTCCTTGATATAAGGATCGAAAGTACGTACTTTCGACCGAGGTATAAAAAAACTGAAAAAGGCTACGTGTTGGGCGGAAATGTATCTATAGTGAAATTTGCCAAAATATTGAAGGACTATGGTTACAAAAAAAAGGCTTGGACTACAAGCAAGTTTTATTAGTTCTTATTTGGAGATGAATTCTGAACCTAATACAAAATTAATTTCGAGAATGCGGAATTTAGAAATAAAATTGAATGCAATCTAACATTAGCCCAGAAATTGGAGGCAATACTGAAACTATTAATGACAGTTACTCTGTTTTTAACTGTACTGATTGTAATTTGAGTCAATAATTACTTAAGGAGTGCACATGTAAAAATACTAGAGTATTTGCACATGTGCAAGATACTCACTGATATTCAATTTTTATGGTCAGAATAATGAAAAAATCTGCAATATGATTGATTGAAAATTTTTGAGGGAGATATTCTTGGTGATATATTTTTGCATCTAATGACGGAGAAAATGGATTTTTTTGATGATTATTTGAAACACGAATGGAATTTTCTTACTTCATTGAAATATACAATACTGAAATGTGCTTTGAACTTCGCAACAAAAAAAAATGACGATTTGAAGATATATTGAAAGGATCGAGTCTGCAATAGAATTTTCAATTTGAATTCTTCCAACGCAGCTGAATTTCGAAATTACTTATGCTAAGACATGAACAAAAGCAGTTTGACAAGTATCATGAATTACAGAAAAGTGTACCCCAACATCTAATAGCTATCCAACAGGTGTATCGAAAAATATAAACTATGTAGAAGGCCATTCCAGACAGACAAACTATAACATTTTCATAGTAAAACTATATATATATATATATTAGTCAATGTTTATAAGTAAAGAATATTTCAAGAGATTTCATAGAAGAACATTTTCGGACTATCAGTGGAACTTCATTATCTATTCATCTACTAGCTCATTTTGAGGACATTTCACACGATGCAATTAATAGTGCATCTTGCTTTGCATTTTATTGCTGCATTTTGTGTATTAGGCTCTGATTTCATGTATGACGCAGTGCAATATTTTACATCAGAGTACAGCAATAAAATGTTGAGAAAAATGCAGATCTAAGGGCATCATTTCAAATAGCTCTTATACATTTTGTTTCCATTGGATTTGATCATTTCATTGTGTACCTATAAATTTTTTGGATTGTCTCTCAACTGTCTCAGAGTATTTGTTTTAAAGCCAACTATCCATTATATGATTTAACGTTGATGGCACTAGACGTGTTGGCAAAATTCATGAAAGAGAAACAAATTCATGAATATTGCTGAGAATGATCCTCATTCTTATTTATACACAACTCTATTCTTTTCAGTAAACTATTTCAAACTCTTCTTGAATTTCGGCCGTCGATGTTGTGAATTATGTTCTTAATTTCCTAAATGCTGTACATCTGGATGAAAAGTTTCATAAGCTTCCTTTCTAACGTAGCTCCAGACGAAAAAGTTCAAAGGACTTAGATCTGAGAATCGTGCAGGCAAATGGGACTAAGAGTACAAGTTCATTGGTTTGGAGATTGTTCGTGCAAATAATTTGTAGCTTCACGACAATCAGTGACATATCATCTAAAATCATGTCAAGCATATTCCTTATAGTGAAGTGCCTAGAAGTTCAGACTTCGGACTTCTGTTACAGTGAATGAATCTATATGGTTGAGGTGTGATTTTGTTCTTCATAATATAAACTACAATGTTTCCCAAATTTTTTTTTGTGCTTTTGTTTTTCCATTATTTGAATGTAAAACAAAAAAAATATATTTGAGCATCTAAATTAGTTTTGAATGATATTTCTCTGTTTGTATACGTTTAATTCAACCTAAACATACATATAAGAATATCTTTCAAGGATACTTGAGCGGATCACGGATCGTAAAGATCTTAAACAGTTTGTAAAACGTGGAGCGAAGAACGCTAGCAGTACCTTCAATGTATAGTGTAGGAAACTTAAGAATCTAACATTGTCGTAAAAAGATTATCCGTCCCGCAATTTTCTACTCAATAGGTATTTAGATAAACATCTACAAAACTGCCAATCATATACTCAACATTACTGGACCGTATTCCACAGATTTCTTCATTACTGGGAACAAAATTTGGAAAGTTCAAAACTTGATAATTCGAAGTTTTTTGTAGACATTAATTATTCATGGAAACAAAATTTGAAATAGTTCTTAGTAAGAATGCAGAGATAAGGCTCATTAAACAAAATTATTATTTTGCGATAATATCATAATTAGTTGGAATTGGAAAACATGTCAAAAAATTTGAAAAGAGTTCTACAAACAATTATACTACCACCCAGTTTATAATAAACGTGAATGATTCTTCCTCTAGTGAATTAGAATTAGACAGTAGTGAAAGCGAAAATGATGGATACGTATTTTATATTGTATATTCTGTATATATGTATATTCTTTAGTATCAATTTAGTTTTAATTTTTATTTAATTTCATTATTTACATCCATTGTATAGGTATTGCTAGAATAACAAAACAATATTTTGTTTCTTACAATTCTATCCAACACAATCATTAATTACCCATATGAATTATACTTTCCTCTACCATTAGGAACTACTAACAACTCATGAATTTCAAATAGTCAGATATTATTAACATTAAGTAACAAATTTTGTTTTCCAAAAATAATTTTTATATCAATAAATTAAATACTTCATAATACTAAAATTCAGAAAACTGAATATATGAGCCTACCTACTTATATAATGATAAACAATATAATTTTTAGTAATTGCTAACTGGAATATATTTGAAATTTTCTTAAATGCTTGCCCGGCTCTGTTTCATAAGTAACTGGGAATGATTGACAAAAGACTTGCGACAAGCGGATGGTTTATTGGGATGTCGATTGTGTAGATAATCACAGGGCGTTCTAATCTTTCTACGACAATGTTGGTTCCTCATCTTTCCTACACTATACAACCACTTGATAGTATATTTTGTAACATGTTTCATATACTCTGACAAGCCTAAGCAGTCTCTAGATATTTTTTCTAGAGACATAAATAGCCTGATCGAATTGTATCTATTTTTCTCTTACAAATGGTATGATAGGGGCAATTGTTGGCGTTTGTCTGCCGATTTTAAATCCTATGAAAACCAGACATACCCGATGGGACTCTTCACGATTGTCAGAGTGTAAACGTCTCTTGAGACACGAGCGAAGCGAAAGAAGTTCATAAAACAAGTTACATAATATATTCTTTTACAAATACAAATTGAGACAGCAAAAATCTATTAAGAAAAATATTCTGAGAGAAATGTCAAGTACTAATGTTGAAAATTAATAAAGCTTGCATCAATCCGTGCTTAATGGGCCTGCGCCAGTACCAGAACGTGCTCAAAATGATCGACGCCACGGATTTATCAAGATATGTTTAAAATGTTATTTAGCGCCATGGAAACCAGTTCGTTAGGTGTCTTTTTTATTACGGTTGTGAAAGAACTAAGTTCTAAAATGCTACAGAATGTTTTGGGAAACTGCAAATCGTTATAAAATGTTCCAGAATATTTGAAAACGTCTTTGAATGCCATAAAATATTTCCGGATGTTCCAGAACACTCTTAAAAATTGCAGAGCGTTATATAGTTACTTCATATGCTTTAGAATGTTCTAGAACGCTACAGAATGCTTGTGGATACAACATCATAAAATATTCCAGAACGCTCTAGAAAATATAATAAAGTGTTACAAATCATACCAAAATACTCTCCAACATTTTAGAACACGTTAGAATGTTACACAATGATTTAAAATACCTTAGGATGTTCTAAAACGCAGAAAAATGTTTTTGAATACTTCAAAACGACATGAAATGTTCTAAAATATTTGAGAACGCTCCAGAACACCATACATTCATACAATATTTCAGAAGGCTTCAATTCATTCTGGAACATCTCAGAATGTGATAGTGTTCATATATGCTTTAGAATGGTCCAAAATGCTCCGGAATGATGAGGAACATTCTAGAACATTCCAAAGCTTCATGAAATGTTTCAAAATCCTCAAGAACGGCTCGTAATGACATATAATCCTCCAGGACGTCTCAGAACGCATAAGAGCGTACCAAATCACTCTAGTGATTCTCTATACTTAAAAATGCTCCAGAACAGTTTATTTGAACCAAACGTGTATCCAGATTCTCATGAATTTTGCGGCCCGTACAAATCATACAGAAATATATTTTTCGCACTTCTGCGAGTAAAAGACGAATTTAATCCCTTATTTCAGGGACTTAAGTTTGATTTTAGTCCCTAGGGATCTGAAATGATCAATAATCCCAAGAAACTTAAGTAAAATGAACAAATTCTTCTATGACAACTAAATAATCAAAGTACTCACCTAAATGTCAAATTGTGTTATCTTATTATAATTCAAATCTTCATGATTGATAATTTATATTAGCATTATCACAATGGACACAATTTTACAAATGCATCGTATTGGTAAATTTTCTAGATTTATATATATATATATATATATATATATATATATATATATATATATATATATATATATATATATATATATATATATATATATATATATATATATATATATATATATATATATATATATATATATATATATATATATATATATATATATATATATATATATATATATATATATGTATATGTATATAAAATAATTTTACAGTTACCTCTTCCGCAATCGTATCTCATCAAATTTCTCAATCATCTTTTTGACCGCAAGTTTATTTATTCAATAACTGTTGTAGCCAGCCTTGTTACTATGGTGAATTCAGTGAACATTTTAGAATCAAGTTTGTTGTAGTCAAAATTGTAAGATTAATTAATCTGCTTTCAGGTTATTAAGATTCAATATAATACGGTAGTAAGAAAAATGGCGTAGATAACACATGACTTGTGTACCTTTAATTCCTCAAATTAGTATTACCCTCAACTTCGTCTCGTGCAATAAACTTAACTCTCAGGATTAAATCAATCACTCAAGTCCCTTGTTATATAATATACTATTTGAGAATGATATAAATTATCCTCAATAAAAACTATGACACAATCGGGCTTATTGCAGTAGGAATAGCACAAATGGGGCTCGGAATAAAATATCAGGGTACTTCGCATGAAATATTTCGAAGGAATATTCTATTTGATAAATTTTGAGATGTTAAGGCGCGTTGCAGATTCGCCAATTCCCGGCACCGCCGTACGCTGATGTAGTAAACCATACAAAACACTAACTGAGTCACATTACGTGTCACAATGTGGGTCACAACATTGTGACGAGCATTAAGTTAACTGCATTACTATCTATAGAGTTCATAGAAGGTGATATTCTGTTTAATTATGAGTGTGACGATGAACTTTGGAAATTATGATATTGTAGCAAATTCAAGTCTATGAATCAGTCATTTCGGCTTTATTGGCGCTTCGACTTATTGTGGAACTATTTTTCCTTAAGAAATAGAAGCGACTATATTTGTTTTCCGGATAATTGCTGGGTACAAGATAAAAATGGAAAGATAATAAATGATGACATCGAAAAAATGCAAAGATGGAAAGAACATTTCCAAGAACTATTAGAAGAAAACTATAGTAGCGCCCGGGACTCAGAAAACGAAGATATACAAGAAAACACAATAGGAAGAGAACAGCTAGAAAATATATCAGAAGAAGAGATGGAAGCTGTGTTAAGGAAAATGAGTAACGGTAAAGCACCGGGACATGATCAAATTAAAACAGAACAACTTAAATATATTGGAGATGAAGGAAAGCAAATATTACTGGAGATGTTAAACCAAATCTGGAGAATAGGAACAATACCAAAAGACTGGGAAAAAGCTGTGATCTTCCCCATATATAAGAAAGGAAATAGTAGAGACTGTAATAATTACAGAGGCATATCACTGCTTTGCACTGCGGCTAAACTATATGAAGCAATATTAGAAAATAAGCTAAGGCGAACAACAGATGCAGCAATGGAGAAAGCCCAGAGTGGATTTAGAAAAGGTCATTCTACACAAGACCACATATTCACGTTGAGGAAATTAACAGAAGAAACTATGAAACAGGACAAGAAACTATTCATAGCGTTTATAGACCTCGAAAAAGCTTTTGATAAAGTACCGCGGAAAAAGATGTGGAAAATATTGGAAGAAAGAAATGTGAGCAAACAACTACTGAAAGCAATACAAAGTGTATACAAAACAACATCAAACTATATAAGAACAGGAAATGAGTGCTCGGAGGAATTCACAACAACGCAAGGGTTAAGACAAGGAGGAGCACTAAGCCCACTACTTTTCATCATTTTCTTGGACAGTATTATGAAGAAGGTGAAGAATAAAACAAAGAAAGTATTCATCGGACACCACAATTTAACCAGGACGACTATCTCAGAATGCGCCTTCGCAGATGATCTTGCAATATTAGCTAAAAATGAAGAAGATTTACAGCACAATATTAATATATGGAGAGAGGAATTAAACAAACACAACATGACTATAAATGTGGAAAAAACAAAAATTATGGTAATTTCAAGAGAAGACACAATAGCAGAAATAAAAATAAATGGAATAGAAATAGAACAGGTGGAAACATTTACATATTTAGGTTCAACACTGAACAGCAAAGGTAATATAGAGAACGAGGTAAACAATAGAATACTGGCAGCTAACAGAAGTTACCACGCATTGAATAAAGTCATTTTGAGTAGCAGGCAAGTATCAAAAAATACAAAAATGATACTATATAAATCAATTTATAGACCAATATTAATATACGGAAGCGAAACATGGACACTGAACCAAAACACAAAAAGCAAGATACAAGCAGCAGAAATGAGATATTTAAGAAAAGTAGAAGGGGTATCAAGACTGGATAGAATAAGAAATGAGCATATCAGAGCAACTCTACAAACAGAAAGTATACAAACCACCATAGAGAAGAAACAATTAGCCTGGTACGGCCATTTAATAAGAATGCCAGAAGATAGCCAAACAAAAAAGGTGTGGAATGCTCGAGTATCAAACAAGAACAGGAGAGGAAGGCCTCAAACAACTTGGGAAAAGAACATAGAAGAGATACTAAACAAAACCAACGTCACTTGGCAGGAAGGGAGGAAAATAGCAAAGGATAGAAGGAAGTGGAAAGAATTAATAAATAGGTTGAGATAACAAAGACTGATTGAATAGTTAAATACTATCTCGACACCCGAAAGGGTATTAAGAGATATAAAAAGATTATATATATATATAATTGCTGGCACCTTCTAGCGTTTTTCTAGAAATACCTGGACGTTTGCGAGAAGAATGTAGTGGGAAGAGACCTGAGGTTTATATATGCGGCTGACAGTGAGAAGCATTATTGATTTTTGGCTCAGTGACCCTATGCTATGGATTGAAATAAATAAATCAACATTGACATAAATAATTAAAGTTTAGTTGTAGTGTATGATAATCTTCAGTTTGAATTAGAATTAGCTACTAAAAATAGTATTAGTTATTCAATTTATTATTTTAATAAATTATAAAAATTGATAGTAGTGTTTGAAAACTTTTGCTCCCTAAATTAAAATGAATGACGTTACAATTGGTGATCAGGTGTGAAGTTTTTGAGTTCAAATAAATAAAATGGCGTCAAAGGCAGTAAAATTGATTGAATTGAAAGTGAAAACAGGAACCAAGACCGTCCTCCAACAACGTCTTTGACAAGCTTCGGAAAATGCTGGTGAGAGTTCTTATGAATTTATTCAGTGTGGCATATTCGATTTCGAGAAAATGAGAAAAGGGCTAATAGAAAATTCTGGAAAATTAGAAGAAAAATTGACAGAGATTACAGAAAATTCTAGAACATCAGAAGAAAAATTGACCAAGACTACAGAAAATTCTAGAACATTAGAAAAAAATATTACAGAGAATTCTAGAATATTAGAAGAAAAATTTACAGAATATTAGAAGACAAATTAACTGAAAATTGTAGAACACTGAAAGAAAAGTTGCTAGAAAATTCTAGAACGTTATAAGATAAATTAATGGAAAATTCCAGAGCCTTGGAACAGAGAATGGAAGAAAAGTTGGAAGAGAGTTCTAGAAAAGCAGAAGAGGATTTGAAGAACTTAAGGAAAGATTATGAGAAGAAAATACAGGAATTGGGAAAAAATTTCTCAAAGTTGACTTCATTACCGATAATCTGTTGCTTGTGGAGCAGGCAATTCAAGGGTAATAAAAGAATAGAATAATGCAAAGATCCACATTGAGAAACCGGAATTTTATGGAAAGACATCGTGGCCGATTTACCTTAAACAATTTGAAGCTGTTGCGGAGGCATATGGATGGTCATCTGCAGATAAGGCCACAGCATTGACCGTTTCGTTGCGAAGAGAAGCCATGAATGTTCTTCAAACATTGAAAGAAGACGAACAAGATGACTATAACCAACTGATCAAGCGGCTGGAGATGCGCTACGGCAACGCGCACCTCGAACAGGTGTATCAGACGCAACTGAGAAACCGATACCAGAAATCGCAAGAAACTCTTTAAAAATTTGAAGCTGACATTGCTCGTTCAGTTCACCTCGCACACCCTACGGCCTCCGATAGCGTCTTGGAGGGCTTAGCCACTCAAGCATTCATTTTTGGGGTTCAAGATAGCGAAATACAGCAGGCACTACGGATATATCGTCCAAACTCTTTAGTTGATGCATTATCGTATGCGTTAGAGCAAGAAGCAGCAAAATAAGCATCGCATGGACAGTCCAGAGCTAGACAAATTAGTGCCAACGAACATAATTAAATTGAAGATTTAGAAACCCGCCTAGAAGAAAAGTTGCGGCGTATCATCGAGTCCAAAATGACTGCAGGGAAATGACAGCTTCGCTGCTGGAACTGTGGAGAATTGGACCATCCGCAGAGGCTGTGTAAGAAACCGAAGAATAAGACGGTACAGTAGTCGATAAGAGATGACAACCGAAGGAGTTACGCAAAGACCAGGAAAATGATCCGGATTTAAAAATTGTACTGAAGTGGGAGAATAATAGTGTTAGACCAGCTTGGGAAGATGTTGCACTACACTCTCGGAATGCAAAATCGTATTGGGCGCAGTGGAATTCCATCGTAGTTGGAGAGGGCCTCCTGAAACGCGTCGTGGAGAGCACCGACGGAAATGAGAGCAGGACGCAGTTGATAATCCCTAGGATCAGAGTACCGGAAGTACTAGGAGGGATTCATGACGAGGCTGGTGGAGAGCACTTTGGAATCAGTAAAACATTGGAAAAATTACGACAGCGATTTTACTGTGTAAATTGTAAGGAGAATGTTAAGAGTGGTGTAGAAAATGCGTGATCTGCGCCAGTAGTAACGGGCCACAGAGAAAGAGAAGAGCTCCAATGCGTCAGTACAATCTGGGAAGTTCTTTCGAGCGCATTGCAATCGATGTGGCCAGACGGTTTACAGAAACTAACAATGGAAATAAACACATAATTGTTGTGATGGACTACTTTAGTAAATAGGTAGAGGCGTACGCTCTACTCAATCAGCAAGCTGTCACTGTCGCCGAAGTTTTGGTGAAAAAATGTATCTGTCGATTTGGAGTACCACGAGAACTTCTTTCGGATCAGGAAAGAAACTTCGAGTCGATCGTCTTCCAAAACATTTGTAAAATCTTGTGAATCCACAAAACCAGGACTACTGCATTACATCCGCAGTCCGACGGAATTGTTGGACGGATGAACAGAACAATAAATCGATATATGACAAAGGTTGTCTCCGACCATCAGCGAGACTGGGACCAACACTTTCATCTGTTTCTGTTAGCGTACCGCTCAGCAGTACACGAAACAACTGGGTAGACACCTGCGAACATCTTATTTGGACGAGAGTTGCGCTTACCATGCGACCTGATATTTGGTAGTAAACCAGGTGAAGATCTAGCAGGAGAGGACTACGTTACCAACCTCCGATGAAGAATGGACGACATTCATGGCCGGGTTCGTTCAAACATCCAAAATGCCAGCGATCGAATGAAGGAAAGTTATGACATCAAGGCCGAGGAAGGTGGTTATCAACCCGGGGATTTTGTGTGGCTTTATAACCCCCAGAAGTGCCTAGCGCTGTCACCAAAACTTCAGCGGAATTGGGAAGATCCATATGAAGAGACGAAGAGAATTAACGACGTCGTCTACCGGATACGAAAAACTCCAAACGGAAAGCCAGGAGTCGTCCACTTTAATCGGCTAGCCTTATTCGCCGGCGATAACCATGAAGACCGACATGGAGCCACGGTTTGACGAATTGTTGAGCAAGAACCAACCTTTGAAGAGTTCATGGCCAACTATTCCAACGGTCGTAAAGTACGGTATGGCGTGACGAAAGAAGAACAACAAGACCTGTTCGCAGTGCCTTTGAACCATTCCCTGGCTCAAGTGTGGCGAGTGACTTGAAGATGTCCCGAGGAATAGCGTCCGTTTTCAAGGAGAATTATGGAAAATTAGAAGAACTGGCCAACCAAAATCCATCAGTCGGGAAAACACTACACCTAAAGAACATCCGCATGGAGCTCAAACGAAACCTGTACTATATGTTGACTAAGTCATGCTCCTACCAGAAACCGGCATACCGCACTATGTGGAATGCTCTGCTTGACGTCCGGAAGCACCTATTGGACAACGACGTGATGAAGCTGGCAGTACCGAAGTTGGGTTGTGGACTAGAGAAACTGGATTGGAGGGTAGTAAGGAATATGTTGGGAACCCTCTTCCGGTCTACCGGAATAAAAATTCTCGTCTGTAGCTACAACCTTAAACAGCAGACGAAAAATGGACGGACCATCGATTGCTACTTCTACAAAACATCCCGATGTACCAAGGGTGACCAATGCAGATTCCGACATGAATCTTCAGGAATTCGTGAGGAACCGTTTTGGAACGGAACAGTCATGAGGAGGGGGCAGTGTAGCGAATTTAAGTCTATGAATTAGTCATTCCGAAATAGAAGCGAATATATTTGTTCTCTGGAAAATTGCTGGCACCTTCTAGCGTTTTTCTAGGAATGCCTAGACGTTTGCGGGAAGAACGTAGTGGGGAGAGACTCTAGGTATATATATGCGACTGACAGTGAGAAGCATTATTGATTTTTGGCCCAGTGACCTCATGCTATGGATTAAAATAAATTAATCAACATTGACAGAAATAATTGAAGTTTAGTTATAGTGTAGTGTATGATAATCTTTAGTCTGAATTAGAATTTATGTATTCATTTATTTTTATCCATTTATAAATATTTGGGAAACCAACACATGAATTCAATTACAGGTTCCCGCGGATTACAAAAATTATATAATATTTTGGAATAAGTGTTCTACAAATACATCATTCAGACCACTCTTAACTTGATTAATGCTTAGATTAAACATATCACATTCTCGTTATAAGTTGACATAATTCTGTTGATGGGAGAATTTTCATTATTATTTGAATTGAATTTCTGAATATAGAAAGTGTTACAATTTCTAGTTATAATAACTGTTACATGAAAATTTAATTTATGAATAATACTAGAAGAATTAATATAATTGTTCAGTAATTTATATTGATAGATCATATCAGCATTCGTCCTTCTTGATTCGAGTGAATTCAAGTTACATTCAGCAATCGAAGATTCATAGGAAGTGCTGGAAATATCAAATTCATACCTAAGAAGTGAAATAAACTTCCTTTGGTTAGTATATTTAAAGTACATAGGATTCCATTCCTGAGAAGCATATTCAACAATAGGGCGAACAAGTGCATTGTATAATGAAATCAAAGATTCTTTGCTGTTATAGCACTTTGCTGTTCTATAAATGAATCCTAGTGTTCCATATGCCCGGTTCACAATAAGATCTACATGTTCATTAAGTAATAGTTTAGAATCAAATATTATGCCAAGATCACGATTTGATGTTTCACGTTCCAGTAATACTCCAGACATGTTATAATTATAGCTTATACATGTTCTATTCTGAGTGAAGCTTATGACAGAACATTTTTCTATATTTAATGAAAAATCATTCTTTAAACAATAATTTTGGAGACGTAATAGTTATTAAAAATAGTGTTAGTTATTTAATTTATTATTTGAATGAATCATAAAAATTTATAGTAGTATTTAAATACTTTTGCTCCCTAAATTAAAATGAATAACGTCACAATATATTCAATTTGCACAAATGTTTTATCAATCACTTTTTTTTTATCAAATTTTTCTCGATCTACTTCTTTTCCCCTATTTCTATCTTCATATAAATTGATGCGTTAACTCAATTTGAGTATACAAAAATATTCTATAGCCCAATACGTATTACACTATTTGAATTGTTACAATCATCAATTTTTTTCTTTCCACATCAAGATCACAATTCTTCAATAGGTAAACATCTTTGAATATATTATCGGCTACATATTCCATTTTTGATTTTTAAACTCAATCCACTGTAACTGGAATCCAAGGATTTCATGTTTTTAATTCTTCAGGCACTCCACTATAAATAATTCTAAATATCTGTCACCAGTTAGTGTACCTTCGTACAAGTGTATGTATTATCATTTGAAATAGCACACCATGATACTAAATTTTTGCTGGAAACCCCTCTCTCGTACTGTCACAGGTTTGTCTCTACTCCAGTAGTAAGTGTCTCTTGTGTTATTTGAAAAATTGGCCCCATTTGTCCAAATAACTGATTTCAAAATATCTGGATCTTCCTTTGTCAGTCAATCACAAAATTCTAAAGTTTGTATTCATATTTTTCCAAATACCAAGCGATAAACCGTACCTAATTGCATTCAGCAACAGCTGTTCTCACTGAAGCTCTTGCAGGGCCGTAGCTAGAAGGAGGGGGAGGGCATTATGGAGCAATGCCTTACCTCAAAGTCTATTGCCCCACCTTAAGAAATACATACCATCGACAATGATAATATTTTAGTAAACTGTTTGTTCATATCAAGGTTTGTAGGCTTTCACGGCCAGCGATATCCTTATCATCCGATGATGAAGTTTGTTCATAATTTTAAATGATTGAAGAAAAAATATTATCGGCGTAGCGTAGCGACATCCAAACAACTTCGGAAAAATCAAGGAATCATATTATACTAATTATTTATCCTGCCCATAGATGGCATTGAAGTAAGTGAGTTGGTTGGAGGCTGGGCGCATATTGCAATCTATGATGGGATATTCTCAAACCTTAATAATATTTTTATTGAGAAACTCGAGAGTCATAACAAACTATAACTAAGAATCAGTAGACAAATAGGAAAGATTAGGTTCACTTGAAGTTTTGATTGTCATATTTGGTACGCATATTCAAGGTTTCGTCAATAAGAAAACTGAAGTAAATTCCGAGATTTGAATTTGTCTGTGATGCTGATTGGTAGCGTAGTGTAGTAAGGACAGTATTTCGTGAACTATGTTGCAGATAGATTGATTTTGCGATGGATATACGGGCTTTCTTTGGCAAAAACTGGAAAAGTATTTCGTATTTTCAATGATATGAAGATTCGAGGAATTCGATTGTTTTAAGGAACGACTTTCTATTATTTTCTATTTTGTTTTCACTCTATAATTTCAAATCATGCTTGGTACTTGATATGAATCGTAATAAATGGAAAGTTATTGATGCTGCAATTACTTCTGGGAGATTCTTCGCTAGCAATTATCAAAAATTACTTTGTGTACAAATATTTGAGTACTATCCACCTGGTGAAAAAATCCTTGATCATCAGTGAATGAATGAATGTCTTGATCATCCTCCTCCCAACAATTAAGAACACATGTACGACGAAAATCGATTCACCAGATCAGATCAAGTTGAATTTTTACTTGCGCCCTACCTGTAATTACCTCTGCCCTATCTTACATTCAATTCTGGCTACTGCCCTAAGCTCTTGGATGGGCTTCAAAAAATGCTACAGTATTTATTTCATCGTCGTGATTTTCTGATCTATCACGCTTATATTTAAATGCATCCGTATTAGCACGAAGTCTCAATCACAATTTTCGAAAATATCGACGATCAGGAATTTGCCGCTCGTTCCCTATACATATTTACTGCAGTTCGAGTATTTTTAAAACACAAAAGAAACACTTCAAACATATTGAGCTATTCTTTGAGAGTATAACTCATTCAATCACCGAAAGTTATGCGAAATAATTTTTATTATAGTAATATGGCAATTCCTAACCTTTTGGAGGTTGGGAGGTATGTAATTTCCAACCGCAATGACTATCTCACGGGTCAGAAGCGATACTCCCATTTCTTGGGTGGGAAATGTTCAAGCAGGGTTGCCTAGCATCAGTCATAAATCCTTGTTGGAGTAAGATAATCCATGCTGTCAAAAATACCGATCATATTATCTAATGATTCAAATGAAACATTTTATATTGAGAAGAAGTGGATTCATGTTGCAATTCTGTGTGAATCTATGTCTTATTATAAATTCATAAATTTGTAAATTATGAAAGAATCGCCATGAACTTGCATCCGTCGCACTTTTGTTCAATTTGGGGCAAGCGTATAGCTCCATTTCACCGTTATAATTCATTGGTATCTGCACGTATCCCAGTTTCAATGGATATACGTATAAATAACTTGATTCAAGAATTATAAATCCAGCAAATGTCAAATTGATCAAATTTTTGAAGACATTCTTGTTTTCATAGACTTCTACATCGATTTACTTTGTTGTGATAAGAACAAAATTGAATCAATTATTTCTCGGAAAATTAGGGTTGATTGTGAATAACATAGTATACATACAGTGAGGATTTCATATCGTCTTTGAGCTATATCTGATCCTCGAGGCTTCGCCTCTCGATTTTATAATAAGCTTCCGGCTGTAATGGAATACTTCCTCCCTCAAATGATGTATACTATATTTTGACAGTAGACAACAATTAATATGGAACAAAATGGTTGTGTTGGATGAAGCTGACTGGTAAGTTGAATGATGAAAAATTGAGATATGGGAATTCAGTCAAAATGAAATATCATCTTTTCCGATACAGTTTCGATCCCAGCTGGGCCATTTTTAGGAGTACTACGTATCAACATAATTTTGAATTTTACTGAAAACTATTAGCAAGAAATAATAACTGTACCTACAAAAGATTCTATTTCTTAAACTAATTGAAACATGTATTTATGGGGACAAAAATTCTCATTGTATAGGTAATCACTGACAATGATTGGAGAACAAAAAAAAAAAATAAATGTTATTTAGGTCATGAAAGAATTCAAAAAACTTGAATTGCAACAGCCGACAATTATGGACACCCAAGACCAAGTAGCATGATCAAGAATGCGCGTACACGCATAACATCAATCTGCAAAACAGCAACGAATAAAAAAACTGTTGTTGAAGAGGTCAACCAGTGAAGAAACATCACATCAAGATGCTAAGGGAAAGGATAAAGATGGCCACTGCGGCGAGAGATTAATAAAGCCACATCACAAATCACCTCACAATGTTATTGTATATTATACTCAATGCCAAAGTATCGGTTTTTTCATTGACATTACTTGTATACTGTTTTATATATAGCATATCAAGCGTGCGTCTTTGGTTAAAAGTTGTTTCATTGAGCAGAATACTAGCATTTTCAGAATCAGAGGAATAATCAGTATTTATCCAATTCTCTACTCTAGCATATTCAGAAGCGTCTAATGTTGGTTTTCTACAGTTACGATTGCGCTCTTGCATACGCGTTTTAAGATAACATTTAGTTTGTCCACTGTAAAACAGAAAATCATCTTCAATAGTCTTAAGTCTAAAATAATTTGCTATATCATTCATTACAAGTTATTTCACTGATTTTGTTTTTTATTGTTGATCTGTAGTCCGAAAGTTTCCTAATTATTTCATATGGTCCGATTTCTAATTCATCCAGTTTTTCCTATTGAATCTGTTCCCATTCTCCATGAATACTTTATTTCCTACGTTTGATTTATGATATGTCCGGTTCTTATCAAATACTCTTTTATTGTAGCTATGTGATTTTGTCGTATTTTCCAATGCTGTTTTTTTGTCTTGTATCCAATCATTATTTGATTTCTTTTCTTTTAGTTCCTCGGATAGAATGCTGACATCTGTCCCATATGAAAGATATTTTGGAGTAAATCTAGTGACATAGTGTCTTGTTTCACTATATTTGCTCACGCATTCTTGAGCCATTGCTGCCCAGGATTTCTTTTGTTCAATTTCGTTCATTTTGCATCTAATTTTGTTACTCAGTGTTTAATTTAACCCATTCGAAAATGGTGCACTCACTGCAGTAAAAATAATTGGTATCGACTTGTTATCTAAAAACTGTTTGGACTCCTTTGAGTTTATTCCTGAATATTGGTCTGTGAGGAGCAAACCGATATCCTCTCTTTCCATTATGTTGATTATTTCTATAAAATCATTTGCATTCTGCGTTCTTAAGGTTGAAATGAATGCTTATCTTGCATAGTGGTCTACTATCAGATGCAGATATTTTTTCGTAGACCTTGAGCCTCCGAAGCCTCCAATTGTGTCTATTGATATTATTTGGAATGGTTCCGTGCCAGGACCTAGATGAGACATCAGGGCAAATTTTTTGTTTCCTTTTGATCTAGTTTTTATACAAATCTCACAATTTTTACACATGTCTTTCACATTTCTGCCAAATTTTTTGCTGTATATATCAAACTAATATTCATTTGCATTTGTCGAACACCAACATGACACATATTTTCGTGTATATTTCTCATAAGTTTCAAACTGAGATCTTCTGATAAGATGATCTTTTCGGTTCTTATGGTTTTTTTTTTTTTTTCTTTGTAAAAAACTTTGCTTTCTAATATTATTCATATGGTCGTTGGAAAGTTCTTCTTATCTAATCATGTTAACAATTTTTAAATGTTCTTCTTTATTTCCATTCGATTCTAATACTGAATTTCTACTTTGACAGGCAGCTTCTATATTATATTTTTCTGTTGCATACTTCATCATGAAATCGTATTGAGATAAATAATATGTCAAATCTCCTAGTTCTTCATCAGTCCTGAATCTAATGCTCATATTCTCTAGCGGTTCATGATCAGAGTACACTGTAAATATTCTTCCTATTAGCCAGTATTGCCAATATCTTATTGCTTGTTTTATAGCCAAACATTCTAGAAAGATTGCTTTTTTCTTTTTTTTGCATTTCATTCAATTTTTTCTATTTGTTTGTATCTGTTTCAAAATAGCGCATACTCCTTTTATTGATGCGTATGCATGAATATTGATTGGCAGTTCTGGATCGAAATACTCCAGACAGGGAGTACCGGGAGAGATCACTTAAATGGAAGAATTTGGCGCTTAGCTACTACCATCTAACGGGAGCGGCCGCACCTATTCTTTAATTTAATTTGAATCTTGAATCTTAGTTACCATAGAAAAATTTGAACAAATGTCGATATAAGTAAATAAGATTGTTTGTCAATATCAATTTATAATTTTTCCAATTTCCAGTTGTGTTTGTGTATTGATTTTAATAGTTCAACGCTACAAAAAGTTATTAAAAAGCAAGTACTGCAAGTCAATTGTAAGTTTGTCTTATATTTTTCTGTTCGCATGTCATAAAATATTATTATTCTAGGCGCACATCTGCTGGTTCTATTCCGCGACCTGCAGTTTTTATATCAGTACAAATGCAATTATACATGATTTAGTTCGAGCACAATGATAAATATTGGGCTGAGTTATTTTCTGGACCTCACAAATACCTGGAGTTTCAAACAATAAATGAATAAGAAGCATTTGGGATGGATGAGCATTTGCCAGCTGCAATAATAACGTGGTGCTAGAACTGAAAATGAATATTTGTTACGGAAGATGCGCCAATTTCTCTATATCATATGAAACCAAGAAAAAGTAATACTCTTCAGTCTTGACGTTACTTTAGAGTTCAGGTAGTCGAAGAAAGTTCAATAGGTTCATACTCTCATTGTGTCCACGCTTCTCGAAAGTGCTTTAATGATTTTCCAGTCGTTATATAGGAGGTAGAATGAAGAAAAAATTGAGTATTTGTGAAGAAAAAATATTAAATACTGTAAAAGTGACTTTGCTGAGACAGTAAGATGCATTTAAGTTCAAATGAAGTAAAGACAATGGAAAACGTCACTTTAGCTCAAACTATATCCGAAAAATCCAGTAATTATTTTATAAAAATACTTCGAATCTATCAATCTTTCTAATTTTATTTATTTCCTTTATTAATTACATCTCAAAACAATTTAAACTGGCTACAGTCTTGAAATTAGTGATTTTCGTCCAATTTTTTTTTTTTCAATTTTGTTATAACTCATTCTAGTCTCTATCTACTGCCTATTTATCACCATAAGTGATTCAAGATTGAATTTAAGAGACCTAAATCAAAAGAAAACTCACTAATCCAAAATTGTGGGTTAGTATGAACTCTTTTGAGAATACGGCTACTGATTTTTATGCTCTAATAGAATAATTTCAAATTTTTTTGAGCATTTGTATCCAATTTCTTCCTACTTTTTTCCATAATGGAGGTTAAATACCTTGGAAAGTAATTTCAACATGAAGTATGACCTACAATTGAAAGAATTAGAGAAAAATTAGAACAGATCTTGAAAATAGAGACACTCTAAAGTAATTTTAGCTCAAATTACCAATTTACATACACTGATAAAAGTAAAGTTTTGATTCAAAATGAATAACATTGACTGAGAACGTTTTTCGTTTTCTATATGGCGAAAACGATTCGGTTTCCAATATAGAAATAAAAAGTTTTGAATATATCACTTTGTTTCAATTCACATAAGTTTTGACCTAAAATTTTCATTATTTGTATGGAAATAACACAACCATTTAGTTGAAAATAAAAATCGTATTTCAAGAGTATCACCGTTTTCATACAAAATTTTTAAAATCTGATTCTAGAACCATCAAAACAATTCTATTTTTTCTTGAATGGTTCTTGTTTTCATTGAAAACTGATTATGTTTTGTGGTGAAATTAAACTGTTTTGAATTATATGTGAATGAGTGTGTGGATGCATATGTATGCGTATGTATATATATATATATATATATATATATATATATATATATATATATATATATATATATATATATATATATATATATATATATATATATATATATATATATATATATATATATATATATATATACGTGGGGGGAGAGGGTGGAGGGATGTATGTACTCGTATAGGTTAGAAAAATACTAAATTTGAGCTATAAAATCTATTTAGCAATAAAAATAAATACAAATACAAATTCATAAAGGTGTACATAGATACAGAATATTTTCAAACTTCAACAAAGAATCACTCATTCGCAAATTGATGCACACATATAGGCATGAAGTTATAAAATGCTAAAGCTTCTAAATACAAATGCATCTTAAACTTATACGCTATCACAAAAAAAAAATTGCACAAAAATTAAATTTGTTGCTAACCCAAGAAAATACTCGATGACTTTGGATGAAGAAAATCTAGGATTAGAAGTGGCCGGAGTGATGCTCACATCGTAATTCACAAGGCAACACCTACTTCACGCGTTATCAGTGTACCTGCAAAACATAATGAAACAAAAAATAAGTCGATTTTCATAAATTGTACAATTTAAGGCCAAGTATTATATGCGCTAATAAACATAAACTAAAGATTCATTTTCATGTAAACAATACTGTAACAATAATTGTATCTATGAGAATAAATCTTCATATAGTCAGAATTTACTGGCGAATGTAATATTTGGGTTCAAATTACATATTATTTGGACAATTTGATCTTATTAAATTGCTTTTAATGATTTTATATCAAACTCACCTTTTAATTGCAGCCAGAAGTAATATTACACAACACAACACAAAAATAACACCGCTACGTTCAAACGATGAATAGCATATGATGAACCAAGATGGCGAAAAAATTAAAAAGGTGATTTCCAGATCACGCAGCTGCAACATTGCGAGATACTATAGGTTTGTTTGAAAATAGAATACATTTTCAGTCAGAATATTCATTCTCAACATGAGAAATTATATTTTACATGAAAATAGTACCATTTTTATGAGAAAATATTTTAGTTTTACATTTAATAATTTTATACATTCATACAAAATTAATAATCTCTTTTGAAACTGAAATTGCTTTGGAGAAAAGGTTTACAGTTTTAATTCAAGACTAATAAATTCTAATTTTATTTGTATGAGTTCAAATAAAAAAGCATTTGAGTGAATGTACATCAAGTTTTAAGACAAAACTTAGAATTCAAAACCTAAAATATTTTTATACAAAAGCCTGTTGCGTGTTGATTCAAAATCACAAATGTTGAACCAATGATTTTCGTTTTCTCCACAAACGAAAAAACTCAAAACTGAAAATAGTTTTCATTCAAAGCTACCATTTTTCTCAGTGTAACTATAGAGTTGGATCAAACTTCAGGCATATGAAATTACTTTATTTAATTTGGAGTTTGTAAGATACTGAATGTATTGCAATACTGTAAAAGGTATGATCCACAGTTGTAGAAGACATTTTACAAAAATAGATAATTCAAATTCATTGATTGATAGCGTTTTTAACACAAATTTTGAATGAATTTAACAACTGCGGATTCATTTACTACAATTGGATCACACTTGATGCATAAAGTAATTTTATATTGTATCTCAAAACCTGATATTTGCACAAATATTTTGTTGTTACCATTGATTCACATGTACAAACATTTATAATACTCGTATTTTTGAAAAATTTCTTGGATTTTTCTATGTATAGTACATAACTACAAAAAACTAGTTTAGATATGAAACCATGGTTACACAGCTATCAGAGACCTCGGTGGCAGCGGCCGCAACTATGTTCATGCGCATAATATTTAACATTGAGTGATCACTCCCGGTACTCCCTGACTCCAGAATTGGTTGTCAACATAACTATTGTTTGATTTTTTCCAATGCTCTCTGACATTCTGTTGAACAAATTAATTTTTGGGTTTTTTCTTAGTAGGTTATGTAATAGATTCAAGATTATTGCACTGTTTGGTATGTATTCATGATAAGAGTTAATTCTTCCCAAAAATTGTCTTATTTCCTTTTGAGTTTTTAGTGTTGAGAAGTGTTTAACTGATATTTTTATTGCTTCTAGCAAGACGGTCAAATGCTGAATATGGTCAGAAAAAGATTTGGGAAAAAATAAGAATATCGTTTATATAGTTGACTGCAAAGTTAGATAATTTATATTTTCTTAATATATTGCTAAATATTTTTTGGAAGATTGCTGGTGCTGTTTTTAATCCGAAAGGTAAACAGGTCTATTGGAAATGTTCCTCTTGTGTCACAAATGCTGTTTTATTCCCATCCTCAATTCTCAGTTGGATTGACCAGAATGCAGAATCTATGTCTAGAGATGAAAATAATGAACAATTCCTAGTTCTTGTTGTTATATCTTCTATTGGTGGAAATGGATGAGCTTGTGGTATTATTAATTTATTCAAATCTCTGAAATCTATGCATAATCATGATTATTTATTATCTTCTTTCTCGAATGCTGGTGTTACCGGGGCTGCAAATGGACTGTGAGATTCTTCAATTGAATTTTTATTTAATAATTCTGAAATTTGATGTTTTATTTCTGTTTTATCTTTTATTGTACATCTATATGGTCTTTTACAGTAATATTTATCTATACATAATTCTATTCTCACTTCATATTCATTTACTGTGCCTATGTCATACTTATCTCTAGCAAAAACTGAACGATATGTGTCAATCAGTTTGTTTATTTAATATTCTTGAATCATTCAAATCACCCATTTTCATTTTTGGATCTTTTCTTACATGTTTATTGAAGTTTATTTTATATTTCTCTCCAATAAATATCATCTTCTTATTATTATTATTCTGTATATGAGTTTCTTCCATCATCGTTTTATTTTCGAGTTATTGTAGATTTTAATTTTGAATCAGTTTGAAACTTTCTGTCATGTCTAATCCGATCGAAAAATCGTATTTCAAATTTTTGCAATCTACAATGTATATATCAATATATATTTTTATGTTGAATATTTTTATTTCAACACTCGTTAGAACATTCGTTCTTGTAACACCATAAATAGTCACCAATTCAGCCCGATTCAGCTCGTTCCTTTTGTTTTTCAGTTTGATTGAATTAGAATTGATTGAAGAGACATTCGAACCGGAATCGTATTATTTTTAATGAATCTTGTATTGTCAATTCAATTTCTATTAATGGTGTTGTTATTAGTTTTTTTGATTATCTTCATTAAATTCAGCCTCGATTACTGAGTTATTTGTTTGTTTCTCATAATTTCTCGGTACCTTATCATTCTCTGTTGTTTTGAATCAATATAAAGCTTCCGGGTGGTAGCGAGTGCCTTTGTTCAATTTCTCACAGATCTTGCATGGTTTATGATCTTCATTCTTATATTTGTTCTGATATGTTTTTTTTTCTCCATAAGATCCTTTTTGTTAATTTGTTGATTTCGTTGAATAACTTATCTGTATCTTTTGTTGATAGTCTATCAATCCTGTTTTGTATAAATGCTGGCAATCCAGCTGCAATTAGATCGATCAATGTACCTGTATTCATTGAACTTCTCATATCTAATAGAAGCTCCTCTTTTCTTATTGCATATGCTAGTACTGAGCCTTCCTTGTATCTATGTATATGATATTGCAGAATTAGCTAGATTCCATCCTTTCTTTGCAAACGGTTCATAAAATTTCCGTTTCCATATGGACCGTTCTGAGCCCATTGCTCATTTTGTAAGCATTGAATTATGCTAATCCATGCAAGATTTATCCATGAATAGTCTGAGTATTTCAATTTTTCCCTGATTAGTCGTCACATCACAGCGTGTGCACTATTTTTCAAAGGTTTTCATCCATTGGTTTACATTAGAAACTTTGCTTGTGAATTTTTCAATTACAAATTTCTCTGCTATATCTTTGAAATTTTGTTGATTGTGACTTGTATACCTACTATTTGTCTTCCTGATATCTGTTACAAATTATTTGTTGTTTCTGGAGTCGTTATTATTTCTTCTGGATAGCATCCATCAAATTTTAAATTCTGCTCATCTACATACACAGCTGCAAATGCAAGTGTCATTGATATCCAAACTTTCTTACTTGGGTGTCTTCTTGTAATGCTTTTTTTCATTTTAGCAAAAGTGGATGTGTGTATCAACTCTCACTGGAAGTTATAACTTGATATTCTTCTGGTTTCGCAAATGTTTTTCCATCTTTTGTGCTGATTGAGTTATCACAATATACATTGGTTTTTGCATCTTCCCTTTTTGGCAATATGACAAATTCGAGGCAGAGCTTATCCATTTTTGAAAGTCTTGATTTCTAGAAATGTCGTTTTATGAGCCGTCAAGTATTCTATTATTTAAGAAATTGTCAATTGAATAAACTTGCGTGTTTCTCTGAGAATCAAAGTACTTTATTTTAATCAAGTTAATAAATAATTACACTAATTCATAAAGTTCATACCTGAAAATCAAAGGAACGACATTCAATAGTATATTGTATGGCTAGGGCCAGGACAACACGATTTCAGCTAAGGGTGAGTGTTACTTGCTCGAGGGAAGCGAGGGCTGGCATCATTCTCGGCTGAAATCGTGTTTTGTCCCGTGCCACACACTGTATTTTTCATAATCCGAACCGAAGGCAAGTATTACGGTTCGCGAGTGTAGAATACGCTATTCCAAACATGTTGTAGACTATACCTTCTCTAACTGGGTTTTGGAAACTCACCAATATTACAGAAGGAACTTAAAAAATTATTGAATGTCAAATTCAAAGCGAGAAATGAATTCTTGAATTATTAGGCAGTAACCATGCTAGTAGCCAAACTAACAGCTTCTGATTCGTCGAAATTATTCTAAACGGCATACGGAATCATTCTAAACGACATTTCGGAATGCTATTGGTTCCAACATAATTTTTGGTTATGGAATATGCAAATTCAAAAACAGTGTTAGAAAATAGTATATTCTACAATAAGTATTGGAATGGTCTGTATTCTGCACGGGCGAAAAGTTTGTAATTCGAGCCAAAGGTGACGATTACGGTTCGCGAGTGTGGAATATGTCATTCCAAAGATATTGTGGACTATACTTTCTCTAACAAGGTTTTGGAAACTCACCAATATTTCAGAGGAAATAAAAAAAAATATTAAATGTCAAACGTTAAATCCAGATATGAATACTGGAAGTGTTAGGAAGTAACCATGGTAGTAGCCAAACTAACAGCTTCTGATTCGTCTAAATGATTCTAAAGGCTTACAGAATCATTCTAAGCGGCATACAGAATCATTCTAAACGATTTTTTGGAATGTCATTCGTTCCAACATGATTTTTGGTTATGGAATATGCAAATTCCAAAACAGTGTTGGAGAAAGACCATTCTTCAATATGTCAATTCCTTTGTTACAATCAATGAATATTTGGCCCAATTATTGACTGCTTCACCCTCTATTAGTTCTGTCAAAATATATATTTGAAGAAATGTATTCTTACAATTGATCAAATATTCACTGATTGTAACAAACAAATTGACATATTGAAGTATAATCTTTCTCTAACACTGTTTTGGAATTTGCATTTTCCATAACCAAAAATCATGTTGGAACGAATGACATTCCAGAAAATCGTTTAGAATGATTCTGTATGACATTAGAATCATTTTGTAGAATTAGAAGCTGTTAGTTTGGCTACTACCATGGTTACTTCCTAACAATTCAAGTATTCATATCTGGATTCACGTTTGACATTTAATAATTTATTAAGCTTCCTCTAAAATATTGGTGAGTTTCCAAAACCTTGTTAGAGGAAGTATAGTCTACAATACGTTTGGAATGGCGTATTCCACATTCGCGAGCCGTAATCCTCGCCTTCGTCTCATAAAACAACATTTCTAGAAATCAAGACTCTCAAAAATGGATAAGCTCTGCCTCGAATTTGTCATATTGCCAAAAAGGGAAGATGCAAAAACCAATGTATATCGTGATATCTCCATCAGCACAAAAGATGGAAAAACATTTGCGAAACAAGAAGAATAACAAGTTATAACTCTCCAGTAGGAGTTAATACAAACATCCGCTTTTGCTAAAGTGAAAAAAAAAGCATTACAAGAAGACACCCAAGTAAGAAAGTTTGGATATCAATAACACCTGCACTTGCAGTTGTGTATGTAGATGAGGAGAATTTATAATTTGGTGGATGCTATCTAGAAGAAATGACAACGATTCCAGAAACAACGAATAATGTGTAACAAATATTAGGAAAACTAATAGTGGATACACAAGTCAAAAATCAACAAAATTTCAAAGTTAGAAGCAGAGAAACTCAAAGCTTACAAAATAAACAATAGGCTCAGAATGGTCCATATGGAAACGGAAGTTTTATGAACCGTTTGCAACGAAAGGACGGAATCTAGCTGATTCTGCAATATCATATACATAGATACAAAGAAGGCTCAGTACTAGAATATGCAATAAGAAAAGAGGAGCTTCTATTAGATATGAGAAGTTCAATGGATACAGGTACATTGATAGATCTATTCGCAGCTGGATTGCCAGCACTCATACAAAACAGGATTAATAGACTACCAACAGAAGATACAGATAAGTAATTCAACGAAATCAACAAATATGAGCAACAAATTGATATAAAGGATCTTATGCAGAAAAAAGGAGCATATCAGAACAAATATAAGAATGAAGATCATAAATAAATTTTAAACTGATTCAAAATGAAAATCTACAAATAACTCAAAAACAAATTCTCGAAAATAAAACGATGATGGAAGAAACTCATATACAGAATAATGAAAATAGAAAGATGATATTTATTGGAGAGAAATATAAAATAAACTTCAATAAACATGTAAGGGAAGATTCAAAAATGAAAATGGATGATTTGAATGATTCAAGAATATTAAATAAACAAATTGATTGACACATATCGTTCAGTTTTTGCGAGAGATAAGTATGACATAGGCACAGTGAATGGATATGAAGCAAAAATAGAATTATTAATGAAAAAATATTGCTGTAAAAGACCATATAGATGTACAATGAAAGATAAAACAGAAATAGAACATCAAATTTCAAAATTATCAGATAAAAATTAAATTGAAGAATCTCACAGTCTGGTAACACTAGCATTCAAGAAAGGAGATAATAAATAATCATGATTATGCATAGATGCTAGAGATTTGAATAACACAAGCTTATCCATTTTCACTATTAGAAGATATTACAACAAGAACTAGGAATTGCTCACTATTTTCATTTCTAGACATAAATTCTGCATTCTGGTCAATCCCACTGAGAATTGAGGATAGAAGGACAACAGTATTTGTGACACAAGAGGAACATTTCCAATAGACCTGTTTACCTTTCGGATTAAAAACAGCACTAGCAATCTTTCAAAAAATATTCAGCAATATATTGAGAAAATATAAATTATCTAACTTTGCAGTCAACTATATAAACGATATTCTTATTTTTCTCAAATTTTTTTCTGGAAATATTCAGCATTTGACCGCCTTGCTGGAAGCGATAAAAAAAGAAGGTTTCTGATTGAAATTCACTGAGTGCACTTTTGCATGAGACCAGGTAAAATATCTTGGTCACATTATACAAAAGAATACAGTTAGACCGTGGGAAGATAATTTGGTATCAATGAAACACTTCTCAACACCAAAAACTCAAAAGGAAATAAGACAATTTTTGGGAAAAATTAACTCATATCATGAATACAAACCAAACAGTGCAATAATCTAAATATATAATAATATATATACATGTATATATATATACATATATATATATATAGATATATATATATATATATATATATATATATATATATATATATATATATATATATATATATATATATATATATATATATATATATATATGTATATATATATATACATATATACAGGGTGTAACAGAAATAAGTACATTAATTTTAACCAGTGATAGAACCCGTCAAGCATAACAATTTTTCTTAATAACTTTTTCTAGAATTCTCATATTTTTTTTAGCATTTTTTAACCCCTATAATTTAACGAGTCGTTCAGGTGCCTAATTATTGGATCCAGTAGCAGTTACAACCCTGGCTACAACGAAACAATTGATTTCGTCATATGTGAGCTATCAATTCCAGATCAATTCCTTCTAATAAATTTTGGAAAAAATCATCTAATTATTATTGTCACAAAAGTTTAGAACCTGTGAAAATGTCAAGCTCTTCTATCTGTGATTACGCAGGCAGTGTAAGATTAGTTCGGCGAATTTATTTGGAACGATTTCAGAAATGTCATTTTTCACTAAAAATTGAATTATTGTGGTTATGCTCATGTATTTGATGTCAAAATATTGTGCACTTATACATAATGATGAAAATACTATGAGATATTGAGAACTTATCGTTTACCTGGAACGTAAAGCACCAGATGAAATGAATAAAATATATTAATTTATAAATGAAGCAGCTGTGAATTAGTTTTTTCTCATATTATTACAAACTTCACAGTCAGGTCGTTTCAATGAAGTATGCCTCGTGAATTGATCTGTTTAACAAATAGAATATTGTATCTCATATTTTAAAAAATATTTAAAATCAATTACCAAACTCAGTGTGATACATTTGTAGGTTAGGTTTTCTGTTTTCCAAGAATAAGTTCTTACAATTTTTACGGGAATATTTTCAGTTGAATTATTCATCAAATGAATCATTTTAGGATTGCATTCCATTTCATATTTCACCGTTCACTTTAAATAAATCGTTAAATGATTTTCTCTTTATGTTTGAGAGCCAACAGTAATGAAGTAAGCTGACTACTTTTTAAGTTGATCGTAGATGGCAGCACAATCTGACCCATATTCTAACTGTGTTACAGGCTGTATTCAGACTATTCAAATCAGCTGATCCAAGTGCAATAAACTCGTGCTGACAATCTAATGCTCAAGAAATGTACCAACTATTTGAAAATATACGTAAAATTTCCAAATAGAAATAAAATTTCTCGACAATAACATATAAATACGACCAATATACCAAATTGTTGGTTTCAGAGATAAATTTGATCTTTCTTGCAACATATACAAAAATAGAATTATAGAGGTGAGCGAATATCAATGTATTATTGAAATACTGTTATTCTTTCAGTTTCAAATGAATGATTGATAAGACTATGATGGTTTGAAGTTTCAAAATAATAATTTAAATCGACAGCTGTTATTCCTCCAACAAATGAGGAACATTCAGTTCTAACCATAGGCGCACTATGAAATTTTTGACCAAACTTTGATGAATTTTCACTCGATATCCAGGAGACTTACAGAAAAAAGTTATGAAGGAAAATTGTTAGGCTTGAAGAGATCTATTGCAGGTTAAAATTAATGTACTTATTTCTGTTACACCCTGTATATATATATATATATATATATATATATATATATATATATATATATATATATATATATATATATATATATATATATATATATATATATCCATTAATTTATTAATTCATATGAATTGCCTCAACTCTTGTAATTTCGTACATATTATTATGTTTCAAGATAGAACCACCTACCCTCTTAATAAATAATAGAATTCTTTTTTTTAGAAGAAACTCCTGAACTATTCATTACTGATTGCTATGGATGGAATAATGCTCTGCAATCATAATTGAGAAATTTAGTTTGGAACTTTCCTATGGAATGTTTTCATTACGTGGGCGGGTAAGAATCAATTAGAGACGATTGAAGCGAAAGAATAGTATATTCTACAATAAGTATTAGAATTTCCTATATTCTAAACGAGCGATAAGTTTGTGAAGCGAGCTGAAGGCGAGGATTACGGTTCGCTATTTCAAACATGTTGTAGACTATACTTTCTCTAACAAGATTTTGGAAACTCATCAGTATTTCAAAAGAAACTTGAAAAATTACAAATGTCAAACGCATACCCAGAAATGAATACTTGAATTGGGAAGTAACCATAGAAGTACTGGTAACCAACTGACATCAGCTTCTGATTCGTCAAAATGATTCTAAACGGCATCCGGAATGACTCTAAACGAATATTTGGAATGTCACTCGTTCCAACATAATTATTGGTTATGGAATATGCAAATTCCAGAACAGTGTTAAAGAAATGTACTTTCTCCAACACTGTTTTAGAATTTGCATATTACGTAACCAAAAATTATGTTGGAACGATTGACATTCCAAGAAATCGTTTAGAATGATTCCGTATGCCGTTTAGAAGATTTCGACGAATCAGAAGCTGTTAGTTTGGCTACTACCATGGTTACTTCCTAATAATTCAAGTATTCATATCTGAATTTGACGTTTGACATTTAATAATTTTTTAAGTTTTCTCTGAAATATTGGTGAGTTTCCAAAACCTTGTTAGAAAAAGTATGGTCTACAACTTGCTTGGAATGGCGTATTCCACACTCGCGAACCGTAATCCTCGCCTTCGGCTCGGATTACAAACTTTCCGCTCGTTCAGAATACAGGCCATTCCAATACTTATTGTAGAATATACTATTTTAAGATGGATACAGTGTAATATTTTGTTCGCTGAAATAAGTTTTGTTAATAAGGGCTGACATAAGAGATAATTTTCATCAATTGAACTATATAAATAGTTCCATGGATAAGAGAATTCCAATTTTCAGCAAAGCAATGCTCGAATACATTTCATTTTCTGGGGAGTTTTGTGTATTCATCGGAAGCGTAATTTATTACTTCCAGAATAGAAAGAGAATATCGCCTATAGAATTATTCTCACGGACAATATCCATGAAAAAATGAGGAATTAGGAATCTCAGCTCTGATGGAATGATGTTAATCAGGCTAAAAGTATTGTCACAATTATGGAATATTTGTAGTAATTAGGTCACATAATTATTTATTTGAATTCGCTGTAACTGTAATCTTAGTTAATATTGACAAGGTCGATGTTCAATTGTCGGACATGATTGACAGGCTATGGGCACTAGATGTTCGGTGGTTGCCAGGCAGCAACTGTTAGACAATTGAATGTTGGCCCATTGACGGCTTAGGTATATAAAAGCGTAAGCTAGGAGAGGAAGTCAGTGATTCAGTGATTCAGTAGGAGTAACTGTGCGCGATATTGTAAATATACGAGTTTGTAAAGTGAAGATTTTCACCGCAACTTGTGTTAATAAGTTATTCACAATAAAATTTGTTACAGTATATTGATTATATATCATTATCTCCTCACAAAGACCAGAAGAAAAAACTGGTGATTATTATTATTAGCAAAACTATGATGATATCGTGCGTCCTCAACTACCACTGTCTGCACTGATATAGTACAGTTAAAACTATTTGGCGATAAGTATCTCAGCGGGTACTCCGCAAGAGGATTAAAGAGATTTATGCCCAGTTGCACCGCCAGCACTTAACTTTAAGTACGGAATAATTACCATGGGAACAATTGTCTATACAATGGTAACCATAGATATTATTCTTATCTTAAAGTTAAGTGACGGCGGTGCAACTGGCCATTATTGTGCTATATTTACCAGGGTAGTATTTGTAATATATTTTTCACGTGAGATTTTCATGGAATGATACAAATAATAATGAAAACAGGAGAAATTTTGCAGGAAACCAAATATTTTATCAGAATATAATACAAACATTTTTTGAATTGATTCAAAAATTTAGACTCTGTTGTTTCAATAAATTTTATTGAATATCTTCACACGTGTTTCGGTTCTTACACCATCATCAAAATTCAGAGAAGTTACACGATATTCACCTTTCATACACAAACATATACAAAACATGTACAACATACAAACAAACACCAGTAGAAAACAATTACAGAAAATTAAAACCAGTTGACCACATTTAAAACTATTTGTTTTGCATCTTCTGATAAATATTTGTGTTTCTGACTCGCGATTGTGATGCTTTATTCGAAATTCACGTTCTCAGGTTGTAACATTCTTAATGTTCACTGCGACAATACTGTTGAACTAATGAATTCAAGATTTGGAACAACTCAAATGATATTTATGAAATTTTCCCAATTAATAGTCCTCTAAGAAACAACTTTAATGAAAATATACCGTTAAAACGACCAAAATCCAATCCCAAGGAAGAAAATGAAAAAATAATCTAATCCGCTCCTGAACACAAGTGGACCTAATACCTGCTGAGTTAAGCTAGCCCTAATCATTAGCGAGTCAAATCAATCGCCAAATAACTCCAACTACACTATACCAAACGTTGCTGGCTTGTACTCAAATCAATCTTCTAGTCGTCTTCGGCATGTTGTTTACCCGATCGAAATAGTTTAACTCCATTTCTTGACTCCTACCGCAATAACTTCAAGTCTCTCCTCCACTTGTCACTCTTTTTAAGTGATTTTTTAGAGTTGCTATGAGCTGCTCTCTGTTCTGCTTAACGTTATTCTCAATTCCAGCATTCCATCGATGACAATGACCGATGAAAATAGTTTAGATAGCGAAGTAATCTTTTTCGTGCGGATCAAATAGTCTCATGTGATCCTCCAAATAAATGACGAACGAGTTTTCTATTTTGACACGCTCCAGACATATATTCACTTGGAATTCTGCACAACTCGGTATTTCCTATTCTCACGAACGCGTGCTACGTATAGGCGTTAGCTTATCAGTGAAACACACCTTGATCGTTTGAAGTATACTAGTGACAGAAATCTCAATATGATATTCTCGTTTTCATGTACTATTTTGTGGCTATCACAGGTGATAGAATATAATTGAAGCGGCATCTTGGCGGATGGAATTGTCGACAATAGAGAAGAGTTTCCTTTACACCAACAGTTCTACCCATTCGCGTATTCTAGTAGAAGGAACAAGCCTGTAAATGAATTATGCTGGAAGCTATGAGAGATCTAATTAAAAGATTCAGAGTATTCAAAGGCATTTCTTTCTCATTCAAAAAATCGAGTTCATCAATGGATTCTACTAAAAGTTGTAGGATGAATGAATTTGAATATTTGGCAATTATTCAACATAGCTACCTTCCATCTCGTCATACTTGTCCTCTAACTCAACAAATTCTCAAGGTTGTTGAGAAGGAAATCAAAGTATATGAGGATTCATACAAATTTTTACAGTATGTCATTTGTTGAGTGAAGAATATTCGGACAAAGTTTGAACTCAAACTTGTATCTAGTTATCGAGATAAAGAATATCAAAGTTGCTGTTCAGTGACATTGCGTTAATGCGCGCGACGTGTTTCACATTGATTTATACGTCATTATCTCGACCACCTGAAATGACAACATTACAAAAAAAACGTCAAAATATCTACGAAAGTCTTATAAACATGTGTACCAAATTTAAAAAAAGTCTTGTTTATAGTTTCAGAGAAAATTGAATTATTATTCAAAAAACTTGTACAAAAGCTATTAAAATTTAGCAAGTTGTCATACGCTTGGCAACGTCGCCGCATGAGATGAAATGAGAAGAGTGTATGTGATTAGAATAAACAAGATTTCTTATCACTTCCCTGACTTGACACACTGGTTGAGTAACCCATGTATTCTTCCACCGATATTATTTTTTTGATGTAGATTTATCATCAATAAGTTGGTTTGGTTATGAAATGCAGTACCACTACTAAACCTCAAATATCAAAAATACTTCCGAAAGTCTATAGCGTTGCGCACTATACATATCATATTGTAGCTTTGTTAAAATATGAAAAAAAATATTTCAACAGATGGAACCTCTTCAAAAGTATAGAATAAGGAACCAAATTATTCAAAATCTTGTATTTTCAACCGAAAACAAACGTTTCCATTCATTTCAATCATTTGAATTTTGTTTTTTTGAGGTTGGCTATGAATGCTTTATCCTATGTATTTAGCATAGAGCAGGGTTCTCACTACAGTCTGATCCCCACTCCTTTTCTTAACGACCTTAATATTGAAAATAAATAATCTGCATCTTCATTTCAATGAATTACATGAAAATCATTATTGATTTTTGAATATTCGAGTTTTGAGTTCGGAATTTATCTTCAGTCTTTATGTTAGTTCATTGAGAATTCTAGTTTATGGAATATTTGGTGAAGGTAATGAGCAATTGTACTTCTCACTTGTGGTTATTTCATGCTCTCCTGATTAAATAACACCTAGCATAATCAGAAGTTTTCATATCGTGAATTAATTTTTTTAACAAGCAGAGCTCTCAATAAAAAACAACTTTTGGTCGTAAAATTATTGCTAAAAAATATTTATCCTCTTAGGAACTGCATCCATAGACTCACTGTATGTTGAAAAATCCACAGCGGATACGCAAGAACTCTAGCCTGATTGTGTTATAACTTGCAGATTCTGTCTATACATTTAACATTTTTTTTTTTACGGCTTTGGACAATTGGTTTCATGGAAAACTTGATGTAATCATATTTTTTTCCTAGCAAAACATACATTGATAAGGTTCTTGAAGAATGGGTCCAAATACAGATAGGTAGCATCCTTTCTTACAGGCTTTCAGTCGAATGCCGTTTTTACTGTATTCCCTTCTATTGTACTGCTTTACCATAAATTGGATTTAACAATTAGGTAGCACCAAAATAATTTATAGGTCCGCGCGTATGTACGTTTCCAGATTAAAGAATATATGCTCTCTTCAACAAATATTGGAACAGAAAAAGAGATTCAATAATAATTAGTCTCTTTAAAGAATGAGCAAGAGCGGTCCAAAGTAGAATAGATTTAGAGGCAGTATCTTTCCGCTAATGTGCTTTAAGCTACTTGCGCAAGAACAATTATATTTTGGAGAATAAAAGAAGATTCACAGTAAAGTCGATAAAAGATATCTGATACTTTCGCTACTACATTTGCACGAATTCCTCGTTACCTCTTTGAAATCTGCTAATTGAAATAATCTGCCACAAAGGCCTGGCGAATTCTTCCTATTATTGTCTACCAGGCCTAGAAGTCTTCTCTCTGCCATTACGCTTTTATTTTACGAGGCGTCTCACGAATCCAGAGAATGTACATGGAAAAACTTTCTTTTTGTTGATCCAGTTTTGCTATAATAACTGTGGTTTGGCTGATGCGTTTTATTTGTGATTGTTCAGGCATAATGAAGATTGTTTCGCAGAAAGTGTCTGCTGTAATACATTGAAGTTGTATCCTGATATTTTAGTCCTTATCCAAACAAATGTTGTCAAATATAAGAAACTCTTGAGATTTTCAGGCACAAATTTCTACCATTTGTTCAAGCAATAATGGGACAAAAACTGGCATTGATAAATAAAGGTAGGTTTATTATGCGTGGAACAACACGATACTATCATGTTGCAATTTTGAGAATATAGGATAATAGATAAAATCAGCGTAACAAAGTAACCAAGATAATCTACATATTTTTCAGAATTTTAATACATGAAAACTTCTTTGATTTCAAATTCTGTATATTTCATGGACTTTGATGTTCCGATCCTTTGATCAAGGATCCTCTCCAGAAAACAATGATACAAAAACAAAGAAATCAAAGTGACCGTAGTGCATCTTTGGTTTGATTGAAATTTGATTTGTTAATTTAACACACATATGATTGAAAATAGACACGTCTAATTTAATTTCAAGCTTTCATCACTGTTTCGTTAGGTGAGGCTTATTCCAACTTTATTTTGGGAACTGATCATCAAATATGTGTTTCATTAGACTGACAAGAATGGCTCAATCTGCGTACGTATACATATAATGTGAAATTTGCAAGGGTGCATTTCAATGATATGATATGATCCGTTCACAAAAGAGCATAATAATATAGATCGTGCAAAGTTTATCCCTAGAATAACTCTACAGTGATCAAAGTTGAGTTGATGTCTTTATTTAGGTTAGGTTCAGAAACTATTTTCAGTCAGATAAGATATGTGCATCAGATCAGTTTGCATAAGGATAAATCAGCATCACCCTCTCGAGAATATATCACAAACGTACATGGCCGAGCAACGAGAGCTTGCCTAATCCTAAATCATGCTAAAATATACTGATGCTATATGGTCTATGGTTACTCACCGTTCCAAAGTGCGAAAGGCCTCCAACGTGTGGTACCTGACCAGGTTCATCCACTATACAGCAGTCTGCCCTGACACAAACATAGAACATCAGATGCAATTTCTAAACCTCCAAACTGGAACTTAAGTCCAGGAAGCAATGCTAACCGTTCTCCGGGAACACAGAACTGAGAGTAAAGTACGTTCATCCAAGATGTATGTAGATATTAAACACCAGAGAAACTGTCCGTAGGTTAGTTGAAAACGAATATTGGATTGGATTAAATTATTATATCTGATTGTCCTTTTAGGGGGGAATTATAATAATCAAGTTGGATACACAAATTCATCAAAAAAAAATGCAGCTTGTTATACGATTGGAATCATAGAGAATAGTTTGTTCAAGAACAATTTTCTGATAAAGATAACATCTTGTACCTAGTTCAGATATCTTGCCAAGCGGAGCCTTATAGTATATTATAAAAGAGAAGCTCCAATCTACATACATCTGTATGAATAGTTCCAGAGTTACATGCTAGTCTCCAAAAAATTGACAGTAATTTTACTCCGAGTGATTGCAAGGCCTTACTTGACATTATGTTGGTATGTATGTATAGATGATCTTCTATTCAACTTTTGTTGATTCTCTGTATTCCAACAAAGTTGGATATACCAAGATCCATATTCTTACCAATTGAAATAGCAATACTCTCTAAAAATGTATGCACTTTTTTACTAGGTCATGTCTCATCTTCTTTTATTAAAAGTTTTGGTGGAATGAGAGTATAAACTTGAGAGTTTCTCTCATTTTGCTATCTAAAATATGAATGAATATACGAACCGAATCAACATTGTCCACGTGAATTCAAAAAATTCCTCATCACAATAAATTATCCAGAAACTGGCAGAGTTCCTTGAGAAAATATATAACCACTCCTCGTTCTGCTTACAAGGAATTTATTCAATTCACTGGAAGTTGTAGTGCATTTCCTGAGATGTCTTTCTTTCTGTATTTTTATTTGGGCCAAATCATTGTTTTATGAGAATAAAATAATCAAATCATAGTTAAAAATATTTCAGTACAAAAATATGAAGACGGAACATGAGGTACCTCATTCATACAACATAACTTTGAAATATAGCTCAACAAAAACAAAAATAAGATGGAACATCAAGTATACAAGATATCATGGCATGCCTAAGAAATACAGAAAGGGAATTGAAGCTACGGTGAAACAGTAGGTAGAAAACATTACAAATTAAAAACTAGTGCAAATAAAATAATCTCCAATAGAGTGAAAACTGTGCTCGGCGAGCATAACTTTCATTCAATTTTTAATATCAGTTATACTTTTAAAATGCTGTGGTGAGTGATTAAAGATTTTGATGGGCATATAAGCGACGCTAATCCTGTATTATTAAAACCAGAAGCCTGTTGATTGGTTGAAAAAGAGAAATTAGATCTCACAAAAACTAGACATTTAATAGTATATTATATAACGAGGGACTTAAGTCCCTGAAATGAGAGATTAAACTCGCTGTTTACTCCCGGAAGTGCGAAAAAATATGAATACATGGTGTGCAAATCGCTGTTAAAGGTAGTCAATATAAGCCTTATAAATTTAGGAGAAAAGTACTCTATACGTATCAGTACAGTGCTGTTTTCAAGTCTATCACAATTTTTCCTTTCACTCTTTGTTTTTTGAATCGTCCGACATACTGAGTTTATAACGACGTAGCATAACCGATAGCATCCTACTTTATAGCTTCCTTATTTGAGACACTCTCATGCAGAAACTGTACAAAGCATGTGCTACCTACTTTACAAATGTTTGCGAGGTTCAGCTTGCCAAAAGGTAGTCAAGTTTTGATCATAAAATCTGTCCCGGATAATAGCAGAGAAAGAACTCATATTGATAGTATATACCGAAATAAGACCACGCTAACTTTTCCGAAAACCGATTACGTTTACGGAACGCGACCATCGAAATTTTTTGTTTCTTTTTCGTAACTAAACTAATTATCATTACGGTACTTGACAGTTTATCTAAGATTGAACTTTTCTTTTTTTCATGCAGGTAAGAGTGTTTTTCTACGATAACTATAGGAAACAACATATTTCTCATACAAATCACAACTAGAAACATAACAATTTCACACAACTGTGCAGCCGGCAACAGCAAGTTGATCAAAACTAATAGGATTTTAGAAGGCCTAGATTTGTTGCCACTAGATTTGAGCGGTCAAGAAGAGACATTTCGTCAATCTAAAAGGGCTTTCAAAGAGTTGCTGTTTCAGCAGCTGCTACAGATGATTCGGCTCGAAGGACCAAAAATTTTTGATTCAGGAGAGAATTTCAATTACTTTACCCTTGTTTGATGAAGAAGAGCTATACTATTTTGTAAAAAACTCAACTAAAATGTTTTAACTAGTGTTTATTTTTCTATTTGCTATTACAATACTTTTGTTGCCATATCAAGATCAGGATTATTCTTTTCCAAAACATTGTGATTTCATTTTATATTTTTGGGTTCAAGCACCTCTCATACAAGGACAAAACATTGTGTCAGACAATCTACTACAGTCACAATCTACACCAACATTTGCTTGGCAAAGAAGATGCAGTAAATTTAGGACTCGTTTAACGGATCGATGCTGTTGGCCAACCAGATCAAGCAAAACTTCGATAAACTAGTCAAGGACGGCATCATATCACCAACAGAAACTAATACCGACCTGTGTGCACCAATGGTGGTGGCGTTTAAGAAAGACAAAAGTCCAAGGCTTGGCGTTGACCTGAGAAAACTAAATGGATATGCTAAGAAACTATTCATTGCACATGATCAAGGATGCAAGACATTCTCCAAAGTTGGATGCTTTTTTCAGTTTTTATTAGACTGTCTTTAATAAAGCATCGCGATTGTTTACGAAGCTTATAACTCCATTCGGGATGTACTGTTTTGATCGACTTCATTTGCTATCACGAGAGCGCCAGAGCATTTTCAGCAAAAAATGTAACAATTCTGCAAAGCTGTGACGACATACTTGTATTCACGGATACTCAAGAAAAACATGATCAACGTTTACGTACGATTCTGCTGAAACTTATGAGCGCATGTGTCACGCTAAACGAGAAGAAGACGGTCATCAAATATGAAGTCAGTTGGATTTCTTGAACACCTTATCGATGAGCTCAGAATTAAAATTCATCCTGATGAGATTGAAGCTGTTGAAGGAATAAAACCACCGAAAGACGAAGAAAGAGAACGATACTATTGGGAATGGTAAATTTTCTCAACAAAGCTATTCCTTGTATTCTTGAACCTCGCTACAAAAGAAATATAATGATCTTGTTTGTGGAGAGCAGCAAGCTGCGCATTCAAGAATCTAACAGGTGTTCTTACTACGGCACCAGTACTAGCAAATTTTGATCCGATAAAGAGAGCCATCGTAACTGCCGATGCTTCATTTTAAATTCAAGAAAATGGAGACATCACGTACTTCATCGGATACAGAAAAACGCTACGCGCAAATACAAAAAGGAGCTTTGGCTTTGGTTTATGATTATAAAGATTATAAACTAGGCGTAAATTTTCAACTTGAAACCGACCATGAAACTTTGGTAAATATTTTCACAACCAGAAATCTGAATGACCTATCCTCTTGTTTGCGACATTTTAGAATTTGTTCAATGCGTTATGACTTAATGATTAAGCATGCTCCAGGCCAGGAGCTTGTGACGGCAGATACTTCATCCAGAGCACTTCTCCAAGAGAATAAAGTAGATTAAGAATGTCTACCAGTATCTCCAAATAGACTGCAACAATAAACGAATGAACAGAATGATGACGATGAACCTACCGTAATTCCTACATTTGTGAAAAATGGATGACCAGCAAAGAAAATAATTCCTCTCAATTTATTACCTAACTGGAAGAGAAAGTGGGAGTTCACCATTCAAGATAATGATTGTTATTGCATAACTCACGTATTCTTAATTCACGCAAGTTGCGTTCTGAAATGTTGAGCAAGATTCACGAAGGTTATTTGGGAATAACCAACTGTTGAGCGGGAGACAAAACATGTCTACAAAAATTGAAGAACTAATCAATAGTTGTGAAACATGTGCAAAATACAGAAATAACTGTCACGAGCCTCTCATGCAGCATAAAGCGGCAGCTCATCCTTGGCAAAAAGTAGGCATGAATCTCTTCAAAGTACGGTTGGAATGGTATCTTCCGATTATAGACCGTAATTCTTGCTACCCTGTGATTGAGGAACTAAGTAATCTACATATAAAGACTGTCATCGAGAAGATTTCAGCAGTTATGGCTAGATATGGCATTCCTGAAGAAATTCTCATAGACAACGAAACGCAATTCAATCCGTTCTTTGGATCAGGAACATTTTAAATTTTTGAGAAATCGTATTGATTTAAGTTGATTACTAGAAGTCCAAGATATCCTTAGTCCAATGATTTGGCGGAAGCAGGTGTTAAGGTTAAATGATACTCGTCTTTGTTTTGTTTCTGGACCGAGGTGAGCGCTGTTATCAGCTCTTTAGGAAGAGTTGGTATAGAAGAAATCTAAGTGTATGATAGATAGCCACCTATGAGACAGTTGCCATACTTTTTTCCGAGATAAGAACCTGACAATTAATCCCTGAGATTTAAATCGTGCGTAATTCTAAATTTTGGTAAATTCAGTTTTGGCTGTATCATATGAACATATTTGGATTCACCATAAATTAATATAGTAATTATTATTATAACAATTTAACAAATCGTCAACCTTGCTAGCCATCTAAAAAAAATATTTCATAAATATTAAATTTAAAATATCTATTACATTTTAAATTTTTAAACTGAATATATAAATTGTTTACATTGTCCTCCGAATTATTAAAGATAGTAATAAATGTCTTTTTTAGACGATCAAAGCAAAAAAGGTGTTCCTATAGCCCTTTTTGCGGCCGTGAAGTTCCACTTCTTTGTACACATTTGTCAGATTTTACTTTTTGAGACTGATCTATCAAATATTACTTTTTTGGGACTGATATAAGTATCAAAGACTTCATAATCACTTTATATCTATCTATATGGGCAGATGAACTTTTTAAGAAACAGTTTCCGCCAAGATAAATATTATATTCTTCCGCCAACCTCTATAATTCTTGTAATTCGAGAAATAGTTACGCATTTTTTACAGATGTTATTTTGATAAAAGATAATAAAATAAAGCACATTCAACGGCAGCTAAGATTTTCAACTGCAGTTTTTTAGAAATCTTGTTTATTGTTTACTTCTAGTTTACCTATTGTTTACTAAAACGTCAGTTCGTTTTAAATCAAATTCGTCCTTTTATTTTATCTAAGCTATCTATCTAAGTATACGAACGAATATTGCTCAAACTTTATAATAGGAAATAATCTAACTGTATTTTGAAAATAGAGTGCTCATCAGTGGGGTAATATGTATCATTACTTTACCCAATGATCAGAATAATGTATGGATTATAACATTGGCGTATATAAAATTTTGTGATTTTGAACTCTTTCGTGATGATCGCCTGAAAAACGTTGTGTGTATCGCGGCCTAAAGCTTTTTTTTTTGGTCTCATCTGAATTGCAGCGTCAGTGACGCTTCAGCACCAAACAACAGATTATCTTCGCAGCCTCAATACACAAATTACTATTTTAATTATTTTTCAAATATTTATAATGAAATTTAGAGGGGTTTTAAATCGTTTGTGCTTTTAGTCCCGCAAAACTTGAATCTGACTCTGTAAATAATGATAACTATCATCATATAATTATATAATAATAAATAATATACTTTCCTCAAGGGGTATAAATGTTAAGGAAAGACAGTGATAAGATGGTACACCCCGAGATTGAAGGTGCACTTTTGAAGAAAGTTCATTTAAATAAATATATGATTTTTTTTTTATATTATATTATTTATTTTTCGTCCCTTTTCACGTTCACATCAATTAGTTCAAAAAATCATAATGGTACATATATTAGACAATTTAAAACAGATGACAATAATGACACAACGTGATGAATCAAAATACAAGTACAAATTTTTATTGCATAAAGATATGTCGAATTTAATATATAAAATTATTTACCTTAGTACAAGAAGATTTTATATATGAAAAATACAAGATCAAATTACAGACATAAATTTCAGTCTTTAGCAGCTGGCATATTTCTTACATGCATGCATCTTTTCTTACGTGAATCAACTAATTCTGGGCCCAGTTCATCATAATAAAATTTTCTTAGCTTAGGAAGCATCTCAATAATGAAATCACCATTATAAGGAATGGTCTCAATATCAATGCCTAATGGAGTCCATATGATAAAATCGCAGAATTTTCTACCAGTACAGTACAGCTGCCCTTGTATTTGGTAATAATAATTGTGGGTTCGCTTCAGCCGTAACTGACCGTTGACAATGGTGGAACAGAAAGTCTTCAGTTTTGTGGCCGCGTCTATAGGTGTCATGTTCCTGGCACTAAATGGAGGGATTTGAACCAGATCTACAATTAGAATTAACAATGTTTCGTTAAGTTTCAATTTTACATTCAGAATTTATTATTACAATTTCAAAAAGAAAGTAATAGCTTTGTTCGAGCTTCGAGCAGTGAGTCCGTGGCAGTTTGGAATTTGCTAACGTTCGAGCAGTGCAAACACTTTGTACAGCAAAAAGTTTAAAACTAGTCACACATTATCAGGGATCACGCATGCGCTCTAAAAAAAGTTACAAACTAATCCGTGATCTTCTGCTCGAATGAAGCTAATATTATTATTTGATATTTGAAACGTATAAAATAATATTATAAATTTTAAACATACCTCTCCGACTTCCTGATGATATTTTCCGAAAGTCTTTGCAGTCATTACTGGTACATTCATTGTGGACAAAAGTTCTTCCATTCCGTAATACCCATTACCGGTTGCTACAGTGCCCCATACAGCTGCCAGGTTAACATTGTCTTTGTATTCATCCGTAGGATTTGTACAAATTGTACGAGCCATGCCACACTTCGTGCATTTAAAAACAATATTGGAACTGAAACCCATTTTATCCTGTAACAAGTAATATATACATAATTTATATTAATTATGTATATATATATATATATATATATATATATATATATATATATATATATATATATATATATATATATATATATATATATATATATATATATAAAGTATATAATATAAGTAAATACCTCTTTGTCAAAAGCCAAATGGCCTGGCGGCTTGACTTTACACTCATGGTTTTCCAGCTTCCTTGACTCAGATATGACATGAGCAATGTCAACAATTCTGCGCCCAGTCAAGAAAGATATGTGCGAATCATCGTGTCCAATAGGTCTGTGTTGTTCAGTAACAAGAGGTGGAGGAGATTCTTCCAGGGAATAGTATTTCGTTATTAAAGAATTAGGCGAAAGTAAATTTTCGTCTGCACTGTCCTCTGGGAAAAGTTCTATTCTGGCCCTTTTCTGCTTTGGTGTGGAGTAGTGAAGTGGTTCGGCGAATATATTATCCAAGGAAGAAGTTTCCACAGAGGATTGCATATTATTCAATCTACAACAATACAAGCATAATATAATTATAGCCAATCAGAAAGTGGTAGTAGAAATGGTATTCATGATAGGGGATGCACTTATCGTTTTTGATTTATGCTAAAAATATTCAAAAAACTGTCAGCTTAAGTGCACTTTCGGTTCAACCGATTGTCACCAAAAGTAGATATACAAAAATAGATATTAGATCAGTATTGAATTTCAACATTCTACGGCTAATCATTTTTGAGTTACGTTGTATACAGACACATATGCGTACCGACATCAAGCCAAAATAATCAAAACAGATTCAGGGATGCTCAAAACGGATATTTTCATGAAAATTTCGGAATGCTATTTTTGCTGCTATTACAATAATTGACTGTCATCAAATAGGGTAAATTTTATTTACCCTGGAAAAAAATTACTCTGCTCTTTATTAAACCGGGCATCAATTATTTATATTACTGTGCAATTAAATTTGACTTACCCACTGCAAGATGGTTCATCGAACAATATCTGTGCCTGTAAACATGATGATGATGATACACTGAAAAAAAAAATGAATGGTAAATACCTAATATAAAATAGAGAGTGCAAATTATAGGAGCTTACTTTTCAGTATTGCTGCTAGCTTCAAAAGCCCGATGTCGTTTATGTAATTTATTCGAATAAATTCTGAAATAATATAGATATCAAACATTATCAAGTGAATAGCAACAATAATATTGTAAAATGATCTACTTACCCAGATTTGATCAAATTTGATCCCCTTTTACTGCTTTTCATGCGTGCAAATAATTTTGGGTGCTCACTCGCCATTATAATAAAATTATAGAAATATAATTTAAATTACAAAATTTCCTTCATAAACTAGACATTATATATGCTAACAATAGTACAACAATCACCTCAATTCTAAAAATCAACCAATCACAAGTAGGAAAATATTGGAGGAGTGGTTTATAAAACTATAGGTATCAGAAAAAGATGAGTCATGTTACAGTAATGAGCTATTGTACAAACAAAAAAGGATTATCTAACGGAGAAAGGTCAAAATTCAAAACGTGTTAAAGTTGGATTTTTACATAAAATCCCTAATAATTTGCAAACTGAATATATGAGTTTTCTTCCGCTCCTTGGATCTATTTTTAGAAAGCTATGAAAAAGTTAGTATTCCAAATTTCCTTTTTGAAAATATAGTCCCCGATAAAAATTATGATCCTTGTAACAAGTAATTCTCTTTCAAAGAAATTTGTATTGCTTTTAAATGCATTTATTAATTGACAATTTTTTTTGGCACTCAATTGATTCTTCATAAACAATAGCAAATTAGTACATAAATAAACAATTTTTAATGGAGAACCGAAAAGTGTTTTTGTCGTATCTTGAATAGATTATAAGATATTCAATCTACAGTGATCAAAAAATGCCTAAATAGATTTATATTGACTGGTAGTTATAAGATAAATGAACTATAAGAGATTTTTTTTTTTACATGTTAAAAAAAATCATGCTCTCTGTTCAATTGCCACGGTAACTTGTTGAAATACCAAAATGGACTACTTTTGTCTTCAGCGCAGTGTTACAATATGGAGTTTCATTCAAGCGATACAAGAAAAAAATATTTTCATGTAGTAACATTAATTGATTAATCGAGTTACGTGAAGAACACTTTAATATAACTAGCAAATATATCTTTTCTTCACAAATTTATTTAAACAACTTGATAACTATTTCGATAGAGAACAACCTATACTTTCCACAGGTATCTATGCGATAGAGTGTAATAATTGTGATAAAAAAATATGTAGCGCAGACAGAACAGAAAATCTCTTATTATATCAAATGTTTGAAAAATATAGTAATCAAAATTTAAACATGTTAGAAGTCATAGAAATGAAGAAACATGAAAAATTCTTGATGAATTTAGATTTATCCCCTTTGGAAAATCCATATTCATAGAAACAGAAGAAGATTAAATTTAATTAGTTACACAGTCATCTTTTCGAACAATTTATTTTACTTTCAGGCTTATATTAAGCCTAATCCTATACCAGATTAAATTTTGTTTAGAAAACACTGTAAGATTAATTTTCAGAAATCTTCTTTTAGACTTGAATTAAATTTGTTTGAGTTTAAATTAAAAATTTTTCTTCAAGATATTGTGAACTGAAATTTGTAATCTAAATGAATTAGCTGCAATTTTGTTAATTTATGTATGCAAGACTGATGATGATTACTTAGTAATCGAAATGTACATTTCATTTGTATAAATAAATTTGTGAAGGAAAGTATTATTTGCTAATCATTATTATAGTATGTATCAACATAGTACTACATGATTAGTATATTTGACAAAAAAAACTTTATAATATATTTTTATTATTCACTTGGGGTAAGTATTATTTTGCGCACGTTTTTTCGGGCAGTAAATGGTTCTTTGCCTTTTGAGTGCGCCAAGTATAATTTGCGTACGACAAGTTTACCGTCCGGAAAAATCTGCGAAAAATAGTACTTATCCCGCATTCGTATCAGAAAATAATAATAAAAATAAAATTGCGAAGTTTGTTTCCCAAAAGATTTTTGTTCATTCATATATCCTAATAGTATCTAAATTTATCAGCTTCTTAATATTCACATTTAATAGTTTAAAAAAATTATTTCCTTTCACTGTGCGATCCGCCAAGCGCGCGCGAAAACGATTCCACCCGTTTTTAATCCTTTTTTTATATGCAAATTAAAATTATAAATATTGGTGGTACAGTTTTAGGAGATGGAACTACTTTTAGCGAGCTTCCTATTCTTTAAGATTCTTCTTTCTGATCTCCTAAATCTGCAATAGTTTTTGAGATACTTGCGATAAACAAAACCCCCTCTTCTTTTTCAATAAATTCTTATAACTTTTATAATTTTTTTATGCGAGACTTCAACTGTTTGAAAAACTTTCTAGATGAAATTACGAAACAAATGACACCTTGGTCATAATTTTCTAAGAAGGCGAAGTGAAATTTCATAAAATGACACATGTGAACTAGACCAAATAGAATTGAATGAATCACGTCTTGTATCTGATGGTTGACTATAGTTCATCTATTCGCCGATAAATCTACTCAGAGCGCCACTTACTGACATAGAATATTTTATGGCAGAAATACGTGTCGCAATTGTTATAATTACGAATATCTCTTATATGAAACACAAAACGGTACACAAATTTTCAGGGAGAATAAAGAAATGTGTACAGTATATATTACAGATTACGTTTCAAAAAATAATCCCCACACACTCGTGAAAATAAATAATACTGAATATTTTATATTTTTTAACTATGTTCTCGAAGTTCATTTTCTGATTTTTTTATATATGTGATGTACAATAAGAGTCTCCATAACATATCAAAGTTTTGTGGAGAAAACACGTCCTTGATAGGAGAAAAACGAAAAAATGTATGGAAAAAGTAGGTTTTTTGCATTTTAAAAATAGTTCCCGATGTTAATATTTCTTTATTTTCATACATGTTATAGGCAATATTCTTGTTAATATTCACTAAGAATTTGAAAAAAAAAAACACGTCTAGTACTGGAGTTACATTCAAAATATTATTTAAAATATTTTTTTGGGTGCATAAATGAATATAAATATTATTAATAGAATATTTTTTCATTACACAGTAGCATCTTCTTATTTATATGTACATAGATAACTTGTTACATTGAACAGTATTCAATAAAAAAATTAAATACTGTATATTGATTTCGAATTGATTTTGAACTTCGCGCGTAGGGGTATCATTTAATCTTAAGATAGTAAAGAGAACGATACTGAGAGAGAAGAAATACCACAAGAGATTGTTGGGCTGTGGTGAAACCCCTCTAAAGCTAGAGTCACACACAGCTACTTTCACTGCGCAGTTTTTTAATTGCTGCTACAAAAGTAGCAGGTCGGGTTCACACATAGACCCAAAGTAGCGTGCAGCTAGCTGTTTTCTATACTGCAGCCAGCTACAAAAGTTGCGAGTCTATAAAAAAGTTGCAGATCTGTTCACACCGCACAGCTGCATTTACTGCAGGTTCAGTGCTCAAATGCAGCGTACACTGCAATTAATTTTCTGCATAATTCTGTATTGCGAGTTTTGTGTGGAATAAATTTGTCAGTTATATTTATTCCATATCAGCTTCTATAGCTGCTGTATTGATTATAAGAGCAAAGAGGAAGACAACTGCAAAAACCGCTGCCTGGTCGAAAAATCCCAGTACCTTATGTCTTAATTGCAGATGACGTTAAAATCATGCATGGTTGAGCCATATTCATTGAAAAATCAAAGTACAATGCCCAAATGTATCTTCAATTATCGTTTATTTCGTGCATGGAAAAAAATCGAAAATATATTTGGAATCGCTTCTGCTCGTTTTCGACTGCTTGGGAGTGGAAAGAATCGCTTGTGATGTATATGTTTTATACAATTTTTGAACGTTCTTTTAAATGTTGAGCGCGAAGAGTATGCATTTTTTTTTCAATTTCATTAACTGGAATATCTACTTTACATGCGATTTTGATAAAAGCAGTTCATCGTTTAGTTTGATTATGATAATATTCGTGTTCAACAAATTCAAAGACAATTTCTTTCTTCCACCACTTCAACTAATTATTTCAAAGTCTCTTCACGTTTCCATTTATACGGTGGCATTGTCTGGAATAATTACAAACTTGCATACTTTTCTTATGAAATTTAAATATTTATATAACAAAACTGCACAATATAGTCGCAGCAAAAATTTCAACCAAACAAATATTTTTACTGCAGCTGCAAATCTGAAGTATACCATTCACACACCGCAACTTTTGAAACTGCGCGCATCATCAAAATGTTGCCTGCAACTATACTGCGATCACTACTTTTCAGGTTGCAGTAGAGTTCACACGCTATGCAACTTTAGTTGCGAAGTTTTTAGATTGGTATTGCAGTAGAAGTAGCTGTGTGTGATTCCAGCTTTAGAGATGGCTATACACCAGCCGAATTATGTATGGATAGAAGATTAAATGACGTGTTACCAGTTATTCCAAAGAAACCAGGTCCAAAATTAGTACACCAAGATTTGGTACAAGCAAGAGAAATCGATCAAAGATTGCGTACTGAAGAATACTGCAATACTGCTGAAGGTGTGCGTAGTCTATCGTTATTAGCGCCTGGATCTCGTGTCTACGTTGGAGGTGCCAGAAAGCTTGGCATAGTTGTGAATCAGGCTGAAGAGCCGTGATCATATATCATACAGATTGATTTGAACAAAATCCGACGTAGTAGGTACACGACATGTCCAACGCAGCCAAAAGAAAACAGAGAGAGACAAACACCATCAATATCTCAGATCTTGCCAGAGTGCATAGGAACAAGAAATCCTATCATTCCAACCGACGAACCAAACTTACACAGGACGACTAAATGCCAAAAACGATTTAGTAAAACAATCGTTCCACCGAATGAATTAAACCATTGAAGGGGAAAATGTTGTAGTAGCATATAATTCTGGGTAATAGGAGACAGTTGAATGTAAAATGTAAATAAGGGGGTCGCATAAAAATCCTAAATATAATTGCATGTTTTTACTATAAACTCGACTAATACAACAATTTAAATTTATCTGAACTGCTCTTATTTGGAATGAATTCATTAAAAAAGTACCAGACTTCCATAGCTTCGAATTTTTTTGACAGATAAACATATACGTTATGTCAGTAGCGACGAACGCGTCGCCATGCGGTAGAAGTTATAAGCTCTTTACTAATATTGACTGGAGCTGTCAAAACAAATATAAAAGAGCATAAAGGCAAACTGAATTTTTGAGGCAAATAAATATGGAAAATCTTTTGAAAAAGTGGAAATCATCGGGACAAGGTTTAAATTGTTGTGTTCCTGAGTATTTGCACACACAATTGCACAATGGTGAACTGAAATTTTATTTATTTCCGAATCGCGAATGGGCGTAAGAAATTGTGAGAAAGTTATCTCCTTAGTTTGTTTTTATGCAATAATACATATTATCAATCCTTACACTCTTATGATATTTATCCAATTGTGCTGGACTATTCCAAATCCTTGGCTAATCAGTCTTGAAGTAGATACTCTTTCTGTTAATTTATATGCAAACTGCAGCTGCATGTTTGCAATTGCAACTAATATCAACAACTTTTCGACCTAAATTGACCTGTTTTAATAAATTTTTACAGCATTCATGTGAAAAAACCGACTCATTGGCAAACTTTAGAAATGAGCAGTTAATGTTTTTAAATTGTATAATATTTGTACACCATCAATATTAAATTATTAAAATTATATTTCAACAATATTATCATTGATTATAAATTGAAGATAAAATATCATGAATGAATCCTTATTAATAAATTTTCACTTATTTAAATGAATGATGCTTTCGAATAACTCGTTTCTGGCAAGCAAATATTAAATCATCAGTCCTTACTGAAGAATTCAAAACACACCAACTCAAGAAGATTTTATGATAGTCACACAGATTATTTCCAATTTATAAAAATAACTCGTGAATAACAGATGAAGTTATGTAAAATCACAGGAAAAATTAATATTATTTATCGATTCAATATTCAGACAATACTTGAATAGAACATACAAAAAGTACACCCGAACGTACGTATTATTATGTCAAGTAGAAAATTATGTTCACACTTATAATAATTTACACATATCTCGACCAATACATCATACAAATTCGTATTTGTTCCATCACTAAATGTGCCAGGCGTTTCGCGCAAAGTATCTCCTGTAATTTTACTATCTTCTTCATTATTTTTAATTTCTTCTTCGTCGCTGACATGAAAGCTTTGTACCAATTTTGTCTCATTGCTCATACATTTGGAGCTAAATATAGATAAATCAACTTCTTGAGACCCGCATCGAAGTACTACTGCCATTGTAACAAACTTTCTGCTAATTCTGAGTGCCAGTTTTACAAATTATATGGATACGTCAAAATTTGTTGATTGTCACGATTTTAAATATATTAGTAAGTAGATGCCAAGTGTCGCCACCAGGACGGCGCTCGCGCCGCGCACAGCGCTACTGACATAGCGTATACGTCACTAAATGTCACTTTGAATCGTTTCGTATTAAAACCGCGACTGGTTAGAACATAACCGTGGATAAATCGTAAGCACAGCCTTGGTTTGTTTTTGGAATATACTATGAATGTGTGTAACGTTAGTTCATTAAGAAAGTATCGGACCTTCATAGCTTTAAATTCTTTTGACAGATAAACATAAACGTCACAGAATGTCACTTTGAATCGTTCCGTATTTCAACCGTGATAGGTTAGACCATGAAGCAGCGGTCTCGCTGGACGTGTCGTGTCGTGTAATTTTGTGTCGACTTGGCCTTGAAAATTTCAAACACATGTATTGCAATGGTGTCGGTCTCACTGGACCATCGTGCGCTGTCAAGTGCTAGCGAGCTGTCTGATTTTCAGTTTGGTTTGAATTTCACTTGTCACTCGACACAACTCGACATTTCTACGCATGCGTATGAGAGATATACAGAATTGACGTGACAAAAAGAGTCAAAATATGTTGAAATTCTCAGCCAATCATTTGACATTTTCAAAACTATTGTGGTAATGAATAATTCTAGTACATTTGGAGGAAAATTCACGATAATTTTTTTTTGCGGTTGTTTGGGTTAAATGTTGACACTTGACACTCGTGAAAATGGCACAAAGATAAGAATAACTCATAAAAGGCTATTTACTCGACACGACTCGACCAGTGAGACCGGATCATCGTTTTTCAAACGACACGACGTGACACGACACGACACGACTCGCTCAGAGTGACTGCTGCCTAACCATGGTTGAATCGCAGTCACAGCCTTGACTTGTCTTTGGAATATACTGTGAATGTGTGTTACGTTGATCAGTACCTGAAATGAGTTGATAAAATTCAAAAATATTCTTTTGTTCAATGAATACTTCCATGACTGAAAAAAGAATTTTTTTGCATTAGTCATAATCTTCAATAATTGACAGATAAACGATGTATAAGAATTCAGTCAAATAGTTTTATTACTCCTATTCCAGTTTCGGTCCCATCTAGACCATCTTGAGGAGTGCTACATTTGTACAACAGTGTGAAAATGAGGGACAGAATGACGAAGTGAATTGAAAAGTGTACCTACAATAGGATTAATGTATGTGTGTATTGTCATCTGTTGTGTCATGATAGATAACGTAAATTTGTGATTAAAATGAGAAGAAACAAGCATGTTTTCAGTCAAAAAAATATCTGCAAAAATTTGAAAGAATTCATAAAATACTATTCATGGCGACAACTGACCGCTATGAAAGCCCAAGACTAAGTACTTGTTGAAGAAAGTGCATGCACATGAAACTGTAGAGCAGGATAGAAGTAATCATCACTAATTTCATGTTTTTAATGAATACTTGTCAATCACACTACTTCAAAATATTTCTCCTCTCACCTCTCGCATCAAGAGGCGATGGACATATAGTATTCATGACAAAAAATAACGGTTTGTCACGAATATTCGGTTAGTTCACGCATTAATGATTATACAGCAATAATATGATTTCAGCTATGAGGCTAAAATCAGATTTCATGATCATAGAAATTTTTTATTCCATAAGACTCTGAGGGAAGGTGCAGTTATATTTTGATCAAAGCCCTGTCAATGTGCGGGTATAGGTATTCACGATATTTGAGCATTAATTGCGTTATGAATTATAAAGTATCCTTTTGCTTTAGGAATAAGATTTTTAAATTCATGAAATTAGCACCAAATTGCCAGTCTCTTTTTTCTGAAATCCAAGATATTCTGTGGTAGAGGAGATTAAATAACGATCCCCATTAATTCCAATCAAATCGATCATTCCCTACTCTTAAAGCCCTATTACCATGGAAATCGTGGAATATCATCAAACAAAACAAACGTTCACTCACCAAGGTGTATTACATGTATGTGTAATAGTAAGGTATCGCGCTCCAAGTTGATAGAACATTCTTAGAACACCTAAGCTCGTTCCGATAGTATGGCCACCTTCAATCCCGATTAGTGATGCTATCCGGTTTGTTGCATGAGCCTTCTTTATTCCTGAAAAAAGAGGAATATATATATTTATATATATATATATATATATATATATATATATATATATATATATTACATATATTATATTATATTTTGAATTTATCTCTGTGTGATGTTATTTTTTCTAGTATTTATTAAGAGCAACAAATCGTTCAATGATAAATGGAATTGTAATTTAAAGCTGTCCCAGAAATTGAGAAACTACATTTTTCAATATAGTAGATATTGACTTGAATGTGTATCAGTTAATAAAACTGAATGTAATAAATTTTAATGGGCTGCTGGTTGAAAGAAGAAAAACTATCATATTATTCACAAGAGCAATTTAGGTCAGAGTCGTATTTGTTTATTGCTAATCTCCAGATAGATATCATTCTGAATTCAGTTAATTTGATGCCTGTTGTATTCGTAACATCAAATTAAATTAGAAGAACGAGGAGTCTTGGGAAAAAAGTATTATTACAAGAATTTTAAGTACACAACAACATCTTGTTGATGAAGCACAAGCAGCTTCTCTCGACCTTTTTGCCCGAAAAATCACGAGAAAAATATTATTAGATCCTATCTGCGCTACTATTAGTTTCGATGCAGGTCAAATGAAAAATATAGTGTATGGCACCGGCACGGGACTGAACCCGATTTCAGACTTCGGGCGGGCTATGCTCACTCTCGCCTGAAATCGTCTTGTTCCGTTCTCAGCCACACAATATATTATTTCATATCATTTTCTTGTAGGAACTGGCATCTACGATATTGTTGATATTGTAACAGATTTCATTGTGATTAATTTATTATAACAGGTTACAGTGCAAATATTTATTCAATGAACTTGTATTAACACAACATCGCTAAAAGTTACTCGTACTGAATCACTGAATGACTCCATTTCTCTCCTAGCTCTTATATACCTAAGCTGACAATGGGCCAACATTCCATTATCTAACAGTTGTTGCCTGGCAACCACCGACCATCTAGTAACCATTGCCTATCAATCATGTCCGACAATTGAACATCGACCTTGTCAATACTAACTAGGATAACAGTTACAGCGAATTCAAATAAATGATTATGCGAGCTAAATACTTGAGATATTTCACATTTGTGACAATATCATTCAAGATATGGTTCAAAATATATTTGGTCATCATATTTTCATCCCTATATCTTGTTGATACTTTTCAAAATACATATATAATCAATTTTATCCACGAAAATATTACCTCCAGCAGTAGTGACCAGCACCATATGATTGGAATACTTCACCACCAATCTTCTCATGACGTCAATCTGTTCCAGAGTGAGCTGGACAGAGTCCAGATGTTGAGCGGAACAAGGGACATATGCTGACCAGAACTTCCATTGTTTACAGTGTCGTGTGTGTGTTCAATCGGAAACAAACAAACCACTTAATCAACATACAAATACTATTGATATCTAGTTTTTGCTTTGATATTATATTGAAGTCTAATGTACCAGAAAATTTCTTATTTCATAGAAAGTAATAGTCTATTATCGAACTTCCAATATGGTTTTAGGAAAAATCTCTCAACCATTGACGCCTTGCTGGACATTGTCAATAAAATATCACAAGGAAATGAAAATCACTCAATAACCAATTCAATTTTCATCAATGTTAGTAAAGCCTTCGACTGTATATCTCACGATGTCATTCTAACAAAATTACTGTATTATGGGATTGAGGGCAACACATCAAGTATTATCAAAATGTACCTAAGCAATCGTACACAAAAGGTCCAATATTCTGGCAACATCAGTAATTCACTTCCTGTCGTACATGGCATTCCCCAAGGATCCATTTTGGGCCCGTTGTTGTTTTTAATAAGTATTGATGATTTACCTTTCAATATCGACAGCGCACATACAGTGCTTTTCGCACATGACACCACAATTAGTGTTCAAGGAAAGAATAGATATGATCTATCTCTTACCTCAATCAAGGTACTTAAACAGGCAACTGAATGGTTCAACGCTAATGAATTAATTTTAAATAAAGAAAAAACAGTCGAGATAACTTTCTCTAGCAACAGAAGTCTTCAATCCAAGTTAGACTTTAAAGTTCTTGGTTTAAAAATAGATCCTGATCTAAATTGGACACCTCACATCGAAACACTCTGCAATAAGCTATCATCAGTTATATTCGCACTAAAACGAATACGCAAATCAGTAGATCAAGAAGCTACGATTATGGCTTACTATGCTGTTTCATTCTGTGCTTTTTTATGGATTATTATTGTGGTGTAATACTAGTGAGCTTAACTTGCAAAGACTATTTATCCTGCAAAAACGAGCCATTCGAATCATCTCTAACTCGTCTCCTGATGCCCACTGCAAACCTCTGTTCGAATCGTTACAAGTGATGTCGTTATATTCGTTAATTATTTATATAAATATATGTTTTGTCAAAAATAATATCAGTGAATTCGCTGTGAATTCTGCCTTCCACCAGCATGACACACGAACCAGAAACAATGTAAGCATTCCTAAAAACAGACTCAAAACAAAAACTCCGTACATCTTCGCGCCAAAGCTGTATAACATTGTTTCTCACGATTTTAATGTTATGTGTCCTAAGATCTTCAAACCAAGAATGAATTTTTTTTTTAAGAATCACTGTTTCTATTCTATACAAGATTTCATGTGTAACGGTAAATTTTTACTCAATCTTATAAGTTCAAATTAATATTTTTTAATATCTCATTTAATGTGTTTTACTTGCTATCAAGATTTTATTATTTAACATGTACTTTGACTTGCCTCGTATGTATATACTTTATGGTTAAAATAAATATTATTATTATTATTATTATTAATATCAAACTTAAATCGCATCTGAGGACTTCGATAAAGCTAGGAGGACCCAAAATAATGTTAAATGAAAAGCAGAAGGTCGTTGGAAGTGAACTTTTACAAGGCAACTAGAAACATGCGAGATTATTGTTTTGTTTACAGGTCGCGAAATACGTCGCAGCCAGGATGCAAGATATTTAGATGGACTATATTGGTATCATAGCAACATTAAGAGTGACATTGATTGATTCGAAATGTCAAAATTCCTCTTCGACATTTTCATCAATTCTGAGATGACTATTGATTCCATGCGATGTGGGAAATTGGGGAGCACATAATACTGCAACTCACTTTCGAGTTTAAGGCAGATAGTTAGTACTGGAATTATGTTTAAATTTCTTATGCATCTGAAAACAAAGTGGTTAAAAAAGTCTTCCCGATGAAACTTTTCAGAAAAATTATTCTGATCTTGAATTGGTGGATACGTTGCTGATAGAGTTGCAACGAATAATCAGCAATCCGGTATTCAGCATATACGGCCCATATGTGATAATTGGTCGAAAATTGACAAAGACACATTCAATTGATCAAGTAAATTTTATTAATGCTCTATATATGTACATTGCTTGTTCAAGAGAGCGCAATTTTTTGCTCTATGTATCTGAAAATTAATGGATAGTAGAATGCGTGAATGATTTTCCCAAGAGATCAAAGATAGGTAACTAATCAAATTGAAATTGATTCATTATGTAGTTTAGTTATAACTAAATAAACGCGAGAAGAAAATAGAGTTTCTGAAGGTTTTCTGAATTTAGAATTCACACTTGAAAAATAAGTTATCATTTTGTTTATTGATCAAAACAGAAGTCGATGCTTTTTCCAAGCTGGCACCTTCACTTTTCAGATTATATCTGACGTATGCGGGTACAAATTCGATTTTTTCCAGGGTACAAACTTGTCCTTTATAAATCCTACGTTATGGATTCTTCTTTTTTTTTAGCTGCACAAAAGGATGTGTTGCTTTTTTTGACATGTTCGCGCGCCTATTTACCAATCTGCATTAATCAGGCTGAAAAATTTGACCCGATATTCAGCAGTTCGGCCACATAAGTGATCTAATATTTGGTATTCAGTATGAGGTCGAACATAAGTTGCTAATTGATGATAAAGTGAAGGAGAATGCGTTTTGAGCTGCAGGTATTATATACTGAACGGTATCTTGAAATACGCACCCATACTTTTTCAATGATACTTTTTTCAATTCAACTTCATCAATATGTTTGTTTCGTGATTTTGGATTCCCTTCCATAATTCTGTTTATAGTGAATTTTTTCAACTAATTTTGTGCCAACTGTACTATCACGGTTTCTTCTCAGTCAGAATTCTTTTCACGTGTGCCGTATTTTTCTGATTCGTGGATAGCTTCAGGTATCTATTTTCCTGATATTTCTACAAGGCGCTATTTCTACTTCTCTCAAGATGAAGATTGCGGGTTATACGCGAATTCATTCAAATTCTATATTTCAATTCTGCTCAACTCTTTCAGTTGATACTCATGAAACTTTGAGGTCCTTGGGCTCAAAATAACTCCATATTTTTCCTCTTTTGTAACCTACTGTAATTCTGTCTCATACGCTTACGACCTATTTCTTGTCGTCAGCTGTCGTAACTTGCAAGATAGTATCCGAGTTTGCAGCTGGTAGTGGATATTGAAACTGCTTCACTATCTTCCATTTTCTTAATTCTGTATATTTCTCTATTTTTCAATATATTATTTATTTGGTTTCCCTCTCATTCCAAATAGCGTTTTTTGGTTGATTGTTTTTTGCACTAGTAAATAGCTCTACGCAATATTGGTTTTATTTTTATTGGTTTTGGAATTACTAGTTCAATAACTTACGCAGTATCAATTTTTGCCTGAACTTCACAGATTGGTACCGTCCTTTTCCCTAGTTCCTTCATGCTATCCTTGTCTCTTCTTCATATAGATGAGTGAGTGGATATAGAATGTTAACGAGAGACTCATTATTTTTTGTTCTGATTCAAAATTTTCGCTTGCCTTCCTGCCTCATTCAAGGTAACTTTTCTTCACTTTTCGACATCATAACTATTTTGTATTGTTTTAGTTATACCGTCGAATGCATATCTTTATTTCAGCGCTGCCTAAATTCTCAGATTCATTTCTCCAACCGCTACGAGTGTCTTACATCATTGCATTTTTATCATCCTGTATGCATGCTGTTCATTATCAACTTATGACTTATGTTGTACTGCATCTTTATCCAGGCGCTTGAATATTGGTATCATTTTCTTTGAATTAAATTATCATACTCTTTGGCCCAGTTGCATGAAGCAACCACATAGTCAAATATACGATCATGATGATATTCTCATCTATAGTTCCAAAACAGATATAATTTAAAATCGTAATTTAAATCTTGGAAACAAGTTGAATATTTACGTTATCTAATTTTCCCCAGATAAACGCCAATAAAAAATCTCGCCCTATTAATTTTTTTGCACTTTTAGCTTCAGTTTACACTGAAGTTTGGAATGGTGCAGAGGTACAATACCAGCCCTAGAAGCGGCTGAAGTTCATTGATAACATTCTCGCTAATCAGCTGTCAACAAATAACTGCTTCGTCCATTAGACGAAGACCACCCAACCGCACGGACCCAGTTTTACGCGAAGCTGTTTACTTTTTTGCTGGCCCTACATATTTCTTGCACTTTTAAAGTCAATTTACACTAGAGTTTGGAATAGTGCAGAGGTACAATACTAGCCCCAGGAGCAGCTGAAATTCATTTCCTTTATTCTCGCTACTCAGCTGTCAACAAATAACTGTTTCGTAAATTCGACGAAGACCACTCAGCCGTACGGACCCAGATTTACCCGTAGCTGTTTTTTTTTTGCTTCACCCTCTGTAATTCACCAAAGGCTGCGGCACCGCACTGGTTCAATCCAGTGGAAGAGCTTTTTAGTTTTTGAGGCTTTGGACAATCTGATAACTGTTGCACCACTTGACATTGCTTTTTTGTGTAAGTTATCATTATTTTCTTGTGTTAGTTATTATTATTTTCTTGTGTGCTTGATACTGCAATTCCAATTTGGATGATAATCTTTTGTAATATTCAATTTACTTTTTTCCATTTTCTGCGTCCTATATGCTTTTTGTCTCCATTTTCTGGCGTCTATTTTTCTTCTTGTCTGCGCAATTTGGCTTCCGCAGTATTATCTTCCAGTTAGATGTGCCTTCCAAATGAAGATGAGATCGAATCATTCACAAATAAATATAACTCAACTGGCAGTAGTGAACTTTATTCGCCGTTATCGATAACGGAGGTAATTTGTGTAAGATTCATCGAGCCACTTCTCTCGGAGGTAAATATTTCATGATAATGGAAAGAGACAGATTAATTGCGATAAAATTCATAATCTTTTTTTTTGTTATATCTTTTTTCTCCGGAAATAGCAATTCTTGTACATATGAATTGATAATACCCTAAGGACGTTGCAGATACAACAAGAAAAACAGAGTCTCGAACCAGAAAATTCAGTATCAATAGAGTATCAAGATATATATTTTCTGGTATGTATTATATGAAACAAAATATATCTCAAATTGGCATGTGGGATTGTAGAGAAAGAAAATATTTGTCATTCATTGAATTCACTTGAATAACATTACAAAATGGAGCTACATATCACACTCCACTATTATGCATAGAGCTCATCTTCTTCCTGGATATTGTTTTCAGCACAGTTCAAAAGATTTTGGAGAATAACAATACTTACTTGCCAGTCTATCGGACTTTTTTTTTAATTTCCTTTAAGAGAAATATTACAATACTTCAAAGACTGTATGGGATGAATTATTGTTCTCAGGAAAATGATGTTATTCTTTTGACTCTCCCTGCCATTCACGCCATTCGCATAGCAATTTCATTAATGAAGCTATCATTCTCTGGTATTTTTTTGGATTTTGAAATTTTTGGGACCTAACACGCCTTTACAACAACAGTTTTAGAACTATGAGCGAATTAAATACATCATACTGATAATGTAATGCCTCACATTAACTCATTGAACTTATATCAATAGAATCTCCTCTCCTATTGTGCAATATAGTTAATCTAGATAAATATAATAAGACGAAGATCCCTAGTCTCTGAGAATTGGACCAAAGAAAATAAGTGTAGTCAACCAGTATGTAGTTTTTCATTCCATTTTTAGAGCTCATAACCGGGTTGTACAGAGAATATCTTTCGAAATTTTGAATACTTGACATTTCAAATACATTTTACAGTATTCAACTTTGCTACCATCGTCCCTATAGGTGAAACTCATTTTTGGAAATTAATATTTTTGAATGTAACTCCTGCAATCACTATGCATAAATTGAAGTTCATTCAGAGAACAGCTCTTGAAACAGCATTTGTTGTCCTATAACTTGTATTTTGATTCGTTTCTGAATCATAAGACCAGGAATAGAATGCGTTAGAAGCATAATATACATTATATCCATCGCAAGAGTTGTTACGGAGCTGACATTTGCTGGAATGATGGTTTCTTTATTGTTATCCTCATTATAAAGTGTCCTCGATTATTATCAACTTAGGGTATAAATCAACTATATCAAAGTAGAGACCTGTTGTACTCATCCAGTTTGAAGATAAATTCCGTTGAGCTGATGATCGATGTCTCGAGCTCTAATTTTCTCTGCTTGGCTTTATTTCTGAGGCTATGGTAGTTCTCAGGCTTCTGTCATTTCGAAGACACTAGATACAAAACGGACGGACAGAGTAGCAGCAACGGACTACGACGAAATTATCAATTAGAAATTTTCATCTGAATTGTAAATTTACTTGACACTCACTGCGTGTTCCTATGACTCTGATTTAGTATTCCATCAATAAGTAATTAGAAAATTGGATTAGATCTATCTTGGATCCAGAATTAAAGGTTACTAGACTCAATCCTATCAGAAACGGGACCAGATGTAATCTATCTCCGATTAAATACAAACGGTAAAATTGCATCAAGTCTAACTGGACAACAGTAAACGGAACTGGCCTCACAGTCCAGGTAAAATAGGGAAAATAGGGAGACTAACCTTTGTACTACCAATTGTTCCAGAAATGTCACGAGAAGGTTCCCTGATCAAAATATAATAGCCACGGGCAAGGAGGGAGTCTTTAAAGGTCCGTTTCAAAAAACAGTTTGTCCTAGCGCGAGATTTCTATAATGAAAATTAAAGTCTGATAAATATTCTATGACTTTAATTGGATACAATTTTTAGAAGCAATGCAGAGTTTCGAAGATATCTGCTTTCAAAAGTATGCAATTCGTGAAAAAACGCAAGAATACGTTATCTTTATAACTCCTCTTCAGTTAATTTCACAGAAAAACCATCAAGGAGAAAGTAAAGTTGTGAAGCATCAATTTTCAAGATGGATTCAAAGTGAATGTCAGAAGTTTAAGGGTAAGTAGCATAAGATGTGTAGATTACAAAGCAAAAAGAATTTTCAACTTCATTCGAAAACAGGAAATTCGACTTTTTCTAAAGGAAAATCTTGTTTCTGCCGTTCAATGGAATATTCAGTTGAAAATATGGTTGCCACAAATACTTACAAAATTGGTTGTATGAGAAACCATTCTTAATAATCAAATTAAACAACATTCCTTACGGAAATAATTGTGTAATAGATAGAATATTCCACTTTTATTCCCGGAAGTTGGTGAAATGGGATCTTTGCAGTGCCCTTTGATAGAGAAAAGTTTTTAAAATACCACAGAAGAAGTCATTATTTTTTACTCCATTGTTTGCAAGATATAACCATGAAAATGCAAGAAAACGTGCATTCCTGAAAGATAATCAGTTTCATATAAGTTGCATACGGCAACAGTCAACATTCTTCTTAGCACGCCGATTGCATGAGAGAAAACACAGATTTTGTTATAAGCTCCAAGTAGTCTTGAGAAGATATTGAATTGTAACAAAGTCACTAGTTTATTCTATAACCAAAATTTTACCGTTCTAATTATCTTATCCTATGAACATAGATTCTTGAAAGTTACTTGTGTGTTAATATCAGAACGTACGATTTGTGAATGATTTCCATTTCCAAATTCTTTGTGAAGAAGGTGTCCAAGATAAGGTATTATTTCTATAAGATGAAAAAGTGATATTTATTGCTTGAAAAGAGAACAAAGAATTGTACAGATATCTAGTATTTTGTGGCTGAAACAATAGCTTCAGGTATTTCCGAACGAAGCAATTATTGCCGAGAAGTTTACTTTTGTTGTCCTCGTGATAAAAGTAGTTATTTGATTGGCGAAGCGAGAATAATCGTGATTTATGTAACCAATCTATTGTAAAACTTTTGTTGTTTGCTACTGTAGTGCTCTTTAAAATCATTCTACAACTTTTTCCTGAAACTCCTCAAGCATAGTGATTCTCTAATCGTAGATATACCTAATTGTTCCTAGAGGTATCAAAAATTGCTAAGCAATTTTTCATACTATGAAGGCAAAAGATGAGGAAAAATTTGGATGAAAGATAATGTGGAAAACTCAATTATTTTGAAATCCGAGGTTCACAGTTGCGTCAAAGAGATAGAGACATTCTGAGTGAGGAGTGGCTGCTCTTTCAGTAGCGGTTTTGCACTTTATGTCATCTAGACGTGCTGAATGTGTATCATTATTTTCGCTGTCCATTTCGATTTTATCATGTTATTATTCTCCTCATCCGGAGCCATGTTCTATTCAAACTGAATTTTCAGTTTTCATTTTTATAAGCATAAATTTTCAGAGTGAGAAGCTCACATTTTAATTGAGCAAACATGTTTGTTCAGACACAGAAATTAGAGTCATTATCTAAATATTCACTCTCTCTGATATAGATGATTTGTTTTTCGTCAGAGATTGATTGATTTCTTTTGATTTTGATGATCATATAATCTATTGAAAAACTGGCCAATCAGAATTCCTGGATTGCTTAATTCAGTTGAATAAGTCGTCTATTATTGCAGGATCAGTCAATAAGAAAGAGAGGGAAAGATGTCCTTGAATAATTGCCATTGTAATATCTCCCCATAATATTTATTATGCATGTCAAAATAATGCTAAGTGTAATACGTAGGCCTTATACCGTAGATAGAATAAGCCATATTCATAGTAAGGAATTTGAAAACAAAGGGCCAGATTCAGCTCTTAATTCAGAAGCTTCACTAATTACCATAAGAATGTATTCTATCTTTTTTTTATGCAATTATTCCAAAAGGAATTAGAAGAGGGCTTTTTCAATAAAAAAAAAACAAAAAAATCTCAATCTCCCTGTTCTCTGGATTTAATCAAGTAATCGGTTTCGATCACTGGGTGATCATCCTCGGACTACCCGAGAGAAAATAGAGTTTCTGTGATTTTATTGTTCTCTCCGGTAGTCTGAGGATGATCACTCAGTGATCGAAACCGGTTACTTAATTAAATCTAGAGAACAATGTGATATCAGTCTCACTTCAGTTTCTCCATTCCCTTATTATCATTTCAACATATATTTGTTCTCATTTATATTCCTATTAGATTCCTTTAAATTGTAGGGAGAGTTGGATTCGACCCAATGTCTTAGAGTGTGTATGAAATATAGGAGATTATTCCACTATTACAGGAAATTTGAATGCTTAGTTTAAACTGACTTTCAAAATTCTACGTAGGTCTAGCTCAGACTCAGGGAAAAGATATACCATAGAATATAGATGAAGAGATAAATCGTAGGGCGCCACGTAGTTGAACTTATTTTTCTCACTTAACCACGAAAATACCTAAAATTATGATGTTGAAAGGAATAATTGGGAAACAGGAGAATAGGTGTCAATATTCTATTTGTCAGCGTCAATCTGGTTGCTGACTCCCAAAAAGTTTGATATAACTCAAACAGCAACTTAACTCAAGCTCACTGAAAGAAATTACGCTCTCTTCTACTCTGCTGCAAAGAAAAGTATGTGTAATTTTAATTCAATAAAAAAAATAGTATTTACCTAAAATAAATGAATTTAATTAAGTGAGTACGTAACTTTTTGACAACGCACCTTAGCACTGCAAAAATAAAAAAGCTTGAAGTCAAGTAAGTGGAATCAATAATTTCAAATTATGCGCCTAAGTAACGCAGAAAAAAACAAATAAAGTAAATCGCAAAAATGAATGCAAGTGAATAAGCTTTGCTAAAATAGGTTAGAGCCCTCGACGCTGTACTCAAAGTACAAAAAAAATGAATGAAAATGCGGAACAACTCTCGCGTACGTCTATGAGTATACTAGAAAATCAACAACAATAAATTTGGCCCTTCTTCAATCGAATCGAATTCACAGTAAAGTATACCATATAAGCGTAGAAAAAAAAAAACAACTACTTTGTCGACTGACCCTATACAATTCACAAAATAACAGCGTTGTCCAAATGACCACGCGAAGAAAACAGTGAGCAGAACTAAATTAAATTCAGCAGTGTAGAGCGGTTTGACCACCCAAAGTATATAAGTGATATTAGAGAGAAAAAAATATCGGCAGTCCGAATGAAAAAATAAGACCACGAACGTAATGCCACTTAGCTGTCACTTCCGGTTGGTTGCTGGAGTTTGATGGACCTCTTTTGGTCTGTCACACCAAGATGGACGCCTCGAATAGATATTTCCCGGTCCGGATTGGCTCAGGAAATCTGGTGACGTCACACCAGGGTCAAAGGTTGGAAAAGAGGGTGCCTAGGTGGTATCAGGCACCAAGATGTTGGTCCAAAGTAGCTCAACTACGCACGCAGGTTGTCAGCGGCAAGAAAAGTGATATCGTGCACAAAATTTGATAATCATCCAACAATGGAGATGCTTGCGAAACAACACAAAACTGCACCAAGTACCCAAAATGTTCCGCGAAGCGAAGATAATCAAGTCTTTTATCCCTCCTAGAGGATTGCGTGAGGCAATATACAAAAAAGCGATTCTTAAAAATGTAGTGAACAAAATGTACTGCGCTAGTTGAAGACCAACTGTAGATTGACGACTTTAGTTGAGTCAATTCTGGACGATCAGACTTAATTAGAAAAAAAACCTCTTTCCATTGGAAACCAAAAGAAAACCAGCCTGATTGACTGACGCTAAATGAAGAGAAGGAAGGGGACAGACAGACAAACCTGGCGGAAGGTGACTTAAGGTATCGACAAAGTGAGAAGAAAGTAGAAGAGAAAGGGGCAGGACGAATTGAGCAGGAACGAAATGAATTCAAACATTCTCCAGACACTGTCGTTACCGCGTAAGCGCCTGCGCTGGTCGCAGAAGATCCAGGCGATGAATTTACAATAAAAACAAAGTCACATATCTATTAATTAGAACTAACCTCAAAATGTATGGCAAACAATTTAAAATAGAATGTGAGTAATGAAAAAATTATAAATCGAACTAAGTTATACTAATTCTATATTTTCAGGATTGAAGAGACTACTAAGTGAAACAAAAATAATATATTGAACTGGCATAATAAAAATTGAGCTGAAATCAAGAATTGAACGTAACAAATCCCCCTCCTACTTCTATGAGATTAAATCTCAACTAATCTAATCTCAATTGCTCACACAAACATCTATAAAGTATGAAAATGACGAAGAAAAAAAAGGAATGAAAATAAAAGGAGCTCACATTTTTTGGTCAATGCCACCGAAACGCCGTCAAGTTGAATGGCAGATATGTCATCAGCTGGTCCATGTTTTAAATCCTTAACATGCCAGGTACCTGCGCTTTTGCCTTCCAAATCCTCAAGTTCATGAACAGCTACAGAAACAATCCTCTTTATCCTGAACGACCCGATGAACTTTGCTGCAAGCTTACTTGCAAAGCTTTCTGCCGCGTTGGAATGCTTGAAATTACTTCGCCAAACTATCCAACCTGCGCCATCTGCGGCGCAAATTATAGCGCTCTCTGGCCTGGCTCTGGGCATGATCCAAGCGTTTACGAATCTCGGAGAAGACCTTCAAGAATCTCGCTGGTTTCTCTTGTGGTACGTCCTCGCGATCAAAGTGGACGTCACTTCCGGCATCCACAACATTCACAGCATAATCTGCTCCACAGATAGCTGCTATCGTCCAAAATTGATGAACCAAAGTGCGCACCGCACAACTAACTGATGGTAAGTAAGCATTCTAAAGCTTCTGATTATCTTTCACATACGCTCACAGCATGGTTTTAACTACCTGATTCAATCTTTCAGTGAGGTTGTTCTGAGGATGGTAAAGTGCGTTGAACAGGATGTTCACACCGTACTTACCGCACATGCCTCTGAACTCGCCACTTCGGAACTGTACGCCGTTGTTGCAGATGATGAATTGTAGGATGTCTAACATAAAAAATACGTCATTCCCGACTAGTCACACACCACCAAAATATACCGATTCTGCTTGGTGGTGAGTGGAAGCGGTCTTATATTGTCGACATTCACCATTTGGAAGAGTCTGTACACTCTCGGTTGCGTTCTCATCAGACCTGCGGGACGCTTCTGCTCCACCTTTGACTTCAAGCACACCACTCACCTCTGGACATACGTAGCGACACTATTTTTCATTTTTGGCCAATAATGCTGTTGCTTGAGTTTGTTGTACATCTTGTTCACTCCACGGTGCCCAGAAATTGGAGCCTCATGAACGAGACGTAGAATTGCTGCCCCCTGATCTCGAGGAATCACACGTTTTCACTGCTCTGCTTCGTCGACCAACTCGGCAGAGTCCCTCACGTATGTGAAAAGGTCTTCGTTGTGGATACGCCAGGATGAATACTTCCGCGGATGCTGAGGCACACGATCTTTCATCCGTTGATAGCAGGGGTCAGTACTATCAGGTTGCACTGAAGAGGTTGAGTGGTATCGAGCGGGACAGACAGTCTGGCACTACGTGCTCTTTACCCTTCCGGTGCACGATTTCGAAGTCGTGCTGTTGAAGCTGGACTGCCCAACGACACAAGTGACCTGAAGAATCCTTTAAATTGCTCAGCCACACCAGGGAATGATGGTCTTTTACAACGGTAGAGCGTGTTCCTTCCAAGTATGAGCAAGGTCGCTCCAAAGCTCAAACGACGGCCAGGAATTCCTTTTCCATAGTTGTATAGTTGCGCTCATTCTTGTTTAGGGAACGTCTGAGGAAACAAATATCACGCTCACCATTCTCAATCGTTTGTGACAGCATCGCTTCAAGTCCAAATCCACTAGCATCGGTCTGAACAATGGAGGGTCTAGAAAAATCTGGGCAAGTGAGATTAGGAGCGGTTATTAGGCACTCTTTCAGCCTCTGAAAAGCCGCCTGAACTCAACTGTTCATTCCCACTTTCGTCCAAGCTTCAACAAACCAGTCAGAAAGGCACTCACTGTCGAAAAGTTCTGAACAAACCGCCTGTACCACGATGCCATCCCCAGAAAGCTGCGAACTTCTGATACACCGGTGGGTGCAGGTATGTTTGAAATTGCACTGACCTTATCTAGATCATCTGTCAGTCCTTGGCGATCCACAACGTATCCCAAATACCTCAGATCGAGATGACAAAACTGACACTTATCTCGACTAAGTGTCAATCCCGCAGCGTGAACTCTGTCGAAGATGAGTCTTAAAATTTTTAGATGCTTCTCGAAGCTCTCTGACATCACCACCACGTCATCAAGGTAGACAAACACATAACTCGAGCTCAGGCCCTAAGACTCAGTCAGTCAGGCGCTGCCATGTTGCCGATGCGTTTGTCAATCCGAACGGCATTTTTTCAAACTGGACGAGGCCCTGACCAGGGACTGTGAATGCCGTGAACTCGCGACTGTTCTCTTCCACAGGTATCTGCCAGTATGCCGATTTGATGTCGAGGGAGCTCAAATACTCGGCCCCTCTAAGCATATCCAAGATGCTGGAGACAAAAAGAATGAGGTACGCATCTTTTTGTGTGGCCTTATTCAATTTGCGATAGTCAACGCAGAATTTTAACTTCTCATCCTTTTTAGGCACAAGTAAAATAGGCAAGGCCTAGAGACTTGGAGAAGGCTCCACGATATTCTCCTTCAACATCTCATCCAATTCGGCGTTGATATGCTTTTGCATCGCTGGCGATACTGTGTAGTAGCGCTGTTTAATAGGTTCTGCCTCCGCCACTATCTTATGCTTGACCAACGTCGTGCACCATACGCCTCTCTGCGTCCGAAAATCGAGCTTGCCCTGTTGTTCGTCCGTCAATGAAGATAGGACATCTTCGGAAGTCGTGAGCGCTGAAAGAGCGGAAAAGTTCCAGACATCGTTCCGAAGATCAGAAACGATGCCCATGGCTTGCCAGAAGTCTGTTCCAAGAATCAGTGGAGACGTCACCTCCGGAACTACTAAAAACAAGATCAGCTTGAGCTGATCCATTTACAAAATAGGTAACGTAACAGCTCCCAGACTTGCGCACTTCTTACCATCAGCAACCATACAAATGGGCGCGTCGGTTGAATCAACTTTGGAATTCGTGTTTTTTAAAATTTTCCAGCCGTCCATACCCATAATTAAACGTGTTGCTTCTGAATCAAGCAAGTCTAAAAATTTTACGTCAAATATCGAGACTTGTAGGTATCGGCGTTGATCAACATCTAGATGGGAAATAACAAAGTTGATGATGGCAGGGTTACTTCCGTCCTTGAGCTGTTTGGCCGTCCACGTCGACACAGGGGACGTTCCACGGCCTACTAACGTCTCCACTTGCCGTTTCCTGAACACTGTGGACAACTTCTCCTGAGGACATCCGCTCGACCACATCCGAAACAATACACGGTTTCCGGTTACGTACAAACCCGTGCCGTGTGACCAAGAGCTCTGCAGTTCCAACAGGTGACCTGTTTCTTCGATGTCGTTGGAGGTGTGGGCGCTTCGACAGGATGTATTTGTGCCAACTTTGGCCGTCCTTGGTATGCCAAATAGGGCTCTTCTATTGACCGGAGGTGGTTGAAATTTTTCAGCCATCAATTTATTCATTTCCAGCCTCTTGCAAACTTCCAGAAGACGCTGTACTGACGGAATATCCTCCAATCCTAGGCCCTGAATCAAGTAATGCAAGATATTCCGCCGCAAAACTTGCAGCTGCTGCACATCTGGTGTTGGCGTGAGAAGGTGAGCAAACAAATTCGCCATACACGCCATGTAAGTTCCGATCTACTCCTCGGCTCCTTGTGTTCGACGGCGGATCTCATCCCATAATTCTGACTCGAAGTCGAATAGCTCAAACTCCTCACGAATGAGTTTCACAAAATCTTGCCATCCGACTATTCGGCTACGCACTGAGCGGTACCTTATAAGCGCTCTCCCTTTGAGCAGTTCATTGATGGAATCGCACAGTTCCGCTTCGGACACATTCCGGGACATCTTAAAGTCTTTTATCCTTTCCAGGAACGCATTTACGATTGAGTCGCCTTCTCCTGAAAATGATAGATCCTACCGAGCCTTCGGAATCTATTTTCGAGAGGTTGATGGATGCTGTGCCTCCTCTCTCATGCCAGCAAATTTCAAACTATCATCCATCGCATCGGTCTTACACATGAATATCTCCTCCTACTTTGGCATCAGGTTCTGCAACTGTTCTATGGAGGCTTTCAGGTCAGCATCCTCAAAAACCAATCTTGCCAGTCTTGAGCTCAAGCGTTCTAATCTAGTATTAATTGTAGAGAATTCCAAGCACTTAGAACTGCCTGTAAAGTTTTTGATGACGCTCTGTGAGATGACAACCATTTTCTGCAAATGTCTATTTCCTTTGCGACGTTAAGAGGTTCGATAGGATTGTTGGGAAAATCTGACAATCCTTTTGCTTTGAGGAATTCTGACAATTCCCTTTGCATGTTATAAAGAGGTGTTAATTTTACGCCTCAAACTTTGAGTTCATACTCTAACTCATCTCTTTGCAGTTGTATCGGATCCATTGCTCCCAAAAATGTCCGGTGAAAGATCCGGGGAAGGATACACAAAGAAGAAAACACAGAAGAATATATGTAAATTTGAAACAATAAAATAAATTAAATGTATCTACTTTGCACCTATATCGCTTTTGTATTTGATCAAAAGAGGCAAACAAAAAAATTAAGTAAAGCTTTGTCAAAAAAAGACCCCAAATGGTTAAGCGACAATTTCATTACGTGAAATTTGGATGCTAAGTTCAAAGTGACTTCAAAAATTTTAGGTAAGTCTAGCTCAGACTCAGGGAAAACAATTGGGTGAAATAAGGCTAGCTTTGGCAGAAGATATATAATAAAATATAGATAAAGAAATAAATCGTAAGGCGCCACGTAGTTGAAATGTTGAAACTCACTGAGAGAAATTGCGCTGTCTTCTACACTGCTGAAGAGAAAGGTATGGGCAATTTTCATTCAATAGAAAAAAATGATATTTACCCAAAATGAACGAATTTAATCAGGTGAGTATGTGATTTTTTGACAACGCACCTGAGCACTGCAAAAATAAAAAATAATGAAGTAAAGTAATTGGAATCAATAATTTCAAATTATGCACCTAATGGCTAGGTGCACCGCCGTCACTTAACTTCAAGGGAAGAATAATATCTATGGTTACCATTGTATAGACAATTGTTTTCATGGTTATTATTCCGTACTTGATGATAAGTGATAGAGGTGCAACTGGGCATAAGTATCGCAAAAATAGATGAAAGTTAATAAACTTTGCTGAAATAGATTAGAGTACAAAAAAAGTAAATGAAAATGCGGAACAACTCGCCTGTACTTCTATGAGTATACTAGAAAAACAACAACAATGAATTTGGCCCTTCTTTGATAGAATCGGGTTCACAGCAAAGTATACCACATAAGCGTAAAAAAAAAAAAACTACTTCGTCGACTGACCCTATATAATTAACAAAATAACAGTAATCAAAACTAAATAGAATTCAGCCGTGTAGAGCCAAAGTGGGTGAGTAGAAATAAAGAGAAAAAAAAATCGACAATTCGAGTGAAAAAGCAAAACCACGAACGTAATGCCGCTGAGCTGTCACTTCCGGTTGATTGCTGGAGTTCGTTGACCTCTATTGATCTGTCACACCAAGATGAACGCCTCGAACAGATATTTCTTGGTTCAAACTGGCTCAGAAAATCTGGTGACGTTACACCAGGGCCAAAGATTGGAAAAGAGGGTGCCTAGATGGTATTAGACACTCCGTTGTTGGTCCAAATTAGCTCAACTACGCACGCAGGTGGTCGGCGAAAAAAAAAAAGCGATATCGTGCACAAAATTTGATAATCTTCCAACAATGGAGAAGCTTGCGGAACAACACAAAACTGCACCAAGTGTCCAAAATGTTCCGCGAAGCGAAGAAAAGCTAGTCTTTCATCCCTCGCAGAGGATTGCGCGAGGCAATATATAGAAAAGCGATTCTTAAAAATTTTAGTGAACAAAATGTACTGCGGTAGCTGAAGACCAACTGTAGACTGACGACTTTAGCTAAGTCAATTCCGGACGACCGGACTTGATAAGGAAAGAACCGTTTCTCATTGAAAACCTAAAAAAACCCACCCGATTGGCTGAAGCTAAATAAAGAGAAGGAAGGAGACAGACAGACAAACCTGGCGGAAACTGACTCAAGTTATCGACAAAGTAAGAAGAAAGTAGGAGAGAAAGGGACCGGACAAATTGAGCGGGAACGAAATGAATTCAAATATTCTCTAGGTACTGTTTCTACCGCGCGATGAATTTACAATCAAAACAAAGACACATGGAAAGTGACTTAAGTTATCAACAAAGTAAGAAGAAACTAGGAGAGAGAGTGACAGGACGAATTGAGCGGGAACGAAATGAATTCAAACATTCTCTAGGTACTGTCGTTACCGCGCGATGAATTTACAATCAAAACAAAGACACATGAAAAGTGACTTAAGTTATCAACAAAGTAAGAAGAAACTAGGAGAGAGAGTGACAGGACGAATTGAGCGGGAATGAAATGAATTCAAACAGTCTCTAGGTACTGTCGTTACCGCGCGATGAATTTACAATCAAAACAAAGACACATGGAATTGGTAAGGGCTTTTTTGATGAAAAAAAAACCATAAAATTCTTGATCACACTGTTCTCTAATTTTGCTTAGCTACCGGTTCCGATCACCCAGTGAAATTTCATACGATAAGTTTGATATTTGTCAATAAGCGTATCATTTTTTTGAGCAAATGGTTGCGTCCAGCCTGGTCATAACAAAAAGGATAGATTCAATCCTGTATTGACGGTGGAAAAAAAGTGAAATTATAACGCTCATTCATAATTATGACACATTATCGACAAGAGCTATTGAAAAAAGAGCATTTCAAGTCATTCTGTTTTTGAAGTCACTAGGAATTAGTTGCGGCTTGCTAGTGATACGACAAGGGTAATAAATTTTAATGGATTATTGTTTGAAAAAAATTATAATTACCCTGATTTGCTGCAGAATATAATTTTCACAGACGAGCCAATTTTTATTCACAGGATAAAGTAAATTTGAAAAATTTTATGTAATGGAGTAGAAAGAATTTGCTCTTATGTCGTAATACAGGAACTCAACGACTCGAAAAAGTTAACGTTTGGATAACCTTTTTTTCATTTTATGCACACTACCTTCGTGACAACACCGAGTATGAGGTTTTCCAATTCTCTACTTCCGCCAACGGACATTCTTCTCTTTCTAGTTAAAATACAAGTATTCTCACTCCAGGTGTTCTGAAAATCCGAATAATGATGGCCAAGTCTATGAATTGTTATTCACACATTCTCGACCATTGACCCATTGACTATTGAACTTTTTTTGTCACTCAGAGCAGAATCTAATGCATTGAATAATTTGAATTCTCTAGAAATAGGAATAGTAACATCAGACAGAGAATGAATTTTCCATAATGAAGGTACTTGACTGTGTGTATTTTCATCTAATCATTTCATTGCTGTGAAGTGAATATCATCTTCGTTCTATATTTTCAATTGAAATTTATAAGAGAAGCAAGAGAGATAGTCCATTACTCAATTCTTGACAAAAATCTGAGAAAATAATCACCCTCATAAATGATGAGTATTTTTATCATTGGCTATAACGATGAGCCCCAGAATACATACATTACTAAACCTCTCACTTTAGGCATCATTGATTTGACGTCAGCTATAGCTGGTATTATACATTAGTGCAAGTTCATGGAACTGATCCAATTTGTTGGTCTGTTATTCAAGAAAATTTCGCACATGAAGTGTATACTGATAATTCTTTATCATTGTATGAATAACTTTCAACCTAACTAGTCAAGAATATTTCACCACAGATAAAATGTGCAGCTACAGCTACATTCTTTTGAGACGAATGAAGTGATTTCCAAGAGACAACATGACTTATACAGCAGTATCAGTTTATGACTTGTTCGATAGAACTTTTTTTTTTTGCTTTAATGGCAAAAGATTGTGACACTTTTCATTTCTCGAAGATAGAAAAATGGCAGAACCGGAAAATTGATTGGAAAATATTTCAATCTGCAGTGCTTTTCGAATACAATCAATTATGAATTCGAACGACACTGCTACAGTAGATTATTGTATAAGGTTCTTGGATAAGAGGTGATAATGGTTGGTATTTTTCAAGGCTCTCACCAGCACTATTCCGAATGCTTGTAATTAACTCCAATATTGTCCACGAGGTGTGGAAATGAAATATGGGAGTGATTTATTTCCCATTCAAATAGAGATACATTCCAATATTGTCTTACTAACTTTCTTGAGACCTGGAATATCGACGGAAGGAAAAAGTTACAAGGACTCAAGTTAAGTGAATAAGGAGGATGACATGTTCAAAATGTATCATTCGCCTATATTTTTGTGACTTGTTCATCAAAGTTGCCCTATTTTGACTCAAGTAATACTATTACCCAATAATATAGCTCGAAAACGTCTAAAATCAATATGAGGTGTAATATTCTCGAGTCCTTCTGGTTTATGACAGCAAAATAGCTCACGTACACACATGGAGGTTTGTTTGTGGATCGCCTCACATCTAATCACGCTTGAATATTTGTATGTGATTTATTCTTGTACCCCAGTTGATTGGAAGTGGAGAAAAAGCAGTTCACCAGGAAATTGAGTGAGGCTCCATCTCAATTATTCATTCAAGAGGTGCCATCCTTAGCTTCAAAGCATATTTTTCTACTAGTTTATCCGCTTTTTCTCATATCACTTTGATTCTACGTTGAAGATGCATTAAAAGAGCACAGTGGAAAACCATATTCTCACAATTTACATACACAGCAATTCATTGTTTCTTGATTATCGAATTTTTCCATAGCAGCAGAAAATTCTTATTTCAGCTATACTGTACTACCGAGTCCTGATAAGGACGAAACACGTGTCCACAGTTGCTTCGTAATCTGAGATAACTGATTCTTAGATTTCAATTTTTATGGAAGAAAAATGTTTCTAGATTTCAAATCTCCATATTGAAATCGACACATTTTCCATGCTTCATTCTAACAGTAACAGAAGCTTCTAGTGAGGTGCAATATTTTGTTTGTACAAACGACGACTTTATAATTCCAATTCAGGAATAATGAAGTTGTAAGTAACAGCTCATGAATGTGAGTATTTAGAGACAATCACTGAAGCATTTCGCCGAAATTATTACTCTCAAAGATCACAAATGAAGTAAGTGAATTAATCAAATACCTGTGCGGCTAACATTCCTTTTCTAAGACGTGCAAGATCTGTGTGTGACCACGTACTTCGAGACCATGGAGCCACATCACGCAGATCCTCACTAAACCGGAAATTGCTTAACTGGTTTCTCAGGAACTTGCGTATATTCCAAGGAAGATCATTGTGACTGCAAAAAGGAGTAACATTGTGAACAATAAGAACGAAGTAAAATCAAAAGAAGAATATGTTACAGTATGAAAAAGCACGCGCAAATAACATGGAGATAACAGTACAAGCACAGAATAAACTACTTCTAATGTGTCTGTTATCACAATTTGTCGTTTTTCTAGCGAATTACACAATTTATTGCTTACAATTATCTTTACCGTCTTCCTCCAGATGAAAAAGAGGATGTCAACCATCCCAGAGAATTTATCGACAATACAAGATGAACTCAAATATTTAATTCTCCTTTTATATTGTCAGAAGTGATCTAGGACTGCATAATTATCATATCTAAAGTTTTTTGCTCCTTTTTATATTGTAAGACACTGCAAAATCATCATTTTGTCATGTCCTACTCTACAGAAATATCAAATCAGTTTCAAAGGATGTAAATATTTTTTCACTCGATCAAAATGCTGTAGGATGTGGAGAAAAATATGGGATATATCCACAATATTGCCTCATGTTTGGTCAAATTTTTGCCTACACCCTTAGAACTTAATGATCCCTCAAATTTCCTGCTAACACATCATCTAAAATTTGATACAATTGATTTTTATCGCTTGACTTTCGAAACAGTTAAGCCTGAGGTCAAAATTCTATATGAGCATACTCAATTCTAATCCAGATGGGCAAAAGATGGAGACAGCTTTAGATAAATAAATAGTTAGAATCGAAACAAGAACTACTACTTGACAGTTTGGCTGAAATGTCTCAAGATTAGATGTATAGAATAGATATTCCAATCTATTACTATCATCTCTCCTTCCAGTTGATAATTTGAAGAACTTTTTCTAAATGAATGGCTGATCTACAGTCGAAAATAATCCTAAACTCACAGCTGGATTGATTGGATCTGCATCAAATTCAGATATATTCCAGTCATTCTCTTTAGGAATTATTTAATAATTTGTGTGTTATATTCATGGGTAAATACAACCTAGACTTCGACGAGAGACAAATCCGCTTCCGAGCGTGAAGAGAAAAATGACACTAAATATCAAAATAGAATTTAATAGCACTCCTATAAACAAAAATTTTGATTCGCACGGAAAATCTGTTTCAACTCATCCTCGACAATACATCCGCTTCACCAAACATAAAGTGATCAATAAAATTCAACAACATTCATGGCTGAATGCTTACAATCATACATAGCAAATCGAGGGAATACTATTCAAAGATATGAACAATTGATCTATCTATAAGATGACTCTGCGAAATACTGAGTTAAAAGAGAATCTGCAAGTTTATCGATCTCCAGTGAATTGACCACAAGCATTCTATAAATTCTGCTGAACTTCTACATTCTATCTGGAACATTTTCTCTGCTCGTCGAATTTATACTATATAAACGCCTTAGTGTTCATAAACGGAGAGCCGGCATTACTATCTGGTATGTGATCGTTCCTATGGACCGTACCCACATAAAACAAGAGTTTAAAATTGCCTATGGCCAAATGGATAGGCTGCCTCAATTTGAATTGCCGAAGAGCTGTTTATGAATTGATGTTCTTTTAAATTTTTGACATATCATCAATGAACAAGCGCTACAAAAAAAAGTACATTATCATGTAGAGGGGAACCATCATATGCAATTGCTATAGGGTTGCCACTCCACATGTTGCCTAAACTCCTTCGTGGCTGGGCATAAGCAACCATTATTTTGTCGTTATCAGCATGTTATTGTTCCTAAAGGTAAAAATTTGAAGATATCTTCTTGAGTACGTGACCTGAAAAGATACATGAGGTTATCTCAATTTTGATTGACGGCGTTGAAAATGGTGGCCACCGTCGTCAGAAGACGAGCGCGTGTGACACTTTTTTTCTTCTAACTTTCAATTTTATGAATCGCATGCAGCTATTCTCAGCGTGATTCGAACTACACTGGACTGGTGGAAATCTCTACACAGCAATGTATTTTCTTCTTTTAGCGCTTATTCATTGGTGATATATCAAAAGTTTGAATGAACATTGATTTATCAAGCAACCTTCCGGCAATAAAAATTGAGGCAATCTATCCATTTGGTTTATAGGCATTATAAAATTTTGTCTTATGTAAAAGTTGAATTTATGTAGTAGAAGACTTAGTCTTTCAGTCATATTATCTTCCTATAGCATTTAGGTTAATCAAAAACTGTGGTGTTGAAGACTTTAGTCCAAGAGATTGAGCCGAAATTTTGCCGTTATCGGTAGTATGGAGTTTATCAAATGTTTTATGTTCCTTTGATATGGGATCTAGAAAGAATACAAACGAGTTCTTGAGAGTTCCTGCAATTGCATCACCAATCACATACTGTCAATATATTACAGTAAAACTACACTCTGAAACATGTAACACCCCTATACTGAATATTTCAGTGATATGGTGATCACTGAGTCATCTCTCTGCGTCAATATGAAATATCGTTGAACTAGAATGTTCAGAAGGTGGAGAGAACCTCCAATTTATGTATGAAGATACTCTTTCAAAGTTGTTACTCCAGAGCTATTGTTGAAACTCGCCATATGTCTGATTATATTATATGTTCCAGGCATGTTGGATATTCTATAATTTGTTTAATTAGAACTAGCAGAAGACTTCAAGACTAACGACATTATTTAACACCAAAGTGATATTTCCTTCTGTCTAATGTAAAGAGCTACATACATATTGTAATGTTTATTGCTTGATCAAATAGTTAGTAATAAATAAAAATCAATATTCAATAATTTAAATTGAAATAAAAGTTTTATCATTATTAATATCACTAACAACACTATATTCATTCATTTATCACTTAATTCTAACTTAAACAAAGTCGCAGGTATTCATATTCAACTATTTATATACACTGTTCACATCATTGTTTGATATTCACTGTTCTAGTTCATCATTACACACTACTGAAACACACGTCTTTTGCTTGCTCTTATATGGAGAAATATCGATTTCTCGAGAGTTCTGCCATATGCTGGAGTAATGCTTGAGGCTTCCATCAGGAGGGGTGACGCGATGCGGCACGTAGTGACGCAAAGAGGACGAAAAGCTCCGCCCATGCAGTCATCCTTACGAGCCTTCCCACTCTCGCACGTTACACTGCCTCCTTCTTAAGAATGTATCGCCCCAAAACACACCTTCATGTCTATGCTGGAATCGACACTCGTCGCCCTTGGTGCAACCAGTAGTTTGATAGAAGTAGCAGTCGAGTTTTTGGTCCGATCGGGCCTGCTGGATGGGAACAGTAGACCAATATTTGAACTCCGCTGTTCTGGAAACAACCTCCATCATATTTCGAACGATCTTTCAATCTAATCCACCCAGACCGCAGCTCAACTTTGGTATTGCCAGCTTCAGGATACCGCTCTGCATTAGATGGCCTCGCATGTCTTGCAGCGTTTTCCACATGGCACGGTAGGTTGGTTTGTGATGAAATTTATCTTTCGTTACCAGATGGTAAACATAGCGTTCTTTGGTTGTCGTATTGTTCCTTAGACAGATGGTCTTTCCTATTGTAGGCTTCTGGTGTTCTGGCCTGCCAAACTTCTTCTTGAAAACTGCTGCCATCCCTCGGGACATCTTCAAATCTTCTGATACACAATGAACTGAGGAGTAGTTGGCCGGGACACTGAATAGATCCTGCTGCACTTCGGTAGTTATTCCGAATCGAGCCCGACGTCCACTTGAAAAAGTCTTCATAGACTCCTCGAATGAATCTTCCTGCGCATAAATCTTACGCGCACGTGCGTCATTGGAATCTTCATTGTTGTCTCCCGCAAATGGTGCTAGCCGATTGAAGTGCACTACTCTTGACTTGCTCTTAGGGTTGCGTCTGATTTCATAGATTATGTCGTTAATCCTTCTGATGAATTCGTGAAGCCCCTCCCAAGATGTCTGTAATTTTCGAGACAGCCTACGTCGCCGCCCTGGGTTATAAAGCTACACAGAGTCTCCTGGTTGAAAACTCCAGTCTTGTGCCTTGACGTCATATGTCTCTTAAATCAATGACATAATCTTCGCCAGCCAGGTCTTCTCCAGATTTGCAGCCGAACTTCAGGTTGCATGGTAGCCAAAGTTCCCGTCCAAAAATAATTCTTGCTGGAGTCTGTCCGGTTGTTTCGTGTACGAACGCGCGGTAGGCCAAAAGGGACAGATGGAGATATTTGTCCCAATCTCTTTGATGACTGGAGACAACTTCAGCCAGGTGTCTGTTTATGGTCTTATTCATCCTTTCCACCATCCCATCAGACTGCGGATGTAATGCAGTAGTTCTTGTTTTGCGAATGTTCAGTTCTTCACATATCCCCTGGAAAAGTATGGACTCAAAGTTTCTTCCTTGATCAGAATGGAGTTCCAAGAGTACTCCAAAACGACAGATCCAGCTCTTCATTATGACGTCCGCAATGGTAGCGGCCTCTTGATTAAGAAGGGCATACGCTTCCATCCATTTACTAAAATAGTCCATGACGACAACAATGTATTTATTTCCGACGTCTGATTCGGGAGATGGCCCTGCTATGTTGATGGCTATCCTCTCGAATGGACTACCGACATTATACTGTCGCATCGAAGCTCTTGGTCGTTTCTGCAGTCCGTTGCTCGAAGCGCACGTAGTGCATTTCCTGCACCATTCCCACACATCTTCTTTGCAGTTTAGCCAATAGAACCGCTCACGAACTCTCTGCAAAATCTTTGTTACCCGAAGGTGTCCTCCACTCACTCCATCATGGATATGTCTCAAGACCTCCGCAGCTCGACCTCTAGGAACAATCAGCTATTCTCTACTCTTGGTTTCATCCGGAACTTCTAGAACACGCTCCAAGACGCCTTCATCCAGGATTATATAATCTCATTGCGCCCAGTATGATTTAACCGTCGAGGAGTATGGTGCCACCTCTTGCCATGTCGGTCTTGTTCCTTTCTTCTTCCATTCTTGAATAATTAGCAACCCTGAGCCGCCATATATGTCCTTTTCTAACTCTTGTGATTGCCAAGCATCGTCAATGACAGTTGTCCGGGATGCCTTCGTTTCAACCTTAGAGCAATGATGACAATCTTTTGGACATTGTCGTCTTGATAAAGCATCAGCATTCTTATGTGCTGTACCGGCTTGATGTTCTATGGCGAAGTAGTATTCCTGAAGTCTTTCGATCCATCGAGCGACCTGACCTTCAGGATTCTTCAACTGTATTAACCATCCCAGAGCAGTGTGGTCAGTTCTTAACAGGAACTTCCTGCCATACAAATATTTGTAGAAATGCTCGATGGACTCCACTACTGCTAGCAATTTTTGTCTTGTGACACAGTAGTTTCTTTCTGGCTTCGACAAAATCTTACTGAAGTATCCGATGACTCTTTTTTGACCCTCCTGCAAGTGGGACAAAACTCCCTCAATACCGACGTCGCTGGCATCTGTATCCAAAACAAAACGCTTTTCCGTCTTCGGATAACTCAGGAGTGGTGCTTGGACCAGGAGTAGCTCTAGTCGCTCGAAGGCGACCTGGCAGTCTTCATCCCAGCTGTATCTGCGATTATTTTCCGTCAGTCTGGTCAGTGGTTTGACAATATTGGCGAATCCATAGACAAATCTTCAGTAATATGTACAAAGCTCGAGGAAACTACGCAGCTGATGTTTATCCGCAGGTAACGGCCATTCTTGAATTGTCTCAATCATCTCTGCATCAACAGCTGCGCCTTCTTCGAAGACCACTTGCCCCAAATAGTTCACCCGTTTTTGGAATACGTGGCATTTCTTCGGACTGAGTTTCAAACCAGCTTTCTTTAAATGCTAAGATACCTGTTCCAGATTCTTCAAATGGCTTTCAAATGATTTTCTTATTACGATTATATCGTCCAGGTATACCAAGCAAGTTTTTCTTGATAGTCCTTTGAGTACGGTCTCCATAAGTCGCTCGAAGGTAGCAGGAGCATTACACAGACCAAATGGCATGACTGTTAATTGCCACAATCCACTGCCGATGGTGAATGGAGTTTTTTTTCGGTCTTTCTCATCCATCGCTACTTGCCAATATCCACTCTTGAGATCTAGGGTCGAGAAGATCTTTGACCCAGTCAGGGTATCTAAGGTGTCATCAATCCTTGGCAGAGGATAACTGTCCTTCTTGGTAACGTTATTCAGCTGACGATAGTCGACACAAAATCGTGTATACCCATCTTTCTTCTTCACAAGTACTACCGGAGAGGCACATGGACTGTTCGAGGGTTCAATGATGCCGTCTTGCTCCATATCTTGAATGATAGCTTCAGCGTCCTCTCTCTTCGCAATCGGAAGCCGTCGTGGTGCTTGTCGAAATGGTCGTGCGTCACCGGTATCAATTTTGTGATTGACAATATTCGTTCTTTCCTTTCACCCGTCACTGATTTCAAACACCTCTTGGAATCGGTATATCAGATCTTCAACTTTTGCGTGTAGCTGGTCATTTAATTGTTGACTATTGGATAGTAATAGGGCCGTTAATCACTTATTGCAGTTAAGTTCTATCTTTGTGTTTTGTTTGGTAGTTCTTATTTTTGCGAGGCGTTCTTTTTCATGTCTTGAGTTATCTTTGGGTAGCATCTTCAAAGGTTTCTTGCATCGACTTTTCAGTTGACCTACTTCTCCACAGTCCCAACACCGAAGTTGTCTGGAATTCTTGAGATCTTTCACTGCTTCCTGGACCAATCGCTGAACCTGGACTTCCAAGCTTTTCGTGGCATCGGAGTCGCAGGTAGCCTCTCGCACTTGAACACTGCTCCTGGACGCCTGCTTTGCCGCTTCGTATTCCAGTGCATGAGCCAATGCTCCCACCAGCTCCTTCGACCGCGCCAAACGCAGGGCTTGTTGCGTTTCACTGTCTCTGATGCCGCCCACAAATATTCTCACAGCCCAGCTTTCCAAGAAATCATCCGGGCTAGTTGAATATGCGAGTCGAACTAGGCGTGCCACATCAGCTTCGAACTTCTGTAGACTCTCGGTGGGACGTTGGTATCGGTTCTTGAGTTGCGTGTGATACACTTTCTTCAAGTGAGCATGGCCGTATCGCAGCTCCAGTCGCTTGATAAATTTTTCATAATTGTTGACTTCTTTCGGTGAAATAACCTGTAAAATATTCACCGCATCTCCTCGGAGAGCAACTGTAAGCGCTGAAACTTTCTCAGTATCATTCCAGTCATCAGCCTTAGCAGCGGCTTCGAATTGTTCATGGTAATTAATCCAAGATGTTTGACCATCAAATATTGGAGGTTTGACACGCATTTTTGTAGTTGAGTCAAGATTTGGTGTGAATAATTTAATTATCTAAGCTTTTGAAGCTTTTTCCGAAGATTAAATACCAAACTTGAATTTTCCTTAATAAATCTTCATTTTTTTCATCCAATTCTTCTTTTAATATTCTCTACTTATCTTCAAATACTTTCTCCCATACCTCCAAGTTTTCTCTAAATCTTTCCAGTTGCTGTTCAACTTTTTTTGTATTTTCCTTCATATTTTATGCAGTTCTTCTTTCAAGTTTCTAGAATTTTTTCTAATCTTCCTAATAAATCTTCTTTTGAACTCGTGGAATTTTCTTAAAATTTTAGTTCCAAATTATCTCCCAAGCTTGTAGAATTTTCTCTTAATTTTGATTCAAATTTGTACAATTTTCTTTAAAATTTATTGCCAAATCGGTTAAAGAAAGTTGAACCTCAAACAAATATGTATCAGAGTCCTCACCTTCTTCAGTCATAGCTTCTCGCAGTCGTTCCATTGAAACTTGTTTGCGGCCACTGGTTTCCAAATCCTGCTGTTCCAATTGATATTCCAACTCTGCGACCTTCAAATCTTTCAACAATTTCTTGGATGCCATTCTCCAATTTTACAAAGTAGCAATAAACAAAATACTATATTGTTTATGACAACCCCACACTCGACACCACTGTAATGTTAATTGCCTGATCAAATAGTTTGTAATGAATAAAAATCACTATTTAATAATTTAAATTGGAATAAAAGTTTTATTATTCTTAATATCACTAACAACACTATATTTATTTATTTATCACTTTATTCTAACTTGAGCAAAGTCGCAGATATTTATTTTCAACTATTTATATACACTGTTCACTTCATTGTTTGATATCCACTGTTCTAGCTCACCATTACACACTACTGAAATACACGTCTTTTGCTTGCCCTTTTATAGAGAAATATCAATTTTTCGAGAGTTCTACCATATTCTGGAATAATGCTAGAGGCTTCCATCGGGAGGGATGCCGCGATGCGGCGCAGAGCGACGCAAAGTGGATGAAAGACTCCGCCCATGCAGCCATTCTTAAGAGCCTCCCTCCTTTCGCACGTTACAATATACTCAAATATAGGTTGGATTGAGTCGTTTCAACTAAATTCAATCTCAAGCAAATTGATCACGTAGCCCGCTGGAAGAATACTATTTTGATCGTCCATTGATTTCTTCTTTCAAATTTGGAAAAATCATATGTAAATGAATTGGGTTATTGAAGATTTGTCAGTAAGATCTCCTCTTCTCCAGAAAGATTTAAGACTCTTCGCAGCTCAAACAGCTCCTTTTGCAAAAATTAAAAAGCCTGTTATCAACATCGTGTGATCATTATTCCAAACTATATCTACTTGTTATTCTAAATCGGATGACACCTTAATATCTCCAAGTTTTCGTCTATTCCACTTGCTTATTGACCGGTTGAATTACAATAATCATCAATTTATTGATTGTTCAGACAAAGCTAATTGAATTACTCACAGTTAGATCAAAATCATCAAAGTGATTTGAATATCCGATAACCAGTGTACATCAAAGTTCATGCTAATTAATTTTCCAATTATATGCAGAACTCGCTGAAGTATATCTCTGTTTGTGAAGTAAATAACATATACAAATGATCACACACATGTGGAATTATTCCTTTATAGATATCCAGTAACATCAGTTAATAAGCTAGCTGATGGCTTAATGCACTCCGATTCAATTTGAGTACCATAGAATCAAGTAACTTCCATTGCTCGAAAATAATCTCTTAAAATAAATTATCATCGCATTCAAATTCCTTGATTAAAGGATCAAAGTGTCAAAGAACAGATAAATAAATAAAATTTGGATCCAAGAATTTTTAATCCATAACTAGGCTCAAAGAGAGAATTTAGGGATTAGGTTCCAGGACCGTTTGACACGATGCATTTAATAATAATTTTTACCCTCTATTTTAATGCTGTATTCAGAAGCGAAGGAAACTCCACCGTGTCATACACAGAAACAGAGCTCAATGTACAAAATTTTGTGAATGCATGGTGCATTTGTCCTTGCAACAAAATACAGAATCAAAATACGAATCAAAATGCAGCAGTTGATGCATTGTGTCAAACGACCCTTATAAATAGATGTTAACCTATTCTGGAGATGATAACAGTGAGAAAGATAGCGAATAATCATGTTGCTCATCGAATCTTCAGAAAATGAATAGCTTTGAGGAGTTTCCACCTAAATAGAATTAAAATACCATGTTTAATACATTCAATGGCATGATAGCACTGTGGTAGAGTGCTAGCTAGAGTTCGTGAGTTCGAATCTTGATTAGGTCATGAAACTTTTCACAACTTTTCTGGATCGGTATTAACTCTCGTTAGTGCTGCGAGACGAGATGAGACTTCATTGAATCTCGTCTCGGTCTCAAGCTGGTCTCGCCTAGCTCAGTTTCGTCTTGGTATCGCCCTGGTCTCGAGTGGGTCAGTCTCGTCTTGGTCTCGAGTATCGACGAAAGCCCCACCATGATTTCTTAAAACCACATATTCTTACATGCGGAAGTCAATTACCAACTGTCGCTCTGGAGCTTAGTTCTTATTTGCAAAGACTGTCTTTTGACGTTATTTTATTGACTCTTGACAAATGTACCATCTATCAAGCAATTAGAGAAGTGATTCAATGTCATCATCGTTGAAAACAGTCTTCCAGAAGTAAGAGACAGGGTCAAGTCAGTTTTCTCAGCTGGATGTCAGATTTGACACTCGTATGTCATAAAATAGTAACAATAGAATAAAATGATACTATTATGATTATTAATAGACCAGGAAAATGATTAAACATGAATTGAATCTGATTTCAAACATCATTCTTAACTAACTGCTAGCATAAAGTTGTCGGTAATATTGTTTGTACCGACATACATTATTCAAACTTCTATAAATGTAACTATGATATAACAACATTGACATAGAGACTGTGATCTGTCTCCAAGCTGTCTCTATGGGTTAGAATAGGAATCCGAAGCTACGAGGATTTGAGATAAAAAAGATGTAATAGTTTTATGCAACAAATGTTTAAACTTAAACATCATGACGAGGTTAGGGCTACATATTTGAAGTCAAGAACCGCTGAGCTATGAGAAATATTTTCCGAGTTCCATAATGGTAGTTCGCACATGTATTTTGTCACGCCACACGATATTTCTTCTACGATTCTCAATAAGAATTCATAAACTAAATTCAAGTTACGAAAGAGTTAATTCGAATCAATCTGAGAGGCCTACAAGCTTAGTTTACACATTGTTTGCGATGTGTGAGCGACTAAATTCAGAGGTGGATAAAGAAAAACTAAATTTTCAAATGAGGTTATGTTATTGACCATGAATAACGAGCCACATGGTTCAAATTACTAATAATTGATGAAAGAATAGTATTGATTTTCTCTTCCTATGTCCAGCCTTATCTGATATAATTTTGAATGAAATTAGATGGGATACAGGAAAATAACCAGGAATCTTATAAGAGTCGATTAATGTAACGTATCCCAGTGAAAATCAATTGGAGTATGATATATTTTCTTTCATTATGTATATAAATTTTTGTCAAATTGAATGTGTTGTGCTAGTATTGGGATTCGTCCTGTTGCATAATGTTGTCGAATAAAATCTGCTGCGGCCACACAATAATTTATTGGATTAGACTTGAAAAGCATTTCAAGTGATTATGGTACAGGTCTCGTCGAGAGTCCCGCGAGTCGGATAAAAAATTACTATGGTGTGGTTATCGACTTGATTGATGACAATCAATGAACACAAACATACATCATTTTCTTGTAGGTAAATAGTTTTGAACACATTTTTCCGAGTTCTCAGCTATAAATCATGTTTTAAAGACGATATGAAGCGTATAATTCCATTTTTGTTACAGTCAATGACTTGGGTTCCACTTATGTACTGATGTGTGCAGATTTGTGGGAGACCCAGGTACTAACTCGACTTGTTTCTTCAAAGTACTCTAGTAGATCGTATATTGGAATTTTGGAACTCGACTAACTCAATTTGAACATTGTTAATACATTAACATTAATCAATTGATAAACATTCTAGTGTCCGGAAATAAATTCTTCCTCTTCTTTATTCTAGAAGAGTTTTCTAGTTGCACTAAATTTCTTCACGGGTTGATGAATCATTATGAATAACTTTTTTATGAGTATAACCAAATTCAAATGGACTGAGAATCACTGTTTCTTGTCATTTCAATTATTATTCCTATTTCCGATTTCCTCAACATGGGGAAGTCGATGACAATAACAGAAACAATGTAATAAGTTATTCTTACCCGTCGATAAGAGGAATCTCATGAAGAGTCCTGCTGATAACATCCAGTCTTGCTTCCAGAGGTAGACAGCTTCCGGCCTGAACTGCCACAAGCATCAGCATAGGTAACATGGCCTAAAATGAGATATATTGAATTAGAATCTCTCAATAGCGCGGTTAAGTTTTGGCACACATTAAATCGAAAAATTTCATAATTTGAAGTTTTTCTCTTTATTTATCAGTTTTTAACGTAGCAAATAACATATCCTATTCGTACGTGGCTACTTTGTCAAAAAGGCTGTCAAAGAAGGAGAAAAATTGTCAAAAATGGTTTCTTGCGTTTCATTGAAATAACTATGCGTCTGACACAAAAAGATGTTCCTGCAAAAAAAGTGCGCAATAAAAAACGAAATCAAATGAGATTTTTGAACTCCGATTGGTCCAGTAGCTTTTGGTTAAATTTACAAAAAACCGTAATTTCTTGTCATTCATTTCTGTGGAGAATCATAATGTCGCGATGGAAGCTTCGCTTGGCCAATGGTAGGAGGCCGCTACGCTCGGGAAACCACACCCAATTCGTGTGAAGCGGCTCTGCATACTCTGACCGTTGAGAATGTTGTTGAAATGGTCCATACAATGACACAGTAACGATCCATGAGGCCTTTTCCATAATTGTTGATATTTTAAAAATCGTTATCGCAGAAGTACGGTTTTTTCGCAATCGATTTTTTTCATACTTGCATCTAGCCAATAGGAACGCTATCCAAGTACATTGTAAAGTAACTCTTGACGAAGGAAAACCCTCTTGTAAAATTGATCTACGTTGGCTAACAACTTCTTTATGACCGTTTTTCGAAAGGACCTTTTTCTGATTTTTTCAAAATTTTTAAAAAGCTCACCTTGATCTTTTTTGAATCTGATGCGTATATTGAAGGCTACTGAGCTCATATTCGGTCAAAATTTCAAGTCTTAATAACAAATACAACGCAAGTAATGAGTTCTCGAAAAAATTGCTAAAATTAGAGGTTTCTTGCAATCAACCTAAAAGCTACTGAACTGATCAAGATTCAAGAGAACTCATTCGATTTTTCTTCGTGCGCATACTTTTTCTAGCAGAACACTTCTTTTCAGTCAGATGCATTATTTTTCTGTAAAACGCAAAGAACCATTTTTGACAGTTTTTGACGATTTTTTTTTGACAGCCTGCCTGGCAACATAGCTGCGTACAAATTAGACATGTTATTTACTTACCTACGTTATGAACAAACAGATGAAAAATAAAAATTTGAGTTATCAATTCTCTTTTTTGGATATGATAATTCTATCCGACTATATGTTATGTTCTACCAGGTCAATTTGATATAATAACTCTTCCAAATTGAAATAAAAACAGAATATGAAACTATTCAATTATGAATTCTGCTATCGTGAATCCAATGCGTTCATTCTCATCTAAATTATGCAATAATTTGAGCACCCTGCTAATTGTATTGTATTTAAAGTGAAATTTGCCATCAAAAATTAGCATGATTACTGTCGTTCTTTGTCGAAATGTGTCTGGGTCAGGCCGAAGTTATTGTGGATGCTGTTACATGACTATGTCGATGCATCGCAATTATTATCTCGTATTTTCATTTATGTGCCACAGTACTCCTCGAGACAATCTCGCACCTTCTACCTTCCGGGGCCGAACTTGGATCAACTGCGTAACTCTCCTGTCCACGTCATGTGCTTCTTTTCTGAGGCAATTTTTGAAGATATTTTCATGTAGAATTAATTTATCAAATAATTATATATGATAATGTATTTACTGCTCTATTTTTTGTTCTGGTTTTTACCCTGTAATAGGACTCTGTTGGGTGTTTAAAATTATCATTACTATTATACTATGACGGAATAATTAAATATCTCCAGTGAATAACCTAAAATGGTTCCATAATGCTCAGAATAGAAATTTGAGAATTTCGTCAATCCTGAAATAACTCATACCGAAAATACCGTCTAAATTCAGTAATACTTCATCTACGATACGCAAAAATTATCTTGAGAAAATGAGCAATGTTCAAAATTAGATTTTTTGAAAAATGGAGCCTGACGATTAGATTTACGGTACTAATCTATTTCAAAAAAGATGAAAATGAGTATGGAATTCAATAGTCATAGAAATATGTACTTAATTGACAGTGTCCTACAATCAATAAGTTCAACTAATTAAATTCGTAGGTGCATTCATCGGACAGTATAAACTGTCTAAAGTAATATTTGCATTATCATAAGTGTTCCTACAGCACACGCCAGAGAATGCAGGCTGCACCATTGTAAGACCGGCTTTGAGAAAAAAGCAGATTCAATAGAATTGTGTTCCTAATTGAGGAACTGTTTATGCATGCCTTCACAGGTTGCGACATTATCTCTGCCCTTTTTTGACAAGAAAAGAGTAAGATGATGAGTGCCCTTGTAGACGTGGCTACCGTATTTTCAAAGCCTGACACCATCCACAAAGACGCTACCTCTGCTGGTTCTTAGTATAATGTGTCGATATATGGAGAAGAAGAAGACGAAGCACTCCATGCTCTTCACTACAAATACTTCGTTCGATCAGTTGCCAACGTAATGATCAACTAGGCTCGTCTGCTTCTAACCGAAGAATCAGTAGCCCACTGCACATACCACCAGGTGAAGAAGTGGTTGGGAGTAGAGCCAACCGCTTGGAGATGAGAGAAGAGCAAGCAGAGCCCACTATCAATCAGAAGCACTGCCTTACCAGCTACATCCACCCTCCTCAAACTGAAAGTGCAACAAAAATCATATGGGCGTGGGTCGCAGAAATTCGGACCTTCTGTACTCCGATGTATGCAATACTTGCCGTGGCGAATCATGCCAAAACGTACTGGCTATCGAACTGGAGGAATTGGATGATGATACAATCGACGACCCAACTCCACTTGCACATAATTCCGAACATCCACCGCACGAAAGCAGCACCAAAGGTTCTGAGCCCTCAGGAAAAAGACGCTGAATGTTCGCCCCTCCCCTTTACACCGAACAGTGACTAAATTGATCAACATAAATTTCGTTATTCTCAATTTTTCTCATTGATATTGGACTGGGAGCTAGTGACAGGTGGGGTTCTCCGATTTTATACCGCTTGCCTTTTCGAGGGTTGATAATTTATCTCTTGATAAGAAAGATAAAAATGTTATTGAGCGATGCACGCTTGCCGGTCATAGTTCAAATTCTAATTGAAGGTCTAAAAAAAATTGGTTTTTTCCGTGATATCATATTGCATGCCTTTGTAATGTTGAATAATTAAAATAAATCTAAAGCCAAGTACTAAAAGGCAAGCGATTCGCAACAGCCCAAGTGGCTGAAAGGGTTGCGTGAAATTGTGAAAAAAAATATGAAAAATGCCGTGTTTCCAAATTGCATGCCAATGGAAAGAATTGAAGTTTTAGTCATAAAACCCTTGTAAACAAATTGGCAAGCATTCCTCGTTGGCGCAAGGGTTTGAAATTTGGGGGTAATCTTGCATAAATTTTGCACCAATTAGCCGTGATTTGAAATTGCATGCCATTTCAACTATAGGTAATTTGTTCGATGAATTGTTATTGAGGAAATTGGCATGCATCCCAGGATGTCCCAAAATGGAGGCATGCATCGAGGAAGTTTTCGTCATTTTATTTTGCATGCCATTGTGTATTTCGTTCAAAATTATTTTTTTTAGACGACACAAAGAATGACAAGCATGTTGCCCAGGCTCATCATTGATAAATTTTGGAAAGAGGATTGAGAAAAAGTGCCCGTAAATTAATTCAGTAAAATTATCAGGAATTATTCTGCGAATTTATTTATTCAAATTTTTTGACTTATTTCAAACAATAATGGTCTAGGTGAGGCTCTTCCAAAATATTGCAGAGAGCAACAAGATTAATTATCCATAATGATTCCATAGCAACAATTCCAAAAATATTCAATTGAAATCACTGGAAACATCAAATTTTCCCAATAATATCAGTATTAGCTCTAACTGGGTATAACATTGAATTGCAACCAATGAGGCACTAGAATAAAACTATGTCAAAGAGTTCTAATAAGGACGAAACACGTATGTACAGTTGACATCCCAACTTCTGAATTTGTGAAACATTAAGGTTTTGAATCTTGCTATCAATAAAATAATAATCACACATATTAACAACGAAAATAATAATAATTATGTTCTTACTTTTCCCCCGGAATGTGGATAAGATATGTGGATGGAATATTGTAACAAAATATATTTTTGAAAGTTAAATTGCCTTCATCTGGAACTTAAGAGTAGGTATATCTTCATTATCAGGCTAAAATATTATTATCATTATGAAAAAATAAAAAAGCTTATTACTATAAGAAAAAATTTATTAACATGAGAAAATCATACTTAGATAGCTAATGGGATGTTCCATAATTTAAATGAATAGGAATGGAAAGGAATCTGAAATTGGCAATAATTGCTCAAATTTCCATTTCTTTATCATAATTATTGTCAATTTCAGGTTCCTCTTCAGTAGTTTCACCACCTATTTGAGAATAAGTGTCGCTGTCATCATCTTCCGATTAATCCTTATCGTCCTTATTGTTAGCCCTTTCTACAATATCATGCTCGTTTATAATTGTAGGAAGAGTTAAGTTCCAATTTATGATTTTCTTCACTAATTTACGATGATCATTTCGACTTTTGAAGTAATTTCCAGGTATCTTTTTATAAAAAATATATAAATCATAAATTGAAACTTAACTCTTCCTACAATTATTAACTTAAAATGTTTCAACTTTTTCCCAATGAAAAAAAATCATGCCCTTTAACTCTATTCATTTACATACTATTCTTCACTTATTTATGCCAAACGGAAAACTTACTGGTATAAAAGAATTGTTTATGAATCTGATTGTATTACTTTGAATATATAATCTGCACTATTATAAAAGATTTACCTCCAGCCATGTCTATAATTACAAACTAAGTTGATTCTAGGGCATATTTTCTTGATTTTTTTTTCATTTGTAGATGTTTGTCACATGTTATATGCATTAAATTTTTTTATTTTAACTTGAAGCATAAGTATTTCTTTATTGAAATACAAAATAGAGTAAAGGAAATATTCTTACTTTTTATTGCCACTTTTTCCAAAGTTTTTCAATGATCGGACAGAGTTTCATGCCTGCCATTTTCCAAATGGATTTAAAACAATATTTATTATGTAATATGAAATGGCAGGCAGAATGAAATCGGAGAAATTTTGAGTGTTTTTTATGCAGCTTCCATCATCATTTAAAATATGAAGGGCTTGAGAACATGCTTGCCATTTCCCAAATTAATTTAAAACAGCATTTATTGATGTAAGACAGAATGGCAGGCAGAATTAAGTCAAAGAAATTTTGCTAGTTTTTTATGCAACTTTCATTATTATTTATAATATGAAGGGCTTAAGCAACATGCATGCCATTCTAAATTTATAATTATTTTACTTCAAAATGAAGTTTTTGCTCCATTTGAGGTAGTTTGAAATCACGGCTAATTGGTGCAAAATTTATGCAAAATTACCCCCAAATTTCAAGCCCTTGCGCCAACGAGGAATGCTTGCCAATTTTTTTTACAAGGCTTTCATGACTAAGACTTCTATTCTTTCCATTGGCATGCAATTTGGAAACACGGCATTTTTCATATTTTTTTTCACAAGTTCACGCAACTCTTTGAGCCACTTGGGCTGTTGCGAATCGCTTGCCTTTCAGTACTTGGCTTTAGATTAATTTCAATTATTCAACATTACAAAGGCATGCAAAATGATATCACGGAAAAAGCCACTTTTTTTTCGGACTTTTAATTGAAATTTGAACTATGACCGGAAAGCGTGCTTCGCTCAATAACATTTTCATCTTTCTTATCAAGAGGTAAATTATCAACTCTGGAAAAGGCAAGCGGTATAAAATCGGAGAACCCCACCTATCACTAGCTCCCAGTCTATATAGGTAGTTGAGTATTACCATTGTAGAAAATGTAGAAGCATGAGGTTCTTCAGATTTGTAATAAATAAATAACATTTTTAATAGTTACTCATTGATTGTTTCATTTTTATCCTTTGGAATTAGATATTACAAATCGATGAATTGATTAATACTGCAAATCTTATCGTCAGGCACTATTTCTCAGTAAATCCAGTTCTTAATATTTTCTAATCTGAAGTGTTCTGAGGATTAGTTGCATAAGATGTTGCTATAAAGCTTCCTATTGAACAGGAAACACATGAGTCATAAATTCAGCGGATAAATTGTTTTCTAAAATATTAGATGCAAACGAATTACGTTCAATGTATTATAACGTTATAATATTTAGCAGTACTTTCCTCATTCTTTTTTTTTCATATACTCTCTTGTCATCGCATCCATCCAGTACAAAAAGAACCAAAGTTCATGTCCGATAATTGGGGCTCATAATTAAACGGCTTAGGACGGTTGATTTTCAGCTGGGATTGGTTCGGTACGAGCAGCGAAAGCGAACGGTTGGAAAAAGAGAGCTTTCCCCATCTTCACGTGCGGTGAATCAAAGTTTGGCACCACGCTTGTCGTAAACCATATTATTTAGATTGATTCTAGAGCGGAAAATTTGTGAAGTTTCGGAATTCGAGTATCAGCTCAATCCTTTAAATAATCTCAATAATTGAGGATCTAAGTGTACGATTTGTGGAGCACCTTGTTCTGTGTTCCTATTTGGTTTAGGTGCAGTTTTATTGCGAGTGGCGAGGAAAGGATGATATGTTATGCCAGTAGAACGTTAGACAAAAACGTACGAAATTACACAACAACGGAACGGGAGTGTCTAGCCGTTATCTTTGCGGTCGAAAAGTTCAGATCATACATAGAAAATACCAAATTTACTGTAATAACCGGCCATTATTCGCTATTGTGGTTAAACAACCTAAAAGATCCTGTCGGTCGTCTTGCTCGTTGGGCCCTAAGACTCCAACAATACGATTATGATACAATTCACCGAAAAGGAAAGGAGCATTTACTACTCAATCTTCTGTCTCGCGCACTTGCAGTTAAAGTTAATCTAGTCCAGATTCTTGACAAGGTTAGAGACCCGTGGTATCGCAAAACTGAAGAAAAGGTTCAGTCGGATCCTAACGCTTTTCCAAACTGGAAAATCTTCGATACTAAAATCTACAAACAAGTCCGTGTTGATAAAACTTACGAACGGAAACTAGTTATCCCGAAAGAACAACGTGCTGAAGTTTTTAACGAATGTCATGATCGATCCACAGCGGGACATTTAGGCGCTTACAAGACTTTTCACCGAATTAATGCACTTTATTACTGGTTACGGATGAAAGCCGATATTATCACTTATGTCAGACGTTGTGTTGTTTGTCAATCACAAAAACCGTTACAAAAACTTCCGACTGGTACTATGGGAAAACGCCCAAGAATTTATAGCCCTTGGCAAATGATCAGTTTGGACTTTATGGAATTTCCGAAATCAACTCACGGCTATAATCATTTATTAATTATTACAGACTATTTTTCTAAGTACGTGTTGTTATTCCCAGTTCGTACAGCTACGGCTGCCAGATTATGCGAACTTGTTGAAGATAAAGTCTTTCTTATTTACGGGGTTTGTCAATATCTTTTATGTGATAATGGAGGACAAATGGTGAGTGAAGAATTCAGGAATCTGGCGGAGAAATATAATACTAAAATAATATACACCCCCCTATATCATGCACAGAGTAACCCTACTGAACGCAGTAATAGAGTAATAAAAACAAAAATTCGGTCTTATTAACATAAAGAGCATAAGCGATGAGATGAACATTTATGTGGAATAGCTTTGGCCATCAATACCGCGAGACACGAAATGACTCACAGTACCCCATTCTCCCTTAATTTCGGTAGAGAACATATCTTATCAGGTCAATGTTATGGTAAAATTGAAGACGGTACCCCAATTTCATGTATCGATCGATCCTATGCGCCGACAAACGAGAGTATGGTGAAAAGGTTCGAAAAGGTTAGAAAATCGTTAGAAAAAGCCTATCAACGAAACAAAAAGTACTATGACCTACGTAAACGACCGGAAGAATTTTACGTCGGACAGAGAGTTTGGCGTAAGAATTACGTTCTATCGGATGGTTCCAAAGGGTTTTCGAACAAACTCGCGCCAAAATTCGTGGGACCTTTTGTAATTGAACGTAAGTTGTCGGCTACAACGTACGAGTTAGAGGATGAGGATAATGTTATTGAAGGAGTATGGCACATAAAGAATTTGAAAATAACACCGACTTAAACACTTTTTTTCTTTTTTTATTAGGTAAGAGTGGGAATATTTAGCAGTATTTTCTTCATTCATTTTTTTTTCATATACTCTCTTGTCATCGCATCCACCCAGTACAATGAAAATCAAAGTTCATGTTCGATAGTTGGGGCTCATAATTAAACGGCTTAGGACGGTTGATTTTTAGCTGGGATTGGTTCGGTACGAGCAGCGAAAGTGAACGGTTGAAAAAAGAGAGCTTTCTCCATCTTCACGTGCGGTAAATCAAAGTTTGGCACCACGCTTGTCATAAACCATATTATTTAGATTGATTCTAGAGCGTAAATTTGTGAAGTTTCGTGATTTGAGTATCAGCTCAATCTTTTGAATATTCTCAGTAATTTAGGATCTAAATGTACGATTTGTGAAGCACCTTGTTCTGTGTTTCTATTTCCGTTCGTGTGGAACTTTACCTTCCGTGGAAACACAGAAAGTCCCTAGTATTATCAGGGGAGTTTCCGTAAGACTTTTTTTTATCGCCGTGAGTCGTCGACTTTTGGCCCATCTCTGACCGTTGGATCACCGCCGCCAAATTTATGGCCGAGGTAGAGCTACCAACCAACTGGACTGGATACCATCTCCACGCCTCATTCGGTTGAGTACCATTAATCAATTATTTGAACCTCAGTTTCAATTTTTCTCATCATTCACCTCGGCTCATCTTGTGTGTTGCGCTTGCGCACGTTATTACCTAGCAATTTCCTGTCAGTGGTGTGCCTACAGGGCAATTGTGCAGATCAAATTTCCTTTGAACTATGCCAAAAATTCACTGGAACCTTTGGTCCTAGCTTCAGGAATATTAAATGTCTATTCAAGAACTCTATATATCGCTTTACTAGTAATTAAACCGAAACTTTTGCCATCAGGCACAATTTTTTTGTCGAAGCAACTACGCCACTGGATCGCATAGATTGCCAAGTGAATCAAAATTTTGTATTTAGCTGTAAGTTCAACTCACCAACATCTCATTAACCTATCCATTTATCTAATATCAATTAGAGTTATCAAAATCAAATCTTTGTTTATTGAATAATCTTTAATTCAGTTATTTGTGATTCCAAATTTTATTATCGAGTGAATTATTTTGTTGACTGTCTAAATTATACAGTATTTATTACGGTTTCGTGTATTTTGCATTATGTTAAGTTGAACAATGAATACATGAAGGTAAATTGGTTAAACTTGCACTCCAGGGCTTATTATTCATTTATCAACCTGTCAAAATTTCATGCGTCTACCCCTAGATTCCCATGTGCTCTTATCTTTTCAGCTTTTGGTGTTTGGTATTTTCTGGAGCATAGAGTACGCGAATGAAAATACCTGGCGCCCATATAGTACAAGTAATCATTATTTTAAATTAAATTAAAAATACTCACCCCCTCTCTGCGAGTTAGTCGATGCTTTGCTTGGGGGCCAAATTTGAGGTAGGTGATTGTTTTGTTCTGTTTTGTCATGAAATTCAATTCCTCGATACTATTAAGTTTTAGTTTGAAAAAATTGTGACAGTATAATGTAGATTAGTTCATGAAGGCACACATAACTGAAACATTACAAAAGTTGTGATAGGTATGAAAAATTCTTTTGAATGTATTTTTTGCATTTACTTCATTAAGTTTAGTATTACATTTATGAACTGATTCATCCCAAAATCATCTCAAGTTCTTGATCTCTTAGGCTCTGAGTTTGCTATTTCTTGTTTCAGAAAAACAGTTATTTCTGAATATCTCTCAAAATTTTCATCATTATGTTCAAGTACACAAGATTTCAACATGGCATACGAGAGCTCGGCCACAATTATTTCATTCATCAATGAGTGCTTGACTCCTGTAGAATTGCTATCAGTGAAAACAGATATTTTTACTCTTGTGCTAATTATTATTGAACGATTTCTCCGTAAGAGCTCATTTTGAGGTCAAAATCAATAGTTCAATTATTATATTAATACTGGATCAAATATTTATGGGAACATCTCCTCAACATAGAGAGAAAATATCAAGAATTGAGGAAATGGTTATTATGGATATTGTTGTTATCTGGTTGAATTCAATGTTCTTCTTTCTATTGCATTCTGTATGTATATTTCCAATCATACTCGATATATTATTTGTTTATGCAGGAGCTCCTCTTGAGAAAATTATCAAGAAAATGTTTAATATTCCTACAACGACACAATCAATGTTGAATTTGAAAATACAAGACTTTTTCTCTTGCTTAATGGACTAAGCCAACTGCAAATATATAAATGATATACAACATGATGTATACTATTCTGAATTGTTTGCGATACTGGATCAAATACTTATGGGAGCATCTCCTCAACATTTAGAGAGGTTAGAATATTTAAAATATCTAGAATTGAGGAAATAGTTATTATGGATATTGTTGTTATCTGGTTGAATTCAATGTTCTTTTTTCTATTGCATTCTGTATGTATATTTTCAATCATACTCGATATATTATTTGTTTATGCAGGAGCTCCTCTTGAGAAAATTATCAAGAAAATGTTTAATATTCCTACAACGACACAATCAATGTTGAATTTGAAAATACAAGACTTTTTCTCTTGCTTATTGGACTAAGCCAACTACAAATATATAAATGATATATAACAGGATGTATACTATTCTGGATTGTTTGCGAATTGGACTTATTAATGGAGAGGCTCTGTAGTTCTCTTCACATTTATATTGTAAATGGAAAAAATAAAAGTCGTACTTGCTCATATTCTATATTTACTACAATTTTAGTTTCTCTGAATGTATTTTTCTCAATACCCGAATTGCTAATCGTAATCATAAACTAAATTGGAGTGCTCACTGCAGCTTCGCTTATTAAATCATTCTGTATAATTCCATATCTTAGTTTCTCATTGCAGATTGTGACGGAGCCATTGCTTTTACAATATTTTAATCTCACAGTTCATATGATCAAACTCTGTCTCACTAGATGTTCTGATGTATTCAAGGTCTTTGCAATCATGAAAAAAGATAATACTGTGTCCTCACCAGGAAAATCGATTTATCAGGTTGATATTGTACTTGGGAACAATCAAACAATGGATAGAGGCTGATCTTCTGCGCTGTTCTGGTCTATGCTGCTCTTCACAACCCACTGATTGATAGCCGATCATCATATGCTAATTCTACAGTGATCCGGAATACTCAACTTCATCTAACACTTTATCGAGGCCATTTTAAAACTGTAATTGACACTCTGGAAACATATTTTACATTTAAGAAAGCATAAAGTCTATCAGATTAATTTTATCTACACAGCCAGGATACTAAAAACTCCAAGTTGTCAATGAAGCTCAAATAGAATGAATCTCGGATATGAATGAACATGCTGACAGCTTCTCATGATCTGCTGCATACCAGCGATTGATTTCAGTTCACGGCCTACGAGTTCGAGACACGAGCTTTTCCACAAAAACCATAATTCACGTTGCACAGAGGTGAGGCTCTAGGAATTATTTATAAATGAGGGTGTTGAAGACGAATTCGTTAGCGTCAGGTTGAAGATTCGCACAGAGCTGTTCATCTACCCACAGATTAGACCCGACAAGCTTGACTAAATTTCCTTTCCGCTCATTGTCTAATCCTAAAACTTGACCTGGATCCTCATTACATTTCACAAACTTCACTGTAACCGTCAATATTAGTTTAGTGGATCAATTTCGGCATATTTCTGTTAGCTCGTTTGGCTGAAGTATTGCTGTTGCTGATATTATTCTGGTCGATCAATCCCGGCCTGTTCTCGTTAGACCATTCAACTGAACTTCCGCTGTCTTTGGAATCAATCCAGTAGAATATCCCGGCAAGTTCACTGTAGCCCATTTGATTTATTCTTACTGTCACTGATATTGATTCAGAGCTCAATCTAAGCTACGCTAGTCCAGTTGTTCCATTTGCTCATGTTTTTGTTTCGCTTATTTGCATTGTTTGTATATGTCTCTTCCATTGTTTTGCGTTTTCCTAGCGTTTTGTTAGGTATAAGTAATTGTCAGTGATATATTGAGATTGAATTCCTACGAGGATACAATCAATCTTACATGAGAACACTGAATTGGTCGATAATGGCTTGTTGAAGGAAGAATCAATTTAAAACCTACTCGTCAATGTTCAACAAGTAGTCTGAAATAGGATTCAAAATAAACCCTCGCTAAGGTTCCACAATTTTATAAAAGTTTGATACTTTATTGCAATTTCGGCTGTTATGCCATCATCAGAAGTATAAAGTTACAAGAAATTTCAGTTTTATTTATACATATCTATATACAATCTACAAGTCCCATGAGAGGGCTGAGCTATCACCTGAATAGTAGAAATTTACAAAAACAATACGGGGGCGGAGCTATCAACTAGAGGTGTAAATATTAAAATATCTAAAAGCGGAGTTTTCAAAAACTCTAATTGTTCATTCATCAACTTTTCTTCGTTTTTAACCGCATTCTTGATCTCATACGCTTCTAGATATGTTAACCTCTTACCCTGCTTTTCAAAATGTAGAATTTCCAAGTTATTTTTGCTACAGACATGATGATTATCTATCAAATGTTTGGCTACATTGGAGTCAGATGTATTGTTTCTAAAACTGCGCAAATGTTCATTAAATCTGATGTCAAAACTACGTCCTGTTTGTCCTATATATACATAATCACAATCATGACATTTGATTCTATAAACACCTGATTTTGAGAACGGATCCCTACAAACAATCTTGTTATTCACTAAAAGATTCTTCAGAATGTAGGAATTATGTAACCCTGGAACAATGTTCAATTTCTTGAGTCCAATAGTTAAAGTGGGGGTGATGTCTTTGATACATTTAATTTTCTTATAGATACGAAAGAAGTACCTAATTCGGTACCATCTTAACCTACATTTAAAATAATTCATTGTTTGTTGGCTTCATATTTACATCCGATTGAGCTTGACCTTCTAGACCAAAAAACTTTTTTTTAATGAAAAAACAAAAACAAAAAACTCTCAATCATACTGATCTTAAGTTCTAATTAAGTTACCGGTCTCGATTACTGGATGATCATCCTCAGACTATCGGAGAAAAAAATAAGATTACAGGAGCTTCACAAAAGAAAACGGCGTCAAGTAGCCCGCTAGTGTCATGTTAGGTGAAAAAATGTGGAAAACAGCGGTAATAAAGCAATAAAAAAATATAAACTGGTATATAACGATATATCCCAATCTGTTCACCGAGATCCAAACTAGTATTGGTATAATGCTTCATTTGACACTAAACGTTTGAATTGAATTATTATGAAATTTGTGAAATAAGCACCAAATTGAACAAATAATATTCAGTCATATTTCTTGTGATATGAAGAAGCTTGTATATTCAATATCGATATTTGAGCTATTTGGAGTAATTATATAGAATATTTTTATCGAATTTCAGCTGATAGTACCAACAGTAGTGAAACCTCGAGAAATCGCAAGCAATATAGGTCATAAACACTTCCTTAAACTTGATAGAAAGTTCGGAGATTTAACCAGATCTCAAAACAAGTGCTTGAGTGATAGTGATAAACGCCAAGAAAACAAAAGCTTAAGTGATAGTGATAAACTCCAGGTAAAAAATGATAACTCGATCCAGTTTTATGACAGAGTGTCTAACCTATCAAGTGTTAGCTTCACTAACAAAGAAATGAAGTTGCTACTGAAGGGACCATCTTATGCTCCACATAAGCCGGTCATGAAACAAGACCTGTACAACTAGCTGTAGATTCTGAAATTGCTCTTGCCGGATTTTCCAGTGAAGAAAAATTACAATTCAACTCACAATTCAAGAATGCTACTCTACATGCCATCAACTCTACCAATAAGCTCGTCACTGAGGATATCCAAATACTCGAATCCATAAAAAACAAATTAGACACGAATAACCTGATTCTCACGAAAGCTGATAAAGATAATAACTTCACAATTCTAGACAAATCAGTTTATATTGACAAAGTTAATGACTTCATCTCTAATAGTGATATAGAAGTAATCAAAAAGGACCCTACTAATGAGTTTTAGCTTATTCTCAGGGAAACACTAAATAATAATACAATCCTGATTTCTAGAGAAGAACAGTACAAATTAATCAATCTTAATCCCTCAGCACCAGTCTTATATGGGTCACCCAAATTGCATAAGAACAATATACCAATTAGACCTGTAGTTTTTTACACTCAAGCCCCCTCTTATGAATTATGCAAAAAGCTCAATAAATTGTTACCATTTTTATCTAATTTCAAACCCCGGATTAGCATAAATAATAGTAAAGATCTAGCCACTCGTATTAAAGACATCTCTCTTCCTGTTAGTCAAAGTTAGTCTCCTTTGATGTAAGTAGCTTGTTCACTTCCGTACCAGTAAAAAAACGTATTTGTAACTGTTAATGAATTATTAAAGAAAAATGATGTTAATCCTATATTATGTGATGAAAATCTTACCTTAATGAAATTATGTTCGGATCAAAATTATTTCACTTTCAACAACCAATTTTTCATTCAAAAGGAAGGCTTACCAATGGGGTCACCCTTATCCCCATTATTAGCCGAAATATTCATGAATTATTTTGAAAGTAAGTTATTTAATTCAAATTATTACAGTTTTGTTTCCGGATATCGGTACGTGGACGACATTCTAGCATCATTCAAAGGCACAGACAGGCAGCTAAATTCGTTTTTGAGCAAATTAAATTCAATGGAACCAAATATAAAATTTACTTTAAAAGTAGAAACCAACAAGAAAATTAACTTCTTGGATCTAACTTTGGAACGGAATGATCAAAATAAAATAAACTTCCAAATTTACAGGACACCAACTTACACAGACACAATCATCCCTTCAATCTCGAACCATCCTTCCAATATAAAAATGGCAGCATTCCATAGTTTTATTGACAGGTTACTGAGCATACCATTAAATGATGACAGTTTTGAACAAGAGTTAGACATAATTGTAGAAATAGCAAAAAATAATAGTTATGACTCCAATATTCTATTTAGTTTACTTACAAAAAAACGGAGAAGGATTCTCAGCAAACAATTTTATAATAATTCTATAGAAGTTTCACCCATAAAAGATCAAATCTATAAGAAAATGGAATATATCAAAGACATCACCCCCACTTTAACTATTGGACTCAAGAAATTGAATATTGTTCCAGGGTTACATAATTCCTATATTCTGAAAAATCTTTTAGTGAATAACAAGATTGTTTGTAAGGATCCGTTCTCAAAATCAGGTGTTTATAGAACTGAATGTCATGATTGTGATTATGTATATATAGGACAAACAGGACGTAATTTTGACATCAGATTTAATGAACATTTGCGCAGTTTTAGAAACAATACATCTGACTCCAATGTAGCCAAACATTTGATAGATAATCATCATGTCTGTAGCAAAAATAACTTGGAAATTCTACATTTTGAAAAGCAGGGTAAGAGGTTAACATATCTAGAAGCGTATGAGATCAAGAATGCGGTTAAAAACAAAGAAAAGTTGATGAATGAACAATTAGAGTTTTTGGAAACTCTGCTTCTAGATATTTTAATAATCTTTCACCTCTAGTTGATGGCTCCGCCCCCGTATTGTTTTTGTTCATTTCTACCATTCAGGTGATAGCTCCGCCCTCTCATGGGACTTGTATATTGTATATAGATATGTTAAAATAGAACTGAAATTTCTTGTAACTTTGCATAACAGCCGAAATTGCAATAAAGTATCAATCTTTCATAAAAATTGTGAAACCTTAGCGAGTGTTTTCCTTTGAATCCTATTTCATTATGTTTCACCGAGAGCCTACAGCTTCTTCTATTGAATTTATTAGTCTGAAATACTTGGAATAGTATTCTATTTCCATTTCTTCAATAAAATTCAGATTCCTTCTTGATATTTTGGGTCCTAACATGTAGTAAATGAACATCACTGGCATTTTGATAATATTTTGATGAATTCTATTTATGATTATTCCTCCAAGTACTCTGAATACCGACACTCTTAAACTTCTAGTGCGTATGCGACAATAGCATTGATAATAACCGAGAAAATATTTTTTTTTTCGTATTAAATCTGTGATCTAATTTTCTAACTAATAAATAACTTCATAATGTCAATGAACTGTATTCAGTGGTACGTCCTTGTTCAATTACTTGCATTATTTTTTTTCTGTTGCCTTGAGATTGAATCTGTCTTTATTTTCAATGTCAAATTTTACCTAGGATCAATCAATTGGCATTCACAATACAAAATTTACAATATGTCAAATTAATGTACGATCCCTTAATTCATGTCTTTTAGATTTTGAGGATTTTGTTACTGACTATGACTTTGATATTGTAGCTGTTACAGAAACTTGGATCAATAAAAAAACTTCTCCCTCGTTATTCAAAATTGATGAATATACATTAGTCAATGTAGATAGACTTCATAAACGTGGAGGCGGAGTAGCTTTTTATATTCGAAACGGAATACAATACAAAATCGTAGATACATTTTTTCTTCCTGTGAATAATGTGAAGCATTCGTGGATATAATGCATTATTAACCATACTAAATTATGTGTTGGGGTCGTATATAATCAAAATTCAGATTTTTATAGGGATTTACAGATTTTTGATTCTTAATCTACTGAATTTCTTTCGCAATCAGATTACCTTATTTGTACTGATGTGAATGTGAATCTACTTGCGAATGAAGTCATAAATCATTTTTCCTCAGGAATATACTGTCAATACATAGTATGCATCAGCTTATTACTAATTATACAAGACCGGCCTCAAAAACGTGGGTAGACGTCATGATAACATCTGATTAACGTATTTGCTTTGATTCTGGTAATATTGATTGTAGTGAGCTTTCGGATCATGACAGTATCTACTGTATCCTAAACTTACCTAGAACAAAAATTTCTAAAGAAAGAATCACGTACAGAGATTTTAGTAGTTTCAATCTTAATAACTTTTTGATGGACTGTGAATCAGTGAACTGGAGCAGTATAATCAGAATGAAAAACATAAATGGAAAAGAAAATTGTAGTTGATCGTATCCAGTAAAATTTATATTGTATTAAAGTCGTCGGATTGTGGATAACAAAGAGGATAAATAATTAGGTCATCTCCTTTATTGCAAACGTTTCAGTATATATTATATCTTCATCAGTGCTTTGAAATTCCTTAAGACAGGGGTTCTGTTCTTCAAAAATGTAGTATAGTTTTTGTACTGCCATATGGATGTGGGTTGGGACGACGTGGTTGCCTCTGCATTATAGAAGGAATATTTTTCGGTTCTTCAAATTCATAACGTTTTTTAATTTGTTGGACCACATTTTGAGGGTGTGAGAATCCTCTTCTCCAAATTGATGTAAAATATCGTTATAAAAACCCATATTGTAGAAATATGTCCGAAAATGAATTTAAATTGTGGTTGATCGTATCCAGTAAAATTTATATTGTATTAAAGTCGTCGGATTATGGATAACAAAAAAGGATAAATAATTAGGTCATCTCCTTTATTGCGAACGTTTCAGTATATATTATACTTTCATCAGTGCTTTGAAAAGAACCGAAGAATATTCCTTCTACAATTCAGAGGCAACCACGTCGTCCCAACCCACATCCATATGGCAGTATAAAAACTATACTACATTTTTGAAGAACAGAACCCCTGTCTCAAGGAATTTCAAAGCACTGATGAAAGTATAATATATATTCAAACGTTTGCAATGAAGAAGATGACCTAATTATCTATCCTCTTTGTTATCCACACTCCGACGACTTTAATAATATAAATGAAAAAGTTGCATTTCTGAATAATAAGATCTTTGAACTTTTCAATGAACATGCTCCTATCAAAACTATTTCTACTAATAGAGCGTATACGTCCTGGATCATCCCTGTGATAAATATTATGCAACGAAAACAAGATAAGGCATTAATACGATTCAAAAAGTTCAAGACTCAAGCTAAATGGGAGTATCACAAACAGTTGAAAAATCTGACAACTTCAGCCATTAGAAAGGTAAAAACTGCGTTCCTGAAGCTTAGTATTGATAATAATGGTCACAATTCTGCTGCAATGTGGACTAATTTGAAACGCATAAGTATTAATAAAGCCTCTACAGATTTGATACATGATTCTTTGAATAAACCGCAAGAATACGGTCAATATCTATTTGATCAAATTGAGTCAACTGATATAAATCCAAACACATTATTATACTATAATATAATTCGATTTCAGCTAGATGGGGCAGAACATTTTGATTTTAGGTGTGTGGATGGCGATGAGATTAAAAATATTTTCAAAAAGCTGAAATTGAATGCTGTAGATGTAGATGAAATTTCTAGTAGGATGATTCTTACTATTTTTCCCGTTATACATGAATATATTACACATATCATAAATACATGCTTACTAGAAGGAGTTTTTCCCGATGCATGGAAGTCTGCCATAATAAGACCCTTACCCAAAAATGCAAATCTTTCTTCCGTTAATGACCTTAGATCTATTAGTATACTACCAGTATTATCAAACATCTTAGAAAGAGTTTGTGCACAGTAAATATTCAATAATAATGTTTCAAAAAACAGCATAATACCAACTACACAGTCAGGCTTTAGGCCAGGTCACAGTACAAATGCACGCCTTCTAAATTTAAAAGATGATTTAATAAATAATTTTGACTATTCCATTCGTAGTATTTATAACAAGGTTAACAATGCTAAATCGCCATAGAAACGGTGCATATCAGTGGGTATTTGGACGTGTAGAAATATCATCGGGTATTACACTAGTGGTCATAGTGAGTATTTTACTCAGAGATGTGGATATCTTCAATTTGTGCTTTCTTCGTATTCAAACGCAAGCACAATAAACATTCGTGATAGCACCACAAAAATAATCGATAATACTTAAACTACTTATGGTATAATAAATGATAATTCCAAAATTTCAATTTTAATTCAAATTGATTTCACAAAGGCCTTCTATATGGTTGATCATACTTTATTAATAGCTAAACTGAGTTATTATAATTTTTTTGAAAATGCTTCAAATTGGTGTACGAACGATCTTCAAAATAGAACTTACAAAATTAGTATGACCCATGACTCGACGATAATGAGTTTTCTTCAGTACGTGGTGTGCCTCAAGGCTCTATACTTGGTCTTTTATTCTTTCTAATATATACTGCCGATTTACCTCAAACGTTGAGTTACTATAAAATTCATTCATACACAGATGATACACAAGTTCTAATTTCATCAAAAAATAATGACATTCATAGTTATCAATCTTATTAATAAAGATCTTGAAGCGTTGTCTCAGTGGGTGATTAATAATGGTCTTACAATTAATGCGAACAAATCAGCTTTGTTGGTTTTCGGGGCCGAAATCGCACCAGCAATAGTTTTGGATGACACTACTTTGGAACGTACTTATACTTGTAAAAGCTTAGGACTAAGTATAGATGAGGATTTAGTTTTCCAAATTCATTTACAAAGCAAATTGACGGCAGCTAGGATCAGATTGAGACATTTGTATCAATATCGAAACATTTTGTCATCTCCCGTTAAATTACAATTGGTGAAATCACTAGTTCAACCTCTATTCGATTATTGTGCAAGTGTATATGTACCAAATCTGAGGCAAGCTGATGAAAATCGCATAACTGTATTTGAGAATACTTGCTTGAGATATGTATACGGGGTATCTAAGTACAATCATATTTCTAGTTACAGATTACGGGCAAACATAGACAATTTAGAATCGCGAACTAAAAGATCCATCGTCGTACTCACACATAAAGTTTCAAAGTGCGGTATTCTTATGTATATCCATTACAAATTAATACCTAAAATATATAACTATAGTTTGAGAATGAAGGATTTATACGTTGTCTAAAGTTTTTGAAAATCAAAGTTTAGATGTTCTTTTTCTTATTTAGCACCTGTGTTGTACAATACTTTGTCTTATGAACTAAAATCTCTGTCATTAAGCACATTTAAATTACATGTGAAAAATATATGTTTATGAGTGTATCATATTGAATTTGGATTGATTCTTTCTTATTTTTTTGTTGTATATAATTGGAATAGTTTTGTAGTTTTCTGGCAGTCATTTATTTGTTTGTATAAATATGATTATTTGTATTTGGTTGGATGGAAGAGCAGCCTCTGGCTGAATTCCGCCATTGACTAGGTGTCAATAAAGTATATATTAATATTATTATTATTATTATAATAGGCAAGTGCTTGTTAAATATTTCACAGGATTTGCTAGAAGACGATAATAAGATACATAGCAGAATTTATGAACTTTTTCAATAGTACAATCATTTATATGAAAAGTTAGCAAATATGGATTACCATTCTTATAAAAAAGTTATATTTCTGTTCTGATCCAGTCTGCTCAAAGTTTGTTTGTATACAGAACTCCTGTAGGAAATTCAATTTTTGTGAAAGTAAAAGAGCAAGTAAAATTGGATTTGAAGTTTCATCACGTGAAACAATCTAGCTCAAACAAATAGTTATATTCCTGTAAGAATTTGATTCAGTTATAGATATTACGCTAGTATTGATAGAGAAATATCTTATTAATCTGCTCAATTGAGTGCTAGTATCGATTTTTTGACATTTTACCCCTTTTCAAATCCAGTTTGAGATAAGGTAATCAAAGTACATTCTCTCTGTTATTTTCAATATCCGGTTCGATTTCAAATAGAAGATTATCATTCTCTAATCAGAATTTCAACCTAGTTTTCTAGTTTCAATAGATCTGCCATATTGAAAATTTGATTCCAATATTGAACTGGTGAGCTGTAGAAATATCATTCGCCAAAATTTCATAGAGATGATTCAATGGAAGTTAAACCAAATTTTCCACTGAGAATTTGAAACAAATCATCAATTAAACTGTCACTAACCGTTGAATAATATTAGTTCTAACCTTCTAATTCGTCTAGAGTCAATTTGGCGTCTTAATATGAATGACAACAGTCAGTTGAAAGATAATCATCTGATAATACTCTCAAACGAACAAAGACAAATAAAACAGTTCATTCTTATATGGTTATATTATTTTAAAGATTATTTCTCTCCATAAATCACAGATTATTCTTCATATCAGTGAGTACATTAGTAGTTACAAAATATCATAGGTCTAGTCTACTTCTATGTTGCTTCCAGACAAGGAGCTAGTGACATATAAGGTTCTTCAATTTTATTCCACTTGATTTTTTGAGAATTGATAATTTACCCCTTGATAAGAAAGATGAAAATGTTATTGAGCGATGCACGCTTCCCATTTATAGCTCAAATTTCAATTAAATATCTAGAAAAAAAATTGTTTTCTCCGTGACATCATAATGCATGCCTTTGTAACGTAGAATAATTAAAATTGATCAAAAGCCAAGTACAGAAAGGCAAGCAATTCGCAACAGCCCAAGAAGCTTGGAGGATTTCGTGAACTTGTGAAAAAAAAAGAGAAATGCCGTGTCTCCAAATTACATGGTAATGAAAAGAATTGAAGTTTAAGTCCTCAAACCCTTGTAAAAAAATTGGCAAGCATTTGTCGTTGGCGCAAGGGTTTGAAATTTGGGAAAAATCTTGCATTAATTTTGAACCATTTAGCCGTGATTTCAAATTATGTGCCATTTCAATTATAGGTAATTTGTTCGGTGCATTGTTATTGAGACAATTAGCATGCATCCCAGGATGTCCCAAAATAAAGGCATGTATTGAAGAAGCTGGAAAAAGAAGTCGAAAAATTTTCGTCATTTTATTTCGCATGCCATTGTGTATTTCATTCAAAATTGATTTTTTAGGCGACACAAAACATGGCAAGCATGCTGCTTAGGCTCATCATAGATAAATTTGGAAACAAAGATGAGAAAAAGTGCTAGTAAATTAATTAAGTGAAATTAACTGGTGTTATTTCGCGAATTTATTCATTTGAATTTTCTGACTAATTTTAGACAATAATCGCCTAGGTGAGTCGCTTTCAAAATATTGCAGAAGGCTACAATTCAATTCATTCATTATGTCCTCATAGCAACAACTCCAAAAATATTCAATTGAAATCATAGAAACATAAAATTTTTCTATGGATCTTAGTTTTAGCTCTATTAACTGGGTATAAAATTGAATTGCAACCAATGAGGCACTGAAATAATAGTATTCTGAAGAATCCTAATAAGTACGAAACACGTATGTACAGTTGACGTCCCAACTCCTGAATTCGTGATTTTGTGAAGCATTCAGGTTTTTGATCTTGCTATCAATAAAATAATAGTCACACACATTAACAACGCTTTTCCTCTAGACTGTGGATAAGCTATGTGGATGAAATATTGTACTATATATTTTTGAAGCTTGAAATGCCTTCATCTAGAGCTCAAGAGTGGGTATATCTTCATCATCATGCAAAAATATTTTTATCACTATGAAAGAATGAAAAAACCAATTATCAGAGAAAAATAATTTATTATCATAGAAAAATCATACTGAAATAGCTGATGGGAAGTTTAATAATATTGTAGGGACAAATGTCTCCTATTCATCCTTTGTTATACATATACACATATCCGGCTGTACACACATATATATGCACACATCTAAATACATACATAGTCAATAAAATCTGTAATTAGAATTATTGCAAATATTGTATTTATCTTGTAAAATAATATGCTTCTATTCCTCTTTGTCATACTTACTATTTCTATATTTGTCCTACTTTCACAGTTCTTGTTCTGCAGCATGTTAATACTCTTGACTTCATTCTATCCCTTTTAGAAACCTAAATCTGCAAAAACTACGGTCATTTTCTAGTCACACCCCCACTCCACATACGCTTCCCTTTCAAAACATCTGTTAATTATAATGACCAGGCTCCTCCTCTCTGCGCTCTCGTCTGAGAACATTCTCCGAGAAATGAATAGTTCAAGACAAATACGCGCGCATTCTCATTTATATCACCCAAATCACACACAATATAAATAAATAGGAATGGAAAGGAATCTGAAATTGACAGTAATTGCTCAAGTTACCATTTCTTCATCATAATTATTGCCAATTTCAGGTTCTCTTTAGTAGTTTTACCACCTATTTGAGAATGAATGTCGCTGTCATCATCGTCCGATTCATTCTTATCGTCCTCATTGTCAACCCTTCTTACAATGTCATCCTCTTCAACTCTATTCATTTTTATATCACTCTTCACTTATTTATGCCAAACGGGAAACTGATTGATATGAAAGTATTGTTCATAAACCTAATTGTATTACTTTAAATATATAATCTGCATTATTATGAGAGATTTATATGCCATGTCTATAATAACAAACTCAATTGATTCTAGGGCATATTTTCATGATCTTCCCAGAATTTGTAGATGTTTGTTTTATGTAATATGCATTCCATTCTTTATTCCAACTTAAAGCATACTTCTCTATTGAAATACAAAACAGCATGCAAAATAAAATCACGGAAACTTTCTTAATCTTTCTTGCCATTTTTTCTGAGGATTTTCAATGATCGGACTAAGTCACATGCATGCCATTTTCCAAATGAATTCAAAACATATAAAATGACAGGCAAAATAAAATCACAGAAATTTCGCGAGTTTTTTATGCAACTTTCATTATTATTAAAATTATGCATGCAGCATGCCATTTAAAATTTATAATTATTTCACTATAAAATAAAGTTCTTGCTTAGTTTGTGGTAATTTGAAATCGCGGCTAATTGATTCAAAATTTATAAATGATTTCCCCCAAATTTCAAGCCCTTGTGCCAACGAGGAATGCTTCCAAATTTTTCTACAAGGGTTCTAGGACTAGAACTTTAATTCTCTTCATCGGCATGTAATGTGAAAACACGGCATTTCTCACTTTTTTCTCACAAGTTCACGCAGCTCTTTGAGCCTCTTGGGCTGTTACGAATTGCTTGCCTTTCTGTTCTTGGCTTCAGATAAATTTCAATCATTCTACGTTACAAAGGCATGCAATATGATGTCACAGAGAGAACTATTTTTTTTTCAGATCTTCGATTGGAATTTGAATTATGACCGGAAAGCGTGCATCGCTTAATAACATTTCAATTTTTTTTATAAAGGGGTAAATTATCAACCCTCAGAAAGGCAAGCGGTATGAAATCGGAGAACTCCATATGTCACTAGCTCCCAGTCTATTCTGACAGTTCGCTCTAAAAAATACTGAAGTAAATTCCATCAATTGCTCTGAATGAACATGAATATAACCAATAGTTCAGTGTAAATATCAGCTAAGCAAGTGTTCAAAGAGAGATCTCTCAGCCGCATTCTGAGTAAACTATACGTATAAAATTCATTCGAATCTAACAAAAACTGTAAATAATTGAAGATGGAACAAATTTAGTCAATTCTCAGGTATTTTGTATGATTACTTAATAAAATTTGTTTTTGTAACACGTGCACTTATATTACCGTATTCGAAATTCTCAATTTCAAACCATGGAAATAATCATCATCAATTCCCGGTTGACAGGAAATTATTGATGATCTGTCACCTGCTGGGTCAGAAAAGATGATGATTGTGGATCATTGATGCAGTTAATATTTTTACACTTGATTGTTTTATGTGCAGTAGACATTTGGGAAAAATTTGTACAATGGAATGTATTCGTTTGCATTTGCTGTGGACGTGGTAGCAAAGAAAATGTTAAACATATGATGCAATATCAATCAATAGAATAGGTTATATAAGTTATGTTTCGAAGTATTAATTTATTGGAATGTGATCAAAATTGCGGAAGTTCATGTATAGAATCGATAAGACAGTTTTGTTGCTCCCAAATTTATTTTAAAAGTTTGGTAATGGGGTACTCATGTACACTTGTAGCAAAAAATATCGTATGCAACACGGATACTAAACGACCGTCATTATTGACACGGATGAATTTTGCTGGACTCAACTACGCGCCGAGCTCCACCCTCATCTTCGTCGAGTGCAACCAGCTCCTTCCTAGAATATGATAATGATCATTTGGTCCTTGTAGTATGATATGCTATTTCAGTTCTGTATAATTGAGAACATCTTTGAGAAAATTTTTGAAGGAAAGTGTTAGGGATGAATAGACATCTATTCATGAAATACTAGCCAGTATGGTACTTTTACAATATTCCCTTGTTCTAGATCAAACTTGTAATCAAGATTGGAGAGGGCTAGATCAATTTAAGAAGATCTTAGTTGATATCGATAATGAAACAATCAATCAACATTTTTTGTATGTTGAAAAACATGAAACACCAAACATTTCTATTCATATATACTATAAACAAAAAAATTGCAGGGTCTTAGAAAAAATTTAGAAATCCTTGGAAAACACTTCAAAAACTGAGAGATCAGTTCTCTACTGAGTTTGAATCTTCAAGTAAGCAAATTAGTGAATTAAAATACCAAAACTCTGAGCTGAGACTGGCATTTATTCAATTAAAAACAAAGTTATCCATTCTGAAGAGTGCTCTCTGATATGTGTTTTCATTTGTTTCGAATTGGGCGAAGAAAAAATTGAACTAACAAAAACTTGGCCAGGATTTTCATCAGCTCATCGCGGAAACTTCCATTTTGCGGCTATAATAAAATATGGATTGATTGAATGAATGAGCTCATAATTTACTAGAAGACATTCAATAGTATGAAGACTGTTATCATTGTGAAGGTTGAAGTTGGCTACACTTGATGAAGATAAAATCGGAGACAAGTGCACCGATGTATTACAACTATATTTTCAATTTTAAAATCAAATTTTTGCAGTTGCGATCACATTTAAAGATGTGACTATTTATACATACAGTATGGATACGTAATTGGCTATTCATACATACCAAATGTATATGCAAATGGCTATTTACATATACAAATTGTATGCGCTATTATTACAATTCATGTTTTGTTAATAACTGCACTGTTATAAGTATTTCTCGATTTATTTATTCAAGCTCATTTACATGTGATCCAATAAAGTATAGGATGTCAATTCAGTGGAGTATAGGTGAATGAAATTCACACAGGATGGTAAGTATACCAATAGAGTGGAAAAATTTTCACGTCAAAAATTGATGGAGTCCACAGAAATTGAACCAAAATAACTATTCAATCATTATTTGATTCTTAAAATAGTGTGAAGATCATTTCAATGAATATATATCTCTGTGTGCGTCAATGATTATAGATAAGCTTGCTGCGCTTGCACTTTCCAAAATCATATTACAGAAATAAGCTGGGCGTGCAAGTGAGACAGAACTTGAGCCTGTGACAGCGCGCTGAACTCTTCATGCTAGACCGGAATTCAGTCTATTATTAAGTGTTCATGTGTGAGAATAGTTCATTGTTAGCTCGCTCAGCTGGCGCTTTTAAAAAATTACCCTTAATATGCGAGGATATTTTCTAGAAACACGCGCGCAACTAGCTAGATCTCATCCATTATTACAGATGATTACTTATTTATGAATTTCGGTCTGACAAGAGGAGCTCAGTGCACCCTTCTCGGCCATCTCGAGCATAAGTTTTGCCTTACAGGTACACGCAGCACAATTCTATGATATTCAGGGATGTTTTCTGGAAGCGCGAGCATAGTGCCATTGTAACATAATATAGCATCTTCATGGTCTGGATTTTGGCTCAATATCAGTAATTTCAAGGCTATGTCAACCTGATCCTCACTTGTCACTACTTTTGTCATGATCCCCATGCCTAGTAGAAGCTTCTCCTAAATTTCATTTCTATTGCAGCTGGCGCCCCTCATCGACGATATTTGAAATTATTGATGATTTCTTCCTTGGTTTGAAGTTGGGATTTTCCGAAGCAGAGCAGTCCAGTAATAGGGTACTTTCGATGCGCGTGTAATAAGAAAATACATATCGCGATATTCAAGCACAAAGATTATATCCAAAAGAAGTTATGACGCCACTATTGCGAAAAAAAAGACAATTCTCTTATATCCTTCATAATATTGTTGTTCACTATAGGAGGAAATTTCCAAGAATGGCTGTCAACAACATTTTCTTGCGTTTAAAGTCAAGTTATAACACTGTCAGTTCAAATATATCGATCTACCAATGAACACGGCATGATCTATGTGTGCTGAACTTGGAAATTAGTGGAAAGGCATGATTAACATATTTCTTCTCAATTATTGAGCAGTCTTCTTCAACTTTGCTACCTCTGATCTAAGACTGGCTTTTATTGAAATAAAAAATCCAAACAAATAATTTAGAGCTCCATATAATGTACACATTCACTTTGCATACTTACCGGATAAATGTTCTAGCTCACTGATTCATGAACGATAAGAAATACAATCAATGAAATCAGAGCTGTCACCCATGTTTGATAAAATACCAAATAGAATGATACAATAATTCCATTATTCAGAATCAAAGTATAGAATGACATCAATTAGAATAATTGAAATGTACTAGGGAAATTTTGATTAATTTCCAGTTGCAGATATGTTCGAAGCAATATTGCAAATCATATTTGAATATACCACTACATACGCATTAATTAATTAGATACATTACGCTGCATCATTATCATTTCAAATTTACTTCTACTTTGTTCTATTTACAAAATTTGGATTTTCATTTTATTCTACTGATATCCACTCTAATGCCCGGTTTCATAAAGGGCGAAGTATTTCACTTCCAGAGTAAATAAAATTTACTCTGTTAGATGACAGTCGATTATTTGAGATACATTACTTGATTTCCTAGCCATGAGCAAACCAGAGAAACTGATTATAGCCCCACTAAAGGCATCGGCACATCCTCAGGATTGCAATGACCTTGCATATGAGGTGTTCGGCAGTCTCGAGGTACAGTCGTTCATGCGTAGGAAATAAATATTTGTAAATATTATGTTTATGAAAATAAGGAATAGATTTATGTTATGTTATTATCATGTTATTGTCCAACGTACTTCAATCTATCAATCACTGCGTATTGAGACAGATTTATGAGGATTCCACATAATTTTTCAGTTAGGAGACATGAAATCGACAATCACACGATTTATCGATATTTGAAGATGAGGAGACTGTTCAATTCCAATTTTCATGTGGATTCTTGTTTAACCAAATTTAGATATTATTGTATAGCTCAAATAACTATACAAATTTGACAGTATGAAAGATAAAAGAATAATAACTTCTTTACTTACTTGTTTTTATTCAAGAAATAAGCTTCACCCAATGTGTATTTAGCTTAACATATTTAGTTACAGGTCATTGTACAGGTGGATATTTTTAATGTATTTTATGGTATTTGTGAAATTTGTTGTATACAAGGTTTCTTCTGCTGTTTGTGGTTCCTGGTGTTTTCTTCGTTTATGATCGTACTGTTTACATCGTTCTGCTGATATTCGCGTGTCATTTGTTCTTTCTAATATGTAGCCGTGTGTAAGTTAAGAATGTACTGCTCCTAATCTTGTAAATGCTACTTGTTCTTTTCTGGTAGAGTTTTCTGCCTGTTTCCAAAGTTCGATTTTTTCCAGGATGTGATAAAGCTTGTTGGTTTGTAAGGATTTTCATCGCTGATTCCATTTGGTTTTTTATCAATGAAATTACATGTTAAGCTTCGATAGATATTGTTATGATTTAATTTTCTATGACTTTTTCAGCGGCCATGTCTGCTTTCTCGTTATCCGGAGTTTCGACGTTTAAGGGAAACCATACAAAGTTGATATTCATATTTTTGGAGGAAAGTCTATAATGGGATTCTTGGACATTTTTGGTTATGATATTCTCAGGATGAATGGGCTCGTTCGATTTGGAAACTCTTAGAAATGACATATTGCACATAAAAGTTTGCTGTTAATTGTTGATATAAATATGAAAATTATCATGTTTTGTTCGGTATTTAATTCAAAATATTGAAATGAAAATGTTCATTGAAACATTTATGACGTAATAGTCACTGTCAGTTGTCCAGTTGTACTACAGAGTTGTACAATAGACCACACATTTTCTGCTAGTATTCAGTTGGAATGTTTAGTTGGGTGGCGCCACTGCAAATTACTCGACTTATGTTTACATTTTATCTCAGCGTACACGTATGTCTAACAACATTCTTACTATCCAAGGACTGTGACGTCATCAGGGCTTCATAAATCATTTTTGGCTCTGTTGAACATTCTTTGGAGAAAATAAATGTTAGGAAATTTATATTTCTAGATTCTGAATAACATTATGTAAGAATCAAAAAACACCCAAACGAGCCCATTGTTTGGGTAGAATAGAGTGAACCTAAGGAATCAGAGCATATTGTATAGTTGCGGCTCACTTCGTTGTAAGCTGTAGAGGATGACAAGCATTCCTGCAGTATATATACTATAATCCTCAGGAAGGTGATATGTAATAGTTTCATTTGCTAATATGATGAATATGCCTACTTTATTATCTTTCTTTGATGCATCAGTATATATGAAATGGTTTCCCTTGTTGTCTTCTTTTATTTCTTCAAATCTGTTCAAGATGATTCTGTTGATAGTTTGTTGTTTCCCATATTTTTGTAGTTCTAGGTTAATACTTGATATTTCAGAAGTCCAGAGGGGAATTTTTGAGATTTCATTAGGTTCTATAGGTGGCAGATGAAAATCCATAGAATTCATCAATTCATGTATATGCGTTTCGATAGGTGAATAGAATTTGGTATTATTTGGGTGTTTTAATATGTTATGCTCACTTTACACGCTTATAAATATACATGTAATTCTACAAAATCTTCTTGTTCAATGATATTTGACCGTACAAAGCGATAGAAATTCACAGAATGACATTGCTCAATAAGAAGTTGTAAAAATAGTTGGAATATAACCAGTTCAAATTTTTCAGGGTAATTTTCATGAAATTCTGGTGATATCTAGGGACTTTGGAGTCCGTGGTTGCTGGCTTAAGTAAATCACGTTAAGTAGGTATTCTTATTATGGTTCAAGCAGCTGTCAGTGTGCTATTTGTCAATGTTAGTATCTTTTTTTTCTTGTAAAAAATTATTATAAAAGATGTAAAAATAATAAAATTGATGATGTTGTATAGACAAAAATGAATCAATATCAAGTGCCTAATAAATTTACACGGAACAAAAATTGTTTGTTGCCTCAGCTTCAGGTCTAAAGTATCGCCACCACAAATATATCAGCTGTCCCTGTCATGCTATCAAACATTCTGAGAATATTTGATCATGTGAAATGCTGCTATGAATTGTCAAATAAGATAAGAAATACATGTAATATCACATGTAAAATTGTATGTAAGAATATGATCGTGTAAAGTGGGCATTAGTATACTTGTACGTGGAATGGTTTGGTTGACTAAGGATTAAAATTCAAAAAATAGTGTCAAAAATTTTCATTTGTCGTATAGAGATGGTTTGTTGGTATCAAAATAAAGACTTTCAATTGGAATTGTTCTGAAAGCTCTAGTTATAGTTCTTATTGCAGAATCATGTATTGTCTCTAAGATTCGGATATCGGATTTCTCTGCTGTGGTATATACTATTGCTCTGTAGTTCTGTCTTCTTCTTATCAGCGATCTATACAATAAGTGTAAGGTAGCTCTGTCGGCTTTCTATTCGTGATGTAATAAATTTTTTATTAATGTCTAATTTCCTGTGACATTTACTGCTCAGATCAATTGTATGTTTCCGCCATGTTAATTTCTTATGTAAGATTACTCCTAAGGTTTCAATTTCAGTCTGACCTTTTCAACAATTTTTTTGGATTTCTTTGGCGCTAAACAATACAATTCGATTGTGAACAAAAATAGTTCTATTTTGGATCTTATTATCTCTAACTTAGTTATCCCTGTTTGTCGATCCAGTGACTTAATTCTGGAGATTGAATATGACCCACACCCTGCTCTTTGTTTTGAGTTAAATGTATGCACACAACGCTTCACCAAAAATATTAACAAAATTAATGATTCCTCATACAATTTTAAAAAAGGAGACTACGTACGTTTGTATGATCTAATTGGCAATTTTGATTGGGGAGTCCTTAATGAATTTGTCGATGTCAACTTAGCTTGCGATTTCTTCTACAATATTATGTATTCATTTCTTGACGAATGCGTTCCTTAAAAAAAAGCCTGCAAAATCAAATATCCACCATGGTTCACACAAGATATTAGATCTAATATTAAACGAAAGAAACGTTTTCGCAAGTTAAGTAACAGACATAAAAATAATATGTACTACGACGAAAATTACAGATTCTTTCGTAGTCAGTTGAAAAAAGATATCAAAGAAGCTTACACCAACTATGTATCAGATTGTGAAAATAATATTAAAAATGATCCTAGAAAATTTTGGAATTTTGTTAATTCCAAAAGAAAAACATCAGCATTCCCGGAAACACTCAAATATGATGATCGTGAGTTCTCAACTCCCAAGGATATTGCGGACGGTTTCGCTGCTTTTTTCAAATCTGTTTACACGAATCCTTCTAACAATAATACCTATAATAGTTCCTCCTGTTGGGGTGACTCAATTTCCCTGAATTATATCACTAGAGAGGATATAGAAACTTCAATTAGTAAACTCAAATCCAGCTACTCCTGCGGTCCGGACAACATACCCAGTTTCCTGATTAGGGACTGGGCTTATCCTCTGTCGAATGCGCTTCATTATATCATCAACCTATCCATCAGAACCAACTGTTTCCCTGATCTATGGAAAACCACCAGAGTAACTCCTATTTTTAAAAGCGGCGATACTAGTTCTATTTTGAATTATCGTCCTATCGCTAACCTATCTAATTTCAGTAAAATATTTGAGAAAATACTTTATTCCACAATATATCCTAGAATTAAGAATAAAATTAGTCTTGCTCAGTCAGGTTTCATGGAAAAAAGATCCACTACAAATAATCTCATGCATTTTACTCACTTTGTTTCGAATGCTCTGGATAATAAAGGACAAGTTGATTGTATTTACACTGATTTTTCGAAGGCATTCGACAGAATTGACCACAGTATCCTGATCAGTAAACTCCATTCTTTCTCTTTTTCATCATCTCTAATATCCTTGCTCTCCTCCTACCTTAGTAATCGTAAACTTTATGTACAATTCCTTGGTTATAAATCCGATCCATTTACCGCAACATCTGGAGTCCCGCAAGGATCAAATTTGGGCCCTCTCGTATTCATTTTATTCATAAATGACGTAACTGAAATCTTAAAATGTAATTACTTATTATTTGCTGATGACTTGAAAATTTTCAATACCATTTCATCTCAAAATGACTGTATCATACTTCAAAATGATCTGATCAGCCTTTGGAATTGGTGCTCCATCAACAATTTATCCTTAAACACAAACAAATGCCATGTTATGTCTTATTCACGCTGCACTTCTCCTGTCACTTGTAATTATACACTTAACCACACACTTTTAACGCGTTGTGAGACAATTAAAGACCTTGGTGTCATCTTTGACTCCAAACTAACTTTCATCCATCATATTATCTATATATGTAATGCTGCCATGAAGATGCTTGGTTTTATCATCCGAAGTACTAAGGCCTTTCAAGATGTTGCACCTATCTTTACCCTTTACTTCTCCTTCGTCCGATCCAAGCTGGATTATTGTTGTATTATTTGGAATCCTCTCTATGAAACTCATCAGGTCCGTATCGACAATATACAGAAAAAATTTCTTAAATTTATTTACTTTAGAGTTAATGGCCACTATCCAGACAACTCGGTGTCGTATAATCAATTACTTGAGATATTTGATTCACGGAGTCTCAATGCGAAACGAGAAATCATCGCGGTTCGCTATTTGAATAAATTAATTCACAGGGAAATTGATGATCCTCATTGTCTAAGTCTAATTCCTTTTTACTCCCCTTCCATCAACACTCGCAGTACCCGTACTTTCTATTTACCTACTCCACGCACAAATATTTTTTCTTCTTCTCCCATCCACCGAATGTGTGACACATTTGAAAAAAGATTTTCCGATGTTGATGTTTTTCTTTTGAAACCAAAGGACTTTGCCAAAAAAATTATTTTATGTGTTCAGTAATTTATTATTTATTTATTTTGTGAATTTTCAATTCTGTTCAATAACTTATTATTTATTTATTTTGTATGTTTTTTATTCTCTGACATGTACCACTTTATTGTTTTTTTTAATGTGTTTCTCCTGTCCGTTCATTGGGTATTACCTGTAGGGCAGTGTATGTTAATAATAATAATAATAATAATAATAATAATAATTTCAGTCACGAATTCGATATTCTCTCAATTTACTGTTATTTTGGAATTAATCAGTCTATTTTTATGATTACTGAAATGGATAGCATTATTCTTTGTTTGTGAGAAACGCGATCTAACTTTTTTTGACCATTCTTCGATTCTATTCACGGCTTCATGTGATTGTTCTTGTATTGAGTATATATTTTTATTCTCATGATCGTAAGGTCGTCGGCAAACAAGAGGAATTTAAACGGACTAGATAAGCTATTTGCTGTGTCATTCATTGTTATCAAGAATAATAGTGCACTTAATGTTGATCCTCACGGGATTTCATTTATCTGTTCCATATGATCTGAGTAGATATTGAGTAAGTTTATATCGAGAACCTAAATCGGATATAACTGGATCTAGGATTATAAATCTGATTCATAAAAAGGATGTAAATGGTCTGAATTAGATTTAAAATCGGATTCCTAATCGACTCTATGAACAAGATTTGTTTATAAATCCGATTTACTTTACCGAGATAAACAGCGATTGAATGAAAAACCTAATAGTAGGTACTGAAACAAAATAATGCAAATTATTTGTTTCACTTGGCAGACGTTGGTTTGTTCAGTTCAGTCATCTAAATAGTAATTTGAGATTGTGGAAATAGGTCTGGGTGTTTCTTGGACTACCGAAGTAACTGAATGCTTTCTAAAATGAATTCAGGGGAGGAAAATTATGAGTTTTCTAGATGAAAAAATGACACGAGGGAATCAAATATTTAAAGAATGAACCCAAAATAGAAGAATTTTGATGTTATGATTATATTTCAATGGTACCAGTGATAAATAAATGAATCCAATTTTATCCGATAGAACTAAATCGTGTTTGAAGTATGTTGAGTTTCCACATTGTATCATATGCTTTTTCCATGTCGAAGAAGATCGATGCCATTTATTGTCTATTTTTGAATGTTTGTAAGATTTCAGAAGTGGATACTTCAATGTTGTCATATGTTGATCTCCCTTGTCCAAAACCGGTTCGAGTCTTTGTTATTGGATTGTTTTTTTCTAAGTACTAATTCAATCTCCTGGCTATAATTTTTTGTAGAATTTTGCAAGGATTATTATAGGTTGATAACTTGAGGGATCTGTTTTTTCTTGTCGAGTTCAATCATTGGAATTATTATCGATTCTTTTCATCCATCTGAGAAGGGATGTAATGACCATATATAGTTATATATTTCGAACAGGTGTTTCCTTATTTCAGTTTGAAGGTGTTTAATTAATTGCGATGGAATATTATCTGGTCCCTGGGTTGCGTTTTGCCAGCCATCTGCAATTGCGGTGTTCAATTTCCACATACTGAATTTATTGTTAAGGGGATTTGTGTGATCTTGCTGAATTTCTGAACCTCTGTTTTCTGCTTCGTTCTATATTTGTAAAAATCGCGAATTATGGAAACTATTACTTGATATTGTTTCATAGTGTTTACCCATTCCATTTGCAATGTTTTTTGGATAAGTGATAATATTATTCACTTCAGGACTGGTAATTTCTTTAAGTATTTCATCACCTTTAAGCTATCTCATTTTGTTTCATATTAGCTTTGTTGAGATCTCTCAGTTTGAAGTTCATTGTATTTTGCATTTTTTTATGCTCAATTTACTGTCTATTTAGTTGTAGTAGTTTTTCGGTATATTTGTGTCTTCTCAATTTGCGCAGGGCCTGTTTTTGATTTTTTATTGCCTCTGCACATTTACTGTTCCCTCATGGAACATATTTCTCAGTTTTTTCTTCTTTTTCATATCCAATGATTATTCCAACGGCTTTTGTTATTTCAGATATTAGATTTTGCAAAGTTTTATCACTGAAATCAGTCTCTTTTGAATTTCTTGGGTGTTTCTCAATATTGATTCCGAATTGCTTTTTCGAGGTTTCATACTTTGATCTCGTTTTTGTTGTTCCCGTGGTAATTATATCCACAGTTAGTAATTTTTATTTGAAGATGTCCGTCACTAAATAAAGTGGGTATTGTCTCCCATGTTATTTTGGTTGCTTTTGTCGACTCTGCAAATGTAGTCTTAAGAGCTGGTGTTCCTGAAACAGGGTAAATATGAGTGAATGAAACACATTTAATAAAATTTGTTTGTCGAGTAGGATATTTTCTATGTTTATCTCGATTGAATTATTAGATTGTGATCTCTTTAGCACATTGTGCGCATTAAAGTTACCAAAAATTATTCGAAGCTAAGGGAGTTGAGCTTTGAGGTTTTCTATTCTGTTGGTAATTTCTGTTTTGTTCGGTGAGATATGAATATTACAGATGGACATTGAAGTTGGATAGTCTGTTTTGATAGTGAGTGTTTCTATTTCTGTGTAGAGGTCTATTTTGTCTGCTTGTATGTTGTTTTCACAGAGTATTGCTAGTTCACCACTTGCTTTTGTATTAATATCTCTGCCTTTAATGTGTGTCTAATATTGTTTCAATTCAAACTGTTTGGTTTCAGTAAGTTGAGTTTCTTGAATACATATAAATTTTGGTTGAAGTACCTCGATCAATAATTGTATTTGTGGTGAATGAGTCACGAGCTCATCATTATTTCACTGAATGAAACTCATTATTGTTTTGTTTATGTTCAGTCAAGTTCCTCAAGTTATAGAATCTAATTTTTTTTTGTCATGTGACATAATCAATTTTCCAAGCCTCTGCTGTTAATAAGTGGTCTCATTACTTCGAGAATATCGAATAATTTTGTTATGCCGGAAGTATGATCTTTGGCAATATTTATTTGGTCATTTGTCTTTTGTACGTTTTCCAAGAAGTCTTCCAGTTCGTCGTATGATATAACATACTCTTCTGGATGGATTGATATTTCTTCTCTCATGGGTAATGATTGTTCTTCTATAGTCTGTTGACTAGCTGCACTTTGTGATCTTGATCTAGTTCCAGATGCTCCCGCGGGTCAACTATCTGGCGTCTTGAATATACTGTTTTCTACTAGTAATATTGGACTTTTTTTGTTCACTTTCTTCTTGACTTGAGATGCTTTGTATCATATCTCCGTTATTTTTATCCACTATTTCCTGTTGTCCGTTTGTTGTTGTTTGGCTTGCATGGTTAGAATTTACTGATCTTGTTTTGAATTCATTTTTTGGCTTTTTTTCCTGGTTGTGTAAATATGTCATTATTATAAATAAATAAGTTTTTTTGGTTTTGATTCTGTATGTAAGTTTTTATTTTGACATTTCGACTTTCTATCCGAATAGGAAGTCGAAAGGTCGCAATAAGAATAAATATACAGAATTTAATCCAAAAAATCTATACATTATGATAAAATTCTGAAAAACATGTATAGATCATTATGTCATTATTGTTTAGTGCTGTATTCTGACTAGTTTTGTTTGTATTTTCTTTATTCACGGTTTTATTAGTTGTGTTGTAATTTTGTGTTAATTTTGATGAATTTATATCTGTATTTTGGTTCATCATATTACTTACAGTTATTTTTGAATCAGAGACAGTTTGGGCTGGTTTTTTATTATTCTCTTTTTCGTTAGTTTGAGGAGACTCTTCAAGGTTTAAAGGTTGAGGTTGCATTACTCATATGTTGTAGAGATGTCCTGTATCATTACATTGATGGCATATTACGTTGTCTCAACTGGATCAGATTCTGTAATCTGTAACATTATGCTTGAATGATATGCTGTCAGATATAGACTCACTTTTCTGGATATATACATAAAACTTCTGGAACTACATATATGAGCGTGAGCGCCCTCTTGCAGTCCTGCTTTTCGAAAATAATTTGGCGGGACGGCTTCTATATCATATTGAATGAGTAATTTTTGAATATCTGTGTGAGAAATAGGAAGGGCATACGTTTGAAAGCGTAAGTTGAAATGATGGTGTGATGAGTCTCCGAATTTCTACATTGTGAGAATTTATTCCGATAGATTTACAGGTGTTTGTAAGGATATCGACTATTTTCCTGCTTGAAATGTGAACTCAAATACGATTGTTTGAGATCTTAGATACAAAATGGATATTTTCTGGTTTCACAATATTTCCAATAGCCGTGAGATAGTCTTCAACAAATATTTCTTGAATTGCACTTGAATAATTGCTTGTTCTTATGTAGCAATTATAGTTGGTTTATTTTGCTTTGTTTTATTCACTGTTTGAGAGTATGTTGGAATGTTAGCAGTCACTCCTAGTTTCATTATTTATGTTTATACTGGTTTCATGTTGAAGAAGACTTTTTTCAATTAGTAGATATCTTTATTTATCTACCGACAATACTCCAAGATGTTGTTGGGCAGCGCCCCGACCACGCCTATGCAATTCCCTATCTCAACTGTGTTGCAAAAGTGAAGCTAAAAATGTAATATTGTTAGAGAGAGAAAGTAACTGAGAGATAGGTTGAGGCGGGCCCATGTTTGTATGGAGTTAAATGGCTGGGTTCTGTTTATTCGATATTTTCATGTGAAAATATATTGTAAAATGGGGAGAAAATGTTTTGTGACAAATTGTGATACTAGGTACAGAACCTGTAGACAGAAATTTTCTCTTTTTTCTGCACCAAAAGATGATATTTGATTGAATAAGTGGCGAGGATATCATGAAAGAATGCTCGTCTGGAGATGTAAAAGTGAGTAGAAATTATTTTAAAATTATATCAAAACTAAAGGTTATATCAATGTTTCAAATTGTTGAACATATCTAATCTGAACTTTTAGTGGAAAATTCAACTTCTATTTATATTTTGAAATCAATAGAGATCTGATAATTGTTTACAAATCCAACGTACAGTATGGAATTGTTCAATTATGTGACAAATATATTATCACAGATACCGTCCAAATATTTCCGACTGAGAGAAAATGCATGTCCGAGTATTTTGCCAAATTGCCCGAAATATTTAAGCGTCTCTAAAAAAAACAAGGAAATCTTTTATAAAACAGGATATTGAAATGTAGATAGAATTTATCTTCCATTTATTCGATTAAAATAAATTTTAATTCATAGCAGAAGACACATAAACGCTAAAAATAAATTTAAATCTGAAGCAAAATTTGGATTCAGAGGACTTGTAAGAATTTTTTCGATTTGAAAATTATATCCATCGAAGAAAAACAAATTCTCATCAATGAGATGTTGGAGACAAAATACTTTGTTTTCAGAAAGGAATATGAAAATGAACGGAGTTTTCCCATAAATATCACGGATGTACGCAATTTAGGAGATTTTTGCTAAGTTTTTTTATAATATTCTCTTCTGGTATATAAGAAATTGTTTGTGTATATTTTCTCAATTTTATTACGCCCATTGTAATATAAAATATTCATAGAATTGTTAATGTGTCTGTTATTCACAATTGGAAAACTCTTATCAAAAGAAACGTTTATGTAACATGTTTCATAATAATGCACTTTTTCCTTGCAGATTTTAATAAATAGAAATGTCAATTTCTTTTACTTTTGCCTCTCATTTAATAAATAATAAAGTATTCAACGTAATGAAAATATTGAATTTATCTGGCAATTGTTTTTCACTGAAAATAAATTCAAATATAATCTCAATTCTGTATATGGAGCATGCAAAGCTGGGCCCGCTCTCGCTATCTCTCTCACGTCTGCCGCATTACATTTTAGGCTTCACGTTCTCCAACTGAGTTTCCGCTCCTCTATTATTCTTTGATCACTTTGATGTGTGGAATTAGACCGCCAACCGACCTATCGCCTAATAGACCAAGATTCCAGACCCGCCAGACCTTACTTATTTTCTGAGAAACAAGATTTGTGGATTAGGGTAGTGTTAGGCGGTACTTTGATCATACGCTTATTTGCTAGTTTGTGCCGACGGCCAATTGATAAATACGAGGTGTTATAGGTACGTTAAGAGATCACTCACTCTTCTTAAAATCCAAGTGCTGATTTTTATGTTTGTTCTAGATAATATTGTCGATAACGAGGAGTGAACCACCAGTGGGAATCCCTGTATATTTTCTGAGGAATACATTCAGGAATACATGGCAGTACACGCAATACTTGGGAATATCCAGCAGTACATAGAAATACTAGGCATTACATGAAAATACTCGGCAGTACGTGAAAAATACTTGGCAATACTCGCGAAAAGTCGGCAATACTTGCTGTGTATAAAGGAAAATCATATCATTATTTAGAAAAAAAGGCAGTTTTAAGAAGAATAAGTGCTAGATTCTCTAGTAAATAGTATACATGTATTTTGTATTTTTGTAATTTTATAGCACAACTATGAATTTGCTGGAATATTAACTTAAGCAAAATCTAAGATCAACATGTATAGAATAATGCCTGGTTTTATAGTTGACGTATTGATATTTCATGAAACCTAATTCTATTGCAACCTTTATAATAATACTTATACCGACTTGATCCCGGAATCCCTCAATTTCTAGTTTATAATTCACTGAACTGATCTATTGAAAAATTAGGTAGGTACTTCTATCGATTAATCAATTGCTCTATTTTTGTATACTAAGAGTTTATTTTATCATTGAACATACGACGTATTTTATTTTCACGGTTATAAATTTGACAAAAATGTATTCAAGTGTTCATTTCAAATCGAAACATCTATACAGATAAATGAAGTTTGAGTATTTGTCTATGATTTCAAAATATATACAAAAATTTGAGTAAGAACTGCTATTGAAACGATGCCGACCGTTTTTAGAATTTTTGTCTGCCTGTCTGAAAGTTCATCTAGAGTGGGATCCGAAACAGCTTAATAAATTTCGATGAAAATTTCAGGGAACAGAAATTTTATTTCAAATTTTTGTGTATATTTTATTTCGATATCTTGCAGGGTTCAGAAGATATTAATATAAATATCTATTGGATAAAATGATTGAATCTCACTGGATTAGTGAGTGAGAATAATAGAAATGAGGAAATTAAGTCAATTATTTTATATTTTCTTTTCCAATTCAACAGTTTCGGCTACACCTTAGCCATCTGCAGAAACGAAAATAATTGTTTTGTGTAGATTTTGATTCTACGGCAGTTTCAGGCAGTATCTTCTACAGAACTCGGTTGGGGCAATTGACAAATATAAAAATTTATTTCTCGTTTTTTCACTACGTTAACACATTTTAAAACACTTATGTAAAATTGAATCTATACAAAATAATTCTTTTCATTCCTGAAGATGGCTAAGGTGTAGCCGAAACTGTAGACTTAGGAAGGAGAATATTGAATAACTGACAGAATTCCCTCTTCTCTATTACTCACATAAATATCTATACATATAAATAAAATTGAAATTTACGTCTGTGATTTCGAAATGAAGTCTTTTTCTCAATCTCAATTGGTTATTTGCAGGAAATCAAAATCAAAACACGCATTTTCCAAATTTTCGTCCATCTGTCTGTTTGTCCGGGCTAATCTCGACAATGTATGAATCGATCAAGTTGAAACTTTCTACATTTGTTGTTGGCACTTGTATGAGAATCTCTGACGTAGTACTACCAAAGTATAATTAGTGGCGCATGAGTCGTATTCATTTGTTCGCGCATTGTTCATCCAATTGTTGGCAGCACTTGCTTCAGGATTTTTGACAGTAATATAATAGTATAATAAGTGGCGTGCAAGTCGTATCGGGTAGCAGTTCGTTTTCGCATCATTCATCCTATTAAGTGGAAGCTATGGAAGTGGTATCTCACCGAATACTTGCAAAAATTTCCAAGTATTGATAACATTATATCAATTATCTATGCATGTTTCTTAGAATCATATCATAATAATAAATATATGATTTTTCACTATGATAATTGTTGACGTGGTTTTTCCTCAGACTTTGGGTGAATGTCAGAGGAATTTTGTCCTTTCTGCACTAAATGAGGAACCCACGTTTTTACATGTAGTAATCTGTATATTTTCAATTTTTAATCATCTAGATACTTGCCTTGTTTTATTTTTATATAAATTTTGTCAGATAAGAAGTCGAAACGTCAAAAAATAGAAATAAATATATATATATATATAATCTATTTAAATCTCATTTTACCCTTTCGGGTGTCGAGATTAGTTTTTCTATCCTTTGTTATTCTATGTTATTTGTGAAATCTTTCCATTCCTTCCTGTTTGATGCTTTTCTTTTTGCTTCTTGACAGCTGATATTGTTCTTTTTCAGTATGTCTTCTATATTATTTTCCCATGTCTTCTGTGGTCCTCCTCTACTCTTCTTTTTTGTCGTCTTAGCCTTCCATACCATTTTTGTTTGGCTATCATCTGGCATTCTTATAAGATGGCCGTACCAAGCAAGTTGTTTTTTCTCCATGGTAGTATGTATACTCTCTATTTGTAACCTTTTTCGTATATCTTCGTTTCTTATTCTATCTAGTCTTGTTACCCCTTCTACTTTTCTCATGTATCTCATTTCCGCAGCTTGTATTCTACTCTTTGCTCTCTGATTCGTCGTCCATGTTTCACTTCCATATAACAGTATTGGTCTGTATAATACTTTGAATAGTGTCATTTTTGTCTTTTTCTTAACTTGTTTATTGCTTAGGATAATTTTGTTCATTGCGTAGTAGCTTTTGTTTGCTGTCAAAATTCTGTTGTTTATTTCTTGCTCCAAGTTACCTTTGTTGTTCAATGTGTGTCCTAAATATGTAAATGTTTCTACCTGTTCGATTTCTCTGTGATTTATTTTTATCTCCGTTGCTATTTCTTCTTTCGCTATTACCATTATTTTTGTTTTGTCTACGTTTATGGTCATATTGTGCTTTTTTAATTCCTCATTCCACAAGTTAATGTTATGTTGTAAGTCTTTTTCACTTTTTGCAAGTATTGCAATGTCATCTGCAAAGGCGCACTCCGCTATCATAATCCTTTTTAAGTTATGGTGTCCTACTTCAATTTTTTTAGTTTTGTCTTTTATATTTTTTAAGATGTTGTCCAGGTATATAATGAATAACAGTGGGCTTAATGCTCCTCTTTGCCTTAGACCCTGTGTTGTGATGAATTCCTTTGAAATTTCATTTCCTGTTCTAACATAGTTGGATGTCTTTTTATAGATACTTTCTATTGCTTGCGTTAGCTGTTTGTCAATCTGTCTTATTTTTAAGATTTCCCACATCTTTTCCCTCGGCACCCTGTCAAAAGCTTTTTCCAAATCCAGAAATGCTATGTACAGTTTACTGTCTTCTCTTATGGTTTTTTCTGTTAGTTTTCTTATGGTAAAAATGTGATCCTGTGTCGAGTGTCCTTTTCTGAAACCACTTTGTGCTTTCTCAATCTTTACCTCTATTAATTTTCTTAATTTATTTTCTAATATTGCCTCATAAATTTTTGCAGCTGTACATAGCAGTGATATTCCTCGGTAATTACTGCATATTCTACTGTCTCCTTTCTTGTGTATTGGGAATATCACTGCCATTTCCCAGTCTTTTGGTATTTGCCCTATTTCCCATATTTTATTCAGCATTATTAATAATATTTGTTCTCCTTCCTCTCCCATATATTTTAATTGTTCCGCTCTTATTCCGTCATGACCTGGTGCTTTGCCGATTTTTAATTTTTTTATTACTGTCTTCATTTCTTCCTCTGTAATATTTTCTTGATTCACTATTTCTGTGTTTTCCAGATCTGTACTTTCTTCTTCTCTACTGACATTGTTAATGTGTATTTCTTCCAATAATTCTTCAAAATGTTCTTTCCATCTTTCCATGATTTCTTTGTCTTCTTTTATTATGACTCCTTGCTGGTTTACTATCTGTTTCAATGTTATGTGTTTTTCTTTCTTGCAGTTCTTAATTGTTCTGTAGAATAATTTTTGATTCTCCTTAAAGTTTTCCTCAATTTTGTTTCCAAATTCTTCCCAGGTTCTTTCTTTTGATTTTTTTATCTCTGTCTTCGTTATCTTCCTTTGTCTTTTATAATCTTCATAATCCTCCTCTTTTTTAGTATTGATATATTTTTTCCATTTTTGTTTTTTTTTCTTGACTACTTCTTTTATTTTTTCATTCCACCAGTGTGTTTGTCTCCTCTTGTGTGAATTTTTGACTATTCCGCATGATCTTTTTGTTGCTTCTGTTAGTATGTGTTTGAATGTATTCCACATTTCTTCTATATTGTTTAAATCTGGCTTGGGTGTATCTTTCATTAATTCGTTAATGTAATTTTGATATTCTGCTTTTATCTGTCCATCTTTCAGTTTTTCTACTCTAAATTTTACTGTTTGTTTTTTGTTAGAATTGATCTCTTGATTATGTTTTGTCTCGTTCCCTAACGCTATGACTACCGCTATTACCAGGTAATGGTCGCTACCAATTTCACTACCCCGTTTCACTCTTACATCCTTCACTTTTTTTCTTTGTTGCGTATTAGTTAAGAAATAGTCTATTATTGACTTTTCTTCTCTGCTTTTTTCTTCCCTAGTATATTTGTGGATTTCTTTATGCTCAAATAAAGTGTTTAATATAATTAATCCATTTATGATACAAAAATCGATGAGCCTCTTTCCATTGTTATTTATAGTCGGCTCCCCATGTCTTCCCATTATTTCATCAACACCCTTATTTTTATTTCCCACTCTTGCGTTGAAATCTCCCACAACATATATTGGTTCTTTCAGTTTTTCGTATTCGGTTTGCATTTTGTCCCAAAACTCATCTTTTTTTTCTTTATTTTCATCCTCATTTATTGCATACACTATCATTATATTTGCCTTTAAATTTGTTTTGTCTTCTACTTGAATTATTAGTAATCTTTCGTTCACGCATTTCCAGTTTGTTATTGATTGTTCCAGTTTTTTATTTATTATACATCCAACTCCCGCTCTAGCTCTATCCATGTTTTCCACTCCGCTATATATTAGTATGTGATCATTCTTCAATTTTGTTATTCCTTTATCTTTCTTTTTCGTTTCGGTGATGGCTAGTATATCTAATTTCGATTTTTCAAATTCATCTACTAATTCTATTTCCTTTCCATTTATGCTTCTAATATTCCATGTTCCTAGTCGTATAGTCCGTTTTGTTTGCTTGTTCGTCTCCGTGTTGCATTTTTCTGTTTTCTCATTTTTTAACCGTTTTTTGATATTATTTCTCTCCCTTTTCGTACAAGTCCTCTCTCGTTTTTTGCCCATTTGAATACTTCTCCATCACTTGTTAATTTTTGGTATCCAATTTTGACTTTTTTTCCGGTCGCCTTCATTTCTCTGGCGATACTTCTTATTTCCCATTGAATTTTTCTTTCTTCCCATGTTAAGTCGTTTTCGATGTTTATTTTTGTTCCTTGTAATTTATTTTTTACTGCCATGATTTTTTGCTTTTGTTCCCAATTTGCCATTTCTACTATTATAATTTCATTTTTATTTCCTTCATTCCGCATATATACGTTTCTAGTTTCTGCTTGAGTTTGCAACTGTTCAGAGAGTAGTTTTTTCACTTCCTCTTTCAGATTGTGCGTTGGTCTTAATCCTTTTATGACTAGATTATTTTTCTTCTTTCGCCATTCTTCTAATTCACATTTGGTCTCTAGACTTTCGATTCTATCTACCAAAGTTTTCTTTTCTTTTTCGCATACAGCTTCTTTCCTCTTCATTTCTGATTTTATATCTCGTATCTCCTGTTTTAAATCATTTGTGTTTTGTTCCATTTTTGCCATTATAGTTTGCATCATCTGTTTTAATTCCTCCATATTTTGTTTGTCTACTTACACCTCTTCAATAGTTTCTATTTTAGTTCTTTCTTCTTCTTCTTCCCTTTATCTTCGTTCCGGTGACAATTTTATTTTTGCTATAGTTGGCAACACTTAGTCCTTGGTTCAACGTTCCTCCCACCTGTATCGCACTTGCTCAACGCGCTGCTACCTTGGAGAACTGTCACTCAACCTGCTGTCAAATATTACTATGACCGTAACTTTTGTTTATCTATTTTTATGATTATTATCACTTGGATAGGTCTCACTCCACTTTCACTGCACCGCACGTTCCTTATTTACCCAAAAGTATTAATTTGCTTTCCGGCAAAGCGATATGTTCCGAAAAATCGAATTTTATATCGGCTGCACCAAAAAACATGTATCACTCTCGAAAAATTTCACTACTACTTTCAAATAAATATACAGATTTTAATCTAGAAAATCTATTTATCAACATTATATCAATCTCAAAAATTTGAGAAAATGAGTTCCATATAATGGAATCATTCGCAGAAAAAAAAAACAAATTGTCAAAATGAATAGACGCCAAAGAATACATGAATTTCTTAGGTACCTACTATATAATCAAACAATATAAATTTATGAATAATTAACCTAGTTTTAGTCCTTATACACTATAACTATACCAGTAATTATAAAGAGCAACAATACATTGAATTACCTATAGTTCTTACTTCTTTTATTGAAATAATACAGGCAATGAATTTCTGATTAAAGTTGATCCAAAATGCATCAGTTATAATAATAGCAACACTTCGGATATACAAATAATGCTTTAGCAATATTGGCAGTACTTTGGTAATACTGGCAATATAGCAGAAATACTGGGAATACTTTGATAATACTGGCAATAATTAAGAAATACTGGCAATACTTGAGTAAAATTGGCAGTACAACAGAATTACTAGCAGTACTAGCAATAAACTCCTTTGTACTGCCATTTTTGGCAATCCCTGTACAAATTTCTCTGGGTGGTCCACCCCTCGGTCGATAATCAATAATTCAACACTGCCAGACACTTCCCATCGGCAGTAATTCCTGCTATACGGTCTAAAGCTCGCAAAAAATTACGTAATCTTTCTTCTAGTCATGAGTCCCAATTCTTATTTATGATAATCAGAGAGCAATTCTAATACTTCTTGTGAACAGCCAGACCAAGGAAGAGTTGGATGGTTATAAATGTTTCGTTTACTACCAAGCCTACATAATAGTGATCTCACGCTTCTTCTCACAGCGATATTTTAATTGTGTCTTAAGGATTTTTAGCCCTACGATTGATCTGGCTGTTAACGAAAAGTATTGTATTAGATACCAGAGTATCATACATAAAAATTAGCACTCAGACTATAAGTAAGATCACGTTATTCTTTGCGGGCTTTAAAGAGTCTAGCAAAAATTACCACCGAAGGAAAATATCTAGCAGTGTTGATTATCAATTTTTAATCATATTATCTGTAACATACATCAAAATCAGCCCTCAAGACTTTGAGAAAAGTAACTAATGTCTTAACGTATCTCTAGCACCTCGTATTAATAAATTGACCGTCGGCACAAACTAGCAAGTACATATTCATTTGATCAAAGTACATACTATCACTATCAAATTCCACCTATTTTATTTCTCAGAGAATGAGTAACGTCCGGCGAGCCTGGGATCTTGCTCTATAAGGCCTCACGTCATTATCAACACCGTGAATAAATGACTACACCTATGTTTCATATCATAACACCTTAATTATTGACATTAGACATTGAGTGTGGCCTCAGCATCATGATTCAAGCAGCTGCCAATGTGTTATGTGTCAATAGTAATATCATAATGAGAGGTTTTGTTCTTATGAAAAACTATAAAAAATCTGGAATCAAGAAAGTACTTTGAAATTGATAATGTTGTACAAGCAACAATAATTTTTTATCACAAATGAAGTTGGTCATTGTTTCGAGTCCAAAGTATTATATTAGCTGTCGCTGTCATGCTGTCAAATATTCTTCATTCATCATGAAGAAATTGTCAAGAAAATACATGACACATTACAACATAAAACCTTACTCATACCTGCGATTCAGATGAGCTGATTATCCAACATTGTACTTTCTAAAAATAGCTCTGTGAACATTTCTTATAATCAATCACCTGCAGTTGGATTGGAGCATCCTCCTGTGCTCTCAGATTGCAATTCGATTCTATCAGCAAATGTGATCTGTAAGTTGCTTCTAGAGTCATATCTATCAGTACTCTTGTACTTTGTCCGCAATGCAATCTTCGTGGTAGGGTCGTCTTTATGTTCCTTGTAGCTTTGTTTCTCTAGCCTTTTATTCATATATATGTTGTAGGTCAAAGTGTCTATTATAACAGTAGCGTATTTTATGTCTGTCGGCAGAATTTTTTATGATATTGTAACTTTGAAGATATCTAAGAACAATTATTTCTGCTCTTATAATACTTCTTGTGTAATTCTTTTCCCCAAAATCGCTCTCATTGATAATCAAAGCTCTTAAGCCTCTAGGTCAGGGTGTCTGATGCACTTCACAGCGCACAAGGTGGTTTGTTTCTTTGGTACAAGTGCATTACTCTTGTTAAGCAGCAGTACTTCTGTGGCTGTGAGATATATATTGGAGATGTTAGTGATGATAGTCCTCGAGACTCTAGCTTTTCCACAATTTGCAGGTTTTTACTTGTGTATTCTGTTATTTTGTCAATTGAAAATACAAGAAACGGAGCTACCATAGCTCACTACCAACTGATTTTATGCTACTCGAAGCATCGTGCGAGTTTCATTTCAAATAGAGACAGTGGAAGCCTGAAATCAAATTTGAATTGATAATCAAATATGGTTAACAATCTTCAAAGAAATATGATCAATTGATCGATGTGAAAGCTCTTACTCTTGTATGAACAACTTGTATGCCAGCAGTAACTAGCTTGTTGAAGGATGGTGCTTGCATATCTGACTCTTATATTCTCTGTTTAATTGTAAAACAGAATATTAGGGAGTGTTTTTCTCGCATATTTACATAAAAGCACCACATTTACTCTTTTGATAGGAGTAATTCAAACTTTTAGAACTTTTTATGAGAACAAATTTAGTAATCCATGCGAACAATTATTCAATCTTCGTTCCTTTACCTAGTAATTTGGAGAGCAATTTGCTGTGCAATCATGGGGAACTTTGCATATGTATTCATATTCATAAGGCTTCAACTATGTTCAAATTTGATTCATGGAACAAAAAGTTTTCATAGTCATATACAGGGTGTAAACGGAACTAGGCAACGCGATTTTTCTCGGAAGTTATTAGATATACAAAAATTTATTTAGATAAAGTTGCTAGTATTTCTAGTAAGCTACTTGAATAAGTATGAATCAGAGAAAAAAAAAATTCCGAAGATATACCTATTTTTGACTTTTTTCAATGATACGTCCTGTATTTTTATGCTGTTTGGTAGAATATGATTTTTGCTTTGAGAAAGTCGAATAAGCTATACCTTCAAAGCTTAAAAGAAGTCGAGAGATATTGAAGAAAATAAAATAGTTTTATTCAAAATTAAAACTGGCTATGAAAACCAAATTTGACATTTGTATTAGTTTATTTCGTTATTATACCCTTGTTAGATAATATTGAAAGTTAGTTAAAAAAAATAATTGAATTGGTATTAGATTATTATTTGTTTTGGAAATGGATGTATATTCAATCAACGAGAAGGTAGATATGTTGAGATGTTTTCATTTATCAAACAATAATTCAAGAAAAGCTCTGCCATTATACCAGTAACAATATCCTGACTGCTTTCATCCAAATCAAACATACTTTTCCAAATTAGAAAGAAAGCTACGTAGAATTGGTTCCCTCACTATGACAAATCATGAAGTTTATCTAATAAATAAAAATTTGGGAAATGATGTATTAATATATTCTGATTTGCATCCAAGAAATTCAACTTGATAAGCTACACTCGAATTAAACGTATCACATACACAGGTACACAAGATCTCAAAAAAGCATAAACTCAAACCCTACAGAATACATGAATCCATAGTTTTCATCCTGGTGGTTCTGTAAGAAGACTTTATTTTTGCAATAATTTAATTCGGAGATGTCGTATAAATCCACATTTCCCAAATAAATTGTGAACAGATGAGAGCCACTTCTCTGAAAAGTATCGCCCTTAGATTTCTATCTGTGGGCAACAAAGTTTATGTCACGCATGTGGCTACACTTGAAGAATTAGAACACAGAATAAGATAAGCTGTAAACGAGTTAAATAATAAAAATAATAATACTGTGTATCAACACTTGTAAAAAGGATCAATTTTTGTATACGACAAAACTGTGAAAATTTTGAACAATTTTTATAGTGCTACTCTTACCAGTATTATAATGATTTATGTACATTTGTAAATCTATCATCTGTAATAATTGTTTAGAACTCAATAATTTTGTTTTTGTGGCCAGCTCAAATTTCGAGTGAAACTATTTAAATATTTCTTGAATATCTCGACTTCTGTTAAGTTCAGAAGGTATAACTCATTAAACTTTTCCGAAGCCAAAGTTATATCCCACCAAACAGCATGAAAATATACAGGCAGTACCATTGAAAAGAAGTGAGAGATAGCTATATCTCCGATAACTATTTTTTTTCTCTCTGATTCACGTCAATTTAAATAGCTTACTATAAACACTGGCAACTTTATTCGAAAGTTTTTTTTGTATATCAGAAAAGTCATGACTCATGAGTTGCTAGTATAGTACAAGACCTGCCTGAAGCAACAATATGTGTACCGACCAGGGATATCTGAATCAGTTAAGGAAGCTCAAAATGAACCCATATATTGAATAAATATTCTCAACATGAGACATTATAATTGAAAATACCATGGATCACATCATCGTAATAACATAATGATTAATATTATAATAATAGAGTTCGCTGTATGCACGTGGAGTGTAATGAAGATTCCGAATTTGCAAGATTTGGCATTCAGGATGAATCTCTCTTTACAACAAAGCTTCTTTATCTGATTCTCATTTCTAGTAGTTGTTCTATAGTATAACTATGAATAAATGATTACTGTCCTATATTATTTACTGTTTCTTGATAATCAGATTGCATGTAACGATAAGTATTAGAGATAATTGGTATAATGAATTTATCACATTTACTAGAACATGAAGAATTCAATAACTCAATTCTACTCTGTTCATCAATTTTCGTTATAGCAAGCTGTCTATTCCTCATCTACGAATAATAGTGGACATAACAGCAAAATATATTTGTCTCAAGTAGAATAAAAAAAAAAATATTGAGAGAATCAGTTATGCCAGATTAATCACAACATGGGTGGAGAGGCAGTATGATAAATTTCAAATTGTGGGTTGAAACAGATGAAATTCTCTTATGAAAATATTTTTCAAATATTCTCGTGTCTAAATGCACTGATAAAAAAAAAAAATTCATGGTAACGGTATGATCATTCTATTCTTCCTAATCTGTCTTTCTGCGTGACAGTATTCAGTTTATACCGACAAATCTGTAACACGAAACAATCAAATTCCAGCTTAAATGGCTAGTATTTTGTATTCATACACGTTTTCGGACTCAGCGGATTGAGATAGGTACATGAGAAAAATCTCACTTTAAATATTACACCCTAAATTTGACATAACAAAGAATCAATGGGTTCCTGCTGTATGGAGGGTAAAGGTCATTGCAAATATGAGGACTGTCAAATTTGTTTAATGAAGCGTATATATTTATTTACATGAAAATAACTAAAATAATAAAATAGAGCGTCAGCCTGAACTAGACCCGAATACAATTAACCAAATGAACATATTGACTGATGAGAGCATAGATACACAAGATACAGGAATTTTGATTAGTTATATAACAAATAAAAAAACCACAAATTCAAATTTACTCGTCCTCTTACAAATGTGAGAAATATATCACAAATAAATACAATGACATTGATTTAGTTCCACAGCTGAGGCTTTTATAGAGTGATGAAGCACAATATGGAAAGGAGCCCTTGAATTTTGATTTCCTATAGGACGGGACAATATGTAAATTTATCATGCGAAGAGAATGATTGTATGGCTTTCAAACCAATTTTTGCAACAAATATTGCAGTGTTCCAGCTCGTATGAGATTGTGTACTAGGCAGAGGTAAGTAGTTCCAACTCGTTCATCAATAAGTTCCAGTTTAGCTAATTTCCATTTTTGACAGCTGCAATAGTCAAACAGCGGTAATATAAGATTACAAATAAGTCGTAATTCAACAGGAATACTGAGCTCATGTATGAATTTTTACAAGTGACGAAGTTTCAATCTTGCAGCTGACAATTTTCTATTTAGATGTTCTCTGAACAGTAAAATTTCATCTACTAAGGCCCAAAGTTTAGTAAAACCAAGTTCAATTTCTATGGTTACAATTGCTGGAATAATTGTAACCATAGGAATTAAACTTGGTTTTACTAATCTTTGGATGAGCCTAGACCGTACAACTGGACTTAAAAAACCAAATATATTTATACAAGAGCTCCGTTTGACAATTGTGTTATCAAGTATAATGTCCGGTATATTTTTACTATCTCCTACTATAAGACAGGAAGATTTGTTTGAATCAATTTTCAATCCATTATCCCTTATCCATTTCTCCAAGTTATCGAGTTCCGCGTTTATTATGTTACATTGCATGTTCACCACTGAGCGGTCAATGGTTGCAGAAATAGTCGTATCATCAGTGTATGAATGAGCTGAGCAAAAATCTTATGCTGTTGGGAGAAATGAAGAAAAATAGCGGACCTAGCGGAGGAACACTGCATTCAAGTCTAAATAGGGAAGAGATTTCTTGATTTTCAGCTGTCGACATACAAACTTGACACATCTTGTCCGTGAAGTAGTTTCTGCACAAGTTAACCTCGTTTACAGAGAAACCATAATATTCCAACTTGGAAATGCTTTGAAGAAATCAATTTGCAAAAGCATCGATATTTTAGAATTATCGACGTTACATAGAGTTTCATCCATCAGATTTAATATACACGTGCTCGTACTATGACCAACTCTGAATCCAGATTGATTGACGGGCAAAATATCATTCTCACTTAAATGATCCATGATTTTATCACAGCACACTCTTTCTAAAACCTTTGATGACGCAGGTGAAATACTTATCGGTCTGAAATGATCAAAAGTATTACACTCTTCACTTTTTGCTATTGGTCTAACTATTGCAGTGTTCCAGATATTCGGAACTACATTTTCATGTATACAGGTGTTTATGATGTGGGTAATGTAATCCACAATAGGGCAAAAAAGTTTTCAACATCTTTAAGGATAAACCATCAAAACCGATTGCATTCAACTTGTATATATACAATATCAATCTCACCTCTGGAAGTGTTGCTAATAACATGTTTTTGCTATAATTACAAATATAAATAACTCACTTTAAAATACTGAGTCGACATTTAATAAGTGTGTTACCAGTGTAACGAATCAGCCTTGTTACATATACAACAAAGTCAAACTGAAAACGGAACAATTTTGTATCCTGAAATTTTCGTCAGGAACACTGGAACAGAATTCTAAAAAAAGGGTAAATCTCTTTCAAAATGGGACATTCGGTCATGTTATGTAAGGAAAAGTTTCGAGAGAAAGAAAAAGAGCTGATGGATTATCTCTTTGGATTTTAATAAGAATCGGGCTGCTGATTTTTGGAAACTGTTCTATCAAAAAGAATCGAATGCATAGGTAATATGTTAGGAATGCTACTCCGAGAGTCATCTCGTAAATACATTCATTTAGATGGGATGTTGTGGAGTTATATTACACAGGATACCGATTTTTTGGAGTGATTCATCTGAAATACACACAAACGAGGATCAAGCTGTAATTATTGGAAATTGAAATTCATCTGTCAGGCAGAGCAGATTGCTCATCAAATAATACATTGTTTTAACTATGAACTGAAGCCCAAATTGCAGTTCAGTTTGTGAAATTCGATCAAATAGTATCTAAGAAATTGAATAAGCTTCTGTCGATAATTTACCAAGATTCCAAAATAGGACAGTTTGAAATCAGCGTTTAGGGATATCGCAACATTATTGACTACTACTCATAGATGCTACAAGAAGTTTGAACAAGATTGCAACTTGAGTATATATTTTGAAAAACTGTTCCTCCTTCAACTGCTGTTATCCCAAAATCATTGCTGTGATGTGACATATAGTGTAACAGGACAACTGAATAATCTATACCAGGAAAAGAGCCCAGACAGAAGATCAATATAGCACAAACATTCACATTTGAAAAAAGTTGGGAGATGGTTTACATCTCTTCACTCGACAGATTTATAGAAAATAGAATGTGTTAAAAATTTCCATCAAACTTCAGATATGTTGAAAGCCGTAAACCACAGAATTATTCATAGAAATTTTTACTGGCAATAAAATGCACATAGCGTTTCCATCCACCAAGAAAGCGAATCTGGATACGGGAGTCTGAGAAAACTCCTGCGATGGTGGAATGAAGAAATCTATATACACAATATTCTCTAAAAGTGCAGTTCTGGTGGCCGCAATTGAATTAGAATAGCAGAAGACAGTTACCGTCAACTTGTATGTTGTAAATTGTTTGCCTACTATCTTCAGTGAAGTGCCAAGGAATAGAAATAGATCATGATAACGTGCCGTCTCACATAGCAGCTGTGATTGTTTCATATTTAACTGATAACAAACGTAGCTCCTCTCGCATTAGATTTGGCAATGTGTGATTTCTGGTTATTTCGTGAGCTCAAATAATATTTACGAAGGAAAAAGGTTCCAGTCATAAAAAGAGTATGATATCGCTGTTCAGTCTTATTTCGACAGTATTCTTGAAGACATGTAAAAAAAGATTAGTTGAATGTATCATTGTGAACAGCAATAATTTTTACCATATTCGAATAGTATATTCTACAATGAGTATTGGAATAGCTCTTATTCCAAACGAGTGAAAAATTTGTAATCCGAGCCGAAGGCGAGTATTACGGTCCGCGAGTGTGGAATACGCTATTCTATACATGTTGTAGACCATACTTCCTGAAACAAGATTTTGGAATCTCACTTATATAGAAGGAAAGCAAAAGCAAAAATAAATACTTGAATTGTTAGGCAGTAACCAAACTAACAGCTTCTGATTCGTAGAAATGATTCTAAACGGCATACAGAATCATTCTAGACGACATTTTGGAATGTCATTGGTTCCAACATAATTTTTGGTTATGAAATATGCAAATTCCAGAACAGTGTTAGAGAAATATAAGTTCTGATATCTTCTATTTTTGTAATCTCTATAATTGTAACGTGACCGTCATATTCTTCATGTGGTAAGTTGGACAAAGTTGTTCTTACAGAGTGCAAGCTCTGTGATATTTCACAAAGATAGTGCCAAAATTTATTCACTTAACATTTGATACAAGAGATTATCTATCAGTCATTTTCATCATCCATGGTTCAAACTTCACTCTCTCATTAATTGTTAAGTGAATAAATTTTGACACTACTCTCGTGAAATATCACATGTCTTGCACTTTGTAACAACAACGTTTTTCCGCTTGCCAGGTATAAAAAACGTTCTGCCTTTATTAATTTATTGAAAACTAACCATCAAGTAAGTTTCACAATAAATAATATTTGATATACACACTGCTTTTCTGTCTGCTACTCTGCAGAGTTTGTTCCTTGTTTCAGGTGTGAAAAATAACTTTTATATATCAGAATGATGTACTCCATCGAATGTATAAGGTTTTTTGATGGATAAGATTTGACACAAATTTTGGTCGCGGGCTCTCGGTCCATTATATCACTTCTAATCCTATCGAAACTGGGCAAGCCGTATTAAATAAGTTTATAGGCGACAATATTTCAATTTGTATCAGGGAGTTATTTTTTCTCTCATTTATGGGAGTATATCTCAAAGTTCAACAAAGAGGTCACCGAATATTAATTTTTATTATTTGTCTGCAGTCAACTCACAGGTTCTTGGGGTTCTACAATGATCCGCTGCATTCTTATCAAATAAACTTGAAGTACACAAATATTTATGAACTTGAATAACTGGAATTCAAAATTCAGACGAAAGCTGAATATTATTCTCGCAAATATTTTCACTTTATTCCAAGTATCAGGACGTATTGAGACAATTATTTATATACATTTTTTTCCGAGCCAAATAAGAATTTCTATTGAACAATATTCATTCTCTGACATTCATTCACACACATAAAACTTTATAATTCCATTTCAGATCGAGCAAAAAAATATTAATCACTTAGTCAAGATAGCAAATCGTCAATAGCTCCCATCAGGTTTCAGATCATATTCAATTTGCAGTAATTTTTTTTGCAACTCACGGTAAGTATTGCTTCATTTCAGGAATGTTTAATATATCAAAGAATAGATCTGCTGAAGAAATTACTGAGAGTTTGCAATATCGACATATCCACTCTTAGATTTCTTTGTTAACATTAAATTTCTTCAAACTCACCTATGATTTTATAGACTGGATACAAATATTCACCTCATGTGCTACTAATAATTGTAGGAAACTCAAAAAATAGTCACTGAAATCTTTACACTGCAATCATTACAATAAACTAAATTTTAGTTCCCTACCCTTGTAACTTTTGTCCTCGAAGTTCAGTTATACTTGTCGTGAGAAGCCTAAGCTTCGCGTCGTGCCGCTCTCAACAGCTTATCGCCGGCAACTGTACCACTGGTCCACTGAACGTTGAACGACTGACTCGATGTGCTGATAGGAGTATTCAGCGCACACAGAATTACAGGATGAGAACGGCTACGCGAGATGTCACTGCCAAGTTGCGCAACAATGAATTTTCTGTTCTGATAAAAAGTAGCAGGACGAGGGAGACACGAAAATTAAGAAAAAGTTCTCAGTGTGGAAGTTACTTATAAAGTGGATTGCTTCGAATTTCAAGTGTTTGAGAGAGTAATTACCAGATGATGAAAATAAATGATAGAGAACAGTTGATCCAACGAGTTTCGAAAAATGGAACAATAAAATGTTGATAAATTAGTGTAGGATATGAACATCAATAAACAATGACGTATTTTGCTACACTTTTCAAAGGTGAATGTAACAGTTATTCAAGTACAGTATTAGCCATTGTACATAAGTTGAGAACTATTGTTCCGTCACAATGAAATCTTCTTCATTTTCCCGACCTCTAATATAATACGGGAAATATTGTTATCGTGATTTCTTGATAGTTCGAGATTTTGATGAATCTTCACGTTGTAGACCCTACTAAGCCCAAATAACATATTTATTAAAAAAGTCGGTCTGTCGGTCTGTGAGGAGGCACGATAACTTGGAAACGCGAATCAGAGGTACCCAAAATTAATAAATCGAACTTTCTTGTTTTTTGTGTTTATTCTATAAACGGTAGTATTCATCATGAAATATGGAATAATTGAAATCAATTCCTGAATGAAAGAACACAACATCCATTACAAAAATGTTTCTAAATTATCTGCAGTAAATTTTTCACTATCAAAATTTCAGTAATTATAGACATCGCTATATTTTTCTGAATAAAAAAAAAAATTGATAATAAGTATCATAACGTGGAGTTGAAAAAATTATCATTCATTTTACCATAAGTAGTTGAAGTATTATCGATTATTTTTGTGGTGCTATCACGAATGTTTATTGTGCTTGCGTTTGAATACCACGAGTGTGCAGCATGAGTGGTATTCACAAGCACAACAAACATGAGTGATTGCGCCACAAAAATAGTCTATAATACTTCAATCACGAATGGTATATGGAGGACTATTCCAGGAGTGAAACCATATTTTCAAATTAGTTTTCTATGAATCTAATAACAACTCACGTAATTTTCATAGGAACGAGTGAACAAACTTCTGTCAAACTGAAAAATTAGAATTCATTGCATTTTCTTTGACGAATAATAGAGAAATATATTGCGTCTTGATATGGAATCTAGTTCAGAAAGGTTTGGTGATAGATCAGAAGAAAAATTGATGAAGATATTCAAAAAAATATTCCACTAAATACGAAGAAAGCACAAATTGGAGATATCCACATCTTTGAATAAAATACTCACTCTGACCACTAGTGTAATATCCGATGGTATTTCTACACGTCCAAATACTCACTGATATGCACCGTTTCTATGGCGATTTAGCATTGTTAACTTTGTTATAAATACTACGAATGGAATAGTCACTCATATTTTGACCTCACATGTCAATTGTTTTGTTGAAAATAAGGAATCTTTCTCTATCGTGTGTGGTATCAAATTGAAGCTCTTTTGAAGATAATTTTATTTGAAGTGTCAAAGAGGATACTGAAACGATTTTCAATTGTCTCTATCACAAATCGTTCTAATGATGTCTAGTTTGGTATCAAGTTTTAGCTCTTGTGAAGATGAGCTCAGTAGATATCAAAATTGGATACTTAATTAAGTAACGGAATCCACGTTACCATTCTCAAATTATACTTTCGGCAATCGAATGTCAAAACTGTATGTTCCAATGAATTAAAGACCCCGAAGATTTAAAAGAAACTCTTCATTATCAAGAATATTTATTTCATGTAGAGTTTCAAGACAAGATTTCTTGTCTTGAGGAGGAACTCCGTCATCAATTTTCTCAGAACTTGCGGTGTCGAGTTCGTACAAATAATAATTCCAATTAACGATTCCCAATCGTTTCACAGCACAGCGATATTCATTCCAATAAGATCTGTCAATCCACAGAAGAGAAGATATAACCATATATCCCAAATAAAACGGTACGGAAAATAATAAAGTAGAAAGTAAAAGCCTAAAAAGTATTCACATGTGGGTCTCAAGTACGTCATTGATCAAGCGCATGCATAAAACGATAGGAGTAATTTAAAATTCTCACCTAATGAAAAACGTTTTTTTTTTCAATATGATACAGTCATGCATTTACTCTTGTTGGACTCAAAACTAGGAAAATATTTTCAAATTGAGATTACCTGTGATGGAATGCGGCTTGTAGTTATTTTAGATGAAGTGGATCAATAAAACTCCGACTGATGTCTATGAATATAGGAAAATATGTTCTATTGCTATGCTCCCAACAAAATCCAAATTAATGGGTATGCGATATTTCCACAAAAGATACGCAAAATAGAGTAAATCTCTGAGCTTCGGATAGCACAACTGATTTTCACAAATCTTAACGCCCGAGACCGCGTTTCAGGTAAGATCCCGAAAAAAAAAATCTTTATTTGATCAATAAAAAATCCAATCCAACCAAACCTATGCGCAAACGGTAGGTACTCATGATTGAACACAAGCTGCACCCAAGAAATCCGGGTTGCCTGAGGAAGGTAAAAAAAATATTCAATTGGGAAAAAGGCTAGATTTCATTCACATGAAATAGACCGTAACAACGCAAAAACAAAAGAAATATTGACCCAAAGATTGAGGAAAGAAAATAGAATATATATATATATATATATATATATATATATATATATATATATATATATATATATATATATATATATATATATATATATATATATATATATATATATATATATATATATATAATCCTCATATCATTTTGGCGTCCTAATATTGCGCGTTTGCATTTAATCTGGCGTCCATTGTAAATTGGAGTCCGTATATCGGACGCCACTTTAGAATTGCTCCAAAATTTTTTCCTGGCTTGTTCCCGACCTCTAGAGGCTGAATTTAAAATTTCATTTTGACGCCAAAATGATAGGGAAATGAAAATTTTCGTATATTTTTAGTTCCGAAAAATTCCGCTCCAATTTTTAGTGGCGTCAAAAATATACGTGTATATTCTCACTTCATATATTTCGCCATCATACTGGCGTCCAGAAACTTGACAACACTGTCGCAGAACATCGATCGATAATGAAACAGATGCTTGCGCTTCTGACATGGAATTTGTTGAGAGTATGGCTTGAATTTGGAATTGCATTTCTTATGTATGTCATAACATAATATTTCTACCAATATTTTATTGCAGACTGAAGTATTATAGTACAGTTACTTGATGTCAGAAATTATTCTTGCTTAGAAGTAATTCTTTATCAACTCAAAATTTGAGCAGTCAATTTGAAATATTAGGAAAAAACAGTTGAGTACTGACTCAAGTATGAGGAGTAAGTGAGCAAATTCATGTACCTCTTTCTAATAGTTCAAGAGCCGACCGCACCTTAACGTTCCTAGTTAGATTTAGGGCCGAATTGTATATGAATTGATCGAAGATATAGTAGTCATTAGGATGTCACCCTCATAAATCCAGGATCTAGTCCTAAGGATCGAAAAAAGGCCATATCCGGTCAATAAGTTCGTGGTTAATCTGAAACTAGTATCAATCGATTGCAGAGGTCAAGTACTTTAGGACAAAACCAGGATACTACCTCTGTTCTATTCAAAACAGAGGAAAAAGCACAACAATCATAAGGGAAGTTCTAAACGACAAAGCAGAGGGTGATACCTTGGTTTTTTCTCGGAGTATCCGACCTTCGCTACTAACAAGTACCAGTTTTAATTATAAGTTCTATCAGAGAAGTGGACTCTGACAAAAATTGACCGGAAGTAGCTTTTTTCTGACGCTTAGGACAAGATTCCAGATTTTAAAAGTCTGTCACCCAATTGACCACTATATTTTTGATTGATTCATATAAAATTTGACCGTAAGTTCGATTAGGGAACATAAGGTGCGGTCGGCTCCTCAACTATAGGATCACTATAGAATGTGAGAACTCGCCATTTCATCCGTGATGTGGTCTTATAATTGTTGTAGAAAAACAAATTATATCGTTTATACAAAGCAAGTGGAACATTTTTTTTGCAAGTTCATCATTGCTGTTACTAGGACCAAATTGATGAATTTCAAATTATTCTTGTTTTTGAAGTCCCTGATGGTCACAAAGTTGCACTCTCAGTGTGATCGAGAGAAAGTTAGAATGGATGAATGAATTATCATTACTACATATCTCCTGTTATACATTATAAGATTAATATAAGCTTGTGATATACAAGGGAATGAAAACTAATTTTTGCTCCTAATAATATAATCTATCACAGGATATCACATCCATCATGGCTGAAAAATATAAAGAGTTGGTTTACAACATACATATAAGCTGGGACTTGGCGAAAACATTATTTGAGTTTTTCTTCTTGTTTAATTTAGAATTCACTGGCAACATAAAACCGGAACAATTTTGTGTAAGAAACGGAAATGTTGCTTTATTTTTCTTGAATCTGTCGGTAACAGAGTACACCAGAAGATAATTTGAGTTACTGTGAAAAGCCACAATTTGGTTCAAGGTACAACTTGAATTTTTTTTCAAATGAGAGCTTTAACTATTCGAGTGCCCGGTTTTTGCAAAGGGCTATATATTGAATGTATTCAACAATAACTGTAGTTTGGGAATGATATGCTCAAACTGATTCCATATAACATACATTCATTCTATCTCATATTTCAATTTGTGCGAGTTATCATATCATCGCTTCTCTTATTCAGTTTGTGAATAGATGAACATTGACTGTGTTGTCGCAACTGTGTGAAAACATTTCTTGAAGTCGGGGAGCCGGCCGCACCTCAAGTTCCCTGATCGAACTTATAGTCAAATTGTATAATATGAATCAATCGAGAATATTGTGGTCAATGAGATGACAGACTTTATAAATCTAGAATTCTGCTTCAAGTGTCTGAAAAAGGTGACTATTGTTCATTTTTGTTAGGATCAACTTCCCTGTTAGATCTTATGATTGAAACTAGTACCAATTGATAGTGAAGGTCAAATGCCTTAGGAAAAAACCATGGTGCTACCCCCTGTTCCGTTCGGAAGGGAAAGGAGAAGAATAGACAAGGATGATATTATGTGGTGCCAAATTAGGCTGGTAGCATTTTGAACATTTTTGCATTCCATATTTAATCTTTGATGAAAGATATAACACCGTTTTGCTCGAAAACATGAAAAAAATCTAATGTGAACACCACATATCTTACTTGTACATCTTTTGACTCAATAATTAACAGTTGATACTAATATTGACTCTAGGCAAAATTGACTCCAACCAAAATCTGAGATGATAATTAAATCATTCAGATGTTACAGTTCATTAATGGTCAGTTGTATCACTCTAACTCAAATTTTAAACTTTACTTATACAAAAAATGTCGAATCGGAATAAGGACAGCAATGTTCATTTCACAATAAATTTTCAAATTTGGATACGATATTGTTGAGTTAGGTGGCACCTAAAATTTAAGTGACAGCGGTGCAACTGGCCATGGAACGCTTTAACAGTCTCAAATACCAAATTTCATCATTCTACGGTCTAAGTCTCGAATTTATGCGAAAACTTGAGAAAGATTGTCAGACAAAGCTTACTTCCTGCTAATAGATTGTTATGAAAATATTAAGTTATTACTCGAATGCTACAATTTCTTTAGATACAAAATTTCAAGATTCTACGGCTGATTGTTCTCGACTCATATGAAAATTCGAAAACGTGCTTAGTAAACTGCACTCCTGTTTAATCCGACTGCAGTCATAATGCAAGGTGTACAATTAGGTTTTGTAGAAGTGTTTGATACGAAATTTCAATACTCCACGCCTGATTGTTCTGAATTGATACAAGAAACTCGAATAGACTGTGCAATTTCAGCACAGCTAATTAACATTAAGAAAGAAAATAACCATTAAGATGCCTCAGGAAAATTCAAAAAAAAATCCAAGTACAGTGCATTTGCGGTACAGACGATTGCAATCATAATAGGGGCTGCAAAACTAGACTTTGGACCAGTCTCAAATACAAAATTCAACTATATAGATACATACATTTATACTTACGTACCGAAGTCAAGCCGAAAATAGTCAAAATGCATTTAGGGATGCTCAAAACGAGAATTTCCATCAAAATCTCGAAGTGTGATTCTGGCGGTCCAACAATACTACTTATTTATACTTTGTACAAGTGAGTTAAAAGAGATTCACTTGGATCACTTCGATACTTATTGAATGTTCATTATTTTGTATTATAAGTAGTATCTGACTTTGTGCACCATATTGCAACACGAACAGCGAAGGAAATTCGTAGGGATATACGATTTGGAAAACTCCCGATTTTCAAAATTATACGTTTACCAATTTGCATTGTGGAAAAACTAATCAGAGAATGTAGTTGTACATAGTTCAACAAAATCCATTCTTAATGCTTGAACTTTTTGCCTTTAGATTGATATATAAGATATGAAGAATGAATACTGATATACGACATACTCCCAGCAACTTTGAAGAATAGGAGTCAAATATTTGGACAATTTTGGTCGTAGAGTAGTTTTATGTCCACATAATTGTTGTATTTATTATCAGTTACAGTTTTACTTCAGAAGTTTATGTGCGATGTGCTATAAATCAATTTTGTAGGCGATTATAACGGAAAAGGTATTATGGAGTTTTACTTACTTGTACACATCTATCTAAATTCACTATTTGCACGATTGGGCGTATTCATATGTTTACCGGCTCTCCATTCAAGGTGGTATGTTGATTTTACCGGCAAACTGTGATTACTATGGTTATGCTGACTTACCGCCCATGAGCAAAAGCGGAAAGTGAAAAATTGTGGACTTCCACAGAAAGTATGCATTTATTCATCGTTATTTATGATTGAATATTCTCAATAAAATGTCAAACTTGACAGCTAACAGCGAGTGCGCTATGAGTGGTTACTCAATTTGAAAGAGAATATTAGGATTCTTATTTGGGGTAGGTCTTCCAAAGTACAAAAAATTTTTCAAGCAACACTGTCAATAATTACAGGAACGATTTCGCTCAATATTTGCAAACTTCGCCAAGGCTCAGCCTCCAAACAATCATTCTCAATCGGTAAACCGTACTTACTGACCTTAATACTTGAATAACTATTTTGGGACTGATCTGTCCAATATTACTTTTTTGGGACTGATCTATGAAAACTACTTGATTAACACTTCACACTCACCTCTATGGGCAGTTTGATGAGGTCTTGGAAACAATTTTTGCCGAAATATGTATCATATCCTTCCGTCAATCTCTATAGATCTTGCAATTAGAGAAGTAGATACGCATTTTCAGACAATAAAATAAGACAATTTCAATGGCAACTAAGATAAACATTTGCAATGTTTCAGAAACGAATGAATAAAATTTAGTGATTTTAAATTCTCTCGTGATGATCACCTAAAAAAAAGAGATTTTCTGATACTCTCTTTTGGTCTCAGCTGGCGTTTCGGCCGTGAACCACAAATTCGACTAAAAAAGATCACTTCCATGGTCTTGATACACTAATTCCTTTTTTGTATCTTCCATATAATTCCTATTTTGTATCGTCCATCTAACAGAATCGATTCATAATGGTGGAGTGAGTTTTCTCTCAGATATTCATAAGGATATGTATGAGGACTACTCGATAGACTGGTATTTATTATGAAGTACTAAGATGAGGCATCTTATGAAAGCAACAAATAATAACTCAGTACACAGATAAAGTTTCATTTAGTTGCCTGAAACTCCATTACTGTTGCTTACCATTCCCATTCCCAACCAAAAGTTTCTGTAGGGAAGATTTCCCAGCATTTCAATAATTTAAATTGACGATTATTGATTGAACTGATAACTCATACTTGAATTAGGGTAGCAACATTAGTTTAAATATTTTGAATGTTGAGAGGAAAGTCGGTAATATGATAATAATTGTAGACAAATATTTTATCCGCTAGAGCTGAATCCAAGGGAACAACTCTAAGACATGTACCGAGTAGTATAGGGTATTTGATAAGGTGAGTGGGAAATATTCCCTACCAGAGCCAGATTATGCATAAAGCCCGATAGGCACAAGCTCACGGACCTTGGCTTGAGGAGGCAATAACTTTGAGGATTTCACAAGCATTTGAGTCACCAGATCATGGATCTCATTGAATTACGACCTATGAGCTTCAATGAGTCTTGATCCGGCATTTGTGTTGATTAAGAGAAGATGATAATTTCACAGTTAAAAGTATCTGAACTAAGATTGTGAAGAATTCAATACTCTTCCAAGAAGTTAAGAGATTTTTTTGTGTGCCTTACGGCTCTTAGGATATTGCAAAAATACTCTGTACTTTTTTTTACAATATGATGACCTAATGAGGGGAGGTTTCCAGCTCCCAGAATTGGGATTTATATTCACACTGACCCTTATCACACATTTATAGAAAAATTTTGAGCAAAATGCAAGTTTAGATCAAAATTTTGTCACATTTCCGTAGAGCAATTATTATCACATTTTATATGACATCCGTAAGTCCTTCCTGATAAATTATCCTTCACATACTTCCATTCATGGAATCTACCAACAGTTCACAGACATGGCAAATACATTTTACTTCAGAACTCGAAAATAGCAATTATCAATAAAAAATCCATATTTTTTCGCAAAATCTTTCAATTTACTATGAGTTCTCTATCAAACAATGACATATTACTACTCTATGAAGATGTCTTAAATATCAACCAATTCAAAAACTTGAATAATGTAATTCTACGCAAACCTTTGAATATATCGCTTCACATGTGTCATCGATAGAACATTCTACGCAAGAGAGGTGCTTATCGGACTGTAAAAACTAAATCTGGCAACAAGGGGGACGCCACTTCAAATATGAAGTGAAAGCATATATATAGATAGGACGCCACTATAAACGCAATATGTAACGTATATTATTGACGCCACATTGATGTTATGATGAAAGGAGGTCATATTGTATAGGAAATGGGAACTCTGTGAATATTGCTTGAAATGGAATTTCTGTGTGAAATCTGAAGAGCCCATGAGAAATTATGTAATATACATCGATCAGATCTCAAGTATACGCGTTCCTTTCAGTAGACGCCAAAATAAACATTTTTGTAAGGACGTCAAATTGATAGGGTGATTTATATATATATATATATATATATATATATATATATATATATATATATATATATATATATATATATATATATATCGTTAAATTGTTATCTTTATTCATTCATTCAAGGTAGTTGTAGCGTGAAATCATTAAACGTAGGATTTTGATGAAACCTCTCTTAATTATTCTTTGATTAATAATAAATGGTATGAGCTCATTCTGATTGAAATTCACCGCGTCAATTTTCTGGAAAGCGACATCAAAATTTTGGATATTTAACATAGACCCTTCGGGAAATTTAGGTTTTCGTGCAGTTTTTTCTTCAATAAAATCGAAACGCAATGTAGGAACTTATTGAAAATTCAATATGTGATGGACACATGAGTTATAAACCATATAAGAAAGAATCGTAGTTATCGACCGACCGGTTACTGAGATATAATTTTTTAGAATGTGGAGTCCTATAGATAAAACTCCAAATAGTATAAGATACGTGGCAACTGCGCTTTTATACTCGTAGATACGTATTTATATGATAAATTTTATCTTAAACCGTGAACGTTCTGACATTTAATCTATCCAATGATCACTAACTTGTGTATAAAAATAGATTTCCTTTCATGTCAACTTATGTACTGTCATAGATTGACAGCTTAGCACGGTGATGCCAAGTAATTTCGCCGACCATATGCGTGTATGTGTAACTGGATGTATACTGAAATGTACGAGAGTGAGGTACACTCTCCGACAGAAAACTCAGACCTCTACTAAATTTATTCTAAAATTTCCTGCTCTTTATTCATTAATATCATTGTGAAAATCTATGAACTGAATTATCTTTGTTTTATGAATAGGTTCTGACAAGAGTAACAAGTATCTACAATCACTTGCAAAGCGCTTCTTGTATTTACTCTGGACTTCACTTTTTGACAAAATGCCGCGCGACAACGTCCTCAAACAAAAACTTCTTGAAGTCAGAGATTTAATAGTGTGATAAGACAAGATGGTCCAGTGGATTACAGATTCCTGGATTATCGTTATTTTGCGGTATATATCGAACTAAATATACATCTCTATACGGTCTATAAATTGGGCAGTGGAAATAAAAATGTTCAAAATATTCTTTTTTGATAAGGTTGTATGGAGGGCAATTAATATTGGTTTCCTAATGGTATCTTATATTGTTGTACGATATTTAAAATATATTTTTGTTTGCTAGACGTAAGTTGATCACTAAACGAGTTTTTATGATAGGATATTCTTCTGATAAACAGTTTTCTGTGCTAAATACTTGCTTTATCAATTTGAAGTGATCATTATAACAGCTATTTTTTAATTGATCCATATCTATATTTACAAAAGCAATATTGATCTTTTCCATTATATTGTTTATTTGGTTCTTAGTTGCATTGACAATCCAATTCGCAGAGATTCATCAAATATAGCTCCTTAATGAGAGAACCAGTTGAATTCCTTTTTGTATTGAAAACTTAGTCTGTTGAGAATTTTTTAAGTGTCATCTATCATAACGCGGTAGAATTGGCAGGTTCGAAGAAATACAGGATACTATGAACTGACCTTCGAGAAATGTGCGGAAGACCGAATTTGATGAACTGTTGGAATCAGTAGACACGTGTTTCGTCTCTATTGAGATTCTCTTATACATTCTAACAAACCTTAGATAGTGGGAAAGTCAGAAGTAATCACAATGTGACGCTCCAAAATGACATCCCATTGGAAAAAAAAGCGTGGCACATTGTTGTCATGTTGACCTACTCAAATTGAATACTAGCTATGATAACTATAAAATGTTGTTGTTGTTCTTGAGGAGAACAAAGATGGATTCAAATAGAGAATTCAATCATTTGGAAAATAGATTTTCAGTAACTTGGGATTAGAAACAACTTGAGTAGAAAATACACCATGTGAATAAAAATTTATTTTGACGAGCAATTTTCATAAATTTGGAATAAAATTGATACATGAATTTTTCATACTCAAATAATTGATTTCGAAGATGATTTAGGCAGGGCTCCGCATAGTATAGTGTTGCTACAAGACGAGACAGGACGAGACTTCAGTAAGTCACGTCTCGGTCTCGTGGTGATCTCGCCTTGCTCAGTCTCGTCTGGACCTCGCCCTACTCTCGAATGGTTCAGTCTTGTCTCGGTCTCGAATCTTGACGAGAGCCTTGCTATAATTCTTCAAAATTACATATTCTTACATCTGAGGATCAACTTGTTCTACCTGATTATTTCATTTGCTAGGAATTCTACCAGAAATGTGTATTTGTGTGTCTGCTGCGCAAAGTTATGTCTTATAGTTGGGTCATAACCTCCAGACGTGAGCTTCTGGCTCACTTTACAAAAACTCTACGCTACAAGAAATGTGTCTTAAATTTTGCGCATTGCTAAGCTGCTCTGAAAAGTTACTATCACGAGATCACGCACGACGCGCTTGCGTCTTGGATAAACTTAGCGTCCAACCTACGTCAAATTTGCAATACCAACAGTCGCTCTGGGGTGAAATTCTAATTTGTAAAGACTATTTATAGACTCTCGTCACATGTACCACCAATCGAACAATTTATTGGAGAAGTGATTCGATGCCATCATCGTTAAAGACAGTCTTCCAGAAGTAGAGGATAGTGTCAAGTCAGTTTTCTTGTGAGATTTGACATTTGTATGTCATAGAATAGTGAAGATAGAATAAAATAATACTATTTCAATTGATAATAAGTCATGAGGATTTTTGAACATAAATTGAATCTGATTTCAAATATCGTTCTTAATCAACTGCCCTCATAAAGTTGTCGATTATATGGTTGCACCAATATACAATACTCAAGTCCCTATAAATGTAACTATGACGTAATATAATTAACATAGAGACTGCGATCTATCGCCAAGTTGTCTCTATGAATAAGAATTAGACCCCGGGAGCCGCGAGCATTCAAGATAATAGTTTTATGCAACAAATGTGTAAACTTAAGCATTATGACGAGATTAGAGCTACATATTCCAAATCAAGAATCGCTAAGTTACAAAAAATATTTCTCGAATCACATAATGTCAGTTTACATATGTGTTCCACGCCCTATAATATTCTTTTTACGACTTTCAATGTAAATTTATATAAACTGAATTTAGGTTGGGGGAAGCGTTCACATAAATTGATGATAGATCTGAGTTGCCTTAATGCTTAGTTTACACATTGTTAGCGATGTGTAAACCACAAAACTTTTAGATATGGTTATGTTATAAGCTATGAGTAACAAGCTATATGGTTCCAATTACTGAAATTTATCAAAGAATATTATCGATATTTTCTTCCTATGGCCCAGCTCATCAGCCTAATCTGATATAATTTTGAATGAAATCAGATGAGATATAAGAATATAACCAAGAATCTTGAAGAAATGAAAATCAATTCTAGTATGATAATATTTTCCTCCATTATATCGATAATTTTTTGTGAAATTAAATGTGTGATGCTTGTATTGGGACTCGTCGGGTAGCAAAATCTTATCATATAAAATCTGCTGCAGCCACATAGTACTTCCACAACCATAAAATTCACGGCTGGTTTTATTGCTATTTTATAGATTTTAAATGACAGCTGTTATTGTCAAAGCCACAGTTGTCATTGTCAAAGTGTCGGCTGTCCTTGTTAAAGTGATGGATGGCAATAATATTCCAGTCCTTACATAAGATAGGTATTTTTAAAAATTAAGAGTCCTTTTCTATATTTTTGTGGTCTTCCATTCATTGGATCATACTGTTCTGACATTTATTCATCGGAAGTATGATTTGAATATGGTAACATGAATTCCACTGATTATTCATTCCATATTTTTACTAACCCAATCTCCCCGAGAGCTTTAGATTGATATCAAGCTAGGCATCATTCAAATAACTTGTAAGGAAAACAATTGACAATCGTTTAAATATCCAATTTCACACTTCTACTAGAATTATTCTCGCGGGAGATTCAATTTGATACAAAATGTGATAGAACCATATGATATACTTTGAAAAAACAATTCACGGAAAAATAATTTTTGTATGGGCTGAATCTAGAGTAAATATTCTGTAAGAGTGATAAAAAAATATAATTGTCTCAATCGGAAACTTAGCCATCAGTTAATGGCCAGTTGCACTGCTCTTGCTTAAATTTCAAGCTTTACTTGAATAAAAAATATTGAATCAGAATAATAACAGCAATGTTCATGTCACATTTGACTTTTGAATTTTGATGCGATATTGTTCGATTAAGTGACACCTAAAATTTAAGGGGCAGCGGTGCAACCGGCCATTATTCAACTAATATTAGTGCAGTTTGTGGGTATTTACCTACTTGCTCTATAAGACTTCTTTCAGAAGAAGTTCATTGTATTTCACTTGAAAATGAGTTTGTAACATTCCTACAACTCCTTCCGGGCTGACCCTGAAGACTGGGCAACCAGGTTGATCGCCAGATCTAGACAGGAGGGAAAAGGAATCGTGGGCATAATAATATTTAATAATACCAATCGGCTTGGACAACGAGTTAGTTTTATTACCGTCGATATATTACAAACTTTGTGGTGAACAAAATAGGGATCAAGTGCTGATAAGTGCATACAAAACGGACTACAAAGCCAGCTAGCACCACCGCAACGAAAACTCACGATAACAAGTGCGCCTAGAGCTCTTATACGTAGAATAAAGAGACGACAGTAGCGCTCACACTTCCTACGTGTCGTTTGAAGGTACCCTCAAGGATCGTAGTACGCGCAGAAAGAAAAATAAAGATAACTACAAAAGCTATCGCGTCGCGCAGGTACGCGTTGGTTATGTCTGACACTTGACGAGGGCGACAATACATCTAACAAAAACGTACCTATTTGATCGCTATCATTGACAAAATCGTAACAAAAATAATAACAAAAAAAAAACCTATAACAAAAATTGAGATCTTAGCTTTTGCGCATGTGGGGATTCACCAACATCCAATCCTCAAAATAGCGCAAATCGTTGGTCACAGCAAAGACCTCGATGATGTCACAGCCGGAAATACACAAACGGAAAGATGGAGATGGGGCATTGACCCGTGATGATGAACTCCCAAATTAGTGGTGATTGATAAAAAAATGTTCGGAGCCTCGAAATAGATAATCCAGAAGACAAAAAATGCGGTGAGACAGAACGTAGAAAAAAACGGCAAAAATCGAAAAATGAAAAGTCTTATATACACACCAATCAGAGTCCAAGATGCGATATGTTTCGACTGTCGATTTGTTAATTCGTGAAATTCAAACTAACTGTATTTTAATTGAGTTGTAAGGGTTTCTCAAATAAATATATGACTTGGAAACTGAAATGGACTATTACCTTTAGATGATGGTTCTCGAAAGAATTGTCTATATCCGGAATAACACCGATGGACAGCGTTCATGAAAAAATGTGTCACGAACTCAAATCCACGAGTGATAAAAACTAGGGTCCGGTAATAAGTTGACACAAAACTTTTTAATTTATAATTCGCGAGCACTAAAATTCTCTTCAAGACACTTTTTGAAAATGACTGTTTGAAAAATCTGCAAACTGTTAAGTATAGTTTTCCACTTGAGTAGCTTATTAATTAGTGAGCTCAAGAAATATCGCATTTCGACCTAATTGGATAATTCTTCACCCAAACATACACACAAGACGAAAGGGTTGCCTAAGGCGCGAAAGAATAAATATTGATGAAGGACTCAACTAGGTGGCAGCACGATATAGAAGAATTATTACGATTAGTCAAAATGATCACAACAAAACTAGGTCAATGGGACAAAACAGTGCTAATTAAGACCACAATGACTTCAACAGGTAACAAATAACAGTTTCTTATGAATTTGAGGATGAAATGAATGACGTGAAAAGTGAAACGAATCTAATTTCAAGTGATTATGATACAAGTCTTGTCGAGAGTCTCGCGAGACTCTCGCTGAGGCTCGACTCTGGTCTCGTCTCGATCTCAACTTTTGGCTCAAGACCCTATTACGTAAAATTTGAGTGGTAAGCCTCAAATGACTTTAAAAATTCTACGTAACTCTAGCTCAGACTCAGGGAGAACAATTGGATTGAGTGAGGCTAGCTTCAACAAAAGATATACAATAAAATATAGGTAAAGTAATAAATCATAAGGCGCCACGTAGATAAACTTATTTTTCTCAAGGTACTCTGCCACAAAAATACCGGAGGCTATGGTGCTGAAAGGAATAATTGGGAAACAGGACAATAGGTGTCAATATTCTGTTCGTCCGCGTCAATCTGACTGCTGACTCAAAATAATTCAATATAACTCAAACAGCAACTTATCTCGAGCTTACGGAGAGAAATTACGCTCGCTTCTACAATGCTGAAAGAAAAGTATGGGCAATCTTCATTCAATAAGAAAAAATTAGATTGACCCAAGATAAATGAATTTAATTAGGTAAATTCGTAATTTTTGACAACGCAGCTAAGTAGTGCAGGAAATGAATGGATAAAGGTAATTAGAATAAATAAATTCAAATTACGCGCCTGAATGGCATATAGCAAATAGTAGGTCTTACAATGAACTAGCGCCTAAGTAGCGCAAAAAAATGAAAGTAATTGAGCTTTCCTAAAATAGGTTAGAGCCCTTGACGTTTTACTCGAAGTACAAAAAAAAGTAAATGAAAATGAGGAACAACTCGCGCGTACGTCAATGAGTATACTAAAAATAGACAACAACAATAAATTTGACCCTTCTTTGATCGAATCGAGTTCACAGCGAAGTATACCACATAAGCGTAAAAAAAAAACTACTTCGTCGACTGACCCTATACAATTTACAAAATAATAGCGTGGTCCAAATGATCTCGCAAAAGAGAACAGTAAGCAAAACTAAATTAAATTCAGCCGTGTAGAGCGGTCTGACTACGCAAAGTGGGTAAGTAGCAATAAAGTAACAATAAAGAGGAAAAAATATTGACAGTTCGAATAAAAAACAGAACCACGAACGTAAAGCCACTTAGCTGTCACTTCCGGTTGATCGCTGGAGTTCGCTGACCTCTATTTATCGGTCGCACCATGATGGACGCCTCGAACAGATATCTCCCGGTCCGGACTGACTCAAGAAATCTGGTAACGTAATATCAGGGTCAAAGGTTGGAAAAGTATAGGGTGTCAAAGTGGTATCAGGCACTCTGTAGCCGAGATATTGGTCAAAGTAGTTCAACTACGCACGCAGATGGTCGGCGGAAGAAAGCGCTATCGTGCACAAAATTTGATAATCCTCCAATAAAGAAGATGCTTGCGGAACAACACAAAACTGCACCAAGTGTCCAAGAGGTTTCTCGAAGCAGAGAAAAGCTAGTTTTCTATCCCTTCTAGAGGATTGCGCGAGGCAACATACAAGAAAACGACTCATAAAACTTTTGTAACAAGTAAATAAAATGTTTTACGATAACTGAAGACCAACTGTGGACTTACGACTTAGGTTGAATCAATTTCGGACAACTGGACTTAATTAGGAAAAAACCATTTTTCAATAATTCAAAAAAAAACTGAGAAACGTCATTGACTACAGTGCGCGCATTACACAGCAACAATCAGAAAATCTTGAACTAAGAATTAATTGACAAAAGTCAACAATAAACATGTTTCTAATGTAACCAAAAGAAAAAACTTAGCTTAAAGAAGAGAAACGAAACCAAAGATTTGAGATATGAATCGGAAACTAGAATATTTTCAACCAAAGTAAGTGATGAAGTCGATCAAAAAAAAACCCAAATGAACCCAAATTATAATTTCAGAATTTAACCCTATAAAAAAATAACCAAAAGCCTGCACGTAATAACTCATTCTATGGTCTCGTCTCGACTTTTTAAAGCAAGACGAGACGAGACCAAGACTGGTCTCGAGTCTTGTGACAGCACTAGCACAGTGTGATTAACAAATTGGTTTTCACGTACTTGAGTGGAGTAGGAATAAATGTGTCGTTACTCCATTCATCATTACTCTAGCTATTCGTGAATTCACGTGAACAGGTATTCCAATTTTATCAACTTGTACTCAAATATTTGAGTATTTGAGTTTCCCAGAACTCTAGATTGGGTATTTTTTAAGTACTTTCAAATGATGAAGTGAAAATGCATGATGAATATAATTGAAGAAAAATTATCACCGTTTCTCTAGAAGAGATTCACAATAGAAAATCAATTCCAGAATATCAATTTCTTAGAGAAGGTACGAGCACAATTAAATTTGATTCAATGTGAAGTAATATATTTAGGAACATTCAGAGCAGAATTCCAATAAGTTCTTGTCATTACATGTAGTTTATTGTGATCTTAGAGTCGGCAATTATATACAATAAAAAAAAAGACCGTATCAGTACTTTTGATTTATTATATCACTTATTCCTTCATCGTTTGATATTGATACTGCGGAAGCGAAAACTGTTCGGTAAGCAGCAACGAATGTTCGGCGAGCCGCATACGATTCACAAACATGTGGATGCAGATCACTGTAATTCATGTTTCTTATAACTTATATGAATAATCTTGGTAATTCATTTTGAGCCAGGGGATTACTGATGAGCCGATATTGATAAATAATCTCAACATTTCACCGGTAAAATGGAAGAATCGAGAAATCTGATAACAGTATGGTTGATTTGAAGCATATTATAATACCGTTTATTGAGATCCTAGAAGCTTATTCACTCATAAGCATAATGACTAAGAGCCTACTTACGGACTCTAGTTTTTCGAGTGAGTTTCATGTAGAACCAGAAAATTTGTTCCCAAGAAAAATCAGTACAAGAGCATTATATTTTATGAATGTATTCTCAACGTGACCGCACGTCCCGCTTTAAGGCTGTCCGTCCCGCTGTCCTCAAAGAAGGTGTTGAGTACATAAGGACTTATTTAAACACAACGTGATTTTAGGAACATTGAACATAGATTTCAATTATTCCAAAACAAACACTACACATCAAAAGAACAAACATTACATTATGCAACAAAAACAAAACGCTAAATCAACAACTTTTTTTTATACACTGTTGCCAACTATATTTTGTACTTGATAACTAGTGGCAGTGATACCAACTCTATTAGGATAAAATAAAAACAGCTAATTTAAAAGTTTTTTCATAACATACTCCCACCAATAGAGTTGGTGTCACAATTACATAATAAAATTTTATTCCAAAAATCTTTTGGGTTTACAAACATTTCGTCCACTTCTGGTACTGATAATTTTTTCTTCAGTCTGCTTTATACACGGCTCAACAGCTTGAACAGTTACTTTTTTGTCTGTTACAACCTTTTCAATCTTTACATTGTCTTTAGTAGCTTCTGCACTGAGTTCTAATCTGTAAATTCTTTGCACTGGTCGTAAAATTTCACCGTTAGCAGTCTTCAGCTTCACTAATCGACACTCACCGTCACGACCAGTTATTATTTCAATTATTGTCGCCATAGGCCAGTCCAAACATTTTTTATTATCACTCTCGACCAACACTAGCTCACCAATCTGAAGATTTTTGATTTTACAGTCTTTGTTCGGTTTCTGGTTCTGAACATAGCTCACCAATCTGAAGATTTTTGATTTTACAGTCTTTGTTTGGTTTCTGGTTCAAACAACCAAGATATTCATTACGAAAACGTTGCTTCAAATGTGATCTGAGTTTGTTCACATACAATACGCGTTTATTCAACATTTTACTGTCTATTTGATCTAGATCAGGAACCCCAACTGTATTAATTTCTTGCAGAAACATATTAGGACATATGGGTGCAACATCTGGATCTCCATCAGGCACGTATGTGAGCGGACGAGAATTCACAATTGCTTTACATTCATTCAGCAGTGTTAACATCTCTTCGTACTTAAGGCATGCCTTACCCAAGACACGCTTCAATAGATCATCTACAATCCAGTTTTGTGTTGACTCTTATTATATCATCTTGATCTCGAAAAACATTCAGTGTAGCGAGTTTTTTATAATTTTCACCATCGTAAAATTCTTTCTGAATCAATTTGACAATTAATTTCTCAGCAGAAAGTAGTTCCTCACAACTGAGATTGCCTTTTTTCTATTTTCCTTTCTTTTACAGTTATTTGTGAAACGAGTTATCCACGCAATTGATCTTACAATTTTTTCATATTTGTCAAAATAATTATAAAACCAATTTGATTCACTTTTACAGACTGACAATATAGTACTAGACTGACCTTCTCACGCTACCTCTTCTTCTTCTGCTGAATTCCAGGAATTTTTTGGCCACTCATGAGCATCAGATTTCAGCCAGATGGGACCCTCCCACCATTTCTGCTCAACAAAATGTTCAATAGTACACCCACGAGATGGTAGATCTGCTGGGTTCATCTCGCCAATCTTTTATCTGCGTTAACTTCTTAATTTCCTGGACTCTATTTCTAACGAATATTTCTTGCTTCTTATTCTCTTTTAGCCACATGAGCACTGTCGTAGAATCAGTCCAGTAATAAACAGGTACTTCCGTCCAACCCAAATATTCCAAAACATTCGCTGTCAGACGAGCAGCAATGGTCGCAGCCATTAGTTCTAGCCTGGGTATTGTAATCTTCTTCAGGGGAGCAACTCGTACCTTTGCTTGAAGAAGTTGTGCGTTCACTTGTTCAGCATTCACTCGCATGAACACTACTGCTGCGTATGCTGTTTTGGATGCATCACAGAAAGTATGAATGCTGATGTTCGTAATGTTATCAGCCTTTCCGTTAATCCACCTTGGTATCTTTATCCTTGACAAGAGACTCAATTCTTTATACCAGAGGTTGAATTGTGTTCTGGTTTCTTCATTCACCTCCTCGTCTCAGCCTATTCCGGACTGCCAAGTTTGCTGCAACATTAATTTTGGATATATACTAATAGGGCTCAAAAAACCAATAGGGTCAGATAATTTATGCGCGATTGATAAAATTAATCTTTTTGTAACTGCAGAGTCATTAACCGGTTTGAGAAAATTAAGAATAATTTCCAAAGTATCTTGAAACTTATCCCACTTGAGACCCAAAACAGAAACTATTGCGTTCTCTTTAGAATTTTTATCCAATGTATGCTCCCACCCTCGGAGATCAAAACAAGCACGAGACATAACAGTTGTTGATTGATTCACAAACTGAATAAGTTCATTTTCATCAGCGACACTAGTTACGCAATTGTCCACGTAAAAACTCTTAATTAACTTGTTTACGGTTTCAGCTGACACTTCAGAATCCACATTGTTCGTTACAGTTTTTAATGTATTATTCAATTGACAGTTTATGACCGCTCCTAGTAGGTAAGGACTGCTCGCGACACCGAACACCACTCTGTTATGCTGATAGACTATGAGTTTACCATTTTTATCGTACTACAAAAATTTTAAATAGTTCCTATCTTCCGGGACCACACTTGTTTGTTAGAACGCGCGCTTTATATCCGATATAACACCTATTTTTCCAGTCGAAAACGTAATAAGACAGCTGGTATTTGTTCAATCAAATTCGGACCAACTTCCAAACACTCGTTCAACGATGGCTGTGTCTTCATTTTCGCGGACGCGTCAAATACCGGTTTTATTCTTGTAGTCGAACCGTCTTTGATTACGTGTCTGTGTGGTAAAAAATGTCCATTCACATGATCATTGCTTTTTTGTATTATTCGTTCTTTACACCAATCCAGCAGAACTTCCTCATACTGCTCTAGAATATCTTCTGCTTGTAATTTTCTAACTAAAGAATTCAATCTTCTTTTCGCAATATCATAATTCGTAGGTAGTTCAGGTTGATCACTAACCCACGGCAACCTGACTTCATATCTTACATTTTCATTTACCTTTACACTTTTTAGAAATCTCCGATCCACTTCTTGTTCTTTCTCACGTTTTAGCTTTATCTCGACTGGATCTTTTATCCCTAACGTGTCTAGTTCCCACATATCCTGTATTTTCGCTGAATTAATAAACAATGATATGGCTGTTGTGGTGATTCCCTTTTTTCTCCGGTGACTGCTCCCATAAGTGTCCATCCTAACTTGGTTTCTAATGCCACCAAACCACATTTCAACCGCTCCTGGTCTCCAGTATATAATTCTCCAGCTACATCAGCCCCAATTAATAAATGTATCGGACCTTTCACTTTTCCAGTATCAGTTAGAGAAATGCCTAATTCTTGTATTTCTTGTGTCCATTTTCCATTCTTAATATGTGATATCTCACTTACTATCGTTGGCTGACCAAGCGCTTCAATTTTACAATTATATTTATTGTCAGTAGATCCGATAATCACTTTGTATATTTGATGTTGTTGTTGCTCCGTTTTTATGTCACCGAATAGAGCATGCGATAGTTTAACTTTTCCTAAGCATTCGAAATTCATTTTGTTGATGATTTCCTCAGAAATGTAAGATTTCTGAGAACCAGTGTCTATGATTGCTCTTATTAACATACTTTTTTCTCCATCTTCAACTTTTACAACGATAGTTTGCAATAAAATTTCAGATCTTGCTAGTAAACTGGTGAAACCGTTTTGCGTAGTTTCGGATTCCTTTTCTGGTTGTTTTTTAGAGTTGCAATTCTCACGACATTGATTTAAACTTGGACACATCAAAATCATATGTCTTCCATCACAAATAGTACATTTTATAAATGCTTTGCATTTACGAGCAAAATGATTTGTTTTCAGGCAATAAAAACAACATTTTTTATCTTCTATTACCTTCTTTTTCTCATCGATAGACATTTTCTTAGCTTTGAAACAATCAGCGCTATTATGTTTCTTGTCGCAAAAAATGCAGCACGTAATATTATTTTTGTTGGGCTTTTCATTCATATTGACAAGATTGGTCGCTGTTGGCACATCACTCTCTCTTGTAATTGTGAAATTTATTTTCTTACCCTTTGTTTCATTGGCTATATTAAATCCTGCACTTGCCAATATTATTCTTTCTTCGTTTTGCACCTCAGAGCTTATAAATAACATCAACTTTGTCAAACGTTTATCAATTGTTGATGTTTCTTGAATATTTGCCTCTGACGATGCATTTTCTTTATGTAGAGTTGACATTCTTTGCCACGTTCTAAGTAGATCTTCTGGCAGACTTGATTCGATCAAAGGATAGAGCATTGCCGCATATTTTTCGCTCGTTACTCCTAATGATTCTAAAGCTCTCAAATGCGACTCCAGTTGATCATAGAGTGCACATAAATTTATATTTTCTTTACTTACTGTCTTCTTTACTACCAAAGTTAAAAGTTCGCGAACATACACTTCTATGAGCATATCTTCTTTTCCAAATCTTTGTTTCAGTCCATCAATTACATTTTTATAATTTTCTGCTGCTGGAGGAAAACTATTCACGAATTCTTTTGCTCTGCTGCCTTCTTTCATGGCTTGAATAAGGTACAGGAACTTATCTTCATCAGCGAGTTCTTCATCTTCGTCTATTTTCTTAAATTGCCCCCAAAAATGAGTCCATTCTTTGATATCTCCATTAAACTTTTTAAGTTCGATGTCTGGAAGCTTAAATTTTCGTCTATAACCTCTACTGATACTAGAAACTGTTGAGACATTATCACCATCCTGGGTATTTGCCATATTGTCTGCAGGTTTTAGAATATGAAGTACTTCTATCTGAATTTTATAATACTTACATTGATATTCATCTGCAGTTGCAGTTTCACTAGATAATTCTTCATCAGACGCATCTCTGTCTAACAAATGCTGAAATATTAGCTCATTTAATTTAGTCAGCTCATTTGCTCTTTGATCCAGTAATTCAAAATTTGCTCGAAAGTCGTCTTTATTCGGATTTTCTTGTTGTAATGTTGCATTCAACTTGTTTAAAATAGCTGTGAATGATCCTCTGACTGCTTTTCGAGCTTTTTTATCTTGATCCATGTTTCAATATAACCTCACTTTTCAATTAAACACGTTAAATGTCCTGTCACGGTCGCCACTTTTATGTTGAGTACATAAGGACTTATTTAAACACAACGTGATTTTAGGAACATTGAACATAGATTTTAATTATTCCAAAACAAACACTACACATCAAAAGAACAAACATTACATTATGCAACAGAAACAAAACGCTAAATCAACAACTTTTTTTTATACACTGTTGCCAACTATATTTTGTACTTGATAACTAGTGGCAGTGATACCAACTCTATTAGGATAAAATAAAAACAGCTAATTTAAAAGTTTTTTCATAACAGAAGGCATGAAAGTCATGCTCTCGCTAAGAGATCAAACGATGATCTAATTGGCAATCATTTTGTACACTCTCAAACCTAATATTCTGAAAGTGATTCGTTCAGCCAAGATATACAAAAATATTGCCCATTTTATCAGTGCTTGGATTATTTTGTGTTAGTACACTGCAAAGTTTTCAAGTATATGTATCGACTTTTTGGGGTCGTACACGGGGGCGACCTCAAGGTAGAATCATTCTACCTTTTTTAAAGGTCGATGCACCGACCTCTGTCTGGGGTGCGGGTATCCACCCTAGTCAGAGGTAGAAACATATCTACCTCATGATGAGTGGGTCACAGATCCTAAAAGTGATCCTCACAAATACCTCAAAGCAAAATACATATACTTCCAAGTATGGTTCATGCGAATACTTCGGCGGTATCTAGATTTACTTGAAGCTATACATATACTTACCTTGTGATAAGTGGGATACTTATACTTACACAGATATGTATAAATACCTCAAATGAGGTACGTTTTCTCCTAAAGATGGTCGATATGAATATTACGAAGGTATTTAGTTGTATTATAAGGTATATACACAAACCTCTAATTAAGATCGCCAAGTAAATCATGTCTATAGGTTTGGGAAGTATAAATAAGGTAATTAATTGATCAACTAATTCATTATGAAGAATTATTTTATTCTAAATGACAAAAATGAGCTAAAAAAAAATACAACACATAAATAATAAATTAACAAAAAAAAATCATAATAATACTATTTCTATACATAGTTATAGATCTGAAATTTGATCAATTACTAAATAAATTAAGTATCCCCTGTATACAAATATTTTTCTTTAGGACAAATTCACTTGGATATATTAGGGTTTTATTGATTCCTGGCGGATATTTCAATTGGAATAAATATATCACAGCTATAAGATCTATAACTGCTTCTATTAGTGAGTTGCATTGCGTTATTTTCATTTTATCCACATAAATAAAAAAAAAAAAAATGAAAAAATGTCATTTTTGTGTGAAACAGCTGCTACAATTGCTGGTCCTGGAACAGCGTCTTCTGAAACTATTATCAATTTCTGTGCATCTTCCCAGATTAAATTTGGCAAGAGAAATATTGCAGTATCCACAGATATGTCTATGAACAAAAAAATGAATAGGATTAGTTGTTTGTTCTGTAACTGAAAATCTGAAGAAAAGTGCATATTATTAAACTTTGTAATAGTAAGATAAAATGCTAACAAATAATTGTAAATTTTCCAAATGTTAGTACAACAATTTAAGTTTATTTATCTACTAGAACATCCTTTGTCACCAATTGAGAAACCAAGAACTATTTAATAATGGAAAAAACTTTTCAGAACACATTTTATTAATAAATATGTTTTATTGGGTAATCAGTTCTGTATAAATTAATTTGGAACACAACGTTTCGACAGCAATGTGCTGCTTTTTTCAAGTGTAAAGAAATATTTCTTCACACTTGCTAGCTATATCACAGCTAACTACAAAATTACTGATAAATATATAGCTAATAAAGATACTTGTTAGAAAAATATACCTTTAAGATCAAAATGTCTATATTCCGCCGCCATTTTGTCAACAAATCCTCTCTGCATGGCTATAGTCAGCAATTTTTCTATTTTATTTTCGGAAGAATAGTGCCTCAATTCTTCCCCAACATTTACTCTAGAAAACCTTTCCAAATCAAGATTAAGCTGAAACAATATAAATTCATTAAAATTGTAGTTTGTAATTTCCAGCCGAAATGTCAACTATAGTTTCTGTTTCTGATTTCATGAACACTTCTTGTTCCTACACTTTTCATCAGCAGAGTAGGAAAAGAAAGAAATACTCGACTGAAAAGTTGACATTCCGATTCTAACTTGATATTTTAATTTAAAATTTACATTCAGCAAAATGCATTTTTTTGTCTCATTCAAAAAAATACCGAATAAATTTTGTGTTTTTTTGAATATTCGTTCAGAAACTTTCAATGGTATCAGACTTTCATGACTAATTTCAAATTTGAATATTGCTAAATGTTTTTCAAAATTTTCTAATTGTCGTTTTGATTATTGACATATACTTTATGAAAGTCATTGATCGAATTTGCATCGATAATATTCTTGATATCTTGTTTAATATTTTCCGAATTGGAGTTCTATGAATCATGAATACTGGAACTAGTTTTATTCTTGAAATTATCATTTCGAACTTTAACACTCTGCTGATGACTATGCAATTCTCTTTTATGCTGCCTTGTAATATGAATTCTATATGAATTCATTGTATGATAGACCCTTCTGCAGTCGCATTATGAACATATCTCATATGTTTTAGCAAATTTTGCACAAATTAAAATTTCTTGTTGCAATTATTAATATTACATTTGTACGTAACCATTTTATTCACTAAAAACAAATGTACAAGTAGCTTTTGAATTTATATCTGCCAAAAAGGATGCACAAAACCGGATATATTATAAAAATACACTTACCTTTAAGTTAAATCGCATTTGAATTGAAATTTGTTCAATTTTCAGTCTTCGCTCTTGGGAACCTTTCTTTCGAGAGGGAGAGACAACACAATAATAAAGAATTTTTCTTAAACTACGTTGCTAATAAACTTTCTTTGCACTTTGGATCCAAAACCATCCCATGTAAACCAGGTTTTTCCATTTCCAGGGACGGAGAATTGACTCAAATAAATACCTATGAGCAATGAGCATTTAATTTTTTTCTATGGTCTTTAGAAAACGTTTTAACGATTTTCACGATGATGTTTGGTTACGTATATGTATATGTACATCCAGCTGCAGATTTATTCGTTCACGATATTTCAAAATGGATATAAGATTTAAATTTTACACCATTCCCTTAACTCGGCGCCTATGACCAGCCCGTCTTTTAGAGGCTGCAACTAGGGTTGTAATGCTATAAACATTCCGATTAGAAACATATGTTCCAAAATTCCCAAAAGAATGTTGTTGAAAACTATTTACGCTTATCATGATTCAGAAAACAATTATTCTAAGCACGTTCATTTTCAATATAACTGATAAACTGAGTATTAGACACATGAAATACACACAAATATGTTCTTCATTAAAAAAAAAAGCATTAATCCTATTTCAACCAAAAGTGATAGGGGAGAAACAAAGAAAAGTACAATATTTACAAATTTAATTCATCTGTTCCATATACTTACATATTTATGCGTTCAAATCCCAAATTTCAGTCAGGTTCATAAGAAAACAAAGTTTGCAATAAGTATTTTGAATAAGGTTTGATACCTATCCCAAGTAACAATGACTGACCGTCGACCAGAATGTGACGTCAGATTTTGGTCATAATGAAGTCATAATCTGACGGTCATATTTCGACGTCACAAGACGTCGAATCGACGTCACATTTCAAGTCTAATTGAGGTCATAAATTGACGTCATTTTTTGACGTCATAAAACGTTGAACTGACGTCATAATTTGACTTTATGTTTCAGCATTTTGGGAAATCATACTTATGCTGTATATATGATTTTTTAGTCATATTTTTTCAGTCAGTGTACTTGCGCTTACGTTTTCAACTGATTGAGTCTTATTTTTTAGCTCAACGTCACTTTATGACTTGAGTTCGACGTCATTTTGTGACGTCAGGTCAGCGTCATTTTATGACGTAAATTCGACGTCATTTTATGACGTAAATTCGACGTCATTTTATGACGTAAATTCGACGTCATTTTATGACGTAGATTCGATAGCACTTTATGACGTAAATTCGACGCGAAAGATTTTTTTGGGAAATGTATATATATATATATATATATGTATTTGAAAAACAAAATAATCTTTTCTATTCAATAGTACCTCCAATACTATTTTACAGATGTAATAAAGTAAAATTTTCAATGCGTTTGAAGTTATAACGTTTCTCATTTCACATATAGAACGGAAGAAATTTTTATAATTGGCTCGGGGAATCTACAGCCTCCTCTCAGTTACTCATGGTTATATTACGTTATCAGATATGTATTGTGAACGCTGTATTCCAAAACTATTTATTCTATAAGAAAGTTTTAGGCAATGACATTTTTGAGAAAATAATAAATTATAATCAATATATCTAACTATATTTCATGTTGCATACAACCACATATAACTGTATATTTGTAATTCAACTGATTTTTATGTAATTTTACATATATGCATATACATTTTACATGCAGTAACATACAAGCTTATTGTTATATTTAAATATCATACATTTATAAATAATATTTTCGATACTTATTTCTACTGAAGGTTTATTTACATTTTCTATATATACACAATTTATGATGGTAGAGTCTATTGGAAATTTATATAATGGAGACATTGTTTTAAATGGCTTTACACAAATTGATCTGTCTTTAATATTTAAAACTTTACAAATAGTTTTGTCCGAAATTTGCAAAAAATTATTCAGAAAATGAGTGGAGATACAGTGGCCGTTGACTTTAATCAAATTTTATATGACTGCTCGTATGTTTGCATCTGTTATTTGTACGTGTTGGTTTTCTTTTATGCGACGTACAATTTGCTGTAAAGGCAAAAAGCCCGAACGTATCATTTTTTTAATTCTACCTAAATAATTTTCATATTTGAAAGCAGTCCATGCATCTAACGGACCAAATATTTCGCAATCTGTTGCTAAATGTATAAGGTTATGAACATTATACACAAGATGTTGTGCGCCATACAATATTTTGAATTGAGTCACAAAATTTCTTAATAGATTGTCTGCTATATTCCCATATTCTTCTAGAAGATCTTGTTTAGTTAATATGGTTATAGCTGCGGAAAACAGCAAGAAATGCTGATATTTTTTCTTCGGCAGTACAGTCTTCAACGCAATTGGGCCAATATAAATCAGAAAAGTGCGATATTCTGTCGCTTCCCATTGTTTCACGTAGTTCAATGAACTTTTTTATTAAAATCTTCAGGCATTATTTGAGAAAACTGTACAATCACTTTAGAAACAGATTTTTTCTCATTTCTTCCCCATCGATGCTTTAATTCGCCAAAACACCATAATTTCAACAATATTTTCATCACTCCTAAGCATATAAGATGCATATATTCTAGACCAAAAGAATCTATCATATTTATATTTAAGCATTCTAATGGCGAAGTTCCCGTATGGTGTGCTTCTTGTAATCTGGCCCGAAAATTGTCTCCCGTGCGTAGAGGTGCATTGACAGTTTGATATGTTACGGTAGAAATGTAGGTACATTTTTCTAAACATTTCTCACATCCGTGATACCCATTATGTGATACAATTCTTTTTATGAAAGAACGAGCCGGTGCATCACAAATAAAACCGCAAATTTTAAATGGATATTTTATATTATCGACTTGTAAACCATTATTTTAATTCACAAACTAATTCTTTCAGAAATGAATCCAAATCTGGTTTGCCAGTGCCGCACCAAATACCTATTATAAAAGGATTAGTGGCCAAATCCAAGGATCCCAATATTGGCCAAGCATGTTTCCCACTATTATTATAGAGTGGTAGTCAATCTATATTAGTACTTAAATTCAGTGACTCCACTGTACTGAATTTCTGAATAAAACTTATCAAATTCTGCTGTAGACCGAAATGCCAATACTCTCCATTGCTCAATTGTGTAATTGGTGTGAATTTTGGAGCTTTCAAAAGTGTTCTTGCATCAGTAGGAACATCGTGGTATTTTACAAGAATTTTGAGCAACTTATTTAAAGAACAATGTTTTATATTATCTTCAACCGCCCAATGTCTGATTTGTGCACTAACTTCTCCATTTATATTTGAATCTATAATGTAAAAATTGACATTGAAAACAAGTAAATAAAATACTGAGTATAATTATCGAATGAGTAATAGTATACCTATTGAGGAGTACTGAGTCCTCGAAGTATCTTCCAATAGGAGTATATTTTCTTCATTGAAGGGAATCTCTTCGATATAATTCATATTAGAAGCTAGAATAAAATTAATTTGTTTACTAAAAATCAATTTTTGATACATTAATAATCTAATTAATACTTACTTATTTCTAAAGAAAGTCCATACCTTAGGAAGATTCTGAGTGCTTGGTTGAACATATCTCTGTTTGACTAAATTCAGCAAGAATTCTATCTAATTCAGAGTCTTCTAACGATTGATTGTATATTTTCTCCACTTTTCTGCGTAACTTTTCTTTTTGCTTCTTATTCATAGTGAAACTAATTTTTGAAATTTAAACGATTAAAAGTAAACAGCTTTACTTCAACAACAAGTTAGGTTATAAAATGAAAACTGGATACTTTCAGCTTTTACATTTCAGTGTAGATAAAATTTTCATTTATTCCTATAAATTTCTCTGAACAGTCTATCAATACCTGATCCTCTATTTATTTTGATTACAAGTATCCAAGCGGTAACAAAATTGATTTTTATAAGAAGCGAACTGTCTCGATAATTCCAGAGCATTGATAAATATAAAATTCGAATGTGACTCGAACGCATCCTTCACAGCGGAAATCTTCGGCCAAATCCGGACTATTTATACTTCAACGACCAACGGTTTTTCTTTCTCCCGCTTTCTTTAATTCAGTTGGTTCAGTTTTGTTCGTTTATTTTATAGTGCTCAATTTAATATTTTTGTCAATTATTGGAAGGTAGGTAACTATTTTAAAACTAGAAATAAGTGATTCATCGTTTATCCAACACAATGGTTAATTTGTTATCGATCTATAAAAACTTTAAAATGCAGAGACAAATGTTTCTAAAGGATATCTCTAAATATCAAAACTGTTATTGAAAATTACATTGGTTAGAAAGCCAATGATCGATAGGATCTGAACAATAGTGTTGAAAAATAACCCCGAATGACTAAAAATAATTTACAATTGTTTTTCAGGATGACCTTTTTAGTGGTCAATTTTTTAGATTTTAATTCAATTGCTGCAGTGCCGGCTTGTTGGACGGTGGTGCAAAATAATAAAACATTTGCATCATGGCCGCAGTATTTACGGAAACAATAAAAAAAAAATACGAAAATTGATGCACGATTCTCAGATGCCAGATAATCAGTTCACGCTTTATGGAATTGAAATATTGAAGTCATTTGATATGTATAAAGTTTGTTTCAACCCCACAAATTAAAATTAGTTTATGAAGAAAATTTATTTAAAAACGTTGTGGATCCTTGGATAAATCATGAGTAAGTTTTAAGAGGCTTAAGGATCAATCAAAGGCAATTTTCCAAAATACAATGAAAAGAGTCTCTTTGCCAACCTCAGTTGTTGGTGGTTGCAATAATGTAGTTCTGTTTTTTCATTTTTCAACATGTGCCTTGCACTGTTGAGTTTAATATTTAAAATTTTTCCATAAATATTTTCACTGATCAAGTGCTGATGATGGACGATAATGTAATCGTTCGAAACGTCCAAATATATACAATGACCATGAAATAAAGTACAATTTTCAATGTTTTTTAGAAAATTGCCTTTGGTTGATCCTTAAGCCTCCTAAAACTTATTCGTAGAATTATTTTACTTTCATATGTTTCGTTTTTATTTAAATAATCTTTTAGAAGTGTTATGTAGCCATTCCTGAATTTAAATTTAGTTTCAGTCCACAACAAGCGTATAAAATGTTATTTGGAAAGGAATAAAATTGTTATATATATTAATTGACAAGACAAAAATTATTGCTTTTCACGCTTATGACAAAACTTCGCAGTTGTCAACAAACAAGATTTTATTACATTGTGAATACTGTTTAGAAAAACTTAAATCGAAGATATGAAATACTCTGATTGAATTTGTAAATGAGACTAGTATCTACAAAATATATAGTAATATATTTTCTCCAATACTGTTTTGGAATTTGCATATTCCTCAACCAAAAATTATGTTGGAACGAATCACATTGCAATAAATCGTTTAGAATGATTCCGTATGGCGTTCAGAATGATTCTGTAAGCCTTTAGAATCATTTCGACAAATCAGAAGCTGTTAGTTTGGCTACTACCATGGTAACTTCCTAACAATTCAAGTATTCATATCTGGATTTGAAGTTAGACATTCAATAATTTTTTAAGTTTCCTCTGAAATATTGGTGAGTTTCCAAAACCTTGTTAGAGAAAGTATAATCTACAACATGTTTGGAATGGCGTATTCTACACTAGCGAACCGTAATCCTCGCCTTCGGCTCGGATTACAAACTTTTCACTCGTTCAGAATATAGGCCATTCCAATACTTATAGTAGAATATACTGTTTTATTTTCAGGCACGGTAGAAGAGGCAGATAGTTTTGGAAAAAGGATAGAAGAAGATAAATCCGGCTCGGCTGCCTCCCAAAAAAGCTTGGGAAGAGGAAAGAGGAAGACAGTTCCGATTAAAAAATTGAATATATTTTTATATAGCAGCGATTACCAGATTCCACATCGTCTGACCTGAGTTTGGATTTTGCCAACTCAAAAGAAAAAAAATCCAAGCATGATGTGAAAAGGTCATCGCCAAAGATAGTGGAAGAAACAGAAGATATCCTCCAAAATTATGCATTTGTACCATCTCAGATCTCAAATTTTTTAAGCGTAATTGAGGCCGATCCACAAGGTATTACAAGTTTGCATACTAGAATGCGATAAAACTACTTAGAATATTATTGTTTAATCATAATTTATCTTCTAATTATTTTTTTATTTTTTCATCAGATTCATTCTCACTGGCCGATGTTATAAAAAACCAGATAGAAATAAAATTAAAACTGGCGCACCTTGAAAAAATACTCGGCAGTGTTCTTGCGAGAACTGACATAGTAGGGAAAATGCCAGAAAATCTGCCAGTTTTACTGCCACTCGAAAAAATGGAAGACTTTGAGTCTTTAGAGTATTACTTGGACGATAGAGAAAGTTATAGAGAGATGGTATTAAAAAAAAAAAAAATTACTGAAATGTAACTTATTTACTTCAAAAGTATGTGCTCTGCGACCATAGGGCAGTCGATCACAATAATTTTGAAAGAATTGATGACCGATAAATTGGCCGCCAATTTCAATTTTGAGGGAAAGAAACCTAAAAAGAAGTTTTGCAAGACAAAATTGGAAAATTTGATATTCTGTAAGTTGTACACGTCATGTTGTTTCTATATTTTGTATAATATACATTTAATACGCATTTTTGCATTTCATATAATAGAATACAAATTGAAAAAATTGTCTTTAATTTTATAGTAATTGGATATTTTTGTACTTGAAGTAAGCTGATAGCTTTCATTTATATGCAGCATTCAAAATGCCTGCAGTAAGGGATGGTCTGTTTTTGTGTGTTCATACTCTTTTAATATAGAATTGATAATTTTTAAAATGTTTGAAAAAAAATTTCAAAACTCATTTTTCAAATATATTTGGTTTATTGGGATAAACATCTGTATAAAAATAATCGGAAACACAACGTTTCAACAGCAAAGTGCTGCATTCTTCAAGTGTAAAAATGTATAGTAAATAAATAAACAAAAATGGTCAAGGCAACAAAAATAGTGAGTAAATAAATTTAAAATATTAATTCCTAGGATCAAAGAGCTCTGCTTGTAGTTTACCTTATAATTCAATATCTACAAGTCTTCAGAAGATAAAAATGAAGGTCTGAATAGGGTAATTGTCAACTTCTTGTAGTGCTAGGTCAATGGATGGTTCAGTTTTGTGCCAAACCAAGAAGAGTAGAGCCAGATTGACATAAAACCACAAGAAGTTGACAATTACCCCACTCAGACCTTTATTTTCTATCTCCTGAAGACTTGTGGACATTGAATTATAAATTAAACCACAAGTAGTGCTCTTCGATTCTAGGAATTAATATTTTGAACTTGTCTAGTCACTATTTGAATATTTTTGTTGTCTTGACAATTTTTGTTTATTCATTTGTTATACGAAAGGCAGCACTTAGCTGTTGAAATGTTTGTGTTTCTAATTATTTCTATACAGAACTTCATCCCAATAAAACATATTTATTCAATAGTATATTCTACAATAAGTATTGGAATGGCCTATATTCTGAACGAGCGAAAAGTTTGTAATCCGAGCCAAACGCGGGGATTACGGTTCGCGAGTGTGTAATACACCATTCCGAACATGTTGTAGACTATACTTTCTCTAATAAGGTTTTGGAAACTCACCAATATTTCAGAGGAAACTTGAAAAAATTATGAAATGTCAAACGTAAAATATGAATACTTGAATTGTTAGGAAGTAACCATGGTAGTAACCAAACTAACAGCTTCTGATTCTTCGAAATGATTCTAAACGGCATACGGAATCATTCTAAATGATTTTCACTTACTTGTTGGGAATGTCACTGGTTCCAACATAATTTCTGGTTATGGAATATGTAAATTCCAAAACAGTGTTGGAGAAAATATTTATTTATTTGAATGCCGTTATGTTTCCAAATTGGCAGCTTATGCGTAACTGTAATGAAATTGTGTATCACATTTACCAGGGAAATTTTTCTCATTACAATTTTGTGAATAATTATATTATTCGCATATCTGTGCGAAATGCGAGAAATTTGTTCATAAAACATATTTTTAAAAAGTATTTTCAATTCACTCGTATGACTTGAGATCAGCTATTCTTGTACACAAATATCCATACTCATTTTTTGGAACATATTTTTTTGAAAACTTGTTTACCATCCTACTTATGTATTACAGTGACAATAAGAACAGTATTTAAAATTGACGCTGTAAAAAAGAGGGATGAATACCGCAGCGCTGTAATGAAGTGGCTGAAATATGCGCCCCAGCGGGAAAAGTATCAGAAAAAAGAGATTCCGGCTGGAGAAGATGAAGAAGATAATTTCATCCTTAATAATTTGATATAGATTTGACTATATAATAAGTACCTGCAAGTTTTTCTTTTTTAGTTGGGATGTTTTTTCCCGTTTTTGTGATATTCTTTTTTCTTTGTACATATTTTTTTGTGTATATACGTTTTTCTTTCTTTTTTTGTGATATGTTCATGATAATTAATCAAGTCTTTTGTTTTTTTTTTCTTTGTACATATTTTTTTGTGTATATACGTTTTTTTTTTCCTTTTTTTGTAATATGTTCATAATAATGAATCAAGTGCAAATACTATGACTGGTACCACGCACTCTGTTTCTGGTTGTTCTATCAGTGTTTTAAGAATATAAATATGTTTCCAATTACATTAAATAGAATTTGGAGAGTACAATAATTGCCAGCTTTTGGGAAACATTTTGATTGTCTTAAAACAATAATATTGGAACAACCAAGAATAGAGCTCGTGGTACTGGTTATTGACTTTTTTTTTGTCATGCTGATAATTTCTTACCAAATTTACACAATGTGATATTTTTCTGTAATATATTTTTTTATGTTTATAAAAATAAATCTATCAAAAATGCAATGTCTTGTATTATTCTCTTGAAAATTGTGTTATCTATAAATTCCTTGAAAAAATAATAATAAAATAAGTGATACGTTATAATGTTACCATTATGACGTTCTATATTACTTATTTTATTGTTATTCATTCTTTGAGGTATTTGTAGGCAATGGCTCAGATCATATAGTGACGTTGAATCTAGGTCATAATATGACGTCAAACTCAGGTCATAATATGACGTCAGATATAAGTCATAATATGACGTCAGGCATAAGTCATAATATGACGTCAGGTATAAGTCATAATTTGACGTCAGATATAGGTCATATTATGACGTCAGGCATAGGTCATAATATGACGTCAGATATAGGTCATAATATGACGTCAGCCATAGGTCATAATTTGACGTCAGACATAGGTCATAATGTGACGTCATATAGCTCCACGCATTGACGTCTTGCTGACGCGATTATGACCAAAAATGTGACGTCGTATCGACGTCATATTTGGTCATAATTGTTACTTGGGTAATAATGAAAATAGTAATAATTTATAATATAATGGCTTAGCTCGTGTAAGGGCTCTTTTGGTATGGTGCATTAAATGCTGCATTTTACTCTGAATTTTATTCTACATTTTAATGCTGCATTTTACTCCACATTTTAATTCTGCATTCCGATGCAAAGAACAATGTACCGTGACATACTTGAAGTCAGAGCCCAATGCACAAAATTTTGTATGACACGATGCATTTTTGTTTGCTTCAGAATACAGCATTAAGATCCAAAGAGAAATATAGCGTTTATTGAAGTATGTCAAACGGCCCTTATATTCCAGAACAATCTAATAACAAAATAATATTAATTTATATGGACCATATTCCAATTTGCACTTGTCTTATATTTCAGAATAATATAACTGTTCAGTGATAGAATTTTCTGCCTGTGAGGATTATGAAACTACCTCTGGTAAATAAATACTGTTGCAGTGTCACATATTCTCCTTTAAATGACCTGCTTCAACCTCACCCAAAATTTCTACCTCTTTATTCAGTCCTTTCCACCTTCATACCCTCAATCGACTTAGAAGCAGATTCAGCTACTCAAAAGTAGATATATCTGCTCTAAAACTACCTCAAAACTTTGCAGTGTATTATCATTCCTCCTCTAATACACAACTTGCAAGACACTGAAAGTTTTTTCTCACATAATACCGCAGGAGACGGCCTACTTTGACAAAAAAAAAAAAGGTCACGTTAACCATATACATAGATTCGTATCACATTTTGTCCATTATTTGGATCAACTGGAGGGTTCAAAAAGATTTATGGTTTGTAAGAAAGAACATATTGAATACGTCTTCAAAGCTCCAATTGACAAGTACGCCGTCATTTGAGAATTTTAATGGAGAGGACGCTATCTCGAGTTTCATTGATATCAAAATTAAATTTCAAAGGGGTATGTTTGTCTTAACGATATTCTGAGTGTTTCCAGTTAAATTCAAATGACCATATTGAACAAAAAAGATATCACAAAAATTGTAAAATAAACTCCAAGCTGTGAAACATCTGGATAATTGAGAATTGAAATTTTAGAAAAATAAGAAAGAATTCATGAAAGTTGAGACATAAGTGAATGACTGAAAACATTTGCATAATAAGAAATAGAAACTTCAAAATATATATTTATCCTTCAAAAATTGGAATCGAATCAGTTTTGACAATATTATCTTCGAGGAGTAACTGTAGATACGTGTTTGGTTCTTTCAGGACTCGTCAGTACAGTATAGCCACATCCAAGGAAGTCAGGATTTGAGTCCCAGAGTTCAAAAACTCTACTTGCCGTAATGGGCTTTATGATAATAATAATAATAACCCTTCATCAAATAGCGATCCATCCTAATGTAGCAAGCATAACCACTATACCTGTATATTTACTGCACTTTAATATTGTACGCATTGCTCTGTTTTGAAGCTTCTGTAATCTTTCCTGATCTGCTTGACTGCACATATATGAAATTGTTGAAAAATATATAAGATACAGCCAAATAATTGTATTATGGATCATTGTTCTACTCCAGACTGTTGATTCATCACAGATTCTTGGTATGTCATTGATTTTTTTTGGAATCTTCTTACGCAAATACTGATCATATTTGTCGAATCTTAGCTCATGGTCTATAATTACCCTAAAGTATTAGATCTTGTTTACTATTTTTAATACATTGACTCTTAACTAAACTTGAAATTATGAATTCTTTGAGATGGATGTATAAACATGACTTCAGTTAATTTCCTCTATGTTTAGTTTGAGCTTATAACTATCTAGCCATTGTGCAACCTCATCAAGATCTTTGTAATAAGTATCAATAATATAATTAATATCTGTATTTTTCTCATAAATGAGCGTATCATCCGCAAATAACAGTATATCACAAGTTTTCAAAATTTGAGATGGATCATTTATGTATAACACAAACAGTATTGGTCCCAAAACACTTCCTTGGAGGACTCCTATTTCGATACTCATTTTATTTGGAAGGACATTATCAGTTTTGACACATTGTGTTCTTTCGGACAAATTACTTCTGAACCAGTTAAGTACAGTACCTTCTATAGCATAGTTACTCAATTTTTTAAGTTAAATACTGCGGGCTATAGATTCGGAATTTGTTTTCAAGTCGAGTAAAACAGCTCCTACTACATTTTCATTATCTGTTGATAATTTCCACTCATTCAATAAATAATTAGATGCAGTTTCACAAGAATAATTTGCACTAAAGCCTGTTCACAAGCAATGATAATAATTTCTTTCTATCTAGCCATTGTGCTACCTCATCAGGATCTTTGTTAATAGTATCAATAATACAATTAATATCTGTATTTTTCTTATAAATGAGCGTATTATCCGCAAATAACAGTATATCACAAGTTTTCAAAATTTGAGATGGATCATTTATGTATAACACAAACAGTATTGGTTTCAAAACACTTCCTTAGAGGACTTCTATTTCGATACTCATTTTATCTGGAAGAACATTATCAGTTTTGACACATTGTGTTCTTTCGGACAAATTACTTCTGAACCAGTCAAGTACAGTTCTTTCTATAGCATAATTATTCAATTTTTTAGGTCAAATACTGCGGACTAAAGATTCGGAACTTCTTTTCAAGTCGAGTAAAACAGCTCCTATTACATTTTCATTATCTGTTGATAACTTCCATTCATTCGATAAATAATACGGTGCAGTTTCACAAGAGTAATTTGCACGAAAGCCTGTTCACAAGCAATGATACTAATTTCTCCTATGTATTTTTTCAATTGTTTGTTTACTGTAATCTCAAGATTTCTTTCCTATTGCAGGCGGCAGATTTACCGGTCTATATTTTTCTATGTCCGCAGTGCCTTTTTCTTTCTGTATTGGAAATATTACAGAATTTTCAATCTTATCTGGAATAACAGCTGTAGTCATGGACATATTGATATGTTGCAAGATAGAATGTGCAATTGTAAAGAAATTTCCTTTTAAAAATTTCAAATGGTTGATAAATGGTGTTGCATGTAGTCTTTACCTTTGCATATCGTCAATTCACATGAGTTTCCATGTTCTGGAATCCAAATTTTGACTACTCTGGGCTTAGCTATACTCAGTGACCTCTATATATAATGGACTGGAAAGCTGTATACTTCCAACACATAAGGGGCTGGCTCCAGCGAAATGTCATTGGAGAGAGTTCATCCTTGTTCATTTTTACACGCTATTTCTATCTAACGCAAAAACTGCGCATGCTCTGTAAATCGGCTCAGCGCAACCAGAGGCGTCGAGTGGACTATTTTTTTTGGGTAGAATTATTCCTTATCTGTATCATGAGCGCGCGAGATCTGATAAGTTGAAATTCTTAGGCCCAGTTGCATAAAGCATTGTTAACTTTAATTACATAGTCAAATATTTGATCACGTGTTTCTAACCTGATTTTTTTGACATCTGAATAGAAGTTTTGATATTCTCATACATAATTTTACAGCAAATACAATTTTAAATCGTCATTTAAACGTTAGAAACAAGTTAACTATTCACCTGATCTATTTTTTTCCAGATAGATATCCATAAAAAATGGAGTTGACATGCTGATAACTCATTTTTTAATGACGTTTATCTGGAAAAAAATAGATCGCGTGAATAGTTAACTTGTTTCTCACGTTTAGGGGACGATTCAAAATTGTTACTGTTGTAAAACTATACCATAACTTCTATTTAAATGTCAAAAAAATCAGGTTGGAAACAGGTGATCAAATATTTGACAATATGATTATAGTTAATAACGCTTTATGCAGCTGGGCCTTATTGTTGTGCATTGTTTTTAGCTTGTGAGTTCAAGTGAACTTTTAAGATGATGACTTGTGAAGAATATTTCAAAAAAGTATATTTAAATTTGCAGAGAAATAAGGCAACTGTGAGATCGAAATTGACAAAATTAATTCTATATTCTAATGTTTTGAATGTAAATTTGTGAGATTAGTAAAATGAATTCTATGTATGACAAACCATTTGTATATTCAATTATATTTATAATTCATAGTATTTTCCTTATATTTTCCTATGCACAATATAATATAATGTATTTTTAATTCTCTATTCAATTTTTTAATGGAAAAATTACATTACTGCAGAACTCAAGGAAAAAATTTTGAGAGCCGCATTAGAAAGAGATAACCTCTCTCCATTTGTGCGTGGTTGCATATCTTCATTTTGGAGCAACGCATACTCGCCTACTTTCCGGTCCATATGATTAGAGGTCACTGGCTATACTGTACTGAGGAGTCTTATTTAGAACGAAACATGTGTCTATAGTTGTTACCCGATCTAAGATGGATAGTGTCAAAACCGGTTATAAGATTTCAATACTTATAGAACAAAAATATGTTTCAGCACTTCTTTTAATTTTTACTATACAAATGTTCACAATTTTTGTGATATCTTTTTTATTCAATGTAGTCATTAGCATATTACTGGAAACTCACAGAATATCGTTTGGTAAGACAAACGCCAAGGACGGTCCTAAGCCCGGCTGAAAAAGGAGGAAGGTTGTGCGTAGGCTAGCAACCCTACCACGTGAAAGCATCAACAGCTAAGAAACATCTACTAGCCTCGGAAACAAGACAGACAAGAAGATGACGACCATGGTTGCGAGAAAGATAAAATACATTGGATGTTAGAATATTCAAACAATGGCAGAAACAGCGAAAGCCATTCAAATAGCAAAAGAACTACGTAAATATAATATACAAATCTTGGAAATGAGCGAGGTCAGATGGACGAATAAAGGAAAATTAAGAATATGCTTGGAAAAGAAGTTGCCAACGCTCTCCTAGACTAGGAAGAGATATCTTACAGATTGATATTTGCCCGCTTCAATACTAGATTTCAGAACACGGCAGTAATTAACGCATATGCGTCGATAAATGATGTAGAAGATGGATTGAAAGAGCAATTTTACGAACAATTACAAGAAGTATATGACCGATTCACAAGTCCACAAATTACAAAAATATATTGTGCCTGGGTTCATTTTATGATTTTTCTATTCGTCATGTATTAAAACTATCAAAAAATGTCCAATTTGCTCTTAAAGTTTGCTTTTTTAGTGCTGGTAGTAATAGACCGTCAGATAGTCGTAGATTTGAGTGCCCCATTTTGTTTTCTCTGCCTTTGAGAGTTTTGATAAGTATGTATATTTGGAGTATAATAATGCCTAAATTGAAGCTGGACCGCGTGGCCAACATAATGATAATTGATTTTAAATTCTCATAAGAAAACCTGTTTGGTCCAATTTTCTCGTTTCTGCTATGCTTACGAAATGAAATTTAGGGAAAAAAGAGTCAGCGAAAAACGGTAGGCAGAAATGATCCACTTGGCCAAGGGTTTGAGATGAGGGCTCGATTATGCAAAAAAATTATATCAATTGTTCACGTTCTTCTCGTTTCTGCCGTTTGACCATATGAAAATTGATACCATAAGTATCTTGTGAAAATGAATGGCATAAGTTTTTCGAATGACCAAGTCAAGATATGTACGAAAACATCTTGCGAAAGTCTGAATGTTTTTGTGCATATCTTGACTTAGTCATTCGAAAAACTTATGCCATTCGTTTTTACGAGATACTTATGATATCACCATTTTTATTATGGCCAAATGGCAGAAACGAGAAGAACGTGAACTATTGATATAATTTTTTTGCATAATCGAGCCCTCATTCCAAACCCTTGGCCGAGTGGATCACTTCTGCCTATCGTTTTCCGCTCACTCTTTTCTCCCTAAATTTCATTTCGTAAACATGGCAAAAACGAGAAAATTGGATCAAAACAGGTTTTTTTTACAAAAATTTGAAATTAATTATTTTAATTTTGAAATTGGGCACTCAAATCTACGACTATCTGACGGTCTATAATTTCACCAAAAGTTTTAAAACATCAAGAATATGAATGGCAGTTCATTGAAAATTGGAAGTAGAGTTTCTTAAATGGATTACAAAGTTAATATATAAAATATCCATGTTATCTCTTTCTTCATGAGATAGTTGGGCCGATCTTCAGCACTTCGATCGGCGATCATGGCTGGAAAGTAAGTAACTCTAGGGGGAAAAGCAAAATATTGAATGAGAACCAATTTCTGAGTGTGGAAATCCTTCAATGCCGTCTTTTCTTATCAAGTTAGGTACGATAATATAATTTGTGAGCACAAGCTTAAAAATTTTCCAAAATTGTCTGACCAAAGCTGTCAGGAGCAGAGTTGAAGCAGAAATTTTTGTTAGTCCACAAATTGAAGGAATTCTTGGCAATGAAGGGACTGCAAAATTTTTGACTAATACTCAAAAAAGGTCTGGTACTGTTCTAGAGCAGTGTCTGGTTTTTTAAGAGGCAGGAAAATGGAAAACCACCAGAAGCTAGTTGAAAAATCTATCACAAACTTTAAGCTCATGATTTGTAAGATGTCTTTGAAAATTTATAGGGTACAAGCTACATGCTTATTAGGAGAATTTGAAAACAATATGGGAGCATACTCTGGAGAACGCAGTGAACGTTTTCATCAATACATTATGGGCTTGGAACGCCGTCATCAAGTCCAATATGATGAAAATATGACGGAAGATTATATTTGTCATTTAATCAGAGCAAGTACTCATGAACATGGTAAAAAGAATAAGAAGACTTACTTTTTGGTTTTTTCGAATATTATTTCAACTAATATTGCAGTTCAGAGTAATAGGGAAGATAAACGAACATATTTGATTCAGATTTTCAATAGATAAAAGATAAAATAAGAGATACTCTTGAATATTCAAATAATGTTTCCCTGGTTACAAAAGCAAACTTTTTTGAGGAGTTCAGCTTATTTTTGAATGAGAGTCACTTAGCCTTTCGTGATTGCATATTCATATCTCAGGCACAAATTTCGTGTTGACTTGCGATTATCTTACGGATACATAAGAGATATTTTAATTCTGATGGGAGACAAGAACACAAAAATGGGAGAAGAGAATGGAGAAAAAGAAACTGTGATAGGCAGAGAAGGAGTAGGTACTATGAATGAAAATTGAGAGTTATTAATGAATTTTATATTTCAAAAAAACATCGGATGATAGATAGAAATGAAGGATAAAGAATTATTGAATCATCTCTTCACGTTGCAAACGTTTAGGTCTTTATTAAACCTCCATCAGTGCCTATAGGACAATAAACAGAACAATTGAATAAACCCTATTAAACAATGTGCAAAAATTTCCACAATGAACAATAAAATAATTACCTTAGAGAAAAGTAGAACATAGCCAAAGATATTTTTGGATATTAAATATGTGTTCAATGAAGATAAACACATTTGATTTCTACAAAAATATTGAATATTGTAACTAAAGTAATACACAAGTGTCGGGTTGCGCGGAACTCGAAAGGAAAGTGGTTGTTTGTGACAAATTTGTGCTACTTATTTTTACCGCCTGCGTGCGGAGCATTTGCTGCATATTCGCCAGGAACAGGCCGGACTAGATTTCAGGAGCAGACAGCTACAGACCTTACATTGATAAGAGCCAAGTTGAAAATAAGTCTTACAGCTGAAAAGAAACAACAAGAAGATAGGAGAATGAGATATAATGTTCAATGGCTTGACGAACAAGAAACGAAGATAAGGTTCAAAGGGAATTTTGACTAGAAAATTAGGGATGAAGAATTAATAAATAAGGATGTCGAAAAATCTCATTAAAACTTAAAAGAGATTCTTAAAAGCGTGGCATAACAAACATTAGGTTTAAAAAAGAGAGATGTCAAACCATGGATAACCAAAAAAACATGGGATAAGATAGAAGAGCATAATAACATCAAACAGAATACACTAGTAACAAAAACCGATATGGAAAAAGCGGAATTGCAAAAAAAAATACACAGAAGCAAACAGACAAGTCAAGAGATACATCAGAAGAGACAAAAGAGCTCATTATAAAAACATGGCAGTTGAAGCCGAGGAAGCAGCAGCAAAAAAAGATCTGAAAACCTTATATAGAAACACGAAGCAACTATTCAACAAATAGAAACCAAACTATACACATATCAAAAATAAACAGGACTCGTGATTGAACAGTGACAGTGCTAATCACGTGTGAATTCTGCCCTGGAACCAACTCACTGAAAACGAAGGAAAAACATCCGAAATCCTGAATGGAAACCACAAAACAAAACAAGGTAGAGCTCAAATTTCATATAAATAAAAAATTCACCCTCCCCTCCAATATCCTTCATAATCCTTACTTAAGTCACATAATAACCTTAAAAAACAGAAAATAATTCCCATATCACTGGGGACACCTATAAAACAAAAGCCAAACTAAGCATACCGCTGACTACAGTGGTACTTAATTAAACACCCAAGAACCAAACCTAACCAGACATGTCACTACTTCTGTCTCCCTCTCAGACTAGTACAGAAACAAACCAAATACAGACTTTTTCAAGTATGGCGCGAGAACAAGCACCAATTCAATTCCCAAACAAAGAACAAGCGATAGTGATGAACTCCATAGACGGATTAAAAATAAAAGAATACATAGAAACCATAGGAAAAATTGTTAGTCCCAAAAACGTACTATTCGCTTCTCGAATATCCAACAATAGAGTATGTATATATATAAAATCAAAAGAACTAGTTGATACCATTATAAATAACCACAAAACAGTAACTATCGAAAATTATGGAATAAACATCAGACGACTAATAACATCAGCCAAGAGGATAATCCTATCGAATGTATGCCCAACTATCCCGCATCATGTTATAGATGAAAAACTCAAATCATTAGGCTTAAAAACAGTATCACCCATAAACTTTCTTCGAGTAGGAATGCTTGAATCTGAATACGCCCATGTCATGAGCTTCAGACGTCAAGCCTACATAGCACCAGAAGAAAATCAAATTATTCCAGAAAGCATTATCGTAGAACATGAAAATACAGAATATAGAATATTTATAACGGGAGACAACATAAACTGCTTTCTATGCAAAAAACCTGGGCACAATAGCAACCAATGCGAAAAAAATATCCATAATGACCCAATAACCTTCCCCGTACTGCCAAACCAACCCAAAAGACCAGCATCCCAAGAAACATCAGAACCAGGAAGCTCTACTGTACAAAATAATATTACTGAAGACACAAAACCAAAGGAAAAAGCACAAGAAAAACCAAAACGCAACCAAATCACAATAAAACCTATCAATAAAAGGCAGAGGACAACAAGCCCAGGTGAAATAAAACAGATAGAAGAAATATTGGAACCAATTAAAAACGAAATGACTATAAACTCCGATAAATACACTATCAATTTCGAAAATCTAAAAGAATTTTTGGAAAATACCTATTCTAATCCAGATCCTCTGAGCATAGCAAGGGATTACACAGAAAACGTCACAGAACTAATCGAAGACCTATACGAACTGTACCCCAAATTGGAAGAAAGATCAATGAAAGCACGTTTCTCCAAAACCATAAACAAACTCAAAAGGCAGATAAACGCAGAAAAAAACAGAGAAATCTTCACAAGCCAAGAATCACTACTAACTCCAACACCCAGCATAGAAAACATCCAACAATGATTATACAGTGGAATTGCGATGGCTTCTACGCCCATATAGGAGAGATAAGAAAACTAACCGCAGAATATAAACCAGATTTTTTATGTATACAAGAATCTAGATTTAAAAACAACCAAAATGTAACATTCAGAGGATATAATATATTCACTAAGAACAGAATAAATCCAAATAATGCAAGCGGTGGAGTTGCAATCCTCGCAAAAATTGAACACAGTGTAACAGAAATAAATATTGACACGAATTTAGAAGCCATCGCCATACAAACATTATCACCTGTAAAAATGACTATATGCAACATTTATCTTCCACCCAACAATAATGTTAACGAACAAGACATAAAAAGACTGATTCAGCAACTTCCAAAACCGTATTTACTATTAGGAGACTTCAATAGCCATAACTATATATGGGGTAGTAACAAGATAAATAAAACTGGCAAAACCATAGAAAAACTATTAGCAGAAGAAAACTTGGTACTATTAAACGATGAGAGAAATACACATTTTTGCAATCGCACAGGAAATTTATCTTCAATTGATCTCACAATCTGCCACCCACAAATAGCTCACAACTTTGACTGGAATCCAGAAGACTGCCTTTATAATAGCGATCACTTTCCTATAAGAATATCTTTTGACACGGGAAACGACATTATCCCTCACGAAATATATGCAAAGTGGAATATAGAAAAAGCAAACTCGAAGCTTTATGCATCATTGCTAACCAAAGATTTAGAATTTCCAGTCAACGGAGACATAGACAACATCGTAAGTAAACTTGAAGAAAGAATTAATCAAGCAGCAAAAGCAGCAATCGGAGCCAAAAAAAATTAGGACAGCAAAAAACACCGTACCTTGGTGGAATAAAGAATGTGAGACAGCAATCAAACAAAATAAAAAAAGCACTGTATAGGTACAGAAAACAGAAGATAGACGAAAATCTAAAAAATCTTGAACGAACACAAGCCATACTTAGAAGAACAATACTAGAAAGCAAAAGAGCCTCATGGGAAAACTTTGTATCAACAATAACACCCAACACACCAACCCAAACAGTTTGGAGAAAAATAAGGAAAATTAGAAACGGTAAAGAAACTGCAGACATAAAAATACTGAAAACAGAATCACAAATAATAACAGAGTCCCAAGAAATAGCGAACACATTAGCTACTACATTTGAAAATAACTCGTCAAATACCTGTTACACACAGGAATTCTTACAGAAAAAAACAGCACTAGAAGAAGAAACAATAATCGAAGACGACAAACTTAACCTATCGATAAACGAACCATTCTCTCTTTGTGAATTAGAATATGCGTTACAAAATTCCAAAACTAAAAGCAGTCCAGGACCAGACGGTATACCGTATGAGATGCTAATCAACCTACCTGACATATCCACCGAACACCTACTAAAAATATACAATTCTATATGGGAAAAATAGGGCATACCCAAATCAGTGGAGAAATGTCTTGACTATTCCAATCCCTAAAAGTGACAAGGACAAAACGGAGCCTGGAAACTACAGACCTATATCGATCTCAAACTGCATGAGTAAAATAATGCAAAAAATGGTAAACAAAAGACTAGTCTGGCACCTAGAAACACAAAATATTCTCAACAACGAACAGTGTGGTTTTAGAGAAAATAGATCTACAATAGACCAAGTAATCACACTGGAAAACAGAATTCAGAAAGCGTTCAAAAATAAACAGCATCTCATAGCCATCTTTCTAGACATACAAAAAGCTTACGACACAGCGTGGAAACACCATATATTAAAATCATTAAAAGAAATACAGCTAAACGGCCGAGTATCCAAATATATATATAACTTTTTAAAAGAGAGGAAATTCAAAGTAAAATGCAATGGATGTCTATCAGAAGAAAAATCCCAAATAAATGGAGTACCACAAGGAGAAATATTAAGCAGCACCTTATTCCTTTTAGCTATAAACAACATAAAAACATTTATCAGTAATAACGTCAACTTCTCTCTTTTCGCTGGCGACTTAGTTATATATTGGCAAGGAAACAACTTAAGCACAATAAAAAACAGACTGCAAGTCTCAATAAATAGATTAGAAGAATGGGCCCACAGAACAGGTTTCAACTTCTCCGAATCAAAAACTCAAGCCATCCATTTTTGTAAAATGCGAAAACAACAAAACAACCCCATAATAAAAATTAATAGAAATAACATCAAATACGTAAATCAAATCAAATTCCTAGGAGTGATATTCGACTCAAAATTAACTTGGATAAGTCATATTACAAATCTTAAAAAAGAATGCGAACAAAAATTGAACATAATGAAAGTACTAGGACACCTTAAATGGGGAGCACATCGAAAACCATTACTGTACATATATAAATTCCTCATACGATCTAAAATAGATTACGCTTGCATTGCCTATTCAACAGCTCGGAAAACTAAATTGAAAATACTAGACTCAGTACACAACTCCGCTATTAGAATTTCCTCAGGGGCATTCAGAACAAGCCCTGTAAACAGTCTATTAGCAGAAGCCGGCGAACCTCCTCTAGAAACAAGACGGAAACAAATTGCACTGAATTACGTACTAAAACTTTCAGAAAATCCAAATAATCCAGCATACAACCAATTATACGACAACGAAAGAAAAATAAAACAAGAGACACCACTACAACAAAAAATAGTGTCATACCTAGACGAAATACAAGAAACATTTCCTCCAACAGAAAACCTCTCCTTCCATAAATTCCCGCCTTGGACAATAAAACGACCAAAAATAATCCTTGAACTCCTAGAACACCAAAAAAATCAAACACCACCTGAGCTCTACCGAAAAACTTTCATGTCAATTAAAAATGACCTCAATCAATACCGCTTCATCTATACAGATGGGTCTAGACAAAATAATAAAATTGGAGCCAGTGTCATAACTGAAGACAACACGCAACTCAAATTTCATCTACCCCCACAATGCAGCGTCTTCACGGCAGAATGCTATGCTTTAGAAGAAGCCACCAGATTAATAACGCAGAGAACAGAAAACAAGTTCACTATATGCGTAGACTCACTGAGTGTTATTCAGAGCGTAAAAGATCTATACACGAAAAACAAATTCATACAAAACATCCAGAATTATATACACGAAGCAATTAGTGAACAAAACAAAGAAATTTCCATAATCTGGGTACCATCACATGTAGGTATACCTGGAAATGAAAAAGCGGACCAAGCGGCGAAACAAGCAATATCAGAAAAAATCAAAGACATACCAGTTATAGCCCAAGACCTCAAACAAATAATAAAAATGAAACTTAAAGAAAAGCGGGAAGAACAATGGAGAGCCCAAACCGACAACAAATTACGACAAATAAAAGAAGAAACTCAACAATGGACAGATCTAGAAGACAGGAGAAACCAAACTATAATAACTAGACTACGAATAGGACACAGTCGACTCACACATAGCCGCATATTTCAAAAAACACAACCAGAAATTTGCGACACATGCAATACACAAATAACTATACAACACATCATCACACAATGTAACAAATACACCATACAAAGACAACGGCACAACATACCAACAACATTAAAAGAAGCGTTGGCAAACAAAATTGAATCTATGACTAATATAATAAAATACCTAAAAGATATTAATTTATTAAACAAAATATAAATAGTAAACAAAAATTATATGTAAGAATACAATGTACCAAAGCATTAGTAGCCAATGGCTGAAATGCTATAAAATAAATAAAAAAAAAAAAAAAAAAAAATAAACAAGGTGTCATTCCAACGGCAGAAATTGCTGAATGGATTAAATATTCTACACATATACTATTCGAAAAAAAAACCACCATCGCGGCAAGAACGGATGATGAAATATTCTAGAATACATTGGACATTGATTTTTCTAATATCAGCCAGAAAGAAATGAAAGCCAGTATGGAACAACTGAAAAATAAAAAACAGCAGAACCAGACGCCATTCAAGGGAAACTGCTCCAAGCAAACATAGACGAAGTTACAGAATTACTATGGGAAATATTTAATCATTCAAAAAATATGGTCACAGATGAAAATATCAAAAGAATGGGTGGAAGGACTTATTATCACTATTCCAAGAAAAGGAGACACTACAAAATGCACGTACTGGAGACCAATAACACTTTTATGCGTGGCTAGCAAAATCGTCACACGAATCATATCAAATAGAATTGAGAATTCCATTGACCAAGTTCTTGAACCAAATCAAGCAGGTTTCAGATCCCATAAGTCATGCATTGATCAAATATGCACTCTTAGAATAGTCGTCGAGCAATCTTCAGAGTAGCAGAACAAACTATACATTCATTTCATCGACTATCAAAAAACTTCTATCGTTAGGAATCATGGAATACCGGGAAAGATAGGATAATGGAATTATTTTACGAGAATACAACAGCTAGAAATCTACACGACGGCAAATTAACCGACCCAATCAAGATGAATAGTGGAGTAAGACAGGGGTGTATACTATCCCCTACATTGCTTATCATTGTTATAGACTGACCTCTGAGAAGAGTTTCTAGAGGAAAAATCAAAATACACTGGAATATATGCAAACAATTAGAGGATCTAGAATACGCAGATGACATATGCCTCTTATTAGAAAAACGGAATCATATGCATAAGAAGGCCGAAATAATGATGAAAGACTCTAGAAAAGTGGGTATGGGATAGAAATAAATAGTGATAAAACAGTACTAATGAAGATCAATACCCCAAGAAAGATGGGAATATCAATTGAAAACAAAGAAATAAAATCTGGAGAGAAAGTCACCTACTTAGGTAGTGTACTGAGCGTAACAGAAGGAACAGAAGAAGATATCAAAATCAGAATAGGCGAAGCACAGACAGCATTTTACACACTGAACAATGTATAAAAATCAGAAGACATAAAATTTCAAACTAAAATTAAGCTATTAAACAGTAATATAAAAAGTTTCCTACTATACGGCTGCCAAACGTGAAGAATAGCAAATCAGGATTCGCGGTAGCGAATACGACGTGCCAGAGAGACTAGACTCAGCGCAGGTTACACACGAAGCATTTACAAGAGTTTTGTAGTGCAATCTCCATTCCGCGCGTGTCCGTAAGTAGAGACAGAGAGAGAGCTCCTAGCCGTTCTGTGACTCGATCTCACATGCCGCCATGTTTATTCAGACCTCCATGGTGCGTTCATAACTGCAACAAGACAGAGAGAGACACTACTATCCTCACGCATGTTCTCGAGTGCAGAGAGAGAAATAATTGTTTATGCAGCGCCTAATGAAGTTTGATATCGTGTAATTGATAAAAATTATGAAATATCACAGAGAAATTTATATTCCCATATTTCAATAGTTTCAAGAACCAGAGAGTTAGCCGTCGGAAATTTTTTGAGGTATAAACTTCACAAAAATCCTCCCATTTTGAAATGTAAACTCCAAAGCAGATACTTCAGGTTGAACATTTACTGAACTTAAAATTTCTTTTTTCATTGGGCTGTAGCGGGAGTTAATTGATTGACTTCAACGTAACATTCGACTACATGCAACTGTTTGAAGTCGATATTTCAACATTTTCGGAACTAGAAAAAGATTTCTCTACTATTGACTGTATTTAACCATTTATATAGTAGTTGAAAAATTCCGAAATTTTGTAAATTGTTGTATATCACCAAATTTAACAAGAGGATGTCAGATAATACTCCAAGCCAAATTGAAAAACCTCAAGACATAGATTATTCCATTTTTCAATTTCCAACTATAAAACACATACTTCTGATTTCAAGTCAATATTACCAAATTTTACACACGAAATATGTGAAATCATACTCCGAGCCAAACTCAAAAACTCCAGAATGAATTTTCTAAATGTTTAGCTTATAGGTTTATAGTTCAACAAATAAATCTCGAGACCCTAAAGCATATACTCTTCCATTCCTTAATCCACAATACTCCAAAAGAAAAAATTAGTTCAATTTAAATTAAAAGAATTACCTCAAAAAGGTAAAAAATAACGAGTCAGAGAGTAAGCCGTTAGTTTTCTCAGATATAAATTGCACAAAATCTTCTAATTTTAAAATGTATAACTTCAAAAAATATACTTCAGGTCGAACAAAACAAAATTTCACAGATGAAATATGTGAAATCATACTCCGAGTGAAACTCAATGACTCCAAAATATGAAATCTCCTATTTTTCAAAACTTCAAATAATAAATTTGTATATTTTCCAATCTATCACTGCAAAACATAATATACTTATAATGAAACATATATTTCTTAGTTTTCAATTAATAACTCCAAAACATGTACTCAGTTCAATTTAAATAAAAAAATTACCATAGAGAGGTGAATAATAACGAGCCAGGGAGTCGTCGGCAGCAACTTTTTCAGATATAAACTTCACAAAATCTCTTCATTCTGGAATGTTTATCTCCAAGACGTATACTTTATATAGAACCAAACAAAATTTCTTGAATGAAAGATGTAAAAACATACTTCGAGCCAAACTCGAAAACTCCAAAACATAAATTATCGAATTGTTCAATCTATAACTCCAAAACGTATACTCATGGTTGAGCCAATAAAACTGCTATTTTTGTATGAATCGGTCAAGCCAGAAGTGCACTTTATCTAGAACTTTTTTCAAATTTTCGCATGAATCCAGAATGATCAGTCATACCATATTGAAATTCAGTGTTGGAACTTGTTGTAGCATCAAAATAGTTATCTTTTATTTTCGTATCATTCGGCTGAGCCGGAAGTGCAGTTTATAAGTAAAACAGACATTCAGAACTTGCCGTATGAAACAATCAGTTTCATTGAAATGATGAAATAGGCAATGATAATCTGTTGTAAATTTTTGGATTTTGTTTGACATTTTACATGTAAAAATATTATTGAAATCATATTATTTATAATCTGGAGTGACAGACGACTTTATTGAATGAATTTGTATATATATCAAATGATGTACAAGTAAGTCAGGGGATGTTCTTGTCAGATTTTTTCACTCAAAAAAAATTAATTTAGTTAATTGTTCATCTTTTAACAACAAAACTGAGAAAACTAGAAGAATTAGAAAGACTAAGAGGACACTGGGGACAGCAGGACGAACAGCCTGAAAGCGGAGATATATGGGCACGTTATAATATATATTCGCAAGGGTTTTTTCTTTGTATTCAAGGTTCACATACGACTCTTTCGCATCCCGCTTATGATATCCCAATCTACTGCGAGTCATCTCTCATCCTGCGGATCCAGGATCCCACACACATTCAGGTCATTGAAAATACTCACTAAAGCAGATGTAGAGCTTACTAAATAACTGAGTAAAAATAAATACTTTCTTGTGAAATAATTAGTTACAAAGCAAACATCCAGTGCTTTGCAGTGAATAAAAGAGTTTTAAATCCTTTGTGCATCCTGCTGAATATATTACGCAGACTAAGCTGATTTGAGTACAAAGCAGATTGAAACAAAAGTAATCATTGAATAAGACATGATGAATGCTGCAGAAAAATCTTGTTGGATGAGACTGTAGTGATACCATCGTTCTAATGCGATTTTCAAATTAGGCGGCTTTTCAAATCAAAGACAAGACGTGATATTCACGAATTCTGAATCTCAATTGAGAATACAAGAGAGAGATATTCCTTTCAAATAATATCCTGCGTCTTAGCGTTTCGTTTCAATTGGAAATTGCTGTATTTTAACTTACTTTTGGGAAGAATTGATTGGAATATGAAAATTCATGGTTTTCATATTATTCCATTCTCCAAAATGATTAGATTATGATCCAGTTATCAGATCATGCGATAGTAACACTAGCTGAATAATATCTGGTAATTCACTTTCTCATCTTTATGATTCTTTTAGAGAATAAAATATGATTTTTATGACTTCTTCATGATGTCCAATATGAAAAGTTGACATATTTGTTCCCAAAAAATCAGTTTCGCTTAAGTCTATACTCATGACTCCTGAAATTATTTGTGAGAATGAATGATACTTTTTTATCTCAACAATCATCTCGTTTTCTCAATCTCCGATGATAATTTCAGTTTGTATGCTTCCACTTTCTCCACATTCATTCCCAATGTGTCCTCCATAGATTTTCGAACATCCTGTTTTATCTCTTTTGTGGTTTCCAAGCCTGATATAATGAGTTTGTCCATGCTCGCCTCTTTGTTTCTTCTTTCTTCCGGTGTCTTCCGTCTATCTCTTTTTCCTCTTTGTCCCATATTTTGCTTTTTTTTCACTCCTCAGTGAAACCTTCAGATATTGATAAAGAAGACAAATAATAAGGGAATAGGGAAACCCAAGTGTGACAGATGTGAGGAATTGGTAAGGGCCTTTTTGATAAGAGAAACCATAGAATTCTCAATCACACTGTTCTCTAGATTCAATGTAGCTACCGGCTTCGATCACTGGGTGATCATCTCCAAATCATCGAAGAGACTACAAAGAAAGAAAATAACAGAGTAAAATATTCATACAGGCAGGTAGAAATTTTCAACAAAATCAAAAAGTTATAAAATCTTGACTTACACAATGAAATTGCAGGAGTTTCACGAACGAAAACAGCGTTAAGTGGTCCGCTGGTGTCATGATGAGCAGAAAAATGTGTAACAAGCGGTAATGAAGCATCAAAAAATAAAATGTAGAAAAAAAAACTTCCAAAAAATCTCGTAAGAACCAATTATGTGAGCCGCGAATTAAATTGAAACATTCAAAAATGAGGTGTGCCTGAGGTTCGATTGATCATTTAAACTAAATTCAGCATGGTTTTCTGAATACTGCTCAATCTCTGAGTTCTCCAGGGAGTCAAAAAACGTGCCATTCTTGTATATGTGAAATTTAAAATTTTCTGGCGATATTAAAATCGTGTCCGCTCTCAATTAAATGATCAACGATGCTTGATTGGCTGTTTTGGAATCTAAGTGCGCGCGCATGTTCTCTATATCTTGTTGTTAATTTCCAACCAGTCTTGCCAATGTAAAAGTATTTACACGTGTCGCGTTTCAATTTCTAGACGCCAGATCTATTAGTTCATATTTGTCCTCTTTTTGACAGATCTCTTTTTTCAAGCATATCAATGGCTTCAAGGCAATGTCAACATCATATCTAGCAAACAAACTCCTAACTTTGTAGCTAATACTACCAATAAAAGATAAACTAATGCCCGCACATATAGTCAATTCTTCGCTCGATCTCAAACTTGAGAATTGCTCAAGCATGCGAATATTACTAATAGTCGGTACCTGGCTACGGAGTAATACTTCGCGTTTGCTTGACCCCGGCTTTATTTGAGCCTACTGCAAGGCTACCTTGAGTGATGTTCAAGTATTCGTGTCAGTTATTTTTGGCATTTGTATTTTGTAACACGCAGAATTGAGGTAGCGACCCTATCCATTCAAAAATGAATAGGCCCCACGTTGGACGTCAATTTATTATATACAAAACTAGGGTAGTAACTCTACCCTTCAAAACGACCTAGCTCAGTACAAAAAAAAATCTGAATAATCCCAGGGCCGGACTGGATTGTTCTGAGGTTAGCTTCAACAAAAAAAAATATGAACTTTACTGAAAAAAATATACTGGACGCTACGTTAACTAACTCTAAATGAAACAAAAAATAAGGGCGCTACGCAATTGTAAATTTTTCCGTCTCCAGGCACATAACTGCGAAAGTGCCTGTTAAAGGAAATATAGTGGGATGAACAGGTAGAATATTGGATGTTAGGATAATTAGATCTGTTGGCGTTGAACAAGATGCCGCAGAACATAGAATAAAACAATATCTCAAACAGCGATACTTACTCACCAGCTGTGAGAGAACACTTATGCCCGTACTTATAGTCGAAACTCAATCTCATTCTTGAGTATTATTTGGCCAAGTTGAGGCGGAGTCATCATAGAAACTCACTTGATAATCTATCCTATAGTCGATACTTCGTGAAATCTTGGCAAAGCTTGAGACTTCTTGATTTTGACATATATTTGATTAACATGTTTGACGTTCATGACAATATTTGCAAAATATTCCTAGTTTGTCTACTGAATTTGATCTATTTTGGACAATTTGATTGGAAAAGTAAGTTGCAGTAAGTATGTATACCTCTATGGCATATATCCATGTTGGAAATACAAATGTCAAGAATAACTGACACGGATACTTGAGCACGATTCAAGGTAGCCCTGTAGTAGACTCAAGTAAAGCCGGAGTCAAGCAAACGCGAAGTGTTACTTCGTAGCCAAATAACGACTATTGGTAATATATGCATACTTGAGCAATTCTCAAGTCTGAGATCAAGCGAAGTACTGACTATACGTACGAGCATGAATGAAATCACTTTCTGGAATTGAAAATGGTAGCTACTAATGCAGAATAGATGATAATCAAAATTACCCAGAGTGATGAATATTTATTGAAATTAACTCAAAAAAATTAAATAGAGAAAATATGAAAAATGACAGGGAGCAGAATAGATAAAACGTGGAACAAGACTGCGGCGATTCGTATCCCATGATTCAAATAAGTACTAGCTGAATTGTTAAAAAACTTAATACGTTATAAACCTACTCCGGCGATAGCACAAAAATAATGGAAATCAGACTCGAGATCGATCGACCTAGTTCACAATGGGACGAAGCGTTTATAACGTGAACAGAAAAAAAGCATAGAAGAGAAAGGCAACAACGAATGCCTACCGCAGCAAAAAGTAATACAAAAAAAAATTGAACAAAATCGTGGTGAAGCCACAAGGTGTTTAATTAGGCAAATAGCATAAAAAAAAGTCTGAGTACCAGGTTGCATGACCACTTAGCTGGCGACGTCACTAGAGATCTCAATTGATTCGTCTGTCTGGCGTCTGGATCTTGACCTCGGATCCAATTTTGGCTGGATTCCGGATGGTCAGGAGGGCGCCAGGGTGGAAGTGGGGTACTCCCACAGTATTGTGCCTTGGTTTCGGTTGATGGTGACGTTTTATCGCAGATGGTAAGCGAAAGCAAAGCAATTTAAACTAATCCCCACCACGTGGGCTGCTCCGCCGAATAAAAACAAATGACCAACTGCCTCAAAATATTCGGCTGGAGCACAGGTTTTTCCCAAGAGAGTCCCCAAGCTTCTGCTTGCATAGGCAACAAAAATTTTGGGTAAGCCCACAAAATTGTAGTAGTAAAAAAATAATAAAAAAAAAAACGTTTGTCCTATACAAGGACTCAAGGCTAACTACTCAAATTGAGTCAAATCCGGTCCGATTTGACTCAATTGAAAATAAGCCGTTTTCCATTAGATAAAAAAAATCGGTTTACTGACGATAGTTTAACGTGACAACGTCATGAGAAAATTCTGATGGAATGGTTGCATTTTTGAAAAGAAAATTCTGATTTTATTGGTTTGATAGATATTTTGTACGGATATAGAGAAGAAGGTAAATGGAAATCACAATTGAATTGATCAAGTTACATCTATTTGTATGCATAAATACAATTATGTCAATTTTTATTTTTTTTTTTATTTCGTATCAACATTATTTCTTCCGGCAAGTAAACTAAATAAAAGTTGTTGTTCAATTAGTTACTCAATTATTTTTGCAAATTTAATCGTAATTTGTTGTGAAAAAGTGATAATTTTGGATAATTTATTATAAGAATAAACTGTGATTGAATTATTGTTCATAAATCCTAAATTTAAAATTTAAAATTTGGAAACATCATTAAAATTTTAGTAACTCTAGCTTTCAAAAAGCCCGCCTCAATGTGTTTGATATAGGAGAAAACTGTTTCCTCTGACGGCTGGCTGGTCCAACTTGTCATTTCAGACTAGTTGTTATGATATGTAGAGGATTTAACATTTATGTCTTAATTTTTTGGAATCATAGCTACGCTCGATAAATATTCCGATCGAATAGTGAAGCCATTGATTTTTTACTCATCGTGAAATAGTTCTGTTAACTTATTGTTATAGTTTTCTCAATTATAGCATAACCTACAATCGCTGCCTAGCGGACCGATGCTATTTATTTAAATGATGAAAGCATGTATATTCGACAATATATCACTGAATATATATTTAATATCGAAAGAATCATTACCTTTATCGCCGCAATTATCTTTGCCATTGACACCACATTCACTTTTCACTGCACTTCATAATTGACGAAAACATGTAAATGTATTATTGTATAGGCTATGTGCAAGGGAGCGGAGTTTGTACAAATATCGATGCGAGCGCTCATGGTGAGCACCATTGTAACCATTGAACTCCATTTCTCAGAAAACGTCATTGAGCTGTCATTGAACATTGTAGTTTAAAAGTAAAAATAATTGCATATGAAACATGCGAAATCGTTGGTATTGTTTTAGGCTGTTGTGTTAAGGATGATTCAAGTGAAATATAGTTTAATAGATTTCATGTACCCAGTTATAACATAAAAAAACGAGTGAAGTGAATCAAAGCGGTAGAGTATTGTCTGCCTATCATTATTAATCTATATAACAAAAAAATATGTTTGTAATTCATTTGTGAGATTAGGAATATTCATCATCGATTTTGGATTCATGAATTTACCTCTATCTCTGATTTGTAAGATGTTTCAGTTATAGAAGTTTGTCAGGTGCACTTCGCAATAATTTTTTTGTTAATATTGTCAGCAACATATTCTTCAACATGTTTAATATGGCAAAACTAATTTCACACTTCTCTTCAATGCTTCCTTGGTAAAAGGGATACAGTGTTTGATAGATACAAACCCGATCTGCAAGTTCATCAACGTCATAATTTGAGGTTATCCTGTAAATTTGGACGAATTAGGACGTTTTCTCTGTAATAGGTACATTATAATTGAAGAAAAAAAAATTCAAAATAGTTATTTCAGCGTACCTTTCATGCTATGCAAGTTATATTATACGCACACAGCTGAATTGAACAATATTAGTACATTTAAAAAATTATAGATATGAAACAATGATAAAATGGAGTTCAATCGATCTCCATTGCCCGCTAGAGGCGCTAGTAGACTTCATGCACGTAGCCTATTGGCAAATGAAATTAAGATCGTAGCGCCACAGTTGGATATTTTTGAACTAACTGAGTTAGGATAATCTTGAAGTTTACATGGATTTAAATGGACTTGTTACGATTTTTAAAGATAAAAAACGTGAATATGAAATGAAGATTTGCTTTTTCATGGATGTTTTTCGAAAGTATATTGTTCGTAAGTACCAGACAGGCGAATTATTCCATCTGTTTATTCATATTCAATTCATAATTTTAAATTGAACTTAACCTTCAATTTCTAGATAATGATATTGAAACTTCAAGAATATTTTGATGCAAATGTCATATCACGCTGTGTGAATGGAGGGTGAAGAGCTAGTAAATGCTTGACATATATTATTCTGTCGAAAATTATATGATGATAGTGACAAGAGAGTATTTTTGCATGCTCTTTGCATACAAACATCAAAAGTGCTTAAGAATCCGTATTAAATTGAAGGAGAATTGAATTGTATTGAATATGATGCCTTGAAGATTGAGAATATGACTTGTTCTTGCAAAGCAGAAAAAAATTGAAAGCATTGAAAAAATCTTTCAATGATTTGAAGATAATTTGTATTTGTAAAGTATACCTGGATAAATAGAAAACATTCCAGACAAAAATATTCATCAGTTGCAATATCTGAAATGTCCTGCATGAAAGAAAAGATTTTGAAAAATTCTAAAACTTTGGATTCTATCTTCTTTTTCAATTTAAAAGTAAAAAGTACAACAAAAAGAAATATCAACCTTAACATATCAGACAGCGAAGCGTAGGCTATGGCTTTATCAATCATTACTACTACACTTAATCCTACATGATAAATTTTTGTATTTGAAATTTGAATCGATAGACACAATATTTTTTTCATGAATTCTTGCTGAGATCATTCAGAATTATTATCTTATATATGTTTCTGATGAATACTAATCAAGTAACCGAATATAGAATATGATTTATTGATTTGATTATAAGCTCATGTATAATATATATGTAGCGCGCCAAATCTATCCTAACATCACTAGTCTGAAATTCTGCCACCAGATAGAGTATCGCTTATGTTTATTTGCAAATAGCAGCTGTCCACGCGAACGCATCGCACACTCAAGTAGGAGAGAGACAGATATCGAACGCTGCCAAACGCGGAAGCCGATTGTGCCTCTTTGTCGCTCGTTCCGCGCTCTCGCTAGCACTTCAAGCCTTGAATGGAACGCCTCAGAGCGAGGTAACGCCACATGAGTCATGTTTTTTTGTGCGTGCAGCCGGCTCCATCGAATTATAAGACGTTGTCACTTCAAAAACAAATATATCTCAATTAGATAAATCTTTTCATTACCTCGTTGCACCTGAAATCGTGTTTCACGCCCGTCCCATATAAAATCGTGAACACAACTTTCGTCTCTTAACATATTACAGTAGTACATCATAATCTTATTAATTACTTAAATAATTTATTCTTATTGATAAATAATCATTGGCATTTGTGATGACGTAATGGAACGCCTCAGAGCGAGGTAACGCCGCATGAGTCATGTTTTTCCGTGCGTGCAGCCAGCTCTATCGAATTATAAGACGTTATCACGTCAAAACCCTAACGAACGCCCAAGTACTAAGATTCGACAATTTTAAACAAAAACCTTGAACTAAAATTAATTAGTAAGAGCTAACCAAACCACGCTTTCAATATAACCAAGAAAACTGAGCTTGAAGAAAAGAAAAGAAATGGAACTAAAGATTTGAAAAATGAATGAAACTATAGAATTAAAAACTGAAATATCTTCAACCAAAAGTAAGTACATAAAGTTGACCAAAAAAAAAACGCAAATAAACCCAAACTAAACTACTCAAAATAATAAGAGGGTCAAGTTTTCTTCCGTCTGCTAGATTTGAACGTATTGCACTACAACCTCTAGCATCTGGTTGGTTATTATTATGATTGTCAATTATGTATAGTGTTAACGGATTAAGGTTCTGTGTTTCAATATTCAAACTCTTGATAAAGTTCAAATCTCATCTGAAATATAAACCATCGCTAGAAAACTTTACTCTTCAATTATTTTGAGTAGTTTATATCTCAGGATTTAATCCAGCATGAATGTGACCTGAAGCCAAATTGGCACGTAACGATTTCCAACATGGGCGTATGCTATAGAGGTATACATACTTACTGAAACTTAATTTTCCAATGAAATTGTCCAGAAATAGATCAAATTCAGTGAACAAACTAGGAATATTTCGCAAATACTGTTATGAACGTCAAACGTATTAATCAGATATGTGTCAAAAACAAGAAATCTCAAGCTTTGCCCAGAATTCACGAAGTATCCACTATAAGATAGAATATCGAGTAAGTATCTATAGTGACTTTGCTTCGACTTGGCCAAGTAATTCTCAAGAACGAGATTGAATTTCGACTATAAGTACGGGCATAGATCTCAAGTTGCTTTTTCGATGTGTTTCACGTTGTTATAAGCTTCTTTTAGGTGAAGTTTACGTTTTTTTTTTGTTATCATTCTATCGGTATTATTTGAATTGAAATTATCAGGCAGGGCGATCTGTTCAAAAGTCTTTGTTTCCAAATCAATCGTGACAGTGTCCAAGCCGTGAGAGAGCATTCTGTGAATGTGAGAGTTGAAGACTGTTATTTTGTGTTCCAAGCAGTGGTTGAAATTATTATGAACAGAATCAGCTATCTAGATGGGTTTTCTGAAAATTTTATATGTAAAATTGTTATTTCTTATTATTTGTGGGTCGAGGAAATATAATGAGTTGTTAATCTCAATTTCAATGCTGAATTTCATGTTATTGTGCAGCGCGTTGAGTTTAGTATGAAAGTTATGCAAAAGTTCCATAGAGCCTTCCTACAGGATCAAAGTGACGTCAACATAACGATACCAGAACTTGATATGAGGCACAAATTTCTTGATTTTCTGAAATACTCAAAGTTTTTCATAAAGATTACTATCATGCTGCCTTAAAGGAGTGAACCCATATCCGAACCATCCACTTATTTGTGAAAAGTGTTATTGGAAATAAAAATTTCTGTTTTAAACAGATTTGCAATAATTTAATAAAACTGTCATTTTATAATTACTCATATTGACTTTATTTCGAAGAGGAATTATGAGAAAATCAAAAAGAATTTAAATCGTGACAGTAATGGAACAGGTGCCTTGCGGCGCCACGCGACTTTCTAAGGAGCCTCTGAGCGTGCGGAATGACCCCTATTTCGTACGCTACAGCGTGTGGAATGGGTGTCATTCCATAGCGACTGCAGAAAAAATATTATTTGGATGGATTGTTATGGGACAACCGGCCAACACCGTACCGTGCTATGACCGTTTACATCCAGAACGGTCCGTGCATAAAACGCTATGTGCCTATCAGCGTTCAACCCGCGTATGCTATGAGTTAAAACCGCGTATTTTTATATCCAACACCCTATATAGTGTCTTATATTCTTCTACGATATTCCGTTTTCTCAGAGATTTGTGAATCCTGTAGCGCTTCTTTTCTTTCTCTCTTCCTCCTCTTACTGCTTGCCCAAAACAATAGCAATGGAACAAAGAGTAAAACGGGCACTGCACAGTTATAAAACAGGCATAGTACGCTTATTATACGTGTAGTATACGGCTATAGAACGCTGCAAATACGTTGCAGTGGACATAGTAGTGACCGGAGAATTCTATTTTGTGTTTGACACAGTAATAGCACGGTCATGGTATAGTACGGTGTAGTAGGTAAAGACCTTAATATAAAAGTATGGTTGTTGGCTGATAATTCTTGATTATGTAGTAAAACAAGAGTTGATTGGATATTTGTTCACGCGAGTCACGTTGTGTCTTGACCCGAAATAAGCACGACCCGTGCTCACCTCTAGAATAGAGTAATGTAGGGCACTCGTAGCGACTGGAGAATCGAATCTAGATTTTCAAGCAGCGCTCAAGCAAAAGTACGCACTTGACCATATAATCAAAGCAATACAAGAAAGTTAGGAGCGAAAACTCTACATCAGGGAAAAGAAAGATAAGGCTCTCATTTACAATCTATATTCACTCACTCATTCTGAGGATAGACGAGGATTGCATGAAGGAAAGGAAGAATAGGACGGTATTAGGATTTGAGTTGTGTGAATTCTGTTGTTTTAGGTCTCGAGATTTTCGGGTCGGGACTCAAGACAGGGTTATTGAAATTGTATTGTGATAATTTTATTCCCAAAACATCATGATTAACCTAATTGATTTCCTGCGCTTTGTCATTAAAAGCGCCATCTATTAGCTGAACGAATAACTACTTGATACTAATATTCCCATTTGAGTACAATGAATGCGTTTGCTGTCATTTTGTTGGTTTGAAGTCTTAAGGCGCGTTCTCACGAGTAAACGTTTCTTCAACGATTTAAGTTGATCAATAAAAGTTGTATACGACTTGACTCGTATTTTGCTCACACATTTCAACATAAACGGATCAACAGTTCCAATTCCAAAATGGCGCTCTATACAGTTGTGTGTGAATCCGTACAATTAATTGTAGTTTTGTTGAAAGACAACTACAGAAAAAATTTTGTTGTATATAAAAAATCCATATTTCTATCAATAGAACTCAGAGCATTAACTCCTGCATCTCTATCGTCATATTCATCCATTTGATGATTTCAAAATAGTCATTTTTACGATATGATTACCAAATTTTTATCATAGCACTTTCAGATCTCTTGAGATACTTTTTTTTTAATTTGAATAATTATTTCTGAAATCAAACAAGCACCTGTGTCACTTTCAAGTGTACTAGACTGTTGTCGAAACTTGACTGCTAGTTCACACGTTTCAAGATAAGTTTCAACTTGAAAGCAATTCGTGATGACTCAACACTTTGAAACTTTGAGTTTGACTGGGTCAAACTTTTGTTGATCAACTAAAAAGTTAGTCAATCTTATTGAAAAAGAGGTTCTTACTTCAGTTTTCAATCAATTTGTGTTGATCAACTAAACTTAGTCAACTAAACTTGACTCGTGAGAACGCGCCTAAATGGAAGGAATAGTCCAAAAAATCAAAGAAAATGTACCCGATATTCTTGTTTAAGAAATTGAAAGGAAGTTACGTTTGTTTGAAATAACTGAATAACGTACTGAAAACTTAGAGCTACCTCACAAAGCTTTAAGCACAATAAATTGAAATCCATTGGAAACGAGATAGCATTCTCCTTGCCTGGTGGCATGATTTCAAAAATCAGAAACAGATTGTCAAACAAAGCTGTTGACGCTTCGATTTTTCAAGGATCTATCTCATTATATCAGCAAAGGAATTCAATTGCCAGTTCATTATATTATTATATAAGACTGATGAAAATCTGTTTCATCATCAAACAAATGAATCTGTGATTCTGGTTATGAAAATCATGATCAATAACTAGATACTAGATAATCATTATTATTGATTAGTATGATCATTAGATTTGTTTTATAATTATAAGATTTTGCTGTCAAAAACTGAATATACAAATTTCCAGATTATAGTTCACAACATAAATGTGAGGATTTGATTTTATATTTCATAGTGCTGACTTTAATAATGAGGAAAAAGATAGAAGATAATTACTAAAACGATACAAAATAAAATATTTGCACAGAACAAATTACATGCTAGAGCTAGAACATTATTTGGCATTAAAAGTGTGAGAGAGTACAAGAAAGGTGTGAGAAGATTTTATACTGCAATCGCTGAAGTTGATAGTCAAACTTTTGAGGATTTGATAGAAGAAAATAGAGTAAATGAAGGCTGGAGCCGTTGTTTTGTAGATGAAAATATAAATGTGACTCGATGCTACAAATGTTGGGCTTATGGTCATAAGTATAATGACTGTAAAAATGAAACAACATGCCCAATATGTGCTGGGAAACATAGTAGAAAAGAATGTACTAGTTCAGATAAAAAGAAACGCGCAAACTGTGATCGTGCCATCACTAAACTGAAAATACCTATAAGTGATAATCATCCAGTTTGGGATAAATCCTGTCAGGTATACAAAAGAATTGAGAAACAACTGAAGGCTAAAATGAATTACATGAAAGAATTGCAATTACAGAGTTCAAAGAAGTACACTAATGTATTCTGTTTTAACTGTCAGGGCTTGACCAATAAATTTGATGAGATAGAAAATTCTATTATCAAAAATAGTGCTGCGGTGGTGTTTTTAACTGAAACACATCTTACTAACGATATTCAGAATTGTGAAATGAATATGAAAGGATACAAGATTATCAGATCGGATTCAAAAAGTAGGTATATACTGGTGGAATAATCATGTTTGTAAAAGAGCACATTAATGTCTTATTTGTGAATCAAGTTGTCGTTCATATAAACTTCTGGTTTTTATTAATCAAAATAAATCTTCATAAACTTATTTTGTGGCTTCGTTGTACTATTGTCCAAATGGTAATCACTTGGAATTCTTGAATTTTCTAGATAAGTTTTTCGGAGAGAATATCTCAATAACAAGTACCCAACAATTTTATATTACTAGGATACTTCAATTTCGACTGGAAAATTTGGATAATGATTACGTGAAAAAGTTGAACCAGATATGCAATTCTGCTTATTCAAAACAAATGATAAATGATTATACAAGAATAACTCAAAACTCAAAATCAATGATTGATCTAGTTTTCACAAATATAAAAAATCTTGAGTGCTCTGTATTATATACTCCAAGAATTACCGATCATAGTATTATGAATTCAAATATTTCAAACGTAATAGAGAATAGTGACCGTAAATTCACGAAAAGAGTAACTGATCATGAAATGATGTATCACAATTTACTCAATACAAACTGGTTGTATGGCAAAATGTGATGTGAATAGTTTTTATAATGATTTTACTGAAGCAATGGAAACTGCCATGCAAGACTCTCCGTATATGGAAGAAACGAATGATTAAGAAAAAAAAACCGTGGTTTGACAAAGAAGTGAAAAAAATATTACAATTGAAGGATGCTCTGCACATAAGATTTACCATGTCCAATGATGAATTAGATCAACAGGAGAATAAGATTCAGCGTGATACAGCTACAAGTATCTCAAAAAAAAAAAGCTATTTTTTGAGAGAAAAATTGAAAATGAGAAACATAATCCCGATCAACTATGGAAAACATTAAAAATGCTATTAAATAAGAAACATTGGAATATACCAACAAGAATAATTTCTTCCATTACAATAATTGAGCAAAGTAACATAAAAGCAACCGCTAATGAATTTATCATGTACTTCAAACAGAGTGTGGAAGATATATGTACATAATTGCCATCAGCAAAATTGGATAAGTACGAAAATCCTAAGATAGTTGTAAATAAATGTAATACATTCGAGAAAATATCATTACGTAAACTGAGGGAAATACTATTCTGTATGTCAAACAAGCGTAGTCATGATGGTATTCATATAAAAGCCCTGAAAGAAACATTTGATGTGATCCATTGTTATACATGATCAACATGATTTTAGAAAATGGCGTTGTACCGGATAACATGAAACTAGCAACTATAGTTCCAGTTCCAAAAGTCGGAAGGTCTGATAAAGCCAAAGAATTCTGGCCCATCAACATGCTACCTATTTGTGGGAAAACTGTAGAAAAAGTTGTGTATGAACAAACATTGAATTTTTTGACTAATAATAATATCCTATCAGAGAGTCAACCCGAGTTCAGATCAAGACATTCACGCGAAACAGTCTTGCAAATGATATTAAATGAGTGAAAATTGAACATGGATACTTATAAAATTGTGTGTGCAGTGATCCTTGACTTTAAAAGAGCATTCGATACTATTGACAGCCAGGTATTATTATTGAAACTGGAACATAACGGTTTTAGTGGCAATGTTTGAAGATGGTTTGAAAGTTACTTGAGTAAAAAATTCCAAATAACATTATAGGGACTGATTATGCAACTGAAAAAGTAGAGATTGAACATAGAGTCCCTCAGGAAGGTGTGCTGGGTCCATTGTTATTCATATTGTATCTTGACGACATTACTGATTGTGTACAAAACTGTAACATGCATTTATTTGCTGATGATGTACTGATTCTTTATAATGATGACAATTTGCAGGAGATGTGAAGTTAATAGTGATCTAGATTGTATCCACAAATTCATTCAAAATAACAGTCTAAAATTAAATACAAATAATAGTGGAGCTATGATACTAGGTTCAAAAGAAGAAAATAACTCGAATTGTTAGATCATTGTGAATAATTGTGAACTTGAAATTGTAGATGACATCATATAATTAGGAGTCATTATTGACATAAAATTGAATTTTAGGCGGCATGTTGATTATATAACTAGAAAAATATCTAAAAATACTAGTTCTTTATATAGGATGGCTTATTATTCATCATTCTGGACCTGGACTTCAAAAACTGTTCATAATGTGTTGGTATCGCCTCACTTCAACTATTGCAGTTCTTGTTATACTTTGTTCAAAAAACTGATATGACCAGACTATAGAGATTACAGAATGAATATATGGGAATCATCTTGAAATTTACATATTTTATTTATTCATAACATAAGTATACAGGCATATAGCCCAATTACATACTTACAATAATGTATACATAAGAGTTATAGTACAAATGTATTGAGTGTTGGGAAGCTTGATAATAGTATTCGGGAGATGGATATAAGGGGAAGGCAAAAGGAAGTACCAAATAATGAATAATAGAGAATGAGATTGAGCAGTATTTGTTACACATCTTTCAAAGGAGGATTGACTTTGTGAGAGCACCGTTTTCCAATTAAATTCTAATCTTCCTGGAGAATGTTAGATTATGCTTGGTTTTCTACTATTCTATAGAATTTTGAGTCATCTGCAAATAGAGATACGTTTTATTGCAATTTGTAAGATATATCATTGATAAATAAAAGGAATAACAAAGGTCCTAGGACTGAGCCTTGAGGAGTTCCAGATGTGCACACTATTTCAGCAGATTTTAAACCATTCAAGACAACAAACTGAGTTCTGTTTAGTACATAAGAGAAAAACCAACGTGATAAATCTTTTTTGATGCCATATCCTTCGAGTTTAGTCAGTAAAATTGTATGATTAACTCTGTCAAACGCTTTGCAAAAGTCCAAATATATTGTATCGATTAATTTTTTTCTAGATACTGCATTTTGAAGAAAGGATACAGAATTCGCTAGATTAGTAACTGTTGATCTGTTTGGAAGGAAACCGTGTTGTTCTGGAATAATATGGCATTTAACATGATTGAGCACTTGTTCGTGTATTATTTCCTCGAAAATCTTAGTGAACGAAGAAAGTATCGATATTGGTCTATAATTACTAACATTATCAGCATTACGCGATTCAAAAATTGACATAACGTGTGCAATTTTCCATTCATCAGGGAAACATACTTCAAAAATTGATTTATAATTGGACCTTTGCGAATATCCAAAGCAAGCAAAGTTGAATACTTTCCCAGTGTTTGTGGTAAAATGTGAAAAAGTATTAGAATTCTTAAGGAAATCAGGATTAGATGTGAAATTATCAGGCTCGTCGGAACTGTGAACTGACTGAAAGTAATCAGCAAATAGATTACTTATACTATTTCCATCAGAAGCAGTCATATTATTATAGAACATTTCATTGGGAAATGTGTTACTCTTCATTTTAGACTTAGCGAGATCCCAGAACTGTTCAATATTATTTGATATATTATTTTCGATATTAGTAATATAGGATCTGTAAAATTTAGTTTGCAAGTCGTTAACTCCACGTCTTAATAAGGCGAAGGTTTCATAGTCGTATGGTCTACCATATTTTCTGTACTTCTTTCTATACTTGTCCTTTTCTTTGATCATTTTAATTAGGTTCTTAGTATACCAAGCAGTGAGTTTTAATGTAAATTTCAGGTACATATGAAGAGACAATGTAATATAAAATGTAGTAGAAAAAAGTTACTGCATTATTAATGTTCAAGTTACACAAAAGAGTTGACCATTCAATAGACTCGAGTATTGTATTTATCGCAAAATAGTCACCATTTTTAAATTTAAATTTGGAGTTTGCTCTCACAATATTTAAGCTTTTACATATTTCAATCTCAAAAATAATCTCTAAAGGAGGATGATAACTATCAATTTTAGAAAGAGGCTCCAAGGCTTTTTATTTATTATTATTGACATAAGGTGTTGTCCTGTCCTAGTTCTCTGTACTGCGGTCTCTTGGCCTATTGTACTCACTGTGTTTTACTCCTCCGATAGGAGTCCCGTCTGTCTAACGAAGTCAAGGATTTTCTTTAGATTTAACTCTTTCAAGTTCTTCAAGGGCAGTTTTTCCGCTCCTAGAAGACTATGTCTTCTGACAATGAACGCCTCGCAGTGACATATTACGTGTTCAGGAGTTCCCTCCTCTTCTCCACAACCTCTGGATATTGGTTCTTGTCTCAATCCCAAAGTATGTAGGTGTTTATTCATTGCAAAGTGTCCCGTTATTAGTCCTGTTATTTGCCTGACATTATTCCTACCCATGGTAAGTAGACTGTCTGTCCTTTTCCTGGATGGTTCATCCAGGAAGAGCCTTGCTTGTCTCTGCCCTCGTGATTGTATCCAGTAGATTTTATGCCATTGCTGGAGCATCGTTTTCATTTCCTGTTTGACTCTTTCCGTAGAAATTCCGCAAGCAGGTTCTGGCCCGATGAAGGGCATATTTGTCCCGTCCTTGGCTAGGCGGTCGGCTACCTTATTTTCTCCAATATCTGAATGCCCTGATACCCATATTAACTTTACTTCATTCCTCGCTCCAAGAGTATTGAGTCCATGAATACAATCTGGGACAAGACCAGATCTTATTTCTGAAGCCTCTTATGCTTTTAAAACGGCTTGGTTATCTGTAACTATAGAGATTATCCTATTGTTATAGTTCCTTTCCAATAGTAGCTGTACACTGATCGCGATCGCGTACAGTTCGGCTTGAAATACTGTCGCATTTGTTCCGAGTCCAACCGACTGTTTGTGTCTCAGTCCTTTTGCTCCATGTATTCCTGCTCCGGTTCCATTGATGGTCTTCGAGCCGTCTGTCTAGATGACGATGTCATTTTTGTCTACTGGTTTGTTTATTTGCTCCCAATCATCCCTTGTGGGAATTTCTATCCTGTAGGTTTTGATAATGGTATGCTTGATACTAATTCGGTCTGGCACCATCTATAGAATGAGATGCTTGTCCATCTCCGCAGAAATTTTGGAGTGTCCTTCCCTGCATTTTTCTTTCTTTGAGTGAGCTTTTGTTCAATATGCACTGCTAAGTGCTCTCGCTTTTACAGCTGAGTGTAATGGAGGTAGACTTAACAGGGTTTTCATCGCCGCCGTTGGTGTTGTTGACAAAGCTTCCGTAATTCCTAGGCAGACCAGTCTTTGGATCCTGCTTAGTGTATTCTGACAGTGCTTCGTCAATGTTCCTTGCCACCAGGCAATGCTGGCGTATTCTATAACTGGTTTAACCATGACAGAGTAAATCCAGTGTGTCATTGCTGTTGATAGACCCCAGTTTCCTCCAAGCATTCGCCTGCAGGCCCATAAGGCTCTCATGGCTTTATTTGCTACTTTCTCCACGTGTGGTTTGTTAACCTTTTATCCAGGGTTACTCCCAGATATTTGACTTCTTCTCCCAACGGGATTTTTCTGTTGTACAAATATAACTGTTTTAGTCCGGTTGGATCCCGTTTTCTTGTGAATGGTATGACTGTGATCTTTGTAGGTTTAACTGACAATTCCTCCTCGTCACACCTTTTAACAAAATTTAAGGCTTCCTGCATCATTTCCGATACGGTTTCCTGAAATTTCTCTGTTACTAATATAGTCGCATCGTCCGCGTAGCCGATGGTTGTGTAACCTGCCTCGTTCAGTCCTTGTAAAAGTTCGTCCACCACTAAGCAGCACAGGAGTTGAGAAAGAACTCTTCCCTGTGGACATCTCCGTGAGGCCTGCACCCCCACAGTCTGAGTAGTGGAAGAGGCGTAGATTTCTCCTTGTTTCAGCATGTTAGAGATCCACTCACATTTTGTTGGGTGTATCCCTCTCTTGACTGCTGCTTTGTCTATGGACTTGAAGGAAGTGTTATCAAACGTTCCCTTTATATCTAGAAATGCTCCAAGAGCAATCTCTTACTGTTTGATACTGTTTTCAGCTCGGCGAACCACCTTACAGATGGCCATTTCGCACGATTTTTCTGCTTGATAGGCATATTGGTGTATATAGAGCGGTGAATCGCTCAATACTGTATCCCGAATATGCCTCTCGATTAGTCTCTCCAGCAATTTGAAAAGGAATGATGTCAGGCTACTTGGCCTGAAAGATTTCGCCTTGACGTATGTCTCTCTCCCTGGTTTAGGTATGAAGACTACTTTGACTTGTCTCCACATTCTTGGTATATATGTCAAGGCCAAACTGGCCCTGAGCATGCCATGTAGAATGAGTGCCGATTGTTCTATTCCCTGCTGTAACATAGCTGGTATAATTCCATCCTTTCCTGGAGATTCAAATGGTTGAGATTTATTCACTGCCCATTTAATTTTTGTTCGATTTTCCACTTGATTGGCAAGTGTCCAGTCATGCTTTGTAGCCTTTGAATGAGTATCTATCAAGTTTTGCTGCTCTGATTCATTTTTTTCTAGAATAACTGATTCAGGAAAGTGAGCTTGGAGCAAAAGCTTCATTGTCTTTCTCTCCCGTTCAGTGTGTTCCCCTGTAGGTCTCTTAAGAGTGCCCAGACTGCCCTCTCTGCCTTTTATCATAGCTCTTTGGAGTCTAGCACTCTTCGGTGTCTGTTCCAGTTCCTGACAGTACTTCCTCCAAGAGTCTCTTTTAGCTTGCCTTATGGCTTTGTTATACTCGGTTAGTTTGGTTCTGTAATCTTCCCGATCTCCGGCTCGTTTTGCTCTGTTGAAAAGCTTCCTCGTCTCAGCTCTAAGATGGAAGAATCTCTCATGCCACCAGGGCACATTCCTAGAGGTCTTTTCCTCCCTTTCTTGGCAGCTGGTATCAAAAGCTGCTTTTATAGCAAATCGAAAGCTATTCTCCATTAGCTCAAGTTCAGCTGGATTGGTTGCCCTGCGGGGGCAACTTTCCAGCTCAATTTCTAATTGTTCCCTGAATCGATCCCAGTCAGTCTTTTCTGGGTCTCTGAATTTCACAGATAGTTTTTTGTCTGATTCTATGTCGAATCGGATATACCTATGGTCGGAGAGTGATGTGTAAGGGTTTCTCACTCACAATAAATTTATATTTGGTAGATTGGTTTCTTTGCTGAACTATGAGGATATTATATTTTGTAGTAATCTGCTCTGTTGTAATACTTCTGAAAGGGGAGAATGACCTGCACAGGAACTTTGAATAATTTGCACGTTTAACAAATAATAAAATGTATTCAAAAAGAATGAAAGAATATAAAGAATATAAAGATGAAGTTACCAAGCTCCGATTGATCACCGGCTTTTAAACTACATTGATGAATATCTTATAAACTTCTAACTTCTCAACACACGCACTAACTAACTTATCACTAACTACATTATCACTAACTAACTAACCCACTACTTCTTTCACTGACCAACTAACTACATCTTCTCTTCACTAACTATCGTAACTTGACTCATAACCAACTAACTCATAACTAACTATTGACTTCTATATATAAAATCCAAAATGCCAATATAACAATATTCGTTATTGACGTCAATCGTATTTACAAATAGTTCATATACCTCTATTGCTTGCTTGCAAGAAAAGCACATTTCTCAATTTCGTCAGAGTTCAGCGAACTGTGAATTTGCTGACTCTTACAGATGGCTCGTCTGATACATGCCAGTTTTTCACTGTGCTACACGCGTGCACAGAGCATATAGTGATATCGATCACTTTCCTTCTTATTTTATTAATGAAAGTCGGTTCATTGCCCTTATAAACTACCTCTAGATTATTGGTGATTGAAAAGTCTAGAAGAGACTCACCTCGTTTGTTGCTTCCGGTACTGCCCCAAACAAGATGGTGAGAGTTGTCGTCGCACCCAACAAGGATATGACAGCCCTTGCGCCGGCTTAGTTCTACCAGTTTGCGGGGGCCCGCTGGTGGTGGGTTTCCTGGTTGGTCGTAGGGTAGGTATGCGGATCCAAGTAAAAATTCCCTCTCCCTCCCTGCCCTTGACACAACCACTTTGACGGCCACTAGGTCTTTGCAAAATTAGTCCCATAGTCTTATCGCATTCAAATCTTGTTTGATAGGTATACAGCCTCTAGGTATCGATTCTGAAGTATCAAAAATGATCCTTCTTCCACTTACCTTCAGACCTTTAATTTCGCCTTTGTATGTCCAAGGTTCTTGAAGTAGGGCCACGTCAATGTCATGTTTCATCATGAAAGCACTAAGGGCAAATGATGCTGCCCTACAGTGCTGTAAGTTATACGTAAGAAGGCTTACCCAATTAGTACTGGTGGAAGGTGGAGGGTCCTCCGACGTCCCCTCCACCTCCATTTTGTCGCTGACTTTGGCTACCTCCATCTTTTTGTTAATCAAAGCCTTGAATTGAACCCGTGTGAAGTTTACGTATGGCCTATGACCATACGTACTCATGGAGTCCCAGGAAGTTTGGTCCATTAGGACAACGAGTTGTTGTCCCCTGGGGTCCTCCTTCCTATCTACTACCCTCCAGTCCTTGGTCTCTAGGCCCTTTATCTGGAGGTGAAGTCTCCCAAGTACTTTGTCCGGTTCCATTGCTGGCCCCGGCACCCATACCATTGCCCGTACTGGCTTGGGAAGATTCTTAGCCTCAATGAATTGAAGCTTTGTTCCTTCCAGCGGTATCTCCTTCTGTAACAACCCACTGAGCCAGTCCCTTGTGGCCTGGTCGCAGCAGTTGATGCGCAGAGTCCCGTCCCGGTACATGCAGTCCGTGAACCTTGGATGAATCTCCCCGGTTTTAACCGTGTCGATCTTCTCCAAGATCCAGCCTTTTATTTTCTCTGCTCCTTCCTCGTCCAGTGACTTTCCAAGCTCTAGATGCCCAATAGCCATCTTATACCCCTCCATCGTATCCTTGAAGGAAAGTGCCTTTGGAGCGGCTCCTTTGACCTTATTGAGTGGTCTGTCTTCAAGAGTACTACCATCCGACTGCTGTCGCTTAGGCCTTCTAGTCGTGGTAGACTCCTTCTCCTTTCTAAGGGTGACCTTCAGTGGTTTCTCAGTGATCCCACTTTCTTTAGCCATCCTCTTTTTCTTAATTCTCCGGCGGGCAGCCCCGGAAAGTTCTCGCCTATCAGGCGGAGGTCCTCCGGTACCTGATCCGCTAGAGTTTCCCGCTGAAGCCCCTGAGGTCTCCTTGGAGCTCTCGGTGCTGTTGGTTTTTTTTTTCTTCAGTTTCCATATTTGGTCCCACGAGTAGCTAGGAAATGGTTCGTCAGCCTTGACAGAGCCCCGCATGCCAAGGTAAGGTCTGGATACAACTGAGTGCGACCCGGTGCTCGGAGGTGGGACCAGTCGAGACTGATCTCCTATTCAGCCATGCATCCTATGGGCCTGGTCACCCACCCACAGGATTTAGGATTCTTATTGAGGTTATCTCCTCCCGGACCGGGCAGTGAAGCCAAGTCCCCCCGCTGTCTAACTGTCCGCGAGACATGACCACCGTCAGCAGAAAAGTGTATGGTTTAACGAATAGGTGCACTGATCCGATGTCACCTAACCGGCACCGCCACCTCGCTGCAAACCCTTAGCCACGACAGCTTCGGTCGAGGGATTTTTGATCAAACTTCCACCTCTTCCCGCTTCCGACTTCCTACTAACTCCCGGCTCCAAGGCTAAAGTAACATTTAAATCAAAGTTAGACAATACTAGATCTAACACTCTACCGTTCTGATTAAAAACAAAATTGGATTGTGTCAAACCTGACAGTGACATATTATCAATGAGAGCAGTCGATGATCTGGTCCATTGGAAAATTTCAACGTCATCGGGTGTCCAGCGAATGGTAGGTAAGTTGAAGTCACGTACAATTATTCTGAAGAATAAATCTGTAGGATTCATTACGGAGCTCGCATTATCAAAATGTGCCACGAAATATTCGTATGTACAGTCAGAAGGGCAATACACGGCACAAAGATTTGAATATTAATATCACTTTCAAAAAGTTCAATTCATATCCAAATCTCTTTACATTGAGTTACCTATCGAGTCATTCTTCTGCACTTAATTGATGATTTGACCGCTATGCATACACCTCCACCGCGAGTTTTGTTGGTGGTGATAAAGTTGCGGTCTTTTCGGAACATTGTAAAGTTGTTATTGAATAGTTGCGAACTAAATATACTGCTATCCAACCACGTTTGAGTCAAACAAATAATGTCGTAAGATGTTTATAGAACATTATTATAAAAGTCAATTGTTTTGGATTTTAGACCTCGAGTATCTTGATAATAGAGTTTCATGTTAACGATATACAAGTATTATAGTTTGAATGGAATAATTAATTCAGTAATCAGTTGATTAGAAGAGATATTTTAGCTTCTTGATCAAATAATAGAATTCGCGCGTTTTCAGATTTTCTTACATATATTTTACCATTCTTCATCCAGCAATATTTGTAATTTTTGATTTCACAAGCTTCGCGAATAAGGTAAAATAGATTTTTGTTTTTAGCTGTTTGATGTTCCGTTATAAAAATTCTTATGTTAGGTGAACCAAATGAGTTTGTCAATAAATCGCGATTTTTCCTTCCATTAACAATTAATCGTTCTTTGAGTAATGCAGATCGAAATTTCACTATAATTGATTTGGGTTTGGTAGATTCTTTATTAATATGTGGTACTCGGAGACAATCATTAATGTCAGTGGCATTAATAGGGAATTCCAATACTCCATTGATTGAACTGATTAAAGAGAGCACATTTTCATCATTTTTCTCGGGAACTCCATGTATTTCGATATTATTTTTGCGTGAGTATTGCTCTACATTCTCAATTCTACTCTCAAGCTCAAGTATTTGATGCTTCATTGAATCATTTTCGCGCTGAAGTGAATCAAGATGCTCCATTCTTTCTTTCATTGATTTCAATTCTGATTCAAGATCAGTGAGCTGGTTGGAGCAAAAAGTAACGGACGTAATCAGGGTGTTAAATTTCTCATTGAAGTCATTTAAAATCTGAGATTCAAAGGAATTCATAAACTCTTTCATTGCTGTAATAGAAAAAAAGTTCTTGACTGTCTGCTCATCTAGCTCATCTTGATCTTCGCCCATGACAATTGAAGTGTCAAGACCTTCATGTCGACATGTCGAGTAGTACCAATCCACGGAGTTTGAGGAGAGTAGCTTCAATTGCTCCGCACTTATTTGTTTACATGCGGCATGATATGATTGTTAACAATCTAAACACTTGACACCTGGATTGACCTTTTATAAGTTCCGTCTACACTCACGACACAACGTCATGTTTATGTTCAGGTATAAAACGGATTTGTTGATTATCAAGCAAAAAGATAGAAAGATACAAACTTTTGCTCACGAGTGAATATCCCAACTGCCATTTTATTTAATTTATTTTTCAAATATAACGCTCATAGTAGGAGTATCACAAAAATTTTCATTCAAAGTAATAGGCACTCACGTCTTAGTAATAATGATATAGATTTTAGTAAATAATTCTTTGTTTATCCCACAACTATTATAGATTTAGACGGAGCAACTCACAATACGCACGTACCATGCACAATCACAATATATGAATCCAATGTGACAGAAGAACTCATATAAAAGATATGCTCCAGGAACTCAGTTGGTTGGATATAGAAAATTATTTGAAGTATAATGTATTAGTGTTTCTGTATAAGATATGTAATTGTATGGCACCAAATTATCTCAAAAAGTTTCTCAGTACACATAGCTGTCTCCATAATTTTGATATAAGAAATGAAAATAAATACGTAATAAGTAGAGTGAACAAAGTTAGTACTGCAAATACTTTGTTTAACAAATGTCTTGAGATTCTTAGCACATTGCCAGATGATCTGAAAAACTCTAGTCATCTGATAACTTTCTTCCTGTAATATTCTAATTGATAACACTGTTATTTTTTAAAGTAATAAAATATGTATGTGTTGGAAATACTGAACCACCATCTTGTGAACTTGAGTACCGTAACTCACATGGAGCAATATTAAATGAAGTTTGATTCATCAAATAAATTCTAATTGATTTAATCCATATTAATAACTACTATGTAACATGGTGTCAGAGGTGCAGTACAAAGTATTATATTTCGGTGAAGAAGAATTCACGTATTGGTGAAACATTACCTGAAAATGCAGTGCTCTAATCCACCAAATAGACTGGAGATCAGTGGGAATCTTTCAGTCAATTGGAAGAAATTCAAACAAATACTTGATATATTTCTAATAGCCACTGATATTAGCAATTCAAATAATAATGGGAAAAAAATGCTATCCTATTGAATTTCATTGAAGACGAAGGCTTAGAAATATACAATACATTTAAATGGGCAATTGGTGAAGATAGAACTAAGTTTGAAGACAATACTGCAAAGTTTGAAGAATACTGTAATTCCGAGAAGAATATTTTTTTTGAACATTATAACCTTTTCCACGCTCAACAGCAAGGACAGTCAGTTGACGCTTACCTGACAGAACTCAAAAAATTGGCGTCCACATGTGAATTTCCAGATGAAGAAACACTAATATTGGGAAGATTAGTATTCGGACACTAAGACGAAGTAGTAATGGAACGATTACTTCGTGATCCGGAAATTACCCTCAAGAAAGCGGCTCAATTTTGCAGGGCAACAGAGGTTTCTAGAAGTCATGCCGATGCAGTAAAGGTGGAACTAGTCCAAAGGCAGCCGATGAATGACGGCAGAAGCGGAAATAAGAAGTATCAGAAGAAGATAAGTATAAATAATGATAACAAAAAAAAAATTAAGCTTATTTGTGCAAAAAATGTTTATACACTCATCAAGCAATGTGTTGTCCTGTGTTCGGTAAAATTTGTTCATATTGTGAACAAAAAAATCACTCTTCCAAGGGATGTCCAAATAAGAAAAAACTTAATGAAATTACTGTTAGCAATACTAAAAACTCAGATATTGACGATCATAATAAAGATTATCCATCTGATAAATACGATGAATTATTTGTTCAAACTATAGAATGTAATAATAGTAATACATGGAATGGAATTATTAACATTGAAAATCAAATTAATGCTAAATTGAAGTTAGATGTGGTGCAGAAATAAGCATTTTGCCTAAAGATTATGTCGAACAATTAGAATCTAAGGTTTCAATGCAGGATACAAATTCTATACTTGTTGCTTTCGGTAATTCTAAAGTCAAACCAATAGGTGAGGTGCAATTAAATTGTCGTAGTAAGAAGGGCAATAATAGTTTGGTATTATTTGCAGTATTAAAGGAGAATGTGACTCCATTACTAGGGTTGAATGCGTGTGTTGAACTATAATTGATCAATCGCATAAATGTGATTGGAAAATTCAGGGATGAAAATGAAATTAAAAATAAATATCCGACAGTTTTTAAAGGGTTAGGTAAAATACCGGATGAATCAGTTGTTCTGTTGCTCTTGTGTCTAAGCTTATTTCGAATATTTTAGTGGTAAAATTCATCAAATAAATTCGCGAGTTTCACCTGAATGCAGTGGCTTTTGCGAACTATCTATTGGTGCTTTTTTTCTATTGACTGTATTCCGTTTTGCGCAGTTTTTCCGCATGATAGTTATTCAAACCGTATCCAAGCAAAACTTTTTTCATTGATTTTGATTATTCGTTTTGCGTTTTGTCGAAGCGTGTTCAATATGCCTACCTGTAGCAAATGTAGCCGTAATGTCAACAATAAATACCCTGGTGTTCGTTGTTTCAACTATGCGCGCGTATTTCATTGTGCGTGCGTTGGTTTATCTTCCGCGCAAAGTCAAGCATCTAGCAGCTTGGTCTGGCTGTGTCCGTCTTGTCGTCTACATGGGGATCCCAATACATCGACAATTCTGGAGGAAGATGCTTCTGCCCAAAATACTCTACGAGATTTACATTCAAGCTTCAAATCCCTCAAATCTGAGCTTCTTGCCGCCATTGATCTAAAATTTGACACCCTGTTGAAATCTGTCAACTTTTGTTGTGATGAAATATTTGATTTCGAAAAAAATCTCAAATCGATTAATGACAAGATGAATGATATGGAAGCATATAAATTGGAAAACACGGAATTAAAACTAACAGTGAGTAATCTTGATGAGAAAAAATATTCTAGAATCAATAATGTTGTTATCCAAAATATCCCAGAGAAGGCTGGTGAGAGTATAAATAATATTCTCTCAACAATTGGTAGATCTATTGATATTAAAGTAAATAGTAGTAATATTGATGCTGCACATCGTATTCCTTATTTCGACAAGAAAAATTCACGGCCTACAAACATCGTCGTCAAATTTATTTCTCGTGGAATGAAGGATAACTTTGTAAGAGCTGTCAAGCTCAATAATATCACCACAAAGACTCGGGGTTTTTATGGGACTGAGACTAGGATATATGCGAATGATCATTTAACCAAAAATAATATGTTATTATTGCGAATGGCTCGAGCTGAACTGCGCAATAAGAATTATAAATATGTTTGGACAGAGAATAATATGATTTTTGCACGCAAAACAGATTCATCCCGAGCTATTTTGATAACTTCAGAGCAAGTTGTCAAAAATTTAAACTAGAAAATGATAGCTGGATTACTTACCTTACATAATGTCTTATCTTATGGGTGTCTACTATCAAAACGTTAGGGGCTTAAGATCGAAAACCCATGAAATTAAAACTGCCTCATTTGCATGCGATTTTGAAATCTTGTGTTTAACTGAAACATTCTTAAACTCGTCCGTCTATGACCATGAATTAGATAGTGACAGCTTCAGTGCAGCTCGTCGAGACAGAGGTTCTACTGATTCATAAAAATGTGATAGTGGTGGTGTTCTGATAGGCGTTAGAGATAATTTGAATTTTGTTCACCGACAGGCATGGTCTTCATGTATCGAGGATGTATGGATTACGGTATATTTGAAGACATCCAAAATCCATATTTGTTGTGTTTACATACCCCCTTTGTGTAGTGATGCCCTTACAATATTTCTAAGTAACTCATCACGCATAGTGGACTCTGCACTCGAAGAAAAATTCTTGATTTGCGGGGACTTTAATTTGCCTTATTTACAGTGGGATCAATTTAATGATTATTATACTGCAAGTAACATGTATAACACGATTTCGTCTAATTTTATGGATACGATATCTTATTGTAATTTCAGGCAATTTAATGGTGTATATAACTTTAACAATCGATGTCTTGATTTGGTTTTGTCCAACAATACAGTGAAGGTTAACAAATATGATTATCCTCTTGTCAGTGTTGATTCACATCATCCCCCATTAATAATGAATGTGGAATGTGAGTTTCACTCAAATCTTGAATTTAATGCCAGGGAATTGTTTTTGTTCAGAAAAGCTGATTTTAATACTATTAATGAACATTTTTTCAATATTGAATGGGAAAAAAAAAAATTATGTTCCTGAATTCAGAGGACTCTGTGAGTATATTCTATGATATTCTTTATTCTACTATAAATACCTTTGTTCCTAAGAAAAAACTCAGGAATAGGACGTATCCCTCTTGGTATTCATCTGAACTAATTCGTTTGTTACAAGAATAACATAAGCTCCATGTCACATTTAAACATTTCAATAATCCTTTGGATTATACTGAATTTTCATCTTTAAGAAAAAGAGTCAAAGGTTTGACTCAAAGTTGTTATTCGAAATAGATCACTTGTGTCGAAAATGATATTCCAAACAATATTAAAGGATTTTGGACTTATTTTTCCTCTGTTAAGAAGCAAGGAATACCGTCTAGTATGGTATTTGATAATAAAAGTTCAAATGATGGCCATGAGATTTGCAACATGTTCGCGGACTATTTTCAGTCAGTTTTTATAAACAACGACAATCCAAATATTTCACACTTTAAAACATGATGCAACACTATTGTTAATCTTGGCTGTATATCAACGAATGAGAATTTCGATCTACTGTCATCGATAGATATTGGTAAGGGAGCGGGTTCTGATGGCATCCCAAGTTTATTTATTGAAAATTGTGCACCTTCTCTGTGTATTCCACTCACATTATTATTTAATAAATCACTTCATGAAGGTCATTGCCCTAGTACCTGGAAGAAAGCAATAGTAGATCCTGTCTTGACTGTGGTAACAAAAATATCGTTCAAAATTATCGTCCGATATCTAAATTATGCATTTTTGAGAAGATATTCGAAAAAATTATTCACAAAACGTTATTGGCAAGTTTCAAGAATATTATCAATATCGAACAGCACGGCTTCTTCCCAGGTAGGTCTGTGGAATCCAAGGCATTCAACAGGATTAATCCATCGAATTTAATCGCTAAACTGGAGAGGTATGGTATACATGGTCAACTTCTCAATTTTTTAAATTCATATGTTACTGAAAGGCAACAATGTGTGACTGTAAAAGGTTTCACTTCCGAATTCTTTCCCATTACTCCTCACATGGATCTCATCTAGGACCTCTCTTCTTTGTAATATTTGTTAATGACATTGAAACTTGTTTTACTAAATCAAATTTTCTTATGTTTGCTGATGATCTTGAAGTGTTTAAAGCTATCTCCTCTGTAGCTGATTGTTCCGCTTTGCAGGAAGATCTTGACAGACTAAGTTGTTATCTGAAGATTAATGAATTAACGCTCAACTTCAATAAATGTACTTGTATATCTTTCTCTCGCAACAGAACCGTGCTTACATTTAATTATTCAATTGAAGGTAACAACATTGGTCGTGTCTCCCACATTGAAGATCTCGGTGTCATTCTAGATTATAAGCTCATTTTTGACTTGCGTATTGACAGTATTGTTAAAAAAGCTTACAAAATGCTTGGCTTCATTTTGCAAATCGGTGTTCATTCCAAAAACTATTACACTCTTATTTTTCTTTACTATACACTAGTTCGATCTCAGCTGGAATTCTGTGCAGTATGCTGGTCACCCCACTATCATACATATATTAATAGAATCGAGAGTATTCAAAGAAAATTGATCTATATTCTGAACTGGAGATTCCCGCAAAATTCAGTGTCTTTGATTACATTACAAAAAAGACGTCAATTCTTGGATTTTTCTTTTTTATTCAGAGTGATGAATAATCAAATTGATATTCCTATTCTTTTGAATAGATTTTCTTTCCGAATTCCGTGTCATTCCACACGATCCGTAGATTTGTTGGTTGTAAAACATTGTAGAACAAATTTCGCCATGAATTCGTCACTGATCAGAATTGCCAGTGCATATAATAATTTAATTTCTGTATCTACTATAGCAGATTAGTTTTCTTGCAGTTTATATACCTTTAAGTGCTCTATAAAATATTGTCTATCAAATATATCTGTCTCCTAATTAGTTTATTGGTTACTGTTTACCACTAATCATATATATATATATATTTTTTTTTTCTTTTTTTTTTTAGGTATATTGCTTTATTTTGATTTTGATATATTGAATTGTTTTATCTTGTCAGTGCTGCACTGTCATTGGGACTAGTCCTGTTGTGTAGCCCAATTGTTGTTAAAAAATTAGAAAAAAAAAAAAACACAACATAACACTTAAAATTAATGCTGTTCCAGTAGTGCATCTCCCGAGGCGCATTCCTAAGAGTTTGTATACTAAAGAAACACTGGCGTTCAACAAACTGGAAGAGCGAGGTATCATATCACAGATAGAACACCCTACTGAATGGGTTAATAGTCTGGTAGTGGCTGAAAAAACTATCTGGTGAAGTCTCGATCCCAAAGATCTCAATAAAGTGATACAGAGGGAGCATTATATGATACCAACACCAAATGAAATATTGGACAGAATCGCAGGTAAAGCTATATATTCTGTACTGGATATGAAAGAAGGACTCTTGCAAATTTGTCTCAGTGACAAAAATGCAGACTTCACAACATTTAATACTCCATTTGGCCGATATAGATTTCATAGAGTACCATTTGGGTTATGCTCAACCCCAGAAGTTTTTCAACAAAGGACACATCAAATTTTTAGAATAATAGCAGGATGTGAAATTTATTTTGATAATTTAATTATTTTTCCAGATAACATTGGTGAACCTAATGAAATTTTAACTAAAGTAATGGAAACAACTCTCAAAAATAATATTAAATTCAATTTCGGGAAATTCCAGTTTCAATTAAAAAAAGTCAATTACTTGGGTCAATTAACGCCATCACAAAGATGCCCAAACCAAATAATAAAGTTGAATTATTGAGATTTCTGGGAATAGTCACATATTTATCTGAGTATATCCCAAAATTATCCGAAATATCAGTACCATTGCGAAAATTAACACGTAATGATGTTGACTGGATGTGGTTCCATGAACACGAAGCTTCATTCAATAAACTAAAAATTTTAATGACTGATGCCCCGGTCTTGGGAACCTATAATGCAAAAAAACTAACGATTCTACAAGTAGATGCATCTAAAGATGGATTAGGTGCTTGTATAATGCAAGATGGCTTACCAATAGCGTATGCCAGTCGAGCGTTAACACCTAGTTAACAAAATTTTGCCCAAATAGATAAAGAACTTCTTGCAATAGTTTACGGGATCACTAAGTTTCACTACTATATATGAGGAAGACCAGTTCTAGTAAAATCAAACCATAAACCTCTTGAATCAATTTCAAAGAAAAATATAAATGAAATTACTGCAAGGTTACAAAGAATGGTCTTGCAACTATTAAAATATAATATTACTGTCAAATACAAACCAGGTTCACAGATGCATATGGCTGATGCATTATCGCGTGCATATTTGAAAGATTCAATTTCACATGATCCTGAATTATTGTATGCAGTTCACAGTTTTTGTGTGCACTTTCCTATTACTGACAATCGTCGAAATCAGTTAATACATGAAATAAAAAATGGAAGAATCATCTAGATGATGGAAGCGCATTTTTGACAGCTCATGAATGCTTGTTACTTCAGAGATTTCGCAAATTACCATCTCTTACAATTACTGAGCTTGAAATCAAGCAGTTTGGGCAAACTTACAAAACAGCAGCTTCCATTTAGTACTAGTTTCAAGTTGACTATTCAATAGGTACATAATTTATACATGTACAAACTCAAAAATACCTTTTAATCTTCATTGTTTAGTTATTGACTGCCAGGAGGTCAAGTGCTGTAGCTTAAAATGATAATTTGATCTTTATCAAAGCTATATAAAAAAAAATACACCAAAAGTGAACAAATTTTCATCCAATAATAATAATCCATTCTAATAAGCTTCAAATTCGCGTCAAACAAGTCATTGAATGAATCCCGGACAGATTTGACAACTGTACATAATAATAGTGACACCCGCGGCGAAAGTTGAAACTAAATTTTTATCTACTTTAATAAATTTTAGTTGCCATATCCCTAATGTCATAGATATCTATGGACATTGTTCCACTTGAAACAAGTAATTGAATAATTCAATTTTCCACGATCACTGAGCTTGAATTAAAGCAATTTGTGCAAGCCTACGAAACAGCAGCTTTTATTTAGTACCAGTTTCAAGTCTGTAAATAGTATAGTTGCTGAGATCTCAGCGTCACGCCAGCCAGCCAGCCAGACAGCCAAAGTGAATATAATACGCTTGGCTAATGTAGTAAGTAGCGCCTCGATGCGGCAGATTTTAGAAACTCGTAGGTTATAAACGAAGTTTGACGTATTCGCTGTCACGCTGCAAGCTGGCGAAAGTAGATGTATTCTATTAAATAATTTAATTGTTTCAAGTGTGTTGATAAACCATAAGTGGAAAAAATAAAGGATAAGTCGTAATTGTTGCGTACCTGGTTGTCAAAACACCCAAAATGAAAATCGTGACTTGATTTTTTACTCTTGTCCGAATGGAAAATGGAAAAAAAGATCACAAAAAATATGGGCTATTTCGATTCATCGAGTTGATTAAGTATTGAAATATTCAATTGTTGATGACATAAATATATATAATTATTGGTATAATGTATATTCTTTCATGTTTTTCATATAAATTTTGATTTAATATAGGTACTTTTTGTAACAACATTCAAGTTATACTTGTCATTATAATTTCTTTCTTGTTTTAGAGACAGTGTCTCGTTTTGCAATTGGAAAACGATTATTAACTTTGCAGCCTTTGCATACCGCATTAGCAAGTTGCTTTTGAGGGGGACGATTCCATATTATCGGTGTATCCGCTTTAGAGCACGTATTTTCTATGTCCACATAGATACAAATTGCTGCAGCGTGCTTGCAATATCCTTTTTCTATCTCACAGTTACAATTGGCAATTTTAATTATTCAATCTTCATTAATCCATAGGATAAATTATCCAAAAAACAATAAGAAATTCCATAAATCGAGTTATACAATTCAACACAACAAAAAATGAGTTTCTGCTATTATTCACAATACTATTGAAAAAAGTATGTATATTCGCAACTGGATTGTACGTTTTCTGGTTTGTTCTTTCCAATGTAAACGCCTGGAGTTTCGCGTAATACAACTCCAATGATTTTTCCACATGCATCGCAAATTATGTCTTCGAAATTACCAACATGAAAACTATAAACCAATTTATTTCTTTTGAATTAATTTTTCCATGGTAGTATTTAATAATAGGATAACAAGGCGAAAAGTTTATCAAAGAACATACGTACAATTTGGAATCTTCAGGCGATCGATTTTGAACACAAATAATTCCTTTTGGGCAAACTCCTTTGGCGTGAGCAATCAAATTTAACTTCTTCAAATCCACAGATTAATATCAACATTTTTCTTCTATATATACACTCGATGTTTTCAAATCAAAACTAACATTTTATTTTCGTTATCATATCTCTTACCCCTGCTCTTACCTAAGAGTTTATTCTACTCGCCGCTAGATGGCACGCGTGTTCCGAGCTGTCAAGATTAGCCAAGCGTATAGCGCTTTTTTCGGAAAAATGCGCTAAAAATGACAAATCCTTACAACTACTTTTGCAGCATCATCTGAAAGGATGGCTTGATTCCAAATGTAAATTTAATCCAGAAGTGCGTTACTCATGGAATTTAAGAAGTGATATTTCATACAGCGACGGGTTACTATTTTTTGAGAATCGTTTGATTGTCCCAAAGAAATTACAATTACTGATTCATGAATCTCATTTTGGAATTTCCAAGTGTAAAGAGGGGCTAGGAAAATATTGTTTTGGCCATCATTGTCAAAAGATATACATGACAAAGTCAGCCGTTGTATAATTTGTCAAGAATGTTCTCCTGTCAAACAAGAAAAACCACTAATTCCACACGAAATTCCGAGTGGACCATAAATAAAAATAGCTAGTGATATTCTAACATTCGCAGGAAAAGATAACTTAGTCATCAAAGATTATTTCAGTGAATGTATAGAATTAATACGCTTAGAAAATGAAACAGCTTCTGAAATAATATCTAAATTTCAATCTGTGTTTTCTAAGTTAGGTATACCATTAGAATTAATATCCGATAACATGCCATACAATAGCTTGGAATACAGGCAGTTTGCAAAAAATTGGGATTTCCAATTGACAACAAGTAGTCCCAGATATCCTTGTTCTAACGGACTAGCCGAAAAAACCGGCAGTACAGTAGAGCAAATTCTTCGTAAAGCAAGTATAGGGGCTGATATTTACATTGCATTGATGGATATCGTAGCACTCCGATTGAAGGAATAGGGTTATCTCCTGCTCAAATAATTTTCAATAGAACATTGCGAACTAAGCTACCTTACGTAGATGCATACACAGATCCAAATTGTAATAATGATAAAATAAAGCAACACTTGCTAAACAAACAAAAAGAACAAGAATATCACTAAGATAAAGGGCCAGGGGGGATATATGGTGGCGTAGAGAAAAGAACTGGGAGCCAGCGACAATCATAAACAAGTGTACTACTCCTGGGTCATACATAATTTGGGACGAGTTTGATAGAACCTATCGCAGAAAAAGTTCTGTATTAAAACCTAGTATTGTTAAAGCTAATACTATAATTGAGCTTGAGCATGATGATGTTAGTGTTAATGCGGATGGAGTTTGTGACATGCAAGAGACCTTGGAGACTGATGAAAATAAACCTATACCTACTACTAACAGTCTCATTGCAGAACAACCTAGAACAACGCGCTCAGGCAGAGTGGTTAGAATGCCAGCAAGGTATAAGGATTATATAAGATAAATTGTATCCGTTGTTAAACGTTATGATGTTTGCTCCGATAGGGGAGATGTTATATTTTAGAGTAATAAAATATGCATGTGTTGGAAACACTGAAGGTGACGTCAGAACCACAATCTTGTAAACCTTGTTACCGTAACTCACATGTGGCAATATTAAATAAAGTTTGACTCATTGAATAATTCCTAATTCATTTAATTCATATCAATAACTAATATGTAACAAACACTGCATGTTCATCATTCATTTATATGTAATTGGTTGTGAGTTTTTTGTACTGCTTTTATTTAGCCTCATGGCTATTATTGATAAGCATTATTATTATAAATGTTACTTTTTACTGAAATTGTTTTTTTCGTAGATACATTTCGTCAGAAATGGACTTGATTCTAATTCGATTCTGAGTAGTCTCGAAGTCTCGAGACGTTCCGAAACTGTGACAGTGAGTTGTCTCGTGTTCCAAGAATTTGGAACGGTCGAGACTTCCCGAATACTAGACAGTATCATTTTGTAAAGTTTAGACAAAAGATTGATACTGCGTGAGTTATCGAACCAGTGATTCTAAAAGCAATAATCAAGCCAATGTTCCGTAGAACTAATCACTAGTGCAGGAGAAAATTCACCAAAAATGCGAATATTGATAACAGCAAAAAATAAGGAATCAAAAGACAGGAAAGGATTCAAACTCACCTCGCTAAATCGTAAATATTGGATTTGGGAAATTTATCACCTATGTTATAGTACAAGAATTAATCAGCGCAGTTAAGTTAATGTTTGGGCTACGATGATCAGGACCGACGTGATGGGACCATTTTTTATTATTGGTAATATCACGGCCTTTAATTATATGAATCAGCTTCATAATTTAGTAATACCTCTTCGTGGAGCTTTGAATATTGGATACGCATGGTTTAAACATGTTGACGCCCATGTGTACTATAATCAGAATATCAGATTCCTTGAATCATACATTCATAAATTTATTTGAGTGTCTATTATAGAATAAAGTGAAGGGAATAATCTGAATGAAATTAGAAAAAAGTTCATTATAGGATTAATATAGGACTAGTACCAAGAAAAATTATAGAATTCAGACCCACATACTTCAACTACAATCTGAGAAGTGTGGGTGCAGTCTTGGAAAGGCATCATTTTTTGTTATAAATAATGATAAAACAAAATAGTCATTTGATTTCTAAGCCTAGAATTTGAATTTGGGATATCTTCAGAAATTTTTCAGTTTGTAAATTATAAGTGAGTATTCAACTGATTCTATAAGCGTTTATTCAATCATAACTAAACTACATAACAAGTTATTCCTAATTTGATCAGTTGCTTTCGATCTCTTGAGAAACTATTTTGCATCTCTGTTGTAGATATGTCACGACGGTTACAAAGTCCGGCTCTTTTCGGCGACGAGTCCCGAAGTCCTGTCCGTGGTTCGCCCGGCTGTTTGTCCTGCTCACTGCCCCTGTCTTCGTTCGACTTCTTTGATTCCAAATTTATCTCATCGATCCTTGCATCTCGTATAACTGACACGATCTCGGACTGCTGTAGTTTTTCCACATTCCTCTTGCTGTACTTGACGTTCTCGGAGCTGATGACGTCCCGTTCCTTCGGAAGATGGACTTGGTACGATGGAGTGTCCCAGTCGTACCCCACGAATACTCCTTTTTTTGACTTTTGACTTCCTGTCCATCTTGGCTCGCTTGTGTGTCGGGGTTAGCACGTAGCAATCACAGCCAAATGTTCTCAGCTAGTTCAGGTCCACTCGGCGTCCAAACCAGATATCTGCAGGGTTCTTCCCGTGCTGCGTACTAGTTCCAGTCTGGTTCAAGGTGAAAACGGCATAATTAACGGCTTCGGCCCACAATTTTTCATCAAAATTTCGCGCTTGAATTACAGATCGAGCTGCTCTTACTACAGTGGCATCTCGCGCTCAATCTTCTCATTTTGCTCTGGCGTATATGGGTTGGAAAAACTGTGAAAAATGCCCAGATCTTCTAGCATCTTCTTCGTACTGGAGCTTTTGATTTCCGTTCCGTTGTCAGATCTCAAGCATTCAATTTGTCTCCCGAACTGATTTTCAACCATCTTGAGATACGATTCTAGTTTGGCTGGTCTCTCGTCTTCCGATTTTAGGAAACACACGGTGCGAAAATGTGAGTAATCATCCTTAAACAATAAGAAATATTTGGCTCCTCTCAAGGATGTCACCGTCATGTCGCACAAGTAGACGTGTACTAGGTCCAGCTGCTGGCGCTCTGTCTTCTCGTTGGCTGGATGAGATATATAGCGTTAGACCGAACTTTCAGGTCGCGCTATAATAAATGTGAGAATAAACGAAACTAAAATGGAATAAGCACTATGTATATAAGAAAATAAATAATTTAAATTGGACAGACTTTCAACATGCCTATTATTTTTCAATAGAAAAATTGAATTAATTATAATAACCACAACAACAACATAAAAACATCATCTCGAGCTAGGCCCGCTACATACTCCCCCCTTTTAGAAAAAGATTTAAAAAATATTAATGGCGGTTGATAAGTGTCATCCGACAGAATGACTATTTCCAAAAATTATATAAAAGCAGGTTTCAAACGATCTATAGATATGGTTTCAATTTTATTGTTTATCAAAATTTTAAAGTATTTGTCGTAGCGGTCTATGACTTTATAAGGACCGTTGAAAGCTTGTTTCAGGATAGGACCAATTTTGTCGTTTCTAATGAAGACATGTGATGTTTTGTATAGGTTAGGTGGAATGTACGTGTGATTAGTTGTTTTTGTTGAAGATATAGTTGCAGGTTTGAGTCCTTGAATGCTTGATTGCAGGTTTCGAAGATATTGTTGCAAATCTATAGTTCGTCGTAGATGAGAACTGAGGCTAGGACTAAATTCACCTGGTGAAGTGAGATTAGTACCGTATACGAGTTCTGCAGGACTACATTTGATACTTTCTTTAGCAGTGGTTCTAATTCCTTATAAAACAATTGGAAGAAAATTTATCCAATCTTTTTGGTTGTGGTACGTTTTAAGAGCTGTTTTTAATTGTCTGTGGAATCTCTCTACCATGCCGTTTGATTGAGGGTGATAAGCTGTCGTTTGAATGTGATTTGTTCCAAGTAGTTTAATGAGATTTTGAAATAATGATGAATTGAATTGTTGTCCTCTATCTGTTGTTATGTTGGCTGGAACACCGAACCTTGCTATCCAATTGTCCACTAATGCTTTAGCAACAGATTGTGCGGAACAATCTTTTAGTGGAATAGCTTCAGGCCATCTAGTGAACCTGTCAATGCAAGTTAGAACATAATTATATCCCTCGGAAACCGGTAACTTGACTAGATCAATGTGAATTGAATGAAAACGTATATTAGGTGTGTTGATTTGTAAGATGGGTGATTTTATATGTCTTGTTATCTTAGCGCGTTGACATTGTAAACATTCTTTCGCTTTGATTGATATATCTTTGTTTATGTCCTTCCAGACAAATTTTGAGGTTATCAATTTGATTGTTGTTCTTATGCTTGGGCGTGTAATAGAATGAAAATGTTGAAATATGTGTTCTTGAAATTGCTTTGGAATATATGGCCTATAAATGTTCGTTGAAATATCACAATATAATTCCAAGGGTGAATTAGGTAATTTACATCTGACAAATGATAAATTTGTATTTTTGGGTTGTAAAAGTTCTTGTAAATCTTTGTCATTTGATTGAGCCTGAGCTATTTTGTTGTAATCTATATTTTGATGGTGAAAGAGTGCGTTGACTGAAATTCGAGAAAGTGCATCGGCTACCGGATTTTGTTTACCTGATATGTGACGTATGTCATTGGTGAATTGAAGTATGAAATCTAAATGACGTATCTCGCGTTGCGAGTAATTATCGTTGGTAATTAATTTTGAAATGTATGTAAGGGGTTTGTGATCAGTGAGAATGAAAAATTTTCTCCCTTCCAGGTAGTATCTGAACTTTTTGACTGCCAAAAATATTGCAAGTAACTCTCTACCAAAAGTGCTGTAGTTTCTTTGTGTGTTTGTTAAAGTAGTGGAAAAGAAAGAAATTGGCTCCCAATGGTCTTCAACTTTCTGTTGAAGGACAGCCCCAACACCTATGTTTGAAGCATCAACCATAATGTTGACTTCACAGTCATGTTTTGGAAAAGATGGAGTTTGTGACAGGCTATTTTTGATCAAGTGAAAAGCGTTGTCTGCCTCTGCTGTCCAATTGATATCTTTGTCACTATTTTAAGAATTACTTAATTGTTTGTTAAGTGGGTGTAAAATTGTAGCACAATTTTTAATAAAACGATGATAAAAATTTACCATACCTAGAAATTCACGGAGTTGTTTTTGTGTTGTGGTTTTGGGAAACTTTTAATGAGACTAATTTCTTGTTCTAGAGGTCTTATTCCTGAAGCTGATACTGAATGTCCAAGAAATTCTATTTCACTTAAGCCGAATTGACATTTATCTTTATTCAACAAAACACCGTATTCTTCCAATCTTTTAAAAACAGTATGTAAGTGGTTTTTGTGCTGTTCTTAGGATTTACTTGCAATGAGTATGTCATCAATGTATGCGAAACAGAAATCTAAATCTCTTGTAACTTTATCTATAAATCTTTGGAATGTTTGTGCACTATTTCTAAGTCCGAATGGCATAACATTATATTCGAAAAGTCGATTATAAGCTTTAATGAGGTCTAATTTTGAAAAAATATTAGTATCTTGTAGGTTGTATGTAAAGTCTTGTAAGTGTGGAAGTGGATATCTATCCGGAATTTTTATCGGTCAGGAACGAAAGTTTTGACTCTGGTTCAGGATCGGGAGTATGAGAGCCAGAATTACTAGAAATGTAAGGAATATAAGTGTTCGAAAATAGACTTGAATTATTAAATACATTATTTTGTTTTAGACAATTTTTCCAAGTGCAGGGTTGAATGCATTTCTTTGCTTTGTCTTGATAATTCTGATGATACCAGCAGTATGATGATTGGGAAATGGAATTTCTTACTTGTTGCTTCAGTTCTTTGATTTCTTGTCTGAGGAGGTGAAACGAGGAATAGTCTTGCTCTGTTTCAGATGTAGTAGTTTGAAGGATGTTTGAAATTCTATCCGCTACCTCTGCTTTTTCATCAAGAGAAGAATTAACTAGGGTCACGAGAACAGTTTGAATGTTAATAGGCAATTTTTGGAGAAATAATTCTTCGAGAATAGTTTCATCGATGATTCTTTTTCCCAATAGTTGTCTCATGATTCGTAAAAGTTGTGAAGGCTTCTTGTCTCCGTCTAAAGTTACGTTGAATAGCTGATGTAAATTTTCTTTTTCAGAGGGAGCGAAACGACGAATTAATTCTTTTTTCAGGGAAGTATAAGGTAATTCAGCCGGAGGAGCGATTTTAATGTCTCGAACTTCATTGGCGTAAACAGGAGTTAATGCTCCAATGAGTTTACCAAATTTTGTCAACTTTGAGGTTATGCGATGTGCGCTGAAATTACCTTCTAGTTGCACAAACCATAGCTGAGGATCTGCTGGCCAGAACTCTGGAATCTTGAATGAAGCGGAAATAACGAAAATGTCAAGAATATTTGCTTCAGGTTGATCCATTGTGATGATCACGTCGGGGTCACCAGTTATAGCGTTAGACCGAACTTTCAGGTCGCGCTATAATAAATGTGAAAATAAACGAAACTAAAATGGAATAAGCACTATGTATATAAGAAAATAAATAATTTTAATTGGACAGACTTTCAACATAGTTATTATTTTTCAATAGTAAAATTGAATTAATTATAATAACTACAACAACAACATAAAAACATCATCTCGAGCTAGGCCCGCTACAGATATGCGGTGCTACTTCCCGTACGTGCGCTCTTCGCACACGTTGTTGTTCCAGTCATCCTGATACTTGACGTTGCTGCGGTCAAGTACATCGCGGACATACTTGATATTTTGGTGCGCTAGCCGCTCGTGCCAGATCCTGACAGATACTGTGATCAGGCACTTCCCAGTCTCACGGCGTAGCATCATCCTGAATAGGTTTTCATCTCGTTCCGCCATGGCTACTACTTCCTGGTCCGACGTCTTGAAATTAGATTTCTCCTTGTCTGCAGTCTGAATGTAATTCCTGTCCAATGTTTGGCTGACGGAGAATAAATTGAAGTTCAACTTCGGCACGAAGAGCACGTCTTTGGGTACGACCTGGTACCACTTTTCCCCGTTGTACGTCTCGAGTTCGACGTTGCCCTTGCCTACTGCTTCCAGCCTAGTGAAATCACCAATTGTAATCTCGAGAGGATAGTCGAGCTCGGAGAAGTCTGAAAACCACTGTCGATTTGACGTCATGTGCTGCGTGGCGGCGCAGTCCTGATACCAGTATTCCTCTACGTCCTGCCTGGAATTGAGGTTGTGCAGGTTGGAGGTTGACAAGCCGACGGTTATCGGGGCTCGTCTGTTCGTCTGTCTGGATTCGTTTCGCCCACTTGTCTCGTTTTCGCGTCTGTCTTCAGTTTTCCTGGTACAGTCCTTGGCAAAGTGTCTCTTGGCGCCGCAAGTATTGCATGCATAGTTTTCCTTGCAGTAAGCTATGTACTTGGCACATGGCTTGTTGCGGCAGTGTTTCTTCACGTGCCCTTTCTGTCCGCATTTGAAGCAGTTCACAGTTCCAGACTCCTCCCTGGTCGCGTTGCGATGTCCTGCAGCATTGTGATGACCATGGTTCCTAGTTGCCTTTGTAACTAATGCGTTCTTCGGAGTTGATCCGCTAAGCTGGTCGGTTTTGTTCAGTCTGTCCTCCTCAAGTTGAAGTAGCTCGATCATCGTGTCCAGGTTCTTGTCGGCTCCGGTGACGTGGTCCCAGGCTGTTCAAAAATGATGAAGCTTCGGGGGCAATAGTCCTAATATGCGCGTCATGACCCAGGAGCCCTGCATTCGCTCACCTCCGTTTGCCTAATCTTTAACAATCTGCATCACATCGAGACAATTCTGGACAGCTGACTTGTTCTCGTCGAACTTGTAGTTAAAGAATTTGGCCTGCAAGCCTACAGTTGTGATACCTGACTTTTTGCTGTACAAGTTTTCTCATTTATCGATCATAAGTTTTGCGGAGGTTTTCGTACAAATTTTCTTGGCTATGTTGCTGCTTACATTCAGTCCTATTATTGTTTGGGCTTCAAGGTCTTTTTTATTCCATGCTTTCACTGTATCATCGGCCGCACCGCCTTCGGGTTTAACCTTCAAGCCAGTTGCAACATCAAAAATTTCGCGCGATTTCAAAGTCAAGTTTACCATAAAACGCCAAGACTCGTTATTCGTTTTTCCGTCAGCATCCTCTGATTGAAGCTCTAACTGTGACCTAACACCATCCATTTTACAATTCCAATCGCGATTAGCTTTCGGTCGACTACTTGCGGTTGCTTCGTGGCTGGCTGCAACTCTTGACAAAGACTGACTGCGACTTCTGGCGAAAAAATCAGGCTGACGTGTCCAAATATTCTCTGATCAATGTCCTCGGCTTCGGCTTCAGTTCTAGCCCCACAGCATGTCTGGGCGCATAACCTGTTGTAGATATGTCAGTCGTTGGCAGTCGGAATGAGAGGCAGAACTCTTGACTTTGGTAGAAATTTATTTGACAACAAAAGGCGCCTGCAAGTACACAAATAAAGTTACTTAACCATTACAGTAAACTTTGGTCGAATAACAATGATTATTTAAATAGTAAAAGAATAGCAATGTAGCCTGAAATAATATTACGGTTTATCACATGATTAATGGCGAGTGTCTCCTGCTTACCTTTTGTTTGCAGAAGGACACGTTCAATGTCGTTGTAACACTTTCACCAACTTTCCACTTTCAATTACAGTAATAGTTGCTGATGTCGACAGATTTCAATGATGCGGCGATCGGCAGATCAGGCGGCAGACATTTTCATAAAAAAAAATGAAGTTGTCGCGATAACGTACAGTGGCGCAATACATGGTCGCCAGCTTCAGAGAGAAAAATACTTCATCCCCAACAATCTCATATTTCATTGATTTCCGAATTCATCAAGCAAAAATTTGCGCTTTCTTGATCAAGCAATGTATATTCAGCATTATTGAATGGTACTTCATCAATTCACCGTGTTTTTGCTATCTTTCACTTCTGTTTTTGAGTATTCGGTGTTTTTCATGAAGGCTTATCATCCACATTTCTATTGCATTATCATACTTTTGAGCAAGTGGAGCCTGATTATAGCCATCCTTTCTTGATTGCGATTTGTTACGTGCCGATTTGGCCTTTGGTTATTTTTTTTTTTGTAGGGTTAAATTCTAAAATATGTATAATTTGGGTTAATTTGGGTCTTTTTTTTAGATCAGCTTCATTACTTACTTTTGGTTAAAGATATTTTAGTTTTCAATTCACATTTCAAATCTTTAGTTTTGTTTTTTTCTTTAAGCTCATTTCTATTTCTTTGATTATATTAGAAATATGTTCTCTGTTTACTCCTGTCAATTAAGCCTTAGTTCAAGATTTTGTAATTGTCGCTGTTGTAATGCGCGCGCTATAGTCAGTAACGTTACTCAGTTTTTTTTTGAATTAATGAAAAACGGTTTTTTCTTAATTAAGTCCGGTCGTCCGGAATTGACTCAACTGAAGTCGTCAGTCTACAGTTGGCCTTCAACTACCATAGTACTTTTGTTCATTGTAATTTTTGAGAATCGCTTTTTTGTATATTGCCTTGCGCAATCCTCTAGGAGAGATGAAAAAACTAGCTTTTCTTTACTTCGCGGAACACTTTGGGCACTTGGTGCAATTTTGTGTTGTTCCGCAAGCATCTTCATTGTTGGGGGATTATTCAAATTTTGTGCACGACATCGCTCTCTTTGCGCCGACCATCAGTGTGCGTAGTTGAACTACTTTGACCAACATCTCGGCTACGGAGTGCCTGATACCACCTAGGCACCCTCTTATCCAACCTTTGACCCTAGTGTGACGTCACCAGATTTCCTGCCAGTCCGGACCGGGAAATATCTGTTTGAGGCGTCCATCTTGATGTGACAGACCAATAGAGGTCAACGAGCTCCAGCAACCAACCGGAAGTGACAGCTAAGTGGCATTACGTTCGTGGTTTTGTTTTTTTTTTCTCATTCGGACTGCCGATATTTTTTTCCTTTATTATTACTCATCCAGTTTGGGTGACCAAACCGCCCTACACGGCTGAATCTAATTTACTTTTGTTTACTGTTTTTTTTTGCGAGGTCATTTGGACCACGCTGTCATTTTGTAAATTGTATAGGGTCAGTCGACAAAGTAGTTTGTTTTTTTTACGCTTATGTGGTATACTTTGCTGTGAACTTGATTCGATCGTAGAGGGGCCAAATTTTTTTGTTGTTGTTTTTTAGTATACGCATAGGCGTACGCGCGAGTTGCTCCGCATTTTCATTTACTTTTTTGGTACTTTTTTTGTACAACGTCGAGGGCTCTAACCTAGCTTATTTACATTCATTTATCTCATTTTTGCACTACTTTAGGCGTAGGTCATTGTAAGGCCTACTATTTACTTCCATTCATTTGTTTTCTTTGCGTTATTTAGACGCATAATTTGAAATAGTTTATTTCAATTACTTTTATCCATTTATTCTACTTTTGCAGTACTTAGGTGCGTTGTCAAGAATTACGTACATACTCAACCAAATTTATATTATTTTGGGTAAATAATATCTTTTTTATTGAATGAAAATTGCCCACACTCTTCTTTCCAGCAGTGTAGAAGAGAGCGTAATTTCTCTCAGTAAGCTTGAGGTAAGCTGCTGTTTGAGTTATATCAAATTATTTGGGAGTCAGCAACCAGATTGACGCTGACGAACAGAATATTAACACCTATTCTCCTGTTTCCCAATTATTCCTTTCAACACCTGAGTTTCAGGTATTTTCGTGGTTGAGTACCTTGGGAAAAATAAGTTCAACTACGTGGCGCCCTACTATTTATTCATTCACCTATATTTTACTGTATGTTTTTTTTTTTGCTGAAGCTAGCCTCATTCCACCCAATTATTTCCCTGGGTCTGAGCTAGACTTACGGTGAATTTTTAAAGCCATTTCAAGCTTAGAATTCTAATTTCACGTAATAAAATTGACGCCCAACCATGTGGAGCCTTTTTCTGGCATAGCTTCACTAAATCTTTTTGTTTTGCTCTTTTGATTTAATACAAAAGCGACATAGGAGAAAAGTAGATATATTCAATTCATTTCATTATTCTATTATTTCATATTTACATTATATTCTTCTTGTGTTTTCTTCTTTGTGTACTTCGTCCCGAATCCTTCACCGAACAATTTTGTGACAATGGATCCAGCATTTTTGCAAAGAGATGAACTTGAGAATGAACTGAGGGTTCGTGGACTCAAGATTGTAAGACTTTTGACCATTATGAGTATGCGTCGGGAGCTGCTAAAGCGTTTGGAAGGAGACAGGTTTGGTGAGCTACCAAACAATCCTACAGAACCATTAGATGTAGTCAGCGAGGTTAGCATTTGTATCGAGAAGGTCATGTTGCTGCAAGGACTGATTGAGACCTTTTCATCTACGTCCAAAAGCCTAGATTACGACACAATAGGTTTTCGCATGCAGCACAACGTCTCGCGGTTAGCCAGAATAGAGAACTGCGGATATACGGAGTTAGACGCCGCTATGGAACAGCTGTTTTGTTGAATTGATAGATTGGAAGAAGTTTACATAGCCAGAGCAGATGCAGCCGACTTCGGTATATCAATCGATGTGAAGGTGGATACGTCATGGGTACCACCGATATTTTGTAGTAGGCCGGCGCTGACTGACGTTGCTGAAAATTGTTCAGCAGAAGATGATCCAAGCGTCCAGGTGATTTTGAAGCCAGGAGAGTTGCGTGACGCCAGAGTTGTGCGTGAAGGGGAACCTGACAGCTGTACCAGCGAGCCGTGGAGCTCCCTGGGTACTTGGATAGCCGAATGGGATGATTTCGCGAAGCTAGCGCGCGAGGATCATCGCCCATTCGACTATGGTTTGGCTGAGTCGTTCCGTTGTTGCACACAGGCTGCTGACAAGTTTAGGGATACGTGTGCGGCATATAGGATCTGTCTAGATCCTTGGCATCCTATTCCAGTCTCAAAAACACAAAAGCTTTACAATTTGCACAAATATATCCTAAATTATTCGACTTTAGGCATCTCTCAGGTACCGTTTAAGTATATGGATCCATTGTTCCAAAATTTATGTCGTCTTTTCTACTTTCTTCTTCTGTACAGCCCTCGATTTTTTTTGCGAGTGCGTAGACGTATTTTCAGATAAATTTTCAGGGAAATTTCATCTCACGGGAGTAAGGGGGGATCTGTTTCATGCCAATTTGGCCTTTGGTTATGTTTTTTGTAGGGTTAAATTCTAAAATATAATTTGGGTAAATTTGGGTCTTTTTTTTGGTCAGCTTCATTACTTACTTTTGGTTAAAGATATTTTAGTTTTCAATTCACATTTCAAATCTTTAGTTTTGTTTCTCTTCTTTAAGCTCATTTCTATTTCTTTGGTTATATTAGAAACGTGTTCTTTGTTTACTTCTGTCAATTAAGCCTCAGTTCAAGATTTTGTAATTGTCGCTGTTGTAATGCGCGCGCTATAGTCAGTAACGTTACACAGTTTTTTTTTTTAATTAATGAAAAACGGTTTTTTCTTAATTAAGTCCGGTCGTCCGGAATTGACTTAACTGAAGTCGTCAGTCTACAGTTGGCCCTCAACTACCATAGTACTTTTGTTCATTGTAATTTTTGAGAATCGCTTTTTTGTATATTGCCTTGCGCAATCCTCTAGGAGGGATAAAAAAACTAGCTTTTCTTTGCTTCGCGGAACACTCTGGGCACTTGATGCAATTTTGTGTTGTTCCGCAAGCATCTTCATTGTTGGAAGATTATTCAAATTTTGTGCACGACATCGCTCTCTTTGCGCCGACCATCAGTGTGCGTGGTTGAACTACTTTGACCAACATCTCGGCTACGGAGTGCCTGATACCACCTAGGCACCCTCTTATCCAACCTTTGACCCTAGTGTGACGTCACCAGATTCCCTGCCAGTCCGGACCGGGAAATATCTGTTTGAGGCGTCCATCTTGATGTGACAGACCAATAGAGGTCAACGAGCTCCAGCAACTAACCGGAAGTGACAGCTAAGTGGCATTACGTTCGTGGTTTTGTTTTTTTTTTCTCATTCGGACTGCCGATATTTTTTTCCTTTATTATTACTCATCCAGTTTGGGTGGCCAAACCGCCCTACACGGCTGAATCTTATTTACTTTTGTTTACTGTTTTTTTTTGCGAGGTCATTTGGACCACGCTGTCATTTTGTAAATTGTATAGGGTCAGTCGACAAAGTAGTTTGTTTTTTTTACGCTTATGTGGTATACTTTGCTGTGAACTTGATTCGATCGTAGAGGGGCCAAATTTTTTTGTTGTTGTTTTTTAGTATACGCATAGGCGTACGCGCGAGTTGCTCCGCATTTTCATTTACTTTTTTGGTACTTTTTTTGTACAACGTCGAGGGCTCTAACCTAGCTTATTTACATTCATTTATTTCATTTTTGCACTACTTTAGGCGTAGGTCATTGTAAGGCCTACTATTTACTTTAATTTGTTTGTTTTCTTTGCGTTATTTAGACGCGTAATTTGGAATAGTTTATTTCAATTACTTTTATCCATTTATTCTACTTTTGCAGTACTTAGGTGCGTTGTCAAAAATTACGTACTTACTTAATTAAATTTATATTATTTTGGGTGAATAGTATCTTTTTCATTGAATGAAAATTGCCCACACTTTTTTTTTCAGCAATGTAGAAGAGAGCGTAATCTCTCTCAGTAAGCTCGAGGTAAGTTGCTGTTTGAGTTATATCAAATTATTTGGGAGTCAGCAACCAGATTGACGCTGACGAACAGAATATTAACACCTATTCTCCTGTTTCCCAATTATTCCTTTCAACACCTTAGTTTCAGGTATTTTCGTGGTTGAGTACCTTGGGAAAAATAAGTTCAACTACGTGGCGCCCTACTATTTATTTATTCACCTATATTTTACTGTATTTTTTTTTTGCTGAAGCTAGCCTCATTCTACCCAATTATTTCCCTGAGTCTGAGCTAGACTTTCGTAGAATCTTGAAAGTCATTTTAAGCTTAGAATTCTAATTTCACGTAGTAGAGTATATCGTTTTCATGTCTCATATTATTCATATCCATGGAGTACGCTCACTTTTTCTCCAAGAAACGAATACCAGTGAAGATTTGTTCATTGTGATATTACAATGTCTTTTTTTGCAAATCACAACAACGATTTTCAACGATGGCTCCTAATTCCAAATTTCTGATAACTATAGATCTGTATCCAGCGGACTCTGAGAGCATAGAAAATCCTCAATTAAGACATTGATTCAACTTTGACCAGCCATTCTAAGGCTAAATTTCGCTTGTCCCATCAATTTATGCTTTTACGTGAACGGAATGTTCCATAAAATTGAACTGCACCTTTGCAAATCATACACACACTATATGTATACGTGAGCAGCCTGAGCAATTCTTGCCAGTCTGATAGTCTCATATTTAATGAATATTCCTTCAAATAAGGTTGGCATGAACCCAACTTGACGAAACAAACATTATCGAAGAGTTGAGAACTGTGATAGTAGCTCAAAACTGTCAATTTTCAATCATATGTGTGTCGAATTGACAAATAAAATTCTGATAAAACTGGAGGAGCCCTATAGTTATGTACTTTGTTATGCAAATTTCATCTATCATCCTATATTTTCAAAATCTCGTAGTAATAGTATCGTGCTATTCCATGCACAATTTACCTACCTATATTTATTGATTTCAGCTTTTATCCAATCATTGCTTGAACAAAAGGTAGGAACTTGAGTTTGGAAATCTCAATACTTTCTTATATTCGACAACATTTGTTATATAGCTTCAATGTATTACAGCAGACATTTTCTGCAAAACAACTCCCTCTATGCCTGAACAATCATTAATAAAACAAAGCAGCCAAACCACAGTCATTATAACAAAACTGAATCAACAGAGAGAAAGTTTTCTTCATCTGCATTCCCTGGATTCGTAATGGAAGAGAAAAAGCTTCTAGGCCTGGAAGACAATAATGAAAAGAATCTTGCAGTCTTTTGTGACAGATTATTCCAATTAACAGACTTCAAAGAAGCAATGGAGAACGCATGAAAATGTGACCGTGAATGAGTCAAATACTCCTTATCGACCTCACGGTGGATCCTCTTTTATTCTTGAACCGCTTTTGCTCATTTCTCAAAGAGAGTAATCATTCAATTAATTTTTTTGTTTCAATATATTCTGGAGACAGCCTATATTTTTGAACCTGAAAACATGAATATGCACGGACATGAAATAATTTTGATGCTACAAAATTGTTTTATTCAATTTATTGGATTGCAGCACAGAAGGAGGAAATTCAGTAGAAACGGCATTCGCCTAGAAGCCTGTAACAAAGGATATTACCGGTCTGTGGTCGGATCCACTATCCGACAACCTTATCAATTTATGTTTTGTCAGTAGAAAATATTCATCAAGTTTTTCATGAATAAATTTTTCAAAACCGTTAAAATAATATCGTGTAGACAGAATCTACTAGAAGTTATAAAAGAATCAAGCAAGAGTTATTGCGTATCCGCTGCGGATTTTCATCATATATTGTGTTTAGTATTCAGGTATGCAGTCCTTAAGGGTGCGTTTAAAGTAGTGCGGGTAGTCTGCCAGCAGTAATTATTTTTATTCATAACTCATTGAATAACGACGATGTTTATTGAGATGAATTTTACATGAAGAGCTAATATCAATATCTATTTCATGGTACACTTTTGATTGCAGAAAACTCTCATTTAGATGAGATTTTTTTCATATCTTCAAAACTAAAGCATCTATTACTATAAAAACTATGGGATGAACGTCTTGTTATTATTTCATTCAAAATTTTTTCCTTCGCAATATCTACTGTATTATTTGAATGAGTTATGAACAAAATTTTGCATGTACTAGTAGCTGAAAATTGAGGAAATAGTTCAGCTACATTCCGCTGCATTTTTCTGGCGCTTCTACAGATTTAGAAGCAATATGATTCATTTCTAATTTCTTGGAAAGGAAGAGGTGTCGGTTGAGGCGAGGGGCAATAGTAATAAAATGTATCTAGAATAATTTTTTCAATAGATTATTCCATTGCAAAATTTTTGGTGGAAAACCTAAAGTCATCAGAAAGCTTATCAAGTGATGAATGCAATAAAACTGCTACATTTAATCCTATGAAAAATATTCTATAAAAATTATCCTATTAATGTTCCTAATGGAGTTCTTATTTTACAGATACAAAGGCAATTGAATATTTCAAAATGTAGTTATTGTCACTTTATTGTATTTGTGAATGACAATAATGATTTTGATTGGAAAAATAGAAAGAGATGCGAATTTATGGGAGAATATTATGTTGCCGAAATTGTAACAATTTTATTTAAATTGTATCCTACCCGAAATTGCAGATAGTAGAATAGTGAGGGGTTTGAAATGTAGAGAAAATGCTTAATGATTTTATACCGTGAAAGTTGTTCATTTATTTTTATAACGAAATACCACTGATTCTGAGATCCCTATCTTTCAATGTTTCAAAGTAAAGAGTGAGAGCGATTATCTCAAGTTTCTAAATATTGTTCAGTCATATTATAATAATAGTATATTGTGCGATTGCCTACGAGAGCAAAGTTGTGCGCTCATTGGCTCAAGTGGGCAATGGACAACACTACACGAGCTGCAGATACTATTCTTTATTACGAATGCAGAATAAATACTATTTTGCGCACGTTTCTGCGGGCGATGAATGGCTTTTTGCCTCTTGCGTTCGCCAAGTACAATTTACCGCCCAAAAAATCAAGCACAAAAAGTATTTATCCCGCATTCGTGATAAAAATAGTATCTGCAACTCATACAGTATTGTCAATTGCCCACTTAAGCTGATGAGCGAACAAACTTCGTTCGTGCGCTCAATTCGTTCCCTTATAGAAAATCGACAACTAGCCGCACTTGTTGCACAGTATACTATTGTACATTGCATTCAATGTGGTTAGTTGGAAGAACAGCCTTGGGGTGAAGTTATCTCGCAACATTCTGGTCAATAAAAAGTATAGTTATCTTAGTATATTTGCTATCTTATTTTCAATGAACCTATTTAATCCTACATTATTTCGTATTATAACCCGAGATTAATAAATGTATAATTTTCTCTAATAGAGAGTCGATACGTCAGAAAATATAAATAAATATACAGAATTTAATCCAAGAAATCTATTTATCATGATTCAATTCTCGAAAACATGTATAGATCATATCTCTTCTATTACTCATGCAAGGTGAGTACTATTTTGCGCAAGTTTTTAAGGGCGATAAGTGGCTCTTTGCCTTTTGTCGCTCGCAAACCATCTACCGCCCGGAAAAACAAGCGCAAAATAACACTTATTCCACATTCGTAATAAAAAATAGTAGCTGCAACTTGTGTGGTGTCGTCAATTGCTGCACTTGTTGCACAATGCACTTTTACTTTAATGCATTTTATTTGTAAAAACTACTTAGTTTGAAATTCATTAGTATATTTTATTGTAACTGTCATTGGTCTTCAATAACTTCAACAGATCAAAATTGGCCAAATATTCATCCTATTTTCTGGAGTCGTATAGTTGGGCCAGCCTACCTGTTAGAAATTTTTCAATCCCAAGGGTCAACTAATCTCACAGTATAGTTGGGCCAAATGCCAGCATCTGATCATTGAGCAAGGCTAAAAAATAAAATACCGTATGACAGAAGTAAATATTTTTGAGGATCTATACATACTTTCAGAATTATGTCATCATAAATAGACTTTTTTGGTTCTAATTCTGTATATTAATTTTTATTTTCGACGTTTCGACTCTCTAACCGAAAGTCTTCATCATAAAGAATGACTTTCGGTTAGAGAGTCGAAACGTCAAAAATAAAAATAAATATACAGAATTAAAACCAAAAAAAGTCTATTGATTAGATATTTTTATTTCATAATTGTTTTGTACATTTGGTTCATATAAGTACAATCAAACACATACATATAACATATACATTTATATAGGTACAGTTATATATACTTTTATGTAGGTACAGCCACATGTAAATTTTTATAGGTACAGTCAAACAAATACATATACATTTGTTTATAAACTTGGAGCATGCTTGTGTGCCACATTTTTTATGCCCTTTGAAATAGCTGGATCTGCTCTGAAATTCGTGTGCAATAATTTTGCTGGTTTTTCATATACGTATTTCAAAGCTCTCCTTTTTAAACTGTTACTCAAGATTTGTCTAGGTAGGGATGTGTCTTCTCCGTGATTATGGTTAAACTTAAATTGTAGAATTTCTGCAAAATTTTCAGCCGTCGTCTAAAATTTTGCAGGACACTTCAATTTTTAATTCACACGTATCTTCAGTGTACAGTTCCATTTTGCAAAGAATTTGCCACACAAAACTTGAAATTATTCACAATTAACAACTGATTGCCTTTTTCACTCAACATACGATACTCACATCTCCCATGTTTGAAATATGGGTAAAACTAGATAAATTTGGATAAAATGGTTGACGCTGACTGGATATGTGAATAATGTAAGAGATATATTCTTGGAATTTCAGTCAATATTTTAATTTTATTTCTTTTCTGCCTTACAGTTTCGGCTGCACCTCAGCCATCCTCAAAAGCGCTACAATTTTATTTGATTACTAATTATTATATATGAATGTCAGAAATACTTACAAATGAATTATTGTTTGAAAAATTGAAGTTATACATTGGTTCAAATTCATATTAATATTTAAAAACGAAGAAAGAAAGAGAAATTTTCTCTTGTCATATGCCACACCCGACATCTATGGAAGGCGTTGGCTAACTGCGCGTTAAAAAACGTGCGTGCACGCATTGTCAAAAAAATACATATTGACACTGGTAGAAGTTTGTCAATTGTGGTGTCAATCAATTAAAATTTTGCATCACGCAAGCTGTCAAAAATATAAACAAAAATCAAAAGAGTAACATGAGCTTAGATCTGAAGGATATTGTTGTAAATCGTGCTAAGCGCTATAGTATCTGTCTTTTCATTAATATTTTGTTTGTCCTGTTTTATATATAACATCTCTAATGTAAGTCTTTTATTTAAGTTTACTTCATCATGAATAATAGTAGTTTCATCAAAATTGAATGTATGACCTGAATCAATGCAATGTGTGACTAGCGCACATCTCGGCGTATTTTTATTCAATTTTCTACTATTTCGTTTATGTTCATCAAGCCTTGTTTTTAAATATCTTTTAGTTTGTCCTGTGTATCGTGCATCACAATCATTACACGGTATTTTGTAGATTAAATTAGATCTCAAGTTTTTATCAGTTTTATCTTTTATTTTGGAGAATAAATTGCCCACTGTTTTGTACTGTTTGAAACAAATTTCAATTCCCTCTTTATTTTCGAATACTCGTTCAATCAAGTAACTAACGCTATCTATGTAAGGAATTGTGAAGTATTTATCAGTCAAAGATTTTGTCTTACTTTTGTCATTGTCATTTAAATTAGGTGAATGATGCCACATGGATATTTATTGGAACGAAGTAAGCTAGTAACTGTGTTGATTACTTCGGTATGATATTTTTCAGAGGTCAATTTAAGTGCCCTGCTGAACATATTTCTAGCAACATTGAGAAGTTGACTTTTGGGATAATTGGATTGAAAACTCAAGTATCTGGTACTTGCTGAGGGCTTTTTGTACCATTTGGTGGTAATGTTGCCACATTCTTCTCTAATCAGTACTATATCAAGAAAAGGTAGGTTGTTTTTAACCTCTGTTTCAACTGTGAATTGTATGTGAGCATTAAAACTATTGAAAATAGTTACAATCTCATTTATTTTAGATCTTGGCACAGCTGTAATTAAATCATCCACATACTTTTTTATGAACGGAATTTCAAATGACAACTTTGCAATTACCTCTTTCAGAACTAAATCCATAACCAAATTAGCCACCACAGGAGACATCGAATCTCCCATTGCTGCACCAAATATCTGTCTATAAAGCTCACCATTGAATTTGAAGTAACAGCTTTATTCAAGATTTAAGATTTATAGAGAATATATCCCACACATCCCAAAAGTATCAGCCACCACTACCGAGAATTGCTTTAATCCCTCGGTTGCATGATGCTGGCCCAACTTCAAGGTAGGATTAGTACCTGAGGATTAATTTGGCCCAACTATAACGCGCCCGTATTTTCATATCGTACAATATCTTCTTCAATTCATAGAATCTACCTGTTTTGTGGTTTAGCACATTTAAACATATCTTTGGTTGAGGCATGTTGAAGTCATAAAATCGACCAAGGGTTTTCTTGAAGGTGCTGAGCGGTGAAGGGGGCATTTAAATTTACAGACCTCTACCAAACTATTTATTTGATCAGAGACATCTATTGACAGAAAATACGTCAGGGCTTGAAACCCATTAAGAGAGAAAAATATTTATCAATAAATTCACGACCAAAAGTTATTTTTCGTTCAAAGCTCTGCTTGTTGAGAGAGAATTCATGATAAACAACATGCCGGAGACCAAAAGAAGGTTGATTCAAGTAAAAGTCAGCAACGTTTGATACCAGTGCAGACAGTGGTAGTTGGAAACGCACAACGACAACAAAGTTAGGCTTGTGAAGCTTCCGAGAGCGTATGTGAATAAATTGGAGGGACAAGTGTTCAATTTCGCATGCAATATGAGCGATACACTATATGTGATTTCTTCGCTCTTTCTATACCACTCCTTCACATACACATACAACCGTTTCCATGCGAATCATTGTAGCAGTGTCTCAAATTGGTACTCATCACCATTTCTAGCTTCTTTTTTTTTTTAAGTTTGTGAAAGAATAATGATGTATAATCAATTAACTTTCAGCTTGAATAACATTCTTCCGATCAACATCATTCCATTAGAACTGAGATTCCTCGATTATCATTTTTTTGTAGACTTTGTCCATGCGAATAATTATTAAGGCGGTAATATTATTCTATTCTGGAAATAGTAGAATACGTTTTCGATGTTTACACCAAATCCTACAGGAACTGGAATATTCCCCAACATTGTTTTGCTTTAAGTTGAAATCCTCTTATCCATGGAACTATTCATAGAGCTCAATTGATGAGAATTCTCTTTTATTTCAGCCCATATCAATGAAACTTAATTCGACGAACAAAATATTACACTGTTTTCATCTCAAAATGTACATTTTCCTTGCTTCTTGAATATACAAAATACAAAAAGATGTTTCATATAAAAATGTGTATCTCAATAAATGCAAGAAGAAGTTATTCCTGTATTTCTTGCGGAGAATTAACAGTATTAGAAATGATAGGGAAAAACAATATCACTCCCTTTTTCCAAGACGGCGGAACAACCCCCAATTTTCCAGTCTACTAGAAGTTATAACAGAGTCAAGCAAGAATCCTTGCGTATCCGCTGCGGATTTCCAACATTATAGTGTTGAGATATGCAGTTCTCAAGAGGGAAGAATCTTTATCAATAAATTCACGACTAGAAGTTATTCTTTATTCAAAGTTCTGCTTGTTGAGAGAGTGAATTCATGGAATAAAAATTCTAGATCAGATAAGTAGGTGTTGATAAACAAGGAAATCATAAAATTACTACAAAAGAGAAATTATTGTTTACTATCTCCAACAAAAATTTCGAAGACCAATTCTCAATGAACTAACAAGGACCGAATACAAATTTCGCAATGAAAATTTGAGTATTCAAAAATCAATGATGGTTTTCATGTAATTCATTGAAATCAAGATGCCGATTCATTTTGAAATATTGAAAGAGCACATAGAAGAAGGAATCTATGAACTTATTGTGCGGCAGATCATTCATTAAGTGTACGGCGAATTTGCAAAGTAAGAGGACAAGAATGACCAGATGAAAGGTAGCTATGTGAAATGATTTTTCAACCACCGTAATTTATGTTAAATCATTGTTTTATCTTTCAACAGATCGGTGTTACTTCTCTTCAAGATCCTTAAGAATTCTATATTTTCATCGATATTTTGGAATCGATGCCGTATATTTTGCGATGATTTTGTGCTCTGCGAATTCATGAAGTGAGAAATAGTAGAGAAACTCAAAAAGATCCTAGAAATGACCAAATATGGTTTCAACCATTTGGATTTTTTTTTTGTTTCGTATTCAATTTTTATTATTGTCTTGAGTATCAGCAAAGTATGCTTATACCGTGGAAGAGAGTTTACCGTTAAAAATCCAATATATCTCTGTTAAAATCACAATCATTATACTAGCTGGATATGAGTAATTGTGCTCGGGGCTTTCTATCCCTGTATTATCAAATATGAAAGACATTTCTATGTTTTGAGAAAAGATTCAAGGAGAATTTGATATTTTCCTGGCTTCCGATCTCATTATAATTGTACGGTAATGGATTCTGGATGATCATTTTCTAATAATCTATCAGCGCGAAGAATGCCTTAGAAGAATATTCTGGCTGCAAGGCACATCTTCGTATGGAAAGTCCAATTTATTTTTAAAGTCACTTGTATCTTCTAGAATTATTGACATGGTGTCAAGGGTTATCGCTTCTTCTTGCAGAATCGTTCTAGATATCTCATGCTAGACCACTTTGACCTCCATTGAATCTCGATTCTTGAAATCACATACCTCAACTTTGTTCTTGAAATTTTTCACACGACTCGTCTCATTTATTCTCTCACGTTAAAATTGTTTCCTGGAAATCAAAATTTACATGTCATAACAGAAAACACTGATAGCTATTTTTGTACTTTACAGTAGTGTTATAGGATCAAAAATTGGATCATAGTCACATCAAATTCTTACGAATGATATTTTCTTGGCCGATCAACACTGAAAGTTAGTATTCACTTACAGTATTATGGTTAGAAAATAATACTTTTACAGCATAGACGACGTTGATATATAATAACTTTGTGTCACGTCTCCTGCTTATTTGGCAAAAGTTTTAGTTTCACATATTTTAGAAATTATTTGCTTCGAGTCTTTGTGAAGATCTTTTTATCGCCTTCAATATTTTATTCATTATTGAACGCATGTGATTTGACAGTAATAAAATTCTGTTTCTATACGAAGACTTAAAATGTAATGCGCTATCATTACAATGCATGCGATGACAATGAAAGAAGTATTAAGGATTATGAGTTTAATATTATATCATCTATTGCCAGTAAGAAATAACTGAGTTCAACTCGGTAAGAGAAAAGATCTACTATTTCAGTTGTGTTCCTAGATTTGATCAACATACTAGAAGATAATACGGATTGGTGAAGTTTCACAATATCACTTCGTTTTGTCTTGTTGAAAATGATTCTCATTTTTATACTGATAATGCATGCACCACAGCTTGAAAGATTATTATCCAGGATATTGGCCAGGATATTAATTTGATGCTTATATGAATAATTACTCATCTTTTATTCCATTATTTTTATTTAATACACTGTTATTGTTTCCTCAAGTAAATTTTCAAGCCTGTCTTTTGTTTTCTTATCTGATGGAAATAGCTATCATCGGTTGTGATTTTTTATAGACTAGCAACAGTAGCATGGTACCGTTCTACCCTCACTTCATTAGCTGCAATGATATCGCTACAATACAAAACGTTGTAGGTAAGTGAAAGAAGAAATCTATTCCAGTAACCATTCAACACATGAACATTACGATGAGAAGACATTTCATGAGAGTGTGATACTTATACTCAATAAGCAATTTGGAATATACGCCTAAGGATTTCATATTCAAGAGCTTTATTCGAATTCGGAATAACCTTGTTCAATATAGAAGTCCCTTTTATTGTGATGCCATTTCCGATGTTGCAACAATAAACAAGATATTCTGAATTGAAATTTATGTGAAGTAAAATTACATATTGGTATGGATTACCCTAGAATACAACAAAAAACAAAAATTGGCAGCACAAGACTTGCACGGGCATTGCCGCGTTTTGCTTGGGGTTGGGTGCTGCAGTCAATCAAAATACTTCTAAAAGAAAATCAATTCAATTGCTTATTGCTTGACCCTAGAATAAATCAACAGAAAATACTCATAGTGCAGGTCTACCGCAATCTCTCCTGAGTGATGCACATTAATTTCAAAAAGGACATCTATATGTGGGCGAAGCCGCGGGTAACACTAGTATGCTCTATATCCAATAAATTGCATTTGTTGTGAACAAGAAATATCCACTTGGAATATTGCACCCCACGCTAAGATTCAAAATCCTGTAGAAAAGCTTTCATGTCTCAAATATACTCCACCTTATTATGTTAGTCTTATTGAACATCTTATGACAAGTTTCGAATTCCATATTGGACTCCTTTACAATTACAGTTTCATAGCTATAACTGCAAACAAAACACAGAAAGCATAGTTGCAATAGATGCCACAGGTATAGAAGTTAAAAAATTACAAAGACCACATGATAATCATGATTCCGAACATATATTTCTTGATTCTGCCGTAATATACTTGAATACAGAGCAATAAATAAGTAACCATTAAAATGCTACAGCATACATGCGCACATAAGTACCGAAATCAAGCCAGAAATAGTTAAAATGAACTCAGGGATGCCTATAGAAATTTTTCATTTTGGGCAAATAGAATGCTAACTTGACGCTGGCATATCTATTCATTAGATAATATCTGTGTTCTTCAATAAGATCATCTGGGGTGTATTCTCCACTAATGAATATTGCTTCCAAAAGCAGAAGAATATTTGTAAATTATTGTATTTAAAAATTATCGTAACACAAGAAATTAAGCATTTATCTCTCAAGTCGGAGATTCAAGATAATTACAGATTGTTAAGCGTTCACGAAAACAATAGAAAAGAAGGATTTAGTAACGAAAGTAGCGAGGTGGGCTTTGTTATTGGAAGAATACGAATATGAAGTTGAGCACCGATATGGTTGAAGAATGAAACATGTAGATTCCTTAAGTCGGAACCCAGTAACAATGATCACGGCATATGATAAAATTTCATTGAGGATAAAGGACGCGCAAGATATTGATTCAAAAACAAGAGCCATGAAAGAAGTAATAAAACAAAGATCATATGGGAATTCCATTTCAAGAAGTAATAAAACAAAGATCATATGAGAGTTTCATTTCAAGAAGTAGTATTTCAAACAAGCAGCTTGGAGAGAGAGATTTGTTAGTACTACCAATATCACTACAAAATGAAGTTATACAAAAAATTCATGGAGATGGTCATCCGAGTATTAAGAAAGTTGAACAAAGAATGCAACAAGACTATTAATTTTCGCAAATGTCAATCAAAACTCAAAAATGTGTGACAAGCTGTATTCCATGTATTTTAATAAACAAAAAAAAGGGTAAACAGGAAGGATTTTCGCACCCAACAAATAGAGATAATATTATGATATAAACTTATCAAGTTGACCACTTAGGACCCCAATTATAGACATATTTTTGTTGTAACAGATAATATCGTCAAAAGAAACAATAAGTAGGCTAGAACTTCAGAAATAGATATTCAGCAACCCAGTTAACCTGATTTCGGTTGGAGGTACGACCTTTACCTTTCGAGATTTCGAAGATTATTGCGGAAAGGAAGGAATTGAACATTTCACGGTGACAACAGAACTATCCAGAGCCAATGGACAGGCAGAAAGAGTAAATGCTACAATTATTCCTGTTTTGTCAAAATAATCGATAGAGGATCCATCGAAATGGTACCAGCATGTAGCAAGGATTCAAGAAATATTGAACTCTAGTTATCATAAAAGCATGGAAGTGACGCTTACCTAGTTATTGATAGAGACAAAGATGAATGAAAAGTACAATGAGAAATAGAAGAAACTTCTGGAATGCAGTCAATGGAATTTATTTTTATTTTCCTATTTCTACTAGTTTCGACACCACTTGTGTCATCCTCAGGAAATGAAAAATTTTCTTGTAATAAAATTCAATGAAATCATTAATTAATAATAAAACATGAATAGTGCATGTAGATAATATTCCACATGGAGTTATGGTGTAAAAATCTTAACATTTGTAAACATGAAATATTTTAAATGTAGTCAAAGTTAAAAAAACTAAAAAATGTCTTCCGTTTTACGAAAACCTTTAGAACATCTAAAATATTTCATGTTTACAAATGTTAAGATTTTCACACCATAACTCCATGTGGAATATTATCTACATGCACTATTCATGTTTTATTATTAATTAATGATTTCATTTAATTTTATTACAGAAAAAATTTTCATTTCCTGAGGATGACACAAGTGGTGTCGAAACTAGTAGAAATAGAAAAATAAAAATAAATTCCATTGACTGCATTCCAGAAGTTTTTCCTATTCATCAAATTTTCCCAGTCAAGAAGTACATATATACAATGAGAAAGTTAAGAGTTCAATAGAAGAAGAGATGATGAGAAACTATGATGAGCTCTGCCAAGAAATGAGAAATTCAGCCAGAGAACAGAATAAGAAAGTGCAGGAAGAAGATAAAAAATAGTACAACTTGAGAAGAACAAGATCCAATCAATACAAGACGGGGGACCTAGTAGCCATCAACAAAACGCAGCTGGCAGGAGGATTGAAATTAGAGTCATATTCTCTAGGTCCATACAAGGTCATCAGGATCAAACCAGGTAGCACATACGACGTCAGAAAAGAGGGAGTCCACGAGGGTCCTATTATAACTTCCACCTGCATCTATATGAAGCAGGACGGCCGAGAAGTGGGATCGAAATGACGTGTCAGCTGGCAAGATCAAGGCATCGCCCGGCAGAAACAGGTAGTATTCCGTGAGTGTCGGTGAAATATAGTTGCAAGAAATTGACTCAATACCATTTTCAATGTAATTTTAATGTATATTCGTTTCTCTATTGTATTTCAATATTTTATAGTAATATCATATTTTCTAGATATATCAAATCTCTTCTTTAATAATAATCTCATAATACATAATATAATACATAAAAGAGTACTATTGCCTTACTATATTTTGATTAGACATTCATTAATGCTTATATCTAATTAGATGAATCAAATCCGATTGACGATTTGGGAGTGCAATCGCAACTGACACCGACTGCATCTAGGTCTGCATCGGATTGATCACAGCTAGAAGCCATCTAGTATGTGAAAATTATACCACTTTCATACACAGATTAAGATAAAATAACAACTCAAATTTCACATCGAGAGTACTTTTAACTTAAGCATCATTTAATATAATTATCAATAATAAATTACATTCTTTGAATTGAAATCGATAGCTCCCAACTAATGACGTGAAATTTTATACGATCTTCCCATTTTTGATAATATAAGAAGAGAGAGATATATGACGCAGTGAAAATAGGCGAAATACGCGTGTGATGCAATAAGAGTTCGCTGTCTTGCTTATTAACCTTGCTTATGACTACTCCAAATTGATCAATAGTTGCGTTGTATCGTGAGCTCACAGTAAATATCGGATCGCTTATTGGTAATAGGAAAGACACGATATTGGCCAAGCTGAATACGTGTGTGGAGTGATAAGTACACTGTTTTGACAATTTGCGTCGCTTCAAATTCCCGCAAATTCATAATAGGCTCAATTATATCATTAGCTTGCACTATACTAATTTGTAGAACTATGTTTTATGAGTTGAATTTCTATTCTTAGCTTATCACTTTGTCGCTTTATAGAGTAATAAGGCCTCCATCTACACTTCTAGGTTTCTTTTTTTCAATTTGTACATTCAATGATTAACATTACACTGATTTGCGGAACTATTTTCGATCAGTTTTCGGGAAAAATTTATACAATTAACCCTCTACTCACCCAACCAATGCGACTTCTGAAAATTGAGCTGTTATTTCTATGATGTCATCGCAATCTTTTGAGAAAATTTGTGACTATGCTCGATCCAGTTCACTTTTTCGTTGATAGATCTGTGAGCCCTGGAGCTTGAAGGATGTTACTCATGGACATCAATCTTTCTTTTTCTTTGACCTTGTATCGTCAAGATGACATTTACAGAAGGCAAAACGGCCATAAATTATGGACGGTAAATAGGACAATCGAAAGTATAACACTGTTATACATACATGTAATGCACCCACAAAATTTCCTTAAACATCTATTTTGCTCGTATCTTTGACCAACTGTTTTTTTTTATATGTAAGAATTGATTCAACCAATCTATTTAACCAAGAATTCCAACAATTCCACTCAATTTAAATTCAGCACAGAATCATAAGTCCGCGAGACAGGGCATACATTTTTCGTTGATTACCGTCCACTTGAAACTTTGTGAGTGGCTTCATTGTGATGAGTCCAACAACTTTTACATTTGGCAAAATTCTAGATTTAGGGGTATTCTTCAGCAAAGGCTTATTGAATACGCCAATTTCATGAAGCCTTGAAAAATTTTGATCCTCACACTAATCGAAAGATTCTGATAATAGAATGAAAAAAAAAGAAATTGTCGGACATGAATATTGGAGCTAGCGGTGAGTCTGACAAGCTACACTTGTCATATAAGTACCAGCATATATATGACAAGTGCGACTTGTCGGATTCACCACTAGCTCCAATATTCATGTCGAACAATATTTTTTCATTTTATTATCAAAAAATCTTTCGATTAGTGTAAAAATCAATAGAATAGTAATATGTTCTGAAGACTTCTTGAAATTGCTGTGTTGAATCAGCCCTCGCTGAAAAACGCCCCAAAATCTAGAGCCTTGCCAATAGTAAAAGTTGTCAGACTCATTACAATGAAGCCACTCACAAAGTTTCAATGAAGCGATAATTATCGAAAAATTTATGCCCTGTTTCACAGACTACATGCTTTTCATCTTTTTCAAAGTCTTCTTCACAGATGTCATATATATAATATGCATGAGACGTAGGCGTTGTTAAAAACATTCGCAATCTTCTTGAACTTACCTACTTCGTCCTAACGACTTCAACCAGGAAACAGCATCGAATAGATATCCTACTAATTCTGAGATCCACTTCACGTCTTAGATTTGAAGATCGACATTAGGAACGCTATCAAAAATAAGTGAACCAAACACTCATCGAACATTATACAACAAAAAAAAAAAATCATTCACGTGAAGTCTATTTTGTGAAATTTGTGGCATTCCGCTGCACTTGTTTCCTCTCCCTAACACCTGACACCATGATGATGGAGCAGAATTCTTCCAAAATTCCTTGCTACGAAAAGCACTGCGGTTAGATTCAGGAATTGATTTGATTTATCGAGATATCTTCGGGACGTTTCTGACAGCAGCTCTTAGGAGGCTATAATCCTTCTCACACATCTTGAAATAGTTGTTGAAAAGCGTGTCAATGTATATGACGAAGTAGAGTTGGAGACGAATCACAATCAGAATCTCAATAATTACGATTTAGATTGGATTTCATGATGCAAACTGGCAGTATCATTCTGACGTGCGATTTTGGGGCTGGGAAAAAAGGGTTATACGAATATGAATGATGGGAATATGAATTATTGAACAGGATCAAATACCTAGTTATTGTTCTAGAGAAAACAGTTTCCGTGAGTATCCAATATTGATGTGTATGTATTCCGAAAATGGGTAAATATCTATTTATGTACCGATAGTATATAACTATCAAATATAATTGACTCTAGGTCTGCTGATCCAGGCAGAGTTGGAAAATAAACACGCTTTTCTTGCAAATCGAAAACTGATGGAGAAAAAACATGGAACTGAAGCAGAATGGACCAACAAATAGTATATACTATATTTATTGTATACGCTGTATTCTATCTTATTCATTATTATATCAAATAGTTTTAGTTACAATATAAGTAGCAAAATATCATGAATTTGATAAAATATATGCTTATAGTTCTTTACTTTATTTTTGACTATGATTTCTATTGAAGACTCAACAACTCCATGCAATGCTCTTCTAATGGCTAGATTCTCCGAATTCAATCCATCAGAATCTTGTTGAAGAAAATAGAAGAATTTAGTATCCAAGTTCTCATCTCTATTGACAATGCATGAACATTTATAATCCAATGATAGAAGCTTTAAATCTGTTTATTCAGACTTATATACATGTGTGTTCTGGTATTATGGACATCCACTGAACACGTTAAATCAACAAAGCTGGTCCAAAGCTATCAAGTTTTGTTGAACCAGTTCAACAAAGTTGTTTAAAGCTGTTCATCTGGTCAACAGAGCTGTTCAAAGCTGTCCATCTGTTGAACAAAGCTGTTCAAAGCTGTATATATAGTTATTCATCATTTCAACTGAGCTTTTCTGATGGTCCATCAGGTACTGCTCAGAAACGGTTGACCTGTTCGTCAGGGCTGTTTAAAGCTGTTGATATGATAATCAGATCTATTCCAGGCTGTTCGTTCAACAGAGCTGATCAGAGCTGTTCATTTGTTCATTAGACCTGTTCAAATGCTTTTTATGGGTTCAGCTAATCTGTTCGAGAGCTGTTAAAACCTAATAGCCTTATCAGGTCAGGTACAGCAGCTATATATTGGTTCAGCGGGACTGCCTGAAGCTAATTATGTGGTTAGCTTCCTATCCTGAATCTAAAAACCAAGGATACTTTGATGGACTTGTGATGATTTGAAATGCTCACATTGATCCACTCATCCATGATTCTATTTAAGACCTCTAGACATCAATGGTCACTTCAAAAAATCTTTCAGGAAATACCAGCCTTCAGAGAAACCCATCATGCTTGCGATATCAAGATATTTATGATTATGATAGGAATGGAAAATGGTGTGAAGTATCATACACTTCAATCACCTATCGTAAGACTATGCACCAGAATTTCAGAATGTACAGGTGAGTATGTTAACATTCGCTTAGAACAAGTGACATATATTAGATGTATCACACAGTCTCATATAAAATCTTTCAACAAGATGAATAGGTACTTACTCGCAGAAATTTATTGAACATTTTGTTTTGAACTTCTAACACTCGAACTCACAGACAGAATATTTCAAACTGAATAATTTGGCAGCCAAGTGCAATGTTTCATGAACAAACAGAAAGAAAGTTCATTTAACATCCGTTCAAGATGAATGGCCCTTTCCAAACGTGAACAAAATCCATTGATTGTGATAGAATTCTCGCAGAATTCAGCACCACAAGAAATAAATATCTATGATTAGATTTTCCATTGGAGTAAAAATCAAACTAGAAACAGAATATTCCAATTCCAGCAATCAGCAGTAATTGAGTGATTACTTTGCAGGCAATAGATGCAAAATGCTTTGTACTAGCACTTGAATTAGCGCGTCGGAATTCCTAAAATACTCTACCGATTGAACAGTAAACGAACATCATTTAGCATCTCTCTATTATGAGAAATCAGCAATTACTCATTCGCAAACAGGATGATAGTGCCAGCGGATATAGATGATCGTATACATCTCAGGAAAGAACATTTCAACCAAGTTAGATATATCAATGTTATTGGCCTGGTTTGTTGGGTAGTGTTAGATTGCGTTTCCGGTACCAAACAACAGATTACATCAAATTTCATCATGCTAGAAGTTTTTCTTCCAGTGACAGACTAACCAACTGTGCTGTGTTCGATCAATAAAGCTTGACATCTCAAGCTAAGGAAATACTCAATCAAATTATAGCATATTTCTGTATAATTGAACTGAATATAGATGAAGAAAATATTTTGTCGAATAGTACAAATACTGAAGCAGGATCAGTCAATGAACCGATACAAGAGCACTTCTTGCCGAACTCGATTTCTAGATACAAAAAGCCATTTCTAATCAATTCTCTGAGCTATGAAGGGTAATGAGTAGGCCCAAGATAATATTTAATTTCAACATCAGATTCTATAATATTCATATATTCATGCTAAAGTTGTCTGCTCTGCTTTTTCAATCATTCAACTGAAAGCTAAAAATCTAAATATGATCATATGCTGTCAAATCAACTCTTAAGGATAGAAGTACTACATCTCCCAAACTGATGTCACATTAAAAATTTTGGTTAGCGGATACTCCATTTGATTCAGCTTATTTAGTTTCATTCATCCATATTTTGCTCTAATTCCAGTTCAATACATAGTATTTTGATCGAATTATCGTTTTCAAATAATATTAATGTAGCACATTTCAAATAGTACCGTCCAATCTGTGATCCCTTATTGAAATATGAATTTCTTGATGACCGCAGAATATTTTGGTATTGAATGTTGCTTGTCCTGAGCATATAAAACGCTGGGTGATTGATTATGGTAACAAAATTCAAAGTTTATTGAGGTGAAACATTTTCATAACGTGGTACTGAAAATTTTCCTGGATCAAACGAGAAAGTGAAACGCTCGCCTCTCTCCGACTCAACCGGCAGTTGAAAGAAAAGAGTGGAAGAATCTTTTTCCCTCTCTGCGTGAGCTTGCATGCTTGTGTTTTGCAATGTCTGGCAAAAGAAACCTGTAGATGCTTGCATATTATACTCTACATCAGCAGAACATGTTCAGATATCTATAAGTCGTGAGTGAACAATCACTCATAATTTCTCTCTTGCAATATTAATTGATAAAAATTTATCCATGAAAGCAAATATCTCATTCAACTAGAAAAGATAATTTTTGGTTAATGTTCGTATAGCTATTCCCTAGTCCTAGAATAATGAGATTATCAATAAATGCTAAAATCTAAGACGCTTAACTCTCAGTGTGTGCAAGTCCCAACATAATTACTTTTTTTTGTTTCATCACATGGAAAGGAATTAGACGAGTTGACAGTGATTAGAAGTCATCTTGGTTTTATGTCAAAGAATGAGAGTAGAGGGGGATTGTCTACTCTGTTTCATTCTGAAAATTATTTATCAATTTTGTATGAAGATTTTCAGAGGATGCACTAGGAAAGTATTCAATTTTCTTACAAATTGCTCTTCTGGATAATATACAATATATATTGTCTTAAAACGCTGAAAGCCGTACTTTACTCAAGATAATAGGTTAGCATATTTCTATCCATTTCACATCTCAAATGTGAAAAGTTGAATAAATTTTTCACATTTGAATTTTAGTCACGTGTTTGAATTGTCGATCCAATAAACTCACGCATGATATCCTAAATTGATTTCTGTTTCATGTTCTCCGTTTTCTATTTTTATCCATATCGTATTTATTTCCTGACACCATTACAAAATCTTTGCTCACGTATTTGATACGTGATTACCATACTTCCCACTGAAAGCTCCATTTTAGAGATTTGATATATTCACAAGAAGGCTCTGTCAAGTTGGCCTTCTTCAAAATTTGTAGAAAAATCAATATGGTGCTCCGATGCGCTCTTGATGCGCTCTTATGTGCCACAAATATTTTATTGCGCCAGTCATACTTAGCAGTAATTACAACAAATCGGAAGGGGCCAACTTTACGCTGGCCCCCCATTTCGGAAAATATCGTAATATTCGTTATCATTTAAATAGTACTCCATATGCGCTCTTATGCGCTGCAATATAAAGTTTTGCGCTTGAATAATATAAAATCTTGCGCTTGAATACAATTTGTTCAATTAATATCCAAAGTTGGAGGGGCCAACTTGACGATAAACTTTTTTTTTGAATATTCAATATTTTTTTATTGCAATTGAATCTGAACTCGATGCGCTCTTGAGCGTTTTAAATATTTTGTACGCGCTAGTCATACTGAACAGTAATTAAATCAACAAGTTAGGGTAGGAGGCAGCTTGACGGTAGCTTCCACTTTTGGAAATATCATAATTTTTATTATTATCACAATGGAACTCCCTATGCGCTCTTATGTCCTGCTAATATGAAATTTTGCGCTTGCATGCAATCTGTTTGATAAATAGTCAAAGTTGGAGAGATCAATATGACAAAAATTTCGTCTCCACTATTCCATATGTTTTAGATTGCGATGAAATTTGAATTCTATGCGCTCTTATGTGCGACGAATATTTCTCATGCGCTACTCTGCTTCAGCGAAAATCAACCAAGAATTTTTGGCGCGGGAAATTTAAATGCGTTTCACTACTCTTGGTACTGGTATCAGCTGAAATTCGATAAAAATATTTTATATAATTACTCCAAATAGCTCAAATATCGATATTGAATATACAAGCTTCTTCATATCACAAGAAATATGACTGAATATTATTTGTTCAATTTGGTGCTCATTTCACAAATTTCATAATAATTCAATTCAAACGTTTAGTGTCAAATGAAGCATTATACCAATACTAGTTTGGATCTCGGTGAACAGATTGGGATATATCGTTATATACCAGTTTATATTTTTTTATTGCTTTATTACCGCTGTTTTCCACATTTTTTCACCTAACATGACACTAGCGGGCTACTTGACGCCGTTTTCTTTTGTGAAGCTCCTGTAATCTTATTTTTTTCTCCGATAGTCTGAGGATGATCATCCAGTAATCGAGACCGGTAACTTAATTAGAACTTAAGATCAGTATGATTGAGAGGTTTTTGTTTTTTTTTTCATTAAAAAAAGCCCTCACCAATTTCTGAAATCTGTCATACTTGGGATTTCCCATTCCCTTATAAATATACCAATGTTAATTGGTTGAAAATAATATATGTATGGAATAATTCAAATTTCAATTTATACTCGTACATCCAGTCTCCATACTTCATCAAATGAACATTTTGTCTCGTGCTTCAAAAATATATATATTTATTTCTTTATACATAATTTTAATAACCGATTTGTGGCAAGAATTTGATGATCTTGAAAAATGTGCTGAACCTTGTTCTACATCAAAATCAGTAACTGTACATTTATTAATTTGCACTACATGAACTAAGTTGCTTGAGATAAATTTTATGTGTTTCGCGAGGTAACCAATATTGAGTCATATTTCTTGTGATATGGAGCAACTTGTATATTCAATATCGATATTTAAGTTGTTTGGAGCAATTATTAAAATATTTCCATCGAATTTTAGCTGGTAGTACCGAGAGTAGTGAAACGCATTTGAATTCCCTGCGCCAAAAGTTCCTAGTTGATTCTCGCTTAAGCAGAGTAGCACATGAAAAATATTCATGGCGCATAAGATCGCATTGAATTCAAATTTGATTGCAATCTAAAACATATGGAATAGTAGAGACGGAAGTTTTGTCATGTTGACCTCTTCAACTTTGATTATCAATCAAGCAGATTGCATGCGAGCGCGCAAAGTTCTATATTAGCAGGGCATAAGAGCGCATAGAGAGTTCTATTGTGATAATAATGAAAATTATGATATTTCCAAAAGTGGGGGCTACCGTCAAGCTAGCCCTCCCCAACTTGTTGATGTAATTACTGTTCAGTATGACTAGCGCATACTGAATATTTGAGGCGCCTAAGAGCGCATCGAGTTCAAATTTAAGTGCAATAAAACTATATTGAATATTTAAAAAAAAGTTTTCGTCAAGTTGGCCCCTCCAACTTTGGATATTGATTGAACAAATTGCATTCAAGCGCAAAATTCTATATTAGCAGCGCATAAGAGCGCATAAGGAGTACTGTTGAAATAATAATGAATATAACGATATCTCCCGGAATGGGGGGCCAGCGTCAAGTTGGCTCCTCCCAACTTATTGTCGTTATCACTGTTCAGTATGGCTAGCGCAAAAAAAAATGTGGCGCATAAGAGCGCATCAAGAGCGCATCAAAACACCATATTGATTTTTTTATAGATTTTGAAATGGGGGGGCTTACTTGATAGGGCTACACAAGAAAGTATGGCGCTGATGTAGATCTCTAGAAATGTTTGCGCGGACAATATTATTATTATTGGTTTCCATCCCAGACACCACCTCAAACAAAAGGGTGCAGTCAACTGTCGTCAACTTTGGGTACCCATTCTAGTTTTTGTGCAGAGTACAATTAAGAGTATATCATAATTCAATGGAAATCTCACTAACTTTTTGCCTGTCAATGGATCTCGACTCCGCTACCTCTGATTAACAAAGCCATCATATTCGCACTATAAATACTCATCCAGAAATTGTGTCAGTATACTTTATAACAATATGTTCATTACTTTTGCAGCTTTATCTTTGTGTCATGATATGATTCTCAAGATCAACTTGAGAAAAAAAATTGTCCTCATAAAAGAAAATTCCTTCAGATAGTCACTAGCTCTTATCCTGTTATTTCTGTGTACTTTTATTGATTGAATTTATTGCCAGTATGGCGAATCACATTGTTGAATAGCAACTGAATCACATTTTCTCGGTGGATTTTTTTATTCTGAGACGAGATCAAAGTGAGCATATAGTTTGTCAAAATAGTTATAACATGACATTATAGAAGTATCGGCACTAGAGTAATACGTTTACTCAAAGATAATATTAGGCCCCTTGTTAGGCCTAAAAAGGTAATCCGGTTCTGACATCCTCCAAACTTTTTCTTGTGAGATATATAAAGATCGATAAATATTCTATGAGACAGTTTATGAACTCATGACTAATAGATATCTAATCATGTTCAGCTAATGAAGAGTATACTATGCAAGTGTCTACTAGTATATTTTGCTACATATTGCAAGAGTTGAGTTGTGAAGTTCAAAGTGTGAAGACGTGTGAGTTTTTCGATCCGATTTTGTTACCTAAACCAGGGCTAATCGATCAGATTTTTCTCACTCATGATAAAATAGGTATAAATAATCAAGCTAATCTAAAAGAAAGTGGAAACGAGTGGAACTCTGCCCCTATCTTAGGGATTAGTGTGGTGGAATAGTGAATTAATTGTATGAATAATAACAAAAAAATACTGGCGAAGAATGTGCAATAAAATTTATAGGTATCGTTATATTATTCACCTGTGGTTTGGGAAAATTTTAGTGTGATTTTTGGTCCAAAGAATATCTGACGTGACCTCTACCTACGTCACGAAGTCCACGCGAAGTGAGTGACCGGGTATCAAATATCAGCGGCTGCTGCTGACGTAGCGTAAGGTGAGTAAGCAAACAACAACTGTAAAGAGGGTCAAGCAACACCAGGCGATGCAGAAACAAGAAAATGAGTCGAACGGATCTTCAACAGATAGAAGTCGGAAAAGACAAAATACGAGTGAATTATTTGGAAGGTGCAAGAAAACATCGAGATTCTCCACTAAAGCCACCCAACAAACTGCAGGAACGAAAGATTTTAAAAATATGATGGTGGAAATGATGAGGGAAATAAAAGAAATGAGATCGGAACAAGCAAAGCATTTTACAGTTATAGAGAAAGTAAATGAAGAAATCGAAGAGCTCAGGAGAGAGAATAGAAAACTAAAAGAAAGAATTGCGCTAGTTGAAGAGAAGGTAGATAGAGGAGAAAAACAGCAGAAAGAAAATAATATTGTCATAAAAGGGAAAGACTTTAATAGTAATAGACAAGAAATAGAAAAGTTCTGCAAGGAGCTAGTCGGAGTACAAGTAAGGATAGAGTCGGCTCAAGGAGGGAATGTAGGAGCAACAAGCAATTTCATGACAGTAGTAAAATTAAGCAGTTGGAAGGACAAAGAACTGATTATGAAGGACAAAAACAAACTTAAAGGCAGCAAGATATACATAGACAATGACCTGACTGAAGAGGAAATAGCAATTCAAAAAATTCTTAGGGAAAGAGCTGGAAAAGAGAGAAAGGAAGGAAAAACAGCTAAAGTAGGCTATAAGAAAATATGCATCGAAGGGCAATGCTGGATATGGGACAGCGAAAGCAGGGCAATTGAAAGAGCAAAAAACTGAGGCATGACAACAAAGAAACGGATGTAATAGGAAATGACCAAGGATAAAAGAATTTTAGAATTATTTAAGAAACATAAAAATGAAACGCTAATATTAGGAACATGGAATGTAAGAGCAACAAATGAATCGGGAACACTCAAAAACCTATCAATGTGCTTAACACAATATAAGATTGACATACTGGCACTTCAAGAAACAAAGCAAAAATCAAACGACATAATAGCAGTAGATAGTTATATATTTTTCAGTACTGGAAACGACACCAAATATTTTGGCACAGGTTTTATGATAAAAAAAGAATTGAAGCAGAAAGTTATAAAATTCGAACCAGTGTCCGAACGAATATGTGCAATACGACTAAGAGGAGTGTACCAAAAAATCAGTATTATAAATGTACATGCACCAACAAACGAGAAGGATGAGGAAGAAAAAGATAAATTTTATGAAGAGCTTGAGAGAACGATAAATTCGATACCAAAATATGACTTAAAAATAATTATTGGAGATCTCAATGCAAAACTAGGCAAAGAGGAAATGTACAAGCCTACAATAGGTGCACATAGCAAACATGATGAAACAAATGAGAACGGTCAAAAGTTGATTGATTTTGCAGTAACCAACAATATGAAAATCATGAGCATACATTTCGAAAGGAAAGATATATATAAAGGAACATGGATATCACCTTATGGGTGTACATGTAATACAATAGACCATGTAATAATAAAAAGTAAGCATGCCAAACAAATTGAAAATATCACAAGCAAAAGAGGTGCAGTACTAGACACAGATCATTTTCTTGTAAAAATAGTAATGAAACAGGAGTTGCCAAAAGTAACACAGAATAAACACAACCGTTTGAAACGATATGACACCTGCCACTAACTAATGAGAAAAGCAGAGAGCAATTTCAAAGTATACTGTCGAAGGAGCTAGAGCTAGCAGAGCAGGTTTCAGAGGAAAGGGTAGATATAAAATGCAATGAATTGGAAGGAGCAATACTTAAAATCTCAGAACAGATGCTGTGCAAAAATGTGAGGGACAAAAATAAGGAATGGTTCGACGAAGAATGCAAAAGTGCAATTAGGAAGAGGGATATGGCTAAAAGAAACCTACTACAAAATAACTCAAATGAAAATAAATTGAAATACAACATGCTTAAAAGACGAACGAAACAATTGTGTAGACAAAAGGAAAGGCAAATGATGGAAGAAAAAATGATAATATTAGAAGAAGATTTTGGAAACAAGGAGCTTAGAAACTTTTATCAAGAGGCCAAGGAACAAAGAACAGAGTATCAACTCACCAGACATAAATGAAATTCGAGAAATACTGAACCAGTTGAAAAATAATAAAAGCCCGGGAATAAACGGAATAACATTAGAGATATACAAAAATGCAGCAGACGAAGTAATCCGGTATATTATGGAAATAATAGAGGATATATGGCGGACTGAACGTATGCCTGAGAGATGGGAGGAAGCACTAATATGCCCAATTTATAAAAAGGGGGACAGACTGAAATGCGAGAACTACAGAGGTATAGCACTATTAGAGGTGGCGTACAAAATTTTAGCTGGATGTTTAAAAAATAGAGTACAAAAACAAGCGGACAGTATCCTAGGAGAATATCAAACTGGTTTCAGACCGAACAGATCAACTACGGATCAAATATTTGCACTAAAACAAACTATAGCGAATAGTTATGAATACAATCTAAGCCTGCAAATGTTGTTTATAGATTTCAAACAAGCATATGACACAATAAATAAACATAAACTGTATGAAGCACTCGCAGAACTAGGAATGCCCAAAAAAATGATAAGATCAATTAAGATGACCTATGAAGAAACAAAATGCAGAATCCTGATAGATGGAGAAACATCAGAGAGTTTCGATGTAAACAGAGGACTGAAGAAAGGAGACCCAGTATCACCCGTTCTGTTCAACTTGGCGCTAGAGTGGGTTATAAAGAAAAGCAGAATCTAAACAAAAGGAACCATTTGTCAACTAAAATACAAAGTGTGTCAAGAAGTGCAAAAAAGCGGTTGTATAAAACCATTATAAGACCAGTGATACTGTACGGTAGCAAAATGTGGGAGCTAAACAAGACTATGCAAAATAAACTAGAAGTGTGGAAGAGACAAATTCTGAGGAAGATTTATGGTGGTAAAAAAAAGGGTGATGTGTGGTTAAGACGAACTAATACCGAGCTAATGGAGCTCTATGGTGAGCCTGGAATAGTGGAAGTGGCTAAAACACAAAGGTTACGGTAGCTAGGGCATGTGCTGAGACTACTAGAAGACAGAGTAGTAAGAAAGATGTTAGACGGAGGTGTTGTGAAAAAAAAAAGAAGGGTAGGACCAAAGAAGAGGTGGTATGACACGGTGAAAAAGGACTTAGAGACACTAGGGATTTGCGAACTTCAAGCGATCAGCACAGGACCGTAAAAAATGGCGAAAAATTTTAACAGAAGCCATGGGCCTACTTGGCCTGCAGCGCTAAATTATATATATATATATATATATATATATATATATATATATATATATATATATATATATATATATATATATATATATACATATATATATATATATATATATATATATATATATATATACATATATATATATATATATATATATATATATATATATATATATATATATATATATATATATATATATATATATATATATATATATATATATGTAAATTGCAGAACACAAGCATGCACGTTAATAAAAAACACAAAGAGAAGAAAAGATTCTTCCACTCTTTTCTTTCAACTGCCGATTAAGTCGAAGAGAGAGGAGCGTTCCACTTTTTCGTTTGATTCAGGAAAATTTTCAGAACCTTTCGCCACAATAAAACACCATGATATCGATGCAAAATCAGTGATTGGTGTGCTGCTCTGCGAGCGAAGTGAGCTTGATCAACGGTAAGCCACCGTGCGAGCGAATCGAGCTCAGGCAACAGTAGACCGCTGTGCGAGCAAAACGAGCTCGGATAACTGTGAGCTGCCATGTGAAGGAAGCTAGCTCGGACAATGCTAAGCCGCTGTCTGAGCGAAAACAGCTCGGTTAAAGGCAAGCCGCCGTGTAACAAGTTCGGTTGACTATAACTTACCGTGCGAGCGAAAAGAGCTCGGTCAACTGTAGAACGTAGTGCAAGCGGAACGACATTGGTCAATAGCAAGCCGCCGTGCGAGCGAAGCGTGCTCGGTCAACGTTAAGACGCCGTGTGAGCATTGGAAACTCAATTAAATGCAAGCAGCCGTGCAAGAGAAGCGACTTTGGTCAACAATAAACCGCCTTATAGATGAAGCGAGTTTGGTAAACTTGGATTATTTCCAACACATGCATATTCATTTCATCCTCATATTTGGTTAGATTCATATTCAAATAGACAAGGTATGTCCAATATGATAATTACTTCTATATAATCACTTGAATGAACATGTCATGTAAAATTTATATGTTAAATGTATCATCTTCAATGAATTAACAAGAAGGAAAGTAATAATAACTTAAAAAGACATTCAGTGGAACTGAAAGGTCTCGGCCAAATACGAAAATCATATATTTTGATTATTTTCTTACGAAAGAAGATATTTTCACGGTTTGACATGTCTTAATCATTTCCGGAATATAATGTTCCGATATAAAAGGTAGGCTCAAGTACGTTGCAATTAAAATTCATTAAATCTGAGGTGATACGAAGTACTCTGACTCAGCTGGTATGTGTTTGTACAATTTACCCGCCAATGTTGACCTTTAGATAACTTGGATACTATTAAAATTGATCTAAAATAATAGCTTATTATTATCAAATACTTTTTCGGAGTTACATAGAAGTTGGACCAGTTCAGTAATTGAATCATTCAGTATGTAATGAGACGTACGTATATTGCTAATTGAATCAACTGTGCCCATGAGAAGCAAGGACTGCTTTTAACATGGTTGTTATACAGAGATTGTAGTCTCAAACTACAAAGCTGAACCAAATGGACAAATGGACAAGAGTAGAGAAACCAGTTGAGTTTTGTATTCATTGAATCAATTGGAAATAGGATTATCCTCTATGAAGATGTAAATCCCCTTTTTCAACTTAATACAGGTGGAAACCTAATTGATTTATTTTTGTGAAAGGCTATGAATCAAGAATCAAAAATATGTCTTGAGATCAAAGTAGATAATGTGGCCTCTGTATTTTATTACTATGATTGAATGAAATGGAGGTATCAAAATTTATATATCTGTGACTATAACATCATAAATGTGGGTGAGCATGAATAAAGATATCAAAGCAATAATGTCGAAGTAATTAACAAGCTTGTAGTACCAATCTAGTGTTCAAGTTCAGTGCTCTTCTATGTTGCATAGTAAATTTCCTCTTCATACCCAGCAAGAAGTTAGACAATCTCACTGCACTCTTATTATATATGTTATTAGCATATTGTTCGACTCAATGTATGAATAAATATGAAAAGAGACTTATACTATGTAGCATTAAAAATGTAAACCGATACAGTTTTGTTACTATGATTCAAGAAGTATTGTTTGTTAATTCTTTCTTCTTGGAATATGCCCTGATCACATACTCCAACAACTTTGTTCAAGCCACTGATTGCATTCGGAAAGAATTCACTGGATAATAGATTGTACCAGTCTAAAATAGCTAATTGATAGTGCTCAGATTCACAGAGAATATAAATCGATCTACCTCTAGAAAAGAAAGATGTGCTGCATTCCATTATTTCTTTGTGTAGAGATACAATTGCAAGAATTCCTTATTGGTTTGCACGTGATGAAGAAATTCAGTGTCCTTTTCTCATGTAAAAGAAGTAGAGGGCCAAATTTTATTGAAATCCAACGGCATCCACTGGACAATTGTTCCAATACAAGCTAGCATTTCGAGAAACTTTTGAGTAAGCTTGACTAATAGTAAAAAAAGATTACAGGACATCTCCCAACTCCAGTCAAACATCATTCATTAGATGGAATTGTAGTCGAAAGTGTCATATAGTATCAGAAGTCTGTTGTATAATAATAAATAAGTCATCATTATAAAAATTTTCACGTGTATTTTTACTTTTAACATTAGCTTGAATTTCAATATGCAGCAGGCCTCAGTTCAAATGATCTGAATGATATGGAAAATGTAATAAGAAATGCAGTGAGAATGCTATTATTTTTCAGCAAGAACATTCCCAGAATAAATTTTCAAGAGATACATGTATTCAAAATTAGCTCTTATGAACGATCAACCAGAGGTAGACGCATATGAACCAATATTATAACTCGACTACAACATATTTTGTGTGCTATCTGCATTTCTAGAAATAGTTGGATATCCAAACATAGCCTATCTAGAACGACCACTATCATTTAAGCAAATACACAAAATGAAAATGATGTTGAAACGTTTATCCCGTTTTCGTTGTCCGTCTAGCCCAAAAGATTTGACTCGATTCAGTTCACATTCAACATGATGGATCATCCCGTAGTCACTGATGAATTAGTTCCATAGATTGATTTAGACTCGTCATAGATCGATTCCGGCTGCTTCTGCTGACCAATTTGGCTGAACTTCCGCTGTCGCTGATACCATTTTAGTAGCCTGACCCAGCAGATCCCATTGTCATCGACATTATTTCAGAGTTTAGCCCTAATCACTCTCCGTTACTCCACTTATTTATTATCTCATGCTTCCGTTCGCCTTATTTACGTTATTGGTTATATGTGATTTTCGATGTGTTTCCGTTCAAATAATAACCTGGGAGATAATATTGCTTCATTATTACACAAAATCTATATTTCACTTTACTGCTAGTTACTTAGCTCATGAGGTATGTGCACAGGAACCTATCCAGGACAATAGAAATTGTGGTTGAGATACAAATTATTAGGTCAAACAGAACTTAGCGATTTGTTGTGTTTAAAGCCCGCCGCACAGGAGGCAATTTTCTATGCAATTTTGTTCACTTAATTTGCAGCAAGTTTTTTTGACAACTGGACCACTTTGAACTACACTTAGTGTGACACTTATTTTCGCATCACACGATGCAAGCTGCGGCACTCATTCCGACTCTAGAACGTAGACTTAGTAAACTTGTTTATTACAAATATGGATGTTGCCAAAACTAGTTTTCGGAGGAGAGCAGGAGCATTTGCAGCAGTTCTAGCTTGCAAATTAATTAGAATTACGAGACAAAGAAAAAAAAAAGAAAAAACTTTGGTCAAGAGAGTGTCTTTTGGGAAAGAATCAAGGCCGCAGAGTTTTCGACATGTTGTTTGACGAGCTACCAGGGTGTATACCTGGAAATGTCAGAGAATTTAGATTAACTGGAAATGTCATGGAACCGTTAGTGAATTTCTGATATTTGTCTGTAAAAAATAAATTATAGGATATTCATGCATTATTACTCATAAAAGTACATTTTCACTCTGTAAGATACCAGTGTTGAGAGCCTCGTCATTATTCGTTTAATATTACGGATGTATAGTGTCGCATGACTGTCTGGGACTTGGACTTTCAGCGATTCTCATGCAAAGTCATCTCCGGCTTCAGGTGTCCACCTGAAGCTTCTTGTAGTATGAAAATAGTCAGTATTCACTCAACCATCAACCAATAAATTCCAACATTCAGTCATCTATCCAATTCAAATTCGTGTTTAGTTGATAATTGTTAAAGAGTAGTAAAGTGTACACATATAGCGTAATATAAACCATCAAATACATTCAGTTGTATTATTCACGACGGACCTACACCTGATATCCCTTATTTTCTCATACCGATACACTCGTGTCCTTTTCGTCAAAAATAAAAGGGCACAACATAAAACTGGTGGCAGCGGTGGGATCGAATTCGAGAAAATTTGCTAGCGTCGATCAATTAACTGCAGGAGCAAAGTGTTCGAATCAGCCGATAGAGCCGTTCCAGAGTGTCGAGCCAGAAGCAGTACCGGACCAGCCCAAAACTCAACGATCGTTCCAGGATTTTAAGGATCAGATTTCATCATCACCGTCGTCTACATAGTGCAATGAAGCTGTTTTGTGTGTTTATGTAAGTGTTTAGTGAAAGTGCCACACAATACACTCTAACCGTAAGTTGAATAAATTTATTTTGTGAAATTCAGCAAATCTAATGCACGCTCGTTTCACTTCTTCACTCAACGATTCAGATAGGCTTCATTTATTACCAAGTTATTCTTTGAATTCTTTTAACGAATTTGTAAACAATCATTATACTGAAAATAACGAGAATATTGAGAATACAGATATAAATATGGCTCACAATATTCCTCCCGGTTTAAAACTTATACCAAATTTTGATGGTAGCAATCTTGATGAACTTGCAGTTTTCGAACAATCATGTAATTTTGTCATTGAAGGGTTTCAACATCCATTAAAATTATATGTAAAATCGCGAGATTATAGAACCATTGAGAAATGTTGCTCTCGTGCTTTGGAAGAAGAACGTCTTCTTCGGTCAAATAAGTCCATGCATTCTTTGAATCCGAACAAATCGTGCCAATACCAGCCAAAACAGAGAAATTACAATTATATTCCCTCTCCTAGATATAATCAGCCATCATCTTCTCAAAATACCTTTAACAATCAACAAATTAAGAGAGAATCAAATGTTTTAATTTGCCGCTATTGCAAAATACCCGGCCATTCAATTGATCAGTGTTATAAAAGACAACGCAATAATTCGCGAAGTACAAATAACCATAATCCAAGTTCATTTACGCGAAATCGACATCAGAATGATAATAATTCTGATAAGCCTACTATGCAAAATTTAAAAATGATTTCTTCACGAAACGAGATATTCAAAGTTAGAAGTTTGCATGATAATTCCGTAACAATTCCAAGTTACAATTCTTTGCATCATAAATTTGATTTTTTAGTGGATACCGCGTCGGACGTTGATATTTCAAAGGTTACCAATATCGATGACAAATTAATATACAATCCAGATCACATTATAAGTTTATCAGGTATAAATCCTGATCCTATCTCAACTCTCGGGACAGTAGATATTTTTCTTGTAAATAATCATGAACCAACTATATTTCATTTGGTTCCCTCTCATTTCCCTCTTAAGAAAGACGGAATCCTTGGTAAACCTTATATTATTAAGAATAAGGTCATTATTAATCTCGCTGAACAAATTATTGAAGAAAAAAACTGTCTCCCATTCAAGTAATAATAATATGAATTGTCACAAATCCTCCAAGTCCGACCCTGTTATTCTTGCACCTCGCGCAGAAACTGTCGTTTCTATGAATGTAGCGCAATCTGAATATTTTTATGTTACAAGTGCAATTCAAATGAAAAATGTGATTGTGAGCAATTGTCTCGCATACTCAAATACGAATAAAGAAATGAAATTTCCTATTTTAAATCCAACAGAGGATCTTATCACTTTAACTCAAGGAGATTTAAATAAAATTGAATATGAATTTTATAAATTAGAGGAGAATTTATCCCCAGAAGTAAACGATACAAAGCAAGTTTATACAGTTAACCAATCCGAGGTTGACGTGGATCGTTTATCATTCATTAATAAATCAGTGCGGACTGATCATTTAAACAAAGAGGAACGTGAATCCTTGTTAACAATCTGCAAAGAATTTTCAGATATCTTTCATTATCCGGATGAACCTTTGACGTGTACTGATCTTATAAAACATTCTATAAAAATTCTCGAAGATTCACCTCCAATAAATATTCGTCCTTATCGTTAACCAGAATCTCAGAAAATCGAAATACAGAATCAAATAGATTATATGGAAAAAGATGGTGTTATAACAAAAAGTATTTCTCCCTACAATGCTCCTCTTCTTGTAGTTCCGAAAAAGCCAGATGCTTCCGGTTAGAAAAAATTTCGTGTTGTCGTGGATTTTAGAAAATTAAATGAAATTACTACGGGCACTGTATTTCCCATCCCAAAAATAACTGAGATTTTAGATCAGTTGAGAAATTCCAAATATTTCAGTACGACTTGGCCTCGGGGTACCATCAAGTCAAAATGAATCCTGAAGACAGACCTAAAACCGCCTTCTCAACTTCGACGGGTCATTATGAATTCGTTCGGATGCTGTTTGGGTTGAAAGGAGCGCCGAGTACGTTTCAAAGTTTGATGAACTCGGTACTTACCGGATTGCAAGGTTCTAAATGTTTTGTCTATCTTGACGATATCGTCATTTTTGGATCTACCCTAAAAGAGCACAATGATAGACTGCAAGATGTAATGAAGTCATTACGTAAATATAATCTCAAGTTAAAAGTAGATAAATGTGACTTTCTATGTAAAGAGGTCAACTACCTAGGTCATATGATTACGGAGGAGGGTATTAAACCCGATCCGTCAAAAATACAATCCGTTATTGAATTTCCTATCCCTGAAAATCCAAAGGGTGTAAAATCTTTTCTTGGACTTTGCGGATATTATCGCAACTTTATTAAGAATTTTAGTCAAATAGCTAAGCCATTAACAGATTTACTGTGAAAGAATAATTGGTCGTCGTGGAATGCAAATCATCAGGAATCATTTGAAAAGCTTAAAACACTATTAACTTCTGCGCCTTTATTACAATATCCCGATTTTAGTAAAGAGTTTGTTTTAACTACAGATGCGTCAAATAAAGCAATCGGTGCTATTTTATCCCAAGGTGAAATCGGTGAAGATAGGCCGATCGCGTATGCAAGCCGTACATTAAATAAAGCCGAGGAAAACTATACAACTACGGAAAAAGAGCTGTTGGCGATAGTTTGGTCGATTAATCATTTCCGTCCGTACCCATACGGCCGTCAATTTCTTATTGTCACTGACCATAAACCCCTGACCTGGATATTCAATGTTAAAGACCCTGGGTCAAGACTCATGCGGTGGCGTATCAAATTAGAAGAATACAATTATAAAATTATTCATAAAGCGGGAAAAATTAATGTTAACGCGGACGCCTTAAATAGAATCTATAAAATAAACGCAGAATCAACAGATTCAAATATCTTCGATAGTCCACGTGAATCAACAATAGTACAATGTATTTCACGTGATTTAAAAATGCATGCTGGCTTAGCTCTTGAAACAATTAGATTATATCCTGATATTAAGCAAAAAATAAAAACTATTTTAGATAATAATCCCGATTATGAAATAGTTTGCGTTAAGAATGATGAATTTAATTTTATTTTTCTGATAACAAAGTTGAATCATTTCGAAAAGCCAATAGAAGAAGCAATTATTTCATGTCTCAAAACATTAAAGTTATTTTGTGAAATAGAGAATATAGTGGAGCTTTATTTCCCAAAAATCGCTTGTGGTAATAACATGCACAATTGGAATGAAATTAGAGCTTTGATAAAAGTAATTTTTGAGGATTCTAATGGAAAATTGATTCTACATGAATATTATAAAGTAACAGAGGAAGAAAAGCTCAAATTATTTGCTGACTATCATAATTCTAAGATCGGTGGACACTGCGGTGTAAAACGCATGGTAAAGAAATTAAAGAGACAGTTCAATTGGAAAGATTTGAAAAATGAAGTGCAGACATATATGAAAAATTGCGAGCAATGTCTAAAGAATAAAGCAAAGAATAAGAATATGAAAAATCCCATGTTGTTTACCACTACTTCAAATCATCCCTTATAAAAATTATTTTTGGACGTTGTGGGTACACTTCCTATATCTTCCAGCTGTAATCAATATATATTAACGATGCAAGATGATTCAACTAAATATTCAATTGCGGTACCGATGCCCGATCAATTAGCGGAAACCGTGGCGAAAAATTTTGTTCAGTTCATGGTTTGTCTATATGGAACCCCTGATTCAGTATTAACTGATCAAGGAACGAATTTTCTGAGTAGAATATTTACAGAAACATGTGAAATTTTGAGAACTAAGAAATTTAAAACTACCCCTTACCATCCTCAAAGTAATGGAGCTCTCGAAAGGAGTCATAGGACTTTAGTAGAATATTTGCGGAATTTCGTGGATAAGGACCTTTCTAATTGGGATAAATTAATTCCTACAGCTATGTTAGCTTATAATACTTCTGTGCATGCTAGCACAAACTTCACTCCGTTTGAATCAGTGTTTGGACGAGAAATGAGTCTGCCATTTGAAAATGCAAGCCCGGCTAATAATTATAATTCTGGAGATTATCATGAACAATTGAAGGAGACTTTGAAATTTGTCAGTAAGATAGAAGAGAGAATTTATTGAAAAATAAAGAAAAATCTAAAGAATTATATGATAGAAATATTCATTCCAAAATAATTCACTCGAATGATAAAGTATTGATAAAAAATCATTTATCCAGGAATAAATTAGAACAAAATTGGTTAGGCCCATTTGTAGTATTGGAAGTTTTGGATGATACAGAAAATATCATTATTGAAAGAAATAAAAAGCCATATAAAATCCATAAGAATGAAGTTATTATATTCAACGAGTAAATACATTAATTCATTCTTTAATTTTGTTTACAGATTCCCTGTACTGGTAGCAAGCCTTTCTTTATTTTCCGATTCAAAATTTGAAAATGCTCCAGGTATATATTTTGAAGCGTTAAGTAATGTTAGAGTTTATTCTAAGTATTGGAATCTAATAACTTTTATAGATTTAGAATATTTTTATTATAGAATTAGCTTAATTTTTAAATTTTATGATCAGGTATCGGATATTTGTGGTACAGTATACAGAAATGAAACCGAAAGCCCGTGTGAACAATTTTATCAGCTTATCCAACCTGTAGTATCAAATATCAAAACAAAGAGATCAGAATTGTTAAGTTCAATTGCCCATCAAGATCATGAGCGTAGAAAACGAGGCTTATTTAATTTTGTGGGTAAACTTTCAAAAACTCTTTTTGGTACAATGGACAGTGAAGATGAAGAGTATTTTAATGACAAAATTAATAAATTTAGAAAAAATTGAAGAGTACCTTTTATCTTTAGCGCGTCAACAGATAAATATTATAGAATCAACCCTTACTGCTGTTAATACCTCCATCAGTAATTTACGTCAAAATGAAAATAAATTGTTGAATGAGATAATAGATTTACGAATATCATTAAAAGATTTGAATAGAGATGTTTTAAAGAGTAGATTGAATTTATTTATTATGAATAATCTATTTTCCTTGAATTTTCTAATCCAAGAATATGAAATGGAAATTGAAGTATTGATTGATGTAATTTTATTTTCCAAAGTAGGAATAGTTCACCCTCGCGTTTTACCACCCATACAAATAGTAAATGAATTAAAACGAATTCAAGATTTTCTTCCAACGGGCTCAAAATTCCCTTTCAATATACATTTGAACAATATGCATGATCTGCTGAATTCAATATCAAATATTAATGTGTATATCAAAGACAATAAACTAGTATATATTGTAGAGATTCCTATTGTAGATAATAAGATATTTAAAGGATTTCAATTGATACCTTTACCAGTATTAGTTTCAAACAATTCTCATGTTTATGTTCAAGTAATAAATAAATATATGTTGATAGAAGATAACAAGCAAAGATTTACTTCATTTAATGATTTTGATTATTTCAAATGTGAACAAACAATTTACTTCAAAATATGTTTCCTCAAACAGCCCCTTTATCTTTCACATTTATATAAGTCATGTGAAATAGAATTATATAATGCAGAAAACATTATTCCTAGTTCATGTAATGTGGAGTCAATCAATATAAATCAAAATATGTGGCATTCTTTATCTAGAAGTAATAGTTGGCTGTATGTAGTTTGAAAGATTGAGGAAATTCAAATTAAATGTCAATATAAGGAATTGTTTAGTTGTAAGTTATTGCCTGGTACTGGGATATTTAGTTTTTTGATAATTGTATTGCTTATACTGTTGAAATGGAATTGATCAGTAATAGAAAATTCACTTCTGCTTTTTCAGTCGACTTTTTACCTAAATATAATGCTACCGATTTAATTAATGTTAGAAAATATAATTCCATTTCAAAAGATAATGCCCCTATATTGTTTTCTAGTGATAAAATTATAAATAATTTTCATGAATTGGATATGATTGGAGAAAAATTATCGGATTTAGAATTGATATATAATAATGTCAGGAATGGAATAGAAAATAAAGGAAAAACTGATTACAATATTTTATTCAATTATAGTATTTTATTTGTCATAATTTGCTCCATTTGTTTTTATGTTATTAAAGTTTTTATTGTCAAATATTTCAAAAATAAGCAGATTCGTAATGAGGCAGATGAATTGCCTAGGCTTACTAGATCAGAAACAGATTGAGTTGATGAGGCTGCGTCCACATCTCCGAATTCGAGAATTAAACCATCTGTCTAATTGATAAGTGCCGATACCCGAAATTATTTGTTAGGGTATCAACCCTTATGTTGAGGGGGAAGGTGTTGAGAGCCTCGTCATTATTCATTTAATATTACGGATGTATAGTGTCGGATGACTGTCTGGGACTTGGACTTTCAGCGATTCTCATGCAAAGTCATCTCCGGCTTCAGGTGTCAACCTGAAGCTTCTTGTAGTATGAAAATAGTCAGTATTCACTCAACCATCAACCGATAAACTTCAACATTCAGTCATCTATCCAATTAAAATTCGTGTTTATTTAATAATTGTTAAAGAGTAGTAAAGTGTACACATATAGCGTAATATAAACCATTAAATACATTCAGTTGTATTATTCACGACGGACCTACACCTGATATCCCTTATTTTCTCATACCGATACACTCGTGTCCTTTCCGTCAAAAATAAAAAGGCAAAACACCAGGGCCATCCGTGCGAATATATAAGTCCTCCAGATCTATAAATTCATGAAAAAAAAATTATTCAACTTCATCTACTTTTGTCGATCAATGTAAATTCGTTCATAAGGATATCAAGTTCGTTGCGATTTTGTTTTTAATTTACAGATTTATAAGATTCACACAGAGTTGCAACATCAATCTGTGATTATATGTAAGCTTATATAAAACTTTTATTTTTCACTGGCTGGAATTTTATTGAAAATAACCTGGAAAACCTGGAAAAGTCGGGAAATTTTAATCTAATTTTTGGTATACACCCTGAGCTCGGGTACGTAAACATAACCTAATTTCCACTAGCCATAATTTTTACTTATTTGTATCTCAAAACACTATGAAACACAATGCACTAATGTGATGTGGTCACGTGATTTCATCGTCTGCTCTGATTGGCTGTGGACAGCAGCCAGCGGCGCAACAAGTGCGAAAAATAGCACCGAATCTATCTTGTAAAACAAGTCTCGTGGTAAGTCTAGTACCCCGCAGCGGACCCAATTTCTTGCATCGGAGCAAGCGTGGCAGCCAGCGCGGCTCCAAGTGAACAAAATTGCTTGAAAAATTGTATCGTGCGCGGCGAGCTTAAATCACTGCAGCCTATTCCAGTCGATTCATGAATTTCTTCATTCTCAATCCTATCATACGTGTGTACCTCATAATATCATAATTATTTACATTATAAAAAAGAATAAATGAGTAAATTGTGTCCAAAGAGAATTTATCTATTCACGTAGATAGTGAAATAGTACTCCTATATGCTTTCAGATTTTATTGTCAGAGTATCCTACAGACGCAATGATTTTATTCCATTACTGGTCTGGCAGTCGTTATGTGCGATTGTCTATCTCTTTCCATTTATCTGTCACGGTTCATTTTGCATATTATTTTTTTTTTCATACTTCCACTAAATGTTAGGCAACCCTGATGGCGTAAATGTCAATGAAGAAGATGCTCTTCGGATATCACGGCTGAATAGGAAACGTAAATGCGAGATTGAGTTGTTAGATATGAGTGAGATTGATTGTGTTTTCAGGTGCTGCAATTTATAGTGATTTTGCGATTTTGACTATAATTTTTTTTTTTTGGACCAACATTTGAGTTGGATAATCCTGAAGCGCGACTGTTAGAATGATTGTTATTGAGCGTCATTGTAGGATTTTTCCTAATCTCCTCATTTTAATATACCTTGAAGCCGCACTACACCTAAGGTAAATTTCTAATATCGGTTTGATCTTATTCTATCTAGCTTGAAGCTCTAAAATGTCCTGCAATTTCAAAATACGTTTAAATCTTTATCTGTGCTTTTTGCGCGCTTAATTAGTCAGTGGCGTGCCCGTGTCAACATATATGTGCCTACTTAACATGATATCTTCTTAGACTTCTTCTCCTTTGCATTCCCTTGTTTATTGGGAGTGAGGCATTTTCTCACGCCGTATTGTATTGTTTGCTTCACATTTAAACTTGGTTAATATTAGGGCTTAAGCGATCTTGGATCGCGAATTATTAAAAATTGTATCGCTTGCTGTCACAAAATCTGATCTCACCTAATTTGAGTTCAGTCTACATCTCTTACCTTGTGCGTTTCTTTCTGCGATCGATAAGTTTACGCTAATCATTTTTAGGTGATTCAGTTTTATGCAACTAGCGCGACGCGTAACCCGATGGTTGACCTTCGCGTTTCCTGTGTTTTTGCTGTGCGCTCTTGAGATCAAGGATTTCCTAACCATAGTCCTGGTAGTGAGGACCGCGAACCGCCCCGCTACGCAGGTCGTGCATTTGGATTCTCTCCTACCATTGGGTCGGATCGCATTCTTCAGTTTGTTGCTAAACTTTGTAATCAGATTACACACACTATTTTCTCACTGAACATAACTAACTTGTACCAACATTTTGTACAATACAACCATATATTTTCTTCTAGTTAAGGCTGCGTTTAGTTTTTTTTGCTTGCAATCTCACTCCTATCTAGGTGTGATCGACCACATCAGTTGAACCAATATTTTCCCGGCTTCGATAATCTAGCATCCACTTGTACTATTTTTGGAGCACCTTTCCTGTTTCCACTTAAGTGCGCCGCGGCTCACCTTAAGTCAGGAAAACTACACCCTCAAGATCGTAGCATATTATCGTAGTGGAAATTGTATGGAAGACTTATTGAAAATTTTCAGAGTCTTTGTCTAAATGATATATGCGTATGGGAAAAGGGGTTGGTGCAAGTTGACTACAAATTTAGGAATGTCAATATGCAGAAAAAAACAAAATTAACAATTCACACACTGGCATCTTGAGGCATAGCCGTTCCATTTGCAAAAAATCTGTAGCATGTTTTGGAATTTGTTGTAGGTATTAGATGGAAATAATTATATAACAGGTTATGATGGCTACATAGTATGCATGTCAATGATCGTATTTGACAACTCTTTCTGGCTGTCTCGTTCAATCGTTCAAAGTGAGAGTGTTTAATTTCAGGGCTTGTGTCAAATATTACAGTGATATTCACAGTGAGTTATCCATAATTGTCTATTACAAATATTATGTCAGTTGAATATTGTTCCAAGTGTTGAGTCTTGAGCGACTGAGTTGATGTATCACCTTCCTTTTATCTTTCAATATAAAGCATTCCATGGATTTAGTACGGCGAGGGAACGATCAGCTCAGTTGCTCAGAACGAAACTCCGGTAAGCAACCCAAGGCCAGCAATGCCCTTCTGCAACCTTCAGTGTTCTTTCAGGGAGTGCCCAGCAATGAAGCTTTCTTAGTACTCACTACGTTGAGGGAACGATCAGCTAAGTTGCTCCCAACGAAGCTTCGGTAATCAACCTGGGGCCAGCGGTGCCCTTCTGTCATCTTTAGTATTCTATCAGAAGGTGCCCAGCGGTGGAAAGCGCCTAGAACTCACTACGATGAGGAAACGATCAGCTAAGTTGCTTCCAACGAAGCTCTGGTAACTAACCCAAGGCCAGCTATGCCCTTCTGCCATCTTAAGTGTTTTATCAGGAGGTACTTAGCGATGAAGGGCTCCTAGAACTCACTACGCTGAGAGAATAATCAGCTAAGTTGCTCTTGACAAAGCACCGGTAAACAACCAAGGCCAGTGGTACCCATCTGCCATCTTCAGTGTTCGTTAGATCGTACTATAACAATGCGAGTCAATGATTCCAGTTCAAAACTGTCACCAGCCATTTTTTGTGTGCTACAAGACTGTTATTTCGACCATTTTCTTTTTGTTTTATTTATAAATGATCTTGTGAACTCTGCTAAGCGATCGGAGAAGTTAATGTTTGCCGATTGTTTGAAAATCGTCGAAATAATCAGTACTGCTAGTAACTATGCTCCATTGAAACAAAATAATGAAAGTATTTTGGCTTGATCTCCAACATCCAAATTATTTTCTAATTTTATAGAATGCAAAATAATGAGCTGCTATGTTGGTAAATTTGTATGTAGGTACTTATTATTATCACATGAATTATGCTTTACTTGAGTGAATGATTCACAATAAAGACTTGGCGTTCTTTTTGATAACAAATTCTCTTCCAATCATCATATTTGAGCTATTGTAAAATCATCGAATAAGTAGAAAGTAGAAATTTTCTACGCGTAAGCTCCCAGTCTTATATAAATCCTGAATCCTGCGAGTTTGGAGAAGCTCAAAGAATAATATGCTTGAGATATATAATTGGGAATGAGGGGTGGAGGAAAGTTCAGAGCTTTATTATGCATTAATCTGAGTACATGAAGTGTGTCGATCAAGTTGTGGAACATAAAATCAAATTCGTTGAACCAGTCACACGCTGGTATTTTCAACATGATCCAATTTCAGTAATCTCCAAAATTCCCATTTCTGTATTCAAAATCCCTAAGCAGTGTTGAAATTTTGAGTGTGTATTAGAATGGTCAATATCACTGTGTACTTATATTATACAGCGTGTGCTTCCAAATATATCCGCCTATTTGATTGGTATTACTGATGCCATACAGAGGTGATTGCAAGTTGAATGCCAGAGACAGAATTTGATTAGAACGGTTTTAAATTAGAAGTTTAAAATCTTCAGTGCTATCTACATATAACAAATCAACTCGAAGTTTGCAAACATCGATGAAAAAGTCCCTGAGTCCCAACGCAACAGACCGAAATAAGGTAAGATCATTCCAATGTTGTAACCTCACGAAGCGTTAGCTACAAGAATCTCTGAACCAAACATTGCATAGGGATAGAACTCGCTTTTATCACCAAAATCAGTGTTGCCAGATATATTTGAATGAAAATAGGAGTAAGAACAGATGTAATTATTAGAGAATAACGACAATTGAGATATTAGAGAATTATTAGACGATAAGTTAACTCTCCTGAATAAAAATATAAACAAAATGCAGGAAACATTTGATAAGATCAATAACACAATCTCAGTTGCTTCGCAAGAGAATAAATTTTGAAGAATTAGAATGAAAAATTAGAGTAAAAGATGGTAAAATTTGATCAGAGAGTACAAGATCGTGAAAAATTATCTGATATTCTTCAAAATGAAAGAGAAGAAGGAAGAAATGTTTGAACAAAAAATGATGAAAACTTTGATGAATAATTTAAATGTACCGAATACCGACTCAAATAACATTGCTTTTAAGAGAAATTATTGCTATGATACCAACACAGCTTATCTCACTGTCGTATAGGCTATGTGCAAGGGGTTGGAATTTGAACAAATATCGATGCGAGCGCTCATTGTGAGCACAATTGTAAACATCAAACTCCATTTCTCAGAATACGTCATTGAGCTGTCATTGAGCATTATAGTTTAAAAGTGAAAATAATTGCATATAAAACATGGGAAAACGTTTGTTCTGTTTCAGGCTGTTGTATTAAGGATGATTCAAGTGAAATATAGTTTCATTGATTCCATGTACCCACTTATAACATAAAAAACGAGTGAAGTGAATCAAAGCGGTAAATAGAGTATTGTCTGTCTTCCATTATTAATCTATGTAACAAATATGTCTGTAATTCAATTGTGAAATTAGAAATATTCATCATTGATTTGGAATTCATGAATTTATCTCTATCTCTAATTTGTAGGATGTTTCAGTGATAGAAATTCGTCAGATGCACTTCGCAATAATTTTGTAGTTAATATTGTCAGCAACATATTCTTTAAAATGTTTAATATGGCAAAACTAATTTCACGCTTTTCTTCAATGCTTCCTCGGTAAAGGGGATACAGTGTTTGATAAATATCAGACCCGATCTGCAAGATTATCGGCGTCATAATTTGAGATTATCCTGTCAATTTGGACGAGTTAAGACGTTTTCTCTATAATAGATACGTTTTAATTGAAAAAAAAAATACTCAAAATAAATAATTTCAACGTACCTTTTATGCTATGCAAGTTATATTATACGCACACAGCTGAATTATATAATATTAGTACATTTAAAAAATTATAGGTATGAAACAATGATAAAATGGTGTTCAATCGTTCTCCATTGCCCGCTAGAGGCGCTAGTAGACTTCATGCACGTAGCCTATAATACAGGTCTGGAAGCCCTATCGTTCGACTCAAATCTCTTACGTGCCGTCAGACTGTAGTTACTTTCTCCGCTACCAGGTGGCGCATGGGTCAAAGTATGTTGACACGATTAGGTGCCAAATCGTTCAAATTTCAAGTCTCACCAAACAGAGAACTCAGTTGATAATAACTGCATATTTTCAGTGGAATAATGAACTCAAATGTTACATGGTGGCTTGACAGTCGCTAGAGAACATCCCTTGACTCATGCGCCACCTGTGACGATTTTTGATACTACACGACAGTGGGCACTGAGCGGACTCACTTCTCATATAGGAAATAGCCTCAAGTTTCCAGACCTGTGTAAACGACCATGGTTTATCTAACTATTGCACATCCTGGCTGCGAAATAGGGACTTCGCACTCTTGCTGCGAAGTATTTCGCGTCCTGTAGGTAAAATAATCATTCCGCATGTTTCTAGTTGCCCTGTGAATCGTAAGGATTTTCCACTTACAATAAATTTATATTTGGTAGATTGGGTTCTTTGCTGAACTGTGAGGATAAAATATTATGTAAAGGTACTCACCTGCACTGTATTAGGACTCTGAAACGGAAGATGGATCACAGCAGGAACTTGAATAAATATTACTTTTAACAAGTATAAATATATTCAATTAATGATAGAATGTTTATAAATATCATCTAACCGCGATTAATGCCTGACTACTAATTCACGAACTTACAACGAAACGTATTAACCAACCGCTATCAACTTCCCCCTAATCAATATTTACCTTCTATCTATAAGTTCCAGAATGAATGCCGATATAACAATCCTTTATTTGTGAGAAATTAACGTTCCCTGAAGTAAAATTTGGAAAAAATTTGGAAAATATTTTTTTTTTGTTATATGGACATTAATTTGTTCTAAATTTTTTCTCCTAATTGAAACACTTAGTGTCTCTACACGGCCACTCACTTCAAAGTCAATGTTTCAAGGAGATTTATCCAATAGTTTTGAGGAGGGAATTTACTTCACATTCACTTGTTTAATATTGGGCACTGGGTTTCGTGTATTGCTACGCCCCTGAAGGGCGATCCCGAGCAAGGCCGGTTGAACCGCGGCTAGCTCTAGTGGAGTAAGGGTGTGGGTGCAGGGTTCTCCAAAGCAGAAAAAAATTCAAAATGTGGGCGCCAGCTGACCAAAAGCCGGCGGTAAACGAGAGGGTTGGTCAGCGAACCAATTACGGGAAGGAAACGAAGCAGGGAACTCAGACAAAAAATATAGGCCTGACTAATCTTGACTAGTTGAATATATTATCAAAATAATATGATAATAATATTTCTCAATTATTGAGAAAATCGTTGAGCAAATCAACTTTTGACCAACCACAGAAATCTGTAGGTAATATTAAATAAATAATTATTGATAATCCGATCACACAGTGCTGCAAAAAAGATTAAAACTAGTGAGCTAATATCCGCGAGGGAAGGTAATGACATACCCACTGTTAGCATCAAGGGCCGCGTTTGAGTAAATGTAGCTTGATACTAGCGCAGCAATGACGCATGACATTCACGGTGGTACCAGCGCGATGAAATGCGAACGCTTTAACCGGAATACGTATCCTACAGCCAGCCTTATAAACTAGACGGTTGAGGCCACGCTCTACCCCGGCATCTATTTGCGCAATGATAATTGCAATAAACGAATTAACTAAGCACTTAGTCAGGTCGAACTTTACATACGTTAACTTAGCTACAATGCGTACATAAAGTACTATACATTCAACTAAAAATAGGCTCAATGGACCAATGAATAATTAATGGTTTTTGAGAGTAATTAACAATTTTTGATAATAATTAATAATTTTGAGGATATTTAATAATTTTGAGAATAGTTATAATAATTTTTGAGAATAATTAATAGTCTTGAGAATAAATAATAATTTTGAGAATAATTAATAATTTTGAGACTAATTTTAACAATTTTTGAAAATAGTGGTGCAAGGGCTCATCTGCATAGAATGGTGAGCGATGTTCTCTCAGCAGCTCCAATCCAATATTTCACACTTAAGTCCAATAATTAAACTCAGCTGGGCTGGTAACTTTCGCGTGATAAGTGGTACCCAATCCCCGCAACAGACAGGACTCGATCGAACAGCGGCGTCACATTAGAAATTTCCCCGCGGGTGGCAAAAGGACAAACCTTCAGCAGATTTTCCAAGGTGAATTCCTTCACCACTAAATTCTCCTCAGCTTCCCTTAGTGGGTTGCAAAATCCCAAGTGACAAGCCTCAGTTTGCGGGCGACTTGAAAGTGATTTTGACGAATCTTTTGGTCCAAATCCGGGGTTCTCTCGAGGAAAATAATCTCCACACAATTGATGGTCGCAAAAATCCAAATGAATTTAAGCAGCACTCCAACAATATACAAATAAAAAAATGCAAATTCGACCAACAACTCCAAAAGTTCGTTACTCACTTTTTGCGTCAATTGACGAGCAGAAACCAAGGTATTCAATTAAATTATGAATCGTGAAGATTTGACTCCGTAAACCAATGTATGTAGAAGAACATCGTACATTTATGAGAGAAGGGTTGCTTAAAGACGGCGTCACATTTGTAAGAATTGAAACCGTAACAACTCTCCCCTTTTCCAAGAAGAAGATATTTCAAAGAAATATCCAACAATAAATATTACATAAGTACTAAGAAAATAGCAACATCCGAGAACAAGGCCAATGTCATGCACCATAAATCAAGAAAAAAAAAAATGTGAAAGCAAATCCTAATCCGGGTCATCTTCAGGATGAGGCTTCAAATTCTGGCTACTCCAAGTGCCGTTTATAATGCTACCACTCAGAGTTTTATGAATTTATCTGCCAGTTTTGCAGGAAAAATTTTTGATGCGTCCGATAGAACAAAGTTTTTGCGCCACACCAACTGGTCAGAGTAGAAGTTAATCTCTCGACGGCGAAGATCATAACGTGCTTTCGACTTAACGTAGGATTCTCGAAGACGCTCACGTACGTCATCGTACAGCTTTTGGAAGTTGCAGGCACCTGATATCAATTTATCTCCATCTTGCACTAGTCCTACATCCCTAATATTATATGCGCGGAGCTCCAAATAACATAAACACATCTTCTTCTAGATGTCTTAAAATGCTAGTCGCCGTAGCTTTTCGAAGCGGAAACCACAAGGAAAACTTACTAAAACAATCTGAGAGTACCAATACATAAGAATATCCTCGAACGGAACGTAGCAAAGGGCCCATGATATCAGTGCAAATCATTTCTCATGGTCTAGAAATCTTTGAATGCCCACCTATGCTACCTGTTGGAGCTTTTTGCTCAGGGTTAATTTTGATGCAGATGCGGCAGCATTAGATATACTTAGTTACATATCTGTTCTCATTTTAGGCCAAGTGTACTTTTGAGTCAGCCTATTCAATGTTTTAAATACACCTAGATGCCCACAAGTTGGTACATTGTGGTGAGCAGAAATCAATTCTCTACGTCTCGATTTGGGCACTACCTCCTTCCACTTTTCTGCCTCAACAAATCCAAAAACATCTGATCTCACGTACTTATACAACCTTTCCTTCGTAATACGGTACGCGGGGTAATGGAGCGGATCCTTTTGCACTACCCTCATAGGACGCGAGTACCACGGACTCTTCGATTCTTGGGTTCTTTCTCCATCTACAACATCTACGACTGGCACGGCGCGCGATAGTGCATCAGGAACAACATGCTCCTTGCCCTTCCGATGGACAATATCAAATTCGTACTACTGCAGCCTCACGTCCCAGCGTGCTAATCGATCTGAAGGGTTTTGAAGGTTTTGTAGCCATAGCAATGAATAATGATCAGGGACTGCTGTGAACTTTGTACCTTCCAAGTACGGCCTCAGTTTCTCAATCGACCACAACAAGGCCAAAAGCTCTTTCTCGGTAGTAGAGTAGTTTCGCTATGGACGAGTGAGAGATCGCGACAAATAACAAACTACACTCTCACCTTCTGAAAACTGCTGCGTGAGAACAGCGTCTATTCCATAGTTTGAAGCATCGGTTTGCAACGTGAATTCTCGTTTGAAATCAGGGCACGTCAAAATTGGTGCTGACATCAAACAATCCTTAATACTATACCAAGCTTGTCCCACAAAAGACGCGAATTTCTCTTCGACAACGCGGTTAAAGGAGCTATTGAAGTAGAAAAATGTGATACAAACCTCCGATACCACGAAGCCATGCCCACCAATCGTCGGACTTCTGACACGCAAGTTAGAGTAGCTATTTCCGAAATCGCTCGAACCTTGTCCGGATCCACATGCAACCCACGACTATTGACAACATATCCGAGGTATTTGAGCTCCTCCCTACAAAACTCGCATTTATTCTTGCTCAACATCAATCCAGCCTTCTGCAACCGCTTCAACACAGTTTCCAAAATTTCCATGTGTTTGTCAAAGGTTTGTGTAACGATCACAATATCGTCAAGATACACAAACACATAGGGCTCGAGATCGACACCAATGACTTGGTCAATAAAACGCTGCCACGTTGCCGGGGCGTTGTGCAGGCCAAACGGCATTCTGCGAAGCTGAAACAACCCACGGTTAGGAATGGTGAATGCCGTATATTGTTTTGATTCCTTCGCCATTGATTTTTGCCAGTAGGCCGATTTTATGTCAAGAGAGCTCAGAAAAATGACGTCACGCAACTTCTTGAGCGTACTGGATACATAGGGAAGCGGATATGCGTCACGTTCAGTCACCGCGCTCACCTTCCGGAAATCTACGCAGAAACTATACGAGTTGTCCTTTTTTGGAACCATCAATATAGAAGAAGACCAAGGACTATTCGATTTCTCTACTATACCCTGCTCAAGCATATGATCTAGCTCCTTGTCAACGTGTTTCTGCATAGCTGGAGATATTGGATAATACCTTTGCTTGATCGGAGCGCTGTTTGTACGGATTACATGATGCACTCGATCAGTGTAACCCAACATTTGACTCTCTGAGTCACTAAACGTTCTAGACACCAGCTCTAAGAGTCTACTCTCTTGCCCTATCGTTGAATGGCTTCTAGGCTGTATCGCGTTGCACTCAAGACTGGGTGAAGCAGAGAACGACCATTCTCCAGAACGTATGTCTGGAACAATTCCTATTATTCGCCAAAAATTAGCGCCCAAGATCAGTAAATGTGGTAACTCCGGGACCACAACGAATTAAACCAAACTCACCCTATCCCTTAACCTAACCGGAGAAGTTATCGTACCAATACTTTTACATTTATTCCCATTGGCAACTGTACAAGTTCTTTTCCATGCCTTCAATTGAAGATTGAGACTCTTAAGGATATCCCATCCTTGTTTCCCCACGATAGTGTACGAAGCACCAGAATCTGGAAGACCAAGAAAATATTTTTCAAAAATAAAAATCTCTAAATACGGGCGCTCATCATCTTGCACGTGAGACAGAATAAAATCAAGAAGTATATTATCCTCGCTACTGACCGATTCTAGGTTCGGATGATGCAGTACACGGTCATTGACGGTTACATCTAATTTTCCGCATTTATAACAATGGAGGTCAAAAGGGGCTCTACAATTAGCAACCAAATGACCAGGCTCTTCACAATTAAAGCAAGTTCTAGTACTGGAAATTTCGGCAACAGAAATCGTACGCGATTAAGGTCGTTGATAAGCCAAATCTGGCTCTAAACATTGACTAGAAGGTGGAGGCTCCCTAAAACGTTTCTTACGTATGCGTAGCTCCTCCAATTGCGTGCAAACATCATCCAATTCCTCGATTGATTTGTATACGTCTAGCCGTAACCGATCTTGCAAATATGGTTGCAAATTTCGTCGTATAGCAGTAATGCGATCTGTTTCACATGGCTTATTGCTCAATCTACTAAATAAATATTCCATACTGGCAATATACACCGATGCTTTCTCCTCAGGGCCTTGTGTTCTACCATCTATTTCTCTTTTCAAATCAAAATCGTAATCCATGGGTAAGAATGAACGACGCAATGCCAGTACCAAATCATCCCATGAAGACAGATGCGATCGTTTCGCACGAAACCAAACTAATGCGTCACTAGTGAAGAGATCGATGGCTGAAGCGAATAACTGGCTCTTAGTTACTCCTCGCGCGGTACGAAGCTCTTCAATACGCTCTAAGAAATTGGACAAACAGGACCAGCCATCATATTTCACATTCCATTTGTGAATAGTGTTATGCGCTTTCTCCGACGAGGAGCTTGAGGTCTGTGCCAAATTCCTTGAAATCAACTCCAATGCTTGAGCTAAGTGTGCGTCATTTGTTTCCGGTGAAGCCGTTTCTACTTTTGATCCATCGTCATCCGTATCACTAGCCGCAGTTTCCTGAGTCATCGACGTTTCATGCTCGGATACCAGAAAAGCTGATGCAAAGGTAGCAAATATAGTTTTTAGCGAGAGTATGCATTTCTTGCATTTCTTTGTTAACTCGTTTTTCTGAGCCAAATAGTCACCATCAGTTATACGGTTCAAGCGCTAGTGCACATATGTAAGTCGAGTATATAACTTTGCATACTCCTTCTTATAGTTTTCCGCACTAATTTTAGATAGCTTAGCTTCCAATTCGGTTATCTTATCAATACAAATTTCAATTTCCGGTTTCGTATCTAACGGAATTTCTGTTACCAAGTCTGATTCATCGCTTTGTTCTGACTTCAGGCACTGTCGCAACCTAGTTCTCTTGTCGGCTACATTGCCGTCCGAAGACATACCTCGAATAAATAGCTCATATGATAGTTCATCACCCGCCAAGCTATGCGGATCAATTCTAGACTCCATGATACTATTGCGTTGGGATGTGAAGTCACTAACTACCAAATATCACTACATAGTATAAAACAAAGTAGATTTCTCTGTCCCTATATCCCCATGTATGCTTAAATATTCAAAACTACGCCACAGATTTTGATGCGGTTTTTTTTAATAGATAGAGTGGTTGAAGAGGAAGGTTTATATGTATAATAACATCCATTAAAGAGTGGAGAAATACTGTTATTTTTGAGGTTAATTTAAACGTTTACAGTTTTCGGTAAAGACATCTTTTGCAATGACCATTAATAAATCGCAGGGTCAAACCTTCAATGTTGCAGGCTTAGATTTGAGCGTTGACTGTTTCTCACATGGCCAACTGTATGTCGCTCTTTCAAGAGTAACCTCTAGAGAAAACATGTTTGTATTGTCTAATGACAAGAAAGCTGTGAACGTTGTATATAAAGACATTCTGTAATATATTAATTGTTGTAAAAATAAAATAAATAGGTAAAAATGTAAAAAGTAAATAAGTAAAAATGTAGTGTATGAATTGAGATATTCTAAAGATGGCAGGAAATCTTCATGATATAGGGAAAGGGGAATTGTTTTACTCCAAATTTAACGAGTGCGGGCCACGGGCAGTAATGAATAAATCAAAACTACTGGATCGATTTTCATCATTTTTTCAGTGAGTGACATAGGCTATATATTTTATACCCGTGCGAAGCCGGAGCGGGCCGCTAGTATTTAATTAAAAAAAAAGAGAATCTATGTGCAAATAGAGATAACACCTACTTTAACAGCTTCCAAACTAAACAAGTCTAGACTACTGCTGAAACAAAACCATTAGCTACTTGTATAACCATAAGGCAAAAATAACAAGAATTTAAACGATCTCAAATAAACTAATAGGCTATTAATCAATGATAAATCGATGCTATATCAGGAAAGTCGACCCTATGATAAATTGGCTCCACGTTGGGCGCCAAAAATACTTGCTACGCCCCTGAACGGCGATCCCGAGCAAGGCCGGTTGAACCGCGGCTAGCTCTAGCGGAGTGAGAGTGTGGGTGTAGGGTTCTCCAAAGAAGAAAAAATCAAAATGTGGGCGCTAGCTGACCAAAAGCCGGCGGTCAACGAAAGGGTTGGTCAGCGAACCAATTACGGGAAGGAAACGAAGCAGGGAATTTCGACAAGAAATATAGGCCCGACTTATCTCAACTAGTTGAATATATCCTCAAAATAATATGATAATAATATTTCTCAATTATTGAGAATAGCGTTGAGCAAATCAACTTTTGACCAACCACAGAAATCTGTAGGTGATATTAAATAAATAATTATTAATAATCCGATCACACAGTGCTGCAAAAAAGATTAAAACTAGTGAGCTAATATCCGCGAGGGAAGGTAATGACATACCCACTGTTAGCATCAAGGGCCGCGTTTGAGTAAATGTAGCTCGATACTAGCGCAGCAATGACGCATGACATTCACGGTGGTACCAGCGCGATGAAATGCGAACGCTTAAACCGGAATACGTATCCTACAGCCAGCCTTATAAACTAGACGGTTGAGGCCACGCTCTACCCCGGCATCTATTTGCGCAATGATAATTGCAATAAACGAATTAACTAGGCACGTAGTGAGGTCGGACTTTACATACGTTAACCTAGCTACAATGCGTACATAAAGTACTATACACTCAACTAAAAATAGGCTCAATGGACCAATGAATAATATGATAATAATATTTCTCAATTATTGAGAATAGCGTTGAGCAAATCAACTTTTGACCAACCACAGAAATCTGTAGGTAATATAAAATAAATAGTTATTGATAATCCGATCACACAATGCTGCGAAAAGAATTAACACTAGTGAGCTGATATCCGCGAAAGAAGATAATGACATACGCACTGTTAACATCGAGGGCCGCGTTTGAGTAAATGTAGCTGAATACTAGCGCAGCAATGACGCACGACATTCACGGTGGTACCAGCGCGATGAAATGCGAGCGCTTGAAACGAAATACGTATCCTATAAACTATACTCGAGTCAAGTTAAGAATGCAGCAGATCTGCGCTGAGGCATGCGGCGTAAAGAGGAATAGATGAAGTACAGCAGTGCTGTGAGATGCAAGCAGGGATGGCTTGATTTGAATCAGTGCAATTTTTTTGAAAAAAAAACTTTTATTTGAATCGATAGGAAATTTTCTCTTATATTTTTAATTATTTCAGTTATATTTCCATTGCACAACAAAATCAGCACTTGAATCAAATTATTATTCAGTAGTATTATTAAAAATTGAATTCTTTAAGAAACATTTTGAAATATCTACATATTTTTTCAGAATTACATTATAAATGATTGGTTTTTGGTTTACGTTCTTTATATTTTTTATTAAAGATTCGACGTTTTGACCCTTTAACTAAGGGTCTTCGTCAGAAAACAAAGATACATAAATGAACAAGGCAACTATGTAGATAATTGAAAAATTAAAAGGTCGAAACGTTGAAACTTTAATAAGAAATATACAAAATTTAAAATAAAAACCGATTATCCAACATTTTATGGTTTTTAGTGAAAAATTGAGCTCATAACTTTTGAACAGACTCATTTTATATTTGTCCTATAGTTTCAAATGCTCATGATAATCTAAATTGGAACTAATCATGTTTCAAATGTATTCATCATACTTATAAATGATCTAATATTATTGATTTTACTTCATTTTCTGATGTTATTTCAGAAAATTGAGAAGATTAATTTCATAAAAATCCAAATGAAATCAACATCGATCAATGTTCTATGAAAATGTCTTTTGGTCAAGGTTATTCAATATGATTTTCTCACGTTTTTCAAGTGTATTTACGGAAAATTGTGAGGCTGATAAAAAAAGTTGAAGGATCATAAAAAAACTTATGTATTAATTGATAGAATTGTTTTATGTTGATTTTGAAGGTACTTGTGTTCAATAGAAAATGAGGTAATAAAAATTGATGTTTTATGCACTTGAAGAATCATCTAGATGATGAAAGCGCATTTTTGACAGCCCATGAATGCTTGTTACTGCAGAGATTTCGCAAATTACCATCTCTCACAATTACTGAGCTTGAAATCAAGCAGTTTGGGCAAACTCACGAAACAGCAGCTTCCATTTAGTACTAGTTTCAAGTTGACTATTTGATATAGGTACATAATTCATGCATGTACAAATTCAAAAATACCTTTTAATCTTCATTGTTCAGTTATTGACTGACGGGAGGTCAAGTGCTGTACCTTAAAATGATAATTTGATCTTTATCAAAGTTATATAAAAAAAAAAATACACCAAAAGTAAACAAATTTTCATTCAATCATAATAATGCATTCTAATAAGCTTCAAATTCGCGTCAAACAAGTCATTGAATGAGTCCCGGACAGATTTGACAACTGTACATAATAATAATGACACCCGCGGCTAGAGTTGTAACTAAATTCTCATCTACTTTAATAAATTCTAGTTGCCATACCCCTAATGTCATATATATCTATGGGCATTGTTTCACTTGAAACAAGTAATTGAATAATTGAGTCTTCCACAATCACTGAGCTTGAATTAAAGCAATTTGTGCAAACCCACGGAACTGCAGCTTTTATTTAGTACCAGTTTCAAGTCTGTAAATAGTATAGTTGCTGAGAACTCAGCGTCACGCCAGCCAGACAGCCAAAGTGGATATAATAGCGCTTTTTTCCAAAAAATGCGCTAAAAAATATCACTGACAACTCACTGATTTTCAAAAGCAACTTGGATTACACGCGAAAAAATCGGGGGAGCTCGAAATAATAATTAACACGGGCCTGGGATGAGAAGCAATTGAAGGAAAAAGTGAGAGTCTCCTACCAAGGAAATTGGGCGGAGACATGAGGTCGGACTTCACATACGTTAAGTTAACTACAATGCATACATTAAGTACTTTACACTCAGCTAAAAATAGGCCTAATGGACCAATGAATAATTAATGATTTTTGAGAGTAATTAACAATTTTTGATAATAATTAATAATTTTGAGGATATTTAATAATTTTGAGAATAGTTATAATAATTTTTGAGAATAATTAATAGTCTTGAGAATAAATAATAATTTTGAGAATAATTAATAATTTTGAGACTAATTTTAACAATTTTTGAAAATAGTGGTGCAAGGGCTCATCTGCATAGAATGGTGAGCGATGTTCTCTCAGCAGCTCCAATCCAATATTTCACACTTAAGTCCAATAATTAAACTCAGCTGGGCTGGTAACTTTCGCGTGATAAGTGGTACCCAATCCCCGCAACAGACAGGACTCGATCGAACAGCGGCGTCACATTAGAAATTTCCCCGCGGGTGGCAAAAGGACAAACCTTTAGCAGATTTTCCAAGGTGAATTCCTTCACCACTAAATTCTCCTCAGCTTCCCTTAGTGGGTTGCAAAATCCCAAGTGACAAGCCTCAGTTTGCGGGCGACTTGAAAGTGATTTTGACGAATCTTTTGGTCCAAATCCGGGGTTCTCTCGAGGAAAATAATCTCCACACAATTGATGGTCGCGAGAATCCAAATAAATCTGAGCAGCACTCCAACAATATACAAAGAGATGCACATTCGACCAACAACTCCAAAAGTTCGTTACTCACCTTTTGCGTCAATTGACGAGCAGAAACCAATTTAATTAAATTATGAATCGTGAAGATTCGACTCCGTAAACCAATGTATGTAGAAGAAGATCGTACATTTATGAGAGAAGGGTTGCTTAAAGACGGCGCAACATTCGTTAGAATTGAAACCGTAACAGTCAGTATGTTCGCTGGTTCTGCTGTCTTGAGTCTCCGTTTACGTCGTGTCATCTTTTGTTGACAATTGTTGTTTATTGTGGTGACCCACTGCTGCTTGATGTAGGATCAAATTTCGACCTTCGTCACATGAATCTTTGTTTGTGTAAACAGCAGTTCAGTAGTCGCCATTAGATTGTCTTGATTCAACCCATTTTGTTGAAATCGTCATGATTGAACCTTCAGTTGCCGAACTTCTTGTAAACTTGTTCTTCCCTCCTTCATTGATATTTTGAATTTTCTTTCTTCTTACCCCCGTCATGGCCATTCTTACTCATTTTTTGTCTCAACAGCAGGAATGTAGTCTTAGTATACACTGAAACAAGTGCAGTACAATCTTAAAAATAATTGCTCTGAAATTCGCTACATAATACTACATGAAATATTCTTGACATCTCTTTTTTCAAATGAGATTTTGACCATATATCTCATATACTTGCTATTCACATCACTGAACCTTGATTATTCATTCAAAATTTCATTTCCCAATTACCCACCAGAAATTCATTTGGAACTTAAACTACCATAATTTCAATTTGCTAGTATTTTCATATCCATCTTAAGAAGAAATCTCAGAAGCTCTTTCAACACTTCGCAAATCATCTGACATAATCGGTTTTTCTAATTAAAACTCTTAGTCTCAACTCTAGCATTTATTCATCAATAACTGATACAAAATCACCGACAGACAATTATCACAAAACCTTAGAAAGATAGAAATCTCATAAATCCCTTATTTGCCTGAAATCCTACAACTTATTGAAATTATGCTCTCAAAATACACTTTTTTCAGATTCATTCTAATCTTAATCCTTGATTATTTATAAAATAGAATCTCCAAACTAAAGCTCTAGTTGCCTACCTCGTGGACAGGAGAAGCAAATTCCTGGGGATCATATTAATTACATATGTCCTGGCATCCGGTGAACCAAAACTATTTTAATTTACTATTTACAAAATACTTGAGATTTGGATTTTAAGCTAAAAATGACCGCAATTCTAAAGCACAAGTTGGCTACCAATGGACAGCAGAGCCAAATTCCTGAGTACTATTTGACAAAATTACTACCTGGCATCCGTGTAAACAAATCTAGATTGAACTTCACTTGTATCCTTAACCATCTCATAATACCAAACATAGCAAAATTACTTATTTGAATCTACAGTTGAGAAAATTCATATTTTTGTTCTATAGCTATCAGTCGCAAATAAAATAATTTTAAAAACAATTAAGAAAATTCTGATGACCACAGATGATATCTTTTAGCTTTAAAATGATTACATTGACATAAAAATTGATCAAATTTCATTGAAACTGCAATAAAAATCAATCAAAACAAGAGTAAATAGGAAAATATATTCGAAAAGGCGAGAATAATAATTTCCAAGTTGATTCTATCTGACATCATGACGAAGAGTTATCTTCGTTTTCTGCATTTCATGAAACCATTCAAATTTAACCAGATGACAAAATTGATTTAAAGATAACAAATAATACTATTCCCAAAACCGAGTAGAATAAAACCTAATAAAAAGCTGATCAACTTTTGTAACAATGAATTACTTTTATCTGTTGTTAAGTAAAGCTTGTATCCTTGCCAATGGTCGAGTTTTCTGAGAATTTCACTGTGAAAGGTCCTCTTATCGTAGGCTCTGTATCTGATCCTATGAGACTCCCATGTCTGACTGATCATTTCGTTTTGAACGAATCCTGTTGCGAAACATTGATCCTCCGCTATGCACTTGCTATAAAATACAATTGGGTTATGTACACTTATGCTTACCAGATCTGATGCTTCCGTCAACTGCATCGATGAAAACCCTGAAATCATTTTCTCTTGTACTACAAAAATCAAGGAGTCTCATAAGATATTCTCAAAAAATTCAGCATCCTTTTCGAGAACGTTACTTTAAGTGGAATTTGTGTCTGTGACCTGCAATGTGTCTCTGGCATCATCTTGTGCCATCAAAATCAATTCTTGAATTTCCCCTTCTTCAAAATTTTCAGAAGTAATTGAATCTATCATCAATTTCTTCATTTCTGCCGCAATTTCATCTTTATCTTCTTCCTGCTCTAGACTTCTTGTTCCTGTTTCATTCACAAATATCTTCCTCTCTATATCTGCCGTAAACTGCTCTATTTCCCCTTGGTCGCTCTCTTCTAATTCTGAATCTATCATTTCTTCTCCTTTAACCCCCATCTTCAAAAATATGCTTTTCTCAATATCTTCTGTAAACTGACCTATTTCCACTTGGTCACTATCTACTAATTCTGAATCCATCATTTCACTTCCTTCCATATACATGTATTCGTCATTCGTGTCTTCTTACTTTTCTCCTACTTCAACTTCTAGTTCAACTCTAAATAATCTTCTTCATTCGGTAATACGTAACTTTCTTCGCTATATCTATCTTCATCATCGATATCTTCACCATTATTACAACTAGTCTTAATAATTACATTTGGATCATTTCTATTTGTCTGACTCTGTTTACATTCATTTCTTCCAAAAAATTCAGCGAATTCCCATATCTCGTACTGGTCTTCTATCAAACATAAATCTTTTATTTTTATTTCTATCAATACTTTACTTCTTATTTGTAGTCTAAATTTTTTTGATTATCTATATTCAGCAAAATATCTGCAACCGCTGCCACCAATTGTAAGGGTTTCTGATGAAACAATAAGTTTAAATACTGTATTTCAACATCCTACGCCTGATCATTCTGGATTTATTAGAAAAATTCGAAAGAAGTTTCAATTAAAGTGCACTTCCGGTACAGACGATTGCAACTTTAATGCGAGGTGCACAACTAGGCCTTATATCAGTCTCAAATACAAAATTTCAACATTATACGTTTAACCAATTTAAAGATTTTACGAACGCATGCACAAACATGCGTACCGACATCAAGCCAAAAATAGTCAAAATGGATCCAGAGATGCTTAAAACGGATATTTCCATCAAAATCTCGATATGTGAATTTTGGTCGGTTCAACAATACTTCCTTGTACTTTGTACAAGTTAGTAAAAATGTTTATGTCTCTGATCATTCACTTTGCAAACAGCAATTGGAAATACATCAAAACCAGATGATTCGAAATAATTTTCAATCCAAGAGAGATACTAACTTGCCAACAAAACAACGAATGTGCTGGAAAACTAACAAAGGAAAGAAGTTTGTAGAAAGCACGGAAAATCAAGCAGCAAAACTACTGTTTCCCACTCAAATCACCTATACAGGACTATACAGTACCCTGAAGAATGCATTATATAATTTATATACAGTTTCTGGGGAACGAGACCTTATATATACTGTGAAACCACAACACGAACAAAGGAGAAATATGTCATGGTACAGCAAGTTCAAGAAGGCAAAACTCGATATGAGAAAAAGCTACATTACATACTCAAATGATAGAACTAAAAAATTCCATCTAAATAAGTACATAGAGGACAAAAATGTGTACAGAGCAATTATACGCGAGGAAAAACATCTATTGTTTACCATCCAGCTTTGTGTGTGGCCAACACTCTGTACCTTTTCCTATTTCCAAGGTGGCAGTAGGAAATTAAAAAAGGTAATGTTTCTTCACTATTTGGTAGCAAAAACTCAATGTACTGCTGATTGACACTAAATTTAAGTAATGGAATATCCTACCTTGAAAGTGAAGACCCAGGCTAGCTATTAATAAGGGCACCAGAAATATTTTACCTGAAAAATAGGAAATGGGCGCCACTCCCAGGAAATGATCAAAGGAGAAAAAGGTACTATTCTGGAAGACAATAGCGTCAGCAAAAAAAGAAATGAAGCATAGACGTCGAAATCAATTATAAATAAAATTATTATTAATTTAAAGCAAAGAATTCCAAAAATTATAATTCAAAAAATTTATAACTTACGAAAATGATTGAAGTTATTATACAAAAAAAAATCTCACTGCAACAGCCAAAAGGGAACTGGAGAGCACGTCACAGACGTTCAAACTTACGTTACAAAACTAGCTAAATATCCTCTTCAGGCGGAACTTAAGACTAGTATCGGCAGAGAAGATAGATGTCGAATTGGTAGCCTCAAAAACAACGTCAGACAAGAACGTTTCCTGAATTAAGTAAAGTTGATCTTGCGTCTTATAGGGCTTTGATAAATACCCAACGGTCCTTGAAGATGTTGAGTTTGGCCGTGCGCTTGGTCGTCAACTTCGGGAGATATTAATGATCTTCTTAATTTCGTAGACGTGTTGATGTTTTTCTCAACTTGAAGTTGGCCAAAAACTAGTCTCAAGTGGCCACTGGTCCCTAAGATTCGTAGCAGTTTACACTGAAAACAAACAACTCAACCAGTATCCAATTCAACTGAAACAGGAGGTTTCTATAAAAAAATTGGAGAGCTCTCTTCAAACGTGAAGCGTTAAACTTGAATGAATAAATTTAGATTCAATTAAAAAACGAATAAACTGTAAATTTAGTGAAAGTTAAATAAAATAATCAGTCAGTTATTTATTTGTCCGATTTTAAATAGTGCACTAAAAATTTACAAATAAAAAAAAACTACGCTGAGCATTAAAGAGAGGAAAAACACAGAAAATACAAAGTCTAGCAGGACAAGAAAAAGGATTTATTAGCGACGAGTCGATAAATTTACGAACGTGGTTCGTTACTAAAAAATTGGATCAATCTTCACAAACTCGTAGGATTTTCCAGCTTAAAAACGAAAACTAAAGCCCACAACAAAATATTTTAAGCTCTGGAAACAAAAAAAAACTACACAAACAACGTAAGAAACTAAACTACGAGTTGTTGAATGGCAAATCTGCAACGCGTTGGATCCAAAATATAGTTTAATTATGTTTTATCAACCACTTCCACTAATCATTCATACATCACACATACTCAGGTGAGGAAAGGTAAAAAGAGGAACGAAGATAGCCACAAATCTCGTAGGTTTTATTACTTCGAGTGTATATATAAAAAAAAATCGCGTATCACCGAATCGATATCCGCCTGATCGCGTTTGATAGTAGAAAAAAAATTTAAAACAGAAATACAAAAAGTCGGTAAATTACAAAAAAGAATGTCTACTCTTGTAGACGGAAAAGTATGGTAAACTAGGGCAGGTAGCAACTAGAACATTTGTACGAAACACTATCAATAGTAATGATTATCAAAACTAATCTGAATATAAAACATCAGAAATAGTTAAACGAATCTTCCCGAGGAAGGACAACAAACAATAATAACCTCCCAAAGAGGAAAAGACCAGCTCCTTCGACCGGAACGGCTATTGCCTACGCTATTGTAAAATTTAGAAAAAATAAATTTAGAACAAAAATATCAATTTGGTATAAAAGTTTCAAGGTAGTAAAAAGGTGCTGAACACAAAAAACTAACAAATAATTAAGGATGAAAGAAATAAATTTGGAAAACAAAAGGTTAACCACGCGGGTCGCCTCAAACGAAATCACTAGAAAAAAATAATACTAAATTTGGAATAACGTGAACAAAAATAATGGACAAAATACTTACAAAATCATAACACTGATTCTAATTAAATAAAATAATCACAAAATTTAGAACAACAAGAAAAATCACAAGACTGCTCAAAAACAACCCGTCTGCAACAACGGCTCGGACGAAGGAGGAAGAACAAGACGCGCAAGCTCCCTAAGTTAGCGCTTCAATCAAGTGTCATACGCACGTACTATTTTACAAAATTAGTGCGAATCTGTTACATAGATGGCGACATGGGTATGCAATGGGAAAACAATTGTACAAAAAAAAAACGTCAGACGAAATTTTTGTAATACTGCCCCTCCACGAAAAAGGAATTTTTCTCGAAAAGAAAAATTTCTAAGAATAGGGACGAAATAGGAGGTAGCAAATTATAAGTTGGGGTCGATTTGGGACGTAACGAAATATGTGTAAAAAGAATTTTAAAAAAATGTAAAATATTTTGTAACAAAACTATTGATTTGAAGAATTATCATCATCAGAAGGATGAGGCTTTAGGTCTTTTTTGTGCCAACGTCCTAAGTCGCGGCCATTTAGGTCGTGAAGTTGATAAACTAATTTAGAAATTTTCTTGTGTATTACACAAGGAATGTATTTAGGAGCTAAAGAGGCAGAGAAATGTCTGGTAGCATCAGAAAGTACGTAATTACGTTTCCAAACTGAATCACCTACAAAGAATTCTAAAGAACGTCCACGAAGGTTATAACGTTTAGCGGAGCGGTCATATGAAGATATAATTTTCTTCTGAACTAGTTGGAAATTAGTATGCAATTCTTTAAATGAATTAGCATAAGTAGCTGGAGTATCAGATAAAATGGTATCAGGTGGAGTGGAGTAAAAAGTTCCGGATAAGGGTACGTGACGGCCAAAGTTAAGATATGCTGGAGTAAAACCAGGGGTGGGCTGCCAAATTTTGAACAACCGGCTCGCTATTATTTCGAAGAAAAAAAAACGGTAAATGAGTAGGTACATTGTCTTCATTCATTTTTGTACAGTATAAAAAATATAATATATATGACAAAACAAAACATCTATTGCAGAAAATAACTAAACAAAACATTTAAAAAAAACTGATAAACTCCAAATTTAACGTACTATGCTATGCAAATGCATAGTTAATTAATTAATTATCGCAGAGTCCATATGCCTTGTTCATTTGCAGCAACAAGTAACAAAGGAAATAATAAAGCCGACGATACCATGAGCAGTGTGCCAAAGCTTCACAGCTTGTGACTCACTCACAAGCAAGAGCCAAGCACTTCGCATTTTACATACGCACATGATGTGTGTAGTGTGTTGCGCTTGTGCACATGATATGATTGCGAGTGTGTGGTACATTGGAGCGATGTGTAAATTTTGCAGACACATACAATTAAAATGGCTCATTCTTTGGGTTTACGTGTAATTTAACAAGCGGCTCGCCGAGTTTCAAAAATTTTAACAACCGGCTCGCGCGAGCCGGACCGAGCCGGCTCCAGCCCATCCCTGAGTAAAACCAGTAACTTCGTGAACAGAAATACGTATTGCTTGACCAATTTGGGGTAAATTTACATCCCAAGCGCGGTGGTTGTCTTTAATAAAGGATCGAATAGCGGTTTTAATGATTCTATTGGTGCGTTCTACAAAATTTACTTGCGGGTGGTATTTAGCATTGTACCAAAGTTTTGGAACTTGATATTTTTTCAGCAAACGACGAGACTCGTCACAATTGAACTGAGTACCATTATCACAAATTACAATTTGAGGGACTTCAAAGAGAAGAAAGACATCACGTTCTAGAATAGTAGTAATACTTTTAGAAGTAGCTTGACGAAGTGGAAATAATAAAGGAAATTTTGAAAACCAATCTGATACTACTAATAAATGCATATTCCCATGTGATGAACGAGGAAAAGGACCCATTAAATCAATGGCGATGGCCTGCCAAGGATAGTTAATTTTCTTAGGCTCTCCCATATGGCCTAAAGAAGGTAATTGAGAAGGTGTTTGAGCTGAACAAATTTTACATTGTGTTACAAATCGGTGTACGGAATGTCCCATACCGGGCCAATAGTATGTTTCGGAAAGACGACGAAGGGTTTTAAATACGCCAAAATGACCAGAAGTAGTAGCAGAGTGAGCTTCTTTGAGAATTTCATTCCTCAGATCTGAGGGAACGACTATTTTCCATGGAGATAAATTAACAGCACGGTTCCGCGGAACAAGTTTATAAATTGTATGGTCCTCTACACGCCATCCTGGATAATCAGAAGGAGAAGCAAGAATTGAAGTACGAAGATTTATATACCATGGATCTGAGTTATCAGCTGGTACAAATAAAGTTGAAATTGTTAACGGAGCACGTGAAAGAGCATCTGGGACAGTATTTAGTTTTCCAGGTCTATGTAAAAGTTGAAAATCAAACTGTTGAAGCTTAACAGCCCAACGAGCAAGTTTACCTGTGGGATCCTGCATTCTCATAAGCCATAATAGTGAATGATGGTCAGTAATAACAGTAAAAGGAGTACCTTCGACATAAGGACGGAATTTGGTAATAGCGAAAAGAACGACTAAACATTCGCGTTCAGTAACTGAGTAATTACGTTCAGTGCGCGTAAGAGTACGACTTGCATAAGCAATGGCATGTTCTTCGCCAGAGGAATCTTGAGATAATACTGCGGCTATGCCGTAATTTGAAGCATCAGTTTGAATGGTAAATGGTTTTGTAAAATCTGGACTAGCCAGAACAGGTGAAGAAGTGAGTGAAGATTTTAATTAATCAAAAGCTTGAAGAGCTTCTTGATCCCAAGTAACGATATTAGATTTGCGTTTTCCTTTAGTTAAAGCAGTGATAGGAGCTGAAAGACATAAAAATTGAGGTACAAAATGCCGATACCAGGAAGCTAAACCTAAAAATCGTTTAATTTCCGTAACTGTTCGTGGTAAAGGGTAGTTATTAATGGCGGAAACCTTGTCTGGTACGTAATCCTTGTTTGTCAACTACGAAGCCAAGATAATTTAAAGAGGGTTTACAAAATTCACATTTTTCAAAGTTGAAAGTAAGACCTGCATTTTTAAGTCGATTAAGAATGTCAAAGAGTACTGACAAGTGTTCTTCGAAGGTGGAAGTACAAATTATAATGTCGTCCAAATAAACGAAAACAGACTTATGTAAAAGTGGACCAAGAACGGCATCCATTAATCTTTGCAAGGCTTGAGGAGCATTTGTAAGACCGAAAGCGGTTCGCGTGAACTCAAATAAACCTCGATTTGGCACGGTGAAGGCGGTTTTTTCACAAGAAGCGTCATCAAGTGGAATTTGCCAGAAAGCGCTTTTTAAATCAATTGAAGACAAATAGTTAGCATCGCGTAGTCGATCCAAGATGTCATTGACTAAAGGTAAAGGATAAGCATCCTTTTTGGTAACTGAATTAAGTTTACGGCCATCAAAACAAAAACGAGGCTCTCCGGATTTTTTCTTCACGATTAGAACGGGGGACGACCAAGCACTTTTTGAAGGACGTACTACACCGAGTGCAAGCATTTTACCTAATTCTTGATGCAAGATGGACAACATAGCTGGAGAAACAGAATGATATCGTTGTTTAATAGGAGTGGCATCGCCAGTATCAATTGAATACGTAAGACAATGAGTGCGTCCAAGAGGTTTTGAGCCAAGTTCTTTGGAAGAATCTATGACTACTTGTAGAGCAGCAGTTTGAGAAGTAGTTAATTCGGTAGAATCATGTAGTGAACTAATAGATATTAATGATACAAGTTTGATATAGCCATTGTAATGAAACGTGTGTGATGTTAAATCGCGAGGTGATTAGCCGAGTGTTTTTATCACTCAAGTTTCATTACACTAGCTGTATCAAACGTGTATCATTCAATATTTTATCTACGACGGCCTTAATTGCTGCTGAATTCGATTTTTTTATTTGATGTTTGATATTCGAAAAACATTTAGTGTAAAATTCATAGCTTGATCAAGTAGTATTTTATTCATTGTTATGGTAACTATTTGTTTGTTTGCTGTTGTTATTTGTAAACAGCAGTAAATATTTTCAGTTGTGTCAGTTATTTGTAAGTGTAGCACACGTTTTAGTGAAAATGAGCGACTCAGACTCCGATAGTATCCCATCGGACATAGAAATATCTGCCCAAAACGTCGCTTCTTCACTTCTACCAGAGAAGAGCAAAGAAACGTACGAGCAAGCTTATACAAATCTGGAGAAATGGTGTAAAGGCAAAGAAATCAAGAAAATTTGTAATGAAAAAGTCCTGCTGGTGTACTTTGACTACCTTTCTAAACAGCGCAAACCGTCTTCGCTTTGGGTATATTATTCAATGTTACGCTCAGTTATATCAGCTAAACATAATGTCGACATTTCTAAATATATCCAATTAATTGCTTTTCTAAAAAGAAAGTCAGAGGGATATCGGCCAAAAAAATCTCGAGTTTTAAGAAAAGAAGATATAACTAAATTTTTGCTGGAAGCGAACGATAAAGATTATTTTATGATTAAAGTAGCATTGATTATTGGGCTTGCGGGCGCTTGCAGACGTGAAGAACTAACTAATTTACAGCTGCGAAATGTTGAAGATGAAGGAAAGTGTATCCATATTTTAATACCAATGACTAAAACAAAGACATCGAGAGAATTTTTTATTACTAATGGAAATATTGAAGGAATAGACATGGTAGAGATTGTTCGCAAATACATAGCGATTCGGCCAAGTAACGCAAAACATGGTAGATTTTTCGTTGGCTACAGGAAAGGAAAATGTATAAGACAGCCTGTGGGTATCAATATGTTTGGAAAAATGCCGAGTATAATTGCATCTCTATTAAATTTATCAAATCCAGAACAATACACTGGACATTGTTTTCGAAGATCGTCTGCATCGTTGCTTGCAGACTCAGGAGCAGATATATTGACAGTTAAGAGACATGGTGGATGGCGCTCAAATACAGTAGCCGAAGGTTATATTGAAGATTCTGCAGAAAACAAGAAGAAAGTAGCAACTAAAATTTTGGGTGACATTTCAAATGTTGAACCATCATCAAGTTCCAGTAGTAATCAAGAAATCAATTTTGTGTCAAAAAATTTAGCATCTTCTGGTTTAAACATATCTAATTGTAAAAAATTTGTTGTAAATCTATATAAAACATAAATTTATGTTTGTTTATTAATAGCTATTTATAATAAAAGAAACTTAAAATTTGATAGAATCTTTATTTTTATTATTTTTCTTACAAAAATGCGTGTCATTATGAATTTCATAATGGCACTAGTGCCATTATGAAATTCATAATGACACGCAAATTAGTGGGTGAATCACCTATTAGCGCACCGTCGTAGATAAAAGCATTAATAGTCGGCCAAGAACTCCATAAATTATCTTTGAAATTGACATGAATATTAAAAGTTTGCCAGAAATCGGTACCTAATATGACAGATTGTTCAAGAGCAGGAACTATTAAAAAGTCTATATAATGAGTGACTGAATCTGCAGTGATAGGAACGGTAACTTTTCCATTGACTTGGTGAGAAGCACCATCTGCAGTAGTTACAGTAGGTTCTTTAGAAAGTAAAAGGGGTATATTATTAGCAGAAAGTAAAGAAATGCCTTTATTTCCCAGTACAGAAACGTTAGCACCCGAATCTAATAGAGCGACAACAGGAGTTTTTCCGAAAAGAATTTTAACAAAAGGTCGCGAGTCTAAATTAGGATGATGAATAATATGCGAAATGGTAGGACTTTTACAGAATTTAGCTACAGTTTTCAGCCAGTCATTCCAAGCTGAACGGTCAGTCTTAATAAAAGATCGTGTGCGTCGGCGACTGAAACAACACGATCCTATTCGTTTTTTGAACAATGTGGGCATGTAGAACGAGTGACATTTTTATAACCGCAACTATAACAATGCTTATTATGAGGCTTTGGGCATTGAGGCGCTAAGTGATTTGGATCATCACAATTATAACACTTACGAGTATTTTGATTTTTAGAAGGTGTCGTGTGCACAGTATTCACACGAGAAGAAGATGGAACGGGACGTCGGTAAGCTAACTCTGGCTCTAGTAATTTATTTGTACGAGAAGGTGGAAGTTTAAACTTTTCAACCCTATGTTCTGTGTTTTCTTTGAGTTTACAAACACTAATAAGATGTTCGATGGTAGGAGATTGCAAAACGGCGATATCCTGCTGAAAGCGAGACTGTAAATTTCGTAGAACCAAAGTTAGAGAAGATTTTGCATCTGGTTTAATTTTTAAGCGGCTACACAACGATTTCAAAACAGCAACAAAAAGTTCGGTTTTTTCATCAATACCCTGAGTACGAGATTGTATTTCTTGCCAAAGTTCGAATTCATATTCTGATGGAAGAAAAGCTTGTCTTAAGCGATAACATAAATCATCCCATGATTGAATATCATCTCAAATTGCACGAAACCAAATTAAAGCAGGTCCAGAAAATAGTTCGCTAGCATGTTTAGGTAAATTAGCTAAAGAAATACCTCGAGAAGTAGCTAGTTCTGTTACACGTTCTAAAAAAGAGTTAACACTGCCGGTACCATCGAATTTCAAATTCCATTTATGGACGTCAGGAACTGAAGAATAAGTAGGTCGTAAATTCTTTGTTTACGGTGAAACGACTGGAGATGGAACAGTCAAATTAAAAATAGGTTGTCGTAGAGATAGGCGTTGTGGTAGTGCATTTAAAGGTTGTGAAAAAACGTAAGAAGAATAATTGGGGGTGTCAATCAATGTTTGATGTTCTACTGAGATCGGTGGTGTAGAATTTGGTAAGGATACGTATTGATTATTGAAAGAAATAAGATCGGCTTCAGCCAAAGGAGCTTGTAATCGCGAAAAGTTGTCGAGCTACGTTCGCAAATCAGCTATAAGAGCTAATAGGTTTGGACGAGGTTGAACTGAATTTAAACGTAAAACGCGATTGTAAAGGTAATCTAATCGCAACGAAATAGCACGAGAATTATCATAATTGATTTGGGCTATCTTACCGCGTAAATCCAGTAGCTACCTGTTGACATGTCGCGTTTTCAGTGGCTGGTATATAATTGTGTGGTATAGGAGATGGATTCCCATTTATTCCTTCAACTTGCAGCAATCCTCTCAATATAGGTTTTAAATCCACCGACAAATTATTGATTTCAACACCTCGGTTTCCTAGTTCATATAACAACTCATCTTCTGATAGGTATTCGATGCATTCAGGCTTCATCTTGGTATGTACCTCAGAAAAGTTTATTTGATTAGTAATGGCACAAAAAGGAGTTGTAGAGGTATCTAACATATGCTAGAGGAGAAATAATAATGATAGAAAGAAAAGAGTAAGAGTAGAAGGATTTCAGGATAAATAATTTCCGGTTTTCTTCTCAATGTCAAAGTATGTGCAACCAATTGGAGAAGCAAAAAAAATAAAAATATTAATTTGAATTGCAACAAAATTAAAGGCTGAACAAAATTAAAGGCCCCACGTTCGGACGTCAGTGTACCTTCTCCTATTTCCAAGGTGGCAGTAGGAAATTAAAAAAGGTAATGTTTCTCCACTATTTGGTAGCAAAAACTTAATGTACTGCTGATTGACACTAAATTTAAGTAATGGAATATCCTACTTTGAAAGTGAAGACCCAGGCTAGCTAATAATAAGGGCACCAGAAATATTTTACCTGAAAAATAGGAAATGGGCGCTACTCCCAGGAAATGATCAAAGGAGAAAAAGGTACTATTCTGGAAGACAATAGCGTCAGCAAAAAAAGAAATAAAGCATAGACGTCGAAATCAATTATAAATAAAATTATTATTAATTTAAAGCAAAGAATTCCAAAAATTATAATTCAAAAAATTTATAACTTACGAAAATGATTGAAGTTATTATACAAAAAAAAATCTCACTGCAACAGCCAAAAGGGAACTGGAGAGCACGTCACAGACGTTCAAACTTACGTTACAAAACTAGCTAAATATCCTCTTCAGGCGGAACTTAAGACTAGTATCGGCAGAGAAGATAGATGTCGAATTGGTAGCCTCAAAAACAACGTCAGACAAGAACGTTTCCTGAATTAAGTAAAGTTGATCTTGCGTCTTATAGGGCTTTGATAAATACCCAACGGTCCTTGAAGATGTTGAGTTTGGCCGTGCGCTTGGTCGTCAACTTCGGGAGATATTAATGATCTTAATTTCGTAGACGTGTTGATGTTTTTCTCAACTTGAAGTTGGCCAAAAACTAGTCTCAAGTGGCCACTGGTCCCTAAGATTCGTAGCAGTTTACACTGAAAACAAACAACTCAACCAGTATCCAATTCAACTGAAACAGGAGGTTTCTATAAAAAAATTGGAGAGCTCTCTTCAAACGTGAAGCGTTAAACTTGAATGAATAAATTTAGATTCAATTAAAAAAACGAATAAACTGTAAATTTAGTGAAAGTTAAATAAAATAATCAGTCAGTTATTTATTTGTCTGATTTTAAATAGTGCACCAAAAATTCACAAATAGAAAAAAAACTACGCTGAGCATTAAAGAGAGGAAAAACACAGAAAATACAAAGTCTAGCAGGACAAGAAAAAGGATTCATTTACGAACGTGGTTCGTTACTAAAAAATTGGATGCATCTTCACAAACTCGTAGGATTTTCCAGCTTAAAAACGGGAACTAAAGCCCACAACAAAATATTTCAAGCTCTGGAAACAAAAAAAAACTACACAAACAACGTAAGAAACTAAACTACGAGTTGTTGAATGACAAATCCGCAACGTGTTGGATCCAAAATATAGTTAAATTATGTTTTATCAACCACTTCCACTAATCATTCATACATCACACATACTCAGGTGAGGAAAGGTAAAGAGAGGAACGAAGATAGCCACAAATCTCGTAGGTCTTATCACTTCGAGTGTATATATAAAAAAAAATCGCGTATCACCGAATCGATATCCGCCTGATCGCGTTTGGTAGTAGAAAAAAAAATTTAAAACAGAAATACAAAAAGCCGGTGAATTACAAAAAAGAATGTCTACTCTTGTAGACGGAAAAGTATGGTAAACTAGGGCAGGTAGCAACTAGAACATGTGTACGAAACACAATCAATAGTAATGATTATCAAAACTAATCTGAATATAAAACATCAGAAATAGTTAATCGAATCTTCCCGAGGAAGGACAACAAACAATGATAACCACCCAAAGAGGAAAAGACCAGCTCCTTCGACCGGAACGGCTATTGCCTACGCTATTGTAAAATTTAGAAAAAATAAATTTAGAACAAAAATATCAATTTGGTATAAAAGTTTCAAGGTAGTAAAAAGGTGCTGGACACAAAAAACTAACAAATAATTAAGGATGAAAGAAATAAATTTGGAAAACAAAAGGTTAACCACGCGGGTCGCCTCAAACGAAATCACTAGAAAAAAATAATACTAAATTTGGAATAACGTGAACAAAAATAATGGACAAAATACTTACAAAATCATAACACTTACAAAATCATAACACTGATTCTAATTAAATAAAATAATCACAAAATTTAGAACAACAAGAAAAATCACAAGACTGCTCAAAAACAACCCGTCTGCAACAACGGCTCGGACGAAGGAGGAAGAACAAGACGCGCAAGCTCCCTAAGTTAGCGCTTCAATCAAGTGTCATACGCACGTACTATTTTACAAAATTAGTGCGAATCTGTTACATAGATGGCGACATGGGTATGCAATGGGAAAACAATTGTACAAAAAAAAAACGTCAGACGAAATTTTTGTAATACTGCCCCTCCACGAAAAAGGAATTTTTCTCGAAAAGAAAAATTTCTAAGAATAGGGACGAAATAGGAGGTAGCAAATTATAAGTTGGGGTCGATTTGGGACGTAACGAAATATGTGTAAAAAGAATTTAAAAAAAATGTAAAATATTTTGTAACAAAACTATTGATTTGAAGAATTATCATCATCAGAAGGATGAGGCTTCAGGTCTTTTTTGTGCCAACGTCCTAAGTCGCGGCCATTTAGGTCGTGAAGTTGATAAACTAATTTAGAAGTTTTCTTGTGTATTACACAAGGAATGTATTTAGGAGCTAAAGAGGCAGAGAAATGTTTGGTAGCATCAGAAAGTACGTAATTACGTTTCCAAACTGAATCACCTACAAAGAATCCTAAAGAACGCCTACGAAGGTTATAACGTTTAGCGGAGCGGTCATATGAAGATATAATTTTCTTCTGAACTAGTTGGAAATTAGTATGCAATTCTTTAAATGAATTAGCATAAGTAGCTGGAGTATCAGATAAAATGGTATCAGGTGGAGTGGAGTAAAAAGTTCCGGATAAGGGTACGTGACAGCCAAAATTAAGATATGCTGGAGTAAAACCAGTAACAAGTGTTATACGCACGTACTATTTTACAAAATTAGTGCGAATCTGTTACATAGATGGCGACATGGGTATGCAATGAGAAAACAATTGTACAAAAAAAAAAGTCAGACGAAATTTTTGTAACAACTCTTATGGGCCTCACATTTTTTGGTTTTCCATGTATCAATTTCTGTATCAATTACTTACTGAATTTAAGTGATCAAATGCAGCCAATATATATTAAAATTGCTGATGATGAGGAAATGGTTCTTGAAATGTTCTTAATGTACTACGACCTAGGATAAATATTTATTATTTTGATATAGATTTCTTAAAGCCTCATTTATTCCCACATATCAATTCTTAGATCCTTCTTAACAATTCAAATCAATCATTTGTGTTTAAATGATCCCACCTTTGATTTGAAAGGCTCGGCTAGCTGAAAGTACTTCTGCAAAAACCATATAGTGAAAACCAAGAGGAAAACATGGGCGCCAGGAATTGAAAGGAAAATATAGAAGGTCTAAGTAATGCAACCTAGTATGAATAGATGAGAAAATAGAAGCATGAAGTAGAAGCATATATGAATTCAAGAGAAAAACGTTATTTTGAATATGATAGAAAATTGATAATATATTATTGAGAAATCGAGTTGAAAGAAAATATACCAGCCAACAAAAAATTGCCCAAAAGAATTCAAACTTACGCTCGAAGCCACTGGCTTAGGTTAGCCAGATCTTCTTCTGGGGTGAGCCAGGGGTGGTAACTCAACCCTTACTTTTTCAGATGTTAAGGATGCTGGTATGCTGCTTCCACAGGTGAGTTTTATTTTTGCTAGCGGAAGCGAATGCAGGCTGCGTCGTGTGATTTCGGTCTTCCTATTGGAAGTACGAACCAAAATGTACGTTTTCAGGCGGCAGCGAGTTTCAAGGCCTGAGAACCACTCCTGAACTCAAGAACCCAGCTAAGTTCCGTGGCGAAGTGAGCGTCAAGAAAAATAATGAAATCTGAAAATCTTGAGCCAGTAATATGTTCTAACTTATTTTTGTAGTGTTCATAATCTTGAACTAAATGACAAAAGAATTTACATGCCAAATTGGAACCAAAGAATTATTAACAATTAAAAATTACGCGGAAGCAACAAGAAAGAGATGCAACACAACACTGATGGCGTGAGCGCAAGCACTCAAGGTGAATGAACGCGTAAACGCAGTGACAACTTCATAAAGCTCAAAATCGTGAGTCGAAATAAAAAGAGATCTATCAAAAGGGACTTCTGACCGTATAACCTAGAGGAAGTTACAACGTTGAATCGAATAAAAAACCAGCTTTGAAAAACCGTAAGAGAGAAGTACCTTCTTGGTGTAATCTACGGAGCAAAAATTACAAGACTTCACATCGGAAACAAAAAAAAAATAAGAATCAAGCGTCAGATATTACATTCAAGATTCACACACACATTCTTACTGAGAATAATAATAATAATAATAATAATTCTTTATTCGCCAATAGATCAGATATACTGATGTCTAGCATGTCAGAAAATACATAAAGCTTTCGAGTATACAAAAGGAGCACAAATAATACATATATTATATAAACATTATAGTCACAATTTGTCACATAAATACTCTTCAACACAATAGTATGATTTCTCAGCAGAAAAATTCTTTAACTTGATTTTAAATAGTTTTAAAGACATTTGCATTTTCAAATATATTGGAAGTTTGTTATAAAGTTTGACACCAATAATATTTGGATTTTTAAACATTATCTCTGATCTACAATTTGGTTTAACTAAATTATCTTTATTTCTAGTATTATAATTATGAATTTGCTCATGCCTTGGAAAGTTATCTAGAGTAGAGTGTACGTGCAAAATAACTGTGATGAGGTACAAACATAGCACTGTTTAAATTTTCTTGCGTTGGAATATTTCTCTGCAGGATTCACGAAAACTTAGATTAAATAAATTACATATAGCTATTTTCTGTAATTTGAAGACTCGGATTGCTGTTGTGGCACACCCCCAAAATAGAATACTATATATAATAATTGAATTGAATTTAGCATAGTAGAATGTTCTTGCTGTTTTCATATTTGATATCTGTACTAATCTTTTAATTGCAAGACATAAGGGAGCCAGTTTACTACAAATACTATTTACTTCACTGTCCCAATTTAAATTTTCAGTCATATTCATGCCAAGTAGCTCAGTAGTATTGAGATGAGGTAATGTAGAGAAGAAAACCATCCACATAAATCATCCTCTAAAGGTACTAATACAGAAATATCGTCAGCAAATGCAATGAACTCATGTTGACTCATAGCAAGTTTAATGTGAGTAATATAAACAAAATTGGTCCAAGTATACTGCCTTGAGGCACTCCACATGAGATTGTTCCAAGTTCAGAGTTATTATTATTGCAAACAACCAATTGTTGTCTTTTTCGCAGATTGGATGAGAACCAATTTTCAAAAATTTCTCGGAACCCGTACAGAGACATAACTTCAATCAGCTTGATATGGTCAACGCAGTCGAAAGCTTTCGATAAGTCTAGAAAAACTCCCGAAATCGGCTTTTTTTCGTTCAAATTTTCATATATATTACCAATAAGGTTTGCTAGAGCTGTAATTGTACTACGTTTTTAACGGAAACCAAATTGCTCAGGTATCAATGTCTGACTATCTTGTTAAAATGATAAAATTCTAATCAAAATAACTTTTTCAAAAACTTTATGAAAAACCGATATCAAACTTATTGGTCTATAGTTTGAGATACTGCTTTTGACACCTTTCTCATACAAAGGTATAACTTTAATATTTTTCAATGCTTCAGGAAAGATTCCTGGAACCATTGAGCAATTTATACAATGTGTTAGTGGTGTAATCAAGTATTCATGGCTTTCTTTCAAGAGTTTACCTGGAAATTTTTAATTTGATTTAAATGAGAATAAATGGTTTTAAAGTGGTTGCAGTACAATAAACCGCAACAATTCATAGCAAACATTGAGAAGCACTCCAAGAATAGAGGTATCGAAAAAGTTAGCATGAACCAATCCACTGACGTCGTTATGTAATTTTACGCAGACGGCCTGATGACTCTGTGTAACTCTCCTAACGACATTCGCAGGAAACTATAATGCTTAGAAGCATACTGAAACGAGAATGATCTAAAAATTATTCACAGTAAAACTAAAATCATGAAGTTATAAACTGGTCGTCCTTGCTTACTTCAAAATAACTTTTTTTGTCAAAACGAGAAAGTTCAATTTGCGACTGAATACGTTTATCTCGGATTGACTTCTATGAATTTTGGTTCATTCAATGAAGCAAGATGTGCATCTGGAAATGTGAAAAATCTCATGATGAAGGCTGAAATGACAACATGGGAGGCTAGAATAAAACTTTAGAACTCAGTGATACAACGTACCCTATTACACGCCACGGAAATCTACAGTTTACGATACACAGATAAGCTGGAGAAAGTGAAAGTCGACTTCTTTGAAAATTTACATAACTCGTCCAAATATACGTCAAATTGTTCACGCTGCAACCAGTCTTGATAAACTAGAAACAATATTTAAATCATCACAAACATATTGCAAAAATTTTTCAAATAGATACCCAAAAATATGCTATGAAAAACTTATAAAGCAGATGAAACAAATTAAAAATGTATCTGGGTAACACAAATAAAAGCTATGATGGAGAAAATACAATGCTTGAACATCTGGATCAAGCGAAACTTTTGAAAGGTGTACTGATGAGTTTATTGGAAGAATAAGAACATGTAACACAACAGGAGATCAACGGACTCAACGTACAGTACAATGTATGAAGAAATAGGCAGCCTGGAGACGGAAAATCGTTACCTGCAAGAAAAAATCAACTTTAAAGTCACCAAGATCAACATTCAAGTCCGGGTGGCAATAGAGCTGAGCAAATTACTGACAAAAAGTAATTAATTACAATTACTAATTACTTCGACAAGAATTATTTGGAATACTTTAGAAATAAATACTACAAAAAAAAAAAGAATTGAGTTACAAAATACTTTTGTAATTTTAATAAGTCATTTCAAATACTTTTTCAAATATTTATTAAATTGAAAAGGAAATATATCTTCACATACCTGAATTTAATTCAAATAAATCATGATTATAACAAAGTAAACTATCATTTAATAATCTATACTTTTTTCAGAATTTTATTGAATTAAAATGACTTTTGATTTCAAATTCGGTATATTTATTTGAAACTAATCATAATATATTTTTATTTTCTTTTTAAACTACCAATTTCTAGAACAAATCGCCCAATAATGCATGTCCTCTAAAATAAAATTGCGAGGCAGGAAGTAATATGACGCATTTATTGCCCTTCTGCCACATGAAGCTTGTACAAACACATAAGCTTACGCATATCTTCTTGCTGAAACTGCTGAAATTAATTCAAATACCCGTAATTTCAAATACTTTGAAGTAATTTAAAATACTTTATGTAATTTAGATTACTGTAAGTATTCAAATTATCGAAAAACAATTCCTCTTTCAAATACTCTCCAAAATTCGAGAAGTAATTGAGTACAATTACTTCTTTCTACAAAGTAATTCAATTACAAATACTTTTTTGAGAGAGAGTAATTCAATTAGTAATTAATTATAAAAGTATTTAATTACTGCCCAGCTCTGGGTGGCAACGACACGAGAGTAAGCCCAAATGGTACAGTATTCCAATTTGACAATAATAATATATGATCTGTCTGTAATTCTCTAGGAACTGACGACCTACGTCACTTTCTGCTCTGTCTACTGTTTCTCGCGATCCGAAAATTCTACTTGAAAAAACATCTAACCGGCCTCGATGAAGAAAATATCTATACAAGATCACTACACCACCGTAATGTATGACATCTATAACTATATTATGAATGCTTGGGAAATACTTGCATTTGCTATGAATATTAAAACATAACTATGTTTAGTTTATACCTTATATGCTGTTCTTAGTATCAATTGATTCAAACGATATATTCGTAATATGTTTTTAAACGAAAATATCTAAAAATTTTACAAAACTCTTGTATGGGTGAAGCCTCTTACAAATAAATGAGTTATTATTTATATTATATCTTCCTATTCTAAAAGTGGAGACACACACACTCTGTGATTTCCGATTATAAGAAACAGATGTTGCGCCAGTTCGCTACTATCCGAGATAAGCTGGAATACCAGCATATACACAGGTACTACTCCAGCTCTTACTCATTGTTTACATAATCCTATGCTGTCATCTCTTCCTTGTGAATCTTGTTGTGGAGTTTTCCACGGATTCATCTGTCAATTTCTATGCGATAAAGTGTACAACAGCATGAGCTTTCGTTTTCTTTAAAAATTGCATGAAGTACTTGTCGTCCATTCCATATTGAAACTATTATATTTCAAAGAACGAATATGTCATGTGCGAGCAACTTGAGGAAGCCTATTTTTGTTATTCCAGACTTCAATATTATCTGATTCAGTACATAGCTTTCACCACTTGAGTGAAAATATCTTCTAAAATCCATAGAACACCTGTTTATATCAGTCACTGATTCTCTAAGATTTAGATCCCAAAATAATGAATGGAGTCGAGGATTACTTTCGAGAAAATGTGCAAAGAAAAAGCCACTAGAATTATTATCATCGATGAAGAAGCTTCTAGGTTTACCATTCAAGTACATTTCCAACTCATCATTCGTAAAGTGAATAGGGATTCATGCATATTTCCCAAGAATAAGAGATTGCTTTTAATTATACAAGATCTCATTTCGGAGTACTCTTCTTTAAGAAGATATTATTTTATTAAATCCATATCATATTTTCTAGTTGCCGGTAATACTACGAGTTTATTTATGCAATTATATTTTGCTCAATGGAAAAATAGTTCTCTAAAATCTGAGATCAATAATTTAGAGTAATATTCATCGCTCATGACTAATTTTACGTTATCTGTACCATATTCTCATTCCAGCCTTATTGTATTTCTCACCCTCAACCGGCTTTGCTCAAGCAAATAAAATTGAACCAATTGAAAAAATCCGGACAAATTCCAGAAACGAACTTAAGAAATCTAACGTAATAGTGAATGAGAAGGATGTGTATTGACAGGTCGCATCCTTCGGCTCTTAATTCTGACAAGGGGAGACGCAAGTGTCAATGAAGACAGTTTAAAATATTCAGAGAATGTGCTTTAGGAATTCATAAATGTCACAATAATATGATGAAAATAAATCGCTCGCTTGTTCCATATCTATGATATTCGAACATTCTCTTCCACTTGTTACCGCATCAAAAAGGCTAGGAATTTAGGTCACATACATAGAGTAAGGGTGGAAGGTAAAACAGGTCGCTGATAGCAAGTTTGTATTCATGAAATATTATTGTGTCAGCTGTCAAGGACGGTCACATCAAAGGGATCATTCCTTATGAATTTTGTCTATTGACCAAAAGACAGTAATTCCATTCTTTGCAAATGTACATAATAATTTGGATATTTGAAACTACCCATTCTCTGATAAATTCTCTCAATGTTGTGGAGAGATGACGATTTTGAAGAAGCCTGTGGCTGTTGCGGGGCATAATCATACGATTACAAATCTCACTTGAATATCACGTAGCACGAACTTCCCCAAGATTAAATAATTTGAAATAATCTTCATGATATTGTCATAATTACTCAAGCTATGTAATGTGAAGATATGTACCTATGTAGCAGTCCACAATTTTCTGAAAGAGTATATTCTGAATGGGTGATAACAACAATTTTAAAAAATTACGGATGAAAATAGTCTAGAATTGTCGATATACTTATGTACCTCCGATTTTGATGAAACTTGATAGAAAGATTAGTTGTAGCATTACAACTATGGGAAGAATAATTACTATTGGAGGTCAGACTCAATTAGACTTGGAAATTCACATTATCAATTTATATTAATATAACTTGTATACATTGTTCATGTGTATGTGTATGTGTGTGCGATATACGCGCCTCCCAAGTGAAATTTTGTCAGTGGCTGTGAAACAGTTTTTTTTCAAACCGATGGTGCATTACTCAGATCTATCTGCTTTTTTTTCCAATAATTCACTAGTTCAATCTCAAACATCTTTATTTCCAAAATATGTCTATAATTTTTCTTCCTATACTAAGAATATTCATACTAAGGGCATTAAAAACACTAGATTCTTCTAATGAACAAAAATATTGTGAACTTCTTTATCGGAATAAGGACTGAGGAAGGCTCAATATAGAACTAAAAAGTCTGCAAATTAGGAGATGTAAGCTCATTTATTTATGTTCCTACATATCCATCACCTGTGACAAATGCTTGGTAGCCTGTATTTTAGAGGACAGATTAGCCTGGTGCGCGGTAAATTACAAGACATTGTCAAGAATAATTAATCTACATGTTCATGATACAGGATATTTTGTTCATTACAATCGCGAAGAGCAAAAAACAATGGACAAAATTTGTACACGATTAAAAGACATCTTACACCCTTGAGTAGAAGTGTATTTGCTCCGTGCACATCTCAAGATCCGACCGCAGTATTACCAGCGGCAGTTTTTGTAACTTTTTGTTTTTGACAGATCCAATGTACAAAATGTTGAAAACTGAGTAGAAAGATTATTAATGTTTATGCATGAGCATATTTCTGTGATAAAAATGGAGTTTTTGATAGTTTATATATCGCTCATTGGCTGCAAGAGTGTCATTTCTCGAAATCAGCACATCTGAGATAAAGTGAAAACAACATTTTAAATTTCAATAATTCAATAATGAATTTTTCTAAGATGATCAATTTTCCATCAAAACTCATCTCAAACCCATCGGTCTGTTATGTGTTTTTCAATCCTGATTTGCATCACAGTAAGACTACAAAAAATGCATTTTTTCAAATGAAATCCATCAAGTGTCGTTATTGTTGACAAAATTTTGAAATTGCAGCGTGTCAATTCGAAATGTGTCCATATTGCTAGTTAATCTATTTCAATTTGAGAAACTATACTAAAGTCCTATGTGGAAATGTAACTGTATTACAGAGAATTGGAACAATAATACTGAGAATTATCTATTTGAACATATTCTTGATACAAATATTTTCACAATAGAACTGATAAAAAATTAAGTGATTAGCTCGGGAATTTAGTGACAACTGAAAAACAGTAACAGAATCTTACATATTCATACTGCAATAAAAGAAAATGATAGCTCCGATTGAGTAGAAAACATCAAAATATAATAACAAGAATTGATTTGGCTGACATGCCCTACTTTTGTAAGGAAAAAAGTAAAATAAAAGTGTTATTCCGCTCAAATAATAATCTAGTTCAAAATCTCACTTATCATGAACAATGGAACTCCAATTTTTATAGGCAGTGCTTGAATAAAAGGAAGGTACATACTCCAACTGGAACGGTGAGCACGTTCCATGGCGAAAAAAAAGTGGAAAAATCATAAAGCTTCAAAAAATGATCTATAATAATTGGGTATTATGCTTTTGTCAAGAAGTCGAGGTCTTGTAGAAGGAATAATCAGGAGAGTCTTTCCTAACTTGGTCTCAGTCATTTTCAATGGACCTAGTTCTTGCTCCAACTTTTTCAAATTGTAGATGTCTTCATAACACATCTCATGAACTTGGTAGGGCTCTCCTGTCTTCCTTGCATTTCTAATTGCAGAAATGAAAGCGTCAGGAGTGTACATTGGTCCCCGTTTCAGTTGTCGCTTCACCTCTCTTTCTATCAACGAATGGGCAGAGTCTCCCTCGTTTTGCGTATGCCCCTTTATGAGAAACTTATGGATTATGCTTTTCAGCTTCAAGCTCTGAACCGCATACAAGTAAAGAGCAATCATGTATCTGTTTTTCTGCTGACCGCCGCAATTGTCTGATAAAAAAATTACATCTATCGCATCTTGTTCTTCTCAACTTCAATCAGATAGCGTAAAACACAAGTTCCCAAGACGCCTCTACCAGCATTTGATTCATCCCAAACGTAGCAATGACATGAATTGTTATGTAAGTTATAAATGGTGAAGTTCAAAACATTCAGTTTGGATTAGTAATAGAAAAGAGAGAGGTCTCGTTTTAGCATCTGCATAACCGCTTGAAGATCATACACTGCAACTTCTGCATCGAGGTTTTCCTTGTCAGCGCTTTTTTCTGCACGAGCCAACTCTTTCTCTTTTATGTGCAAGTCATAAGCTGGTTTAATTCTCTCCTTTTCTTCTTCATCAATGTTCTGGTACTTGAAACACAGATCACACTGATCCTTTCTAGATGTGAAGAAAGCAATGTTGAATTCTTCAGTAAAAATACGGTAGAAGAGAGTATAATTACCGTATTTCATTATGTTTTTACTCTCACACTCTTGAACATAATCTCTATGAAGCTCACTTATTGATTTACTGCCATCTATATACAATTTTGAGGTGTTGGCTCTCGTATAGTGACTTTCTATTTTTGATATATTGTCTATAATATTACGTATACCTTCCCTTATAGTTTTATCAAGTGTTCTTTGGTTACCATCCTTTACTCGTTTGTCTTCTTCAACAAGACTGCCTGTTGTTTTCTGATCTTTTTCAATCACTGTACAAATGGTTCTGTCATTGATGTTCAGTGTGTTTTTGAAAAAGATTTTGCAAACACGGACAGATTGTTTTGAATGTTGGAAGAAAAACGCGTGATTGTTTCCGCGTGGTTTTCTTTCGTCACCAACACGTATGTACCTGTACCTAGGTTGAATGGAAGACATGCAATTGGCAATGAATTGTCTTTGTTTGTTGATGTCCCCCAACTCCCAAAGCTCAGAAAAAAAATAGTGCCTCTCCTGCTGAGTGAATTTGGAATGACATTTCAATTTGCATTTATCTGAACAGGAAGGTTTCATTTGTCTTGCAGCTTTCTCTTTACCTTTTTTTTATTTGAATTGGTTACATACGATTCCCCAGAGCTTCGTGCTTTCTTTTTTCTAGATCGCTGCCACTTGTCGAGATTCAGTTTTAGTTTCCGACTTTTTTTTTACAGGACTCACCTGAACATTTTGTTCTCTGGTTGAAATTGAGAAAGATTCTAAGGAGGAGCTGGCATTTACTTCAACATTTGTTTTTTCGGAACGCTTGGCAGATGTTTCATTTCCAAAAAGGTCATAATATTTTCCGCTGGGATGATCCAGTTCATTAGCATGAGGATTAAACGTGAGATCCTCGTCTTCATCATCAACTGTTGTCTCGTCTTCTGAGTCAGAGGAACACGTTGAGCACGTAGATCTACTGGATGAGGCAGAACAGCTGTTGCTCTTTCGCGATACCACTTCTGGTGGAACATCATTGGTCCTATTGCTCATACAATCAGTTTCAAGGCCTAGAACGTATATGAAATTGTTATGATATAGCTATAATAGAACATGAAGATTTTCATCAATCAACTTCCAGGATAAGTATTGGAACAGCAAATTGAGAAAATTAGAGCGAAGAACTTACCACCATTAGTTGCGAAGGAAGCTGATGATTGACACTCAACTGAATTATCCGGAAAGTTTGTATCTGGTAGTTTCATATGCATTTCTTCAGAAGCAACAGCATTCTTGCCTGCATCATCAGTTGGAGCTAATGCCATCAGGACTAGTTTTCTTTCTCTCTGAGCTATCTTATTATCCACAAAATTTGTCATTATGGACAAAGTGTGAAAAAATCATCAACAATAAAGACACAACTCAAGAGAATACTAGCAGGTTTACTAACTTTTTCCAATAACAGTGTCATAAATGGAAATCTGTCGAAAAGTGAGATCTGAAAGAAGACGAAAGTTTGTCAGTAATAATGACATATTTCGAGAAATTACGCCAGATATTGGAAATGTTCCCTGCAAGAGAGACCAATTTGTCGTTATGTCTTTCGTTGCATACAGAAACTTTCCAACAATAACGGCACTTTTCAAAATAATACTCTGAATAGTGTGGCTTATGTAACTTACCTTTTCTAGAGCAGTGATATATTTTGAGTTGATACAGTCTTCATGAAAAACACTACAACTTCTCCCAACAGCAGTTAAGTTCTAACTGAGAAGTGACACTATTGATACTAAACCTTTTCAAGATATGGAAGGAGAGGACAACAGACTCAGCGCTATCACGCGGGAAGTTTTGAAAACTCAGAAGTGACACTACTGCAGTAAATGGAGGCACACCAGAGCAGTCTTTTTTTTCAGAAAGCTTGAAAACATCGATTTTTGAGATGTGACACTATTGCAGCAAACAAGCGATATGTAGTTTTACTTTTGTATCGATGTAGAATAACAGATGCAGTTCGTGTGACACTGCCTGGCATTAGTATTTGATTACCAAATCCACTCAATTCCTCAACCCTTATCACATGAGACGCTGCCAATATTCTCCCTTCAATAATTTCTTGAGGTTTAAATTCTGCATCAAGAGTAATTGGCTGAAAACCGTTTCTTATGACTTCATTCTAAAATACCAAATCAGTTATTCAGATTCAGCTCTGAATATACATAAATATTGACTCAAAAATTCAATAGAGATGGAAACTTTTATCATTCGTTTACTTAGGGCCTTGTCCCACCAAAGTTGCGCGACAGCGACGAGACAGCGATATGATTTCAACAGGACACAAGTAGGCGACATGAAGTGGTCCCACCAAAGCAACGTGTTTTCTACATTCAATTCAGTGAACAATGTCATCAAGTGGAGACGACTATGTAATTGCAATGTACTAGTACTTAAGAAATAGAAAAAAAAAGCTGAAAAGCCCAAGAGAAGGAATGGTGGGCGCATTCTTTTATTGCAAGAAACCGAAAGAAAGCTTTTCCGGTTGTATCTTTCTGAAAATACTTTGCTAACTCATAATTGGGTTGTGTCATGAAAATAAAGTTGTTATTTTATATTATTTTTTCAATTCATAATATCAAACTATAAGTGTAAGAACTATTCTTATAATTTATGAATGAGTATACTAGTTATAATTAATATTCCAAATTCAATAAATTTTGAATAAATGAAAGAAGCGTTAAAACGCTTTCTAATTGGTCCGACATTCACGTGACGTCATTTCGGTAGTAAACAATCCAGCAGTTATATACTCGAGTGGAGTTTCCTTGTATATCTTAAATTTTTTATTGGAGAAACTATTTTAATATAAGCAATGTGTCTCAAAGATAATTCCACAGAAGCTTATTTAAGTAATATACCAGAATGATCCATTTATGATTTATGAATACATAGTGGTGAATAAAAAATTCAATACTCTAGAAGTACGAGATATTAAGCTATCAATGTGAGCCGTTTTTTGGAATTATTTCCTCAATATGCAAATGCTGCTACATCTTTTTGTACAAATCCAGTCGAGAATCATTTTGTAATAATGCTATAGAATAGGTTATGTGTGTATTCAACGCGAAAATAAAACTTGTATTGCGAAAGGAAGAATTACTCCTGAATACATATTCTATAATTTTTCTTGACTTTTCACCCACTTGAGGTGATATCTTAATGACGTCATATCACCTTCCACCGTTGAAGCTTTTGAAGGTACTCGTACCTGCTCCAGTTTCTGGTTATATTATATTCATTTATGTTGAACCACCATGTACCTATAGTTTGGAAATTTGTCAGATATAAATATGAACAATATAATAATTATTCATATTTTACAGTATTTATCAATCAGAATTGAAATATGGCTGCGTAATATCTACATTTATCTAAATTTGATCCATTGCATTCTTAACGTAATTTAGATTTCAAATTGATATTTGTTTACAATTATTATGAATTTTCATCTTATGGTGTGTTTATGCTCAATAATTTTATGTACTTTAGCCCACAACTAAATATCAAATCCATCTCAAAATAAAATATGAAACACCATAACCTCAAACGTCAAAACATCACCGGTGATAACATTCTATCAATACATTTCTGCTTACAAAAATCTTATTAGGACATTTTTTTTGTGTGTTGGGATAAAAATGTGCAAAACAATATCCATATAATTTTTTTTCTGATATAATTCTTGCAATAACGTTCAGTAATTACTCTGAGTAAAAAGGTAATCTGTGCTCTGAGCACCGAGGTGACGTCACATGTACATCGATTGCGCTCGGGTGTTTACGGCAATTTCCGACGTATTCAATACTTGAGGCTTCAATTTATTAATAAAAAATGTAGTGTTTATTAAAAAATTGTGTGAAAAATAATCATAATACAAAATTTAATAACTTTCATATGGTATTATTACTTTATATATGTGATAGAACCCAACTGTATAAGCAAGTATATTATTCCACAGCATCTACCAGTTTCTCATCAAATTCATGTTCATTTTTCTGTTGTGCTATTTTCTTTTTCGTCGCCGAAAGCAACATACAGCTGCACACACAGCTTCGATGTTGCTTCAAAACTGACCCGTCGAATCGCTCGGCAACAAGAAACCGACATGCAGCTTGGATGTTTCTTTGCTGCAGCTTTGATGGGTATGCGATGTATATAAACCATGGGTCAAACACGAAAGATACACGCTGGCGACTTCGGGTTGTTGTTGCATCGCTGTCGTGTAGCTTTGGTGGGACAATGCCCTTACATTATTTTGCAAATTTTTCCATCAAACTATCATTTGTTACATCACATTGTGTGCTATTATATACAGAGTAATCAAAAATTATTGTCCGTGCCGCCTTGTTCTGATTTTTTCTTTGCCGCCTGTTTGAGATAGTAACCTTCAAGTGACAGATGACAGTTCCTCTGAAAACACTATTCTAACCTAATAATTTGGTAGAATAATAATAAATTCTCAATAATCAGTCAATAATATAGCTATTTACTTACTTTTTTGTTCATTGAATCAGATTATGGATGAATCCATCATGTGATATGCAAAATATACGCCATCGTGTTCTTGAATATATATATATATATATATGTAAATATATAACTTACATCGCAGTTTCCACCATAATTCTGATGACAAGGCGCTTCCCACAGCACCTTCCGACACCCTTAGTTTAGTTTAACTTTCAGTTACTTTGTGTGAAATAGTTAGTTAGAATCTTGCTTTTGACTTGTAACAACAATAAATTGTCAAATAAAACATTTTTAAAAACATGTCGACTCAAAACAAAAAGTTATTTGGCGCAGTCGGTAGAATTTCAAGACAGAATGACCGACTGTAATTTTGGTTCGTTCTAATGATGCATTTGAGAATTCGACCAAGTCACGTGAAAGAAGGAATTGGTGCCCTCATCTAAAGCTGAACGCATATCAGCAAGTTTGAGAGAATATCGAAACCAGCAGCCAAGAATCCACCAGTGAGCCCTCCTGCCTGCAACTGAAACAAAATCAGCAAGTTCGAGCGCATATCGAGCGAGCAGCCCCAGGAAAAGACGGACAACACTACGGAGACGCTGATCAATGTACTGGATCATTTTCAAAAACACGTCGACTCAAAACAAAAAGGTCATTTATATATACACACACATATATATATATATATATATATATATATATATATATATATATATATATATATATATATATATATATATATATATATATATATATATATATATATATATATATATATATATATATATATAAGACAATATCTCCAAAATTATTAGGAACTGTACAAATTCAATAAACAATTGCGTTGCTCTAAAAATAGAGATGTTTTATTTTAGAACTTTCATAAATACAATGATAATAATTACACTATTGAATTTTAAATCATTCTATCTCACATAAAAATAAAGAAACGACATTTAAAGTTTATTAATTAAATTGTCAATTCCTCTTATCCAATTTTTAAACAATTTTTTATTACCAAAAATGTGCTCAATCACGGTGTGTTCTGTCAACTCCTTTCTCAATCAATTTGGCCTTCATCACGGTACAAGACATAGTAGGTAACCTAACTCGCCCCGAAAATGCGTCTGCTGAGATGGTTATAGTTCGCGCTGTCGCCGCTAGAGACGCCTACATCAGTAAGGCCTGTTTTACAACAGTGTTTAATGTATAATTACACTAAACTTACAAAATTTTACGAAATCATTTATATATTGAAGTTAACCGTATATGTAATGTTTACAGCATATATTTTACTTTAATTAAAAATTGATATACTTGTTAAATTAGTGTTGCATTGAGTAATATTTAATATTTAATTATTACCTATGCAAGAAACTCAGTTGGATAAATTCCGAGATCACATGCGATTAACAATAATTGAGAAATATTTGAACAATACATTAACAATGTGTTTAATCTTCAAGAATACATATAGATGATATGTTTTCAATTACAAGAAAATTGTACAAACTTTCAATAAAGGAAACATGAAAACATAAGTTAAACAAAAATTAGATTCAGTTCAAAATATTATATTTCTATATTATACATAATGTTTCACTACGTAATAGTTTTTTCTGTATTAAGGGCACTTATATTTATTTTTAACGAACACACGTTATTTTAAATTATCTTCATTAACATTGTCAAAATTTAGATTTCATTTGAATGACTTGATACAAATTTACTTTGTGAGTAAATTTGAATGAGAATTAAATCCATTTATGAAACTGGACCTAGTTTAATAGTTATTTATACAAGTGAATTAAACCACTGTTTATTTGCGAGAAGAAAGTTCAAAATCACGAGCGCGCTCAGCGCGAGTGCTTTAATTCTTTGAGCAAATAAAAAAGTTAATCCACGTGTTTGTATACATAATTTTATTCAATTGCTTTGTCCCAAATTTCTATCATGTAAAGTGGAGCTCTAAAAGCACTATATTTTATCTTACAACTCTCATATCCAGAATTACAATTCGGGACAAAACATTTTCCAGGCATTTTAATTGAATGTTCATTTGTCACACGGCTATCACTTTATTGAATTATTATTTATTTACTATAATCTGACTGTATTCAACGACACAAACACTAAAATCAAACGCTTTTCAATTGGCAACTAGGCCCTACATATCCGCCATCTTGAAACATTTCCTCTCACCTCTCACGTCCACATGCTTGACGCAGTCAGCGGACACATTTATAGTAGACCGACAATGAGAGTTGTGGGGGCCTGGCCTTCATTACTCCATCTATGAAGTACATGAGTACATGTCATTGTTTTACCGACAGAAGAGCGCTATATAAATTAAAGAAATATAGTTTCTTCACATCTTCCTCCTCAAAGAAGAAAATTTTCATTTATCTACACACAAGTAGTTAAAACTTAGTCTAAATTTTACAATATTATATTAAACCAAATGAAAATTTGCCTGTCTTATTTCTGTTTTTTATGTAGGCATTGGTATAAGTTTTGTGATATGAAAGAGATTTGACTCTGACTTCCTGTGACCTGTATTAATCCTATATATTGAATTTGATATCTTTTCAATAATTTTAAAAGGACCAATTTCCCACTCATCTAACTTTTTTCTATTAGGTTTGTTTCCATTCTCTACATATACTATATCTCCTGTGTCGAAATTAAATTGAGTTCTATTTTTCTCAAATATTTGTTTATTGTAGTTATGTGATTTAATTGAGTTTTCAAGTGCTATTTTCCTATCTTTAGTCCATTCAACTTCTGTTTTATCTCTTTTCAGTTCATTTGGCAAAAAAGAAACATTTGTACCATCTAACAGATATTTTGGTGCAAAGCCAGTAACTGTATGTTCTGTATTATTATATTTATCGACACAGTTATGAGCAATGGTTGTCCATGCCATTCTATTATTTTTTTTGTTTATTTTACATCTGATTTTGTTTACAAGCGTTTGGTTTAGTATTTCATTCAGGCCGTTAGAAAAGGGGGCATTTACTGCCGTAAAGATCATTGGTATAGATTTTTCATTTAAAAATGTTTTAAATTCTTTCGAATTGATTCTCGGGTATTGATCGGTTAAAAGCATGCCAATTGTATAAGAATCTGCTACGTTATTGATTAGCTTAACAAAATTATTAGCACTTTGTGTTTTTGATGTAACAATATAAGCATATCGTGTGAAGTGGTCCACTAGAAGATGTAGGTATCGTTTCGTCGATCGTGAGCCTCCAAAACCTCCAATCGTGTCTATTGAAACTATTCCAAAAGGTTTTGTGGCAGGACCTAAATGTGACATTAGACCATACTTATCCTGTCCTTTCGTCTTATTTTTATACAAATCTCACAGCTTTTGCAGTGACTTCTAATATTTAACGTCAAATTTCTTGCTGTATATAATGTACTTATTTTATTTTGCATCTGTTTCACGCCTAAATGACACATGTTTTCATGTATATCTTCAACAAGTTTTTTACTAAAATTTTCTGATAAAATAATTTTTTCACGTTTTCTTACCTTCTTATAGTAAACATTGTGTCTTGATATTAGTTTTGATTTATTATTTTGTATGTATTCATTGTTTTCCTGATCTGTAACAATATCATTCAATCTTATCATATTCACAATTTTCAATTGTTCATCTGTATCTTCACTGGCTTCCAATACCAGGTTCCTACTTAAGCAATCTGCTTCTATATTTTCTTTTCCCGGAGCATATTTAATAATAAAATCAGACTGTTAAAGGTAATATGTTAAATCTCCTAATTCGTCATCTGTTCTAGACCTAATATTTAAATTTTCCAATGGTTTGTGGTCTGAATATACCGTAAATGATTTCCCTGTCAGCCAGTATTGCCAGTATCTGATAGCTTCTTTAATAGCTAAACATTCTAAATACACTGCCTTTTTTTTCTATTGTACTTGATTTAATTTTTTGGAGAAATATGCCACGGGCTTATCTTTTCCATTGGGTTGTGTTTGCTTTAAGACTGCCCCAATACCTTCTAAAGATGCGTCTGTGTGAATATTTATCGGCAAATTCTGATCAAATATTTCTAAGATTGGCTGTGAGCACAATAAGTTTTTTATGTTTTCTAAAGATTTTTGACAATCTGCAGACCAAACAAATTTCTGATTTTTTCTGAGCAAATTATGAAGGGGCTCTAAAATTACAGCACTTTTCGGTATATACTCATGATAGAAGTTAATTTTTCCCAGAAATTGTCTAATATTTTTCTGAGTTTTCGGTAATGGAAAATCTTTTATTGAAACTAAATTATCTCTTACAGGCCGTACTGTATTATTATGAATTATATGACCGAGATATTTTACTGAATCTAAAGCAAATGTACATTTTGTGAATTTTAGTCTGAAACCCTCTTTTTTTATAGCTTCTAATAATTGTTTTATATGGTTAATGTGCTCTGAAAAAGTCTTAGAGAATATCAGGATATCATCTATGTAGCTTACAGCGAAATCATTAAGCTTATAGTTTCTTAAAATTTTACCTAGTATCCTTTGAAAGATAGCTGGTGATGTCTTCAAGCCAAAAGGCAGGCATGTCCACTGGTAATGCCCTTCCTGCGTTACAAACGCAGTTTTCTTCCTGTCCTCAATTCTTAGCAGGATTGACCAGAAGACCGAATAATGTCCAGCGTTGTGAAATATGTTGAGTTTCTTGTTTTAAGCACCAGGTCGTCGATCAATGGAAATGGTTGAGCTTGAGGTACTACTATTTTATTTAGATCTCTGAAATCTATACATAACCTAGACTTCTTGTTGTCTTCTTTCTTGAAAGCCAAAGTTACCGGTGCCGCAAATGGACTATAAGATTCCTCAATAAGATTTTTGTCAAGTTACTTTGCTATTTGTTCTTCTATTTCCTTTTTATCTTCAACTGAACATTTATACGGCCTTTTACTACAATATTTGTCCAGTAGTAGATCAATACGTGCTTCATATTCTCTGACTGTGCCAACGTCGTATTTGTCTTTTGCAAAGATTGATTTGTAAGTGTTTATCAGTTGGTGTATTTCTGATCTACGTGCAGTATTTAAATTACTCATGTTTATTTCAAAATCTTCTTCTATTATGTGCTCATTAAAATTTATTAAACATGAGTGAGTTTCATTTTTCACCTCCTTCGAAGCGTTGTTTTTATCATCATCCTCATTCATAGGATTCTTCTCTTCTTCTATTTTTATTTCTTTTCTGTTTTGAGTAATTTTCAAATTCTCATCTTGAATCAGTCTAAACTTTTTTATGATATCCAGTCCAATTAGAAAATCATATTTAAATTCTTCTCCATCAATTATATAAACATCGACTTTTTCTTCGATATCAAAAATTTTAATTTTAATAGTTGTCAAACCAATTGTTTTCTCAACACCATTAATTGTGATTAAATTATCACTTTTTGAATCATCCTCTTTTCCTCTTTTTAGTTTTATTAGTTTGGAATTAGTTATATAAACATTTGAGCCTGAATCATATATTCCAAATGTCTCCAGTTGTGCGTTTAATAATAGTTTGACTTTAATAAATGGTGCTATTATTCGTTTTTTGTATCACTACAAATGAGTTCAACATCAATAACTGAATTGTTCATGGTCTAAACATTCCTCCCTTCATGATTATATTCTTCTGTCTGTTTGAACCAGCATTTTTCTTCAGGATGGAACCGAATACCTTTATTTAAACTTTCACAAGTTTTACATGGTTTTATTTTCTCAGATTTTCCTTTGTAATCGTAGGTGTTTCTCTTATTCTTGCTGAAGTTCTTTTTGTTCGCTACATATTCATGTTTTCCAATTTCATTGTAGAGGCTTGAGGTTGATTTTACCGTATCTTTATCAATTTTATCCATTACATAATCTGGTAGTCCCGTTACATTAAGATTTATCATTGTTTGGGTATCAATGTGTTTGTTGCCCTCTTGTAACGAATTAGGCCCCAAAAATCCGTCACTGTCGCACATCCCAGAGCCTTCTGCCACCGTCAAACATTTTTAGTCCATCACAATTTCATTTCACTTCTTGCGCACCCTGTAAAATTTAAATTCAGTAACTCTGCATCAACATACAACATCACGTACCATTTATTCATCCGTTTTCAGCTTCCCCCAATACCGTTTACTACCTTTCACATGTGGACGAATAAGGTTAGGTTTTTAAAAACACCTGAAATTAAAAGAAGTTCAGATCGTGTGATCTGTATTCATGTCTTATGTCTCACCGTGATAAAGTCTGAATGTAATCCACTGTTGTCCTGTAAATTTGTTGTATATTGTATATTGTATATTGTATATTTTGTTGTTGTTTGACATTCCGCGCCACCGTTGACCATATACAAACTAGATCCGACACTTGACAATTTCTATATTATCGACCGATGTGAAAATTATTTAGAGTAATTTTGATATTAAGGAAATAAAATCAGAAAAGGATGTAGTCGACAGGAGAGTGATAAGAAACGTATGATTGTAACAAAATTTGTATTTGAAAAATGACTTCTTCTTTTTTCTGTATTTCTTCTTTATATTATTGCTAGCGCTAATATGGATTTAATTTTTAAAACATGTTAAGTAAGTAATGTAAGATATATATTCTTGGGATTTCAGTCAATATTTTAATTTTATTTCTTTTCTGCTCTACAGTTTCGGCTGCACCTCAGCCATCCTCAAAAGCGAAATGAATTATTGTTTAAAAAATTGAAGTTATACATATGTTAAAACTGTTATTAATATTAATAAGCGGAAAAAAGAGAAATTTTCTCTTGTCCTTTGCCACACCCGACATCTATGGAAGGCGTTGGCTAACAGTTAGCCAACGCCTTCCATAGATGTCGGGTGTGGCAAAGGACAAGAGAAAATTTCTCTTTTTTCCGCTTATTAATATTAATAACAGTTTTAACATATGTATAACTTCAATTTTTTAAACAATAATTCATTTCGCTTTTGAGGATGGCTGAGGTGCAGCCGAAACTGTAGAGCAGAAAAGAAATAAAATTAAAATATTGACTGAAATCCCAAGAATATATATCTTACATTATTTACATATCCAGTCAGCGTCAACCATTTTATCCAATGTTAAGTAAGGTTTCATTAAAATATGGGTATAAATAAGGCCTTCTGGCCAACTTAAGTCACTTCTTTGTAAGTCAAGTCTTCTGAGCAGCCGTTCCAAGTACGCTACCAGTTCCGATACCGAGCGTCATCTTCAGAGTGTGTTCCGTCCAAGTGTAGTTTTTGTGCTGAGTCCGTTAGCACAGCTGTCCGACACAATTTGTGAGTTTGTTTTGTTTTTTTCTAAGCCCGTAAAAGGAACTTAGAATATTTTTGCTGTTTTGAACTTAGAATATTTTTGCTGTTTTGAACTTAGAATATTTTTGCTGTTTTTGAACTTAGAATATTTTTTGGATTATTTAGAAGCACCGCTGAAGAAGTCTTCGTGATTTCGAAGCGTCGATTATTTAACGTAGAAGCTCCGCTGAAGAAGTCTTCGTGATTTCGAAGTGTTGATTATTTAAAGTAGAAGCTCCGCTGAAGAAGTCTTCGTGATTTCGAAGCGTCGATTATTTTTAATGTAGAAGCACTGCTGGAGCAGTCACCTGGTGACTTCACAGTATCGAACCATATTAACGTAGAATCACTGTGAGGGAGCAAGTTTTGTTCCACCCGCATAGAACGACTTCTCGCCATCTGCGACCGCCTGGGTCCGTACTGCGACCGCTGGTGTCGAGTGTCATGTACAGCCGTCCGTCACCGTCCGCCAAAGTTTTCATCTTGTGAGAGTTCTGTAAGATAATGTTCTTGGTTCATCGTCGTCGTTTTGTGTAATAAATCTCATTGTGACACCTACCTCCGGATGATCATTTTCAACAACCCTAACCCTTCCCGTCTGAGCTATCCAGCGGTCCGTCATAGAAAAACTGCGTCACCGACCGTATTGGCGCCCGAGCACACCGTTAGCAGTTTTCAGAGGCGACGTCAAAAGTAACAACCACGCCATCTGCGAGGGTATCGTTACACTCTAATAACAGTCTTTATATTTTTCTAGGCATATTCTAGTAGCGACCCAGCCTGGAATCTGAATGTAAATGCATATTTGACTTGGGACCAACCCTTATTTCCATATGTTTCACAAAAGTTGTCCTTCCATTCTGCCCATTCGGAATTCACCGTCAATTTCATCAACATACTGCTGTACCAGTCTAGGCACTGTTTTTCCAGGAGATGTTTTAAAATCTCAATTTTCTCTACATCCTGAAGAATCTCAAATCTTCCACATTTACTCTCAAATTCGCTAATCCATTGGTCAGCATATGATGTTTTATTTGAAAATTTTTCTATCAGAAACCTTTCAGAGGTTTTTCCTATATTTTTTTTGCTCTAGTGCACTGCTGTTAGTGTCATTGTGTGAAGGCATTGTTCCTTCTGTAATCTCATTTAAATATTGGTCACCAAACTGTAAGTTTTCGCCTTCATCTAGATATATTTTCTTCAAATCCGTGTTAAGAGGGATCCATACTGCGCGTGTTTGGTGTCTTTTTTCCAGCAAGTTTTTAATTTTAGTGTATACGTCTGAAGAAAATATGACAGTATGCTTACTTGCGAGCTTTAAATCATCTGGGACCTCAAAAACACGTCCATCCGGTGTCTCAATAGAGGTTATGCATATCACATTTGTTTTTCCGTCCGTTGATCCCATTACTACAAATTTGAATCGGAGTCGTTCCATTTTTCTTGATTTTAACTGGAAATGTCGTTTTATAAGACAATATCTCCAAAATTATTAGGAATTGTACAAATTCAATAAACAATTGCGTTGCTCTAAAAATAAAGATGTTTTATTTTGAAACTTTCATGAATACAATGATAATAATTACACTATTGAATTTTAAATCATTCTATCTTACCTAAAAATAAAAAAAACGACATTTAAAGTTTATTAATTAAATTGTTAATTCCTCTTATCCAATTTTTAAACAATTTTTTATAACCAAAAATGTGCTCAATCACGGTGTGTTCTGTCAACTCCTTTCTCAATCAATTTGGCGCTATACTAATTGAAGAAATATAGTTTCTTCACATATATATATATATATATATATATATATATATATATATATATATATATATATATATATATATATATATATATATATATATATATATATGTATATATATATATATATATATATATATATATATATATATATATATATATATATATATATATATATATATATATATATATATATATATATATAAATCCTCATATCATTTTGGCGTTCTAATATTGCGCGTTTGCATTTAATCTGGTGTCCATTGTAAATTGGAGTCCGTATATCGGACGCCACTTTAGAATTGCTTCAAAATTTTTTCCTGGCTTGTTCCCGACCTCTAGAGGCTAAATTCAAAATTTCATTTCGACGCCAAAATGATAGGGGCATGAAAATTTTCGTATATTTTTAGTTCCGAAAAATTCCGCTCCAATTCTTAGTGGCGTCAAAAATATACGTGTATATTCCCACTTCATATATTTCGTTATCATACTGGCGTCCAGAAACTTGACAACACTGTCGCAGAACATCGATCGATAATGAAACAGATGCTTGCGCTTCTGACATGGAATTTGCTGGGAGTATGGCTTGAATTTGGAATTGCATTTCTTATGTATGTCAAAACATAATATTTCTACCAATATTTTATTGCAGACTGAAGTATTATAGTACAGTTACTTGATGTCAGGAATTATTCTTGCTTAGAAGTAATTCTTTATCAACTTAAAATTTGAGCAGTCAATTTGAAATATTAGGAAAAAACAGTTGAGTACTGACTCAAGTATGAGGAGTAAGTGAGCAAATTCATGTACCTCTTTCTAATAGTTCAAGAGCCGACCACACCTTAACATTCCTAGTCAGATTTAGGGTCGAATTGTATATGAATTGATCGAAGATATAGTAGTCATTAGGATGTCACCTTTATAAATCCAGGACCTAGTCCTAAGGATCGAAAAAAGGCCATATTCGGTCAATAAGTTCGTGGTTAATCTGAAACTAGTATCAATCGATTGCAGAGGTCAAGTACTTTAGGACAAAACCAGTATACTACCTCTGTTCTATTCAAAACAGAGGAAAAAGCACAACAATCATAAGGGAAGTTCTAAGCGACAGGGCAGAGGTTGATATCTTGGTTTTTTCTCGGAGTATCCGACCTTCGCTACTAACAAGTACCAGTTTTAATTATAAGTTCTATCAGAGAAGTTGACTCTGACGAAAATTGACCGGAAGTAGCCTTTTTCTGACGCTTAGGACAAGATTCCAGATTCAAAAAGTCTGTCACCCAATTGATCACTATATTTTTGATTGATTCATATGAAATTTGACCGTAAGTTCGATTAGGGAACATAAGGTGCGGTCGGCTCCTCAACTATAGAATCACTATAGAATGTGAGAACTCGCTATTTCATCCGTGATGTGGTCTTATGATTGTTGTAGAAAAACAAATCATATCGTTTGTACGAAGCAAGTGGAACATTTTTGTTGCAAGTTCATCATTACTGTTACTAGGACCAAATTGATGAATCTCAAATTATTCATGTTTTTGAAGTCCCTGATGGTCACAAAGTTGCACTCTCAGTGTGATTGAAATAAAGTTAGAATGGATGGATGAATTATCATTAATACATTATAAGATTAATATGAGCTTGTGATATACAAGGGAATAAAAACTAATTTTTGCTCCTAATAATATAATCTATTACAGGATATCACATTCATCATGGCTGAAAAATGTAAAGAGTTGGTATACAACATACATATAAGTTGGGACTTGGAGAAAACATTATTTGAGTTTTTCTTTTTGTTCAATTTAGAATTCACTTGCAACATAAAACCTAAACAATTTTGTGTAAGAAACGAAAATGTTGCTTCATTTTTCTTGAATCTGTCGGTAACAGAGTACATCAGAAGATAGTTTGAGTTACTGTGAAAAATGAGAGCTTTAACTATTCGAGTGCCCGGTTTTTGCAATGGGCTATATATTGAATGTATTCAACAATAACTGTAGTTTGGAAATGATATGCTCAAACTGATTCCATATAACATACATCCATTCTATCTCATATTTCAATTTGTGCGAGTTATCATATCATCGCTTCTCTTATTCAGTTTGTGGATAGATGAACATTAACTCTGTTGTCGCAACTGTGTGAAAACATTTCTTGAAGTCGGGGAGCCGGCCGCATCTCAAGTTCCCTGATCGAACTTATGGTCAAATTGTATAATATGGATCAATCTAGAATATTGTGGTCAATGAGGTGACAGACTTTATAAATCTAGAACTCTGCTTCAAGTCGGAAAAAGGTTACTATTGTTCATTTTTGTTAGGATCAACTTCCCTGTTAGATCTTATGATTGAAACTAGTACCAATTGATAGTGAAGGTCAAATGCCTTAGGAAAAAACCATGGTGCCACCCCCTGCTCCGTTCGCAAAGGAAAGGAGAAGAATAGACGAGGATAATATTATGTGGTGGCAAAATTAGGCTGGTAGCATTTTGAACAATTTTGCATTCCATATTTAATCTTTGATGAAAAATATAACACCGTTCTGCTCGAAAACATGAAAAAAATCTAATGTGAACACCACATGTCTTACTTGTACATCTTTTGACTCAATAATTAACAGTTGATACTAATATTGACTCCAGGCAAAATCGACTCCAACCAAAATTTGAGATGATAATTCAATCATTCAGATGCTACAGTTCATTAATGGTCAGTTGTACCGCTCTAACTCAAATTTTAAACTTCACTTATACAAAAAATGTCTAATCGAAATAAGGACAGCAATGTTCGTGTTACATTCAATTTTCAAATTTTGATACGATATTGTTAAGTTAGTTGGCACCTAAAATTTGAGTGACAGCGATGCAACTGGCCATGGAATGCTTTGGCTGTCTCAAATACCAAATTTCATCATTCTACGGCTTAAGTCTCGAATTTATGCGAAAACTTGAGAAAGATTGTCAGATAAAGCTTACTTCCAGCTAATAGATTGTTATGAAAATATTAAGTTATCATTCGAATGCTACAATTTCTTTAGATACAAAATTTCAAGATTCTACGGCTGATTGTTCTGGATTTATATGAAAATTCGAAAACGTGCTTAGTAAACTGCACTCCTGTTTAATCCGACTGCAGTCATAATGCAAGGTGTACAATTAGGTTTTATAGAAGTGTTTGATACGAAATTTCAATACTCCACGCCTGATTGTTTTGAATTATTACAAGAAACTCAAATAGACTGTGCAATTTCAGCACAGCCAATTAATATTAAAATAGAAAATAACCATTAAGATGCCTCAGGAAAATTCAAAAAAAATTCCAAGTACAGTGCATTTGCGGTACAGACGATTGCAACCATAATAGAGGCTGCAAAACTAGACTTTGGACCAGTCTCAAATACAAAATCCAACTATATAGATACATACGATCATACGTACGTACCAAAGTCAAGCCGAAAATAGTCAAAATGCATTTAGGGATGCTCAAAACGAGAATTTCCATCTAAATCTCGAAATGTGACTCTGGCGGTTCAACAATACTACTTATTTATACTTTGTACAAGTGAGTTGAAAGAGATTCACTTGGATTACTTCGATACTTATTGAATGTTCATTATTTCATATTATAAGTAGTATCTGACTTTGTGCACCATATTGCAACACGAACAGCGAAGGAAATTCTTGGGGATATACGATATGGAAGACAAATTATACGTTTACCAATTTACATTGTGGAAAAACTAATCAGAGAATGTAGTTGTACATAGTTCAACAAAATTCATTCTCAACGCTTGAACTTTTTGCCTTTAGATTGATATATAAGATATGAAGAATGAATACTGATATACGACATGCTCCCAGCAACTTTGAAGAATAGGAGACAAATATTTGGACAATTTTGGTCGTAGATTAATTTTATGCCCACATAATTGTTGTATTTATCATCAGTTACAGTTTTGCTTCAGAAGTTTTTGTGCGATGTGCTATAAATCAATTTTGTAGGCGATTATAACGGAAAAGGTATTTCTATGGCCCTTTTTGTTACCATGGAATATTACTTACTTGTACACATCTATCTAAATTTACTATTTGCACGATTGGGCGTATTCATATGTTTACCGGCTCTCCATTCAAGGTGGTATGTTGATTTTACCGGCAAACTGTGATTACTATGGTTATACTGACTTACCGCTCATGAGCAAAAGCGGTAAGTGAAAACTGTGGACTTCCACAGGAATTTTAAATTTATTTATCGTTATTTATGATTGAATATTCACAATAAAATGTCAAACTTGACAGCTGACAGCGAGTGCGCTATGGGTGGTTACTCAATTTGAAAGAGAATATTAGGATTAATATTTGGGGTAGGTCTTCCCATCGTGCAAAAAATTTTTTAAGCATCACTGTCTATAATTACAGGACCGATTTCGCTCAATATTTGCGCCAAGGCTCGGCCTCCAAACAATTATTCTCGATCGGTAAACCATACTTACTGAACTTAATACTTAAATAACTATTGTGGGACTGATCTGTCCAATATTACTTTTTTTGGGACTGATCTATGAAAACTACTTGATTAACACTTCACACCCACCTGTATGGGCTGTTTGATGGAGTCTTAGATACAATTTTCGCCGAAATATGTATCATATCCTTCCCTCAATCTCTATAGATCTTGCAATTAGAGAAGTAGATACGTATTTTCAGACAATAAAATAAGACAAATTCAATGGCAACTAAGATAAACATTTGCAATGTTTCAGAAACGAATGAATAAAATTTAGTGATTTTGAATTCTTTCGTGATGATGAGTAGGAAGTATTCCTGACCAGAGCCAGATTATGCATAAAGCCCGATAGGCACGGGCTCACGGACCTTGGCTTAAGGAGGCCTTAGCTTTGAGAATTTCACAAGCATTTGAGTCACCAGTTCATGGATCTCATTGAATTACGACCTATGAGCTTCAATGAGTATTGATCCGGCATTTGTGTTGATTAAGAGAGGACGTAGACATAATAATTTCACAGTGAAAAGTATCTGAACTGAGATTGTGAAGAATTCAATACTCTTCCAAGAAGTTATGAGATTTTTTTTGTGTGCCTTACGGCTCTTAGGATATTGCAAAAATACTCTGTACTTTTTTTTACAATATGATGACCTAATGAGGAGAGGCTTACAGCTCCCAGAATTAAGATTTATATTCACACTGACCCTCATCACACATTTATAGAAGAATCTTGAGCAAAATGCAAGTTTAGACCAAAATTTTGTCACATTTCCATAGAGCAATTACTATTACAATTTATATGACATCCGTAAGTCCTTCCTGATAAATTATCCTTCACATACTTCCATTCATGGAATCTACCAACAGTTCACGGACATGGCAAATACATTTTACTTCAGAACTCGAAAATAGCAATTATCAATAAAGAAATCCATATTTTTTCGCAAAATCTTTCAATTTACTATGAGTTCTCTATCAACCAATGACATATTACTACTCTATGAAGATGTCTTAAGTATCAACCCATTTCAAAACTTGAATAATGTAATTCTACGCAAATCTTTGGATATATCGCTTCACATGTGTCATCGATAGAACATTCTACGCAGGAGAGGTGCTTATCGGACTTTAAAACTAAATCTGGCAACAAGGGGGACGCCACTTCAAACATGAAGTGAAAGCATATATATAGATAAGACGCCACTATAAACGCAATATGTAACGTATATTATTGACGCCACATTGATGTTATGATGAAAGGAGGTCATATTGTATAGGAAATGGGAACTCCGTGGATATTGCATGAAATGCAGTGTCTGTGTGAAATCTGAAGAGCCCATGAGAAATTATGTGATATACTTCGATCAGATCTCAACTATACGCGTTCCTTTCAGTAGACGCCAAAATGAACATCTTTGTAAGGACGTCAAATTGATAGGGTGATTTATATATATATATATATATATATATATATATATATATATATATATATATATATATATATATATATATATATATATTACAAAAGTGTTAACATGAGGGACAAAATGACAAAGTGAAAGGAAAAGTGTACTTACAATAGAATTAATGTGTGTGCATGTTTATATCTGTGAATCTGTGTGGTAATAAATTATATAAAAGTCGATGTGATAAAAATGAGGAGAACAATAATGTTTTCGATCAAAAATTTTAAGATAAAATATTTGAAATATTCAAAAAACTGTTCTTGGCAACAACTAACCGTTATGAAAGACCAAGACTGAGTACTTGTTGAATGAAGTGTTTGCTCGCTCAATGCGGAAAAGCAAAATCACACAGGTTGATAACAGTCAGTTGATGAAGTCAACCAATGGATGAGAGTCACATCAGGATATCAAGGGATGCAAGCCGCAAAAGAAAAGAATGAGACAAAAACATTCAAATCATTCAAAATGTCCCGACTTATATGTAGCATTTCATGTGTGAGTTTTCTGTTAAGAACAGCTTGGTTCTGCAGGATGCGTGTGTTAGCAAAATCAAAAGAATGTCCGGTATTGAAACAGTGACTAACCAATGCACATTTAGCACAATCTATTTCTGGCATTTTTACAAATGCGTTTATGTTCATCCAAACGTGTTTTTGAATACCGCTTGGTTTGCCCCGTGTAATGTGAAGTGCAATCATCATATGGAATCTTGTGAATCAAGTTAGATCTCATGTTTATATCCGTTTTGTCTCTAATTTTAAAGAGTAAATTACCCACTGTCTTGTGTTGCTTGAAACAAATTTTATTCTCATCATTGTCTTTGAAAACTTTCCTAATATTATCACTTGCACCATCTATGTAAGGAATAGTGAAATATTTCACTGTTAAAGATGATTTGTTGACATTTGTCGTGCTAGACTGAACAGCTGTTGATTTGATTTCTTATGCCGTTAATGATGCACAACGGATATTTATTTGCACGTAGTAAGTCAATCACTATTATTTACTTCATTGTGATATATTGACTGGTTGATGCTGAAGTCATTGCGTGGTCACATCGTCCCATAAACCATCGTTTGACCTAACACCTTTCTTTTATTGTGTGCCTTACGAACGAAAATACAACGTTTACATAAGCAATAGGCGGAGATTTAGTTTCAATGTGATAAATTAGCTTAATACGTAATATGTACTACACACTTCAATCTTCCTCATTTTACAAAGGTTTAAATCAATTTTATCCTGATGTATGATTGTCGTTCCTTCATTGGAAATTGTCGCAACGATTGCTCTAATGTAGATATATAGTTAACATAACATAACATAACATAACAAAATTTATTTGCTTTCGGGTAGAACACCCATACAAATAGATTGACAACACTGTGAATTATATTTATAGTAAGTTCCAAATAAAAGTAAGCGATACAAATTGAGTTAAACCACGGCGGACTCTATTTACCAGGCGGGAGTGTGACTCCCACTACCACAGCATTCGCATGATGTCAGTAGGCTGATTTTTACACAGTTTCATGCGATGTAATAGTATTAAATTTGTATTTTAGAACTATGATGTTGATGCAGAATAATTATTGACTTACTAACAACAATAATAACGGTAATTCTCTTATCTCTGAATATAGTTTCAGAGTAAAACGCTGTAATGCGATAAATGTAACCCAAAATAACAGTTCGCTATCAATGCTTCCATTAACATATATTTTATCAAGTTGCAAAATCACCCACTTGTCCTCTTCTTTTGTAAGTTTATTTGCAATTACTCTTAAGAAATGATCATTTCCTATTTTAGAACTTGAAGATATATGGATTTGATTGCATATTAATCATGTAAGACCACATAATCATTTTTGAAGTGTAGCGCTTTTGATTTGAGAAAAGGAGACTTATTTGTTCATTTAAGTACAATAATTGCCCAATCCTCTTTTCATCGCCTTCGTTCTCAGACATCATTATTCAAATTCTAAATAGTAGAATAAGTATTGACAAAATCAGTTTCATTTAACATACATTCTGAAATATCCCTCAATTTGGATAATGTATCAAGTTCATTTGTTGATAATGGAGTGTTATTATGCTGTAATTCACTCAAACTTACCAGTTTATTCTTAAAGAAATACTTTGGGCTTAGATTTCTATCTATTTTAATATAAAAGGAACGACTTATTGCTTTGGATTCCATTTTGTAAATAATAATACCGTCATCATTTACTTTTACAAAAATATCGCAATTTATAGTTTTGACAAATTCAGGTACTTTTTCAAGCAGTAAGTCAAAATTTTGAGCTCTATTTTCCATTTGTTGTATTTCCAATATCTTATTAGTTTTTTCTTGTTTTTTTTTTATTTCAAAATTTCGTTCGTCTAAGACTTTTTTTTAGTATGTGATTTTATATTTAAATAATGAGGGAGTCCAGGAAAAATAGTTTGAAACGGATTAGGTTTCTAATGCGGCTTATCGTAATAGAAAGTCCTAGTTTCTCCTTGATAATTGTATGTATTTGTATAGCTAGTTGCAATGCAATCTTCAGAAAAATGTTTGATGCGAATCTCTGACGTTGCGGTTAGTGTCCAGCTTTTATGCGAAATGCATTTTATCCATTTATTAAATAAATCTGTTTCATTCGGAAATTCAAATGTAGTTACATTTTCTTCTGTACTATCATGATTGCTTTTACAAACTGGGACACAACATTTGCGAGGTATGTTTAAATTGAATAATATGTATATATTTAGGTAAGTATTCAAAATATTAAAAGAAATTTACTTCGAACCACGAAGTCACCAAGTCTACTACTACCGCAGGCTCGCTTGCAAAGCCTAGTGACGTCACGCCCCTCTCCATCACACTCCCGCCTGGTGAATAGAGTCCGCCGTGGTTAAACAGATACATTCAAATTGAGTAACTATAACAACAAATAAAGGATGCAATGCTTATGTTTACTTGAGTAATATATTGGATTCAGTAGATAAACTTGGGGAACCATCTTAGTATTATTTAGGGAAAAGAAATTATCCAATTTTTAGTGCTTTATAATTTAAAGAAGGTTAGTTGAATTGAGGAAGAGATAATTGAACGACTGAAATTTATTCGTTGATTATGAAGCTTCTAAGTTTAAAGGCACCAATAGTGTAGCAAAATATCTTATTTATTTCTTCAGTGTTTAAATCCTTAAAGTATAAATAGAAATTTGTTTCATCAATATTATCAAAACACTGCTTGAAGTGAGTGTGTCTAAGGCAATTATAAATAGGACAGTTGACGAAAAAATTATTTAGATCCTCCACTTCATTGCGATTGCATATAGAGCAAAGAGGATGAATAATTAGGTCATCTCCTTTATTGCAAAAGTTTCAGTATATATTATACCTTCATCAAAGCCTGAGGGCAGAAAAACACAAGAATATACAATCAAATTATCACAGGCTATAACAACCCTTAATATCAAATAATAACTAACAATATTATCAATTAAATACCTGAGATAGGAAGCAAAACAAAAAAGCTGTCAGAGACAACATGTTCCTTCTACAGTGCAGAAACAACTGCCAAAGTAGCGGAAATGTCAAGATATCACTCGTTAATCACATCACCACAAATTGAAACGCCACACACTGGCGGGAATACGAATAATAAAAAAGGGGGTAAAGAGTGCTATCTTTTTACAGAATGACACATATCTAATATATGTTTATGAGAATTACATAAATATTCTGTATCGGTCCTATGGTTAATAGTATTAGGATTCAAGTAGATATACATCATTTCTAAGAAATTCCTTTTCCTATAATTACTTTCTTGTTCTAAGATTGAGACATTGTCAGAGTCGAAACGATGGCTAAGATTGATTCTGTGATTGGATAAAGCAGTTTTTTGATCATCTAATTTTTTACAATCATTTTCATGATTATTAATACGATTTTTTAAATATTGTTTAGTTTGACCAACATAAACCCCATCACAATCATTACAATTAATTTTATAGATCACACTGGATGAATCACCTTAGTTCACACGATCTTTCAAACGACTAAAAAGATTACCAACCTTTTTATCATTATAAAAAACGATGTTGCATTTATCTGTAGTAAGAATAGCTGCTAAGCAGTACGACAATTTAGTTATGTAAGGTATTTTGAAATACATTTTATGTTGGACAATGTTCTCACCCAGGCTGTCAACGGTTGCGCGTGCATAATGGGTACTGTCAATAATTTTATTTATAAATTAAATCGGATAACCATTTTTATTGAGTATGATTTTTAAATTATGGAAATTTTCATCATGGGGAACTGAATTGCTGAGACTAACTATTTTATTAACATTATTCTTAATGATTGCTACCTTTTGATGTAGAGGGTGGTTTGAATGGTAATGTGTCACGCATATTTTTCTATGGCTTTACGTAAGATCAATAATCATATCATTTCTAACATATTTCAGGGAGTTACACAATACGTAAGTTATTTAAACAGCCCGACCATCACTTGTTACCTCACTTTGTGTTATTATTTACGCGAGATAAGTTCTATAGTGTTTTGATATATTTCAGCAGTGTCAAGGGTGAGTTGAATCAGGTTGAGGTGTGAGTTGAGTTGCTAGGTGTATGAGTATGCAGTGTGTTGATTGAGAGAGCGTTTGAGAGTGAGCATTGATGGTATAGTTGTATGCCTCTATTTGTGTCTACGTCAAGCCTATGTGATTGTGATTATCCCTGTGATATCCCTTGTGCTGTTTTGTGAGGTCGTAGCTCTGAGTGGAGAGCGTAAGCCAAGAGGACGACATATGTGTGTGCACAATTGCTAGCCTTGTGTGCAAATGTTCGCTGGGTCACTATACGGTAGGGGCAGAGGGTTTTACCTTGGCTTTTCGAACGCCTCATAGGTCCTTTGTAAAGCCGGTGTGAGGTGACAGCAGCTAGGGTACTCAGGGCAGACGTGACTGAGTTACTCTCGACTCCCAGACGGACGAGCCAGTAGGGCTGACGTCGTCTTGAGGACTCGGGGTTGAGCTTGTCAAGCTAGACGTAGTGTTGACGCTCCCGGCAGAGGTTGAGCGGGTCGACAGTTTGGCGCTCCCAGTGTGGTTTGAGCAGGTCGACTGGTCGGCCGAGCTCCCTGATAATACTGTTTATGTGTTTTCGCATTTTGTGCGTTTCCTCTCTATGTGTATACCAGAGAGTGTGATTTGATGTTGATGGTATTGAGTATATAAGCTGCGTTGTGTTGATGGTTATGATTGTATAACGTGTGTGTGGAAGTGATTCCTCACTAAGCCAGTTGTTTGCTTATGTTGTATTTTATTTCCAGAAGTCTTGAGATCCACACTTTGAGACCGGCGACCGCTGAGCATCAATTATACATGCATATTGTTTTATTGTAATATTTCATTGGGCTGTAATACAAGTGTTATATTGAATTATGTTTTGATTAATTTATTTTTTATAATATTTCAGAAGTGGGATCTGAACAGTTCACATCAGGATCACGGCTACATCTAATTGCATTGATAACCTAACGAACGCTTTATTATGTTACAGCCAAACCGCCCGTTTTTCTATTTCTTTTCACAGCTGGAAGCCCATCACTCATGGATAGGAGTAGAGAAAGTAACCTGGGAAGCTTGATTCGTGTGACCTCACGAGAGAAAAGGTAGTTTCCTGCAGAGTAGATGGTATCAATGACTCCAATGCACGTGCCGCAGCACTACTTGATACAATAAGAAGCCAGAATCACTTTTGTTGCTTCTGAAGACAATAAGAGGCAATTCGCTATCCAACAGCTTCAGAAATTCTCAACATAAGATGAAATGCTCTCACGTAGCGTTGAACAGACTTGGAGATGGACTAGTATCTGTTCGCTGCTTTACTTGTGGACAGCAAGGACATAGACTTTCACAATGTATGAAACATCGACGTGGTGCACATTATCCAGGATGAACTGAATATAACAGAAATAGACATCAGTCCGCATATTAAGAGCAAATACAGCTACCGATTTGTCAACAACAAGGTCAACCACAGTCAAGAAATAATGAACAAGGAGTTAGTGGAGACGAGATACATATTGGGAGGCATATAACAAGAAATTAGTGAGAACAGCTTCTAACTTTGATCAAGACTTATCAAGACTGTTCTACCAAAACCTTAGAAGATATTCGACGCACAAATGCAACATAAGTGGAAATCGTTTTGACAGATTAAACAGCTATTACCTATAGACTGTATGAATGATCCATTGTAGGGAGAAAGCAGGAACAACAGATGGTTCAAGAACTATTAGACGCTGATACAATCCGCTAATCAAATTCCTTTTTTTGGCATGAATATTTCTGGTAAAGAAGAAAATTGTAGAAAAACGAATGTGCATTGATTTAAGACGTCTTACTTGAGTTACAGTGTAACAGTGTAAGATTGTTACCCCTCCAGACATGACGTCAGAATGTTTCTGGATACTCATAGCAAAAAGTTTGAAATATAGACTGCGCTTGTGACATCCGATAGCCAGTATGAGTTCAATTGTTTACCATTCAGATTAGCAACTAGAAGTGTATACCAAGTGCAACAGTTTTTAGGATTCACTAGCTATTTCGCCAATTCATCAAGAACCATGCAAGCATTCTACAACCAATAACAAGATTGACAGAAAGACCGCTTCTAAGATCATATAACTCTGATGCTGATACAAAACTTCAAACAGATGCAAGCAAGATAGCTTCAGGTGGAATTCTTCTTCGAATGAATCAGTCGGACAAATTACATCCATCAGCTTGTTTTGATCGTCAAACATCTCTAACGGAAGAGATATCATCCTCACGAACTGGAAACATTAGCAGTAGTAAACAATGAAAAAGCAGAAAATGTATATGTTAGGAATTCATTTTAAATTGGTGACAGACTGTGAAGCGTTGAGAACGAGTACAAAGAAGGACTCAGTACCTAGAATCGGAACATGGTAGCTTGGTCTTCAGGAATATACTTTTGATACAGAATATCGCCCAGGATCACGAATAGCTCACGACATGGATTCTCTGAGTAGGAATCCAGCAACTATTGAAGAATCCTTTAGTAAATTAATATTTTGCACATTGAACCCGATGATTGTATCCTCGCAGATCAATGACACATGAGGAGCTCAAACTGAATGAAGATATTTCAAGTGAACCACTAGAAACTGATTATGAAAAAAACGTATATGAAGATTGATGCCTTAGAGACGGACGAGTACATCGGATTACTGCTACTGGAATACAATGAGTTGTACCCAAGGGACAACAAATGCAATAGTACGCACCTACCAAAACAACTTTGGACATTTTGGGATAGATAAGACATGGAATTAGCTTAAGGTGTTTTGTGAAGAAATAAATTGACTGTTGTTTGAATTGTATGCACCGCAAACAGCTGAAAAGAAACATCAAGCATTACTTAGTCCCATAGAGAAAGTACCTGTACAATAAACATCGATCGTATTGGACCTTCTGTTGAAAGCTCAGCAGGCAATATTCACGTGATAGTCGTCGTTGATGGATTTACAAATATGAGAGCAGTGGAAATACAGAAACGAATCACGTTATGATTTTTGGGATCACTTATTACAAACTTTTGAAAGAACAGATTGATATCTGATCCAGGAACAGTTTTAATCTCCAAACAGTTTGCATCATATTGTACAAATGAAGAAATGAAACACATTAGCAATGCGAGAGAGTAAAATTTACCGTTCTAACTTCGCTGGAAATTTCTGCCAAATATGTTGTAACTTGAGATAGATAAATTGGAGATAATCAATTCCCTGTGAATAACTTTGTGAATTCGACAACTAAGATAACTCCGAGTGAAGTACACCATCAGACGCAGTTGTAGGCATACTCAGAAGTACAACAAGAACGACCAACAGTGAGTAAAATATAAGGAATGTGACAAGAAGTAGCTACAAACATGATCAAGAATCAAACACAACAAATTGCAAGTGTTGGCAATAGTAGAAATTTATCATCACAGTAAGCAGGATCTTTCATTTTAACGCCAGTACTACGAAACGATAGATACAAAATCGAAGATTTGCCTCATTCAAACAGCAGTAAGGGAGCGAAGTACCGAAATGTGATAGCTGCTGATAGGATGGAATCATTTGTAATGTCACTCAGTAATACTAGATCATCGTCAGACGAAGCAACACCTGATGACGATACTTGTGGATTGCAAATCGAGATTCTCGAGGACGAGAAGTTTGTCAGGCTGGCCGAACTGTCACGCATATTTTTCTATGGCTTTACGTAAGATCAATAATCATATCATTTCTAACATATTTCAGGGAGTTACACAATACGTAAGTTATTTAAACAGCCCGACCATCACTTGTTACCTCACTTTGTGTTATTATTTACGCGAGATAAGTTCTATAGTGTTTTGATATATTTCAGCAGTGTCAAGGGTGAGTTGAATCAGGTTGAGGTGTGAGTTGAGTTGCTAGGTGTATGAGTATGCAGTGTGTTGATTGAGAGAGCGTTTGAGAGTGAGCATTGATGGTATAGTTGTATGCCTCTATTTGTGTCTACGTCAAGCCTATGTGATTGTGATTATCCCTGTGATATCCCTTGTGCTGTTTTGTGAGGTCGTAGCTCTGAGTGGAGAGCGTAAGCCAAGAGGACGACATATGTGTGTGCACAATTGCTAGCCTTGTGTGCAAATGTTCGCTGGGTCACTATACGGTAGGGGCAGAGGGTTTTACCTTGGCTTTTCGAACGCCTCATAGGTCCTTTGTAAAGCCGGTGTGAGGTGACAGCAGCTAGGGTACTCAGGGCAGACGTGACTGAGTTACTCTCGACTCCCAGACGGACGAGCCAGTAGGGCTGACGTCGTCTTGAGGACTCGGGGTTGAGCTTGTCAAGCTAGACGTAGTGTTGACGCTCCCGGCAGAGGTTGAGCGGGTCGACAGTTTGGCGCTCCCAGTGTGGTTTGAGCAGGTCGACTGGTCGGCCGAGCTCCCTGATAATACTGTTTATGTGTTTTCGCATTTTGTGCGTTTCCTCTCTATGTGTATACCAGAGAGTGTGATTTGATGTTGATGGTATTGAGTATATAAGCTGCGTTGTGTTGATGGTTATGATTGTATAACGTGTGTGTGGAAGTGATTCCTCACTAAGCCAGTTGTTTGCTTATGTTGTATTTTATTTCCAGAAGTCTTGAGATCCACACTTTGAGACCGGCGACCGCTGAGCATCAATTATACATGCATATTGTTTTATTGTAATATTTCATTGGGCTGTAATACAAGTGTTATATTGAATTATGTTTTGATTAATTTATTTTTTATAATAAATGTAACATCCTATCCGAAGTAGCAGGTTTCTTGTAACAATCAGTTAACAATGAGCCGTTATGTTCTCTCACAATACGTAAATCTAAAAATGGTATACTATTATCTTTTTCTATTTCCACAGTGAATTGAATGGAAGGGTTGTAACTATTGAATATTTCCAAAGTAGCGTCAATCTGATCGTAAGGAATGGCTGTCAGAATACCGTCTACGTATAGATATAAGAAACTGACATTGAAAGGTAATTTATTTAAAGTGTTATTTAATAAGATAGTCATCACCATGTTAGCAAAAATCGGGGAAGCAGGATTTCCCATTGCACAACCTTCAATCTGACTGTAAAATTTACCGTTGAACTGAAAATAACTACTGTGAAAACAGAAATCGACAATTTTCATGAAAGTACTGAGATCTATATTAGTGTTAGGCTCAATTTCACACCACAACTCGTTCAATTGAAAAATGTAAAAAAATTGAAATCTTTACAGAGCAGTAACTATGTGTGTGGTGATAATATTAATATGAATAATCTAACAGATACAATTATTCCTGATGATATTAATAATTTGCTATCATTGGGCCCTAAATTTAATCTTGAATAAGGACGTTCCAATCATAAATTTATTGAAAGTTGTTGAATTTTGTATTAGCTGTCAAAGTGAACGATCGGCTGATGAGAAACAGTCACTGAGACTTAAAACCACAAACATTATACTAATTTTGTCAATAAACTACAACAACAAAGTTCTAAACATGCAAATAATATTTTAGACATAACGTATCAAAACACTAAGAAATTCCTGAAAGAAAATACAGATAATTTAGTCACCAATTCAGATAAAAGTAAAAGTACTGTCATTATTAGTGAAGATTATTATAACGAAAAAATGGATGAACTGTTGGACGACGTTCATACTTATAAAATTTTGAAATTCAACCCTACAAGCAAATATCAAACAATGAATAACAGTATTGTCAAGGAACTTGATGAGAAACAATTTATTGTTGACATTTCTGCAAAGTCACTAAAAATTTACAATTCTGTGGCACCCAAAATTTACGGTTCACCAAAAACACATAAACCTCCACCTGTGCCGTTGAGGCCAGTGGTGTCTTGCATAAACTCACCCTCTTACAATATTTCTAAATTTTTGACGAACATATTGACTTCAATTGATGATAAATTTATTTACAATGTTAAAAATTCGACAGAAGTTGTTGACAAATGCAATAATTACATACTACCTCTTAATTATATTTTGATTTCTTTGGATGTGTCATCTTTGTTCACCAACGTCACCAAACAATTGGTCACTGATGCTGTCAACGAGTTGTGGTGTGAAATTGAGCCTAACACTAAAATAGATCTCAGTACTTTCATGAAAATTGTCGATTTCTGTTTTCACAGTAGTTATTTTCAGTTCAACGGTAAATTTTACAGTCAGATTGAAGGTTGTGCAATGGGAAATCCTGCTTCCCCGATTTTTGCTAACATGGTGATGACTATCTTATTAAATAACACTTTAAATAAATTACCTTTCAATGTCAGTTTCTTATATCTATACGTAGACGGTATTCTGACAGCCATTCCTTACGATCAGATTGACGCTACTTTGGAAATATTCAATAGTTACAACCCTTCCATTCAATTCACTGTGGAAATAGAAAAAGATAATAGTATACCATTTTTTGATTTACGTATTGTGAGAGAACATAACGGCTCATTGTTAACTGATTGTTACAAGAAACCTACTACTTCGGATAGGATGTTACATTACTATTCAAACCACCCTCTACATCAAAAGATAGCAATCATTAAGAATAATTATAATAAAATAGTTAGTCTCAGCAATTCAGTTTTCCATGATAAAAATTTCCATAATTTAAAAATCATACTCAATAAGAATGGTTATCCGATTAAATTTATAAATGAAATTATTGAAAGTACTCTTCATCCACGCGCAACCGTTGACAGCCTGGGTGAGAACATTGTCCAACATAAAATGTATTTCAAAATACCTTACATAACTAAATTGTCGTACTGCTTAGCAGCTATTCTAACTACAGATAAATGCAACATCGTTTTTTATAATGATAAAAAGGTTGGTAATCTTTCTAGTCGTTTGAAAGATCGTGTGAACTCAGGTGATTCATCCAGTGTGATCTATAAAATTAATTGTAATGATTGTGATGGGGTTTATGTTGGTCAAACTAAACAATATTTAAAAAATCGTATTAATAATTATGAAAATGATTGTAAAAAATTAGATGATCAAAAAACTGCTTTATCCAATCACAGAATCAATCTTAGCCATCGTTTCGACTTTGACAATGTCTCAATCTTAGAACATGAAAGTAATTATAGGAAAAGGAATTTCTTAGAAATGATATATATCTACTTAAATCCTTATACTATTAACCATAGGACCGATACAGAATATTTATGTAATTCTTATAAACAAATATTAGATATGTGTCATTTTGTAAAAAGGTAGCACTCTTTACCCCCTTTTTTATCATTCGTATTCCCGCCAGTGCGTGGCGTTTCAATTTGTGGTGATGTGAGTAACGAGTGATATCTTGACATTTCCGCTACTTTGGCAGTTGTTTCTGCACTGTAGAAGGAACATGTTGTCTCTGACAGCTTTTTTGTTTTGCTCCCTATCTCTCAGGTATTTATTTGATAATATTGTCTGTTATTATTTGATATTAAGGGTTGTTATCATCATCATATCTAGCTCTACAGCCCGATGTGGGCCTTGGCTTCCTCCACAACCTGCCTCCATTCCTTCCTATCCAATGCTTTCATTCTCCATCTCTTCACGCTCATTTTCCTCAAGTCACTTTGCACATCATCTATCCATTTGAGTTTCGGTCTTCCTTTTTTTCTTTTGCTATGAAGCTTACCATTCAGTATTCGTAAAGGCATTCTTTCCTCACCCATTCGTAGCACATGTCCAGCCCATCTTATTCTTTGTGATTTTATAAACCGTATTATATTTTGATATTCGGTTAGCTCTTCTAGTTCAAAATTGTATCGTGGTCTCCAAATTTCCCCTTCTTTAATACCTCCAAATATTTTCCTCAAAATTCTTCTCTCGAATACTTGTAGTTTATTCATATTGGCCTGCGATAAAGTAAAGTAAAGGGTTGTTATAGCCTGTGATAATTTGATTGTATATTTTTGTGTTTTTCTGCCCTCAGGCACTGATGAAGGTATAATATATACTGAAACGTTTGCAATAAAGGAGATGACCCAATTATTTATCCTCTTTTTTATCCACAATCCGACGACTTTAATACAATATAACTTTTACTGGATACGATCAACTACAATATAGAGCAAAGTTCAAAGTTACTTAGCTCATACTTAAAATTCTTCTAAATGAAGATAAAACCTCTTTTAGTGGATAAGCGGATTTGACAAATTGCTCTAATTTTTGAGATGGCAACATTAAATTTTAGGTATTCTCCAGTGATAAGATTTTCTTTGATAATTTTATAGTGTACTGAATATGAAGAGTGCCTTGAGTAATCTAAATCGATTTGAATCAATTTTTGTTTATGAGCTGTCATAATTTCATTGATAAAATTCTTTGAAATAGTTTTTTCATCCCAGACATCTGCAAAATGAAGCATATTTAGGAAGTTTTCAATTTTTGTACTCCAGTTATAGTTAATTGAACTCGAATCGCTTCTATCTAGATGAAGCAGTCTTTCATGAAGTATTTCAGGAGTGCGTCCAGCATCCATACTTAATATTTTAGCCCACCAGCTTAGGACACTCGACCATACATCAATTGCCATTTGTGTACAACCAGTTTCAATTCTTATAAAGCTATTGGGAGTGTTACGCGGTACGCTGAAAATATTCTTTATGGATTGTGTTTGACATTTCTCGAGTTTGTTGGCTTGCCAGGGACCCCAGGCTTCGACGCCATGCAGAGCAGTAGATTTGATTATTGAATCTAAAAGTTTTCTCTTACAATCCCAGCTCTGCGATTTCCCTTCATACAAGATAGCTTTTACTGAGTTCGAAGCTATTGCAGCCTTTTTATAACTATTAGTAGCAGCCCTACCAAATTCACCAGACGAGGAAAAAGTGGTGCCTAGATAAGGGAATTCATTGACTACTTCTATGGTCTCGTGATTGTACTGAAATGGGTTTTTTATACTTTTGGCACGACCCTTGTGCAAGCGAAGTATTTTTGTTTTTGTTGTATTCAATTCTAGATTATTGGTGCGTGCATAATCATAAAGTGCTTTGAGCTTTCTTTTGACATCTATTTCGGGATAGGCTAATAGGGCCAAATCGTCAACATAGGCTAGTATAGATATCGCATTGATTCCGTCAATATTCAGCCCACGAGTGCCTGCGGTATCAAAAAAATTCCAAATGTCGTTTATAAAAAGGGCGAACAACAAGGGCGATAAAAAGTCACCCTGTAAGACACCCTGAGTAATGTAAGTAGGTTTTGAAAAGTTACTACCAGTCTTAATCTGCATAAAAGCATCATTATATAGTGCTTGTGAGATGCGAATTATTCAACGGAAATACCTGTTTTATATAGTTTTTGCCACAAAAGATTATGGCTGACGGTATCGAAAGTACGACGGAAGTTGATAAAAATAACAAAAATACTATTTTTTCGCAGTCTAAGTTGTATGTGTGTGATTGCCATTGAAGAAAATATATTGTCGGAAGTGCCACTGTTCTTGCGGAACCCGAATTGGTTCTCGTTCAAAATATTATGAGTGTCGCACCATATTATAAGTCTTTGGTAGAGTATTTGTGTGAAAATCTTACTGCCAGCATTAGATAGAGCAATGCTCCGATAGTTTAAGGGGTTATTCCTATCGCCTTTCTAGTGTAGCAGAAATGAGTGTATACAGGACCATGAATCAGGTATTACTTCCTGGGACATGATAAGATTCAGCATGTTTAAGAAGTAATGTATCCAGTTATCTGGCATGTACTTAGAGAACCTCATGTAGATATATAGTTGATAATAATCAATCAGTAATCGTAGCCAGTCAGTGACTTATCTTTGATTAGTCTAGAATAAAGTGCAAAATTCATCTCTTGTCAAGAGACGACACAGACTTCACGTAAAACAGAATATGTCTCTGTAGTGTTATTGGCGGCTCAATAATTGGTTTTGTTCAACTAGCCGAACTGAAAATAGTCAAGGTAGCCACGGAGATCTTTCTAAGTCCAACCGTTGTCCAAATGGTCAATTCCAGGTGAACTGAATTGGTATTAGTAGCATTAATATATTTAATTTGATTTTTTTTCTCCAATCTACTCAGTTGTACATACTTGATCTTACATCAGTTATATTATCCAAATAGCTAGTAACTACCCGTGATCAATCGATCAGCCGGAGCAGTGCACAGCAAATATCAAAATATTTTCATTAAGAAACAATGTTGCGACTGCTGCTTCTAACCTGACTGTTATATTAAATAAATTTCTCCGGGAGGGATAATTTCGGCAGATTTTTATAACGCTTTTATCAGCTCCACCTGTATCTTTGTAACGGAATCTTTGAACGTGAATTTCGCCCACTTAGAGACTCCAGATTAAATTGAAACTTTGCATACTTTTAAGGACCAATGACAATACAATAATTTATTGAGTTTATTCCATTATCCTGATGAGGATCATCAAGAATAAATACTCACTTTTGGAGCGGGAGCCTCAGAATCCACTACCAGATTCAAAGAATGAGGGTAAATTGTGAGCGATCAGTACGAGCTCGGTCAACAGTAGACAGTTGTACGAGTGAAGTAAGCTCGATTAATGGAAAGCTGCTTTGCGCGCGAAGCAAGCTCGGTTAACGTTGATCCGCCGTGCGAGCGAAGCGAGTTGAGTTAGTTTTAATAACAAATAATTCTTTTATAGCAGATCAAACTGAATAATAGAAAATGAAATATAGTTTGAAAAAACTTGAAAACACGCTTTTATAGTAAACCGAACTGAAAAGTGAAAAATAATTTTTTTCGCCAACTGTCAAAAAACATGATATTTTTGTATTGTTATAGATACGCAAAGTTCATGATGTTTTCACTAATGAAAATATGAAACATATTTTTCCACTAGTGAAAAAATGAAACATATTTTTTCACTAGTGGAAAAATTAATTCTATTTCCGCACACCTAATCTAATATAATTAAGTTTAGTAATGCTATAAGGCTAGAGACAAACAGGTATTTAACAAAAAAGAGTCATGAATTTGTACACAAAACTACTTCTGTTTGAATATAAAAATTAATTGTTGACAACTCTTTATTTATCAAACAATAATTGCGCATTCTTCTGGTTACAATACCTGGGTATAAAAATAAACTCTATTTTATAATTTTTCCCTACATTTTACTGAATTAAACAATAATTATTGTTGATCTATTATTTTTTGACAGTTGGCAGAAAAATATTGTTTGTATTCCGTGGGCGAAGTGATAGTATTTTTTGTTGCGCTTTCGAATGAGATTGTTACCCCTTGACCTTACGGTCTCGGTTAAAACTGACATTCTCACTCGCAACAAAAATAACAATCACTTCGCACACCTAATACAAAAATAACTATTTAATATAAAAATAGAGTAATTGACAGGAAAATTATTGTTATTGTGAAAAAAGCGTTAGGTGTCTTGTATCATATCTTCATACTATCTCTTCATTTAGAAATCGTTCCAATGGAATATGTAGAACAACTTATATCGACCATCTCACGCTTCTTCTACAATACCATTAATTTTCTCGTCAATTAATTAATTTTCATATTAAAAACTATTTTTGACTTTTCAATTCGTACTACTACTACTAATACAGCATGTTTTTCTATTGTCTTAAACTATATTCACTATGTTTAGGCCGCATCATAATTGCTTTCGTACATCATGTACGGCGGATTGCGTTTTGATATTGACGAGCACATCAGATCTCGAGTTTTGACAGTAACAATATCTTTTTCACGAGCAATTAACTTCCATAGAGATTTTGGGAGGGAGAAATTCCTTCTAAGAAACGCTGATGGTCTCAAATATACATTAGGACTGAAATTTCTCTTTGAAAATAATATTAGACTGCTTGTTCGTATCCACCTATTCTCTCTCTTTCCTTGCAATAATCTCTATCAAACCCAGCTTTGGCAAAATGTGAGATTCTTGGAGAATACATTATCATCAAAGTTTCATCATAAATTATTAGCTACGAAAATCTGAAGATAACTCCTGTCAAGGTATACAATTAGCGTTGCATGTATCACTAAATTCTACAGCTGTTCACCTGATAAACAAATTATTACGTGGTTATCTAGGATTCCTCAAATGCAAATGTGTTAGAGAAATGAACTATGATTCACGGGGGTATGTGAAACATAGTAGCCCTATCAAATAGAGCATCAAAATTCCAACATTTTAAAGTCAAAATTTGACGTCTGAAAATAGGCGAGGCAAATTGCAATCAGTTCATTGCCAGATAAGTTAATCTGCAAGAGTTTTAGTTTCTACAGGTATTCAATTTTTATTATTTTTTTGCAAGTATGTAACTCTTTTCTTTTTGCAAGTATGCGAGTGCAATCTTTTGAGACTCCACTCAATTCATAACACATCGGAAATAAAAGATCTTTCACAGGATGGGCATAATCTACAATTTTGCACAATTGGGCTTTTTTATCTGCCTACCGGCCCTTAATTCGAGATAGTATAGAAGGTACTATGTGAGCTGTGATAGTTATGGTTATGTTGACTCATCACCCATTGGCAAAGGCGGTAAATAAAAAATTGTGGTATTTTACAAAAAAAAATATTCATTTATTTTTATTTATAATTGAATGTTCACAACAAAATATAAAACTTGACAGCTGACAGCGAATGAAGAATCACCAGTAGTAATTTAACTTGTAAAGGAGAATTTGAATTCATATTTTGGGTAGATCTTCCAATCGAGCAAAAAACTTCGTGAGCATCACGGTCAATAAGTACTGTACCGATTTCGCATAATACTTGAGAACCTTGCCAAGGCTTGTCCTCTTAACTATTATTTTTAATCGGTAAACTGTCCCTACTGACCTTATTACTCGAATAACTATTGTATTTCCTACTGTTCCATATCGGACACGTTGCGATAATGATGATATGTGGAGCAATTTTTTGCATATTGTAACGGATGTAAGTCTATAAATTAGTCATTTCGGCTTTACTGGTGCTTGGAATTATTGTGGAAATACTATACATCAAGAAATAGGAGCGAATATATTTGTTTTCTAGAAAATTGCTGGTACCTTCTAGCGTTTTCTAGAAAATCCTGGACGTTTGCAAGAAAAACGTAGTGGTAAGAGATATATTTGTGGCTGACTCAACAAAGAGATTATTGATTCTGGCTCAGAGATCTTATACTATGGAGTGCCAGTGGTTGAAATGAATTTTGTTATTAAAAATAAATCAATATTGACATGAATAATTGAAATTAAGTTAAAGTGTAGTGTAATAATCGTTAGTTTAAATTGTAATTATTTATTAGAAATAGTGTTAGCTATCTAAGTTATTCTTTTAATAAATCATAAAAATAAATAGTGGTGTTTAGTAACTTTTGCTTCCTAAATTGGAATAAATAACGTTACAATATTCTACTTTTTGAAATGTTTGATTCTCTCATTCTCTTGATCCTGTTTAGTTCAAAGGACGATTTTTACAGCCATATACAAAGAGAATTAGAGTAGATTTAGTCGTGAACTAACAGTGAACTTTCCAAAACTGACTGTGCATCCTATTCATACATATGGTTGAGCATTAGTTCGAGTTTAAATTAGTACTAATATTCAAACCAACGTGTGCCCATGTTCAACAGCGATTTAAGACCTTTGTCACTTCATTTTAATTGTTTTCGGCTCAGGAAGAAGTTTTTATTCATGCCTAACTGATTTAAATTTGAGTATAGATGATTTTGTTGATGAATAAATACATACAAAAAATTTCTCAACAGAATTTGGTAAACTTGGTGCCATTGGTTAGTGCTCCGTTAGTGCTTTTCAGTGCTTCCAAATTTTCTACACTACGTGCCATAGGAACGTCACGAATAACGTCCTATTATGTTTTTCCTAACTCTACGTTAGCTGACACTATTAAGTAAGAGTTATTGACTTTAGCACAAGCAAAAAATACTATATTGTGAGTGAGAATTCCATGTCAGTGCCTTTCAAGAAATTCCAGTCAGTGCCTTTCAAGAAATTCCAGTCTATTACTCAGTAACACAATAAATAATGGTTTCCTCCTGGTGCATTACAGTACGTGATAAATATCTCGAAGGAAAGATGAGTTTGGCATCATTATTTTGAGCATTGTTTATGCTTTGGAGTGTTGAAGTTATAACAGAACCGAAAGCCATGATAACGTAACAAATAGCTTTCAATTATTCGCATGAGTAATTGTGTGACAAGATTCGAAATTTTCATAAATAACGGTTCCAGCTGAGATATTATGCTAACAGTTTTCTACATAATCTGATTGGTGTTATAAATTGATGCTCTATTTATCGTGAAATCGCACTATCACACCACTCAGCTGCAAAAGTGTCTCAGATTCTGGTAGAGTATTGAAAATAATAAATACAAATTCTTGGAATAAAACGGTGTGCAATGTTGAAGGCCAATCACACAGTTTCGGAATAACTTCATGAAAGATGTATAGTATCAATTGTTCAAGTAATGGTTGCTCTAATTCACAAGAGAGTATACTGAGTCCATGCCTATCCAATTCAATATCTTGAATGTGTTGTGTGAGTGGATCAAAAACTGTATTATTGGGACATAAGGCAACTGAATGGTAGTTAGATTAGCTTTATGTTTGTAGGGTGTTACATTACGAGTTTCGCTTTACTTAGCATTTTCTCTGGAAAAAAGTTGCTGGAATGTGCATAAAATATTTTGTGCCTACTTGTAAAAGTGGTCACAGAACTCCTATACCCAAAGAGGATATTTTGTTGAATGAAAGGCGCAATCATACAAAGAAAAGACAGCATACTTTGGAAATCATATCAAGTATTTTAATCGGTAAACCTCCAAGTGTAGAAAATGATTGATGGATTGTAAGGTTCTCAGAAAACTTTGGAAGAGTCTTGTTCTGTATTTAGCTTGAAATGCTGACCGATTTCGATTCTTTGAAGAATTATCATCAGAGCAGGCTCTGACAACAAATAGAGTTCATAAAGTTCATTTTGCTACAAAAATATGAGCAAGCTGAAGTTTTAAAATATACTTAAGTACACCATACAACTACGGAAGAGTTTCTAGCTTTCAGAGAAACATTAAAGTAAAATAGCAAAATACGTCGAAACTACCCATAGCGCGACTCACTCGTCACTTGCATTCATATAATATGTATAACATTCTCAATCACCTGACTGGAATGTCCCACCTTAACGACCTATATTTTTCGATTTATTAAATACTCAATCTGAGGGTATCTATCAAAAGATCAAAATACCTTAAAGATATTTTTTGCAAAAGATAATTTGCAAAGTTGAGAATTTAGAGCTTCCACCCTTCAACTAGATCTTTTGATTTCTGTACTCAAACATTAGAAAAGAAAGAAAGTATCACTCATACAAATTTTCACGGTACCTCAAATACCTCTCCGAGAATATCTATCAGCTCTCTAATTATACGTTCAATTCGATGATTGAGGCTATAGCATAGACATAACAATATTGTTATGTGGCTCTTATATATATCATTTATATACAGGTACTTCAAATTTTTTCATGACTTCATTCATATGCTGGGGCCATATTTACGTATAATGTCAATAATTGGGGCGTTATTCAATAATGAACAAATTGTCAATGACAATATGTCAAGTGTCACATAATGCCTTACTTAACGAGCGAAGTGAACATTCATTCTGTGCGCTGCTGCATCGCATGGGGGTGAACTACTCGTTCGTTTCGATCGTGTGCTAAGTTTGACATTGGGAAGCATTATTCTGAACATTTTACAATAGACAGAATGAAGGAACATAGATAACATATAACAACTAGGAATGCGTAGTATCTGTACTAATCAATCAAACAATTCTCTATATCTATATGAATTTATTTTATTAATTTTACATATTTTTTGTTGTGGGTATGGGATATGGCAAATTTGGACGAGGTTGCACAGTTGGATTCAATAATTATTCTGGAAGATATTGAAAATAATGACGATACAAGACGAAATTTTATACCAGTTGATCCGTTCACTCCAAATGAAAAACATTTCTTAGATATCTTTAGATTAGTAGAAAATGCAATGAAAAAAAAAACTGATGGAATAGAACCGTATGCTGTGACGCCGAGTAGAACATCAGCTTCAAGTATCAAGACTCAAGTATTTACTGTTGACATATGATTGATTCTCGCCATTGTTTTCAATCTTTGATATCTCCACTTGCAATTGCATTTGAAGTATTTGTTGATTATTTCCACATATTTTGATTTTTTTTGTATGTAAATTCTTTTTTATTACTCATGCAGGATAAGTAAGTTTGGACAAGTTCAGCAGTGCATTTATTATAGCACCAATGATAATCATGGTTAAATGCAGATAGAGATTTTTAGACACATGTGCATTGATGCAGAGAAAATTATGCTGTATAATAATGGTTTTTTTCTGTGTTTCTTTTTCTTTCAGTGTTTTTTTGTCTTTTTCAAATGTTAATGCTATTTGATAGGCACAGTTGAAGTCAATATTCACTGGTTACCGACATTTCAGAAGAAAATCGTTATTATTGATGATACAGTGAAACACGCTGTAATTTTTGTCGAGGTAATAACGGAACACTAACTAACTAATTACAGGGTTTATCTTGTTAGTGCTTGGAATTGTTTGCTAATTTCAAGCTTAGAGCATCATCGAGCACTACTTGTGACGCCATCATGACACATGGAGTGAGAGATTTGAAGGTACTGAAAAGCAGTAAGCAAGGACACCAAGCTCATCGATTTTTGTTCAAAAGTATTAGCTAGCGTAAAGTTGGCGGAAAAGTAAATGAACGTCATTTATCACCTCACTTTGATACTTGGAGTGGAAAATTTAGAAGCACTGAATAGCACTCACAAAGTATTAACCAAAGACACCAGGTCCAGCAATTTATGTTGAAAAGTATCAGCTAGTATAGAGTTGATAGGAAAGTTATCAAAAACTCTTCGTGACGTCTCTATGGCACTTGAAGTGGAGAGCTTGAAAGCACTAAAAAGCACCAACAAAGTACTAATCAATGACATCTAGTTTATTGATTCCTGTTGAAAAGTGTGAGCCAGCATAAAGTTGACAGGAAGGTAACTGAACGTTATATGCGACATCATTATAGCAATTAGAATAGAAAAATTGAAGCACCAAAAATCATCAACGAACCTATGACACAAAGGGTACGTTCCACTACACTGAACAACCACAACGCTCATGTCGCCTTTGTAATCGTTCCACAAGATGATCGCGGTCTTGTCGTTCATGATAGATACACATCATAGATAACGTCATTGATCTCGACTACTTCAAGCTCACAATGTCCGCGACTGAAAGTTGGGTGGAACAGTTGTCGCGTTCATTTTCGCGGAAATTGCCAAGAAGTTCAAATCAAATGAGAAATTGTCTTCCCAATTTGTACTTTTGATTCCAAATTATGTCAATTGACTCTAGACTTTTCATTTGTCCATATGGCAGATAATTTTGTGATCCCTTATTATCATTATTTATCATTTAAGAGCGATATGAGTTTCATTCCATCCGTATATAATTTTTGGTACACGTTAGTTTAATCTTATTAATGACTTATTTTTCGATCCAAACTACAAATTGTCAGTTTATTTGACATTTAACAGACACTCGCATCGTTCCACTTAAAGCACTAGTCAAATCGACCATGAGTTAGTGGAACGCGTGAGCGTGAGCGTTGCGGTCATCTAGTGAAACGTACTCCAAGTTTATCATTTTCTGTTGATAAATGCCACTTATCGTAAAGTTGGATATTGAATCATCAATCACAAGCAGAGCTCTACGATCCTAGGAGTCAATATATTTTAAACTGATTCAGTTGCTATTTGTACTTTTATTTTTGTTGTCTTGACAATTTTGTTTATTATATTTATATTACTTTACACTTGAAAAAGGCAGCACTTTGCTGTCGAAACGTTGTGTTTCTAATTATTGTACAGAACTTATATCCCAATAAAACATATCCATTTATAAACCGTTATTTATTGTGTCACTGAGTGATAGGCTGAAATTTCTTGAAAAGCACTTAAAAACACCAATGAAATTCTCACCTACAATATAGTATATTCTGATAGTGCTTTATATTGTTTGCCAAGCTCAATAGTTTTTAATGAATAGTGTCAGCTAGCGTAGAGTTGGGAGAAAAGTAATAGAACATTATTCGTGATGTCCCTATGACACGTGGAGTAGAAAATTTGGAAGCACCAAGAAGCACTAACGAAGCTCTAACCAATAACACCAAGTTCACCAAAATCTGTTGAAAAGTGTCAGCTAGCGTAAAGTTGGCAGAAAAGTGATTGAACGTTTTTCATGACGTCATCATGACATTTTGAGTGGAAAATTTGGAAGCACTAAGAAGCACTAACAAAGTATCAACCAACAACACCAAGTTTATTGATTTCTGTTGAAAAATGTCAGCTAGCGTAAAGTTGGCAGGGAAACAATCGAACGTTATTCATGACGTAATAGAGGAGTCTACTATGGAAAAGTTGGAAGCACTAAAAGGCACTAACGACGCACTTACCAACAATATAGCTCATTTCGTTTGTGCTTGAAATTGTTTGTCAACTTCACGCACCTAGAATAGTCGTGCTAGAGGAAGAAAAGACTGGCCGATTTCTGTGGAAATTCAAGTACTAAGTACGATTGGATATTTAGTCAAAGGAAATTCACAGCGAGTCAGGTATTATGAATATGTTCGTCACATACAATCGTTGTTTTCCACTATAATAGTGTTAGCACACATCTCATTTTAAGCTTTATAGGTACTAGGACATTTGCCTGCGTGTTACTCTCATATGTTTTGCTTCTTTATAGCACATTTACTATGTCTCGCATTACTCACAGAGCTGTGAGAGCAATTGCTTCACCCATCATATAGTATATCTATTATCCTATAAATGAGAGAGAGATATTGAAAATAAAAGAAAACTTTTATAGCGTAGCGTACATGCCGAATATAATTGGGGCAATTGATTGCACACACATTAAGATGAAAAATCTTGGTGGAAATCCATTGTTGTAAATTAATAGAGAAGGATTTTTTTATTTGAACGTTTAGGTGGAAATAAACAAATACATCAGTGCATTATTTACTCTTATCAATTTGTCTGTCTGCAGATCGTTGGAGATGGCGCGGAAGTGCCCATGATTTCAGAGTTTGGAATAATTGTAATTCAAAGACACGATTCGAGGTACTTATAAATCCTATTTTGAGATATGATCGTTCATTTATGAGGAAATATAGACATGTAACATAAACGGCATATTGATTGGCGACAATGGATATCCATCGTTAGAATTTATACTCACTCCGGTTCTAAATCCAACAGATCCACCTGAAAATCGTTAAAAGCGAGCTCATATAAGAAGAAGAAATATAATTGAAAGATTTTTCGGTCAGTGGAAAAATAAATTTTGCTGTTTTTTCTTTTAATATGCATGCAAATGTCACTAGAGATAGCAAGAGCAAGTATTATTGCATTAGCAATACTACATAATAATGCTGTTGACGAAAGACCGAACGATGCAGATGGTAATTATATTTTATTTATTTGGAATTGATTCTTAGTTTATTTCATTCCAGATTATTATTCATCTGATGATAGTGATTCTAGGGAAAGTGATGATGATAATAATCAAGGAGATAATAGGAGACAAGATCATGATCTACGAAACTTATTCAGGCAGAATTATATCAACATCTATTATGACTGGAATATTCCAATATTTATTGGTGTAAAAAACTATGTACAAAAAGAAAATAGAACCCATACAATAAGAATGAAAATTTAAAAAAAAAATTTTTTTGGTGGTCCTCCTCCAGTTCCAAAATGATGTTTTTTGTATGCAGAAATATTGAACCTGCCACTCATTTTCATACGTTCCCATTGATCTTTGATTTTTTTCTCATCCCTTTGGAAGCCAGTGACTGTAAAATTATTATAAATCAACTGCCAGCATTCATCTTTTTTTGAATTGGATCTAGAATCTACAGTTCTGTTTTCAATACCATGTACATGTTTTGATCTGATCAATTATTTCTATAATAACTTCTAAAGAAAACAGTTGAATATCAGTTGACAGCTGATAATTTGGGGCGCATACGTACAATCTCTATGGACCATGGTCAACTAGATGTAAGTTTGAATACAGTTTTTTTTTTCCTATTTCCAAGGTGGCAGTAGGAAATTAAAAAAGGTACTGTTTCTCCACTATTTGGTAGCAAAAACTTAATGTACTGCTAATTGACAATAAATTTAAGTATTGGAATATCTAACCTTGAAAGTGAAGACCCAGGCTAGCTATTAATTAGGGCACTGGAAATATTTTACCTGAAAAATAGGAAATGGGCGCCACTCCCAGTAAATGATCAAAGAGAAAAAGGTACTATTCTGGGAGACAATAGCGACAGCAATAAAGAAATAAAGCATGGACGTCGAAGTCAATTATAAACTAAATAATTATTAATTTTAAACAAAGAATTATAAAAATTAAAATTGAAAAAATTTGGTAACTTACGGGCATGGTTAAAGCAATAATACAAAAAAATCTCACTGCAACAGCCAAAATGGAACTGAAGAGCACGTCACAGACGTTCCAAATTACGTTACAAAAACTAGCTGAATATTCTCTTCAGGCGGAGCTTTAGACTAGTATCGGCTGAAAAGGAAGATGACAAATTGGTAGCCACAAAAACAACGTCAGACAAGAAGGTTCCCTGAATTAAGTAAAGTTTATCTTGCGTCTTATAGGGCTTTGATGAATACCCAACGGTCCTTGAAGGTGTTAAGGTTGGCCGTGCGCCTGGTAGTCAACTTCGGGAGGTATTGATGTTCTTCTTAATTTCGTAGACGTGTTAATGTTTTTCTTGACGTAAAGTTGACCAAAAACTAGTCTCAAGTGGCCACGGGCTCCTAAGATCCTTAGTAGCTTACACTGGAAGCCAACAACCCAACCAGTATCCAATTCAACTGAAACAGGAGGTTCCTATAAAAGAATTGGAGAGCTCTCTACAAACGTGAAGCGTTCAACTTGAATAGATAAATTTAGATGCAAATTGAAAAACGAATGAACTGTAAATTTAGTAAGAGTTAAATAAAATAATTAGTAAGTTATTTATTTGCCTAATTCTAGATTGCGCACTAAAAATTAAAAAGTAAAAAAAAACTACGCTGAGCATTAAAGAAAAGAAAAACAAAGAAAACACAGAATCTAGCAGGACAAGAATAAGGATTATTAGTGACGAGTCAATAAATTTACGAACGTGGTTCGTTACTAAAAAATTGGATCAATCTTCACAAACTCGTAAGATTTTCTAGCTTAAAAACGGGAACTAAAGCCTACAACAAAATATTTTGAGCTTTGGAAACCAAAAACTACACAAACAACGTAAGAAACTGAAATTCGAGTTGTTGAATGACAAATTCGCAACGCGTTGGATCCAAAATATAGATAAATTATGTATTATCAACCACTTTCACTAATCATTCATACATCAAACATATTTAGGTGAGTGAAGGTAAAGGAAGGAACGAAGATAGGCACAAATCTTGCAGGTTTTATTACTCTGAGTGTATATATATAAAATGTAGAGAAAAAATAAATTCAGAACAAAAATATTAATTTGGTATAAAATTTTCAAGGTTGTGAAAAAGATTTGAGCACATGAACCTATCAAAGAATTCAAGATGAAAGAGATAAATTAATAAAATAACAGGTTAACCACGTGGATCGCCTCAAACGAAATAACCAGCAAAAATAATACTAAATTGGGAATAACGTAAACAAAAAATAATAAACAAAATACTTACAAAATCATAAAACTGATTTTAATAAATAAAATAATCACAAAATTCAGAACAACTAGAGAAATCACAGGACTGCTAAAAACAACCCGTCTGCAACAACGGCTCAGGAGCCAAAGAGGGAGAACCAGACGCGCATGCTCCCCAAATGTCATTATCACGTACTAATTTACAAAATTAGTGCAAATTTGTTATACAGATGGCGACACAGGTATGCAAAAAGATAAAAATTGTACAAAAATGACGAAAGACAAGATTTTTGTAACAACGAGATTATGTAGTTAAGGTTTAAACGAGGTCTTATTATAACTATGAATAAATAAATTTAAACTCAGTCTAAGTTCGAACTATCTAGAACAGGTTTGAACGTGATTTTTCTGTTCTACAATGGATACGGCTGTTGGTGATCAGATGACTTATGGCGAAATATCCTGACCAAATGGTACTGGTCATTGAGGTCAAAAGTAAGACTCTCTGACTCATGTCTATGATTAGGTACCACGAAATATATTGCACAACTAACGTTACTAATAAGCACCTTGTAGGAGAGTATTGAGTGAAAAAATGGAGTGACGATGATGTTTAAATATGGAAGAATCTGTTAAATGACTTATGCCCGGTTTTATAAAGGGCAGAGTATTTTACTTCCAGAGTAAATAGAATTTATTTTGTCATATGACAATCGATTATTTGACAGCAATGATTTTGTTGTCATAAGGAAGCTCAAACTGATTAGAATTTGTTAAATTAAATAAATTTACTTCAGAAGTTGATTCACTTGTGACCTGTTTTATAAAAGATCAAGTTGATTCACTTCTGATGTAAAATTCTATTCAACAAATTCTAAACAGTTTGACCTTCCTTATGATAACAGAATAATTGCTGTTTAATAATCGACTGTCATCTAACAAAGTGAATTTTATTTATTCTGGAAGTAAAATACTCTGCCATTTATAAAACCGGGCATTAGTCTTTTATGAAACCGGCCATTAGAGTAATAATATTATAGATTGAAATGTTCATTCAAGGAATGAGTAGAATGTCAGTTCTGTGAATGGATATAATTCGAAATTCCAAAGAAAGACAAGCATAAATGGACCAAGTGAATCTTCATAGATTTCTTGTTGACAGTTGAATGATTTCAGCAGAAATGACCTGAAAACAATGTCTTTTCGTTCAATTCTCATAATTTTTACTCAATTGTACAAAGTACAAGGAAGTATTGTGGAACCGACAACATTGACATATCAAGATTTTGATTGATATATCCGTTTTGAGCATCCCTGAGTCCATCTTGACTATTTTTGGCTCGATGTCGGTACATGTGTTCGTACGTGCGTTTGTGCGTGCGGGCGTAACTCGCAAATCTCAGAACTGATTGATCGTATAATGTTGAAATTTTGTATTTAAAACTGGCATAGGGTCTAGTGCACTTCGCATTATGGTTCCAATCGTCGGTCGGTACCAGAAGTGCACTTTGCTCGAATTTTTTTTCGAATTTTTCTAATAAATCCAGATTGATCAAACGTAGAATGTTGAAACTCAGTAATTGAACTTGATGTTATATATCAGAATGATTATCTGTTATTTTTGCAGGAATCGGCCAGGCCAGAAGTAGATTTGTTTGCATAAATATAGAATGATCCGTCATAGCATATTGAAATTCCGTATAAAGAACTTCTATAACATCTTATTGTACATCTTACATTATAATTGCGATCAGCTGAACCGGAAGTGCACTTTACTTGAGACTTTTTCTCAATTTTTCGCCGAAATCCAGTATGATCAGCAGTAGGATACTGGGACTTAGCATTTGAAATCGCTGTAGCATCTCAATGGTCATGTTCTACTTTCGTACCAGTCGGCTAAGCCAGAAGTGCACTTTATATAACAAACTTTTTGAATTTTCCGCATAGATTCCAAACAATCAGTCGTAGAATATTCCAATTTTGTATTAGGCACTTTTATAATATCCAGTTATACACCCTGCATTATGATTGCTATCGATCAAACCGGAAGAGCACTTCATTCAAAACAATTTTTGAGTTCTCCGCATGAATCCAAAACGATTGGATGTAGATGTAGAATTCAGTACTCAGGATGAATATACCGTCTAGATGCTCGTATCCTATTTTTTCGAGATCCACTGATCCGGAAATGCACTTTACTCGACAGTCTTTTAGAATTTTTCGCATAAATTCGAAACAATCAGGTGTAGAATATTGAAATTTTGTATTCCAGTCTGCTGTAGCATCTGAATGATTGCCTACTGTTTTCATAACAATAGACTGAACCGGAAGTGCCCCTCAGTAGGAATTTATTCTTTAATTTTGCGCATAAATTCAGATCTGTTGGTAGTCGTAGAATTTTGGAAATCAGTATTAAGGAATGTTGTAGTATAAGGATAATGGCCCACTGTTTTCACAGCAATCGACTTGATTGAAAGCGCATTTTACTCGACAGATACTCAGAATCACTTTGGTAAATCCAAAAAGATTAACTGTGGAATGATCTGACTTTGTGTTTGATTATATATGTCCAATAATATATATGATCAAGCAAAAAATCACATCGTATCATATATATATATATATATATATATATATATATATATATATATATATATATATATATATATATATATATATATATATATATATATATATATATATATATATATATATATCTCATGATGTATACGTGATGTTCATGTCAGATTTTTCAATTAAAAGAGCTCTACTCCACTTCACTAATCCACTCAGCCGTTTAGGTATTTTTACAGAGGCCGACTAAAAGAATATGTTGACCGAGATACCGACAATCAGCTTCATAGAACCTAGCGTGACGGTGTGATATAGCATTTATAACATTTAAATGGTCCATCTTCATTCGTGAGCAGTTAAAATAGGCAAACTTTTCACCTGAAGTATAAATGAGTATTAAAGTGTGTATAATTTATTCCTCAAGGAGATTTCTACTGAAAACTTTTTCATGTACTTAACTCTCCATGAAATTGTAGCGCAAAGTTGATTAGATCCAACACTTTAGTTGCATTAATATTCATAACTTCTTCGAATTATTAGCTGTTTGCTTTGTAAAGAATTGTAGGTGTGCGGAAACTTGAAGTTCGATAATTTTTGGGAATGAATAGGAAATTCTGAAACAACTGCTGCCCACACTATATTCATACAGTGCGAATGAAAAACTTTAATTTCATGATCAGATCAAAGTTAATTCAGTCAGTAGCCTGAACTGGAAATATAGTTCTTTCACAGTCTTCTTATTTTCAATCAGATATGATGTCGTTCCATTTTTTTTCCCTTTTCTTGTGGTTGAAACGATTGCCGAGTCTTGGTGCAACTATTTTGAAAGAGATGAACTATGAGCTCGAATAGAGTTGTCAGTACTACTTGGACAAAACCAGTCTAGAAACATATATATATATATATATATATATATATATATATATATATATATATATATATATATATATATATATATATATATATATATATATATATATACATATATATATATATATATATATATATATATATATATATATATATATATATATATATATATATTAACTTTTTGTTTTGAGTCGACGTTCTTACAAGTCAAGAGCAAACTCTAACTGACTATTTTACACACAGCAACTAAAAGCTAAGTTAAACTAAGGGTGTCGGATGGCGCTGTGGAAAGCGCCTTGTCATCAGAATTGGGAAGGAAACTGCGATGTAACTATATATATATATATATATATATATATATATATATATATATATATATATATATATATATATATATATATATATATATATATATATATATATATATATATATATATATGTATATATACAGGATGTAACAGAAATAAGTACATTAATTCAACCTGTAATGCAATTTTTCAAGAATAACAATTTTTCCTTATAACTTTTTTCCGTAAATCCTCTGGATATAGAGTAAAAATTCATCAAAGTTTTGTCAAAAATTTCATAGTGCGCCTATGGTTCAAACTGAATGTTTCTCATTTGTTGGACGAATGACAGCTGTCGATTGAAAGGAGTATTTTGCAACTTTGAGCCATCGTAGTCTTGTCAATCATTCATTTGAAACTGAAAAAATATTCCTTTTTTGGCAATACATTGATATTCACTCACCTCGATGATTCTATTTTTGTATATGTTGGAAGAAAGACTAAATGTGTCTCTGTAATCAACAATTTAGTCTTTCAGTCGTATTTATATGTAATTTTCAAGAAGTTTTATTTTTAATTAGGGATTTCACGTATATTTTCGGATAGTACATTTCTTAAACATAAGATTGTCCACCCAAATTCATTGCACGTGAATCAGCTGATTTGAATTGTCTGAAACTGTGTCAGTGTGTCAGGAGTGTTAGACTGTGCTGCCATCTACGAGCAGTTCAAGAAGTAGTTGCTGTTTTCAACTTACTCAATCAGAAACAGATCAGAAACATAGAGAGAAAATCATTCAACAATTTATTTTAAGAAAACGGTAGAATATTAAATGGAATGTAATTCTAAATTAATTAATTCACTGAATAGTTCAATAGAAATATTGCTACATGGAATTTTGAAGATTCTGTTCTTGAAGAACAGAAAATATAACCTATAAATGTATCAAACTGAATTTGGTAATTGATTCTAAATACTTTCCAAAATACATTATACAATATTTTGTTTATTCAGCAGATCAATTCACGGGGCATTCTTTATTGGAACGACCTGAGTGTGAAGTGTGAGGTTTGTAGCAATATGAGAAAAACTAATACACAGGTGCTTCATCTATAAATTAATGTATTTCATTCATCTCATCTGCTGTTTTACGTTTCAGATAAACGTTAGGTTCTAAATATCCCATAGTATTCTCATCGTAATGTATAAGTGCATAATATTTTGACATTAAATACATTAGCATAACCACAATAATTAAATTTTCAGTGAAAAATGACAATTCGGAGATCGTTCCAAATAAATTTGCTAAGCTAATCCGAAACTGCCCGTGAAATCGTACACAGAATTAATAATTTATAATCTGTTTTATTCCAGATTTTATTTGAAGGAATTGATAACTCACATATGTCAGAATCAATTATTTTTCTATCGCAACTGCTACTGGATCCGATAACTATGCACATGAACGACTCGTTAAATCATAGGGGATAAAAAATGCTAAAAAAATATGAGAATTCGAGAAAATGTTACTAAGAAAAATTATCAGGTTTGACGAGAACTATCACTGGTTGAAATTAATGTACTTATTTCTGTTACACCCTGTATATATATATATATATATATATATATATATATATATATATATATATATATATATATATATATATATATATATATATATATATATATACATATATATAAGTTACATCGCAGTTTCCTCCCCAATTCTGATGACAAGGCGCTTTCCACAGCGCCATCCGACACCCTTAGTTTAACTTAGCTTTTAGTTGCTTTGTGTAAAATAGTTAGTTATATATATATATATGTATATATATATATATATATATATATATATATATATATATATATATATATATATATATATATATATATATATATATATATATATACAGAATTTGATGGTACGAGGTGGCTTTAAAATATTTCTAGACTGGTTTTGTCCAAGTAGTACTGACAACTCTATTCGAGCTCATAGTTCATCTCTTTCAAAATAGTTGCACCAAGACTCGGCAATCGTTCCAACCACAAGAAAAGGGAAAAAAAGTTGAACGACAACATATCTGATTGAAAATAAGAAGACTGGGGAATAACTATAATTCCAGTTCAGGCTACTGACTGAATTAACTTTGATCTGATCATGAAATTGAAGTTTTTCATTCGCACTGTAGTTTTCTCCCTAAAATTAAGCCTTCTTTAGAATTTTATTGGAATCGTTGTGTCACTAGTTATAGACAAATCAGAGTTCCATATTGAATCGTCTATTTTCAATTGTGAGATGGATATAGTGTGGGCAGCAGATGTTTCAGAATTTCCTATTCATTCCCAAAAATTATTGAACTTCAAGTTTCCGCACACCTACAATTCTTTACAAAGCAAACAGCTAATAGTTCGAAGAAGTTATGAATAATAGTGCAACTAAAGTGTTGGATCTAATCAACTTTGCGCTACAATTCCATGGAGAATTAAGTACTTGAAAAAGTTTTCAGTAGAAATCTCCTTGATGAATAAATTATACACACTTTAATACTCATTTATACTTCAGGTGAAAAGTTTGCCTATTTTAACTGCTCACGAATGAAGATGGACCATTTAAATGTTATAAATGTTATATCACACTGTCACGCTAGGTTCTATGAAGCTGATTGTCGGTATCTCGGTCAACATATTCTTTTAGTCGGCCTCTGTAAAAATACCTAAACGGCTGAGTAGATTAGTGAAGTGGAGTAGAGCTCTTTTAATTGAAAAATCTGACATGAACATCACGTGTACATCATGGGATATATATATATATATATATATATATATATATATATATATATATATATATATATATATATATATATATATATATACAATGAAATGGCACGTTCACTATATACTTGCCAGTGAAATGAGATGGAACCAGTACATCAGCCCAGCTGCAAATAAACAAGATATTATTGGAATTGGATACAAGAAAATTATTATAGCAGCTTGAGTCAGCCAATTGTAAAATCTGAGAGTATTATAACAGCAGATTGAGTCAGCCAATTGTAAAATATGAGAATTTGAATAAATGACTCGAATCTTGTTCTGCAACCATTCTCCCAGCATGCCTTTTAGCAAAATTATTCTCTTTGCGCAAGATACTCAAGTGGTTCTCTCATGCTCGGTATTATCGGAGTTTCAAAATACTTCCATGATGCAGCTGAATTAATATCTTTGGTAGCCAAAGAATTAATCCTAAGAATGCAAGAACTATCCAAGTATATAGATTATTGCAGTAAAGCGATGAATGAGGTTCCAGATTTAGGCATGTCAGTGTAGGATAAATCAGTTTTTGACGTGTGACAAACTTTTCAGGAAATTTCCAATCTTGGATTGGATTTCCTTGGATGTATTCAAGAGCCCATTCATTGCGGAGGACATTTGATTCAGTTATTGCATGAATCGATCCTAACATTGTTGTTAAATATTTACTTCCTGCTGGGCTTGGGAAATACTACAAAATACTTCCACTATACTAAGGCATGATAGTGACTGCTCCAAGTGATAAAAATTATCGATTGGAGTGAATATCTCCTTATCTGATTTTGGAGAGCACGGCTAGTTTTGAACAACACTCTGAAAAAGCAAATAGTACAGGGAAGTATAACTGCAGGTGAAGCAAATCTAATAAATGGCTAAGCAGATAACCAAATCAAGGATTGGCTCAAAGCAAATAACAAGACCAAGAGTTTGGCTTCAAGCAGATTGGAATAACTAACGCATAGGTCACAACAATCATGAATAAGAACAATAAAATTTCAAACACAGCAGCTCCAAGATATACTTTGGTAGATATCCTCTGCTAGATACCGCAGCTGGTTCCTAAGCTTCGACTAAGATGATGGTATGGGCAACGATGCAGAATGGAGAGGCTGCAATTCTCTGGGAGGATATTGAACTGGTTACCGGTCTCAGTATCCCAGCTCAGCCTGAAAATGGAGCTTGAAGCTCAAAATAATGGTAATAATCTGAAAGTACTAACGCCGGTAACTATGCCTTATATCACATGTGAGAATCAAAAAGACGATGTTCACTCAAGTTTTGTGACAAAATTACTCTTCATCAAACATAAAAAAAGAAGTATTTCGAAAACTTTTATAGAAACTGTCTAGGACTATTCCATGGGCTTAAACCAAGAGCCCTTCTCTTTGCAAAATCTCGTTGGAATAAGCTCGTAGAGAGTAGCAACATTTCGGTTATTGCTCACAGCTCCGAGAGAGCAGTTAATAGCAATGCGAAGTGTGCGCTATTAGCAGGACAATTGGAAACGTTTCAATATTCAATATGAGATCTTTATCAGAGATCTCCTTCGATTGGTCCACTCAGCATTGCATGTTTATTATCCTAGCATTCTTCCTCTGAATTGTCAACCAATTGTTACCACAGTGAATGAGATCAATTCCAGTAATTGAGATTCAATTGCACCTGAAATACTCAGCCTCAGTCACAGTAAAATTTGTCATTGATCTCATACATCTTTTCAACTCTGTGAAATACAGACTTCATATTGCTCTTGACTAAGAATTAATGTTCATCAATAATTTCAGCTCTTGCTAGTATTCCTCCTCGGCGTACAATTTTCGCTAATTTTTTCCTTTGAATATCAAACGAATATCGAGAGTTTGTTTGTTATTAAATAGTATTTTGTCTTGACTACTTGTTGATTATATAATATTCTGATGGAATCAGTAACTGTGTTTCAGAACTTTGAAATTCAATTAGAAATATAGAGAGTCGTGCAAATAGAAGCGATTCTAATGATGTATTATGAATGAAGAAATTCATGACTCATTATAGAATATTATTCATACCATCGTTTTCTTCTAGTTTCTGAGATGCCCTGTATTGTCAAACAGATTGAATCACTTTGTACATCAATGATTATTTCAAATATTGTTCGGTCAATTGGACTGTTCAATGAATCAAACTATTACTATCAATATTATTACTGGACAATACTTGACTCATACTTATATAGCTCTAAATATAGTTGAACTGGAGCATGGCGAGTTGAAGTGAGAATGAATAAATTTTTTTTATAACCGTGCAGTGTGATTTCATTCTCTCCATATTACGTGAAACAAAGTTATAGCTTTACAAATTCATAGCCTTACTGCAAAATTTCTTTTCCAGAATAACTTTTACAACTATAATAATTCTCAATCTCAGTTCATGAGCAATTCATAGCTCGTACCTAAAAGTGTCGCACAGCATCTTCATTAGGTTTCATATTTCATAGGATCATGCTTGTAATAAATCTCTATTATTTTCCTGTGATATCACGTTCCATTTTTATATTCAATATGTAATCTTCAAAATGCTCGCAGGAAGAATCCTACAAAGAGATGGAGTCTCATTCTGCGAATCCACGCAAATTTAATAAAGTCAACAGAAAACATTGAAACTCATACTCCGGTAATCATTCGTTCAAGCATCTTGTTGTTATGATTGAATTGATTGTCAAATATCTTGATGGTAAGAGGGCGGAGCAATTTAGAAAAAAAAGGTCCTTATATTGCTATTTGTATTCTTGAGCAAAACAGAAGAGTTGGTAAAATTGACACAGGACTTACGAGCTGATATTTAGAGCGACTTCAAGACACGCTGGTTCAATCCAAAGTAGAGCTGTCAGCTTTAGCAAAACAAGAGGATTTTATGCATTCATTTAAGAATACGTAGAGCTCAATCATTCGATTTTTGACTTACCTATTTACAATTGAGTGCATTGGAGATGTATTTTACAGCGTGATAGTTGAGTAAAAAAAAAAAGCTCATCAAAATGAATCTACAGTGCACTTTATTACCAGAAATGACGAAGTTATAAATAGAAGTTTCTACTTTTCACTCTCAATTATATATCATTCTGCTTTAGGTCGCTCAATTGGATTTGTGTCTTCAATAGTCCTCAAATCCCCAGTGTATAGAATATGACTATTAGACTAAGTCAGTAATTATAGAAATATATTGAAGATATGATTCATTCAATAAATTAATCCATCAAATTACGTCGCGTGCTGAAGTATCTTTGATTCAGGCATACACTATGAATTGAAACTTATCCCCCATCTGACATTCATATTCAGGCGTCTAAATGGATTGAGCCTCCAAAAGTATATATCTTCTCAAACAGCAAGTTTCTATCTGTGATGAAAACTTTATTATTGATTGAACGATGCGTTCAAGTACCAAAGTTCATCTTATTAAAAATAATGAGTTGAACATCATTTCTAAATTGGTTTAGGAATAGTACAATGTTGCAGATATTGTAAATCGGGAGTAAAGCATTCTCATATTTTATGTATACATAATTTTTTTGTATGAATAAATTTTTATTGATACTTTAGTCCGTTATCATCGCTAAGAGCTTCATTCTTCCAGAAAATTCCGGTATATGAGCAACTTTTAATGGAACAGAACTTCCAGTTATGAAAATTCAATTAGGCACAACATTTGCTGCAGGGATTTGCAGAGCTAAATGATTTGATCAAAAAATTAGTAATCATGGAAATTGCATATTGTCGATTTTTACACAATGGCAAGAATTATGATTGTGATTGGAGTCACAACGAAAATAAAACGAGCAGGATTGTACCATTGATATTGGATTTTTTATTAACTAGAATTTACTATTCACTTTGATTAAAAACTGACTAGAAGAATGCACACAAGACAGAAATGCGAGAAGGGATTGGATACATGGAGCTTAGGGATACTCAATTAAATGATCATACCATTACACTAGAAATGTCCCGTAGAGATGAGCAGTTTTTCAATAGTTACGAGTTGTTCTGCAGACGTATCTTTAGCAATCCTTCACGAATAAATACACTGAGTAACTTCTAGAAATCCTGAAGGTAGTAAAATAGAGACAATTTAATGATTTTGTGTGACAAGAAGACCGACGAAAGAGACAAAGATAATATTTGAACTGCAAAATGGAGTCTAAATGAAAGAGTTCTTCCACCTGTAATAAATTATGGTAGTGAATGCTAGGAATGACTGTACATGTACCAGCATGAGCAAACTATGACTGCCGTAGAAATTAAGAATTTTGCGGGGTATCTGTATAAACTGGGAGCTAGTGACAAGTGGGATTTTCCGATTTTATACCACTTGCCTCTTTGAGGGTTGATAATTTACCCCTTGATAAGAAAGATAAAAACGCTATCGAGCAAAGCACGTTTTCCAGTCATAGTTCAAATTCCAATAGAAGATCTAAAAAAAATGTTTTTTTCTGTGACATCATATTGCATGCTTCTGTAACGAAAAATAATTGAGATTGATCTAAAGCCAAATACTGGAAGGCAGGCAATTTGCAACAGCCCAAGAGGCTCAAAGGGTTGCGTGAAGTTGTGAAAAAAATATGAGAAATGTTGCTTAAGCCCTTCATATTTTGAGTGATAATTAAAGTTGCATGAAAAACTCGCAAAATTTCTGTGACTTAATTTTGCCTGCAATTTTATATTACATTAATAAATGCTGTTTTAAATTCATTTTGAGAATGGCATGCATGTAACTTTGTCCGATCATTGAAAAATTTTGGAAAAAGTGGCAAAAAAAGTAAGAAAATTTCCGAGATTTTATTTTGCATGCTGATCTGTATTTCAATAGAGAAATATGCTCCAAGTTAAAATAGAGAATGGAATGCATATTACATAAGACAAACATTTACATATTCTGAAAGAATCAAAGAAATATGCCCTAGAATCAAGGAAATATGCCCTAGAATCAAGGAAATATGCCCTAGAATCAACTGAGTTTGTAATTATAGACATGGCACGTGAATCTTTTATAATAATGCAGATTATATATCCCAAGTAGGTTCATAAACAATACTTTAATAACAGTAAGTTTTCCGTTTGGCATAAATAAGTGAAGAATAATATAAAAATGGATTGAGTTGAAGAGGATAATATTGTAAGAGGGGTCGACAATAAAAACGATAAGGATGAATCGGACGATGATGACAGCAACATTCATTCTCAAATAGGAGAAACTACTAAAGAGGAATCTGAAATTGGCAATAATTATGATGAAGGAATGGTAATTTGAGCAATTATTGGGATTTCAGATTCCTTTCCATTCCTATTTATTTACATTATTGAACTTCCCATTAGCTATTTTGATATGATTTTCTATAATAATATTTTTTTCTTCTGATAATTAGCTTTTTTATTATTTCATAATAATCAGAATATTTTTGCATGATAATAAAGATATACCCACTCTTAAGGGTGTTGTTTACCTAGATTTTATTTCTGTTCAGCTCGAACAAGCGGTTTATAGTATATGCAACCCAAAAATCTTGCTCAATCATTTGGTAGTCTATATTTGAATTTATTCAAAAGCAGGTAGTTCTCCTGATAGAAAGATTTATGACATATTTTTTGGGCTCATTATTTTCCCACTCGTATAGTACCTGAACTTGATCTTTAGTTCAGTGGTTAAAATGTTATCTGCAGATATTTAAAAGAATTTATTCCAGAATATCATTTTCAACTTAGAAACAAAATGTAAAATGAATCAGATATTTTGTGAATAAAATCTCCAATTGAGTATCCATACAACGCTAATATATAATATAAATTATCAACTGAATTTTCTAAGAAAGTGATAATCCTACAAAATAATTTTTCCTGAATTCATGGGGATATAAATAATGTATTATAATGATTTTAATCAAACTTGATTCTATTAGAGAATTGAATTATTCCCAATTTATAAAAATGGCCAAGTCCAGCTTGTGATGTGAGTAATAATCTAATTTAATAAACCATTTTATAAGAAATATGAAAAAAAAAATTGGACAATTCTTTCTTATTTTTCTCGTTCACGAACTTGAATACTTCCACAAGTGTTTCAAAATTTGCTTGAGATTCCTCTGAATTGCTTAAATAAAAACTTAGAAACTTGCTTCGTTGAACTAAAATATTTTTAAGATGATATTTCTTCCAGTTAAATTGGAAGGCGGCAATAATTTTCTTATTTTAAATAGAGAGTCTTTTTTTATTTTATCGTTCGATTATGGAAATAATGTTGCATGATGGAATACTTGAATAGTAGATTGTTTGACATTTAGAAAACAGTGAGAGGCTACTAGCCAGTGTAAATGTTCAAATTCACGAGCGAGGGCCACGAGCGAGAGAATTAAATTTACAGCAAAGTAATATCGCTTTTCTTACGTATTGAACATGCTATTTTTCTGTATACTTGATGGAAAAACTTGAGTGGAAGACGCCAGGAATAGAAATAGTTTTCTACAGAAATACTAATCAAGGTTGTCTTCTTGCAAAAACGTAGTAATGGTTCTGACAACTGGCAAGCAAAAGCATAGTAACAAACAAATAATATTGAAAATCAATCTGTCAGATACGTCAGAAGCTAAAGATTTCCGCAAAATTCTGGATGCAGCTAATGAAGCGACTTTACATTTGTCTCCGGCGAAATCGAGAAAATTTTTGTTTTCTTATTTTTCAATAATAATAATTTTTCATTTTATCATCAAAACTTTCCGCTGGAAATCGAAAATACTAATTTTGAATGTAGACACAATTTTTTTTTTCGGATCATTGATAATCTACTGCAAGTTTAATACTTGTAGAAATATCTTACTCATTTCTAAAAAAGGATGACGGTAAAAATGTGTCAAGTCAGACTTTGAAATCTCAACACTGTCAAAAAATTTGCTAAGATTTCAAGTAAAATCTGCTTGAGGACATCTGTGAATCTGCATTATTGATGAACACTATATTTTCTTTGTTAATAATGCCTTTGCATCATCATAATCATAGATAAACATAATTCACGTGATTGTGATAGAAATTCATTCTAATATTATATGAGAGTGGCAAGACGAAAATATCAGAATAAAATACATAACAATAAATGTATGTCTTTTGCATATTCGACCGCTCTGAGAAAGATGTCTAATAAAATAGCAGGTAGTAAGGGATTTTAAATATATGTGTAACTCACAGATAATATTGACAGCTCCAAGGAAAATGTCAAGCTGGTTGCAGGGGTTGAGTATAACAGGCGAAATATTTTAAGAAATATATTCTGTTTTTTGCATTACATTTTTGCGCTTATCTGAAATTACAGTGGAATGATTGGAAATTGGAGTAGTACGTTCTATAGACTATTCCTGGAGGAAGGCATATGTAAATTTTTGCATCTTCAAATATGATAGAATGTCGTGAAATATCATTTGTTTATTTCAGTTAATGTGCTTATTTCTCGGAAAATATGAACAATTTTAAGATTCCGTTCACATGATTCCATGAATGTAGTTATTTACAATATACTGAGAAAAGGTTTCGAAAAACAGTAGTCTCATAAAAGCAGATATTAGATATCCGTGTGAAGCTCAATTTCTCAGTTTTTTGTTCATATATTTATAAATAAATAAAATTGGAATAATGCATACTCATTTCCATATACTATTAACGTATATACAATATATTATCAAAAAAATCCGAAGAAATAATCATTATATGCAACTTACAGCAAAATGATAGATTTTATATGAGAAATATATGCGTATAAATTGCAAAATGTATTACTATTTTTAGATATGCGTAAACCATGCTTTCATGATTTAGGTAGATGACACTCTCAAGCTCTATATGAATGCATTTTAACTTTCAAAAATATTTTCTGTTACAATATTCTATCCACATAACTTATTCACATTCTAGGGAAAAAGAAAAAACATGACTTTTATTTTTCATGTTGTTAATGTGTGTGATTATTATTTTATTAATAGCCAGATTCAATACTTGAATGTTTCACCTAATCACAAATTCAGGAGTTGGGACGTCAACTGTACATACGTGTTTCGTCCTTATGAGGACTCTTCAGTATACTACTATTTTAGTGCCTTATTGGTTGCAATTCAATTTTATACCCAGTTAATTGAGCTAATACTAATATCCATGAGAAAATTGTATGTTCTCTGAATTAAGTTGGATATTTCTGGAATTGTTGATATGAAAATATTATGAATGAAATAAATTGTAGCACTCTGCAATCTTTTGAAAAGGACTCATCCGAGCGATTAATGCTTGGAATTAGTCAGAAAATTCAAATAAATTAATTCGCGGAATAATTCCAGATAATTTTACTCAATTAATTTACGGGCACTTTTTCCCAGCTTTTTTTTCAGAAATTTATCAATGATAAGCTTGAGCAACATGCTTGCAATTTTTTGTATCGTCCAAAAAAATAATTTTAAATGAAATACACAATGGCATGCAAAATACAATGACGGAAATTCTTCGTTTTTCTTTTCAACTTCCTTAATGCATGCCTTCATTTTGGGACATTCTGGGGAGCATACCAATTTCCTCAATAACAATTAATTCAATAAATTACCTTTAGTTGAAATGGCATGCAATTTCAAATCACGGCTAATTGGTTAAGAATTCATGCAAGATTACTCCCAAATTACAAACCCTTACGCCAACGAGGAATGCTTGCCAATTTTTTTCACAAGAGTTTTATGACTAAGACTTCAATTCTTCTCATTGGCATGCAATTTGGAAGCACAGCATTTCTCATATTTTTTTTTACAACTTCACGCAACCTTTTGAGCCTCAATAAGACTGTCAAATTAGATGAAGAAGTAGAATGGATAAACTTCAACTTATAAAAAAATAGAAAATTGAACATAACAACAACTAGACAAAAAAAGTAAGGATAATGATGATAATAATATTTATTTAGTAGGAATGCTATATACATAAAGAAATTTACAAGAAAATATCACATTTGAATTAATTCACAAAGTAAATTAAGAGAGAATCAATCATTTGTGAACAAACTTTTGAGTTTTTTCTTAAATAACTTACAATTTAATTGCTTAAGTTCATTCGACAGTTCATTGTATTGAACAAGTCCCTTATGGAATAGAGAATTTTGTTTTCTACTTTTATGTCTCATTTTGATATAAAAATTATCTTGACTCCTTGTATGGTGTTGATGGAGCTGATTTACATACTGTACTGTATTCTTAAATAGCTTGGCATAACACCTTTTCTTATTTTATGGATATATACAAAACAACTGAATTGTATATATCTAGTGATATTCATCCAGTTTAACTTTGATTTACGCTTGTATATCTATAACATTTTAGAATTATTCTCATCGCCCTGTTCTGGAGCAGTTGCAACCTATGAATATCTTTTTGTCTACTCATACATAATATTGTTGATGCGTAATTAAAGTGTGGGAGGATAATAGAATTATAAATAGTTTTTATTGTATTCATCGAAAGATATGTACTCACTCTACTTAGTAAATTAAGTTTCTTTTTGCAATTCTCTTACATATGAAGCTAATATGTTCTTCTAGATTCAAACTAATCAAAAAATCATGAAAAACTCTTGAAAATCAAAATATACATATAAATTATCCAAAGATATGAAGGAACAAATGGATGACACTGTTAAAAATATTTATTGGAAGATATGTGAAGAAGTGGGTCCATAAATAAAAAATCTACAAATGAATGGATTCTGTGGAATTGAAAATATAAACACGGAGTGTGATGAATATGGAGACTTTTTATTTGGATGACATGAACTCAAAGGGGTATCTGTTCTACCATAAAGAGTGTTGTTATGGAAATTTGTATGATACATTTCATGAAACAAACGTTTGACACAATTATCACATCTGTCAAGAATTTCAACATTATCAACATCTGGATGATGTTTGGTTTTGTCAGTATGAGTTGATGGAGCACAGCATTTGACTTCATTGATTTAGGTTCAATATACAGAGTGTTGGAGAAAGAGGAAAAAATTTTTCATGTCATGCCATATACACTCCAATGTGTTGATTCACGATCAAGAAGAATTCTTCCAAAATCCGCAAAATTATGGGTATGCTTCAAGAAGAGTACATTTCTAGTGTCACTAGTCAACACGAAACTCCTAATGAAGCTATTAGTATTTCAACCATGTAATTGATATTGAATAACAAACTGATTAATTAAATTCTGACGTTTTGTGATAATACCTACATTGTCACTGATCATAGAATCAAGTAGTTGAACATTGGTGTGGTTTCTATATAAAAGTAATAATATATGCTTTTTTATTCCAATATCAAGATGACCGATATGATTTTTATGTATGGTAGTGCTGATAGAAATGCACTTCAAGCGCGGCGTCTCAATGAAGAAGACTATTCAAATTGCGCAATACCTTCATCCAGAAACGTTTCAAAAATTTCTATTGACTAAGGGATACTGGTTCACTACATAAACTTCCTGTCGATAGCGGACGACCGAGGACAGTATTTATACCCGAAGTTGAAGAAAGAGTGTTAGATATTACTGAAGAAAATCCCGAAACAAGTATTAGAAGGATATCTGCTGGAATGGGTATCAGTGGTACCCTTGTTTGGACAACTATAGATTCTCAGCTTTTACATCCGTACCGCATTCAACGTGTACGAGCCCTTAGTCCTCCTGATTATCAAGTCAGAGTGGAATTTTGTCTGTGGATTATACACCCGAATGCCGATAATCCAGGTTTCGTCACGAATACTCTCTTCACAGATGAGGCCGGTTTTACTAAAGATGAAATATTCAATTTTCATAATGATTATGTTTTTGCAGATGGAAATCCTCATGCTGTAGTGGTTTAGTCTCAAAACCTGTCTTGGCATTCTAGGAAACGCTCTAATAGGACCTGTTGTTCTGCCCTTTAGGTCAAATGGTGCCGCATTTCACGATTTTCTCCAAAATTAGTCACCAATGCTCTTGGGATATGTATTAATTATTCAAAGGATAACTATTTGGCTTATACAAGATGGAGCTTTGCACTCATTTCGCGCTTCATGTTGGAGAGCACTTGAACCACAGGTTCCCTGGAAGATTTTTTGTATAAGGTTATCTTAAAAATTTGATGTATGCAACACCAGTACACAATTCAGAAGAATTGCAACAACGAATTGTGTAAAGCTATGAAACAAATCAAAGCAAGCCGAACATCATTGAAAGAGTAAAGGCATCATTTTTAAGGAGATCTAGAGCTTGTGTGGAGTCGGAAGGAGGGCATTCTAACATTTACTATGAAATATTTGTATTAATTAATAAGAACTAATAGATTTCGAAGGATACCTGAACTAATTTTTTTACCGTTTTTTCTCAACACCCTGTATATCTACCAAGAAAAATCCATACAAAGTTCATAGAAGCAAGAATAAGTAGTTCACACTTGAAGCGATTGAAAACTTATATCATTCGAAACATTGTGTAATTTTGTATAAAATTGAGATAATTCGAATTTAAAATTATGTTTCATCAACAATTCTTATTATCAATTGATTACTTGTAGGGAGCTTCACAATATAACCTTCAACGCGGGAATATCATGAATTCATGCTGCTTAAACGTTCTTTCGGACGGAAAGTGATGGAAATTAATTATTCCATGAGATATATTTATCTACTCTACATTCAAGTATTCCATGGATACAGAAAGTTTCTTACCAAGTCTATGACTGTTATATAGTTGAAGCAATCTATTTCCATACTATCATCAATTTTTCGTTAGTTTTATTCAAATTAACTCAAGTTTGGAGCAAACTGCGGAAGTTTAAATAGTAGAAAACATGAACCTCTCAACTGGAACGGATAGCAGCTTCTTAGTGCTGTCATTCTTGCCTCTTCTGTGATTACACTCGCTGGTATTGGAAACTTATAAAACTTTCACCATACTGCAGAAGATTATGGGGAAAGATATATAAGCTCGAAACAGGTGGAATAGCCTAGAGTAGAAATATTTAGATGAAGTTCTGGTTTATGTAGATATTTTATCTTATAGCGTAAAAAATGTTCACATATTCATGCACTGCGCAATAGAGAATGATAGGGATTGACATGAAAGCTAGCTCCACATGTCTCATTTTATTGTACAAACTAAACAACTACTTCTATACAAAGGCATACAGATTCATTGAGAGAAATCAGAATTCAGGTATACTGCTCTCCAACACAACTATTAATAAACTGTTCTTGTTGACAAATCAATTTGACAACATGAAACAGAAAATTCAGCATAGAAATATGAGTACAAAATTGCTGGTATCAAATGATCAGGGAAATGCAGTTTATAATATACTTCTCCTCTATTTTCTACTCAACATTTTGACCATCTTTGAGTTCCTCATTGTTGCATTACTATCAAAAACAAATAAATGATTCTTCTGATTTTTTTCTTCTTAAACGTGGCTTTGGAAGTTAGTGCAGATAGACATTCTTGATATGAACAGATATTTGCTGAAATGTGTGCAGTTTACTTAAGATATACATTTTCAGGGCTGTTTCATCAATTGATCATATAATTTTGCCAAGGTCATCTCAGAATCTATATACCCTGTATATTAACGCCTAGTATTTCAGGTTCAGTTCATTTTACATGTAACTCAAACTAAGTTCAATAACTACGGTGATAATTTTTGTTCTTACAATCGCTGCTGCGAAAACCAATTCACAGCTTTCGTAGTCCGACCACTGGGAAACTAGACCTTAGAAGTGGACTTAATTTGAATATTTTGATTATTTTTGATCGATTGATGGAGTTCTATGACTAATAAATAGGAGGTATGGACTCATCATTGAAAAATCTAATAACTCTACAATTATTTTGGAAAATGTAGATTCAGGAAAAGACTAATCGGCTCTGCAACTTGGAGTTGAGTTCTGGAGGACTGGAATGAGAATGGGTTACAGTATTTGATTAGACTTTTTCAACGTCATGTATTTCAAATCAGGCTCTACTTTACTTGGAAAAAATCTGATAGTTTGGATCTCATATTCCATGAATTATCTCCAGGATCTGGAGTACTGTATCAATATTTCTTGCATATTTTGTGTATTGTCTTCTGCTACTTCGGAAAGTACTGAACCTAATTCTTCGAATTGTGACTATTCTCCTTATTGTAGAATATGTTTAACACTATGTAAGCATCGACCGATGCGCCATCTTGCGGCACACCACCACAATTTTTGAAGAAATGTCATTGTGATAATTGCATTGTTTTGAATGAGAAAATGCACGAATATAAATTGAATAAATAATATAATATAATAAAAAAAAAAAAACACACGATATGAAAATGGCGGGCAGTAGTACCGTCGCTGATAGTCGCTCTAGTGAAAATGAGTTAAACAGTGAGAATAACTGCAAATCTTGCAATAAAAAAAGTTCCAATGGTGCTGCGTGCATCCAGTGTGAGGTGTACGAGTATCCAGAACTCTGATTCTGTTGAAAACTGGACATGCAAAAAATATGTAAAAGTGTAAATGACTTAAGTCAAAGTATGGTCAAAACACGAATACAAAATTGTCGAGTTGAAAGCTTGGAACATTGAATTAAAGAATGGAATACCAGACAATAGATTTATGAAAATGTGCCCCCTTCATTTCAATGAGAATGACTACGTTTATAGAGCTTAGTTATTCCAGCATAATATAGGAATAGTAAGAGATAATACTAAGTTTAATCTAAGATAAATTTCTTAACAACCTCATTAAAATATGTTTTGAGTGATTGAGTCAAATCACTCGAACGGATTCTAATGATAATAAGGTTGAGTCATTAATTTCAAAATAGACCCAAATTTTTTGTAGTCATCTTGCAGGCTCTTGCTTCCGTTCATCATCAAGTGACAAAAATTTTCGATATTCAGACTATATCATATAAAATCGAATCAACCTATAAAATTTCTATGTTATATATATATATATATATATATATATATATATATATATATATATATATATATATATATATATATATATATATATATATATATATATATATATATATATATATATATATATATATATATATATATATATATATATATATATATATATATATATATATATACAATCATGTTTGTGTTAGATTGTCACAAAATAAGAATTTTTTCTTTTTAAATAATTTTTTCTTTCTACTTTAATCAATTTTTAACTAACTTGGCTTTCGAAACTTTGTTCAAACTCTGCCGCCACTTGACTAGTAACTTTTCTAGGGACTGTTTTTGTCTAATTTAGTTTTAAATTTATTATTTTTTCGGACCAAACTTCGTTGGTTGACTTTGTTGAATCTTGTTGGTTGCAACATGGCTGGCTGTCATGTTTCCGTTTGGTGGTCCAACATGTGACTAAATTTTACTTTTTCAAAACAATTTTATTCAAATTTTCAACATGTATTTCCATTTCTTGTTCAAATATGCTGATCTGTGATGATAATTAATATATTTTTGGAATCTCACTGGATGTAAGTAAAAAATGTTTTTTAAAATTGTTATCAAAAAATTGTGATTGATAACAACTGTTTTTATGAAATTCTAGAGTCCTGAGGATGGTTTTGATTGAAGACCGAAAGCTTGACTAATCCAAAAGAGCGTTTTTCACTTGAGCCCCCTCACAAAAAAATTTTGACTGTTTAACCTGCGTTATTTTGTTTCCTTATATATATATATATATATATATATATATATATATATATATATATATATATATATATATATATATATATATATATATATATATATATATATATATATATATATATATATATATATATATATATAGATCAAAAATTCATCCGTTAGTTCCTGATATGCGAGCTTGATCAGACTCGCCAATAGCATATACAAAACATATGCTGGTCAATTGGACAGAAACTACTCAGATACGCAAACAGATGGCACCACCAAGTCGAAAACAAAAGGATTCTGATTCAAATTCTGATAATAAAAATAGTGAAAATTACAGAGATGATAAATTCAAAATTGTTCAAAGAAATTGAAAAACCAATAATAATATTCTTGCTAGAATTGAAGACACTCAATCTTTTAGAGGAATGATCAGAAAAGCATGGTTTTTCCTGGGAAAAGTTGAACCTGGCACCCCGGCTACGGATATTGGGGGTATTTGAAGAAGAAATTGCCGCATTCCACTATCATATGCGGAACTTTGATTACTACAACAAAAAATGCGTGTTTCAAAGTGGGCGTTGACTTTGAATACCGGTCAAGGAGATCAAGAATTCTGGCCTAAATGTGTTATTCTTCGCCGTTATATTTTCAGGAAACCAGCTTCAATTTGGAATGGATAATTCTTTTCTTGATTTTCCCTTAATTCACACTCGACGAGAAATAAAAATTATGGGATAAATATTCTTGTGAATGAATATAATTTAGACGCTGTTTGTTTTTTTGAGCACTGGTTGAATGAATGTAAAACTTCAATATACAGCCTCGATATTAATGAATTAGCCAGATATTACTGCAGAAAAAATAAAACTCATTGTGGTGTCTCAGTTTTTGTGTAACCTCATATCAAATTTGAAGTATTAGAAGAGATCAAGAAAATGTCAAAGGAAACACATTGCGAATTAGCAGCTGTTGAATTGTCTACTGTTAATATTATTATTGTATCTTTTATATAGACTTCCACAATCCAGATAGCAATAACGTCCTGAGAATATTCTCTAGTTGTCCTGTAAATGCCCTGGATATTCGAAATATACATGGTATATTCCAACAGCCCATTAATCTTCTGGAAATATCCTATTCTGCTTATTCTAGGAATATTCATAATTAATATACATAGCATATTCCTATATACTATGGATCATCTGAGAAATCTTTCTAAATTATTCCTAGAATATTTGATACAAATATTCAAAGATTATCACATTTTGTATATTCTTAGTAGAATATATGATAGATATTCATGTTATATTCAATTTTGCTTTGCTTTATAGACTTTATCAATAACTGACAACGATTTTTGTTTGTGAGGTCAATGGAGACTTTTATGATTGTGTTATCACAGGTTAGGATAAAAGAGATGAACGACTTCAATTGTAACCAGAACAAGAATTTGGATTTCAACAAACCCAATATAATAACAGATCACAATCATCGTGAAATTTTATAAGAAAAATTATATCTAAGTTTTATTCCAGTACTTTATGTATATTTCTCGTCGAACCAAAAAAAAATTAAATGGAATGAATTTAATCATAGGAGGCATATAAAAAAACTCTAAATTTTTTTTTTGCTCTCAAAATCTTTTGTCTATATTTTAATTCTTTCATTTCTGCAAAAACTTGATTTCTTTATTCAAAATAATTTGAGACAGGAAAATTTTACATCTGTCTAATTTAAATAAGCATGTTCTTATTACTTGATCATTGGAATATGGTCTGAATAATTGATTGAATATTAGCCTAAATCATTGACACATGAAATTTCCAAATGGATTTCTGTATCAGAGTAGTTTAAGACATGACTAAATGGAAGTATTTTGAAAATGCGAATCAAAGAAGCCTCGTAGCAATTTAGAAATATTTATTTCAGGTCTGGAAATTTTCCGAAACGTCCAAAGGTCTATTGTCACTCAAACGGTAGTCTAATTCATCATCAAACATTTTGAGGATATTGACATAAAGTGAAATTGGTGGCGTTATTGTTTCGCTTGTTAAGCATCATCTAAATTATTTTTGATATTTTTGGTTAGATCGCGAGCTAGATAAATCATATATTTACCAAATTTACTTGTCAAAATCACGCTTCTCTCGGCCAAATAATACTCAGTAGTTTGAAATTTTCTTTTTTGCGCATACCTGTGAAATTTGGAGGTTTGTCAGAATGTTTCTAAATAGCATTCGATAAATAGAAATGATATATGTCAACTTTTCTCATGTATTCCCATCGATTCATGAGTACATCAAATTATAACGCATCATATTTTTTCCATGAATAAGATCAAATTTTTTATGAATTTGTACAGCTATGGAGCCCACTGTTTGAGAAACATGATAGACTTTTGGACGTCATCATGACGTCATATAAGTACCAAATAGACCTTTTAATAGAACAATATATTTTTATTACTTATATCTATTATTTATCCAATATTTTCATATTTTCATGGAAGTTTATCAAATTTTGATAGTAGTGTTAATGAGTAATGATAAATGAATACATAAAATTTCCAGACACTACATTCATGTCGTGATATTATAAAATGTTTTGTTATGTATGGAATATTTTTGTTAAATCTTGTAGAAGATGCACAAAGTTATTACAATGCTCTTCCGATTTTAGTGAAAGTTTTGCAATTGCGTTATGAAGATGTGAATCACCGTATCGTATTTATCGCAGCCACATGGTATCGGATATTTATTTGTTTGTGTGAGGATTGGTTCTAAAAAACGTTAGTATTCTATTTTATTTTCATTTTGGCTATTGATTAAACCAACAAATGAAGACTTTTCAACTGAACATTAGAATTATTATTTCTTTCTCTTGAATGAATATTCATTTATTTCACTTGGTGTTTGTATGAAACCCTGTAAATATACAGAATTAATGTATTTAAAGGTATCCGATGGCTCAATTTAAAGAGGAAAATGTGGGCAAATTGATAAGAAGAGTTTTGACAAGAATTCTTGCGAATGAATTAGCCACTGGATATAGTTGGCAGGACTATAAAGAGAACAAAAAATTCAAATTGACTACTGCAATTATTGGTAAAGCATCGTTCTATCATAATTAATACTATCTGTTTCAAATGATTTCTCATTTAGGAATCTGTCAAGAAGAGCCATACCGCCAGGAATGTCACAGAGAAGCAAATTGAATTGAAAATTGCCAAACGGCTGAGCAAGGCTCCTGAACATATGAGATTTAGAGATCAATAGATTATATAATGTATATCTACATTTGTATCCTGTTGTTATCGCAAATATGATTTTATTATTTTCATATTGTATATATTCCTTTAACTCTGGAAATTAAGTGCAACACGCAATGTATTTTTACATTTTTGTGAGTTTTATGAGTGTGATTTTCTCTTCCTCAGTTGTACTTATATAAGAATGAATATTTCCTATGAATTGGATTTCTTGTCACAGATATGATTTTATCTCCTAAAGAAATATAGCTTCAATATGGTCATCAACTAGCCCAGAATATTCCAAGTATATGATTTCAATCATCCCTATAATATTCTTAGCATATATTGAACATTTACTCCATGGAGACTCATAGATTATTCCAGGAATATAGTATCATATATTCATAGCATATTTCAGGATGGTTCCTGGGGCTCTATTCTGGAACCGTTTGCAAATTTGAAGAACACTTATCTCTACTAGTTCCGCATACTTATCAAACTATTGTATTCTCGAACGTGTGTTTCGTTAAGTATACATATATTTTTCATTCGCAACGCTACAAGTGGTATTTCATGTGAATAACTGATTTAAGTATTCGTAAGTCTACATTTGGCAAATTCAGTTGCAATTGTAGCCCTAGAAGAAGCAGAAACTGAATTTATGCATCCCAGGTGTTTTTATACTAATGAAGATGCAATTAAATTATCTGAAAACGCATTTCAAAAATTATTTAGGTCGACAAAATTTTTGGTTCGCGATATTATACATCGTGTAGAACCTCATATTATTGGTCAATCTAGGACGTCTGCGTTAAGTGTTCCTACAAAGATATTTATTAATATATGTGCTAAATGTATATGGTAAAAATTTTGTGATTTTTAAACTCAAGGTATTAACAACGTTATGATTTTTCGCAACTGGGAGTTACAAAATGGATATTGAGCACAATATTCATTTAGCAATCAGTCAGTCCTCCTTATCTCGGTGCATACACGAAGTAGTAAATGCTATGGTTGATCCTGAGATTATGAATCAATGGATGAAATTTCCAGACACATTACAAGAAATGAGACAGATAAGACGAGAGTAAACATATATTTTATTCATAAATTATAGATTTTACGGGTGAATTAAATTTCATAGATTTTTTGCGAAGCATAGGTTCCCGGGAGTGATAGGCTGTGTAGATTTTACGCACGTAGCCATATTTCCGCCAGAAACTGAAGATCCCTCATATCCGGAATACCTATACGTAAACCGAAAAGGATATCATTCGACTAATGTTCAACTGGTAATAAAAAAAAAACTTCTTCAATTATTGATTGCATTATTTCAGTAGAATGATATTCAGATTTGCGACTGGCAACTAAAAATATTGAACATTTACGCTCTATTTCCTGGCTGTACGCATGATGCCTTTATATGGAGTAATAGTCAAGTGTTGCAAACTCTGGTTACTATGGTTTTGCTGGCTTACCGCCCATGGGCAAGGGCATTAAGTAAAATGAAATGTCAAACTTGACAGCTGACAGCAAATGAACAATAATTAGTAGTAACTCAATTCGAAAAAGAAAATTAGGATCGATATTTTGGATAGTTATCTCATTCATGCAAAAAATTCCATGATTTTTTTTCCTTCAAAAACAAAATTGTTTGAAAAATTATATTATGTCTAGTGTGGCGGCGGAAAATCTCATGGGAGGCTCTGTATCAATATTTAGGCTTATGATCAAAGGCGATAGATGACAGCATTATGAACTCAAATTATTTTGTTTCATTGTGCGCATGGCAAACTTGTGTAAAGTTCGAATCGATTCTTATTGTCATTGTTGTTTTGAAAGAGTTCTCCACACGTCATATTTTGGATTTATAGTTTCTTGCTGTTCTTTAATTGTTCTAAGTGTTAAATATGGCGGCTAGTTTTAAGTTGAGTCTAACCTTATTCCAACTGGAAATGCAGACATTCTTCTCTCCTAATATTATTATAGGGTCAGAAGTGTCTACTAGCGGGCTGCCGCACTAATTTTATGCCACAAAAAGAGTGGCTACGACGATTGGCCAGAAACGATTTGCCTTGCGTAAACTTTTCACAGCTGACAGGGTCTACGAGCTATGCAGTTTGTGAATTGCATTACTAGAATTATCAGTTTAGGACCTTCGAGAGAAAAATGTTGAACATGAATACTCTTCCAAACAACATCCGAGTGCCAAGTAGTATGCAAAACTTTAAGTTCATAAAATTTGTCATGATGATGCATGATTACTGTAATTCATTGAATTCTCATGTCATTTATATAATTGTTATTCTCAAGTAGAGTAGTTCCGATAGACCCACAGGTACCAATCGTCACAGCTGAAGCAGCGACTTCGACACTCATGTCAAATATGAAAGTTATCTCTGTAACTACAACTACAACCACAATCAAGACAGATATGGAAGATGCCTCTGTAACTACAGCTCCAGAGAAAAGTATAGATGTCAGTTTATTTGAGAAATATATATATTTTTTGACGATCATAACAAAAAAAGTGTTTCTATGGCCCCTTCTACGGCCGTGAAGTTTCACTTTTCGGTACAATTCTTTAGTGATGATCGCTTGAAAAACGTTGTGTGCACCTCGGCCTGAAGTTTTTTTTGGTCTCACAACAGATTCGACCGAAAAAAATTATCTTCACGGCCTTGATACACAAATAACTATTCTCAAGTAGAAATTATCGTGTGTGCTATTGAAGTAACTTATCATTGTTCATTTTATTTTGTTTGCGTGACTTGGGTCCCACAAAAAAGTTCTTCCTATCCCGCAAAATAAGCTTATGTGCTGCAAGATACAACAATTTGAACGGGTAGAAGCTGTTCTGAAATGACATCATCCTGAGAAAAATACTCTTCTCTGAACCGGAAACTTAGAACCATATCACAAATATTCACTTGTATTCAACTAAAAATCTTAAATTTCTACTTAATATTGAGTAAAACTGAATTTCCCACTTCCTGAATATAGTTTTTACAATGAAATTTTGAAAACTATATCCAGTGAGTCGAATATTCAGTTATACTCAGTATTTAGTAGTTTATAATAATTTTCGATCATTCAAGAGATTCAAACTGCCCGCGCAGCTCATATTAGTTTGATCAAAAAAATCAGATGGATCTGTTAATCGTGTATCAAGCTATAACATTGCTGATTCCTATCTTATTAAAACCTTATCGTTGGTCAAGTGTGATCCATTCCTTCATAGAAACTGAATATAGTGTGATTTTTACTGTGGGAATAATTAGAATATAAGTCAGCACCAACAAACAAATATAATTTTTCATTTACCAAATAACCGGATGGTCCACAGTCTAGTTGATATTAGGAATGAAAGAAATTCAATTCAACACAAATGAATGAAATATAATTTCTCAATCATCATAATTCTACAACTGTTTTTTTACTGCGAGAAATTATTATTGCCAGACATCATTTACGACTTTCATCCTCACTTTTGTCACTTTGTACTTTGGATAGATCTTTGAAGCTAATAGTTATATAGTTATCGAGCTTTAAATCCAATGAGATCCAATTTTGTTCCATCAAGTGATCAGTTATGTATAACTTGTGCTGTTTCCAGTGGAATTTTTTCATTTTAGTGTTGTTATTTACTTGTAAATACTTGTGTATCGTTAATAAAGCTTACTGAACACAGTTAGTGCTTATATTGTATGAGAAAGTGCGCTAGAGCACCGTTGATTGTTTCTGTATATATCAACACTATTTTGATTATATTTTCACAGTTTCAACCATTTTAGTCAGAAGTGTTCTGTCATACAATTCAATAGAAATGATATGATGGAATCTGAAGCATCAACTTTGTGTACCTCTGAACTTAATGTCATATTATTATCCACAGAGTTCGCATTTGTTTCTGTCGATTGAGAGTGACTAAGATCAACTATTTGTCGTGATTAGGTACATGGGCACAATCTTTGAGTTAACAATAAAACTTTTATACTTTCGCGCTCTCTTAACAACTAGAATTCAAGTCTACAGGGAAAGATCTAGGATGAAGAACTGAAGTCTCAAGCTTTGCACTTTCATGACTTTGTTCTCTTTTTTTTATCTAATGACTGGCAATTTAATTATTAATCAAGCCGTGAGATTTTGATAACAAGAGTCCCAGTAAATAGTAAGGTTTGAAATTTGACCAACTCACGGTAAATTGAGATGATTTTGGAAGCTTGACTTGGATATACAATACAGCTACTAAGAATGAGTTGGTCGGATTCCAAACCTCTCTATTCACGGAGTCTCCTGTAATTAGAACTGTTCACACTGATGATATGATCTGAGTGGCCGAAGCTGGTCGTTAAATCGAGAAAACGAGAGTTATAAAAAAGCTAAGCTCAAGACTTCATCTTTACGTCCTGGATTCATCCTGATGACATTCGATTCAGAATATTTTGCTGGATGCATTTCAACTATAATCCACTTGAAAATTGAAGAATGTGATTCTGTCTCAGTGTCTTATTGCGCTCACCCCTCATTAAAATAATGCTATCTGTAGAACAATATGGTGGAAATTCCCACTCTGCAGAAGAGCACTTATCTTAGGCATTTCAGCGTGTTTTTTGTTCACCTAAATACTGCTGATAGTATCCTGGATCAAAATACTCCCTTCGCAGGCAAATGAGTGATTATCATGGTAGAAATATTATGCATATCATGGGGGCTTTTTATTGTTGCACGAGATTGAGAACGTAGTGACGGTGATCGATGAGTATTCTGATGAAATTAGATCTAATAGTATCATATATAATTTCATTAAAGTACGTTCATGTGTCTAAAATTATGTTTGTTGAAGATTGATTTGGAAATGATCGCTTAGTTAGAGCCTGTTATAGATACAGTTCAGCAACTTAATGATATTTATTCTCGAATAGGCAATAAACTAGGCAACAGACTCTTGCAATGTGAATAAATAATTTGATACCTGTTTTGCCAGAGCGCTATCCAAAGAGATGAGAGTTTAAATTTCTAAAAGTAAGAGCATTGGCTCATTAGCTCGGTTACACCATTGATAATGATGAAGATACTTCAATCACATAGTTTATTCACGGAACAGAAATATCATCTCAAGAATTTTAGCAGATATACTACCTCGTTTGGAGTTTACATTCGTGGGTTCGTGGATAATTATAGTTGCAGAGTTAGGGAGAAGTTTGATCGCAATTCATTTTGATCTCATCGACACAGGAAGACGGACGTATTGTGGATCAATTCTTGTGTGTTACTTCATAATTTCATATAGGAGGGGTTAAATTTATTCATGCTTCTACTCCTTACATCTCTAAGTAAATAATTGAACTATACTTCTTGATACAGAATTCACCTCAGTAATTACAACAAAATCGTTTAATCCTTATACTATTGAAATTTCTCCTTGTTTCCACAAAGTCGAGGAATTTCAACACTGTGCGCTCAGTGTTCACTGTTGACAAGACAAACAAGTTGAACCTTCATGTCAAGCTGCAGAATTTTATTTTGTCACGTATTTTTCTCATTCATCCTCGGAAGAATGGTGTTTCCGTCCCTCGTACGGAACTGCGAGATGTTATTGTTGACTTACTATCAACTCTACTAGCTAACTGGTGCCATGCTCCGCGATTTACACACTGTTGGTTTTTGTTCCAAATGTGATTTTGTGACCAAAAAATAAGGGAGCAATCTTATATGAAGAGAAAGAGAAAGATAACTGGATAAAGTGCTGAAGGGACATTTCTGAACTCATTTGGTTTATTCCAGAAACAATTTATTTTGATACTACTCACGATTTTAAAAGTCATGCTTGGTCTGGATGGACATATATGAAAAATGATTGAAATGAGAACAATAGGAAATTCAAACTATGTATGGCTGAAAGATATAGTTCATAAATATCAAGAACAACATCAAAAAACGCTTATCAATTCTGTTAGTTATTTTAATAATTTCTGTACCACTGATGGCAGCAATCAATTCCTGCAACAAACGCCTCGACGATGCGGTAGGGGACCTTTTAAAATTGAAGTAGTGTTGTGCGAGATTGAGTCTAGCTTTTCAAAATCGTTAAACAAATTCAAGCATTCAGAAGCTCCCGGATCCATTTTTAGGACATCATCTGTTTCATACAATAGACATAAAATGATCAACCCCTATATTAAACTTTAATGTTGTAGATAGACACCTATTTCAACTGATTCGACTGATTAGATGATGACCAGCTTATTGAAATAACCATCACGTAGAAGAATTCCATTCGTAATTATTAATTATTTTTACTAAGAACAAGAAAGTTTTGTGAAACCGACAAAATTCACCTATCGAGATTTTGATGAAAATATCCGTTTTGAGCATCCCTGAATCCATTTTAACTATTTCTGGCTTGATGTCAATACGTATGTTCGTGCGTCCGTACGTGCGTTTGTAACTCGCAAATCTCAAAACTGGTTGAACGTATGAATGTTTAAATTTTGTATTTGAGACTGGTATAGGGTCTATTTGTGCACCTCGCAATAAGGTTCCAAGCGTCTGTACCGGAAGTGCACTTCACACGAAACTTTTTTCGAATTTTTCCAATACATTAAGAATGATCAACCGTAGGATGTTGAAATTGAATATTTGAACTTGATGTTGTATTAGAATAGTTATCTGCCATTTTTGTAAGAATCAGCCAGTCTAGAAGTGCACTTTACTCAAAACTTTTTTTGAATTTTTTCATAAATATAGAATGATTCGCCATAGCATATTGAAATTCTGTATAAAGAACTTTTATAACACCATATTGTACATCTTGCATTATGATTGCGATCGGCTGAACCGGAAGCTCACTTCACTTAAAACTTTGTTCTAATTTTCCGTATAAATTCAGAATGATCAGCCATAGGATACTGGAATTGAGGATTTGAAATTGCTGTAGCATCTAAGTGGTCATCTTCTATTTCTGTAACAATCGGCTGAGCTGGAAGTGCACTTTATATGACAGACTTTTTGAGTTTTCCGCATAAATTCAAAACGATCGAACGTAGATTGTTCGAATTCAGTAATCAGGACGATTATACCGTCCGAATGTTCATATCCTATTTTTATCGAGATCCACCAAGCCGAAAATGCACTTTACTAGACAATCTATTGGATTTTTCCGCATAATTATAAACGATCAGGTGTAGAATATTGAAATTTGGTATTTCAGTCTGCTGTAGCATCTGAATGATTGCCTACTATTTTCAAAACAATAGACTGAGCCGGAAGTGCACTTCAGTAGGAATTCATTTTTTAATTTTGCGCATAAAATCAGATCTGTTGATAGTCGTAGAATTTTGGGAATCAGTATTTAGGAATGTTGTAGTATAAAAATAATGGCCTACTGTTTCCATAGCAATCGACTTGGCTGAAAGTGCATTTTACTTGACAGATTTTCAGAATCTCTTGGGTAAATCCAAAACGATCAACTGTGGAACGATGAGATTTTGTGTTTGATTATATATATCCAATGATATATATGATTAAACACAAAATCACATCGTATTTTTATATTATTTTTATATAGATGAGAGGCGGTTTTTTTTGCGATGTTGGTTCCTAGGAAATTGCGAACGCTTGGAGTTAATGAGCATTTGGATGATCAAAGTGACAAATTGCTGAATTATTGTTTGAAAAATTCATTATTGCAAATATGGATTTCGCTCTCAAAGAATATATCGATAGAAGGAATATTTGCTGCATGGATCTGTGGATTCTATGAAAAATACCAAGCCACAGACCTGAATGAATAATTTCAGCCAAAAGGTTATCATATTACGTTGATTATTGTAGGGATAAAAATATATACATTTCCGTATGAAATATTTCTAATCCATCACTCCAAACCAAGTATTCAGTTTACTTGAAATTGGAAAAAATAACCATGAAAAGGTAAAAGATAACAAGCCACAGGGTTGCCTGTCGGTCATTTTCTCGAATATAAACTCCACAAAATCTTTCTATTCTGAAATGTGTAACTCCAAAACGTATTCCATGAATAAAAGACACTTGTCAAGTTCTTGAGAGAAATTGGTAGTTCGTTATATTATTCAACACTTTCGTAGTATGGACATCGGGCATACAGTTGTGTTTCGGTAAGATAATACATAAAGATCCTACATATTGCGTGTTATTACATAGAGATAAATATCCTTGTACGTTTTGGATAAGCGCAAGTTTTGCTTCATAAAGACAACAGATTCATATATATATATATATATATATATATATATATATATATATATATATATATATATATATACAAAGATACTACCGTCAATACATCCAAGTCTATGAATGAAGGCTTACAGTGCGTTTGATTAGAAACTGAAAATATGCATCTTATCATACGTTTCTGTAAAATTAACAATTTAGACGCATAATTTGTTACTCTTCAGTACATTATGCCATATCTCGGGCTTGATTCTACATGTGCAGAATAACATGTTATAAGTGTTATGGAGCTCACACTCTCTCTCAACTTATGAATTGTAGAGAATGTGGAACTCAACTTTTTATGCAGGCGATTAATGTGTTCACAGTCGCCTAAGTCAGATTCCTAGTACCTAGAGATTTTACATTGGAAAACAGAGGAGCGGATTTATTATTGATTCTTACATATAAACTCTCAAAATTCTTACTTTTTATCTGATACTCTACAATTGCTGTCTTGTTTTCATTCAAATTCAGACCATTTTCATTACATCAAGTAGCCATAAATGAGATGACATCAGTCGTGCGTTTTGAAAGTATATTAGTGTTATCACTTATAATACAAGATGTTTAATCCGCAAATTGACATTATTAGTCACATGTGATATTATCATAGAAAGTGTCACAAATATGGAATATTTGTAGTAATTAGGTCACATGATTATTCATTTGAATTCGCTGTAACTATAATCTTAGTTAGTACTGACAAGGTCGATGTTCAATTGTCGGACATGATTGACAGGCTAGGGTCACTAGATGTTTGGTGGTTGCCAGGCAACAGTTGTTAAGCAATTGAATGCTGGCCCTTTGTCGGCTTAAGTATATGAGAGTGTTAGCTGGGAGAGTGATTAATTCATTCAGTAATTCAGTACGAGTGACAGTCAGTGATATTGTGAACATACGAGTATATAAAATAAATACTGGCACTGTAACCTGTGTTAAAGAGTTATTTACATTAAAATTTGTAGCAAATTGGTGTCAGAAGTGGGATACTCCAAAATTCAGTTGAAATAATTTTGGGTCTGGACGACGACGAGTGGATTAGGTTGCAGTGTTGTGAAGTGTTCAAAATTAAATTGGGACTGTTGTAGATGCCCAAGACAAGAAGTATGGCCATCAGCGAGATGCAAGATCAGCTGAAGATGATGATGGAATGCATGAAGACATCAGTTGCATCCGTGGAGCAGAAAATAGCCGAATCTACGGAAGGTATGAAGACCATAGAAAAGAAGATGGCCGAATCTGCAGAAAGTATGAGGATGGCGGTAGCTCAAGAGATGCAAACAGTTGAAGAGACAGTAGCTGAGTCAGTAAAAGAGACCGTGACAGAGGAGATAACGGCAGTGAAAGAAGAAATGGTTACAGAGTTGAGGGAGATCTCGGAGCAGAATGAAATGGTAATAGGAGAAATTCAAGATGTTGGAGAAATTTGATGAGAAACTCACTATAGTGAATCGTCGAGTTGTGCAAGTTGAACACGATTTAAAAGCAAAATAAGACTCAATTGTCGCCGAGAAACTACAGAGCCTAAGTCTCAATAGTGATGGCGTAGCCCTACGGATAGAAAGTGCTCCAGCATTTACTCCAAGAAAAGTTTCAGCTAATTTCACTTCGAAACCGACGCCGTTTGATGACAAGACTTCTGGGAATGAATACTCCGCTCAACTTGAGCTAATTTTGGTGAATGATGGTTGGAGTGTGAAACAAAAAGCTATCGTACTGGCTGAAATGCTCCAAGATACAGCATTAGCGGTACTCTCAGGACTGTCTGAACAAGAACGCCTAGATTATGAGAAACTGACGTCTAAATTGAGACTACGCTTTGGGGAGGAGTACCTAATAGAATTACTTCATGGACAACTGCGAAACCGCACACAACTGCATAAGGAGGATTTGACTACGTTTGCACAGCAGAGTCTGGCTCGGAGAGCTTTTGCAAATTGCCCTGGCTCAACACAGGAATATGTAGCAGTCATTCAATTTATGGACGGCATCAGCGTCGACGAGATTGGGCGAGTTGTCTGGTTAGCGAATCCAAAGACGGTGAGAGAAGCCCTGGAAATTGGGCAGGCACGAAGGCGTCAATATAGACAAAGAGAGTGAGGTGGTTCGAACACGATGAGGAAGAGCCGGAGGTAGAAAGGACCACGACTTATACAGGGAGTCGCGAGCGAGAACGATCTTCTTCTCGGTTTGTACCGACCTCACCTGGACTGAGAAGAAGAATTAGATGCTGGCGTTGCGGCAAGAAGGGCCATACTCAAATAGATTGCCGTACCAAGCACACCGTTAATTATGGCATGGATACATAATTTGGACGGCAGGAATTACTCATATAATGGAGAATGAAATGCTGGCAGTGTGGTCAGGAAGGACATCTTCGAGCGAACTGTCGTATGAGGCACACCGTTGATTATGGTATGAACACATCGTCAGCAAAAATCAAATTCAACAGACCAGTAAAGCAGAAGCTGGCGGGATCCCCTATCAAGAGTTCCAAGCTTATTGATATTCAAGTGCGGAGAATTCGAACCAGTCCAACCGTGGAAGGATTCGTGGAGAGTGTACCATGTAAAATGGTGCTTGATACTGGAGCAACTGTCACCGTTGTGCATCCAAAAGTATTTGCAAAAATAAGACAAACTCCAAGCGAACGTGCCCAGACCCAGCGGATTTTACTGAAGACAGTGAATGGGGAAAGAATACCAGTACTCAGTATAGAGAAGCTTGAATTTACAATTGGCAATTTGACGGAAAAGCATCAACCATTCATTGCTGCAATCGTGGATGACTGCATTCTGGGTGACAAATCCTGCGAGATTTTGGTAATGTCCTGGATTTGAAGGGTGACGTCTTGCGGGTTGACGAGGAAGAAGAAATACCTCTCTTTTGTCAACAAATGAGAACGAAAGTCACTGATGTTATTGCTCCAGGATGCTACGATGAGATAATTTCTCTTGGAGAGCAGAATCATTCCAGTGATTTTGGAAATCTGGCTAGTATCAAAAAAATCAAGCAAGATGAATCCCCACTGTCGATGCACAAAGTACGACAAGCTCAACAGAATGATTCCGTTCTGAAATCGATCATAGAGTGCGTAAAGATCCGCCAGAAACCTAGCTTCCAGAAGAAATCTGCTATGGATCCGTTCACCTAGGCCTATTTGGCTCAATGGAGTTCCCTGAGAGTCAGAAATAACTTACTTTACAGACTATGGGAGAATTCTGATGGAAAGGAGATAAAAGAAAAATTGATATCGCCAGGAAGTCTAATAGATCGAATTTCGGAACAAATGCATGATCATAACAGCGGTGGACACATTTTGGCATCAAGAAGACACTTGATAAAGTCCGTGGAAGTTACTACTGGGTTGGCTGTCGAGAAGACGTAGAGCAATATTGCAAGACTTGTGAACGCTGTAACTCAAGAAAGGGGTTCACCACTCGGCAGCGCGCTACGAAGCAGCAGTACAACGTGGGCTCTCCGTTTGAGAGGATTGCCGTGAACATACTCGGACCTTTGTCTATCACGGCACGGCAGAATGTACAAGCTGCCAGCGACAGAATGAGGGCCCGATATGATATGCGAGCCAATGGTGCTCGGTTCCAGAAAGGCAAAATTGGTGTGGTTCCACAAGCCCTAAAGAAGAAGTGGAAAGTGTCCCAAATTGCAAATAGACTGGGAAGGACCAGACGAGGTCATAGAGTGTTTGGACGACGCGACGTTGTATTCCGGATACGGAGGGGCAGAAGCGGCAAACCAAAAGTAGCTCATGGAAACAGGTTGTGACCGTACCAAGAACGAGATATTGAGTTCGTCGAGGACGACGAACCATGAGAGGGAAGTAGTGTCACAAATATGGAATATTTGTGTTAATTAGGTCACATTATTATTCATTTGAGTTCGCTGTGACTGTAATCCTAGTTAATACTGACAAGGTCAATGTTCAATTGTCGGAAATGATTGACAGGCTATAGTCACTAGATGTTTGGTGGCTGCCAGGCAACTATTGTTGAGCAATTGTTCGGATTACGAAAACTGTAGATTAATTTTCGTAGCAACGATTGTAAAAACAATTGTTACCATAGTAATTAAGCTTCGTTTAAGTAATTTGTAGATCAAACTGAACCTGAAATACTGGGCCTAAGAGCGTTAGCTGGGCGAGTGATTTATTCATTCAGTGACTCAGTACAAGTGACAGTCAGTGATATTGTGAACATAAGAGTATATAAAATGAATACTGGCACTGTAACCTGTGTTAAAAACTTATTTACATTAAAATTTGTAACAATATCATTCACAAATATCACGGGAAGAAGGGGCCCTAGTATTGATCCTTGTGGAACTCCATGGTCAATAGATTCAGACTTCAAATTTGTACAATGTGTTATTTTATTTACTGTAGAAACAGTCTCAACGTTTTGAGTGCGATCGCTCAGGTAAGAACGAAACCATTGATTGACCAAGTCACGGTTCGCTAGCTTACTCAATTTTCCAGAAAACGACTCTTGATCGATAGTATCAAATGCTTCACTCAGATTGAAATACACGGTAGCCACAAGATTTTTATTGGCGATGCATTCTGCGATGTACGTAGTTTTTTGTAAGATGGCATCATTTTTTGATTCATTCGGTAAGAAACCTAATTGGTCAGGCATAATTGAATTATATTCATGCAAATAACATAGCAATCGCTTGTGCATAATTTTTTCGATAATCTCACTGAGAACAGAGAGATTAAATTGGACGATAGTTTGCTAGAACTGTACGTGCGCATTTTTTTGTGTATCGGCTGAACATCAACTATTTATAATAATAATAATAATAATATATATTTCCCAACAGATATCCGTTCACAGGGAAAAACAATACATCATCTATGAAATCAGTAAATTATACAAAAAAAAAAAAATGAATAATAATAAGTATAAGAATTATGAATATAATGATGATAAAGATATACGATTGTAATCTATCGAATTTATTGTACGAATATGTCATTTATTAGACGATCAGTGTTTCTGCACATGATGTGGATTGGTGAACGCTGTCTTAGATCGGTATATGCTCTCTGTAGGTAGAAGGTTTGTGAGTGTCTAGCTGATACTCTAGGAACATAGAATTGAATACAGGAGAGCAAATAAGGTACATCCATTTCATCATGCACTAGCTGGGAAAGAAGCCTGATACTACTCATTTCTCTTCTGTATGTTAATGACTTAACTATATGACGCTGCAAGAGCGATTCATGATCTGTACCACGTTCTGGATATAAATCATTAAGTCTATAGAATAAATATCCAAGAAATTTTAGTTGAATGCTATCTAGAGCAAGTCTTTGGTACGCATAATAAGAATGCCAAACCAGAATCGCATATTCAAGTTTATTAAGAACAAAGGCAGAATACAGAGATTTTATAACATTCAAATCCTGGAACACAGAGCATATTCTTATGATAAAGCCAAGTGATTTGTTAGCAGCAAGGCATACATTGTTGATCTGCAAAGAAAAATCGAACTCTGATATGAAAGTAGCACTCAAATCTTTCATCACGAAAAATTGTTGTAGTGATATATTCTTCATGTGGTATAATGTGATGATTTTATTGCTACAGCGAGTGTAAGATACATATGAGCATTTTTCAATGTTGAGAAAAAGCTTGTTCTTGTCACACCAGGTAATCATACGGTTGATGTTATTTTGTAATATATTCATATCATTCCTATCACCAATTTCATTAAGTAATTTGACATCATCAGCATATACCAGCGAGAAGCAAGTGAATTATTCAAGAAGATCATTGATAAATAAAGTTAAGAAGAGCGGACCCAGGTTAGAACCTTGTGGGATCCCAGACGACGCAAGAAATCTGTACAAAGAGAAACCATTGTAGAAGACGTAGCATTCTCGATTATTCAGATAAGACGTTAATAGTTTCATCAAATTTGGGGCAGCACCAAATGCAGACACTTTGGTGAGAAGCAGATTATGATCAATAGTGTCGAATGCTCGTGAAAACTCTGTACAAATTACATCGACTTGACCATGTACATCCATTTTATCTAAAACATATTGGGAAAATGGAGCAAGATTTGTAACCGTCGAACGGCCTTGCATGAATCCATGTTGATTCGGTGCAATTAGTGAACGTGTATTATGATAAACGATTTTGTGAATGATCATCTCAAAAATTTTAGCAAAGTTGTTGATTATGGAAATTGGCCGATAATTTTTAATATCGGTTCTATCATTCCTCTTATGAACTGGGGTAATCCTGGTTCTTTTCCAACGATCAGGAAAGATACATGACATAATTGCCAATTTATTCAATGAGACCATAGAAGTTGCAAAGATATATCTGCAGTCTTTAATGAGGAAACTGGGAATTTGATCTTCACCAGCAGTTGATTTGCTGGATAAGGATGACATGATTGCAATTATATCATCAACCGAGATTAAGTGAGGAGTAAAACAATGTGAATTCTTAGCGTAATTTGGGTTAAATGAAGACTTTACAGAAAATGATTTAGAAAAACAGCTCGCAAATTTTGCTAGAATATTCAAAATGCTGGTCAATGTTTCTAGTTCTGAAGTCGACCAGATGACTAATAATATTATGTTGAACATAATTTGACACACCGCCGCCTTTCATATTTCGGTAGTAGAATGTTTTAAGTTCATAGTTGTTGATACAATAATCAGTTATTTCCTCGTTACAGAGCCAGTGCTCCGATAAACAAATTACGGATAGACAATAATCTGACAGTAAGACTCCTGAATCACAAATTTTATTACGCAGGCTTTGGATGCTGGTACTGGAAACATTAAGGTAGCTGGAATGTTGCTGACTGGATAACATAGATTTCATTGGATCGTTGCTAATGTCTGACACTGATCTAAAGAATGATTTGGGTCAGTTTTCCTTCTCTGTAGATAAAATCAGTTTATGGAGACACCTGCAGGCCAATTGTTTGGTTCATGAACAATGTCAGAATACACTTGTGGCACACTTATTCTGAGGGACGCATAAGAGTCGCATTTTGTCTCTAAGGCATGACACGTGAAACTTTTACTTGTAAGTTTTTCAAATGATCACTTGTAAGTTCAGATGTTACATCAGGAGCTAGTCATGAAATAAAGATATGGTTCAGTTCAGGAGCAACCAAAAGATTGGTATCTGGTATAGTACCAGAGCAAATTATACTCTCATTAGTTTTGTGATTATTATTAATATATAATTTAAATAAACTCGAACGGTTATTGACACTATTTTTGAATGTTTCTGGAGCCCATATTTGTGATATTATTCTCAATCAAAAGTTCGATTGAGCTTTGATAACTAAAGCATAGTTTCACTCACATTTTTTCAGTTACTTTGATTTCAGAATCAGTAGCGACACCTTCTTTACTTGCATTGTATTCAACCAAGTCTTTGTTAACTGGTAAGATAAGCGGTAAATTGATTTTATTGGCAGTAATTTAATCACTTATATTTGATGTTGGCATTGGTTTTATAGGCTTGATATCATCTCTCAATTCATCATATTTTTTACACATGTTTTTAATTTCAACTTTCAGGTTATTTATGATTTTATCTTGATTATTAACTACAGATAATAGCTTATTCGAGAATAATTGCATTACAGATTCACTTGTGCTCAAATAAGCACCTGCTGTTACACAATTATCACGAAACCACTGTATGTTATCATTCCCAATAACACAATTATATTCACTTTTCTTAATCACAATACATGCTATATGGAAAATTGATTCACAATTACCAGAGCAAATAACTTGAGAAACACTTGAATCTCCATAGATTCTTTGCAATTGGCGCAAAATACCGTTTGTTTTGTCACCATCTTGCGTACAAATGTTTTTTTTTTTTTTTTAAGTATAGATAACTGTCAACTTGGTGGATCTTCTAGTGATACATATATTGCTTGTATGATTGTGTCGGTAGCATGGTGCTAAGATACAGAATTGTCGTATTTTTGTGACTTCAAACCTGGCCTTGGAGCTGGAAACGTAGATACAAGAAGTTCAAATCTCCACACTTGTGTCATCGTATATACTACTTGCGTTGAGTATCAAACAGGGCAAAGTGCAAATATGCTGACCTGTGATTTGAAGATCTTTGAGTCGATCCCTACTTTGGACGAAGAAATCAAAATGATTCAAAACGTTGTACCATGTGATGCAATTTTTCCGAACGCCAAGTGTTCCTGTGGCCTTTCCATTGGCTTACGAAATATCAATCAATTTACCAAAGTGCACCAAAATAGTTCTGTTACATCAATATTTTTCTATTTATCTGGGATACATTGTAATTTTGCAGAATTTTATTCTAAAAGAGTAGCTTTCTTGAATAATCAATCTTACTTTTAGACATAATTTTGGTACCTTATAATCCTTTGATCCAGAAAAGAAAAGAATAAGCCTTTTCTTGTACTGTCAGATTGGATGAGTAAGAACTAATTCTCTTTGACAAAATCTAGAGTAGGCAAAACTTTTCAGAGGACTCATTTTTATAAATATGACATAAAAATCTCTTACACTTCCAATTTAGAAATTCGAGATCTTATTGTTGATGTTAAAGATAGATTTCCTCACTTCCTGCCAGTGCATTCTCATCATATTGTAACAAGGCTAATTCGTGATGTAAGAGACACACTTATTAATTGTCGAGTCAGTATTCCAAATTACGTTATTTGTATTTGTATCAATAATAAACATAATATTTGCAACACTTTCAAGGTGAGATTGATATTCACGAATCAGCACTTGTTTAGTGTATATATAGAGTAAGGCAGTAGAGTAAAGTTAGTTGAGTTGAAGTGAAGAAGTAGAAGTCAATAAGCATTAGAATGTAAGGGAATTAAGAGCTCCACCCGCACCTAGCCGACTAGTAGTAAGTTTCATCTTTTATATTTGGTCTCATTTATCATTGTTAATATATCTTGTTATTTCATATCTTGTTATCTAATCTTTAATATATTTATTTGTTATACAAATTTGGCATACTTTATATTTATAATAACCTTTACCCTCCATCCAGCAAGAACCCATTTATTCTTTGTTATATCCAATTTAGGGTGTAACAATATAAGATTGAACCATCTACAAAAGTCTGCAGTGGCTGAGCACGCTATTCAAGAATTACATAGCATTGACTTCAAGAATACAAAGCTTCTGGCTAAGGGAGACAATTAGTTCGAGAGGCTTATAAGAGAAGCAATAGGAATTGAAAAATCAATCAATAATTTCAACTCGAATACTTGAGCGTATCCAAATCTAGATCTCCGAATTCTTGTAGGTATTCTTACTGGACATTGTCGACTGAACAAACATATGCATCGTATGAAAGCTGTTGACAGCCCTCCCTGCAGAGATTGTGTAGAGGAAGATGAAACCATCGAGCACATTCTCTGTGACTTTCCGACTCTCTCTTCTAGAAGAGGATCCATGCTAGGAGACTCCTGGCCTAACATGGCCAGTTTGAGTGCGACTCCTGCTGCAGACTTGCTAGCTTTCTTCGCGAGCGTTGACTGGCTTCAAGACCTGTGACAGCGAGGCGCACTCTTTTGGTGGGGGTACAATGAGCCCGCGTGTGTGGCCTAAGTACATGTAGTTTCTCTACCCTCTCCTTTATATCCAGATCCAGATCCAGATCCAACTCGAATACTGGTTATGAGCTTACTCTACCGTGGTAACCAGTCATTTGTTCATAATTTCAAGTTATTTCTGTATGAATCTACTTGCAAGAGTTGATTAAACACCACTTTCTAAAGTTCTGTGGATGGTTTAGTTATGTGCCAAATCAAAAAGAGTAGGGCCAGATTAACCTAGAACTACAAGGAGTTAATAAATTCTCTATTCAGACATTCATTTTTATCTCCTGGAGACCTGTGTGGACATCACAGGCAGAGCTCAACAATCCTCGGAGTAGCTATTATGTGACGAGGCAGTCTTCGTCTTGAAGTATAATCTACAATTTTTCAAACAGTAAATCACTCTATTCTGAGACTTGAGCCTAGTGTATTATCCAGCGAGGTTATTAGTTCAACCAACGTCTGAACCGTATCGTGAGTGAGCTCCGTCGGTCTGAATGACTCCCGTAACGTGGGTTACAAGAAACCCCTTTTTGAGTGACCTTTGTAGCGTGGGTTACAAGAAACCCCTTTTTGAGTGACCCTCGTAACGTGGACTACAAGAAACTCCTTTTTGAGTGACCCTTGTAGCGTGGAGGGTTACAAGAAACTTTTTTTGAGTGACTCCCGTAACGTGGGTTACAAAAAACCCCTCTCTGAGTGACCACCGTAACGTGGGCTACCGGAATCCCGTTTTGACCGTACTGTGTCTTTTTTATCCTTGTTTTGCTGCCGTATATGTTTTCTCATCCGTTTCGTTTCAAACCGTTCGCAATTTGTTTCTTTGTGTGATCAATGAATACTGTTCGTCCTCACTATAAGTTTCAGTTTTTTTCCATCGACAAACCCTTTCCCATCCCGCTAGCTACCCAGCACCAACATCGCCAAAGAGCTGCAACGTATTGGCGCCCAAGCATTACCGACCGACAGCAGCTCCAGCGAGATGCACCATAAGTAGCGTCACAAATTGGCACCCGAGCAGGGACCTGAAAAAACCCAACGTTGAGTACACAAGATGTCATCCGCCAGCGACGACGAGATCTCACAGATAGAAGACGACGCTCCCGCCGGCACCAGTGTGGTGTACCGTCTGCCAAAAATGATTATGAAAACTAGACTGGCAGAACTAGGGCTGAGCACTGGAGGCACCGTAAGTGAGATGCAGAAACGCATGATGGCATTGATCCGGAGGGTACCAAAAATAAGATTGGAGGCCGATGAGGAGGAGGCCGATGAGAAGAAGGCCAACGGGGAAGGCCTGGAGCAGCAAGCTGGCACCTGGACTGATCCCTAAATACCCCAGTCCCTGGACTATCCAGAAATGTCTCTCTCCTTCAACCCATAACCTCCGCAATGAGCACGGCAACACTCTGAAACGCACGTACATATAATACTCAGAAACCGCTCATGCTATAGATGACACGGGCTACTACCTCCCGTACTCCGCTACTGGATCTGGCTGCTACCGGTCTGTTCGCCGACCCCCGATTTTCACAGGCCAGGTAGCAAGCAAAAATGGTGGGGCACCGTCGTTGTAGTCGTCCGCCAGCAGTCAGGATCCCAGCCGCCATCGAGGGCATCATGCCCTCAACGACTCAGGAAACGCCGCCACCATCCGTACCTTAAAACCTAGCTGGCATCACACCACCGCCCGTCCAGTCAGCTGGGGAGTCAAAAGCGTCGATAGGCGCCGCTATGCGCTATGTGCGCCAGCCGCTGCCCCGTGAAGGAGAGGGAATCCGATGGGCCAACGTCCCAATCCCCGGGAACGGCTCAACAAGTATCGCCGGCGCAATCAGCAGCAATCCGAACTCTGTCCCTACCAAAAGAAAATGTAGTTAGGCCAAGTTTTCTGTTTTAAATAAGAAAATTCAAATAGAGAATAGTTACCGTAATGATAGCCCCATGTTTCAACATTTTTTTCATTTCCGCGAAATAAAGAGGGGATGTGACGGAGCAATCTTCGTTTTGAAGTATAATCTACAATTTTTGAAACAGTAAATTACTCTATTCTGAGACTTGAGCCCAGTGTTTTATCCAGCGAAGTTATTAGTTCCACCGACGTCTGTACCGTACCGTAAGTAAACTCCGTTTGTCTGAGTGACCCCAGTAACGTAGGTTTCAAGAAACTGCTTTCTGAGTGACCCCCGTAACGTGAATTACAAGAAATCTCTTTTTGAGTGACCTCCGTAACGTGGGTTACAAGAAATCCCTTTTTTGAGTGATCCCCGTAACGTGAGCTACAAGAAACTCCTTTTTGAGTGACCCCCGTAACGTGAGTTACAGGATTCCCCTTATGAGTGACCCCCGTAACGTGGGCTACAAGAAACCCTTTTTTGAGTGGCCCCCGTAACGTGGGTTACCGAAATTCCGTTTTGACCGTACTGGGTTTGTTTTATCCTCATTTTGTTGCCGTGTATGTTTTCTCATCCGTTTGGTTTCAAACCGTTGGCTATTCTGTCGATATAATGATCGAAGCAAAATTTATGCCAACAAAAAATTATCGAAAAACTCTGATATTGTTATAAGAGAAGATTTAACAAAAGTTAGGCTTAATATCATCTACGCGGCGAAAAAACAATATAGTGCAAAAAAAATATATGGTCACGTGATGGAGTTATATACATTGAAATTAGAGAAAGGGTTAGTAAAGTTTCAACAATGCATGAGTTCAATAACCTATCAAAGTAAATTTTTAGCCTTGAGTTAAGGCAGTTGTGTTCCTGCATATTTTTGATGAAATGTTAATCAATATTTGATTATTTTGCAAGGTTTCATTAACACACGTTATTTAAAATAAGCACAGATCTCAGTTAGTTTTTTTGTACTTCGTATTCAAGTAAACTCCGATTTTGTTATAAGTCATAAATATAAGAATGTTGAAATTGGGTTTTTTAAATGTCAGATCTTTGACCAACCAATTTCAAGAAGTTAAAGATTTCATCATTCAGAATAATTTCGATATATTTTGTAATACTGGAGCTTGGTTAGATGCATCAATTAATAATGCTCTTTGCATACCAAATTGTGTCTTGCTGCGAAATGATAGATTAACGAGAGATGGTGGAGTAGTATTCTATCTTAAAATTAGCTAACAGAAATATTTCTTGAGGAATAATAATGACATGGATACTTCAGATTATAACCTAGAACAACAGTGGATAACATTCAAATTGAATAAAAAAACATTTGCTTTAGGAATGTTATATCGTCCACCTTCAGTAAATGTAAATGACTTCATTGATTGTTTGGGAAACTCTCTGAGCTACTTCTTCCCACCTGTTGATTATTTAATATGTATGGGTGATATCAATATAAATATGTTTAATTTTAATAGCAATGCTGTCAAAAATTTTATGAATTTGTTAGATGAGTTTTGAATGATACAGTTAGTTACTGAACCAACAAGGATAACGAACTTTTCGGAAACATTAATTGATGTATTAATAACTTCAAATACTGAAATATGTTCAAATGTTATCAATATTAATATGAACAACATATCTGATCAAATGGCAGTATCATTTGATATCGGTGTTAATTATTCCACTCAAAAATCAAAAAATATTCTCGTGAGAGATTATAAGAATGCCAATTATACTAATTTCTATAAGGTTCTAAGTGGAATATGCTGGCATAAATTTTATTAGACTGATGATGTTAATGAGGAATTGAATGAATTCAATACAGGTATTCTCAAAATCTTCAACACTTATATGCCTTGTAAGAGTATAAAAATTCGTAAGCCTTAATGTCCATGAATAACAGAAGTGGTAAAGATCATGATCAGAGTGAGAGATAAAGCTTTTTCTGAATATCGAAGATTCATAACCCAAGGTAGCTGAAATTATTATAAATCTTTGCGTAATTTGTAACCAGATGTATACGTCTTGAAAAGCGGGCCTATTTGTAGCATAAAATCAAGAATAATAAAGTTGATATGTGGAATGCTCTGAAAGAATTTGATATTAACGTTAAGCATGATATTCAGTTACTCGACAATTGATCTGATACTAATTTGCTCAATAAGCATTTTATTGATGCAACTCAAAATACACCGCAACCACTCATCGAAACTCTTAAGATTTTACGAAAACAATGTATATACTGACTCAAAATTTGACTTCAAACTTATCGATGAGAGTGAAATCCTGAAAATATCCCGAACAATGAAATCTCAGGCGATGGGTGCTGATGGCATTAATCTGAAAATGATCAAATTAATTTCAACAACTTTGTCACCTCAGATAACGCATCTAGTAAACTCATGCTTACTAAGTGGTGTTTTTCCTGACATGTGGGCGAAAGCTAATGTAAAACCTTCAGCAAAATGTAAAAACTCATCTTTATTTAATGATGTCCGCCCTATTACTATACTTCTAGCATTATCAAAATTTCTTGAAAGAGTAGTTTATAATCAAATCAATTCCTATGTAACTTGAATGAATATTTTGCCTGATTTACAATCAGGCTTCAGACCAGGTTTCAGCACGATAACCGCTTTGTTAAAAATCACGGCTGATCTTATTCAGTATATAGATAACAAAAAAATGATTTTTCTCATTCTCCTCGATTTCTCTAAATAGTCCAAGATCCCAGGTCCGTCAGACCTTACTTATTTTCTGAGAAACAAAATTTGTGGAATAGAATAGTGTTAGTCGGTACTTTGATCATACACATATTCACTAGTTTGTGCCGACGGCCAATTTATAGATACGAGGTGTTATAGGTACATCAAGACAATATTCACTTTTCTTGAAGTCTGAGTGCTGACTTTTATGTATGTCCTAGAGCATATTGTTGAAAATTGATAATCAACACTGCCAGACACTTCTCATCGGCAGTTATCTCTGCTAAACGCTTTAAATCCCGCAAGAAAATATCGTTATCTTACTTATAATCTGAGTCCTAATTTTCATATATAATACTCAGTGAGCAATTTCAAGACTTTTTATGAATAGCCAGACCAAGGAAGAGTTGGATGCCCATAGATACCCCACTTACTATCAAGCCTACAAATAGTGACCTCACACTTTTACTCACAGCGGTATTTTATATGTGTCTGGGAGATGTTCATCCCTACGATTAATCTAGCTGTTAACAAAAAGTATTGAGATTTTACCCTGGGTGTCATACATAAAAATTAGCACTTAAACTATAAGCAAGACCACGTTATTCTTTGTGAGCTTCAAAGAGTCTAGCAGAAATCACCACCGATGGAAAGTGTCTAGCAGTGTTGATCATTAATTTTTAACAATATTGTCTGAAACCTACCTCAAAATCAGCACTCAAGACCTTGAGAAAAGTGAGTAATGCCTTAACGTACCGCTAGCACCTCGTATCTGTAAAATGGCCGTCGCCACAAGCTAGCTAGTATGCGTATGGTCAAAGTACATACTAACACTACACTATTCCACACATTTTGTTTCTCGGCAAATAAGTAAGGTCTGGCGGGCCTGGGATCTTGCTCTAAAAGCATTTGACTCAATGAATCAGAATCAACTTCTATCTTAGCTAAAATATAAAGGATTCAGTCAGGATACTTTGAAGTTAGTTCAAAACTACTTTTGCAACCGTAGTCGGAGAGTAATTTTACATGATAGTAGATCCGACTTATTAGTCATCATTAAGGGAGTACCGCAAGGATCCATCTGTGGACCATTATTCTTTTCATTATACACGTTTGATATGCATACTTGTGTTAAATATTGTAATCTGCATATTTATGCAGATGACACACAATCATATTTACCGTTTAACTTCATTGAATATAATGACGCAGTAATAAAGGTAAATAGTGATCTTAAGAGCATTGCTATATTTGCTAATACTCACTGCATCAAAATGAATGGAAATAAGTCAGCTTATATGTTATTTGGAAATAAGGAAAACAGAAATTTTTTGATTCAGAATGATTCAATTGATATTGGGGTGAATGGTATTGCTATAGGTTACGAAAGTTCATTTGAGAATCTTGGTCTGCTAATTGATTGCGATTTGCATTTTATGGAACATGTTACGTTACAGTTGAAAAAAGCGTATTTGGCCCTCAAAAATTTATTCATGAATCGTTTTGTTTTGTCGCAAAAATATAAACAAATACTTGTTGATTCACTTGTACTTTCTGTATTGAACTATTGCGATGTTATATACGGCCCATGTTCAACTCTGAAGGAAGCAAAAAGAATACAGAAGGTTCAAAATTCCTGTACAAGATTCATTATCGGTTTGCGAAGATACGATTCCATTACATTTCACTTTCTTGAATTGGGTTGGCTGAATATAAAGAATAGAAGAGTACACCATCTCATGTGCTTGACACATCGTGTAATTATTAACAACTCACGAAGAATATTTGAAAAAAAAATTTGTTTCAGATCTCATACGCGAGGAAGAAGCTTAAGAGATCGTTTCATGTTAAATGTCCCAAAACACTACACAGCTCTTTCTAATCGTTGTTTCAGTTACAATACTGCATCCGTCTACAACCTGGTTCCGCAAGAATACAAAACTATATCGATAAAGGCTTTGTCCACTAAAATGAAAAAAAAAAGTCCTACTCTGCCAATCAATCCAAATTCTTGAATTATTGTGTTTGTTTAAGTCTGCATATTGATATATTTTTTTTTTTGTTTTTGTTATTTCTCTTTCTATCATATATACATTTACTTCTGCTGAATTGATTAATTTCTGTCTGTTTAGTCATTGTAAATAAATTGTCAATTCCTATAAATGTACAACTGTAAGATTAGGTGTAGAACAGCCAATGCTGAACTTGGCCAATAAATGAATTAATTATTATTATTATTATTATTATTTGTTTTTTGTGGGTTCAATGAATACTGTTCGTCCTTACTATACGTTTCAGTTTTTTTTCATCGACAATCCCTTTCCCATCCCGCTAGCTACCCAGCACCAACATCGCCAAAGAGCTGCACCGTATTGGCGCTCGAGCATTACCGACCGACAGCAGCTCCAGCAAGACTCACCATAAGTAGCGTCACATTATATACTTATCTAGTCACCTTTTGTATTTTTATTGTTTTGACAATTTTTTGTTTATTTATTTATTATACATTTATACACTTGAAAAAAGATGCACATTGCTGTTTTGTATTTTATGTGTTTCTACTGTTATTTCTGCAGCAACTCATTGAAAGTGAGTCTCTCGTCTCAATTGATTCAGTAAGAACTGATTTTTCTTTCAATTCGTGGGAGAATTATACCAAACTTTCGAAAGAGATTTTGAGCTGAGAAAAATATTGAGAGAGTTCAGTTTCTGAACCTTTCCAGATTTCTCCAATTTTTCCAGCTACCTATCATTCGGTCATAGAATTTCAATTCTACTCAGTACTATCATCTTTTACACGCCGAATAATTTCATTTTAGGGTTGCTCAGAAGAGAATCACTGGTAATGAGAAAAAATTGGAACTCATACAGTATAAAGTCGACTATTCCAGCCATGTCTCTGTAAATTTTCAAGTCGGTTTTAGGCTTATTGACGGATTACAAAAGTCGTAATATTGCAGAATTTTCACTGTTTATTACAGTGTTAATATAAGAGAGAGTTATATACAACATCTCTGATGTGAGTCTTTTATCCAAGTTTACTTCATCATGGATAATACTAGTTATATCAAATTTGAATGTATGATCTGAATCTATGCAATGTGTGACTAGCGCATATCTCGGCGTATTTTTATCAAATTTTCTACTATTCCGTTTGTGTTCATCCAGCCTTATTTTTAAATATCTCTTAGTTAGTCCTGTGAATTGTGCATTGAGATCGATATACGGTATTTTGTATGATCAATTAGATCTTAAGTTTTTATCTGTTTCATTTTTTATTTTGGAGAATAAATTACCCACTGTTTTGTGCAGCTTGAATCTAAATTCAATTCCTTCTTCATTTCCGAATACTTGTTTGATCATAAAACTAACGCTATCATTGTACGGAATTGTGAAGTATTCATCAGTCAAAGATTTTCTGTTTATTCTGTCATTGTCATTTAAATGAGGTGGATGATTCATAGAGTACGTTCCACTAGATGACCGCAACGCTCACGCTCAAGACCGCAGTTTTTGCTGTTCCACTAACTCTTAATCAATATTGCTGGTGCTTCAAGTGGAACGATGCGAGTGACTGGTAAATGTCAAATAAACCGACAATATGTGGTTGGGATTGAAAAGTGGATAATTAATAAGATAATACTAATTAGTAGCAAGAAGGATATACGAATCCAATGAATCCAATATGCCTGTGAAAATTAATCGCTATTCAATAATAAATAAGGCTGGATCTATTCGTCCCTCGACCGGACGAAAATATTTTTTCAAATTCTTCCGGTAACCGGATGAATCATATATTTTTATTTATCCGGCTAGAAAAAGTATTATCAACTATCCAATTCTGCATGAATGAGTACGGTATACCCTCAAAGGTTACATTATATCTTTCCAAACTTCTTTTGAACCATATGCTTTGATACTTCTATCACTAACTATATAGGTACACTTTGAAGTATCCAAAGTGAATTTAATTATATTGAAAAGTATTCGAATATCATAAAATAAATAGTAATTCCGAGAGTAGTTCATTTATTATAGAAATTCAAAATTACCTCCAAGTCAGAATTCATGATAATGTCAAATGTCTTAAAATTATATTTACTTAAATTACGTTATATATTAAAATTCACGATTATCACACAGCCATAATTCTTCTGCCAATCGCTTGAGTCCTGAACATACCAAATAATACCATACATAACAATTATCACAACCTATCCATTTTTTCAATTTTATATAGTTGGTGTAGTGTTCAGACGTATTTTTTTTTTTCTCTAATCGTAAAGTATTTTTTGGTCATTCAAAATTCCTTTAGCATAGATTTTTTGTTATAGAATTGTGTGTACCATAGTGTAGATTACGATTTTCTGAAAAAAATTCGCGTTCTCAGTGATACTCACGCTCTATTTGTGAAAAAGTGTAATATTGTCGGTAATTTCAATTTGCAATCTTTATCTGTTTTTTGCAAAGTAATTAACTCAGTGAGTTCGATGAACTACAGTGTACCATCAGTATGTTTACTAAAAATATTGATATAAAGACTGATCATCAACATGGTTTCGACGTGCAACATTTGCAATGCCAAGGTGAAGAGAAATTATATTTTTGTGACGTGCGCCGGTACTTGTCAATTACCAACTCCATCTTGCTCTGCCGCCACAACTCTAATAAATAATCAGGATCATTCAATCGCTGATCTTGTTGCAATAGTACTTGAATTGAAGAAATCCGTGGAATACTGCTGCAACAAAATTGACGATTTTGAGTCCTTCATCAAACCCATAAAGGATAAGCTTGATTTAATAGAACCGCTAAAAGCTGAGGTCCACTCCCTAAAAGCAAAGGTTGAAGATTTTGAACAAAGATCACGTTCCAATAATTTAGAAATCGTGGGAATCCTCGAAAAACCAAATGAGAATTTGATTCAAATTGTCTGCAATATCGGTAACACAATCCAATGCCCGTTAGTTGAGAACGATATAGATGCTATACATGGAGTAGCACCCTTCAATCACTCGAATACGGCAAAAAATACGATCTTGAGATTTATTTCCAGATTGAAAAGAGATAAATTTATAGCTTGTGCTCGAAAATACGATAACTTAACTGCGGATGAATTTAATTTCATTGAAAAGAACAGAGTTTTTATAAATGATCACCTCAGTCCAAATAATAAATTGTTATTGCGAAAAACAAAGAGAAGTGCAAGAGAGCACGGTTTCAAATTTGTGTGGGTCAGAAATAGCAAGATATTCGTACGAAAAAATGAAAATTCTCCAATCGCATTAATTACCTCTGAAAACGATCTTGCTAAACTAAATCGCTAATCTCTGCAAACAATTTTTTTCCGTGTTTTATAGTTTCTAATGGTTAGCATATACTATCAGAACGTTAGAGGTATTAAAACTAAGTTGATAAACATTTACAATGAAATATCTAGCAGTAACTACGATGTAATCTGCTTTACGGAAACATGGTTGAACAAAACAGTAAGTGACAGTGAAATTTGTGATCTGAATAGATATACGGTTTATAGACGTGATCGTGATGATCCTTCTAAAAAACAAGGTGGTGGTGTCATGATATTAGTCTCCAGCAAATTTTATTCCAAAGTCCATCAAGAATAGTCCTCACTAGCAGAAGATATCTGGGTCTCCATAATCAGCTCCAACCACCAGAAAATTCATATTTGCTGTGTTTATTTGCCTCCTCAAAGTGATTCCAATCTATTCTAGCCATTTTGATAGAATTTGTGAAGTGTCTTTACGATTTTCTGATGTAAATTCGATAGTATTGGGTGATTACAATCTACCCAACTTAACTTGGACTCCTACACAAGGTAATTTCTTAACTCCTGTCTTTTCAAAGAGATCTGACATACAAAACGAGTTACTCAACACTATTTCAATATGTAATTTAAGCCAATATAATAATGTTCGTAATAATATAGGTTTACTTTTAGACTTAATTTCTAGTTCATTTGATATAGATGTCACCAATTGTCCTTGCCCTCTAAGTAACCTAGATAATTATCACCCAGCTCTTGAAATCAATTTTTCTTTTTCTCATTTTAAGCCGCTTTATTTCCAGAATTCTTCCTCTTACAATTTCAAAAAATGTGATAATGAGAGTCTCATATATAAACTGTTCCCTATCAACTGGAAAGAGAAATTCTATAATAAGAATGTAAATGGAATGATACAAACATTTTATGATACTATATACTACTTACTGGATAAATATTGTCCTGTTTATCATAGAAAAAATCACAAATACCCAAAATGGTTTTCCAATACTTTGATAAGAATGATTAAAGAGAAAAATAAATTACACAAAGAATGGAAGAACTATGGTGATCTTAATGCTTACAACTCATTCATCATTCTTCGTAAAAGATCTAAATTATTAATGACTAAGAATTATGAGAATTACATTAAGCACATAGAGGATAATCTCAAAAATAATGTTAAACAATTTTGGAATCATACAAAAAAATTGAGAAACAATAACTGTTTACCTAATTCCATGTATCTTAATGATGATGAAGTGTATTCTGGCAAGGATATAAGTAATCTTTTTGCAATTTATTTTGAGTCTGTTTACGTTGATTTTGGAAACAATCATTCTAACAATGTCAATTATCTGCCTAGTACATCATCTAATACCGCCAATTCAGGAATTATCTATCTCTCAGAGGAAGAGATTCTAAATGCCCTTTTCAATATAAACACAAATAAGAGCTGCGGTCCGGACGAAATACATCCTCTGTTTATTAGAAATTGTGCTTTTTATCTTGCATATCCATTATATCTTATCTATAACAGATCATTAGAAGATGGTATTTTTCCTGATTTGTGGAAAATTTCTTATATTACCCCTATTCATAAATCTGGAGATAGAAAAAACGTTAGTAATTACAGACCGATTTCCATACTATCGGTGTTCGGAAAGATTTTTGAGAGCCTTATTATTGATAAAATCAAATATGACTTCAATAATATCGTTATACAAGAGCAAACTGGATTTTATGCCAAAAAATCAGTTCTCAATAATCTTGTTCCTTTCACTGAATTTGTATCCAGTTCTATGGATAACAGAGTTCAAGTCGACACCGTATATATAGACTTTCGGAAAGCTTTTGACCGTGTCAATCATGACAAATTAATAAGTAAGTTATCTTTTTATGGAATACATGGATCACTTCTAAGATGGTTTGATTCTTATGTAGAAAATCGCTCACAGTTGGTATTCTGCAATGGCTTCAAATCAAGAATAATTGAAGTTAATTCGGGTGTGCCTCAAGGATCACATTTGGGTCCCTTATTGTTCAATATATATATAAATTCAATCTCAGAATGTTTTGAAAATTGCGAATTTATGCTTTATGCGGATGATTTGAAGCTCTACAGAAATATTTCAACTATTGCTGATTGTACCTCGATGCAAGAAGATCTATTAAGTCTCCAAAATTATTGTTTAAAGAATGATCTTTCATTAAATATAGAAAAATGTTCTGTCATAAGTTTCACTCGAAAAAGAACATGTATTAGCTATAATTATAACATGTCTGGAATATTAATGGAACGTAAAACATCGAATCGTGATCTTGGCATAATATTTGATTCTAAACTATTACTTAATGAACATGTAGATCTTATTGTGAACCGGGCATATAGAACACTAGGATTCATTTATAGAACAGCAAAGTGCTATAATAGAAAAGAATCTTTGATTCTATTATACAATGCACTTGTTCGCCCTATTGTTGAACATGCTTCTCAGGTGTGGAATCCTATGTACTGTAAATATATTAATCAAATCGAATCAATTCAAAAGAAGTTTATTTCACTTCTTAGGTATAAATTTGATATTTCCAGCACTTCCTATAAATCTTCGATACGTGAATGTAACTTGAATTCACTCGAATCAAGAAGGACGAATGCTGATATGATCTATTTATATAAATTACTGAACAATTATATTGATTCTTCCAGTATTATTCATAAATTAAATTTTCATGTACCAGTAGTTATATTAGAAATTGTAACGCTTTCTATATTCAGAAATTTAATTCAAATAATTATAAAAATTCTCCTATCAACAGAATTATGTCAACTTATAACGAGAATTTCATGCACCTAGATATGTTTAATCTAAGCATCAATCAAGTTAAGAGTGGTCTGAATGATGTATTTGTAGAACACTAATTCCAAAATATTATGTAATTTTTGTAATCCGTGGAAACCTGTAATTGGATTCATCTGTTGGTTTCCCAAATATTTATAAATAAATAAATAAATGAATAAGTATTTATCAATTGTGATATCCAAGTTCTTCTGCATTTTGGAAGTGTTTTTTTGAGAGTACTCTTTTACAACAGTTTTCTCCGCTTTCGTAGTAAAATATAGCTGTTGACATGGAAGGAAGTTTTTATTGGACTGAATTAATCAATTACGTTGCATTACATGATTATCTGAATATAAACAGGAATATGACAGATCAACGTTTTTTGAAAAATTGAAAATCAGGTAAATAAGTTCATTCTATCAATTTACCTTTGCATGTATTCAAGTAAATTCTAGAAAGATGAATTAAACTCCATGAAATATACCAGGAACGACTTAAGAGATTTAATTTTATCCCGATAAACTATCCTCACTAACATTTAATTGAATGACAGATAAAATATAAAATACAGATTATTGCCTTGCACGCAAAAAAAAATGACCGGACAAATAAAAATATCTCATTCCTCCGGTAGCCGGATCATTAGTCACTTCGAATAAATAATGATAATGAGAGACCATGAAATTATCTGTCATATTGACAAATAGGAAATCTTGAATCAATTGACATAATTCGGAGTCGAAAGTACAAATTGGAGAGACAATTCTTGGCGATTTCTGCAAAAATGAGCGCAACGACCGCTTCGACTCACCTTTCAATCGCTGGCGTTGTGAGCTTGAAGTGGTCGAGATCAATGACGTCATCTATGACGTATTTATCATGAACGCCAAAACCGCGATCGTCTAGAGCAGGGGTCGGCAACCTGCGGCCCGCGGGCCGCATGCGGCCCTTTGGAACTTTTTGTGCGATCCGCCAAAGCACCAATATTTATTACTAACAATATTCATACTCGTATATGATATGAAGCACTATGCAAGTTACATTTCACATTTCAATGTGCGGCCCACATAAAAAAATTTAATGTGAAAATGGCCCGCCGTCCGAAAAAGGTTGCCGACCCCTGGTCTAGAGAAACGATTATTAAGGTGACATGAGCGTTCTGGTCGTCTAGTGGAACGTACCAATAATTTTATTTTTGATACCGCTTTTAACGCCACATGGATATTTATTGGAACATAGTAAGTTGGTAACTTATTACGTAAAATTTGACTGCTAAGCTTGGAATAGCTTCAAAAATTCTACGTAAGTCTAGCTCGGACTCAGGAAAATAATTGGGTGAAATGAGGCTAGCTTCAGCAAAAGATATACAATAGAATATAGATAAAGAAATAAATAATAGGGCGCCACGTAGTTGAACTTATTTTTCCCAATGTACTCAACCACGAAAATTCCTGAAACTAAGATGTTGAAAAGAATAATTGAGAAACAGGAGAATAGGTGTCAATATTCTGTTCGTCAGCGTCAATCTGGTTGCTGACTCCCAAATAATTTAATATAACTCAAACAGCAACTGACCTCGAGCTTACTTAGAGAAATTACGCTCTCTTCATCACTGCTGAGAAGAAAAGTATGAACAGTTTTCATTTAATAATAAAAACTAGGATTTACCCCAAAATAAATTTATTCAATTAAGTAAGTACGTAATTTTTTTTTGACAACGCACCTAGGTACTGCAAATGTAGAGATTGATGGATGAAAGTAGTTGAAATAGATAATTTCAAATTACGCGCCTAAATGAGGCAAAAAAACAAATGAATGTGAGTAAATAGTGATTCTCACGATGACCTAACGCCTAAGTGGCGCAAAAATAAATTAAAGTAGATCAACTTCTCTAAAATAGGTTAGAGCCCTCGACGTTGTACAAAAAGTAGAAAAAAAAATAAAAATGCGGAACAACTGGCGCGTACATCTATGAGTATATTAAAAAAACAACAACAATAGAGAGTTTTTGCAAGCCACCGCTAATGAAACGTCAACGCTAACGTCAAAAATGATTTTCTTTGAGCATCCGTACTGAAATTGACAAATAAGTTCATTGTAACGTTATTCATGTCTGCTAATGCTTGAAGTTTCTTGTGAGTACTCTGTGATCCAAGCTAGCATTATTGAACAAGCATTTTTCGGAAAATTAGTTTTTTACGTTAGCGGTATCGTATCAATAGCGGAGCCTTGCAAAAACTCTCTAATAAATTCAGCTTTTCTTCGATCAAATCGAGTTCACAGCGGAGTATACCTCATGAGCGTAAGCAAGAAAACAAACTATCTCGTCGATTGACCCTACACAAACTACAAAATAACAGCGTGGTCCAAATGACCACGCAAAAAAACAGTAAGCAAGAATTTATTGGATTCAGCCGTGTGGGGAGGTTTGGCCACCCAAAGTGGATAAGTAATAATAAAGGAAAAAAATATCGGCAGTCCGAATAAAAAAAAAAACAAAGCCACGAACGTAATGCCACTTAGCTGTCACTTCCGGTTTGTTGCTGGAGCTCGTTGACCTCTATTGGTCTGTCACACCAAGATGGACGCCTCAAACAGATATTTCCCGGTCCGGACTGGCTCAGGAAATCTGGTGATGTCACACCAGGGTCAAAGGTTGGAAAAGAGGGTGCCTAGGTGGTATCAGGCACTCCGTAGCCGAGATGCTGGTCAAACTAGCCCAACTACACTCGCAGATGGTCGGCGCAAAGAAAGCGGTAAAGTGCATAAAATTTTATAATCCTCCAGCAATGAAGATGCTTGTGGAACAACACAAAACTGCATCAAGTGCCTAAAATATTCCGCGAAGCAAATAAAAGCTAGTTTTTATTCCTCCTAGAGGATTGCACAAGGCAATATACAAGAAAGCGATTCTTCGAAAAATTTTAGTGGACAAAAGAGTACTATGGTAGTTGAAGACCAACTGTCGACTGACGACTTCTATTAAGTCAATTCCAGACGACCAGAATTAATTAGAAAAAAACCGTTTTCCATCAAAGCCAATAAGAAACTGAGTAACGTCACCGACTATAGCGCGCGCATTACAACAGCGACAATTACAAAATCTTGAACTGAGACTCAATTGATAGAAGTGAACAAAAACCACGTTTCTGATATAACCAAAGAAATATAAATGAGCTCAAAGAAGAGAAACGAAATTGAAGATTTGAAATAAGAATTGAAACTACAGAATTGAAAACTGAAATATCTTCAACCAAAAGTAAGTAATGAAGTTGACCAAAAGAGAAAGACCCAAATTAACCCAAATTACAATTTCAGAATTTGACCCTACAAAAACAATAATCAAAGGCCAAATTGGCACATAACAAATCGTGCTGATTACTTCGGTATGATATTTTTCAGAAGTCAATTGAAGTGCCCTGCTAGAAATATTTTTAGCAACATTGAGAAGTTGACTTTTGGGATGATTAGATTGAATAATCAAGTATCTGGTACTTGCTGAGGGCTTTTTGTACCATTTGGTGATGATGTTGTCATTTTTGTGTATAATCTTGACACCTTGCATGATGCATAATATTAATTGATTGACACCACAATTGACAAATTTCTACCAGTGCCAATTTGTATTTTTTTGACAATGCGTACACGCACGATTTTCAACACGCCGTTGGCCATCGTCTTTCACAGTTGTCGGGTGTGGCAATTGACAAGAGAAAATTCCTCTTTTTTTTTGCTTTTACATATTAATATTACTTGAACCAATGTATAACTTCAATTTTCCTAGGCAATAATTCCTAGGAGGTATTTCTGACATTCACATACACATAATTAGCAATACAATGGAATTTTAGCGTTTTTGAGGATGGCTGAGGTGCAGCCGAAACTGTAAGGCAGAAAGAACTAATACCCTCACAAAGTTAGTCTTATTGAATTTCATTCAATTTCATACCCAGAACTGTATGTTCATAGATAAAGAATCAGGCAGACCCTCAAATAAAACTTATAAATAAAACAGCAGCTCTCATTTAGTATCAGTTTTCAGTCTGTAAGTGCAGTAGTTGTTGAGAAATCAGCGTCACTCTAGCCAACTATACAGCCAACCAACCAGCCAGCCAGGTAGCCAAAGTGAATATAATAAAGTATTTACTTTTTTTTTTTCAAAAATGCACTTGATATATGCTGACGCATGAAAACGACCCAAGTCGATTTGGAATAAGTATTAGATGAAAAGTTATATTGCAAGTGGGGTTAGTCACTCTAGACAAGTAGCCCCTCGCCTTCAAAAGCGTCGCAGTTAGTTCTTTTGTCTCGTAACTTTTATATCACATTCCACAAAAGTGCAATGAATTACTTATGCTTTCAGTTCACTGGACGTGTTCTGAAATTATTTGCAAGAATTCCAATTCAAAATCTACCGGGATCTTATCAATATAGTACAGATTTTGCTCTTGAGAAGATTGGAATTCGTTCTTGGAACTCCTCATATGAATATGAGAGCATCCCTGATAAGCTCATATCACATTCTTGGGATTTATTATTTATACTTTGAACCTAATTACTTCATCTTTTGATAGATAATTAATTTCTTTCAGTGAAATGTCTTGTTGTAAATGATATTAGTTTGCAATAATAATTTCTATAATAATAATAATAATGGCTTCTATTTGGCATAAACTGCTACACAAATTTCCAAAATTCATGAAGTCCTACAACAGAAAATCAATAATAATATCATTATGACATTGAGTTACAAAAATGTGTTTTGAGATCTATTCTTAGCCCACGAATTGCATATACTCTTCTTTGAGCAGTTTTTTGGAAATTTTGAAATTTTTATGTTTTATTTATTTTGGTAGCTCATTGTATTTCAATATCGCTCCAAAAAATGGCGTATTTTGTGCCTTTGTTATATTTTCAAGAGGTAGAAGAAAATCATCTTTCTGCCTAATTTGATAATCATGAATTCCACTGAATACCTTGATGATACCATCAAAGTAATTTGGTAATAACTTAAACTTGAATTTTCGGATGAAAATGAGAGCATTCATTTCAACTAAATCAGCGATTTTCAACCAATCCAGCTTCTTCAACATATCATTTATTGGTGTATATTCATCGCAATGTGATATTATTCTCATTGCTCTATTTTGAAATATCTGTAGCTAATCTTCTAATATCTGTAGAGTTTGCTGGATAAAAGATGGTTTCAATGTGGTAGTATTATGGTGTTGAAAATAGTTTTTCGAGTCCAGTAACACAAAAATTTGCTACATCTATTCAAGAATCCAAGTTTCCAAGAGATTTTTCCACCAATCATATCTACATGTCTGTCAAATTTTAATTCTCTGTGTATCAAAATCCCTAGGTATTTGAAAGACGTCACAATTGCCACATTTTCGGTATCTATTTTAATATTTATATCATGATTCATAGCCCCAGCAACAATTTTTTGCCATCCCAAGACCATAAATTTGATTTTGTTCACATTAAGTTACAACTAATTTTGATTAAACCACTTATTTAAATCAATGAGATCTCTCTCAATTTTCTGTCTGCATTCTGAAATACTATTTTTTGTTATGTACGACAGAATAAGTGATATTTTCAATGTTTCAAGGTCATTTATATATAATATAAAGAGTAGAGAACCCAGTCTACTCCCATGAGGCACAACATACTCTGTTTTCTCTTTGGTAGAAATTTTATCATCCCATTTCACTTTTTGACTGCCACTTTCCAGATAATCTTGAATTCATAAGAGCACATTGGTCTATAATCTCAAACACACCTTTGAAATCAAGAAAAACAGCTATTGTAAACTGGTTATCATTATTACTTTGATTCAACTCATGTAGAATGTATTGAATAGCCGCTTCACAACTATAATATTGCCGAAAATCTGATTGATATTTACATAATATGTTGGATTCGTTTACATAATCAATGAGCTGTGGGTATACTACTTTTTCTAACATTTTTGAGATAGCTGGAGACTTATTTATAAATCTAATAGCCAGTTGCACCACCGTCACTTAATTTCAAGCCAGGAATAATAACCGTGGTAACAATTGTGCATACAATATTTACCATGAATATTAAACTCCACTTGAAGTTAAGTGACGGTGGTGCAACTGACCATAAATTCTCCTATTATTTCAGTATTTTTTATCTTCCTAATTGGAAATTTACATATATCCTCATCTTCGATATTTTCGTTGCCGATGTTTTAGTTGAGTTGCTAAAATTATATGATCAAATAGAAGTACCATAAATTGATTTGTGTATGAAAAAATTGTCATTCAATGATAAATTATAATGATTTATGCATAGAAATGAATATGGCTCCCATTTTTGAGATAAGGCTCCTGCATCTCTTCTCGAAGATGTGTTCCAGAATATTATTCTTCAGCTAAGATCACGAATAACTTTATCCAGAACCTCATCTATGCTAGCAAGTTTGGCATTTATTTGAAAAAGAATAAATTCTGGAATAATTTTTAGTGTTTTTCGTCAATAATACGTGACCTACGAATTCTATGGAAACAGAAACATCTTTAAGGCGACAACTTAGAATCTCAAGTCCAAATTTGACCTAAATGGTAGTTCTTGAAGTTCCTGAGATCTCAATTTTTGCATGTGAAATCAGGTACATCACTATAATTTGAAAAAAACTAATCTGATTATCTGAGACTAGTATTAAAACACCTATATTATGAGGTTTCCTTTTTTTTCTCTTTTACTCATTACTGTATCACACATGAATTGGATTATGGGTCCCATTTAAGGAAAAATGAGGATCACAATCTTAATAACCCGCTTCCAAGTCCTCTTAAATTTGAACTTGGTCTATTTTCTATGGTCACAATATTTCCAGCAATTGTAACTATAGTCAATAAGCTGGGGTAACTGAATTGTAGATAAGTTAAGATTGTACAAGCGTGCCTTGGGCTTATCTACAAACCAATCCATATTTTATGATCATTCTAACTACACTGCTATTTTTCATATTCATGTTCTATTCTTAGGCTAAGTGTTAATGAACCAACTCTTAGAGCAAACAGAAACTTCCATGATATCCCGATTTCTGTTTCAAATTACCAAAGAATCCATTTTCCGTTCGATGATGTTCTGTAGTATCCACAGATGTACTATAAACTTTATATCTAGGCTGTTCCAAGAAACATCTGATCAGGTCCAGGTTATGTATGTTTCAAACTGGCTCTGTTAGTCTAATAAAGAGGAATCGGACGTCTATGCACTTGTAGGTGGCTGATATTTTGAAGCTAACATTTTTTGTTCAATATTCTAACATGCTCCATTCAATAATATCACATGAAGTTGGATGATGAAATTTCCAATATCCAACATCAAAGCAGCTATTCTCATCCTTTCGATTTACATTTGAACTCCTTCTGAATATAAAACTCTAAGACTGAACGTCCTTTCATCTTAACGCACAGTAGCGTAAACGAAGCCGTTAATACACAAGGCAAATACCAAATTTGGCGCTTTACAGGAATATCACAATGTATCTGCCGTTTAGAATCAAGTAAATGCATTCTTCTTGCGTTTTCCTCTGATGTTTTCCAAGCAGTATCATCCAGTCGGGAGAGTGAACGATCAGAGGTGGAATATTTAGGTAGAATATAAATGTCGCTAGACTCCAAGTGATGTATACAAGTTCGTGACTCGATTCAAGAGATTTTTGTTAGATGGAAGGATATTGACATGAATTGTTCAGCAGCCTGAAAGACACTTCAATTTTCTGAGCTTCACAAGTTTGAGAGTTTATTGACGTTGAGAAATACTTTTTTGTTAGTACATCCATAGACTCTATGGGAGTCCAATTAGAATAATCACCCATTGATCTAATTGGACTGCCACGACTAATCATAGACATGAATTCATTCCATCTGAAATACTTTTTTATTGACCGTTCTTGGGAGATATGTCATCACTCATCTTCGCTTTCTCTTCTATTACTCTCTATATAAAACAAAAATCAAGTCACATACAACCTTCTTCATTCAGCCCGTTTGCCATTATTAGACTCAGCAGTCTTCCTGCGTTACTCTTTATATATTTGGTTAATGTCATGAACCATTTTTAATTTTTCACCTTATATTGAAGATTTTATCTCTCCCAAAGATGCAAATAACTTCAATTAGAGATAGATTGATGAAGTTCGTAGGTTTTTTTCGCTCATATAGACAAAATTTGAAGAACATCACGTATCATTTATTTTAAATAAGCGTTAGTTCATCCAATATTTCGGATTATGAAGAGAACTAGCCACAAGTTCAATGAAATATCAATTGAATTACTGTAAGTGAGATATCTGTCAGAAGTTACAGAAATAATCATCTATCTCTACAGTACTACTGGGTGAAAGTTCAAGAAAGTTTCACCATAATTCATTTATTTATGGTCGTAATCCAGTGATCATGGAGTCGAGTCTCATCGACGGACAAAAAGACAGTAAGATTTTCACTGAATTATGATATACTCTGTAATGTACTCTCCACAAAAACTAATAGTGTACTCGTATCTTGACGACTGGTAGTCGCACTCTATGGCTGAAGAGATATCACTATCGAGTGCACTTAAAGTGTCTGCTACATCCGCAGTAGGTAAAAAACGTGATTGATATATACTTTTTTTATCTTATTGAATTTGATTCATCTAAAGCACTCACTTCCTACTGATGATCAGTTGTACCCACAACATCTTTCTACCAACAGCCCTAATGTACAGACATTTCAAAACACAAATCTAAAATTCAGAATATCTGCAATAAGGTAACGGCTATGAGAGCGCCTAGCCTGGTAAATTCTCAATATAGGTTGGAGTAGTGGCGCATAGAATCTATATCAAATGTAGCTTGTAACTTATCAACAGATAAGGTGTTGTATTCGACGCGTTTGTATTTTATGTATGTTAACTGAATTCTCGGAAACGGTTCATCCGATTTGTAAAGTTGAGACTGTATCCTATTGAGCTACTTAGATAGGTGGTCTTATAGTAATTCTATCGAAATAGACCAGTGGCTCACAATCTAGAAGAAAATACTTCTCAGGGACAATCATTCGAACCAATAAATATTTGATATTGTGAATAAAATAAATTATAGGATCTATCACTCCAATACGCTGTCAGTAGTGACGAACCCGACCCAGTGCGGTGAAAGTTATGAGCTCTTTGATAATACTGACTGGAGCTGTCAAAACAAATATAAAAGAGCATAAAGCCAAACTGATTTTTTGAGGCGAATAAATATGGAAAATCCTTTCAAAAAGTGAAAATCATCTCGAAAAGGTTTAAATTGTTGTGTTCCTGAGTGTTTGCACACACAATTGCGTAAGGGTGAACTGAAATTTCATTCATTTCCGAATCGCGAATTGGCGTAAGAAACTTTGCAAAAGTTATCTCCTCAGTTTGCTTTTATGCAATAGTACATACTATTGTAGCGAATTTGAGTCTATAAATTAGTCATTTTGGCTTTACTGGTGCTTAGAATGATTGTGAGAATATTTTACATCAAGACATAGAAGCAAATATACTTGTTTTCTGGAAAATTGCTGGTACCTTCTAGCGTTTTCTAGAAACGCCTGGACGTTTGCCGGAGAAACGTAGTGGGGAGAGACCTGAGGTTCATGTATGCGACTGACAGCGAGAAGCATCATTAATTTTTGACTCAGTGACCTTATAAGATGGACTGTTGGAATAAATTGTGTTATTCAAAATAAGTCAACATTGACATAATTAAAGTTGAGTTATAGTATAGTGTAATATTCTTTAGTTTGAATTAGAATTAGTTATTGAAAATAGTGTTAGTTATCTAAGTTATTATTTTAATAAATCATAAAAATAAATAACGTTACAATTGGTGATCAGGTGTGAAGTTTTAAATTCGAATAAATAAAATGGCGTCAAAGACAGTGAAATTGAGTGAATTAAAAGTGGTTGATCTCAAGAATGAGCTAGAAGAACAAGAATTGGAGACAACAGGAATCAAGACCGTCCACCAACAACGTCTCCGACAAGCTTTGAAGAATGCTGTTGAGAGTCCCAATAAATTTATTCCGAGTGGCATATCAGATTTCGGGAAAATAAATGAAGAGTTACTAGAGAACTCTAGAATATCAGAAGAAAAATTGACAGAAAATTCAAGAAAATCAGAAGAAAAGTTAATGGAAAACCTTAGAAAATTAGAAGAAAAATTGACAGAAAATTCTAGAATGTTAGTAGAAAAATTTACAGGATATTCTAGAACATAGGAAAAAAAATGACAGAATATTCCAGAACATTTGAAGAAAAATTAACTGGAAATTGTAGAATACTGGAAAAAGAGTTGCTAGAAAATTCTAGAACGTTGGAAGATAAATAATGAAAAATCCCAGAACTTTGGAGCAAAGAATGGAAGAAAAATTTTAAGAGAGTTCTAGAAAAGCAGAAGAGGATTTGAAGAACTTGAGGGAAGAATATGACAAGAAAATACAGGAATTGGAACAAAATTTCTCGAAGAAGACTTCATCACCGTTATCAGAATTTGGTGCATGTGAAGCGGGCAATGTAAGGATAATAAAAGAAGAGAATAATACATGGATCCACATTAAGAAACCGGCATCTGATGGGAAGACGTCGGGGCCGATTCACCTTGAACAATTCGAAGCTGTTGCGAAGGCATATGGATGGTCATCTGCAAATAAGGCCACAGCATTAAAAGAAGGCGATCAATGTAACTATGACCAACTGATCAAGCGGCTGGAAATACGCTATGGCAACGCGCATCTCGAACAGGTGTATCCGACGCAACTGAGAAACCGATGCCAGAGATCGCAAGAAACTCTTCAAGAATTTGGAGCTGACATTGCTTGTTTAGTTCACCTCGCACATCCTACCGCCTCCGATAGCGTTTCGGAGGGCTTAACCACTCAAGCATTCATTTTTGAGGTTCGAGATAGCGAAATACAGCAGGTGCTATGGATATATCGTCCAAAGTCTTTAGTTGATGCATTATCGTATGCGTTAGAGCATAAAGCAGCAAAGCAAGCATCGCATGGACAGTCTAGAGCTAGACAAATGAGTGCTAACAAACATGATGCAATTGAAGACTTAGAAACTCGCCTAGAAGAAAAGTTGCGGCGTATCGAGTCTAAAATTACTGCAGGGAAAAGACAACTTCGCTGCTGCAACTGTGGAGAATTGGGCCATCCGCAGAGGCTGTGTAAGAAACTGAAGATCAAAACGGCAATCAAAACCAAAGAAGCAGGAGAAGAAGAGTCGAAAAATTAAGTCGGATTGATGCGAAGGGGACTTGTAATTCAGTAGCTCCACAATCCATCGGTTACTTCGCCTCGCTGTATCATCAAGCCAACAGCATCCTTGTGGATGGATTCATTAATGGAAGACTCCATAAAATGTTGCTGGATACGGGTGCCACGAAGATAATAATAAGATCTGATTTGGCAAGAGGAATCTCTGCAACTGGTGAACTAGCTACTACATATGGAGAATCAGACTTGACCATGTCTATTGGAAATACTCCCTTCAAACATCTTGTACTGGTAGCTGAAATTGAAGATGAGCTTATAATTGGCATGGACATAATGAAAAAATACGGTTTCAAGCTTGATCTGAAAAACGGCGCTTTGAGAGTCAACGAAGAAGAAGTAATACTAAATCCAGAAGAGGACAGCGCAGCCCAGGAACTTATAACTGAAGATGTGACATTACCAGTGCGCAGTGAGGTCATCATAGGAGCACAGCTTGAAGGAAAGTTTTGTGGAGGAACCAAGAAATGATGATTTTTGAACTGGCCCTGGAGTTGTAGTGGAGAAATCATCAATCAAGGCTCACAAAGTAATACCAGTTCGAATGATGAACATAAATTATTATCTCGTCATAATTAAACGAGGCACAATAGTAGGGGAATATTCGTCAGTGTCTTCGATTGTCCGAACTATGAATGGGAATGTCAAGGATAGCACATCGCATAAAATTCCGAACAAGTTATTAAACCAGATATCAACATCCTTCCAAGACTTGATAGCCGACCAGAGGACCAAGGCGATACGTTTAATTGAGAGGTATCAAGATGTTTTTGAACATGACAAAGGATCCAAGGGAAGAACCAATGTAGTACGTCACAGAATTGACACCGAAGAAGCAGCATCTATTCGCCAAGAGGCAAGAAGACTACCACTGGCGAAGCATGAAGAAGCTGAGAAGATAGTTGAAGAAATGAGGACCGATAGGGTTATTGAGCCTTCAAGTAGCCCATGGGCTGCATCAGTGGTACTAGTAAAAGAAAGGATGGATCTACACGATTCTTTGTAGCTAATCATCATCTTAATAATGTGACTAAGAAGGATAGGTACCCGCTATCTCGCATAGATGACACGCTGGACACATTGGCAGGTTCAAGAATTTTCTCGACTTTAGATCTGAAAATCGGGTACTGGCAAGTCGAAAGATGAAGAAAAGACAGCTTTTACTATTAGCATCGGGCTCTGGTAGTTCACTGTTGTGCCATTTGGGCTCTGCAATGCCCCTGCAACGTTCGAGAGATTGGTGGAAAAGGTGTTAGCTGGCCTGTCATGGAAAACCTGTTTGGTGTACCTTGACGACATTATTGTGGTCGGTAAAACATTCGACGACCACATGAAGAATCTAGAAGAGGTGTTTAGAAGATTGAAGATGGCCAACCTCAAACTCAGTCCAAGGAAATGTCATCTTTTCTAGAAAAAGGTCCATAATCTGGGCCATGTAGTCTCCGGAAAGGGAATTGCAGTTGATCCAGCAAAAATACAGGCTGTAAAAGAATAGCCAATACCAAGAGACAAGCATGAACTGAGAAGTTTTCTTGGTTTATGCACTTACTGTCGACGGTTTGTCCCCGGATTCACCAATATAGCCAAGCCATTGAAACGACTTACTGAGGAAGGCAGAAGATTTACCTGAGAAAAGGACTGTCAAGCAGCTTTTGAACAACTCAAATAGTTTCTAGCTAGCGTAGCAATCTTGAGCTATTCTTCGACCAATGGAAGATTCATACTGGACACAGACGCTAGTAACGTGAGATTTGGTGGCGTCCTTTCTCAAGTACAAGATGGGCAGAAGAATGTATAAGCTTGTTTTACTAAGACATTATCAAGACCAGAAAGAAATTATTGCGTTACTCGAAAGGAGCTATTGGCAGTCATAAAGTAGGTAGAACACTTCTACAAGTATTTGTATGGCCAGAAGCTCCTAATCAGAACTGATCATGCTGCTTTGAAATGGTTGCTACAATTTGAGAATCCTGAAGGGCAAGTGACCAGGTGGATTGAAAGACTGCAGCAGTATGACTTCGTAATCGAATATCGACCAAGAACCAGCCATCATAATGCCTACGCATTGTCAAGAAGACCGTGCCACGAAGACTGCAAACACTGTTCTCGCTTAGAAGAGAAACTTGTTGCCGTCAAGAGGACAACAGTAGTCGATGAGAGATGGCAGACGAAAGAGTCACGCAAAGACCAGAAGAATGATCCGGATTTGAAAATTGTACTGAAGTGAAAAAATAATGATGTTAGACCAGCTTGGGAAGATGCTGCACCACACTCTCGGAATGTGAAATTGTATTGGGTGCAGTGGAATTCCATCGTGGTTGAAAAGGGCCTCCTGAAGCACGTCGTAGCGAGTACGGACGGAAATGAGAGCAGGACGCAGTTGATAATCCTTAGAAACAGAGTACCGGAAGTACTGAGAGGGATTCATGATAAAGCTGGTGGAGGGCACTTTGGAATCAGTAAGACAATGGAATGATTACGCCAGCGATTTTACTGGATAAATTGTTAGGAGGATGTTAAAGAGTGGTGTAGGAAATGCGTGGTCTGCGCCAGTAGTAACTGGCCACAGAGAGAAAGAAGAGCTCCAATGCGTCAGTACAATGTGGGAAGTCCTTTCAAGCGCATTGCAATCGATGTGGCCGGACCGTTTCCAGAGACTATCAACGGAAATAAATACCTAATCGTTGTGATGGACTACTTCAGTAAATGGGTAAAGGCGTACGCTGTATCCAACCAAGAAGCTGTCACTGTTGCCAAAGTTTTGGTGAAAGAATGTATCTGTCGATTTGGAGTACCTCGAGAACTTCCTCCGGACCAGGGAAGAAATTTTGAGTCGGCCGTCTTCCAAAACATTTGTAAAATTTTGGGAATCCACAAAACCAGGACCACTGCATTACATCCGCAGTCCGACGGCATGGTTGAACAAAACTTTCGAAAAAGAATGGACGATATTTATGGCCGAGTTCGTTTGAATATCCAAATTGCCAGCGACCGAATGAAGGAAAATTATGACATCAAGGCCGAGAAAGGTGGTTATCAACCCGGAGATTTGGTGTAGCTTTATAACCCCCAGAAGCGCCGAGGGTTGTCACCAAAACTTCAGCGGAACTGGGATGGTTCATATGAAGTGATGAAGAGAATTAACGACATCATCTACCGGATACGAAAAACTCCTAACGGAGAGCCGAGAGTCGTCCACTTTGATCGACTGGTATCATTTGCCGGCGATTACCATTAAGACAGACATAGAGCCACGGCTTGATGAATTTTTGAGCAAGAACCAACCTTTGAAGAGTTCATGGCCAACTTTTCTAACGGTCGTAAAGTGCGGTACGGCGTGACGAAAGAAGAACAACAAGACCTGTTAACAGTGCCTTTGAACCATTTCCTGACTCACTGTGTGGCGATTGGCTTGAAGATGTCCCAAGGAAAAGCGTCCGTTTTCAAGAAGAATTATTGAAGATTAGAAGAACTGGCCAACCAACATCCATCAGTCGGGAAAACACTACACCTGAAGGACACCCGAATGGAGCACAAACGATTTCTGTACTATATGGTGACTAAGTCATGCTCCTACCAGAAACCGATATACCGCACTATGTGCAATACTCTGCTCGATCTCCGGAAGCATCTATTGGACAACGACGTAATGAAGCTGGCAGTACCGAAGTTGGGTTGTGGACTAGATAAATTGGATTGGAGGGTGGTAAGGAGTATGTTGGAAACCTTCTTTCAATCTACCGGAACAGAAATCCTCGTCTGTAGCTACAATCCTGAACAGCAGACAAATAATGGACGGACCATCGACTGCTACTTCTACAAAACATCCCGATGTACCAAGGGTGACCAATGCAGATTTCGACATGACTCTTCAGGGATTCGTGAGGAACCGTTTCGAGACGAAACAGTTCTAAGGAAGTGGCAGTGTAACGAATTTAAGTCTATAAATTAGTCATTGTGGCTTTACTGATGCTTAGAATTATTGTGGAAATATTTTACATTGAGACATAAAAGCGAATATATTTGTTTTCTGGAAAATTGCTTGTACCTTCTAGCGTTTTCTAGAAACGCCTGAACAGTTGCGGGAAAAACGTAGTGGGGAGAGACTGACAGCGAGAAGCATGATTGATTTTTGGCTCAGTGACCTTATAAGATGGACTGTTGAAATCAATTGTATAACTTAAAATAAATCAACATCGACATAAATAATTGAAGCTTAGTTATAGTGTGGTGTGATAATACTTACTTTGAATTGGTATTAGTTATCAAAAATAGTGTTGATTATCTTAGTTATTATTTTGATGAATCATAAAAATTATTGACGTTACACTATCAATCCTAGTATTCTTATGATATTTATCTAATTGTGCTGGACGATCCCAAGTTACTGACTGGTCAGTCTTGAACCGGTTACTTCTTGTGTTAATTTATATGTAAACTGCAGCTACATGTTTGCAGTTGCAACTAATATTAACAACTTTTAACCTGAATTTCCTGTTTTGATGAATTTTCACAGCAATCATATCAAAGAACACAGACTTTTTATTATATTAGCAAACTTCAGAAATGAGCAGTTAGTGTTTTTTTGAACTGTATAGTGTTCGTACAGCATTAATATTAAATTATTAAAATTATATTTGTACAATATTATCATCGAATATAAATTGGAGACATAATATCATGAATGAATCCTTAATAATGAATCTTGACTTATTTGTATGAATCATGCTTTTGGATAAATCGTATTTGGCAAGCATATATTAAATCATCAGGCATGAATGATGCTGATTTCTCACTGAGAAATTCAAAACACACTAACTCAAGAAGATTTTATCATAGTTACACAGATTATTTCCAATTTATAAAAATATCTCGACCAATACATTATACAAATTTGGATTTGTTTTATCACTTAATGTGCCAGGCGTTTCGCACAAAATAACTTTCGTAATTTTACTATCTTCTTCGTTATTTTCAATTTCTTCTTCGTCGCTGACATGAAAACGTACCAATTTTTTCCCTTTGCTCAAACTTTTGGATCTAAATATAGATAAATCTACTTCTTAAGACTCGCATCGAGGTACTACTGTCATTGTAACAAAATTTCTGCGAATTCTGAGTGCCAGTTTTGCAAATCACATGAATACGTCAAAATTTGTTGATTGTCACGATTTAAGATATATTAGTAAATGCCAAGTGTCGCCACCAGAACGGTGCTTTAGTCGCGCACAACGCTACTGACATACCAAATAGAAATTCAGAAACAAAGAACATACATATATTCTCTACCTTGTTGCTATCGATTTCAGATCATAAACTGAAATCACAAAAATATCATTATATAATATATGTAAAGAATGAGGAAATACAATATGATATGTTTCTTGATGTGGAGCTATGAAAAGATGAAAGATAGATATTCAATGTTTGGCTATTATAAACCAAATTCAATATTTATTTTCTATATTTCCATAACTTCATATCTGAAAAACATAACGAATTGTATTATCTCATTTTTTACACACACACACACACACACACACACACACACACAGACACATATATATATATATATATATATATATATATATATATATATATATATATATATATATATATATATATATATATATATATCTAATATAAAAATCTTATGTAAACACCACATGACCAGCTGGTACATACATATATGTAATACTCCTATATTGCTAGTCCCCATAAGTGGAGGTATCACGGAGAAAGTGCGGCAGCAAGTCCTCACTTGACTCGTTGTGCGCAAGCGTCGCGGCTTCGATCGATATTTGAAAGGTTGTTTTCAAAGATGGATGACGCTTGCACTCGGCTTGCACCAATTGCACAGAACTGCTCTATTCTCAGGCATGCTCACAAGGCTCGTGGTGAGATGAAAAAGAATAGACGTATAACTGTCTGAACCGTAATGTTTCCACCGGTTCCGCATATCCAACTAGCAATATAGGAGTATTACATATATGGGTACATCTTTTGACTGAATAATTGACAGTTGCCACTGACATTGACACTAGGTAAAAAAGATTATAATCAACATTTGAGGTGATCAATTAGATGTGATAGAGGCTGTAAATTGTTGCCCGTGACACAATAGTTCTCTATTCATATGCTTTACTTTATTCATATAGAAAACTATGAGAATATTCCAATAACGAGCATTGATGTCTCTTCTTTAATAACAACACAATTATATCATAGTAAGGATAAATTAAGCACAGCATAATTCAATATAACAATTGTATTAAATTCCAACTAAACATTACAATGAACCAATATTCATCTAATTGATGCACAGGGGCTGTCGGTCTCAGAGTGTAGATCTCATGTAATCTGAAAATAGAATATAACATAAGCAAACTACTTGCTTAGTGAGGAGAATCACATCCACAAACATGAATTATATACTAAATATCATCAGCACAACACAGGTTATATATTCAATACCATGAACACAATGCAGGTTATATATTCAATACCATCAACATAACGCAGGCTATATATTCAATACCATCAACTCAACGCAGGTTATATATTCAATACCATCAACACAACGCAGGTTATATATTCAATACCATCAACATAACGCAGGTTATATATTCAATACCATCAACTCAACGCAGGTTATATTTTCAATACCATCAACACAACGCAGGCTATATATTAAACACCATCAACACACAATCACACCAGTACTACACACGGTAGTACTCATCAAAACATTCGCATACTCTGAAACCACCCACAGTGGCATCCGTCAGAGTATCTAGAAACAATGCTCAACACCTTTTGAACCACATGCCTCACTGGGCTCTCAGGAGTATGGATTGAAAGTCAAGCTGAAACCCATCACTCCACCCGCATGTGGCAGTTGTTGGCGAAACGTTGGGCACCTCCTGATACATTAAGACACTAAAGTTGGCAGGCAGGGCACCGGTGGCACGAGGCTAGCAAGTCGTGCTTCGTTGGCCACTGCTTGACTGTCACTCCTCGTCTTAAACTCACACAGAGGATTTCCCTGGAGTGACTTAGGCGTACAAAAGGATAGCAATCATACACATAGGATAATTTGGGACACTAACGTGAACAACAACATCTCAACGCTCTTTCAACCAACATACTACATACTCATTCAACTCACACACCTAGTTACTAGACTCATTGATTCAACTCATACCAACACACTGATTCAACCCACCCTTAAATATTAAAGATACACTAAAACACTGTAGAACTCCACTCTTCTAAATAATAACACAAACCGAGGTAATCACTGATTGTTGAACCGTTTAAATAACTTACGTGTTGTATAACTGCCTAAAATATGTTAAGAATGATATGATTATTGATGTTACGTGAAACCTATGAAAAATATCCGTAACATATATATATATATATATATATATATATATATATATATATATATATATATATATATATATATATATATATATATATATATATATATATATATATATATATATATATATATATATATATATATATATATATATATATATATATATATATATATATATATATATATATATATATATATATATATATATATATATATATATATATATATATATATATATATATATATATATATATATATATATATATATATATATATATATATATATATATATATATATATATATATATATATATATATATATATATATATATATATATATATATATATATATATATATATATATATATATATATATATATATATATATATATATATATATATATATATATATATATATATATATATATATATATATATATATATATATATATATATATATATATATATATATATATATATATATATATATATATATATATATATATATATATATATATATATATATATATATATATGAATTGCACTTCTGATTCAGCCAATCACAATCATAATGGAAAATGTATAGCTGGATGTTGAAGAAGTGTTCGAAATAAAATTTCAATATTCTGCGTCTCATTGTTTTGGATTCATGCAAAAAATTTGAAAATACTGATATAGGGTGCTAGAAAAGAGGTGAAATTTTTTCATTGCATACACATCCCGATGTACTGATTCACAATAAAGAAGAATTTATGTTTCAAAAAGAGTACTAGATTCTTGTTGCCCCTGGTCGACACGAAACTCTTAATGAAGCTAATAAATGAGTATCTTAACCACGTAATTAGAGAGTATATTCAAGTATTCAATTCTATGATGAGTGACAGTTAGGTATCATTACAAAAAGCCAGAATATAATAAATAAATTTGTTATGCAACATTAATTACGTCGTTGGAATACTCATTTATTAGCTTGATCAAAAATTTCGTATCGACCAGTGGCACTAGATAATGTACTCTTCGTCCTCTTCGTGAAGCACATCGAAATGTATATGCATAAAAATTTTCTTCAACAAATGCACTTCTTGATCAGTCGATTGGTACAAAAATTGAACGTAACCATTGAGATGCTACAGCAGTTTTAAATTCTAAATTCCAAGATCCTGCGGCTAATAGCTTCAGATTTATGCCAAAAACTCATAAAAAGTATCAAGCCAAGCTGCAACCATAATGCGAGGTACTCAACTAGACCTTCAATTTGATGCAATACAAAATTTCAACATCGTACGTTAGACGGTTTTTGAGATTTGTGAGTTACGTACATACATACATACACACGTGTCGACGTTGAGCCGAATATAGTCAAAAAAGATTCAGGGATGTTCGACGCCGATATGTCCTCCAGAATATCGAAATGTTCAGCTGACGGCTCGATGATGGAAAAATGATACTGAATTGATAGCCACAGAGCAAAAAATATACGTATGTGTTTCTCCACAGTATTTTTATTAGATACAATTTATATAACACCATGGAATGCTCTATTCTACACAAAAGATGAAATTTATCACACACAAGAGAATGCAATGGCACAAATGCTCACTTAAACTCTTTTCTGAATTTCTGCAGTTTTTGAATTGATTTTGAGTACATGATTTTTGTTTGAAGAGTTGGTGCTCTATATTGTTATATAAATATTATTACGATGTGCTCAGCTGTTTTCAAACTAGAGAAAATAATTTAACAATAAAACATATGAAAACAATCATTCATTCCGATATATCTCTGATATTGTGTAACAAATTCAAATACTTCAGTGAAAATAATCCCACAGTGGCATGAAAAGGTCTATTTGGAATGAAGCTTCCTCTATCTGTGTCAAAAAATGATTGAAAATTTGATGAGATACAAATATTATGTAATTATAACCTCTTGTGAAGACATTAATCGATATCAGCATAGACCACAGAAAAATGAAAATGAAATCTCCCTGAGAGAAATAAAACGGACTTCAACGGAGACTACTATGAAGTGAAAATTGGTATTTTTGAATACTCTATGATTTTCGACATCTTGAAATTGGCTCATAAATACCTAAACGATATGCACTATTTCCTTTAGTTGTTACAGGCTCGCTCCTAGATAGTGCAAGATATTTTTCTCCGCTCCTTGTGTAAATTGGAAATATTTGTTAAAAAATACATACACTCGTCAAAAGAGAAAACGCACCATTTGAAAATGCACCAACAGTACCGATTTTCGAACCGCCATAACTTGGTTGATTTTCCTCGGAAATTGATGAATCTTTGAGTTTTGGGAAGATTGAGGTTTTTATTTCAAGGGTATGCAGGTCAATTCGACGCCAAGCCTACCACATCCCTAAGAAGAGAAATTGTTCTTGATGTAAAATGATATCACACTTTCACAACTTGTACCGGGTGCAAACAAGATTGTGGACTACACTCACGACGCAGGACAATTGCACAAACAATCAAGTGACGATTTGGCGCAAAGCTATGAATCAAACAAATAAAAAATACATTTTGGTCTTTTTTGGTCATATCTCGCCTAATTTTGCACGGAAATCGATGATTTTTGGGTTTTGGAAAGTATAGAGTTTTCTCTTTGATATTATGCAAATTAATGTGTCGTCCAATTAAATTCATCAAAATCATCAATTTTTGAGCAAAATTAGCCGAGTTATAACTAGAAAAAAAAAGAAAATCTTGTATTTTCTTGCTTCAATTCATAACTCTAAATAAAGTAACAGACATTTAATCATTTGCGCGATTGAAAGAAAATGATTGAACCTAATTTCCTGGGTCATTAGTTGGGTCCACTATTTTTTCTGCACCCTGTACAAGTTGTCAATGTTTGATATTTTTTGATACCAAGAATTTATTTTCTCAGAGATGTGGTACAGAGCACGATCAACTTGTAGTTGAATCAACTTAATTTCCTGAAAGAAAACTTCAAACTTCCCGAAACTTTCAATCCATTTTCGATCAAAGGATACCGAATTATGGCGGTTTGAAAGATCGGTATTCTTGGTGCATTTTCAAGTGGTGCATTTCTTTCTGTACTAAATAATTTTTTTTCTTTAAACGTCAGTGAATAATGAATTTTGATGCATTAATCCATGTCAACAAAGTTTAACTATTTAGCGTTGTTAGAACAATTGTTGCGTTGCCGTTGGCAGCGTCAGCAAATATTATTTGCTGCCGCAACGGGCCAGGAGCGGCTGCAAAAGTAAATATGATTCAAAACAATACATTTGAATCATAAACAGTTCATTTATTGAATGAAAAGTTGAATGTACAATTCAAAATGGTTGCATTTTGGAAATTAAAGCCTGCATAGGTCAATGCAGACTTAATATCGGTATTTACTTTACAATTTATATTATGATCACACTCTCGTAGTGCTGATTCGGAGTCGCTTCGGGCTTTATTATTAGTTGAATGTTGATTATCTGATCCTGCATTAGTCAATGCAGAATCAACTTTAGCATTTCTGTTGAAATGGCTGATATTTAATTCTGATTCCGCATATGGTGATGAAATTTTCCTTGCAATATCCGATTTATTAGTTATTGAGTCCTCAATATATCCTTCAGCTACACCACTTGATTTCCAGCAGCCATGCAGTTTTAAACACGTGATATCGGCTCCACCATCTACAAGCAATGTAGCTGAAGTTTGCCTTAAACTATATCCTGTATATGCATTCGCATTTGGGAGTTTCAAAAAGAAGGCGATCTGTTTGGGCACTTTATCAATTGAATGAGTCCCCATTACCATTATAGAGCACTTTCCATTTGCGTATCTCAAAAAAACCGTTGATCTTCAAAATTTGTTGGGCGTAAAGATGCATATTTTCTATACATATTTATATGATTCTCTCCAATGATTGTGAGTGATCGTATTTTACTCGTGTTACTGTCAGGAATTTTCATATGAATCATAGATTCAAGATCTTGTATATGGTCAATTCTCATTTTTACCATCTCATCGCATCGACATGCTCCGGATATTCCAATTATGGAAACGATCCAGAAATTGAATGAGTATTACAATTCATCTGCATTTATATTTCACCTTATATTTACCTTCATTCTTAAATACTGTTCATCCGATGCTTGAGTCAGAAATCTTTCAAATTGATTTTTTGTAAATACTTTGGACTTTTTGGGAGTATAGCCTTTTTTCTCTCGTTTTTTTCAGATATGCACGCAGTTTCAAATATCTGATCAAATCTACTGCATTCTCAATATTTAACATAGTTCTTATCATCGAATAATGCGACCATAGTGTAGAACTCTTCAATTTCGATTTATTTGCTAGTTCCGGAAAATATATAAGCATCACATTCTCAGATTAATTGTTCCGTCATTGCACCATCTAATAAATTTGATGTATGCGGATTCATCAAAATGGCTTGACATCGTTGGCATCAAATTGTATTCAGCTTCCTTGGCGATTTTCACAACTTCGAGTGGCGTACATTCAAATTTAGAGTTCGACATAATATAATCTAAAATATATATAATTCTAGAAATAGATATTATCAAAAATTAAGAGAATATTACTCACAAAATCATCTGCATTAACAATCATGAACCAATGAAATCAATGTTCACAATTTTGACACTATTTTGTTATTTCATGAACAAAGAGTTGTTATCTACTTGATTCTGTTATTGATATTATACATTTTATTTACACACAAAAAAATACTGTTGGAATATCAACATCAATAATCAGAATAAAAAATCAATAAAATTTAATAATTTTTATCAAGTTCGGACGTTTGGAGAAAAAATTGCATATTTTATTTGGAGCTAAAGTACTTTTTATGGCTCGTCTGTAATTGTCGGCTTTGCTGCGCTCGTCCGTCAAACTCACAGACACGCCATGAAAAGTATCACTCCTTATAAAATAATATACTATTTTATTGAGGTAAAATATAAAAACAGGAGACATTATTTGTTTCAGTAATGCAGGGGCCACACTCATGTCTAATGCCGTTAAGTAAGGCGTTATGTGACAATTGACATATTTTCATTGACAATGTGTTCTTTATTGAATAACGCCTTAATTAATGACATTATACGTAAGTGTGACCCCAGCATAAGAATGAAATCACTCAAATTCTACAAAAATATTAAATATTGTATCTTAATGAGTACACAAGTATCGAGCTGCGGCAAATTCGAAAGAATAGTGCCAGGTTGTGACAAATTGCCGCCCCTAATTTTGGCCGCCTGCGTGCGGTGCATGACCGCCAAAAACAAGCCCGAGTTGTTATCTATATATCTATATTATAATTATTTCATGTTGAAGTCAGTTTTTTCATACAAAGATTTTATGCCAGAATATTTCTCCACTTAAAAGTTGTATAATGATATGATATGGGATTAATTATTCATTATTTTGTGTCGTTTGCTGTTACTTTATGAATATAGTTATCATCACAACGAGAACAACGACGATGGTTTTGGATGGATGTATAGTTAAATTTGTTGAAAGAGTCTTTTTGATTACTATCTTTATAATCATTGCGATCACTAGGAGTGTATTACTCTCAGTAAACCATTTAGTGTATTGAGCGGTCTGATATCTTTGCAAAAAGAAACATACATACACTTTCCACTTCTGAGTTCAAGATTGCTGTAGGTATTGTTACAGAATTTTTTATGACCGGCTGTTAATGGTTGTCATAATTTGTAAAATGTTCTTCCGCAATAGTGTTTGTCAAATGAAATATATCGGGATCAATGTGAATATTATTTATTTGTATTGAATTAGTTCTATCTCTTTTGGAAGGCTCGGCTAGCTGTGAAATGATAATGATGGATAAAAGGGCGCCAGGACTTGGAAGAAAAATAAAAGGGCTAAAGAGTCCAGCTTAGTATAGTAGAAGAAGAAAAAGAGAATGAAACAAATAACGTGGATGTGATGAGCAATTGATAAATTATATTGTTAATTGGAAGAGGTCCAATGACTTACTCCACACAACAAAATTGAGTCTCCTGGCCTCAAAAAACAGTTAGCTGATTCTTCTTCTGGGTTGAGCCAGAGGCGGTGCCACGGCCCTTGCAGTTGGAGTTGACAAAAAAAGTTTGGAGTTGTCGGTGAGGTCTTGACTGATTGTGGGGTTTTCGCCGGCTGGGCGAACCAATGGTGTGAGTTAACTTCCTCCCAAAAGCGATAGATAGGGAAATTTTGACTTTGGCGGCTCCTACGGCTGGTATCCGGCCTCCGTACTCAACCCAGCTAAGATCCCTTCTGACGTAATTATCAAATGACAAGCGTTGAAATCTAAAAAAAACTTGAGCCAATATCTAGTTTATACAAGAAAAAAATATGAGGCAAGCCAAACGTTGTAATTCCAATTTAACAAATTAAATACAATTGGTACCAGGAGAAAAAAAATTTAATTGTGTGTTTCAGCTCCGACGTACGACTGGAGTTTACTCCTTAAAAACGATTGTTTTTGAACAGGCAAAGAAAAGAAAAAACTACAAGATTGAAAGACCGATATCATATCAAAGGGTAAATAAATGCATCCATGGAAATCCTTGAAGAATTTGTTTTTTACTCACTTGTACTAAGTACAAGGAAGTATTGTGACTCCAACAAAATTCACCTATCGAGGTTTGACGGAAATATCCGTTTTGAGCATTCCTAAATCCATTTTGACTATTTTTGGCTTGATGTTGGTACGTATGTTCGTTCTCGGAATCTCGAAACTGGTTGAACGTATGATGTTAAAATTTTGTATTGTGACGAATTAAGCCCCAAAATCCGTCACTGTTGCACATCCCAGAGCCTTCTGCTACCGTCAATAATCTTCAGTCCATCACAATTAATTCACTTCTTGTGCACCCTGTAAACTTTAAATTTAGTAACTCTGCTTCAACATATAACGCCGATTACCGCCAGTTCATCGGTCTTCAACTGTTTTAAATACGTTCAATATATTTCACATGTGGATGAATAAGGTTAGGTTTTAAAAACACTTGAAGTTGAAAGAAATTGATATCGTATGATCTGTAGTTATGTATTGTGTCTTACCGTAATAAAGTCTGAATGTAATCCACCGTTGTCCTGTCAATATGTTGTATATTGTATATTTTTTGATGTTATGTTTGTGACCGCTGACAAGATACAAATAAAAAACACCTGACATTTGACAGTTTCAACTTACCGACATAATCTATATTACCGACCGCTTGAAAATTATTCAGGACAATTTTAATATTAAGAAAATAAAATCAGGAAAGGATGTATCCGACAGGAGAGTAATAGGAAATGTATTATTGTAATGAAATTTGTATTTGTAAAATTACTTCTTCTTTCTTTCTGTATGTCTTCTTTATATTATTGCTAGCGCTAATATGGATTTGATTTAAGAACACGTTGAGTAAGGTTTCATTAAAATATGGATATTAATAAGGCCTTCTGGCCGACTTAAGTCACTTCTTTGTAAGTCAAGTCTTCTGAGCAGCCGTTCCAAGTACGCTACCAGTTCCGATACCGAGCGTCATCTTCAGAGGGCTTATCGTCCAAATGAAGTGTTTCTGCTAAGTCCGTTAGCACAACTGTCTGACACAATTTGTGAGTTTGTTTTGTTTTTTTCTAAGTCCGTAAAAGGAACTTAGAATATTCTTGCTGTTTTGAACTTTGAATATTTTTGCTATCTTGAACTTAGAATATTTCTGCTGTTTTTGAGCTTAGAATATTTTTTGGATTATTTAACGTAGAAGCACCGCTGAAGAAGTCTTCGTGATTTCGAAGCGTTCGATTATTTAACGTAGAAGCACCGCTGAAGAAGTCTTCGTGATTTCAAAGCGTTTGATTGATTTAACGTAGAAGCACCGCTTAAGGAGTCGCCTGGTGACTTCACAGTATCGAACCGCCTTAACGTAGAATCACTGCGAGGGAGCAAGTTTGGTTCCATCCGCATAGAAAGTTTCTCGTCACCTGCGACCGCCTGGGTCCGTAATGCAACCGCTGGTGTCGAGTGTTATGTTCAGTCGTTCTGACACCGTCAGCCGAGGTATCACCGTACAAGTTCCTGTAAAATAATGTTCTTTGTTCATCGTTATCGTTTTCTGTATAATTATTTCTGACAACCCTAACCCTTCCCGTCTGAGCTATCCAGCCGTCCGCCATAGAAAAACTGCGTCACCGACCGTATTGTCGCCCGAGCACACAGTTAGCAGTTTTCAACAGCGACGCCGAAAGTAACAACCACGCCATCAGTCAAGGGTATAGTTACAGTATATAAGACTGGTAAAGGGTCTAGTTATGCACCTCGCATTATGGATTCAATCGTTTGTACCAAAAGTGTACTTCACTTCAAACTTTCTTAGAATTTTTCTGATGATAAATCCAGAATGATGAACCGTAAGATACTGAAATTCAGTATTTGAGATTTCTGTAGCATCAAAATAATCATCTTCTATTTTTGGTCCAATCGGCTAAGCCGGGGGTGCATTTCATATAACAGATTTTTCGAATTTCTCGCATAAATTCAAAATAGTCAGTCTCAGAATATTGGAATTTTGTACCCAGCACTATTGTAACATCTAGTTGTGGATCTCGCATCAAGATTGCGATCGTCCATACTTGAAACATTTTTTGAGTTTTCCGCGTAAATACAAAACAATCGAACGTAGAATGCTAGTATTCAATATTTAAGACGATAGTGCCATCTTACTAATCATTTCTTATTTTCATTGAGATCGATTGAGCCGGAAGTGCACTTCATTTGATAATTCCTTGGAATTATTTGCATAAATTCGAAACGATCGACCGTAGAATATTGAAATTTGGTATTCCAGTCTGCTCTAACATCAGAATGATTGCCTAATATTCTCATAGAAATAGACTGAACCAGAAGTATACTTCAATTGAAATGTATTCTCTAATTTTGCGCATAAATTCTGATCTGTTAAGCTCGCCGCACACGATGCAATTTTTCAAGCAATTTTGTTCACTTGGAGCCGCGCTGGCTGCCACGCTTGCTCTGATGCAAGAAATTTGGTCCGCTGCGGGGTACTAGACATACCACAAGACTTGTTTCAGAAGATAGATCTGGTGCTATTTTTTGCACTTGCTGCGTCGCTAACTACTGTCCTCAGCCAATCATAGCAGACGACAAAATCACGAGTTGTATGTCGCATCAACATGCTGTGCCTCATTAGTGTATTAATTGTGTTCTGTGGTGTTTTGAGATACAAATAAGTAAAAAAGTATGGCTAGTAGAAATCAGGTTATGCTTACATACCCGAGCTCTGGGTGTATACCAAAAAATTGAATGAGAATTTTCTGACTTTTTTTCAATAAAATTCCGGACATTAAAAACAAAAGTTTGATACAAGTTTACATATAATCACAGATTGATGCTGCAATTCTGTGTGGACCTTATAAATCTGTAAATTAAAAACTAAATCACAACGAACTTGATATCCTTATAAACGAATTTACATTGATCGACCAAAGAAGATGCACTTTAATAATTTTTTTTTCATGGATTCATAGATCTGGAAGCAAATATTTGCGCAGATGGCCCTAGTATCTTACAGAGTGAAAATGCACTTCTGTGAGTAATAATGCATATAATTATTTTTTCCTGACAAATATCAGAAATTCTATGACGTTTCCAAGACATTTCCAGTTTATCTGAGTTCCTTGACATTTCCAGGTTTTCCTAGTTTGGTATACACCCTGCTAGATCGTCAAACAAGATGTTAAAAATCCTGCGGCCTTGATTCCTTCTCAAAGGACACACTCTTGATAAATTTTTTTTCTTTTTTCTCTGTCTCGTAATTCTAATTAATTCGCAAGCTATATCTGCAGCAAATGCTCCTGCTCTCCTCCGACGATTATTCTCGGCAACATCCATATTTGTAATAAACAAATCTACATTCTAGAGTCTGAATGAGTGGCTCAGCTTGCATCGTGTGATGCAAAAATGAGTGTCACACTAAGTGCAGTTAAAAGCGGCCCAGTGCGCAAGAAAACTTGCTGCAAATTGAGTAAACAAAATTGCATAGAAAATTGCCTCGTGTGCGGCAGGCTTTAGTCGTAGAATCTTGGAAATCAGTATTTTGGAATGTTGTAGCATGAGAATGATGACCTTCTTTTCCCATAGCAACCACTTGGCTGAAAGCGCACTTCAATTGACAGATTTTCAAAATTTTTTAGATAAATCCAAAACGACTAGCCGTGAAACGATGAGATTTTGTGTTTGATTATATATATATATATATATATATATATATATATATATATATATATATATATATATATATATATATATATATATATATATATATATATATATATATATATATATATATATATATATATATATATATATATATATATATATATTTATTTATTTATGTATGTATGTATGTATAAAGTTGAATCAATTTTTGAAAAAGTCTTGTACAGCGCCGGGATTCGAGCCCGAGATCTTATGCATTCCGGGCATGCGTGATTACCGCTATACCACGCTGAGACAACTGAGTAAGTTTCTCAGCACTGTACAAGATTCTTCGCATTTTTGTCAAGTTTGCTGTACGCTCCAAAGACGACACATTTTTGTATCTTTGTGTCGTCTTTGGAGCGTACAGCAAACTTGACAAAAATGCAAAGAATCTTGTACAGTGCTGAGAGACTTAGTCAGTTGTCTCAGTGTGGTGTAGCGGTTATCACGCATGCCCGGAATGCATGAGATCTCGGGTTCGAATCCCGGCGCTGTACAAGACTCTTTCGAAAATTGATTTACTTTCAGCCAACCGTCTGACTCACCACGGATTTGCCAACTAAATTCACATATATATATATATATATATATAAACTTAGATTTCTTGATTGATCGATCGCGTTTTTAAAAACTTTATTTCTTGCAAGTACAAGTACAATATGGTTGCTATGTGTATAATATGAAGCTTTGTTACTAATTCTAACAAATGTGAATACAGAATGTCTTATTCTCTAGTGCAATGGTCTTATATAAACTATGAAGGGGGAAATGTCACGTTCTGTGGTATCATCAAAATAGTTACTGAATCACTAAGAATCAACACTATAACTCCTCCCTCCTTAAATTCGAGCTTCACGGGGTAGTTGTAGCTCGATGTCGTCAGGGTTGTTGGATGTCTTCTCAGAGGTGAATTTTCTTATCTTTTTCTTCTTTATATGTTTGTACGTTACGTACCCACCGATGATGGCTATGATTACATATAAAATAATAGACCACATACTGGGGATATGCATATTGGCTGGTTCTTGAAATACAGGTACAATTGGATCAAATGATTTATCATTCAATTTCAATGGATTCAGATTGATTGAAAAATAAGTTACTTTCTGTGGTAAAATCTTGGTATTTAATTTAGGTCATAATAATGGTTGACCATATGTTTTACTTTGGAATACCAATTTTTGTTGTCGAAAATAAATTTTACAATCACCTTCATTATTTATTAAATATATCCCTTCTAAAGGTTGAATGGTTGTTTCTGATTGACATCGAATAGTAATTTTTTCTTCTTTTGGAAAAACGACCAAATATTTATTAATTTCTGGAATAACCTCCACGTGATTCTCTAATAAATTGATCTTTGTATAATGGCAATGATTTGAAGTTTGATTTTGGAATAATTCTTGTTCACACATCGTAGGGAAGTGGGCGTGATACTTGTTAGGGCACTGAAATATTCTTGCGCGATCACACATATCATTCAGAGGTATAATTTCTTTATCAGATTTCAAAAGGAATCTACTATTCGGAATTATTGTTATAAATCCAAAATCATGTTTAGTTGGAATCGGATACATGTAATGAAGTTCAAACCTTTCTCAAAATTGATAGGGGTGGAAATAAAATAAATTATCTGAGTCATTTCAATTTTACAATTTATTTTCAATAAGGACTCTATGTTCAATAAATTTTCTTGTCGAGGCTCGAATGGTAATTGTAAATGGTAGAATTTAGAAATTGTTTTCAATTCTGCGAGTAATTCCATGGGATGAATTATACTAGGATGTAAAATTCTTAACTTGCAAAGAGTGATTGAATTTTCTACATCTTGTAAGACATTTAAAATACAACTATACAATATTATAAACTGATCATAAATATTTTTCGCAAAAAGAATATCTTGAAAATGCATATTATTTATAATTTCAAAAAGTTGTAAAATTTTTGATTTCAATATTTCCTCATCATGCTGTATATTTAAAATTGTGTTATTAAAATTTTTTATTATTTGATGATTTACTGAATAAGATAATTTAATTTGATTTTCCAAATTATGTTCATTTTCTTGCATATGTGCTAACATTTCGTTATACTTCTTCCCGTCTTCAGCGTCTAAATTTCCGGTTATCGCTTTAAATATAGTCCCTAATCCATCCACTAATCCTCGTTTAATTCTATAATGATCAACATGAAATCCTATATTATTAATTTTTGTCTCTATATTTGTCCTAATAAATTCTAATATTTTATCAAAATTTCCAAGTTAATTAAAATACTGAGAATTATTTGAAATAGTTGTTTCCAATGTAGAATATTGCATATTTAAGCCGTTGTATTGGTTCAAAAGTGGTTCGAGATTATAATAGTGTATGAATGTGTGAGTAGCATTTTCTAGCTTGGCAGGACCGAGGTTGATGGGAATAACTCCAAGATTTTCTGTTATGTTCCTAATGATTATTCCTTGTCTGAATGCGAAAAACCTGGAACCGGTTGAAAATGATGAGTATTTTGTTTAGGACATTTTATATCAGAAAAATGAATTTTTTCCGTTGTGTTGCCATGACTTGTTTTAAATTTCCCAATTTTAAGTTTTTCATTAACTCCTACGATATTTTCAGCCTTATATTTATTTTTAGTTTTTTGTTGCTTTTGTTTATTTTTTACGTGAACCTTTTCAGGTACATTTGGTAATTCTTCTCTATTCTCGTTATATCTACTTATTACCTTTTCTTTGTTCTGTTGAATTTTGTCTTTAATTGTTTCATATAATAATTTTGTTTTATTCTTATGATTTTCAATATAATTATTCAAAAGCTGTTTTTCTAAATCAATATTTAGTGGAGAATTCGTATCTAAATGTCCTGTTACAATTTCACATGGTTTCAATTTGGTGACTGAGTGGATCGTATTATTATAAGCTAATAAGGCGTAGTTAACTTTTGATTCTATGGGTTCTATTTTGTATTCTTTCTGATTGTTAAATAATCTTAGGTGTTCTATGAGTGTTGAATGGAATCGTTCTATTATGCCATTAGACTCTGGATGTTGAGAGCCAATGAAATGTATATCGATTTTATGTAATGGCAATAGTTCTTTGACCACTGAATTTTTGAACTCTAATCCATTGTCCGAAATTATTTGTTCAGGGATTCCATGATGTGTGAAAATTTTTATTAAATTATTAACTACTTCTAATCCTTGTTTCGAATTTAACATGTATGCTTGTGCATATTTTGAAAGTGAATCTACAATGGTCAAAAATTTTGCTTGCTCTAATGCAATACTATCTACATGTAAAATTTGGAATGGTCTTATGGCTGTAGGTGTCACGTTTAATTTTATTTTGAGGGGTTTTCTGTCGTATTTTGTAATTTGACAAATTTCACAACTATTTATAAATGACTGGATAGAATTTCTTAATTTAGGCCAATAATATTGTCGTTTAATTCGCGTTTCTGTTTCATCAACTCCTCTATGGTTAGTCTTGCCACAATGGTAATTAGAAATAATTTGCATGATCTCTTCATCATCAATGACGTCAATTAAATACGTGGTACATTTTACTAATTTAATTTGAGAATTTTTAAAATAAGTTTGTAATATTCTACTATAATTTTCATACAAATCATTTTGAAAATAAATGTGATATTTGACTTGCGGAACAATATATTCTTTAATAAAATTTATCATTTAGTTTTTATAATTATTTTTGGAAAACTCTACTAAAAATCGAATTTTTTTATTGTCATACAATTTTTTAATAATTACTGGCTTTGGGTTATGATCGGTTTCGGCAATAATAATTTGATTTTTACCGTAATTCACAGGACATTCCACTATCGGTATTCCGATGATAGGATGCTCGTTACTTGAATGTATCGTCATGTCATTATCACTTGGCGTGTCGTCATCGTTCATCTCGACTTGCTGTTGTGCGTCGCCTACCTCAACAACTAAGGACTGAGTGTCATCGTCCTTCTTATCTTGATTATTCAATTCATCATAAAACTTTTCCATAAATTCATTGAAATGTTTTGTATTTTCTAATTCATTAATATTAAGTTCAATTTGATTAATTTCATTCTCGGGTAATTTGTACACGGTTATCAATATATCGGTATTATTGAAAATATATTTTAACATCAAATTGATTTCGTTCCAATTTTGATTATCCAAACCACACCTTAATTTTGGTATACTTAAATTTTTAATATCATTAGATAGACAAAATTTCTTTAAATTCAATAACGCGTAAAAAATATCTTGCTTAGAAGGCTTATTAAAATATCTTTCTTTTGTTATTAAATAAAGTAAATATCTTTTTGGAGTTCTCAAATAAACTAAATTATGAATTTTTGGATTTTGATTTTTCAATTCATCTATATTGTTAAATTTAATTTTGAATTGTTTAGCTATACCTGCTGACATCTCTGAATCTTTACTCACGCAATGAGCTAGACTAGAAGTGGAGGGTGCGTCAAATATATTACCAGATACCTCGAAAATATTATTACTATCAGTATTCAAACATTGTTTCTGATCTAAATAATCTTGATAAATAATAAGGGGTGAATCGTTTTCTAATGGTGATGAAGAAATGTTTTGAATTTTATTGTTGCACTCAGGCGGGATACGACTTAGGGCGTCGGCATTAGTATTAAGTTTGCCTTTTTTATAAATGATCTCGTAATCAAATTCCTCTAACTTGAGGCGCCAACGTATCAGCTTCTGACTACTTGTTTCAACGAGAATAGCCACTGTGTAAATCTTGAATTTGCGTCCAAATAAGTACGGTCTAAAGTACTGAGTCGCCCAAGCAATAGCTAAGAGTTCTTTTTCTATGGTAGAATAGTTTGTTTCTGTCTCGTTTAGTGTCCTGCTAGCGTAAGCTATTGGTAGGTCGTTGCCTAGGCTACCTTGAGATAGCACGGCACCTATTGCTACGTGACTTGCGTCGCATGTTAAACTTTGTTAAAGTCAGGATACTGGAGAAGTGGTTCATTAGTCAACAAATTTTTGCATGTTTCAAAACATTGTCTGTAGTCAGGGTCATTATTGTCAATAACTGCATCTTTTTTCAATAATTTTGTCATTGGTTTGGTTATCTTGGCAAAATCTTTAATAAATTTACGATAATAGCCCAAAAGTCCAAGAAAACCTTTAATTTGTTTGGTTGTTTTCGGTAAAGGGTAATTTAAAATAGCTGAAATCTTGTCAGGATTTGGCTTCACGCCGTTGGGTGTTACAATGTGCCCAAGGTATGCTACTTCTTTCCTGAGAAATTCACTTTTATCTAATTGCACTTTGAAATTTGAAATTTTCAAACGATCAAATACTAACTTTAAATTTTGAATATGTTGTGCTGAAAATGATGATGTCGTCTAGGTATACAAGACATTTATCATTTACTAGTCCTCTTAAAACATTATCCATAACACGCTGGAATGTTGCAGGCGCGTTTTTTAATCCAAAGGGCATACGAGTGAACTCGTAATGTCCGTCTTCCGTATTGAATGCAGTTTTTTGTATGTCTTGCGTGTCCATTTCAATCTGGTGAAAACCAGAAGCTAAGTCTAATGTAGTAAAATAGTGGCAACGTCCAAGTTTGTCCAATAAGTCTGTAATGTTTGGTAATGGGTATTTGTCGTCGATCGTTTTTTCATTTAATTTTCTATAGTCAACAACTATACGCCATTTGCGTTTGCCGGACGCATCAAGTTTTCTGGGGACAACCCAAATAGGTGATGACCACGGTGAATGGGATGGTCGTATGATATTTTGATCAAGCATTTTTTGTATCTGAGTGCGTACTTCCTGTCGATGGATTTCAGGATACCTATAGGATTTTGTATAGATAGGAATCTCATCTTTCGTTCGTATAGAATGTCTAATTTAATTTGTAAAACTTAATTTTGTATCGTCTATATGAAAAATATCAGAATATTCGCGAATCAATTTGAAGATTGCAATTTTCTCTTCGTCATTCATATGGTCGGCCCGAGTTTTTGTTATATCAAATTTAATTTTGTCTGACCGAATAAAATTGAAATTTGGGGAACTGTACGTCTCGTAATTATTAATATTTTCGACGGATACTGGGTTTATTTGCTTGAATTTAGCATTTGTTCCAGAATTATTGATGGCGGTGCAGAATGCATGATAATCTTTTACTACAGTAACGCATTCAGGAATAATTACATTATTAATTTTTTGTGATGCTATTAAAATTATTCCATTTTGTTGGTTAACTCGGATTTTTATAACTCGTTCCGATTTTGGATCCAATGTTATAATATTATCTGCATGGCCTATATTATTTATATTAATTTCAGAATTCTTATGAAAAATTTGTATCTGACAAGTAGGTGTTATTACTAAGTTTTTGTTTAAATCTATAATTACTTTCAATATTCTCAAATTATCTAAACCTAATAGTAAATCAAATTCGTCAAAAAAGTCAAAAATATGATATTTCAAATTTTCTTTTTTTTTCAAATTGAATAATTTTGAAACGGGTACCAATGTGCTATAATTTTCTACCGAAGTACCATGCGCGGTTGAAATTTGGAAAGGATCCTCAATAATGGCATGATTATAATATTTATGAGCAATTGCAGGTCTAATAAAGGATTTTGTGCTTCCTGTATCTATTAAAACTTTTAAATGGTTTTCAGGAAATACAATATATGGTAATTTACTTTTATTCGTCAAGTTCATCAATTCGATTTCGGGGTAAGTATTTTGTATTGTCTCCGAGGCTATCATGTCTAAAAAGTAAGTCTGCATTGTGAATGTTTTCTGGAATATTTGATGCAGATGTCTCATCTGAAACTTGATCTGTCTGTTCTGCAAAGTCATAGAACTCATAATTGTGTGATTCATCTACAGGTGCATCGATTTCATTTATGTTCAACAATTCTTCGCGATTTTGTCCGTATAGGTTTTGCTCTGGTCTGTATGGGCCTGTTCTAGGGCGATATTGTGCCGTAGAATTCCTTGTTCAGATACTCATAGGAGTAGGTTTGGGTAAATTTTGACTAGTAGAAGGATTTGATCGTATTTGTTGGGATGTACTAGGTTTTGAGTAATATTGTGGTGTAAATTGTCTTTGAGGAAATTGTTGAGGTGTGAACTGTCTTTGATGTAATTGTTGTTGACTTTTATTTGGCAAGGAGTTACCAAAATTCATGTAACCCATTGGTCTTGGAATATTGTATCTAGGCTGTTGTATTTGTGGTTTTGCATTTACTTTGTGATTTTGATTAACGGGCTTAGATCTTGAATAATATTCGAATTGAAAGTCGTTAGCTAACATGCTTAACGCTGAATTTAGATCGATAGGGTTTTCAGCCCTCATTAATTGACCTATCGGCTCTTTTAGACCTTTCAATAATACGCGAAGAGCATAACTTTGGAAATAATCAATCTTGATTTTGGCTACAATTTCTGTAGCATTAGTAGAAATATAAGCTATTTGCAAATTGAGTAAATGTTGCAAACGACTATAAAAATCGAATAAATTTTCATTTAAATTTTGTTTTAATTCTGTAATTTCCATATTCAATGTGAACCAATCACGTTTATCGCTGTAGACATTTTTTAATGCCTCTTTCAAGTCTTCCCATTTTGTAATGGTACAGCTTGCTATATTAATGGCTGCTTCACATTTAATCTAACTTACTATGCTATTCATTAGATATTCATTTTGGAAATCATTTGAATTTACTGCATTATAAAAAGATTTCACTAATTTTCCGCTAACACTAATAAATCGGGGGAGTAATTCACGTTCCCCATGGAACTCTGGCAACATGTCCAGATATTCTTTCTTTAAAACAAAAACTGGGGGAGTAGCCATGTTTAATTTAGGTCTACTTAATTGTATTTTAGTTATAGAATTTTGGATTATTGTAAGATCTTCTAGATCGGATTCTGATTCTGATTATGATGTATTATCTGATTCTCTGAATGACATATGTGTACTCACAAAAATAGTAGTGCCGGCTTCATGTGCCCTGAAGTCGCTCTACGGTTTTCTCGAAGCCGCTGGAGTTCTGCTGATGTTCGTTCAGCTGGGCTCTACGTCGTCGAGTGTTTTATCTTGCCTCTGATGTCCTCTCAGGTGCAGGATACGGGATGCGATGATCGATGCAAGATGTTCGAATAGCCAAATTAGTCACGAAGTGAAACAACTTATATTCGTTAAATTGTTTCGGCTATCCTACCGACTGCGCCACTTAGATTTCTTGATTGATCGATCGCGTTTTTAAAAACTTTATTTCTTGCAAGTACAAGTACAATATGGTTGCTATGTGTATAATATGAAGCTTTGTTACTAATTCTAACAAATGTGAATACAGAATGTCTTATTCTCTAGTGCAATGGTCTTATATAAACTATGAAGGGGGAAATGTCACGTTCTGTGGTATCATCAAAATAGTTACTGAATCACTAAGAATCAACACTATAACTTATATATATGTATATATATATATATATATATATATATATATATATATATATATCCAATTATGTACAAGTAGTTCACGTGATGTTCCCGTTAGGTTTTTTTAAATTTTCTATGGCTTTTCGGCTAAATATTATACATCAGTAATTTTATATAAATATATTCAAAATATCGTACAGAAATATATAATTGATAAGGTTGATTTACTTATTTTATCATCACGATTTGTTACGTTCAATTCTTATCTCAGTTTAATTTTTATTTTTCCTGTTCAATTTATTATTTTTGTTTTATTTAGTACACGCTTCAATCCTAAAAATATAAAATTAGTATAACTGAGTTTGATTTAGGCTTGGGTAGTTCGCGAACGACCTAGGTGGGAAGAGCGCTCTCTTGAGTGAACTGAGCGAACTAGTTCGCCGATGATTCTACTCTTAGTTCCCCCTGTATGTACACCAGATGTCTTATTAAAGTATATTAAAAATTAGAACTGCGTGCTACGTGCGCGCCTTACTTTTAACCAATAAGAAATCGGAGGCCATAATTTCGAGATACGCGATACTAAACAACTGCAAACCTAGTCACCAACAGTTTTACAAAGTTGAATTAGCTCACAATAAACTTAGTGATTGTAAACACGATAAATATCTAGTATAGCTCATGATAAAATTATCCGGTAAGTCTATTCAAAAATAAAATTTTATTTTATTTCTATAAAGACTTGTATATTTCTGTATGTTATATTCACTGACGATACATAACCTATAAATTGCAGTAATTTTATTCTTATTTATTCAATATATTTAAAAAATGTGTATAGCGATTAAATTAAATTTAAGAGTTGAATAAGTAATCAACACATTAATGTATATTAATGAAATCTATTTATTTCAGATTAGATAAAAATATGTCGTCCAGAAGAAAACACAGTGTTTTATGGACACATTTTGTTGAAGATACTACTAACAGCAAGAAAGCAAAATGTAAACATTGTTCATCGTACATCAGCATTGCAGGAGGCTCCCATGGAAACCTTACTCGACATATGAAAACGAAGCATCCTTCAATTTCTTTAATAATTGAACGACAAGATTTACTGTATTTATCCAATGCAGATTCTCAGGAATCGAATCAATCTGCATCGAGAAATCTCACCTCTCCACCCCCAGTAACTTCAACGTCTTCATCTGCATTAGCTGTTGCTCAAAATTCAATAACCCAATACATTCATAAGCCACCACCGATTCGGAAAGTTGAAGAAATTGACAGACAAGTCGTCAAGATGATAGCAAAAGGACACCACGCCTTACGAATAGTTAAAGAACCAGAAATGAGAAAATTAATTCAACTTGTTTCTCAATGTCCTGGGTATCAACTTCCTCCGCGAAAAACTTTATCGACAAATTTAATGTTGAATGTTCATCAAGAATTATTGAGCGAGGCACGGAAAAAAAATTCAAGCTGCAGTCGCACTGTCTCTCACTACTGACGCTTGGACTTCGAGTAATAACAAAAGCTATATGGCTGTAACAGCACATTTTATTGACGACGAAACTAAACTTTGCTCCATATTACTTACTTGTGAAGCATATGATGACAGACATACAAGTGAAAATTTATGTGAATTTTCAAAGAATGTCATGAAAGAGTGAAATATTTCTCATAAGGTTACTGCGATTGTTAGTGATAATGCGTCAAACATTACAAATGCTGTCAAACTTGGGCAGTGGCGATCAATCGGTTGTTTCGCTCATACCTTGAATCTTGTTGTCCAAACAGCTACCAAAGAAATATCAGATGTTTTAATAAAAGTCAAAAATATTGTTGAATACTTTAATCGGAGCACTCAGGGACAAAACAAAATAATCGCCACACAAAAACAACTCAATCTACCTCTGCTTAAATTAAAGCAAGATGTTCCAACTCGCTGGAATTCCACATATGGCATGCTCCAACGAATAATACAGGTAAAGGATGCTGTAATTACGACTATTGCTTTACTATGTTCTGATTTAATTATAAAGTAAGACGATTGGGAGGTAATAGAGGAAGTTTTACCTTTACTTCGACCATTTTATGAAGTAACCCTGGAAATAAGTGCTTAAAAAAATGTATCTTTGTCCAAAGTCATAATATTTAATAATTTAATACAGGATTTTTTAGAAAAATATCCTTCACAAAACGATAAAATCGTTGCAGTGCAATCAGCTTCGAAAAGAGGTATGGAGACTCGCTTTAAAGACTTAGAAAATAATATTTTATATGCTGAAAGTACAATTTTGGATCCACGATTTAAAGCAAGAGCATTAAAAAACCTAGATTATCGTGAGCGTGCAATAGAAGGGCTTAAAAATAAACTTGGTAAAACACCGTTACAAGCGATCCAAAATAATGATCAAGAAATTTCATCAAGTACAACTGCTCTTGTACCTGTATCAGTTACTGATGAAAATGGAAATAAAAAAAGTTGTATGATCATATGGGATGAATACGATAGTGAAATCAGTAAAATAACAAGACCTGAAAACAAAACTGTGGCTGGCATTCGTGAAGTGGATAAGTATTTAAACAAAGAGTACTTGGATCGTAAAAAAGATCCTTTGCTTTGGTGGCATGGACGGCGCTTTATATATCCTCATTTATATGGATATATTTTGAAAAGATTTTGCATCGTCGCAACATCCGTGCCTTGTGAACAAGTGTTCTTAGGGGCAGGACAAATTATTAGTCAACGCCGTAAATTATTAAAGCCGAACAAAGTTTCTACATTGTTATTTTCACACAGTAATATGTAATAAAGTACTCTCAAGTTCTTAGCATGTAATCAATGCTGTGATATCATTACTTATAATAAACAAGGCTGTTCGTTGACTGATTATCAATAATTATAATTTAAGTTGATTATTTTAAATAGAAATGATTTTTAATTATTATTTCTTGAAGTCATGTTATGTGCCATAGAAAAAAAATGTATTCCGTGTTTTATAAATAAAAATAAATAGATCTGTAATGAAAGTAAATATATATTTTTTTTCAATTGCCTTCTGAAATAATAAAAAACAAAGAACTAGCGAACTAAAAGAACGAGCTAGTTCGCAATAGGACTTTGAACTAAAGTGAGCGCTCTTTAAGGTGAACTATTATGCCCAAGACTAGTTTAATTTACAATTTTTTCATTACTCACCTTTTATTTTAAATAGTTTGCCATAGATTTTGAGGTTAGTTCTAATTAATAAACATGTGTCTTTGTTTTTATTGTAAATTCATCAGGCGGATCTTTTGCGACCGTCGCAGGCGCTTGCGCGGTAACGACAGTGCCTAGAGAATGTTTGAATTCATTTCGTTCCCGCTCAATTCGTCCTGCCCCTTTCTCTCCTACTTTTTTATAACTTTGTCGATAACTTAAGTCACTTTCCGCCAGGTTTGTCTGTTCCTTCTCTTTATTTAGCGTCAGCCAATCGGGTAGTTTTTTTTCTGGTTTTAATGAAGAATGGTTTTTTCCCCAATTAAGTCCAGTCGTCCGGAATTGACTTAGCAGAAGTCGTCAGTCTACAGTTGGTCTTCAACTACCATAGTACATTTTGTTCATTAAAATTTTTAAGAATCGCTTTTTGTATATTGCCTTGCCAATCCTATAGGAGGAATAAAAACTAGCTTTTTTTTGCTTCGCGGAAAATTTTGAGCACTTGGTGCAGTTTTGTGTTGTTCCGCAAGCATCTCCATTGTTGGAGGATCATAAAATTTTCGTGCACTTTATCGCTTTCTTTGCGCCGACCATCTGCGTGCGTAGTTGAGCTACTTTGGACCAACATCTTGACTACGAAGTGCCTGATACCACCTAGGCACCTTCTTTTTCAACCTTTGACCCTGGTGTGACGTCACCAGATTTCCCGAGCCAGTCCGGACCGGAAAATATCTGTTTGAGGCGTCCATCTTGGTGTGGCAGACCAATAGAGGTCAACGAGCTCCAGCAATCAACCGGAAGTGACAGCTAAGTGGCATTACGTTCGTGGCTTTGTTTTTTTTTTTTTTTTTTATTCGGACTGCCGATATTTTTCTCCTTTATTATTACTTATCCACTTTGGGTAGCCAAACCGCCCTACACGGTTGAATTTAATTTACTTTTGCTCACTGTTTTTTTTTTGCTGTTATTTTGTAGGGTCAGTCGACGAAGTGGTTTGTTTTTTTCACGCTTATGTATATATACTTCGCTGGGAACTCGATTCGATCGAAGAAGGGCCAAATTTATTGTTGTTGTTTTGTTTAATATACTCATAGACGTACGCGCGAGTTGTTCCGCACTTTCATTTACTTTTTTTCGTACGTTTATTGTACAACATTGAGGGCTCTAATATAGCTCATTTACATTCATTTATTTTAATTTTTGCGCTACTTAGGCGTTAGGTCATTGTAAGGCCTACTATTTTACTTTAATTTTTTTGTTTTTTGGCGTTACCTAGGCGCGTAATTTGAAATAATTTATTCCAATCACTCTCATTCATTTATTTTATTTTGCACTACTAGGTGTGTTGTTACAATTATTTATTTAATTGAATTCGTTTATTTTGGGTGGATACCTTTTTTATTGAATGAAAATAGTTCATACCTTTCTTTTAAGCAGTGTAGAAGAGAGCGTAATATCTCTCAGTAAGCATGAGGTAAGTTTCTGTTTGAATTATATTGAATTATTTGGTAGTCAGCAACCAGATTGACGCTGACGAGCAGAATATTGACATCGATTCTCCTGTTTCTCAATTATTCCTTTCAACACCTTAGTTTCAGGTATTTTCTTAGTTGAGTACCTTGGGAAAAATAAGTTCAACTACGTGGCGCTCTACTATTTATTTCTTTACCTATATTTTACTGTATTTTTTTTTCTTGCTGAAGCTAGCCTCATTTTACCCAATTATTTTCCTAAGTCTGAGCTAGACATACGTAGAATTTTAAAAATAATTTCAAGCTTAGCATTCAAATTTTACGTAATATATTATCCCAACTATTATTATCATTCTGAATGTTAATTAGATTAATAGTGTCTTCATTGTTAATTACTGTGACAAGAGGTTTATGGTAACTAAAATACGACACATGGTAGATACGTGGTTTACGAATCGTGAAAACACCGCATCAATGGTTGTACCATACCTCGTCGTTCCAAGTGTTCTTCCAGAAACAATATCTAAATTAAGTTGGGATTCTGAAAATTGTATTTATCTCAGTCCGTCCTCTTCTCCAAAATCAATATTAAAATCGCCGCTAGGTATAAGTGGAAGTACATGATATTGTTTTCCCAGTAGTTCTGATCCGCCTTCTGTATAAGTGAATGAAACCTATTACATCAGTAACAATAATCTGTGTACATCAGCTGCACACAAGTATGTTTAACCATCGAATGAAAGTTGACTCTTAAATTATTCCATTGATGTGGTTTCCTTTCTGAACATTTAGCTATTATTCGAATCTCAAAGGAAACTGAACATTATGACGGGATGGTTAGCAAAGATTAGAAATCAGGCCCCGAGAATTTTTGCAAGCACGCATCCAAATACTGGATTAGGAAATCCCATGAATACATCAGTATAACTTGTTTGAAATAGATGGATGATTGATATTTACAGGATAGTGGAGAACAAGACAGGGGTGCATTGAACGTACTTTCCATAATTCATTTTGATCTCAACAAAATATGTTGTATATATCTTGTAGAAATGGTTCAAAAGAAGATTCACTTCTATTGGAATCACCAGAGACCCATGGTTTCCACATTTTGAGAATTGTCATCTAAGTTATCTATCTGCCTGATACTTTGGTATTAAGACAAATGAGTCGTAATACATCCCTGAAACCCTGTTGCAAAGACCATTTTCAATGTCTCCAGTAATCCAGTGGTATTAACAATATTTATGTTGATATATTTCTGGGGACTTCCAGTCCAGTGTTTCAGTGGGTACTTGTAAAAGTCAGTTTTATCTACAATCGTAGTAATAACTGAATTTTCTGAAAGAAAACCACATCTATAAAATAATTTGGGAGTCAACTTTCATTCGATGGTTAAACTATATACAAGTTATACACTCATTACTGAAAAGTGAAAGGTGCGCACAATAGGTTGCGCACAAAAAACGTAATGAGGTCATTCGATGACTGTATTTTACTCCTAATATTTTTTTCATACCGGGCACCTCATATGAAAGTCGAATCTTCAGATTTACGCAAGCGCTAGATGATATGATGCACACAGCACAATGATGAACAAAAAAAACTGACGTGAACATTTCGTGACTTGTACATCATTTGATATATACACAAATTTATTCAATAAAGTTTTCTGTCACATCAGTTCATAATTAACATAGTTTTAATGATATTTTGACATGTAAAATGTCGAACAAAATCAAAAAATTGACAACAGATTATCATTGCCTACCTTATCATTTCAATCAAACTGATTATTTTCTACGCCGATTTCTGAATGTCAGTTATACATATAAACTGCACTTCCAGCTCAGCCGATTGATACAAAAATAGTAGATAACTATTTTGATGCTACAATAAGTTCAAACACTGAATTCCAATATGCTATGGCTGATCATTCTAGATTTATGCAAAAAATTTAAGAAAAGTTTGAATCAAAGTGCACTCCCGGTTTGGCCTATCCATACAAAAATAGCAGATAACCATGCCGGTACAACATCAAGTTGAAATATTGAATTTCATCATCCTATGGTTGATCATTCTGAATTTATTAGAGAAATTCGGAAAACCTTTCAAGTAAAGTGCACTTCCGGTACAGACGATTGGAACCATAATGCGAGGTGCACAACTAGACCCTATACCAGTCTCAAATACAAAAACGAACGCACAAACTAACGAACCTACCGAAATCAAGCCGAAAATAGTCAAAATGGATTCAGGGATGTTCAAAACGAATATTTTCATCAAAATCTTGATAGGTGAATTTTGTCGGTTGTCGGTGTACTCAGTACAAGTGAGTAAAAATAATGAAATATACTGGTTGACGCAAAAATAAGGATGATACACGCTCTGAATGATTATACTAAATCAATAAACGGGGATTCCAGGCGATCCGGTTAAAAAGAGGGACCCAGCCAAAATAACTCAAGAAGTTATTTTACTAGGAATAGAAATAGAAGAAGAATAGCTTCAACTTCACGAATACAAATACTTCAGGATCGGACCAAGTAGTAATAAGAGAAGACATAAATGGGACTGAACCAATTGATAGAACAAAATATAAAAAAAGGACTGAATTATTTGCAGAACTACGAAAAAATTACAATACGGCTCTGTTTGCCTTGGACTAGAAAGTAAAGTTAATAAAGTGATATTAGAACAGCAGAAAGAGAAGAGAATTAAGTGCAAAAAAATCAGAAATCGTTTCTACGTCATCAAACAATAAGAAAAACTCACTGGACGAGGAAAAACTTGCCTGTGAGGTATAAGGGTTCTCGATCCTCACGGAGCAACCAGTACAATCAATTAACTCTCAATTATAGAATGAATCGAACACTAAATCAGAATCAACAAAAAAAAGCATTTGATGAGCTTAAGCAATCTACAGTAAAATTGAAAAGGTGTGGCCCTCTGAAAAAGCGTCCCTACGTGCACCAAAAATTGATTTGACTATTTACTAAAAATTTTAAATATGAAAACTATTATTATTATTATTATTATCATTTTGAATCCTTTAATACCTTTACGGGTGTCAGGATTGACTATTAATTTTAGTTCATATTATTTACGAAGTCTTTCCACTCTTTTCGATTTTTTGCCATTCTCTTTGCCTCTTGGGTGCTGATGTTGTTCCTTCTTAGTATTTCTTCCACTATATCTTGCCATGTTTTGGCTGGTCTTCCTCTTCTTTTTTCTTTCACTATTTTGGAGTTCCATACTTGTTTGGTTTGTCGAGTTTCCGGCATTCTTATTAGGTGACCGTACTATGCAGCTTGTTTCTTTTCAATGGTGGTTTGAATACTTTCAATTTCTAGACTAGCTCTTACATGTTCATTTCTGATTTTGTCCATCCTTGTAACCCCTTCTACTCTTCTTAGGAATCTCATTTCACTCGCTTGTATTCTACTCTTAAGTCTATTATTCATCTTCCATGAATCACTTCCATATATTAATGTTGGTCTATACATTGTTTTGTAAAGTGTCATCTTAGTTCCCTTAGATATCTGTTTATTGTTCAATATTGTTTTGTTTATTGAGTAATAGCTTTTATTCGCGTTGAGTATTCTTTGGTTTATTTCTTCTTCAATTCCTCCTCTATTATGTATAACAGCTCCAAGGTATGTGAAAGTTTCCACTTGTTCTATCTCTTTCCCGTTCAGTGTTACGTTTGCTTCTATGTCTTCTTTTGCTATTACCATTACTTTTGTTTTTTCTATGTTCACTTTCATGTTGTGCTTTGTGAGTTCTTCATTCCACACGTTCAGGTTGTGTTGCATATCGTTTTCGTTTTTTGCCAGAATTGCCAGATCATCCGCAAAAGCGCACTCTGCTATTGATATCCTGGCAAGTTTATGGTAGCCAACATCTACTCTCTTTATTTTGCTCTTTATGTTCTTTATTATATTGTCCAGGAAAATTATAAATAGTATAGGGCTCAAGGCTTCTCCTTGCCTAAGTCCTTGTGTTGTAATAAATTCTGATGAGGTCTCATTTCCAGTTCTCATATAATTTGAGGTATTACTATATATATTCTTTATCGCATTTGTAAGTTCCTCACTTATTCCTCTCTTTCTTAATATTTCCCACATTTTTTTTTCTAGGGACTCTATCGAAGGCTTTTTCTAGGTCGACAAATGTTATGTAGAGCTTTTTATTTTGTTTCATTACTATTTCTGTCAATGTTCTGATGGTAAAGATATGATCTTGGGTTGAGTGTCCCTTCCTTAAGCCACTTTGCGCGGGTTCGATGTTTAATTCTATTTTTCTTCTTGATTTGTTTTCCAATATGGATTCATAAATTTTAGCCGCTGTGCATAGGAGTGATATTCCTCTATAATTGCTACATTTCTTGCTATCGCCTTTTTTATGTATCGGAAATATCACCGCCTTTTCCCAGTCTGTTGGCATTTTTCCTGTTTTCCATATTTGGTTAAGCATGATTAATAATATTTGCTCTCCATGTTCCCCTATATACTTCAGCTGTTCTGCCTTTATCATGTCATGTCCTGGAGCTTTACCGTTTCTAAGTTTCTGTAGTATTGTCTTCATTTCGTCATACGTGATATTTTCTGTTTCGTTATTAATTTCGTTGTTTGATTCTTGATGATCTCTCACGTCCATGACTTGATCTTCCTCTAATAGCTCTTGGAAGTGTTCTTTCCATCTTTCCATTATTAACTCATATTCTTTTAATATATTTCCCTGTTTATCTTGTATTTGTTTTAGTATAACTTGTTTTTGTTTTTTGCATGTTTTCAATGTTTTGTAGAATAGTTTCTGGTTTTCCTTGTAGTTGATTTCCATTGTTTTTCCGAATTCTTCCCATGCCTTTAACTTGGATTGTTTTATAGTTTGTTTTACTTTTGTTCTTTGTATTTTATACTCTTTGTAGTCTTCTTCCTTTTTTGTACTTAGGTATTTCTTCCATTTTTGTTTTTTCATTTCAATTACTTCTTTTACTTCTTTATTCCACCAGTGTGTCTGTGTAATGTTTCTTGTGTTTTTATTAGTTCCGCATGTTTCTTTTGTTGCCTCTTGTATTATCTGTTTAAACGTTTTCCACATTTCTTCTATATTTTCTTGATTTGGAATTGGTGTTTTCATTATTAATTCGCCAATTTTAGGTTGGTATTTCCTCCTTACTTCTACATTGTTCAGTTTATCTATCCTCAATTTAACCGTGTTTATTTCTTTCCTGATTTCTTTCTTTGTTTGGATTTCTTCTTGTTTCATTTTTATTTTCGCTACTGTTAGGAAATGGTCACTTCCGATTTCACTACCTCTTTTGACTTTAACATCATTTATGTTTTTTATTTGCGTTTTATTTGTAATGAAATAATCTATTATTGATCTCTCATTCCTACTTTTTACTTCTCGGGTATATTTATGTATGTTTTTGTGCTGGAAATATGTATTTAATATTTTCAGGTCATTTATTATGCAGAAATCGATTAATCTTCTTCCGTTGTTATTTTTAGTTTGTTCACCATATCTTCCCATTATTCCTTCTATTCCTTTATTTATATTACCCACTCTTGCATTAAAATCTCCCACTAAGTATATTGGTTCTTCTAGTTTTTCATATTCTACTTGTATCGTGTCCCAAAACTCATCTTTCGTTGATTTATCGTCATCATCATTTGGCCCATAGATTATCATGAAATTCATTATTGCTTTATTAGTCTTAACAATCATTAATCTTTCATTTACACATTTCCAGTTCTTCAAAGTTTGTTCTATGCTTTTGTGTAATATGCAACCTACGCCACCTTTTGCTCTATCTTCTATTCCTACTCCACTATATATTAAGATATGCTTGTCATTTAATTTTTTTATACCCTGTCCTTTCATTTTCGTTTCCGTTATAGCCAATAAGTCTAAGTTAGCTCTTTCAAACTCTTCTACTAATTCTATTTCCTTACCATTTATACTTTTAATGTTCCATATACCTATTCGTTTTAACCTTTTCGTATGCATGTTTGTTTCCACGTTGACTGATTGGGTTATGTTGTACATTAAGAGTTTTTTGGGTTTCCCTTATTTGTTATATCTTTTGGGTCTACTTTGTTTCCAGTAGGTACTACATTTCCTGTTTATCCCACTTGTATGGTATTCCATTGATTATTATTTTTTTATATCCAATTTTCGTTCCTTCTCCATTTGTCCTCGCTTCTCTTGCTATGTTCCTTATCTCTCTCTGAATTCTTCTCTCTTCCCAGGTAAGATCGTTATCGATGAATATGTTTGTATTCTTAAGTTCATTTTTGGCTCTCATAACCTTTTGCTTCTGCTCCCAATCTAGCATTTCTACTTTAATAATTTCTTTCTCTGTATTTTGATTCAGGGTTATTACTTTATTTACGTCTGCATGTATCTTCAATTTGTTTGAAATCCATTTTTTTAGTTCTTTTTCTGTAATTTGTTCCAGTTTTAATCCCTTTATCACTATATTATTCTTTCTCTTGTATATCTCCTCTTTCTTGGCTTTTGTTTCAAGGTCTTCTATTCTGCTCATTACCATGTTCCTCTCTTTTCTCCATTCCTCTTCCTACTTCATCATTTCTGTCTTAATATTTTTTATCTCTTGTTTTAATTCCTTTTGATTCCCTTCCATTATGTTCATCATTTTTTGTAACATTTCCTTTAATTCTTCCATTTTTTCTGTGTCTACGTCTATCTTTGTGTTTGTGTTATGTTTTTGGAGGTCTTTATTATTTTTCTCCCGCTCTCTTTGTTCTGGTGATCTAATTATCTTTTTACTTTCTCTAAAAATATTTTCGCGTTCCTGCTCTTCTCTATTTCTCGATCTTTCACTCATTCCCAAATCACCTCACTTCCTTTATATTTTTATTATTTTCAAAATTTTCAAACTTGGACACAATTTCCTCTACGCCACTGGTTTTTGTTTATACGTCACAGTCGCACGCCACAACCGGACTCAAGTCGCCTTGGACGGCTGTCAGTAGCCAGCGGTTATTGAGAGATTTGTTTTATCTATTATTTATTTGTATTTTAAAACGGATATAGTTTATTTATTCTATACTTCACCACCTACACTTTAACTTCACTATGTGATTGTATCACTCTTAGTTTAAGCAATAAGTCCCGAATAAAACGAGTTTATTATTGGCTGACTAAAAGCGCGTGTTCTCACTCCGACTTCACTCACTTATGAAAACTATTAAATAAATTGAAAAAGTTATTTTTAAAAAAGTACTTACAAATAAATAATGGTACACTGCCACAAGTAAGGAAACTTTACGAAGGTAAATGACTAAGCACCGAGAGAGGCCTAAGCTAGGAAGATCCACGGCTTTTATAGACTCCGCAACCGCCGCCTACATACGGACAGGACTGCAATTAGGGGTTTAAAATAGAAAAAATAGGAAAATACTTATTTTGGTTGGTTGCAGTGAAATAAGCCGCAACAGTATGATGCCTCCCACGATGATATCAATGAGGAATAGTCTTATCACAAAAACTTTAGGAATTATAATTGCTAAATCCTCAGAGTGAATGACTCATACAAGTACAAAGTTCGATATACTTTTTGTTCTTTGTTACAACTTCTCTTGCAATTCTCAAATCCATCCTGCGGGAAGATTATTTTTCGCACATATCCTACAATAAGTTTATATAAGAATAGAACTTATATGAGAAAAAATAATACTGTATTACTCTAGTGTCTAATAGGTTCTTAAAACTTCCACAAAAAATATGACGTGAGATGAGAGGATCTACTGGACCAGTATAAAATTATAAGAATCTATTTGTCAAGATGTATATTAGTTGATTCATATATATAGATATATGATTAATAGTAGGTCAGTATGAGAAATCATAATTCCTTGATAACATCAAAACTTCATTTGTTCTACGTTATCATGATAATATCTCCAGTTATTCATAGATGAGAAATCTGGTGGAAATTCCAGGAAAAGTAGAAAAATACTGCTGAAATCATTTAATTATCTCCAGAGTTGCTATCTCTCGGATAATTTCATCTACTATTCCTTTAGTATGCGACCTGCACTAGAGAATTCACAAGTTTCACGTTCCCTAGAATAATGTTCGCTGGAAATCTTATGTAACTTCATTTCCAGATATGACTTCCCAGACTAATTTTGAGAATAACAGAACCTCAAACTTCGATTGTCATATACTTCCCCAATATCAACTTCTTGCTGCAGCCAATTCGGTTTTGTTGTTGAAACATTAAATTGAAAGTGAAAAAGATCAAGCTGTTTATTTTCTTTTCATTTTGTTACTAGTTGCCGTATTTCACTGCAGATATTTCTATGGAATAATCTGAAATCTCCATTACTATAAAAGTAAAATATGATCACGAAAAATTTCAACCCTTGGTCTATAGTTCCATTCCCATTATGAATGAAATTATTGCTTCAAATTCCAAAAATTGATGTTGAACTGTAGATAAACAAACTTATCGGATATAATGTCAATAGTAGACTTATCAAACATTTAGAGTTTCATGGAAGTAGTTGATGATGCTGACTGTTATGTTCAATGAAGGAAACAAGGTATGGGAATTCAGACAAAAATTATTTTCCTATCCTACTCTACAGTTTCGGTCCCACCTAGACCATCTTTAGGAGTGAATAGAATCAGTGTGTGTGTGCTGACATTTGTATTGTGAAAATGAATATGATTCCTCCAAAAAACGTAGTGATTAAGAATAAGAAATAACGAACATGTTCTCAGTCTAAAAATTGAAAAAATAAATATATGTATATATAAAAGAAAAAATATATAGAAACTATGTATGGCAACAACTGATCGTTAAGAACGCCAGAAACTACGACTTTTGAAGAATACATATTTATTCTCGCAAAACAAATATCAACACACGCATACACTAATTGTATTCACTCCTGAAGATGGTCCAGTTGGGACCGAGACTGTGAAGTAGGATAGGAAAAATGATACTTTGACTGAATCCTCATTCATTGTTTTCTTTGTTGAAGTTTCAATTACATAGCTCTCATACTTTAGATCTATTGATATTTAATAGATTCCGATTTCGTGACTGACTCGCTCACTAATGATCATTAAAATTCTTATGGTACTCCCTGAAGTCCTAGAAAGCTTTTTTTATTGGAAGTTAATATTAGTACACAAACAACAACAAAATTTTAAAACTTGGGACTTACCCCCCAATCCCTTGAACTAGAGACTCCCGCAAATTTTGATGCTAGAGGTCTGAAAATGATTATAAGGACTTCTTGTTATTGATAATAGTGGAATAAATAGGCAAAGTACAAAAAATTAGTAAAATCCCATCAGAAGCAGTTTCATATAAAATGTAGAGCCAAGCTTCATACTCTACACGCCCTAACTCTACAAGCCCTAAATTCACAAACTTTACATCTCAGTCAAAATATGTGGCTTGGCAATTTCCCTACATTTACATGTGCATGAGGTGAAAAATGTATTCACTGTTCATTACTTTCCTGTTATACAATAGTTCTTGAAGTAACGAAACGGCCACGTCACATATTTTGACTGAGGTGTAGAGTTTGTGAAGTGAAGGCTTGAAGAGTTAGACCGTATAGAGTTAGAAGCGTGGCTCCACATGAGATCTCATAACATTCTGACAGTGCGAGCCATATGGTCTTGTCTTGTCAACATTTCACATCAAAATGTTTTTTGGTGGGATATTTTAAGTCTCTGAATCTTTCTATAATGAAAAAATTCTTATTCAGTTCTCTATTCATATTAACTAATTATTGTCGGATGGGCTGTCAGCAAAGTTACACGTGTTCAGTTGGTCGTCATGAGTTTTTGTAAATCATAATAATTTTTTGTGACTATATAACATATTTTACTGCGCACGCGAGATGACAGGGATACTATTTCAACTATGATCAGCGAATCTTGCTGGTACTACTATAAGAGAAGACCTTGCGAAGAATAGATAATCCCTTCGCAAAAGTGTTTTTGAAAAGTTCTCTTCTAAAGATGGACTCATAATGGCAAATTTTATGTTCATATTGAGATTGATAGCAAAGATAGAAAACATATTGTCGAATGTATTGGGATCTAGGCAATATTTCGAAATAACTCACATCAATTTATTCCCAGGTTCTCATTTTATATGTACAATAACCTATAAAATTCATGTGTCAATTCCAATTTCTGTTTTATTTCATATTTCTGTTACCAAAACACTGCAAACCTTATAGTCAAAAAAAATGCGTTAGAGTCATGTGAAATTCTGCTGACTCTAGTGATAAGGTCATTGAACCTGATAACAGTTCATTTAAATGTGGTCAAATTGAACGGCGAGATAGCACAGTGGTAGAGTGCTAGCTTCTGAACGCAGAGGTCGTGAGCTCGAATCTCGATTAGGTCATGAAATTTTTCACGACCTCTCCGGATCGGTATTCGCTCTTGATACCTTTCCAAGTTGGCCTAAATGAATCTATCTGGCACCAGCTTTGTAGCATGAGCCTGCACCGTTTAACCGGCAACACACAAGGCAGCAAGGAAAAAACATGGCCAATTTAAGTGAAAAATAGCTGCGTGTGTGAAAAGTCAACCTAGGGACATAACCGACAGGTCCAAATCCTGAAGTCAAATAATCATGATAATAACAATAATAATATATGATAAAGAAGTTTTGCAAATTTGTAATGTCAACCAGCATATAATTGACTTCCTTTATTACGCCATAAGTCAATGGAACACTTGTCTCAAATTGAATACAGGTCAGAACACCATAGACGCTGGTAAAATCTGTATAAGACGTGGCATCTTCCAGGGTGATGCTCTAAGTTTTCTGTTGTTCTGCTTGGCGATCAAACTTCTCACGAACATCCTCAACGACCAAAAGAAAGGGTATAATATGAACGGAGCCCAGGTTTCTCATCTGTGGTACATGGATGACCTGAAACTTTTTACTGGAAGTAAAGAGCACCTGAAAAAGCTGCTGGAAAATATGGGCCGGTTCAGCGATGCTATCCAGATATCTTCTGGGCTCGAAAAATGCAAGTCCAACTGTATGATAAATGGCAAATGGATACATAGTGGCGACATCAAGGTGAAGAATCAGGGTACCATTACAGGGCTAGAACAGAGAGATACTTACCTGTATCTTGGATATGCTCAAGCACTGGGGACCGAACAAGTGGCTTGTGAAGAATAGCTTACCTGCTCATACAAAGCCCGTGTCAAAGCGACAGAATTATCGACCAGAAACATCTCTAAAGTAATAAACACGAGTGCAACAGCAATACTCAACTATAGCTTCAGGATTATAAACTGGACTAACACCGAGCTCCACGCTTTGGACACGTTGACGAGGAAAGAGTTCAGCAAAACACGTGCACATCACCCGCACAGTGCAATCGAGAGATTCCACCTGCCGAGAAGACTAGGAGAAAGAGGAATCCCCAGTATCCCTGGTAGATGCCTGCAACAAATCCTGAACCTGCGCTCGTACTTCTATGAGAAAGCTGAAACCAGCATATTGCACCGGGCTGTAGTAGAGGCGGAAACCAAGCTGACACCTCTACGGTTAGCTGACAGGAACTTCGATGTGTCTGAAAATGTGAGAACCAACTTACAGCTGATTGGACAGTGAAAAACCAAGCCAATGCATGGGAAATATCCTGCATCATTGCTTTGTAAGAACATTGACTCTAAAGCTCTCCAAAAATGGCTCCTTTCCGGTAACTTGATGAAAGAGACGGAGGGATTTATGGCGGCAATACAAGATCAAGTCGTAGCCACCAAAAGTTATCGAAAGAGAATAATAAAGGAGGACATAAGCAACATCAGATGCCGGATGTGTAAAAAGAATGAAGATTCCCTTGAACATATAACATCTGGTTGCAGTGTGCTTGCCCACAAACAATATCTAGACAGGCATAATAAAGTTTCGAATATCGTCCACCAGGCTTTAAGACGAAAGTACCAGAATCTTGGTGGATACACTCCCTATTACAGATACGAGCCACTGCCTGTTTGTGAGGATAAGAACATCAAGCTGTACTGGAACAGGAAGATTATTACCGACGAAACAATTGAAACGAATATACCCGATATAGTCCTTACCCTCAAAAATGACAAAACCGCATATACCATCGACATTGCTGTACCACTCAGTAGAAATATAGATAAGACCTATAGTGACAAGATCAACAAGTACATTCCACTTGCGGACGAAATAAAGGATATGTGTAGAATGGAAAAGATAAAGATAGTACCAATAGTCATAGGATGTACTGGTGAAATCCCTCACACACTTCTTCATAATTTGAGAAAACTGGAATTGAATCAATAACTATACATACCTATGTAACGAGCTGTAATTCTCAGCACATGCCATATTGTTAGACGAGTCCTAAGAGATGGAGATAGAAAAAGAGAATCAATTAATAAAATCTTGTATCTGAATTATACTTACTTGTTCTCAACCGTAAGCTATAATTATTGCTCATTAGAAAATGGAAGAACAGGCAATAGCAATAAATAAGAATAATAGAAATAATAATAATACCATTTTTTTTAGTCCAATGATCGCTCAATTCGTGCATTTCGAATTTTGATATCATTGCCGTTACTGAGATCTGGATTAGTAAGTTCTCGCCGGCTACATTATTTCACATTGATAGCTACAACTTTGTAAGCTCTGATTGAGCTCAAAAACGAGACTATGTTTGTGATAGCATTGCATTTAGGATATTAGACACAAATTTTGTAAAACCTGATTCTATGGCACATTATGAGGATACAAAGTACTGTTGATAGACGTAGATTATGTTTTGGTGTGGTGTATGGTCCAAGTATTGATCTATATAGGAGGCTTGAAATCCTTGATGTTATGTCTCCTGAATTCCTTCTAATAACTGATTACATTATTTGTAGAGGAGACTTTGATATCAATATGTTGAAGAATAATTATCGTTCTAATATTTCATCTGATAGAATTTCTTTGGAGAATGATTCAGTTGATAGATGAATACTAAAGATCGTCATCTAAATCATTTTCCATCAAATTTCAGATTCAGATAGTAATATTTGTATAGATGCTGGTGTTCTGGATCTTGGTAATATATTCACAGTGTGTTGAATATGCCAAAAAGAACTATTACTCAAAAATCTGTTACATATAGAGATTTCTAGAACTGTATTCTAGAAAATTCCTCCGAAGATTATTCGCTAGTTGACAGAAATTCAACTGTAAAATTTTGAGACTTAAATGATGAACAACAGTTCATCAATTAGAATGTAATTCCATTATTTCATTATACCAGTTGTAAAATATATGACAATATCGATAAAAATGAACCTTTAATTGCTAATTTCGTCAATCTAGCCAATGCGTTTGATACAATCGATCACAAAATACTACTGAAAAAACTATATTGTTATGGCATTCAAGGCAAGGCTTACTATCTACTTCACAGTTATCTAGATTATCGACAGCAATCAATCAGATTAAATAATACTAATAGTCAATTTATGTTAATGATCTACTAAAAGAAATTCAAGAAGGGACTGTCCTATTCTATACTGATGTGATTGTTATCATAGGTGATAGTAATGCTTGGTGCAAAGGCCAAATCAAAATTGATAAATACATTGATACAATTGCAATCTGGATTTCTTCAGAATAATTATCACAAAATATTGATAAAACTTTTTTTATGACCTTCGGAAACTATTACGATAGTGTGAATGATACAATTGAAATAATAATAGGCGATAAGAACTTAAAAAGAGTGAAAACAATCAAGTATTTGAGAGTCTGCTTTGACTACAACATGAAATGGAGTTAACATATAGAATAAATTATTGATAAGACAAATATTTAGTGTTTGTTCTGCTAAATTATCAAAAATTATGTCTACAAAACCTACGTTAAGAATATACTATACACTGTTTCATAGCTATGTCAAATACGGTATTATTGCTTGGGCAGGAGCTTATAATAACTATTGGTCATTAATTCAAAATTTGCAGAAACAGAATACTTGGAGTTATGTACAAGAGCAATAACTCAATTTATTCCGTTTTGAGGCAAGCTTTTGATCTATCATTATTATACAATTATCAATATTCGGAAGAAACTTACGTATTACAAGGGATGAATCTTCAGATACTTCAAAAATTGATAAGACCATTAATGGTTAAAACAGCTACATATATTGTATCTATTAAACTGTATAATAAATTGAAAGATAAGTCGAAAGATCTTTCAATTGAGAAAAAACCTTTTAGAATGATTTTTGAAAAGTGGGTACAATCAAATTGAACTTCAAGTAGTATACATGATGTATAATGCTATAATTGCTCCCGCTATCTATGAAAATATTTCTAATGAATTTGAATTATTGATTTTTGGCTCAGTGACGTTATACTATGGATTTAAATGAATTGTGATATTTAAAATAAATCAACATTGATAAAAATAATTGAAGTTGAGTTATAGTGTAGTGTATAATAATCTTCAATTCAAATTAGAATTAGTTATTAAAAATACTGTTAGTTCTCTTATTTATTAGCTTACTGAATCATAAAAATGAATAGTAGTGTTTAGTTACTTTTGCTCCCTAAATTAAAATAAATAACGTCACAATTGGTGATCAGGTGAGAAATTTTGAATTCGAATAAATAAAATGGCGTCAAAGACAGGAAAATTGAGTGAATTAAAAGTGGTTGATGTCAAGAATGAGCTAGAAGAATTAGAATTGGAGACAACGGGAACCAAGACCGTCCTCCAACAACGTCTCCGACAAGCTTTGGAAAATGCTGGTGAGAATCCTAAAGAATTAATTCCGTGTGGCATATTTGATTTCGAGAAAATGGAAGAAGAGCTGCTCGAGATTACTGAAAATTGTAGAACATTGAAAAAAGAGTTGCTATAAAATTGTAGAATGTTAGAAGACAAATTAACTGCAAATTATAAAGCACTAAAAGAAGAGTTACTTGAAAATTCCAGAACCTTGGAACAGAGAATGGAAGAAAAATTGGAAGAGAGTTCTAGAAAAGCAGAAGAGGATTTGAAGTACTTAAGAGAAGATTATGAAAAGAAAATACAGGAATTGGAGGACAATTTCTCAAAGATGACTCCATTATCGGTATCAGAATCTGTTGCATGTGAAGCGGGCAATGTGAGGATAATAAAAGAAGAGAATAAGGCAAAGATACACATGAAGACACCGGAATTTGATGGGAAGACGTCGTGGCCGATTTACCTCAAACAATTCGAAGCTGTTGCGAAGGCGTATGGATGGTCATCTGCAGATAAAGCCACAGCATTGACCGTTCCGTTGCGAGGAGAAGCCATTAATGCTCTTCAAACATTAAAAGAAGATGAACAAGGTGACTATGACCAACTGATCAAGCGGCTGGAGATGCACTATGGCAACGCGCACCTCGAAAAGACTCAACTGAGAAACCGATGCCAGCAATCGCAAGAAACTCTTCAAGACTCTGAGGCTGACATTGCATGGTTAGTTCACCTCGCACACCCTACCGCATCCGATAGCGTTTTGGAGGGTTTAGCCACTCAAGCATTCATTTTTGGAGCTCGAGATAGCGAGATACAGCAGGCACTACGGATATATCGTCCAAAGTCTTTAGTTGATGCATTATCGTATGCGTTAAAGCATGAAGCAGCAGAACTAGCATCGCATGGATTGTCCAGAGTTAGACAAATGATTGCCGACAAATAGGATGAAATTGGAGATTTGGAAATTCGCCTAGAAGAAAAGTTGCGGCGTATCATCGAGTCCAAAACTACTACAGGGAGAAGACAACTTCGCTGCTGAAACTGTGGAGAATTGAGTCATCCGCAGAGGCTGTGTGAGAAACCGAAGATCAAGACGGCAATCAGAACCAAAGAAGCAAAAGGAAAACTTGTTGCCGTCAAGAGGACAACAGTAGTCGATGAGAGATGGCAACCAAAAGAGTTACGCAAGGACCAGGAGGATGATCTAGATTGAAAATTGTACTGAAGTGGCAAAATAATTGTGTTAGGCCAGCGTGGAAAGATGTTGCACCACACTCTCGGCATGTAAAATCATATTGGGCGCAGTGGAATTCCATCGTGGTTGAAGAGAGCCTCCTGAAATGCGTCGTAGAGAATACGGACGGAAATGAGAGCAGAACGCAGATGATAATCCCTGGAAACCTGGAAACAGAGTACCGGAAGTACTGGGAGGGATTCATGATGAAGCTGGTGGAGGGCTCTTTGGAATCTGTAAGACATTGGAAGAATCACGCCAGCGATTTCACTGGCTAAATTGTGAGGAGGATGTTAAAGAGTGGTGTAGGTAATGCGTGGTCTGCGCCAGTAGTAACGGGCCACAGAGAAAAAGAAGAGCTCCAATGCGTCAGTACAATGTAGGAAGTCCTTTCGAGCGCATTTCAATGGATGTGGCCGGACCGTTTTCAGAAACTAACAACAAAAATAAATACATAATCGTTGTGATGGACTACTTCAGTAGATGGGTGGAGACGTACGCTCTACCCAACCAGGAAGCTGTTACTGTCGCCGAAGTTTTGGTGAAAGAATGTATCTGTCGATTTGGAGTGCCTCGAGAACTTCATCCGGACCAGGGAAAAAATTTCAAGTCGGCAGTCTTCCAAAACATTTGTAGAATCCTGGGAAGCCACAAAACCAGGACCACTGCATTACATCCGCAGTCCGACGGCATGGTTGATGGGATGAACAGAAAAATCAATCGATATCTGGCAAAGGTTGTCTCCGACCATTAGCAAGACTGAGACCAACACCTTTATCAGTTTCTGTTAGCATACCGTTCAGCGTACACGAAACAACTGGGCAGACACCTGCGAACATTTTATTTGGACGAGAGTTGCGCTTGTCATGCGACCTAATATTTGATAGTAAACCAGGTGAAGATCTAGCAGGAGAAGACTTAGTTACCAACCTTCGAAGAAGAATGGACGACATTCCTGGCCGAGTTCGATCAAATATCCAAAATGCCAGCGACCGAATGAAGGAAAATTATGACATCAAGGCCGAGAAAAGTGGTTATCAACCTGGAGATTTGGTGTGGCTTTATAACCCCTAGAAGCGCCGAGGGTTGTCACCAAAACTTCAGCGGAACTGGGAAGGTCCATATGAAGGGATGAAGAGAATTAACGACATCTACCGGATACGGAAAATTCCAAACGGAAAGCCAATAGTCGTCTACTTCAATCGGCTAGCCTTATTTGCCGGCGATAATCATGAAGACCGACATTGAGCCACGGTTCGACGAATTGTTGAGCAAGAACCAACCTTTGAAGAGTTCATGGCGAACTATTTGTATAAGTGCGGTACAGCGTGACGAAAGAAGGACAACAAGACCTGTTCGCAGTGCCTTCGAGCCATTTCCTGGCTCACTGTGTGGCGAGTGACTTGAAGATGTTCCGAAGAATAGCGTCCGTTTTCAAGAAAAATTATGGAAGATTAGAAGAACTGACCAATCAAAATCTATCAGTCGGAAAAACACTACACCTGAATGACACCCGCACGGAGCACAAACGATACCTGTACTATATGGTGACTGAGTCATGCTCCTACCAGAATCCGACATACCGCACTATGTGGAATGCTCTGCTCGATCTCTGGAAGCATCTATTAGACAACGACGTAATGAAGCTGGCAGTACCGAAGTTGGGTTGTGGACTAGATAACTTGGATTGGAGAGTAGTAAGGAATATGTTGAAAATCCTCATCCGATCTACTGGAATAGAAATCCTCGTCTGTAGCTACAACCCTAAACAGCAGACGAATAATGGACAGACCATCGACTGCTACTTCTACAAGACATCTCGATGTACCAAGGGTGACCAATGCAGATTCCGACATGACTTTTCAGGGATTTGCTATAAATTAGTCATTTCATCTTTACTGGTGCTCACAATTATTGTGGAATTATTTTATATCGAGAAATACAAGCAAAGATATTTGTTTTCTGGAAAATTGCTGGTACTTTCTAGCGTTCTTCTAGAAACGTCTGGACGTTTCCGGGAAAAACGTAGTGGGGAGAGACCCGAGGTATATATACGCGCCTGACAACGAAAAGCATTATTGATTTTTGGCTCAGTGACCTTATACTATGGATTCAAAAAATGGTGTTATTTAAAATAAATCAACATTGACATGAATAATTCATGTTAAGTTACAGTGTAGAGTATAATAATCTTCAGTTCAAATTAGAATTAGTCCTCAAAAATAGTGTTAGTAATCTAATTTATTAGTTTGATAAATCATAAAAATGAACAGTAGTGTTTGGTAACCTTTACTCCTCAAATCAAAATAAATAACGTCACAATACGTTTAAACCATACTATCCTCCTATAATTTAATGACGTGCAGCCAGCCGTCCTCAGCGATACTATCAAAATAATACTCAACAGCAATATCAATCTCTGCAGCCTTTCTCCCCGCAAATATCTAGGGGCAATTGTCTTCTGCTCTTCTAAATTGATTTAGGTACATACCAGTACTATTGAAGAATTTGCGAGCAGGAATTTTTTTTTTGCACGCTGTTTTTTTTGCCTTTGAAGTGCTTCCTGATTCTCATGTATCCAGATTTGGCGATCGGGAGCATAGAAAAAAAAAACTAAAGAATCATCTTGATGATCAGACCGCATTTTTGGCAGCTCATGAATGTTTGTTAGCTCAGAGATTCCACAAATTACTATCTCTCACATTCACTATGAAAAAAGCGAATTGTAGAACTGCATGAAACTTCAGTATTATATTTTTGTTACGATTTTGAGCCTCCACGAATTTGTTAGAAATTTTTGACCATATTTTTTTTGAGTATTCAATGAGCAAAATACATGAGTTTAACACGGTTTCTTATTAGAGTGTTGTTCATATGTATAAAAAAAAGAATCGAAATGGCAGAAAATGATGACGTGTGATTCTATCAATAAATAAACATTGGATTCACCATTTTATAGAAGAAAAAGTACAATTTATTGTCTAGTTATGGAGTATTTTAGATAAAATAACAGTAAATATCCGCCACATATATTTTTCTAGAGTATAGTTGTAAAGTTGATATTAGTGATTTTTAAAGGTATTAGCGCGGACAATTTGAATTGGAATATCCTAGTACAGTCAATTGTATGAGTACTCAATCAAGTAGAATTGTACTCTTTCACTTTCCCCTCTAGCGGGGTGGGGTATGAAAGCTCCTTGATTCATTCTTTTGTCTTATGGATTCAGCCCCATTCCTCTCCCAACCGCTACTAATAAAAAACTAGTGTTTCACAATGTACTCTCATATTCACGATATTTTTTTTTGTATTACATTCAAACCAGAAACTAACTAGTAGCCCTCAAAAGTAGAATTTTAGCCCAAAATTTGGGTATTTTTTGAACACATCGTATTGTTACTATTTTTTGAGCTCATATTTTCAGCCAAAAACATTTATGAGAAATCCAACAGATGATGGAAGGCCATCGGTAACCCATTGAAGCGCTATCGCAGATCCTTCAGAAAGCCCTCGGCGGCCTATCGAGGACACATTTGTATTCAGATGGAATATGAATAGTATTTGGGTTCAGTCAGAGAGTTCTTGTCATGAGAAAAAGTATCTTCATTACAAGTGATATAGGAAAAAGCGTTACTTCCACAAAATAGGTTTTTTAAAGTGTATCCTTGAACGCACAATTGATTTGTCCGAAACAAAGAAATGTCTAGGATTATGGCGTATTCATATTAAGGCTACCATATTTCGCCGAGGACTGATCGGAACATATAGGTGGAGGGAAATATTCATGAATGAGAATAATTGATATTGTTCAATAATTTTGGGATTATTCATTTTCTGTTAACAAAATACCTATAGTTAGTCATTATTTTTTTCGCATTTATCTGATGATTTCAACTGAAACAATGAATTTCAATTGCCTTCAACAGACTTGTTAAAATTTTTACAACTCAATAGTTTACTTCACACTGAACGATAGCCTCCACGGTGACCACTTCTAGATGGCTTTTTTCTGTCCATCCACTACGAAAGCATCAATGACAAGAAGCGTTCTACATTTGCGTTATAGCCAGGAATATTGAAAATATATTCACAGACGCCCTGTTCCCACGGATCTGCTTCGTCGACCGGCTTCTAGATAAATACTTTTTTATAATCATCCGGACAATTTTTAATGGCTAGTCAGGACGTCGGACACTACTGTTGATAACAGTGACCTGTTCTGACATATCGGAACGAATAGCAACCCTAATTTATACGTATATCTGTCTAATTCTGATTAATGTGAAAGAAATAATGATAGTCGAAATTACAAAAGTGATGTGTTATAATAAGTTGTAATCAAATTCATAATCTTCGTAGCTATTTGTCAATGTTATCATAGTTTCTCTATTCTAAATATATGAATACTTCGATTTAACTCTGATCATGCTAATCCAGAGTTTTTTCACAAATGTTAGCTTCAGATACAACATCCATTATCGTATGATTCAATGACCGAGATGCAAAAACTATCTACTGTTGTAGGAGATATGAGCAGTTTGGAATTGGAATTTGACAAACTCAGCTCATTTGAAATCAGATTAACTGCACATAGAAGAACTATTCTAGAACATGTAATAAACGAATATGATTCCGAGAGCAGGAAGCTCCGACTGTTTCTATTCATGAAAAATAATTGGAGAAGAAGAATATTGAGAAAAGCGAAAGAAATCTGGGAGTTGCTAGATTATTTTGATTCGATCTCCAGTTTTGCAATTGATGTACAAAATTCGAGATGGACTATTTAAGTTTCTGTACGTCATCAAATCCACTTTTCACATTACCGATGATTCAAAAATATAAAGTGATTGTGCTGTGATCTTCAATATCACTCTACCAATGGTAACCGTAACAAAAGAGATGAGTTCATCATATTATAATAGATAATTAACAAGTCACTGTTATATTTGGAACGTCTGCAATTGGCTGTTCCACATTTTCTTATAGTTCTCCGAATATTATCATTGTTTGGAATTGCTTACAGCTTTTGGGTCCAAGACCCTACAATCCTATAATTTAAGAAAGCTTCAAATAATTTATGCTGGACGTCATCATGAATTCTTCTTTTCCAGCATTGCATACCTATTCAGCATAACAAATGATTCAGCTTGATTTTCATGCACAATAAATGTGAATAATCGATTGTGAGGAGATAATTCGAGTTTGGGACATTCCAAGAAGTGGTGAACTCTGGAAACCTCAGTTTCTATGTGAAGGATGAAGGTTATATTGTTTCATATTCGAAATTCCATCCTAAGTTATTGTATCCTGGGGGATACAAAATTTGACGAATACTCTGAGCAGTTATAAACACTAGCAGAATACAGAATAGAAAGTGAATTATTCCAAGATTATTGAAGGAAAAAACTTTTTAGAACTCATGTTATGGATAAATATGTTTTATTGGATTTTACATAAATATGACATTAAGACTTCATACACTTCCAGTTTAAAAATTCAAAATCTTATTGGTAATGTTAAAGACAGATTTCCTCTACAGTAACAAGGTTAATACAAGATTCCTTGTCAATATGAGAAAGTATATATTGGACAAACCAAGAGGACTGTAGAAACAAGATCGAAAAAGCATTCTCGTCATATAAGATTGGACCATCCAAAAAAATCTGCTGTGGCTAAGCATACTATTCAAGAATTACATGGCATTGACTACAAGAATACGAAGCTTCTGGCTAAAGAGAACAATTGGTTCAAGAGGCTTATAAGAGAAGCAATTGAAATAAAAAAATCACCGAATAATTTTAATTTGAATACTGGATATGAATTCAATCGATTATGGCTACCAATTATTTGTTCATAATTTCAAGTTATTCCTATCTACGAACCTACTTGCAAGAGTTACTTCATCACCACCTCTTGAATATCTGTGGATGGTTCAGTTATGCGCCAAACCAAAAAAAAAGTAGAGCCAGATTGACCTAGAACCACAAGGATTTGACAATTACCCTATTTAGACCTTCATTATTATCTCTTGAAGACCTGTGAATATTGAATAATCAACCACAGGCAGAGCTCTACGATCCTAGAAGTTAATATTTTGAACTAATCTTGTTACTATTATTATTTCTATTTTTGTTGTCTTGACAATTTTGTTTATTTATTTTCATAATTCTTCACACTTGAAAAAGGCAGCACTTTGCTGTCTAAACATTGTGCTCCTAATTAATTCATACAGAGCTGATATACCCAATAAAACCTATTTATTCATTCCAAGATTATTGACGCTAATCATAACTTTTTTCAGATACATGATTATTTTTGCACTAAAATAGCCATTTCTAGCTCTACAATCCAAGTATGTTCTCATAATCAATCAGGATGATGGAAACTGTGCATACTGAAGAAAAGTTACATAGCAAAATATATATTCTAGCACATTCAAGGGTGGAGTAAGAAACTTATCACTCAACCAAAGATGACTGTATCATAGTAGTTGTCTCTGGATTCATTGAAGTAATTCTTTATTTTATTCGAGGCGACCTACACGGATGTATGGAAATACAATGATTCTTTGAAGATGTGTTCAAAAATTCAAAATTCCAAAAAATCATTGATAAGAAAATGAATAAATAAGATCAGTTACTAATAATGCAAAGCTTAGACACTAGAATGAATAAATGTAATTCGTGCAACAAGAATGAAGTTTCAAGTATTATGACATGGAATCAACTATCTCAAGATTAGTCGTGTGGTATCACTTGAATTGTTATCCAAATATTGAAATGCTTGTTTATACACGTGTTGCGTACGAGATCTCTTTACAGCCTCGCTCATTCATAGTTCTATAATCGTTGAGTACACTGCAAGTTAGCATAAGGCAAAAGTTGGTAATCGAACTCAATCAATGATCTGTGACAGACGTTATGCAAAGAACCACCAATATGAATTTACAGAAATACTGAAAACTCAATGTGTTTATAAGATAGTGAACCTAAGATGAGTGAGCAAATAAGTTGAGGCGAATCGATGAATTAGTTATCATATAAAGAAAATGATTGAAGTGAGTTCTTCATATAGGGATTAACATAGATCAATTACAGTATGATTCCTTAAAATCTAAATCAAAATTTGGGATAACTCTGTTCAATAAAAGAGACAATTGATTATAGCCTAGTCTTATGAATATTGCTATGAATTTTGTGACATTATATCACTCATAGGATTAAATGCAGTAGTTTTCCATTTGTTTTGTAAGAGTCTACCATAATACCTTCTACTGATTCAAACTATTTCAAAATCTCATTTTGTCACATCCAATTGAGATGCAGCGCGCCAGTTGGCAAAGTTGAGATTACATTTACATGATAAAGACGTGAGGATTAGGATAGAAAAACGTGCAGAATTCATCTCAGATACGGATAATTTGACTCAATTGTTTACTTCAAAGATGTAGTAGTCATGATGCAATTGATGGACGAAAAATTCAATAGGCTCTCTCCATTACATTAGTGACTCTTGAGAAAAATACAGTGTTCTTGAACAGTGGTAGCTTGATTAAATTTTTGTTTTCATACTTGTTCATGTATTGATTAGATAGAGAATAATAAATAAAGAACATCTATAGCTGAGCTAAAGTGGTGCTATGGAGTATATTCCTCAGTGGGTATAAGAATCTCCTTAGAAGAATGAATCTCAAAGGAGTTATAGGTGGGCAGCGTGTAACACAAATGGTAGGTACTACTTGTTATAGCCGCAAACCTTTCAAGTCGATAACTAGAATAGAAATCTTGGAGAGATCAGTAGACCAGAAATTTATAGAACAAAAATATAATATCTCCAAGAATACTAATTCAAAAATATAAATGAATTGCAACAATTATTTGGTAAAAACTTTGAACTTAATATTTGTTGGAGACTAATAGTATCAGGAGAAACATGATTGTTATAATTTCCAACCGTGAAAAATACTCACGAGGACATTCCAATATATAGAGTATTCCATCGAAATAGGTATCATAGCCAATCATAAGATGACTCCATCAATATCAATATCATGCATATCGCTTCCAGTGTATATAAATTCCCATACTTGCTAAAATTTTCAACTATTGAAATTGATCTCCTCGAATTCATGCTCCTTGCCATGAATGTGAAAGGCTAGTTGTCAATAAATCAATTTTTTTGTTATTAAATTATAAACACAGAATCTGGAAATATCAGTAGACTTATAAATCAAATTGGCTCCTTCGGAACAAATAATCAGCTCTTCTCTCAATCAGTGGTCCTAAATCATTGAAGCTTTGTACGAATATCAACGAAGCATGGAAGTTATTGTGAGATCAAATCAATCAGACAAACTAATTTTGTCCAGGAGTTATTGATATGGGATTAGTAACTGCTAATAGGTTGCGTAAAGCGCCTTAATAACAATTTTTTGTTATTGTAAATTTGGTAATTTCAGTTGAAAACTCATGGATGGATATAAAAGTTTCTCTATAAATATCATTTATTGAATATAAGATTTAAATCTTCATTGCAGAATATTTTTCATCATATTTTTCTAATTTTTCAATTGATTGTGGCTATATTTTTTTTTGTAATCAAGATCGGAAAATTTCAGATGGGAAACTTCTTTATTCAAGTTTTTAGCGATGCAATCAAGAATGTTTCATGAAAACCCATCCAGTGGAACTGGATTCCGAGATCTTAACATTTTTATTACTGACGTTACTCCACTCCCGTGAGGGGTTGCTTGTGAGTACCGGGGAAAGAGAATACTCGGGGCGGACCAAAATTAGCATTGCTGCCTTGCAGTGAGTAGTTGGCTCTCCAAAGGCTTAAAAAAGAACATCTTACACAAATAACCTGGCCCTCCAGATTGGGGGTTGCGCTTCAGGTTAACATCCTGTTCACGTCAAAAAAAATGGATTGGAAATTAGGAGACGACAAATAGCAAGGACAAGGAAACGACTTTCAGATTTACACTTTGGGACATGGAATATTCTAAGTTTGCCAAGACCAGAAACAAGAGAGGATATATAGGAGGAGATATTGAATTGAATATATGTATTAGCGATCCAAGAAACTAGAGTTTAAAATACGGATCTTCAAAAAATGCATAAATATACTCAACTGCGTAATGGTAGAGAAACCCTAGAGGGTGGTGTTGCATATATATGTAACAACAATATGTAAGATGGTATTTTAGATTTCATTAGAATTTTGCTATTGAAAATGATTTACCGGGTGGGACTACTTGCAATCAGATTGATCACAACAATATAAGAGACAGACATGCATCATTCATAACTGATATATGGAGTCTATGTAGTGCGGACTAAGACATAGATCATTTTTCAGTAAGAGCTAGTCTTATAGTTTGTGTGGACGTAGGTGTCGTCAATTGTGTCATACCGGACATAGGGGCTGGTTAGAATTCGCGTTTAGTCTCTATGATATTCTTAATATTTTGCCTTGCGAATGTTTGTGGTCCCGAAGAGCGTGAATGTTAGAGGATGAATAAACTTGAAGGAAATTGTTGTGATGAAAATCTTTTTGGTGGGGGATTGGAATGTCTATGTGATTTTTGTTATGTGATTTGAGACGTTACTCTATTCATAGGAGACTTGTGTAATTGTATTGAATTATATTCCTTCGTTAGAGTTGCTCACAGGCGTCAAGTCTCTGTGGGTTTTTACTTATGAATAAAGCTCTAAAATTCATAGGTAATAATGAAATATAATGAGAAACTACTGTTTTTTGAGTTTCAACTTTCAGATGACTTACAGCTTCGTGGTTTGGAAAAGTGTGCAAGCAGCGAAAATCCACATCTTGCGTGAATTTAGTAGCGGAAATATTATATTCAAAATTCAAAGGAAATCAGGCTACTGAATATGGCTCCTCTAAAGAATCACTAGCAAAAATTCTATTTTCTAATGGCAGCATCACCGGATGGTTTAGTAAGCACAAATTGCATCATCGAGATTAAGTGTCCCTTTACGGTCAGAAATTTAACTCCGGAAGATGCCATTGCAACAAAAAAAAAATAACTTGGGCCACTTTAGAAGATGACATTCTAAAATTGAAACAAAATTCTAATTCTTTCTACCAAATTAATTTATCTTATTCTGTAGACATTATTTATTTTATAAGGTTTTATGAGATAAATTATGTCTACAAAATAAAATAAATTAATATCATGGTCCTGACCGACTCCTAATAATTTTACCAAAACTCGTGAATCTTACGGTCAATACTTTTTTCACTGTTCACTTTCAAGCATTGTTCCCCATATTTCTCATATTGCAATAATTAAATCTTGGAGGTCACTCTCTGATAAAGATCATTGAATTTCTTCAGAGTGTCATTTATATTGCCATCCATTTGTGCAATTTCAATTGTTGTCAATAATAATGTGTTATAGGTACTTTTGTCCTCAAAATTGGTTTGAAGATACAATTTGATATCATCCCAAGATGTGAATTCTTGAGTATCTAATATATCTTTGGCTTTCTCAACGAATTTCTTCTGTGACATAGAGAAACAGTATGTCTTCTGCATTCAAGCTGAAGCTTGAGAATTCATAACTACATAAAAGTTATCAGCTTCTTTTACCAATCTAGGGAGAGATTTAATTTCTCAATTTTATTCAGAGATAGCGTCGATGAAATTTCTAATATCAGCGATTGATGCGGTTGCCACGATTAATTCAAATTAGCACTTATTTAGTTCTTGTACTGAGTGTGTTAAGAGGCTGCAGTCACAATGCAAGTAGGTGAGCTTGCTAGCGCGGTGAGAGACGAAGTACTCGGTAGGCTGACCTACAATAGTACCCCTACTACTTATTTAGTGAATTGTCGCTGTGGCCAAGCTGTTTCGTGCGAAAAGGAAGAGGAATCATGAATTTATGTGAACATGAATATTGAGAAATAGGAATTTTGAGTGGATGAATTGACAGAATAAAAAAAATACAAAAATTCACTGAAATTCAATTAGACCATCAGATATTCCTAGATTTCAGTGCCTCATTGTTCTTGCTGCCTTCAAGAGGTTTGATAAATATGTATATTTTGAATGAGATAATGCTGAAATTAAAGCTGGACCGTGTGGCTAACATAATGAAAATCAATTTTCAATTTTTATAAAAAAAACATGTTCCAATTCTGTCGCTTCTGTCATGCGTAGGGGAAAAAAATCAGCAGAAAACGATAGGCCCAAGGGTTTGTAATGAGGGCTCGATTGTGCAAGAAAATTATATCAATTGTTCATATTCTTCTCGCTTCTGCCGTTTGGACGTATGGAAGTTGATATCATGAATATCTCGTAGAGACGAATGGCAGAATGTTTTCGAATGACCAAGTCGAAATATGTACGAGAACATTCAAATTTTCGCAGGATGTTCTCGTACATATCTTGATTTGGTCATTCGAAAACCTTCTGCCATTCGTTTCTACAATATACTCATTATATCAACTTTTATACGGCCAAATGGCAGAAGCGAAAAGAACAATTGATATAATTTTCTTGCACAATCTAGTCCTCATCCCAAACCCTCGGGCAAGTTCCCGCTGATTTTGAAAATTGGATCAGAACATGTATTTTTTTTTAAATTGAAATTAATTTTTATTATGTTAGCCGCGTGGTCCAGTTTCAATTTCAGCACTATTCTACTCAAAATATACATATTTATCAAACCTCAAAAACATAATGAGGCACTGAAATCTACGACTATCTGGCGGTCTAAATAATTTTATTTCTTGAATTGAGATTTAATTCAATTTAACTAATCAAACTGATTCTTTTAGAACGTGATGAAAGCAAAGGTACAACATTTGCGGAAAATAGAATAAGCAGATATAAATTCATTCATTAATTTCAATAGTGATGATGTCATTGACTGGTGAGTTAAATGATAGTATTTGAGTCAAGAGAATTCAGTCTAATAATTTTTTTAATTCTTTCTCTTTACAGTTTCGACTCCCTCTGGGTCATCTTCAGAAAAGAAATAAAATCAGTTTGGGGATGAAATGTAAACATGTCCACACTCCTGAAGATGACCCTCCAGGTTAAGTCGAAACTGTAGAGGAAAAGAAATAAAAAAATTATTTGATCAACTTATCAGTCACCTTCATCTACACAATAGTAATATTAGAGGGTGAAACAAAATCAGTGTTATATATATATATATATATATTTGACCCAATCAAACTCTTGTCGTTCAAGTGTTGAGTCATCACGGATTGCTTTCAAGTTGAAACTCATCTTGAAACGTGTGAACTAGCAGTCAACTTTCAATGATGTCTGGTACGCTTGAAACTGACGCACGTGCTTGTTTGATTTCAGAAATAATATTTTTAATTGAAATACAAAATTGTCTCAAGGGATCTGAAAGTGCTATGATGAAATTTTTGTAATTATATCATGAAAATTATTGTTCTGAAATGATCGGACGGATGAATATGACGATAGGAATGCACGACATAATGCTTTGAATTTCATTGTTGGGCAAATGGATTTTTTTTTCATACAACAAAATTTTTTATGTAGTTGTTCTCTCAACAAAACTACAATTAACTATACAGATTCACGCACAACTGTATTCAACGCCATTTTGAAATTGAAACTGTTGATCAGTTAATGTTGAAATATGTGAACAAAATATGAGTCAAGTCGTATACAATTGAAGAATAGTTGACTCGTGCGAACGCACCTTCAGGTACGATAATCAATCGCTGGTTGAGCCAAGAACGCTCCCAGGTCGCCTGGCGCACAACATAGATTTATAAAAATCCGTCTGATCCTTCGTAGACCGCACGCCGTCTTCTAAAAGCTAGCTGATGTCTCAATTCAGAGCTGGAACTACAACGACTTGACATTGACATTGACTTGATTTCTACTGTCAATTTGCCATGCAAGTTGGACATGTGTCCAGTTAATATTTATCATAGATCTCATTTTAATAGAAGGATAACCTGATCTAGTCCCTATCATGTCCCTATTACAAATATCAACTAGAAATATGTCCAATTTGTGTAGCACATTGACAGTAAAATGCAAGTCAATATCAATGTCAAGTTGTTGTAGTTCCACCACAGGACTGGAACTACAGCGACTTGACATTGACACTGACTTGATTTTTACTGTCAATTTGCCATGCAAGTTAGACATGTTTTCAATTAATATTTATCATGGGGACATGACAGGGACTAGATCAGGTTATTCTTTTAGAAAAGTAAAATCGAGAGAATGATGACGAAGATTGGGAGATCAAGACAAAATCAGAATATGTCAATGTCGACTCGATGTGGTTCCAGCCCAGTGGTGGAACTACAACGAATTGACATTGATATTGACTTGATATTTGATGTCAAGGTACTCGATGTCAAGGCGATGCTTATTTGCTACTATAAAAATTTGATATATCAAAATTGATATTGTGCTCGGGTATTCTCGTAGAATGACTTAAGTATGCGTATCATTCTAAAAACATCAGCTCATATCACATTATTCACTTGAGCGGAAATAAAAATGATTGACATTTGAACTGTCACTTTCAAATATCACTGAATGTTTAGATCTTTTAAGTAAGCAAAATGTTGCCAGCAAATATTTTAATTTTTAAGAGAAGACAGATTACAGCAAGAAAAGCAAGACTGAAAGACTTTACTCTAATTAGAAGAGAAATGCGGAATGATAGTAATCCGTTTGCTCTGGATGACGTCCTATTTATGTCTTTATTCCGTCTTACTAAAAAATTGGTTTTGAATCTAATCTATGAACTCACACCACATATGGCTAACAACAATAACTCAAGAGCGATACCTTCGGAAATGAGAATTTTTGCAGCATTATCATTTTTTGCTACTGGTAGCTATCAAAAACTAATTGGGCAAAGTTTTAATATTTCAATGAGTCAGCAGTCTGTTTCAAACAGTGTCCGGGAAATAAGTTCTCTGATATATATGCATTTAAAAACGCAATATATAAAATTCCCAGCAAATAACGAAGAGAAAAATAGGATCAAATTATTATTCAAGCAGAAAACTAATTTTCCTGGAGTCATTGGTATGTACTCATGATATAATCTTGTAATTTCCAATATTGACTTTGAAATATAATGTACATATATGCGAGTAGGTGCTATCGACTGTACACATGTTGCGATCCTCAGTCCTACTGTCAAAGAACATAATTTTGTGAATAGGAAGGGATATCATTCTATGAATGTACAAATTGTAAATTGAGTTATATTAAATGATTTCAATTCTCATAGATTTGTGACTCTAATTTGAAAATCCTTGCAATCAATGCAAGATTCCCAGGATCTACGCATGATGCATTTATTTGGCAGGATTCTGTGGTGAAACAAGAACTACTACAGTGCTATGAACAAGGTGATCGAAATTCTTGGCTTCTTGGCGACTCTGGTCATCCCCAACAACCATTTCTGATGACACCCATTTCGAATGCTCCTGAGAATTCCCCACAGGAGCGTTATAACAATATCCATTGCTCAGCAAGAAATTGCATTGAAAGATGCAATGGTGTATTAAAAATGCGGTTTAGATGCCTGCTCGGAGAAAGAAAATTAAGATATGAGCCTAGAATTGTTGGAAAAATTGTTATTTCATGTGCAGTTTTGCACAATATGTGTATTAATAGCAATATCCGTCTACAAGACGACAACATTATTGAATTATCCCACTTTAATAATATCGATAACTCGGATGAACAACAGATAAATAATTACTCAGACCGATTATTGCATGACGGACAGCAAATAAGAGATAATATGATAAGAAGATATTTCTCATAGTCAATAGATATTTAATTCCTAATTCACATACTTTGTTAATACGTGCATAAGTAGTTTGTGTTAGTTTTGATCCAAAATGATTCTCTCAGATATTGTGAACAAAATATGAATAATTGATAATGCTCTCCCATACTTAGGGCGAATTTTTTGAACTGCAGATATAGAATTTTTAATTGAAAATCTACTTACATACATTCATTTAGTCACACTGTATATGATGTTACCGAAGAAGTTCGCAAAATTAATATTTCTTAAACAATGCTTAAATTATTTGCTCATTTATAATATGAAACACAAGAAAAATTTTGCATTGGTCACAAACTGCCCCTAACATACTATTATGCGCAGTAAATACTCATGATTACGTCTTTTTTCAATGATATTGAAGAATTAGCTGAGAACTTCATCCGTAACATTAAGATAAGAGCAAATTCTGTAATCAAACTACAGTATTGCCAAAATAAAAGAGATTTATATGCCTTATAGAATTATATTATCGGAATTAAATTGAATTATATGAATAAACGATTGATTGTGAAGTTAATAGTTCCAAACTGCAGGCGATTTTATGCAAAGCAGTTGCTGCCTCGCTGGAGCTGTCGGCCAATCTCTCTACATTAGTATTTATCTTATTTAAAATTTCCATAGTTTCTTTCTGGTATTTATCAAGTTGCTGGTCATTTGCTTCGTGATGATCATTCTTTTTCCGCTTCTTTGGGTGGGATTTTTCATCAGAAGTAATAGAAGAAAGCTTCACTTCAATATTGTTTCTATTTGCTACTATGCCATCTTCAACATCTAGGATTTCCTGATCCCTTTCTATTGTAACATGTACTTCTTCTGATGTACTATTCTCGATAAACTTCTCTATTCCGCATTCATCTACTTCATCTATCCCATGGATGGTACTATGTCCTAGTAATCCCAAAAGTCCTTGCTTATTTTCATTCAATTTTGCATCGATTTGAGGCCCTTCACCTGTAGCCTGAGAGTGCGACTTCATAGCTCTAGCTTTACTTTTAACTTTACATTTCCAGTCTTGGAATGCTATCTTCCACTTTTCCACAGTTTATTCTCCTAGCCCGATTGAATTTAGTTTTCCTGTAATTTCATTCCAAAGTCTATTATATTTTTGCCTTCCATTAGTTCCTGAATATTTTCCGGTCACTAGTTCTTTATTTTTTTTGCTCCATTTTATTAGATTACCAATATATATATACCACCAGTAAAATCCTAAATTGAACAGACATAAATGAATTTCAAAAGGTAATATTTCTTATCTGGATTTGGATATAATGAGACTAAACGGGACAAATTTCATACTGAACTTTGTGAAACGTATGGATTTTCCTAATATTACTTACTTTTTATCTTCAAAAGCGATGAGTTCAAGTGAATTTCTCACAGGAGAAAATGTTTCAGAGCAAGTAATTCGACTTGACATGCTAATATCGACAACTGTTAAACACTCGACAATATATCAAGGCAATGTAGATGTTTTTGAAACAATGTCGATGTCATGTGGTACCGAAATATTTCAAGCTAGGGTGAGGGGTTCACGACGAGAGGGGATCATATCAATGTCAATGGGATATGGTTCCACCACAGGGCTGGAACTATAACGACTTGACATTGACATTCATAGGGATTCTGTAACCAAGCGCTAATTCACGTCGAGTGTTAACGTGAACTTAACTCTCGTTTTGTCATTTTCGTATTCTGAACCTGAACATTGATTCAAGTTCACGCCGATAGTTGACGTTAAGTCACGCTAGCCATTTGACAGCGTTAAGTATTACGTTTTCAGGTTATTTATATAAGAATAGTAGAAATATCCAACTTCTTCTACAAAATAAGACAAACAAACAACATTCAGCGATAAAGATGAGCGAATTCGACATTGATCTCACATAAAAAGATCAAACTTTCAAGAATTAAAAAATTTCCTCGGACTCAAGATTTGAATAATTACTCCAAGACTAAATTTGCAAAATCAAGAAGTATTCAAAATTTTTCAGTGCGAGTTTGAAAGTAGCTGCATGTTTTAAAGTATCTATCACTTCTATTTGAATCGTGAATAAAGATCAAATAATTATATCAGTCTATTTATGAATTGAACAGTATATATTCTAGGAAGACAGCTTAATTTGTCAACGTGCAGACATGACTGAAGTCTTAATAAAATAAGAATGAAATCTTATTCTTCAAACAAGATATTTATTGATGTCATCAAGAGATTGATTGTTGAAATAAAAATTTCAAATGTAGATATCTTAACGTATATTCCTCATTCCATTGATTCCAGTCTTTCTGTTCTTATAATGAAATTTTACTTTCCAATTAAGATATTCACTGTTGTAATCAAGAGATTGATTCCTGGAATTGAAAATCTTCTAACTCAAATTTTTCTTCGCTCTGTTATGGTCTCACTAAAATCCATTCTCTGCACATATACATACATAGGTAATACTATTTTCATTAAAAAATTCATCAGAATAGAACGCTTTGTCTGTTAATTTAATTTTTATAACCGATGAACTCAACTTTCGTTGATCCAGTTTTCTAGTACAAACATTAAATCAAGATTTAGTTGAGCCTCTACTTGAACCATTACTGAAAAATCAGCATACACTACCGCTTTCTTGATATATCTTGCTTTTTTTCTCTACTATTTTCGTTTATGAAAAGATGCTGGATTATATGCTACAAAATGAATGATTTACAGTTTAGAAGCTTGTATAACATTTTATATAAATTGGAAATAGTTTTTTGAAGCATTTATTGGTTAAATGAATATGTCAAATAGTTTTCTTAATATTTACGAAACTAAATAACACTCCTTTCTCTCCTCTATTTTCTTCATAATAACCAGAACACACAGTACATTTTTCACCAAAAAGATTAAAAAGTATGAAATGTCAAAATGAAATATGACAGCAAATTGTTCAACTTCTTGTAATTTTATTGGCTGAATTTCAAGCATTTCATAGAATTTGGAATGAATTGTTTAACGCTAGCGTTAATCTAACGTCAGTGTAAATTAACGTTCAACTTTCACGTTGACATTTCAGAATACCAGCTCAACGTTAGGACGTGAAAATTATTGAGGTTAAATAACGCTGGCGTGACTTAACGCTAGGTTCTGGAATCCCTATCATTGACTTGATTTTTACTGTCAATTTGTCATGCAAGTTGGACATGTTTCCAGTTAATATTTATCATAGAGACATGACTGGGATTAGGTCAGGTTATCCTTCTATCAAAATGAGATCTAGATAATGATGTTAAGGATTGGGAGTTCAAGACAAGATCGGAATATGTCAATGTCGACTCTATGTGGTACCAACCCTGGTAGGGGTTGAAGGGAGGTTACACTCAGCCTAGCTAGGTGAACGAAAGAGTAGCTGAGTCAGCAACATTATTAAATTGAATACAACAATATTGACATACAGACTGCGGTTTGTCTCCAAGCTGTCTATGAATTAAAATAGGATCCCTGGGGCCACGAGGATTCGAGATAATGAAGAGGTAATATTTTTATGCAACAAATGTATGAGCTCGAGCACTTTGATAAGGTTGAGGCTATATATTTAGATTTAGAAATCGCTGAGGTACAAATAATATTCTCTGAATTTCATTCACACGATGTTTCTTGTACGGTTCTCAATATGAATTATTGAGCCAATTTCTAGATACGAAAGCGTTCATATGAATTGATTATAGATCTGAGATGCCTACATGCTCAGTTTACGCATTATTTGCGATGTGTGAACCATTAAATTCGGAGTTGAGTTGAATTGTGAAGTGTGAAGAAGTGTGAGCTCTTTCGATCCGATTTTGTTACCTAATTCAGGACTAATCGATCAGATTCTTCTCACCTATAAAAAAATGGGTATAAATAATCAAGCCAATCTAAAAGGAAGAGAAAACGAGTGGAACTCTGCCCCTATCTTAGGAATTAGTGTGGTGGAGTAGTGAATTGATGGTAAGAATAATAACAAAAAATGCTTGCGCAGAATGTGCAATAAAACTTATAGGTGTCGTCATATTATTCACCTGTGGCTTGGAGAAATTTAAGTGTGAATATTGGTCCAGAGATCACATTATTCAACATCTGAGATGACCTACCTGCGTCTAGAAGGCCACTTAAAGTAAGTGACGTGGTATCAAATATCAACAGCAGCTGCTGAAGTAGCGTAAGGTGAGTAAGCAAACAACAACAGTAAAGAGGGTCAAGCAACACCAGGCGATGCCGAAATAAGAGAATGAATCAGACGGATCTTCAACAGATGGAAGTCGGAAAAGACAAAATACTAGTGAATTATTTGGAAGATGCAAGAAAACACCAAGATCCCCCACTAAAGCCACTCAATAAAATGTAGAAGCGGTAGATTTGAAGAACATGAAGATGGAAATAATGAGAGAAATAAAGAAATGAGATCGGAACAGACAAAACATTTTACAGTTATGGAGAAAGTAAATGAAGAAAATGGAGAGCTCAGGAAAGAGGAAAGAGAACTAGAATAAAGAATTGCGCTAGTTCAAGTTAAGGTAGATAGAGGAGAAAAACAGCAGAGGAAAAATAATATTGTCATAGAAGGGAAAGACTTTAATAGTGATAAACAAGAAATAGAAAAGTTTTGCAAGGAGTTAGTCGGAGTACAAGTGAAGATAGAGTCGGCTCAAGGAGGGAATGTAGAAGCAACAAGCAATTCCATGACAGTAATAAAATTAAGCAGTTGGAAGGAAAAAGAACTGATTATTGAGAATAAAAACAAACTTAAGGGCAGCAAGATATACATAGAAAATGACCTAACTAAAGAGGAAATGGCAATTCAAAAAACTATTAGGGAAAGAGCTGGAAAAGGGAGAAAGGAAGGAGAAATAGCTAGAGTGGGCTATAAGAAAATAAACATCGAAGGGCAATGCTGGATATGGAACAGCAAGAGCAAAGCAATTGGAAGAGCAAAAAACTAAGGCGTTGCAACAAAGAAACGGATGTAATAGGAAATGATCAAGCAATGACCAGGGATGAGTGAATTTTAGAAATATTCAATAAACATGAAAATGAAACACTAATATTAGAAACATAGAATGTAAGAGGAACAAATGAATCGAGAACACTCAAAAATCTATCAATGTGCTTAACACAATATGAGATTGACATACTGGCACGACATAATAGCAGTGGATGATTATATATTCTTCTCAGTAGTGGAAACGGCACCAAATATTTTGGCACAGATTTTATGATAAAAAAAAAATTGAAACAGAAAGTTATAAAATTCGAACCAGTGTCCCGACGAATATGTACAATACGACTAGGAGGAGTGTACCGAAAAATCAGCATTATGAATGTACATGCACCAACAAACGAGAAGGACGAGAAAGGAAAAGATGAATTTCATGAAGAGCTTGAGAAAATGATAAAATCGATACCAAAATATGACTTAAAAATACTTATTGGAGATCTCAATGCAAGACTTGACTAAGAGGAAATGTACAAGACTACAATAGGTGCACATAGCAAACATGATGAAACAAATGAGAACAGACAAAAGTTGATTGATTTTGCAGTAACCACTAATATGAAAGTCATGGGCACACATTTCGAAAGGAAAGATATATATATATATATATATATATATATATATATATATATATATATATATATATATATATATATATATATATATATATATATATATATATATATATATATATATATATATATATATATATATATATATATATATATATATATATATATATATATATATATATATAATTGAAAAATATGATTATTACCAGTAAAATACATCAACAATAATCACAGAGATTTCTGGTACGGTTGATAACACTGTTCAGAAAGAAATCAAGCTCTGGCACGAAGCAGCCCGCGCTGTCAAAAACCCATGTGGTCGAATGTCCGCTGTGCTGAAAGTCCATAGAGTCGAATGCCCACTGCGACGAATTTACCCCCACTACCACTTTGTGTGAGTTTCCGTTGTGAAGAAATGACTGTACTAGCGGTTTGATAAACATTGAGCCTGGCATATCGCGTTGTAGAACGTAAATTCGGAGAAATGAAGAGCTCATGCTTGAAATAATGATTTATCTACTTTTCTCAATCATCAAATTAGTAGAAAATCTAGTATTTTGTGTAAGCTTCACATGAAAGTTTACTAGATTATTTCATGCTCTAACTAAAATTTCATTCAGTTTCCATTTCAAATATTCACCAGTTGATTGATTCAAATTTGGTCATGATTATATCATGTATAGTAGCTCCATCAATTTGAAATTTTAATATCATAGAGAACGGACCACATTCATTCATTCATTCAAATGAATGATGGATTTCTGAGAAGCAAGAAGCAAAACTCTTTTTTCATGAGTTGGTTTGACTCAATTTGTTCCATATGTTATGAAAGCGCATTGATGAGTTCATTCATGAAACAACTATAAATAAATGCGAAATTGTTAGAGATGTCAAATACTATAGATCTTTTTTCAAATTCGATTACTATTCTTCAATAACTTTCTGTTCCCATAGTGCATATTAAAATCAATGCGCTACTGTGATCGTGAACAGAGTTAATTTTAAGTTTTTTTTCATTTAATTTCAAATTTTGAACATATGTAGCTGTGATCAAACTTCTCTTTTGATATACAGGGTGTATCACGACTAGTAAAAAAAAAATAATAGCATACTTCTAACATTATTCTGAGTAAAGAATATCATATAAACATTGGTCCTATCCATTTTGGTTATCGAGATACAAGAGATCAATATTTTATAGATAGCAGCAGATTTGAAATTAAAACAGAGAAAGAAACAATGAAAATATTGAATATATTCATTTTATGTCTTATAGTAAGTGTTCAAAATGTGCCCTTCAAACTTGCATGCAAGTTTGATATCGACGAATCATGGAGTTATATTATTATTATTATTATTATTATCGTTTTACATCCGCTGTTACCCTTTCGGGTGTCGGGATGGTTCGGTTTGATTTAGTTCAAATTGCTTATTAAATCCTTCCAAAGTTTTCTATTCTGTGCTACTCGTTTTGCTTCTTTACAGCTAATGTTATTTTTTGCTAAAATTTCTTCTATTGTGTCTTGCCATGTTTTGGCTGGTCTCCCTCTTTTGCGTTTCTTGGTTATTCTTGTGCTCCTTACTTTTTTTGTTTGTATTGTATCCGGCATTCTTATCAAATGTCCGTACTATCCTAGTTGTTTCTTTTCGATTGTCCTTTGAATGCTTTCGACATCTAGATTTCTTCTTATCTGTTCATTCCTAACCTTATCCATTCTGCTGATACCCTCTACTCTTCTTAAGAACCTCATTTCTGCTGCTTGGATTTTGCTTTCATTTCTCTGGTTTAACGTCCATGATTCGCTCCTATATATCAGCGTTGGTCTATATATTGTTTTATATAGTGTCATTTTGGTTCCCTTTGATATTTGTTTATTGCTCAGAATCATTTTGTTTACTGAAAAATATCTTCTATTTGCTGAAAGGATTCTTCTGTTTATTTCTTGCTCCATACCTCCTCTATTTTCTAGTGTCACTCCCAAGTATGTAAATTCCTTAACTTGTTCTATTTCCTCTCCATCAATTGTTATATTAGTTATCGTATCTTCCTTTGATATTACCATTAACTTAGTTTTTTCTGCATTTATTTTCATTTTGTGCTTTTTCAGTTCGTTGTCCCAGACATTCAAATTATGCTGCATGTTGTTCTCATTATTTGCCATTATTGCCAAGTCATCTGCAAAAACACAATCTGATACTGATGTGACTGCTAGATTGTAGTATCCAATTTCTACTTTTTTTATTTCGTTTTTAACTCTTTTTTAGATAGTATCTAGAAATATAATAAACAGTAAAGGGCTCAAGGCTCCTCCTTGTCTTAGTCCCTGTGTAGTGGTAAATTCTTCCGAGGTTTCGCTACCGGTTCTTACATAATTTGTTGTGTTCTGGAATATACATTTGATTGCATTGATCAGGTCGTCATCTACCTCTCTATCCCTTAGTATCTCCCACAACTGATTTCTTGGTACCTTATCAAACGCTTTTTCTAAATCGACAAATGTGATGAAAAGTTTACCATCTTGTTGTAATGTTTTTTCCATAAGTGTCTTAATAGTAAAAATGTGGTCGTACGTTGAATGTCCCTTCCTGAAGCCACTTTGTGTTGTCTCTAGTTTTGATTCTATTTCTTGTCTAAGTTTATTTTCCAATATTGCTTTATAAATTTTTGCCGTTGCCCAAAGAAAGGATATTCCCCTATAATTATTACAATTTCTAGTATCTCCTTTCTTATGTGTGGGAAATATAACTGCTTTTTCCCAATCATTCGGAATTTCCTTTGTTTTCCATACTTTATTCAGCATATTTTGTTCTCCTTCTTCCCCCATGTACTTCAGTTGTTCTGCTTTCATCATGTCGTGTCCCGGTGCTTTACCATTTCTTAGTTTTTTAAGTACTGTTTTCACTTCCTCCATGCTAATACCTTCTGTGCTGCTTGTAACACTATTAATCCATCTTTGGTGTACTCTATTATTCGTATTCTGATCTTCCTTTAATAGTTCCTTGAAATGTTCTTTCCACCTTTCCATTATTTGTTTTTCTTCTCTTATTATATTTCCCTGTTTGTCTTTTACTTGTTTAAATTGTATTTGTTTCTTTGTTTCACATGTTTTGATTGTTCTATAAAATAGTTTTTGATTTTCCTCAAAATTTTCTTCTAAAGTGTTCCCGAATTCTTCCCACGCTTTTGTCTTGGCTTGTTTAATGACTTGTATAACTTTTATTCTTTGTTTCTTATAACTTTCATAATCTTCTCCCTTCTTTGTTTGTAGGTAGATTTCCCATTTCTGTTTCTTCTTCTTTACTTCTTCTTTAATTTTTTCATTCCACCAGTGTGTTTTTCTGTTGTTTTTTGTGTTTTTAATTGTCCCGCAAGCTTGTTTTGTTGCTTCATTCATTATGTATTCAAAAACAGCCCAAAATTCTTCTACGTTGTCCGTCGTTGGCAATTGTGAACTCTGTATCAATTTAGTTATTACATCTTGGTATATCTCTCTTATTTCTGTATTTTTTTAGTCTATCTACTCTGAGTTTCCCTATCCTTGTTTCGCTTTTATTTTTATTTGGTCCCCGTTTAACTATTTCTTCAGTTTTGATTTTTGCTACTAATAGGAAATGATCACTTCCAATTTCATTACCTCTCTTAACTTTTATATCGTTTACGTTCTTCTTCTGTGACTTATTAGTGATTATATAGTCTATCAGGGACCTTTCATTCCTGCTCTTGACTTCTCGAGTGTATTTGTGTATTTCTTTATGCTCGAAAGAAGAGTTTAGTATTTTGAGTTCATTTATTATACAAAAGTCGATTAATCTGTTTCCATTATTATTTTTGACCGGTACTCCATATTTCCCCATTATTTCTTCTAAGCCTTTATTTTTATTACCTATTCTAGCATTGAAGTCTCCCAGTAAGTATATAGGTTCATGAAATTTTTCATATTCTAATTGTAGCTGCTCCCAGAATTGGTATTTTGCTGTTTTACTGTCATCTTCATTTGGTCCATATACAATCATGAAATTTGCAGATAGTCCACCAGTATCATCAAGTTTTATAATTAGCACTCTTTCGCTCACATATTTCCACTCTTTTAACGATTGTTTAATGTCTTTGTGTACCATACATCCTACTCCGGCCTTCGCTATTTCTTCGTTTTCTACGCCGCTGTATATTAGAATGTGATTGAATATATTCATTTTATGTCTTATAGTAAGTGTTCAAAATGTGCCCTTTAAACTTGCATGCAAGTTTGATATCGACGAATCATGGAGTTATAAACAAAATTAATAGTGTTTGGTTGGCTCCGAATGTTAGCAGAGGCATTTATTATTCTCCCTAGTAATTGTTTGTCTGTATTTATTTGTGAATTTGAAATCAATTTTATATTGTTTCAAAAGTATCTTCATCCTAAAATACGCTGCTATCTATAAAATGTTGGTCTCTTGTATTTTGGTAATTAAATGAGATAGGACATATTTTTATTAACCCAACATAAAATACAGAAATTATTGTGAAATTTCTCATGTTGTACCAAGACAAAGAAATTAGATTCTATATTATATTTATCTCGTGACCTTTGGAAACTTTTCAAAAAACAAAAATATTTTTGAGATCGTCTTTTAAACACGCACAAAAATTGGATGTATGTAAATGTTTTACTCCACTATATTATTACTGACGCTAATAGATGAATAAAACTTATACACGTTATATAGAATACAGTGGCGTGCAGTCCATATGTGCAGAGTGTGCACTGCACACCCTATGTAAATATTAGCAATTACGTAAATAAAATTAATATAATGGTTCATTGAATACTTCATTTTGTTTCACAAATTTTCATTATAAAATCAGAGAAAGAGCGTATTTTATCTATTTATGCAACCAGAAATACGGGCGCGCCTCGCGGGTCACTCTGCTATATATTTGAAACAAATGTCGACGCTTGAGGTGCAGAATTTCTCGCTGCACCGCGAGCGAGGTCTGTTTAGCATAGTCAGTATTAGGAAAGTGAAGGAATAGAGTCTGACAGAGAAGAAGCATACCGATATTAGCAGATCTCCTCTCGCTCGTTCTCTCTCGCTGGGTGGAGGCAGACTTTCTGCACCGGGAGCTGTATATTCAATGTTTATCTGAGTTCTTTTTCAAACGCCTTTTATAAGTTTGTTTTAAAATAGTTGAAATATTGTTATTTGTTCTTTAAGACAACAATATTAGGTAAACACTTATTTTATACGTTTCTTAAATTATTTATTTCCCAAAAATTATCATTTGTAGAATGACAACTGAGAATAGATCTATAATTTGTGATATACTGAAAAATCCTTCTTAACGTCGTGATGTCGAAACGAAAAATGAAATTATAGAATCAAGACCAAGGCCAGACATAAAACTCACTCAAAATATAAAAATTGAAGGCCAGCAGTCCGTGCGACATTTCCAAATTAAAATATCTGAAAATTTTGAATGGATTGCTGGTTGTTGCGAGAAAAATAAGCTGTATTGTTGGCCATATATATATATATATATCCGCTTCCTCACCACCGACTGTGCACACTTATCACAGAAAATCACCGCACGCCACTGATAGAATTGTTGTTTATAATTCTTGGTTTTATTATGAAACATATTGAAAACACGTTATATACCTAATTTATAATATTCGTTGTATGAACTTTCTTCAAGTTTTATTACTCGGGGTTTTTCCGGGGTTTTTTTTCTGAGCCTTTTTTTCCGGAGTCTTATTTCCCGGGGGTTTTTTTCCTAGATTCCCTACGAACTTGTACCTACATATTGGCGTCACCCCTACTCAGGTGGGTGGCTGAAAACGTGTTTGTACTTGTCTGGAGTCGTCGATAAGAAACAGTGAGTCAAAAACATTTGTCAGAACCAGACAAAAAAATACTCAGTTTCAGAGTTTCATAATCACTGTTTTGTGAAGCAGAAGTTGTATGATATTTTTTTGTGAGTACATGGAATGGAAAACAAACATAGAGCAGTGTTTGATTCCGTGAAGAACACACAGTGGAAACATCAATTGAGGGAAGCGACCTGGTGCGGATAGAGATTCGACCCAGGGCAAGCAGAAACAGCGTCACCAAAGCGATATCAACGTGGAGCAGCCAATTGCAGCAGCGTTAGATCATTACAACGGAGAAAGGTAGGCTTTTTACATTTTGGTGGTGTGCGTGTCCCTATTTGTGAGCAAAATTACCTATACAAAATGACTGAAGCACTGAGAGCGTTAATAGATCAACGTAGGTTAATAAAAGCATCATTAACACGGATTAGAACCGCAGTAAATAAGTACGATATACAGGTTGGTAATATTATTCAATTGAAAGCTCGTTTACCTAAACTACAGGTAATATTTGAATACTTCAATAGTGTGGAAGATCAAATAGAAATAAATGATAATTTAGATAGACAAATTAATGAACGGGGTGAATTTGAAGAGAAATAATTTAATTTGGAGTCAGATATTTTAACATTTGTTGATAGCTACACTAATGAAAAGCAGCGTGCAAATAGCGTAACTTTTAGTGAATCGAAAAGCACACAAATACAATCTTCCGGTGCAAGTAATGTTAGGTTACCCATCTTAAATTTACCAACCTTCGAAGGTTCGTATACTGAGTGCATGTCTTTTCACGACACTTGTCATGCATTAATACACGAAAGCAAGCTGTATACAAATATTGAAAACTTTCGTCATCTGCGCTCCTGCTTGATCAGTGATGCTTTGAAAACTATAGACTCAATATCAATATCAGATATAAATCATTCCACCGCTTGGGAACTGTTGAAAAAACGGTATGAAAATATGAGATTGATTGTACAGGATCATGTTTTTGCTTTAATAAATTCTCCCCAAATACAAAAAGATACCTACGTATCAATGTGTCAGTTAGCAGACAATATAAACATAAATTTGGAGGCATTCAAAGTACTGGAACAGCCCGTAGATCAATGGGACGCCATAGTGATCCCAATAATTGTTTGAAAATCTGATTTTTACACTAGAAAATAATGGAGGAGCTTATAGTCCAGTCGAAATAGACATTCACCCTTGCATAAATTCCCAAGAAGCTGAAAATTGACAAGAATCTCAGGGATATCATTTTAATGAAGTTGTGAGAAGTCCCTTCTGATCCCGTATGTGCAAAAAATTTTATGCGAGGTCAAAGCTCGCAAAAATGTGTTTTTCTTTTTTTTTTAGCGGAACTGTTGATTTTGTGATAGAAATAGCTCAAACAAGAATTGCAGATCTCTCAGTTCTTCACAAAGATGGTCATCGCATTGTTTTTCTTGGGACACTTAATTTTTGGAAAAAGTCATTCTAAAATTTCATTCCCTATAATATGTACACGTTTCCACGCCACCATGAGGTACTTGGCGTGTATTTTTTGACGTGGTTTTCTTGGTAGGCCTACTCCACGGTCTTCTTATTGAAGTTTGATATGATATTAGGGCTTCCTATTCAACCTCTTCTTCATCTTCATATTACTGAGTTGACGTGAATTGTTTGAATAAGCAATAACATCAGTTGTTTCGTCGTTGATGTGAGGATCATTTTCTATTGCAGATTCATTATTTGAACATGACTGGCATTGACAGCTGGTGAATAAGTCCCACTTTTTTGCAGCCGCATTTCGAATTACACCCTTTTTGCAGCTAAAAAAATTGTATTATGGAGCTTTTCTGATGCATGTAGGAATAGAGTGTGGTTTGATTCCAATAGATCGTCAATTAGCTTCCAGCCTCATTCTTCTGGGTCCAATTGATGAACAAGCCACACTTGAACCTGGTAACATACTCGATAAATATGTTGATGAACAGAAACCGAGGTTGGAGGAAGACAAGCTAATTGAACACTTTTTTCATTATGTGTATGTTTTGAGAAAGATACATAACGTAACTTATCTCTACAAGAAATTTAAAGTAAGTAAATGACACACACTGCCACGATGACAATTGAACAGCAGATAGATGTTGCTCAAGGCCACATGCTCACATAGAATGAGTAACTGGGTTTCTTTTCATTTCATATTCTTAAAATTATTATTCAATATTAATGTTCGAGTACTAGTCACACAGATTAATAATTTCACTTTTATTATGCGTCCATAATGTACATGGGCAGCGTAATCATGCATATTGATAAGAATATATCTTTAGAATGACTTCTTCTCAAAACCGGTGAGTCTTGAAGAAAAATGCTGAGAACATTTTTGAAGAAAATTGGAAGATCCACAATTTTTATCTGATCCTTTCTCATGATGAAACTAGCCGTTTCACTGAAAAAATCCAGAAGACCTATTTTGTGAATTTTGACCTAGCATGAATTTTTTTGCACACATGGGATCGATATGGACTTCTCAGAACTTCATACTGATGGAATCTCCAACATTCACGCCAATTTTCAGCTTCTTGGGAATCTATGCAATGGCACCCCTATTTTAAGAGCTAACTTGACCGGACTATCATTAAATTTAGAAACACCTGAAATCAAAAGTATGTTAGGATCTTGCGAAAAGAAATGTCTGTTATTAAAATCACTGAATGTATCATATAAGCAACAAAAACAAACGAAGATTAACAATACCAATGTTCAAAAACCTGCAAGTAATACAAACAATAAAATCAAGTCTGTAAATTGTTTTACATCAAATACAAAATTTTAATGTTCTAATTGTAAGGAGAATCATGCATCGTTCAAATATTACAAACTCTTGAAATTATCTGTAGCAGATAGAACAAAAGAGATTGAAGAGCTCAAATTATGCTCAAACTGTCTTCGAAACGATCATAGTGTCAATGAGTGTTTAGCTCCGAGTGAATGCAAAACGTGCAATCAAAAACATAATTTACTTTTACATGTCGAGGAGTCAAATCCATTTACAGTGGTAGCTCATAGCCAATATAATTCTCGAACATCCATGTGTTGTTGAGTACAGCACAAATATTAATTGAAAATGATGATGGTTATTGGGTTCAATTTTGGGCATTATTCGATGTGGGATCTCAATCTAATTTTATTAAGGTCGATGCATGCAGGTTACTCAAACACATTTTGGATAAGATAAATATACCAATTAATGGTATTAATGATTCAGTCAGCAATGCAAATTATAAGATTAATATGGAATTCAAATCTATTTATTCGCCACACGTGTTTGCCGCTTCGTGTTTAGTTCGGCTAAAATGAAGGAAAACTTACCAACGGTAGATTTTACAACACAAGAATTACAGCTACCTTCAAATCTGCCTTTAGCTGATCCAAAATTTAATGAAAGTAACAAAATTTATATGCTTTTTGGAGCTGGTATATTTTGGAGATTAATTAGAAATGGACGGATACCAGAGAATCTTAAGAATCCGCACTTATAAGAAACAGAGTTAGGGTGGATTCTGGGGGGCAATCCCAGGTCATAAAAGTTGTCAGTTCTCAGTCGAAGAGTTGAATTTTATACATCATTTTAAGGCAACGCATGAAAGAGAAAGTGTTGACCGATTGACAGTACGATTTCTATTTGAAAATAATCCTTTAAATTCAGGAATGTCTAAAAGTATTTCTATAAAATGTTTTTATACCATAGAAAATAAACTCAAACGTATTTCTGGATTAAAAACTGAATACTTCAAATTCATGGATTAATGTGAAAAGCTGAATGATATGCAAATGTTACGTAATGATAATAAAGAGCCCACACCTCATTATTATTTACCGCATCACGCGGTTCTGAAAGGAAGTAGTAGTACTACAAAGGTACGTGTAGTATCTGATGCTTCGGCTACTACTTCATCAGGAATTAGTTCAAATAATATATTAATGGTAGGTCCCAATTCACAAGATGATCTGGTTTTAATATTTTCAAGATTTCGCACGTATCAATTCGTTTTGTCAGCCAATATCAGCAAAATGTACCGCCAGGTATTGTTAGCCGAAGCAGACAGGCAGTTTCAGAGAATAGTATGAAGAGCGAATGAATCAGATTCAGTAGCCAGCTATGAATTGAACAAGGTTACATATGGTACAGCGAGTGCACCATATTTAGCTGTGCAGTGTCTACATCAATCAGCGATTGCAGGAAAAGAACATTTCCCGCAGATAGCCGATGTCCTTCTCAAGGATTTCTTTATGGATGATCTACTTACGGGTACAAATTCAGTAGAAGACGCAATAAAATTACGTACAGAATTACAATCTTTACTATCATGCGGTGGATTTGAGTTTAGAAAATGGTGTTTCAATCATCCTGCATATTCGCCACTAATAGAAGAATCACATGCGATTCTTCACTCAGTTAATTTAGAGAAAAATAACACAAAATTATTGGGCCTCCGGTGGGATTTTCAAAAAGATTGTTTAAAATATTCAATTAAATTCAATTCTCTTGATCAACAAGAAATTCATAATACAAAACGATTGATGCTATCAAAAATATCCCAAATCTTTGATCCATTAACTTTATTGAGCCTTATAAATTATGAAGGCGAAATTATTAATTCAAAATCTATGACAAATTAAACAAGGCTGGGATGAACCGCTACCGAATAATGCAAATATAGAGTGGAATAACCTTTTAAATCAGTTCAATGAGACTGATTGAATTGAGATACACAGAAAAGTTATAGATATCTGTCCCACGGAATCCATACAATCATAAGGATTCTCCGATGCATCGGAAAAGGCTTACGGCGCTTGCATCTATGTCAGATCTATCAATGATAATGGTGAGGTGTCGGTTCGTCTATTATGTGCAAAATCGCGGGTTGCACTCCTAAAAGTGCTAACAATACCCCGCCTTGGATTATGTATGCGATGCGTTGTTGCTTAGTAAGTTGGTAAAAGCTGTGTCGGAATCTATTAATATTGAAATTGAAAATATTTTCTATTGGACCGACTCTACAATAGTACTTGATATTTTGAAAACTTTCGTGGCAAGTCGTGTTGTGAGAATACAATCTGTGATAAACGTTGATAATTGGCATCACATCAAATCCGAAAAGAATCCAGCTGATCTTATTACAAGAGGTATTTCAGTAGAAGAATTGATGAATCATTCATTATGGTTCAAAGGTCCTGATTGGTTATTAGGAGTAGAATATGATTGGCCCATATTAGAGGATTTAAAGTTAGATGAAATACCGGAGCAACATATAGTAGCGCACTCAGTTTCAATTCCAGAATCTGACTGAATGCTAGAATATTCTCCATCCTCAAAATTGCAGCACATCACCCCATATATCTTGCGACTTCATTATATTGCTGAAAAGGATGAAAAAATAATAACGGGTGAACTGAGGCAATTTGAAATAAAAGAAGCAAATAATGTCATAGTTAGAATTTTATAAAAATCTGTTTTTCACAACGATATAAACCACTTAGCTAAGGAACAAGTGGTATCTAATAAAAATAGATTGAAAATATTAAATTCATTCTTCGACAGTAATGGTGAGCTTAGAGTTGAAGGGCGTTTGTGGCACGCAAATATACCTGTGAATAAAAAATATCCCATTGTCCTACCTAAACATTCCATAACCAAGTTGATAATGAAATACACATAAGTAGCATTTACAAGGAAATTTGGGAACATTAGCAGCAATACGCGAAATTTATTTGCCGCCAGCAGGACGGAGTAAGGTTAGAAAAGTGTTGAATCAGTGTATTGCTTGTTTTCGTATATGACCGAAAGGATTACATCCAATTATGGGTGACTTACCTGCCTCACGGGTAGCTTACTCAAGACCATCTAGCAATTGCGGCGTTGATTATGCCGGTCCAATAATTCTTAAGGAGGGCCCAGGACGTGGTAAATGTAAAATCAAGGGTTATATTTTGTGTGTTTGTTTGTTTCGCTACTAAAGCGATGCACCTGGAATTAGTGAACGATCTAACTTCAGAGTGTTTTTTAAATTCATTAAGGGCCAGTTTCACCAAAGCCAGTTAAATTTATCCAGAAGTTATTTTATACGAGAACTATTGTTGATACAATTGTAACTATAGTTACTATCTCAAAATAACCTCTAGATAAATTTAACCTAATTTGGTGAAACCAGACCTAAAAAGATTTATTTCAAGGCGGGGACTAGTCCAAAATATTTATTCGGATAATGCTACAAATTTTGTCGGGGCCCAAAAGAACTGAAAGAGTTAGCAACTTAAATTCAAATTCATTGAAAGATAAAGTTTTGAATACACTGGTCAGAGGAAAGATCGCGGGGCATTTTATACCTGCCTGTTCCCCTCATTTTGGAGGTTTGTGGAAAGCTGGAGTAAAGAGAGTTGAAGGTCGTATTGATAGAGTATAAGGTAATTCTATGCCTACATTTGAGGAGATGTACACACTGCAACATTTTTGGAAGCGCTGAGCTGAAGAATATTTGAGCTAGCTTCAAACCGGGCCCAATTCACAAGCTACGCAAACCAAATTGAAACCAGGGATGTTAGTACTATTAAAGAAGATTAATCTACCTCCCCACCCCCTAGTATGGAAATGTGGAAGAATCAAGCGAGTACGTCTAGGATCAGACAACATAGTTCGTGTAGTGAGTGTGAAAACGGGTTTTGGTATCACCAAACTTCGCAATATATGTGTCCTACCTATAAGTGAATATGAACAAGATGTACAATAGATTTAGTATGATCCTAATATGTTTCAAATTATTTTTTAGGTTGAATCATAGCTTCAACAGTGCCGGGATGTTTAGTCTCATCGTGTATGTTTTCAATTTATTGTTTATGTTTGTATTTATGTCAAGGGATCTAAGAGCTCTGTCGGTTATGGTTCCTTACGAATTTGTACCGACTTGTTGGCGGAATTCCTACTTAGATGGGTGGCTAAAAGCGTGTTTGTACTCATCTGTAGTCATCGATAAGAAACAGTGGGTGAAAAATATTTGTCAGAACCAGACGAAAAAATACTCAGTTTCAGAGTTTCATAATCACTATTTTATAAAGCAGAAATTGTATATATTGTATAATTTTTTTTTGTAAACACATGGAATAGAGAACAAACATAGAGCAGTGTTTGATTTTGTGAAGAACACACGGTGGTCCTTCAACTCATGAGCTATCAATTTTCATGAACGATTCAATTTATCATCGAGTTTACCAACAATGATTCGAATGCAAGTTGAGATAGACTTTAGTTAGAATACAATCATTATCCAAAATAAGAATTATGAGAATTCTGTGAATAACATTGAAAAGATTGAAATTAGAGCAGAGCATTTGAACTTGGAAGAGCAAAGAGAACTTTATTAATTAGTAAGAGAATATAAAATTATTTTTCCAGAAGAAAAAAACATGTTAACACATACGGACGTTATTCAACATAAAATAATTGAGGAAGATGATACTCCTATTTATACTAGATTTTATCGATATCCTGAAATTTACAAAAAAATAATGAGCGAATCAAAAGCTTATCAGATAACAAAATTAAACAAGAAAGACATTCACCCTGGTCGTCACCTGTAGGGATGGTCTCCAAGAAATTAGACGCTTCAGACGAAAGAAAATTTTGGATGGTCATAGATTATAAGAAGTTGAATGCAAAAACTATACATGACAAATTCCCTATTCTAATCATTACATAAGTTTTAGATGAATTAGGAAAGAGTATATACTACTCTACATTAGATTTATACTCAGGCTCCCATCAAATACAAATGCACCCTAAATCTATTCCAAAAACCGCCTTCAGTACAGATGAGGGGGTTTTCAAGAATGCCATTTAGATTCAAGAGCGTCCCCGCCACGTTTCAAAGACTTATGAATTATGTTTTAAGAGATTACATGAATAAAATCTGTTCTGTCCACTGAACGACATTATAATATTAGGAATATCTTTACAAGAGCATTGTGATAGTATACGGAAAATCTTTTCCAAACTGAAACAATATAATTTAAAAATTCAATTGGATAAATCCAAGTTTAAAAGAAGTTGCTTATCTTGGTCATTTAGTTTCGAAGAATGATTTAAGGCCTAGCCCTACAGAAATTGAAGCCGTAAGTAATTCTCCGATTCCAAAAACTTCAAAAGAGATTAAACAATCTTTAGGACTTCTAGGCTATAATAGATAATTTATTCCGAACTCTGCAAAGCTCACAAAACCAATGACTACCTATTTGAAGAAAGGAGAAATAATAAATATCGACAACAAGGAGTACAGAGAGAATTTCAACAATCGTAAGAATTTATCAATTAACGCCCAGATATTGCAATATTCTGACTTTGAAAAACAATTTATCGTCAAAACTGACGCGTGTAATTTTGCCATAGGTGCAGTTTTAAGTAAAAATATAAACGGAAAAGATATGCCAATAGCTCACGTCAAAAAAGTTAGCACCTCCACTTTGCGCAAAATAAAAAAGAAGTAGCCTATAATTTAGGATTAATTAAGGACTAATTTGTACCCAAAAAATTAGAATTTGTACCCACGCACTTTGGCCATAAAGACAATTTGAAAAGTGGGGGTGCCAACTTGAGCAAAAGCTGGCACCCCCACATTCGCCAATCGAAAAAAAAGTCAGCTCACTAGAAAGAACTAATTTAGGACTAATTTGTTCCCAACAGAATTTTTTGAAAAAAAAATTATTTTCATAACAAATCGATTTTCTTGCAATTGCGCTACGTGAAATTCAGAACAAGATTTGGGAAATAATTTCAGTACAGGAAAAAGTTAGGGAAATACAATCTCAAAGTCAAGACTAATTGGTAATTACAAAACGTTTGCTATAGAAAAATTATTTATAAATAGACTTTTTTGGTTTCAATTCTGTATATTTAATTTTAATTTTGACGTTTCGACTCTCTAACCGAAAGTCTTCATCAGAAAAAATGATACAAAAACAAGCAAGGCATGGAGATATCTAGATAATTAGAAATTAAAAATTGAAAATATACAGATAACTAGATGTGAATACGTGGATTCCACATTTAGTGCAAAAAGAACAAAATTCCTGCATTTACCCAAAGTCTGAGGAAAAACCACGTAAAAACCTCAACAGAGGAATCAACGATATGAGTCTTGAAAATTATTAAAGAGAAAAAGATTTAATTGATATAACACATTAGGACGATGTCCCGTTTCTGCAACGCACACAGATCCTAAGTCCAAACATGTCATAAAAATTTTTTCAACAGAAAAACTGAATTTCAATAATCTACATCTACATGAATATAACAAAAACAAGTGTCAAGACAAATATTTCACAAATCAGGAATAACTATTACAAATGAATAAAATAATATGAGTCTTGACAATTATTATAGTCAAAAATGAATGAATTAATATAACATACAAGGACGATGTCCCGTTCTTGCGGACGCACACAGTTCCAAAGTCCAAACATGTCATAAAAATTTTTCTTACAAAACTGAGTTTCAATTATGTACATGAACTTAATAAAAATAATAATCAAGATAAATATTTTACAAATTATGTATGTCTCTTATTGATTGATCAGTATGGTTGAAATTATTCGGATCTTCAATTATTTCAATCGCTTCCCTGACCAATCTACCATGAATGGATGAGCATCTTGCAATTACTCTTGTTTCTTCGAACTTGATGTCGTGCAAAAACTCAATGGCATGATCAGCAACCGAAGACTTATCTGGGTGATTGAGTCTTATGCATCTTCTATGCTCAGCAATGCGAGTATTCACAGTTCGGCCAGTCTGTCCAACGTAGACTTTCCCACAGGTACAGGGGATCTTATAAACACCCGAAGATTGTAAAGGGATCATGTCCTTGACAGGTCTCAAAAACTGCTTGATCCTCGTGACAGGAGCGAAGGAAACTTTGAAATTATGTCGAGAAAAGATCCTTCCGATGTTCTCTGAAACATCACTGACATAGGGTGAAGAAACATAATTTTTACTCACGCCATTATCCGCAACGGAAACATTGTTTGATTTTGGTCGAAGTGCTTTCCTAATGGAATGATGAGAAAAACCATTTTTCTGGAAAATTACTTCTAGATTATTAATCTCTTTATCAGGGTGACAGATATCATTGGCCCTTTGGAACAGACATTTAATTGTTCCATACTTCTGTGAAGGGTGGTGATGTGATTCTGCATGGATATATTGGTTTGTGTGTGTTGGCTTCCTATAAACAGTGTGTAGTAGTCTACCATCATTGGTTCGCTCTAGATTCACATCAAGAAAAGGCAATGAGCCATTACGTTCATCGGAGCTAGAACGTAATGGCTCATTGAGTTTTTGCACGACATCAAGTTCGAAGAAACAAGAGTAATTGCAAGATGCTCATCCATTCATGGTAGATTGGTCAGGGAAGCGATTGAAATAATTGAAGATCCGAATAATTTCAACCACACTGATGGTTTTGAGTTGGCAAATGTTTGGCTTCCAATAATCAATAAAAGACATACATAATTTGTAAAATATTTGTCTTGATTATTATTTTTATTACGTTCATGTACATAATTGAAACTCAGTTTTGTAAGAAAAGTTTTTATGACATGTTTGGACTTTGGAACTGTGTGCGTCCGCAAGAACGGAACATCGTCCTTGTATGTTATATTAATTCATCCATTCTTGACTATAATAATTGTCAAGACTCATATTATTTCATTCATATGTAATAGTTATTCCTGATTTGTGAAATATTTGTCTTGACACTTGTTTTTGTTATATTCATGTAGATGTAGAACATTGAAATTCAGTTTTTCTGTTGAAAAAAATTTTATGACATGTTTGGACCTTGGAACTGTGTGCGTTGCAGAAACGGGACATCGTCCTAATGTGTTATATCAATTAAATCTTTTTCTCTTTAATAATTTTCAAGACTCATATCGTTGATTCCTCTGTTGAGGTTTTTACGTGGTTTTTCCTCAGACTTTGGGTAAATGCAGGAATTTTGTTCTTTTTGCACTAAATGTGGAATCCACGTATTCACATCCAGTTATCTGTATATTTTCAATTTTTAATTTCTAATTATCTAGATACCTTCATGCCTTGTTTATTTTTGTATCATTTTTTCTGATGAGACTTTCGGTTAGAGAGTCGGAACGTCAAGAATAAAATTAAATATACAGAATTAAAACCAAAAAAGTCTATTTATTATGATATAATCCTGAAAGTATGTATAGATCATTAAAATTATTTATGTTGAAAATCAGTTATTTTGAAATTGCGCTGCGCGGAATTTCAAGCCAATGTAATAAAATAATTTGAGAGTAGGGGAAACTTGAAAAACTTGATTTTCGATTAAGGACTAATTTGTACCCACATAGATTTTGTTATAAACAAATTATTCTTGTAAAAATCGAATATTTTCGAAATGCGCGAACCAACGTTGAAAGCAATATAAAGCATACCATTTGAGAATGGAGAAGAGCTGAAAAAAGTTGAATTTGAATTAAGGACTAATTTGTACCCACAAAGATTTTATCATAAACAAATTATTATGTTGAAAATCAATTATTTTTGAATTGCGCAGCTCGAAGTTTAAAAGCAAATACAAGCAAACAATTTAAGAGTAGGAGAAACTTGTAGTACTCCATTTAGAATTAAGGACTAATTTGTACCTACATAGATTTTGTTATCAACAAATGATTTTTAAAGGAAATCAATTATTCTCGAATTGCGATGCGAAAAGTTGAAAGCAATTCAAGGCAAACAATTTGAGAAGGAAGGTAACTCAATAAAACTCAAATTTGAATTTAGGACTTCTTTTTATCCACATAGATTTTGTTATAAACAAATTATTCTTGTAAAAAATCAAATATTCTCGAATTGCGCGAACCAAAGTTGGGAGCAATTTTAAGCAAACCATTTAAGAATGGAGAAGAGTTGAAAAAACTTGAATTTGAATTAAGGACTAATTTGTACCCACAAAGATTTTATCATAAACAAATTATTATGTTGAAAATCAATTATTTTTGAATTGCGCAGCTCGAAGTTTAAAAGCAAATATAAGCAAACAATTTAAGAGTAGGAGAAACTTGTAGTACTCCATTTAGAATTAAGGACTAATTTGTACCTACATAGATTTTGTTATCAACAAATGATTTTTAAAGGAAATCAATTATTCTCGAATTGCGATGCGAAAAGTTGAAAGCAATTCAAGGCAAACAATTTGAGAAGGAAGGTAACTCAATAAAACTCAAATTTGAATTTAGGACTTCTTTTTATCCACATAGATTTTGTTATAAACAAATTATTCTTGTAAAAAATCAAATATTCTCGAATTGCGCGAACCAAAGTTGGGAGCAATTTTAAGCAAACCATTTAAGAATGGAGAAGAGTTGAAACAACTTGAATTTGAATTAAGGACTAATTTGTACCAACAAAGATTTTGTCATAAACAAATTATTTATGTTGAAAACCAATTATTTTTGAATTACGCTGCGCAAAGTTGAAAGCAATTTTGAGCAAACAATTTGAGAAGAAAAGAGACTTGTAAAAGCTCAAATTTGAACTAAGGATTAGTTTGTACCCACAAAGATTTTGTCATGTACAAATTATTCATGTTGAAAATCAATTCCCAATGTCCATAATCAATTTCCAGCAAAAATAATTTGTTTTTAACAAAATCTATGTGGGTTAATTCTAAATAAAGTTCTACAAGTGTCCCCTACTCTTAAATTGTTTGCTTATATTTGCTTTTGAACTGATTTTCATCAAAAATAATTTGTTTATAACAAAATCTTTGTGGGTACAAATTAGTCTTTTATTCAAGTTTGAGTTTTCTTAAGTCTCCTTTCTTCTCAAATAGTTTGCCTAAAATTGCTTTCAACTTGCGCAGCGCAGTTCGAAAATAATAGATTTTTAACATGAATAATTTGTTTATGACAAAATCTTTGTGGGTACTTGATAATAATTGATTTTCAGCAAAAATGATTTGTTAATAACAAAATCTATGTGGGTCCAAATTAGTCCTCAATTCTTAATGAAGTAATACAAGTTTCCCTTACTCTTAAATTGTTTGCTTATAATTGCTTTCAGACTTTGCGCAGCGCAATTCGAGAATAATTGATTCTCAACATGAATAATTTGTTTATGACAGAATCTTTGGGAGTACAGATTAATCCTTAATTCAAGTTTGAGTTTTCTCAAGTCTACTTTCTTCTCAAATAGTTTTCCTAAAATTGCTTTCAACTTTACGCAGCGCAATCCGTGAATAATTGATTTCCTGCAAAAATAATTTGTTTATAACAAAATCTATGTAGGTACAAATTAGTTCTTAATTCATATTTGAGTTTTATTAAGGAACCTTTCCTCTCAAATTGTTTGCCTTGAATTGCTTTCAACTTTTCGCAGCGCAATTCGAGAATAAGTGATTTCCTGCAAAAATAATTTGTTTATAATAAAATTTATGTAGATACAAATTAGTCCTTTTCCCTAAATGAAGTACTACAAGTTTCTCCTACTCTTAAATTGTTTGCTTGAATTTGCTTTCAAACTTTGCGCCGCGCAATTCAAAAATAATTGATTTTCAACATAATAATTTGTTTATGATAAAATCTTTGTGGGTGCAAAGATGTCCTTGATTCAAATTCAAGTTTTTTCAGCTCTTCTTGATTCTTAAATGGTATGCTGCAGATTGCTTTCAACGTTGGCGCAATTCGAGGATATTTGATTTTTACAAGAATAATTTGTTTATAACAAAATCTATGAGGGTACAAATTAGTCCTTCATTCAAAATCAAGTTTTCCAAGTTCCCCCTACTCTCAAACTATTTTATTACAATGGCTTGAAATTCCGCGCAACGCTATTTCAAAATAACTGATTTTCAACATAAATAATTTTCTTATAGCAAACATTTTGTAATTACTAATTAGTCTTGACTTTGAGATTGAGTTTTCTGAACTTTTTCCCGTCCTGAAATTATTTTTTGAATCTTGCACCGAATTTCACGTAGCGCAATTGCAAGAAAATCGATTTGTTATGAAAATAATTGAAAAAAATAAAAATCCTGTTGGGTACAAATTAGTCCTAAATTGGTTCTTTCTAGTGAGCTGACTTTTTTTTCGATTGGCGAATGTGGGGGTGCCTGCTTTTGCTCAAGTTGGCACCCTCACTTTTCAAATTGATTTCATGGCCAAAGTGCGTGGGTACAAATTCTAATTTTTTGGGTACAAATTAGTCCTTAATTAGTCCTGAATTATAGGCTACTTTTTTTCTATTTTGCGCAAAGTGGGGCTGCTAACTTTTTTGACGTCAATAGCTCATGCATCTAGGATAGGGTTTGACGGTTTTTCAAACTTGGTTTTCAAAAACTGGCTCTTAAGATAAATTTGACACATTCAAAAACCGGTTTTTCGATTAGAAAAACCGGTTTGAAAAAATTCAAATTATTATGTGAAAATAGTTTATTTATTTATTTTATTTGATTTGCTGGACGGCACATTTTTCCAACCTTGCAATTCTTATATGGAAACCGATCCTGATGGAGAACAAATAGAGGAAACTACTCATCATAGTAATGCTTTTTTGAAAGAAGTAATGAAAAAATCAATTCATAAGTTTCTTGAAGATTCTAAAGAGAAACTCACGAACCCGAAGACTCTGAAAGCTAAGTTTTCATTATTTGAGGTAACAAATAATAGAACCAAAACTTAAATGTGTTATTTGATGCCCTGAAAACTATAAAACCAAGTTCAGTAGCTAGAGAACGAATATTTTCAATATCAGACACTATTATGTCCAAAACAAGAATATGACTTAGCCACAAATTGACGAAAATTTCAATAGTAAAAATGATTTAATCAATATCTTCTATATGAATTAAAATCTCTGGTTCCTTATGCGTTCCGAGAACATAGATCGGACTGTGGTGGAACTTTGATAGAGTGTTCTGTGGACGTACTTGACGGTTCGTGGCTCAAAAAATCTATATATAGATGAGTTTTTTTTTAATAAATTCTTCTGCTTCAGTGGGAAGAATGTATATCAATAATGACTCAATACACAAATTATTGACTATTATTCTTACTTTATCAGAGTTCATTCCGAAAATTAGGTTGATATCAGTATTACATAAAATAAATTCGGGCCACTTACACTATTTATAAATCAATAATGGCTTGGCTGATTTGCATGATCTCTGATTTTTTGAATTTGTCTGCGTCTTGAATAGCAGAAAAAGTATAGCAGCATCGGCAAAATTCACGAAAAAAAAAAACACAAAACAGAAGAACATTATTCTCTCATACATTTTATATAAGACCGATTTTTTGATGATATAATTATTTATTGTATTCAGCCTATGAGATTTTCCTGAAAGTAGGATAAATAAAAACAGCCGATAGAATCTGGAAATGAATTTGGAAATTTCAGGTCCTATCGACTGATTTTTTCCCCATGCGGGTGAAACTTTCTTCGTGCGAGAGAAGATAGCTCCGTCAACGTAAAAACGTCGTACTAGAGATGCAAACTCGGTTAAGGGTGCGCAGCGGTACGAAATGCGAGCTTTATCAATAGTAATCCACCAAGCGAAGCGTGCTCGGTCAACGTAAAGACACCGTACGAGCGTTGCAAACTCAGTTAAAGGCAAGCAGCTGTACGAGCGAAGCGACGTCGGTCAACAGTAGACCGCCATATAAACGAAGCGAGTTTGGTAGACTTGGATTATTCCCAACACATGCATATCCATTTCATTGTTACATTTTGGTTGGGTTCATATTCCAATAGACAAGTTATGTCCAATATAATAATAATTTCTATATAATCACTTGAATAAACGTGTCATGTGAAATTCATGTATTAAAAGCACAATCTTCAATGAAGTAACAAAAAAGTAGGTAATATAAACTCAAAAGACATTCAGTAGAACTGAAAAGTTTCGGTCAAATATGAAAATCTCCTATTTTGATTGATTTCCAACAAAAACGGATCTTTTCACAGTTTGACATGTCCTAATCATTTCCGCGTTCTGAGGTCCTGTGATAAAAGGTGATCTCAAGTACGTTGCAATCTAAATTCATTAATTTTGAGGCGATACGAAGTTCGCCGGGTCAGCTAGTAAACAATAAAGATCAAAATTTATTCTTTCAACCTTTCTTCCAGAATGGATATGAGATTTTACACTTGATAACGGAACAAGATTATTTCAACAAACCTGTATTAGAGAATATATGAGATAGTTTAATTAAGTTGAAGAATTACTTGGTTCAATACAAAATTTTTCAAATTCATATCCCTGAAATTTGTTCGGGCTTAGATCAAATTCCATTTACAAAAATAGAAAAATTGTTGGGTGAAATTTTCAAAGAAACTTATGTCAAAATAGTTATCCATGAAATAGTTCCAGAAGAAATAAATATGAATGATGAAATTCAAAGTTTAATTGTAAAAATCAAATAATCCTCCAAAAGCACGACGAAGAGAAATTTTCAAATTCATTGAAGATTATTATTTGGCTGTGCGTATAAATTATTATTATTTGTTTGATAAAGATATAATTATATCCATGAATGAAGTTTTACAGGAAAACTTCTGTAGAGAAACTTATAAGTTGATATGTCAATATAGAAAATATAATAATACCCGAAGATCAGTTAGAAACAATTTCGAATTATCATTTATGAAAAACTAGACAAACCATAAATAAAAACGCGACTTCCAATGGCCTGATATGTTTTTGGACATACAAAAATATATTATAATTGTGACATCTGTCAACAAAATAAATACGAACGAAATCCTCATCAGATTTCTGAAAATCTTACAACATCTCCCCAATCCCCGTTTGACAATTTACATATTGACATACTGTTTCTGGAAACATAAAATATTTAAATCTCATTGACGCTTTTTCCAAATTTGTCCAATTAGTGTATATTAAAACACCTTCTGCTATTGAAATTACCAATGGACTTTTGAACGTTTCTTCTCAGAACCAAATTCCTAACGCAATAATTTTTAATAGCGGAACTGAATTTGATAATAATTTAGTTGAAGATTTACTGAAAACAAATTATATAACAATCTACATGACATGTGTTGATAATCCTAAATCTAACGGAGTAATTGAAAGATTTAACTCGATGATTTAAGAATTTTGAATCAAAGGGAACATTTCAAAGATAAGAAAGATTTCAAGAAGATACAATTAGCTTCAATAGCTCACAATAACTCAGTAAATTCAGTAACTAAATTTACATCAAATGAAATACTTTTCGGCACAGGAAAAGATGACCAAATTTTGAGATTTAAAATTTCAACGAAGAATATCTCCAAGAATGACAGGATAAGCTTAGAGCATTGGAAGAGAAAGTAGATAAAAACATTGGAACATGTGGAAAAGAATGGAAGATTTTGGAACAGAAGCCATTAAATCAAAATTTGAATAATTTGGAATTTTATAGTGCATCAATCAAAGAAGGTAGGAGAATACAGAAAATAAAGAGACTATTGTTCTAAGTTCATAAAATGGAAGAATATGATCCCAAATTAGGAGTGATAAAAATAAATCCTAATAAAAGACATGAAATTGACCAAATCAAAGGAAAACGACCTCATGTTGCAGATGTTTCTGCGAAGAAGAGGAACTGAGTTTACTGACAGAAAATCCTGGTATTAATATACTAGACTTAGGACAATTCAATGTATACATATAAAGCATCCCACTATTCATACTTCAATTATAAAATAGATAATCTACAGTTGGAGTATGATAAAATGATTAATTATAAAAATCAAGTATTCTCAAAATTAGATAATAGTATATTGTGCAACAAGTGCGATAAGTTGTCGATTGCCCACGAGAACGAAGTTGGGCGCACGAACGAAGTGAGTGCGTTCATTCGCTCAAGTGGGCAATTGACAACACCGCACGAGTTGCAGATACTATTTTTTATTACGAATGCGGGATAAGTACTATTTTGCGCTTATTTTTTCGGGCGGCAAATGATTTGCGTGCGACAAGTTTACTTGTCGCACGCAAATTATACTTGGCGCACTCAAAAGCCAAAGAGTCATTTACCGCCCGGAAAAACGTGCGCAAAATAGTGCTTATCCTGCATGAGTAATAAAAAGAATCTATAGACATTAAAACACAAAAAAGAGATGCAAACATATCCGAATAATTTGAATTTTGATATTTTTAGATTGGAAAGTAGAATTGACAATATATTTTATCATAAACGTAGTAAAAGAGGATCAATAAATGGGTTAGGAACTATCAGAGAAATTATATCAGGAAATCTGAATTCATCAGATGCCGAAAAATATGATCAATTATTTGAAAAAATATGAAGGAATCTGCATATTCCCCAAGAATAGAATTTGAAGAAATTGATTGAACAAATCGATATTATTCAGCACAATGAATTAGTATTGAAATCGAAAATAATGGATAGTATGTTGGGAGTAATTATGAATTGGCAGAATGTTCTTAAAATTGGAGATATAGTTAACGAATTGAATATGAATTTTATAGAGATCTTAGATGGAATAGAAACAAGTTCAACTCTTTGTAGTTTAAATAAAGTTCATAGTTCTATAATAACTGGAGACGAATTGAACAAAATTATTTTAGAAATAGATCAAAATTTATATCTTTGGGAGTTGACCGAACAAATCACTAGTCATTGTAGAATTAATAATGATCAGATTGAATATTTATTAGGAATTCCAGCATACCATAATGATGAGAATAATAAATAATTTCACATCACTCCGATACCCAATGTTAACAATAAGGAAATATTTATTATAAACGTGAAAAGGCAATTGATAATTTTTCAGTGAAACAAATTAAGTGGAAACCAGCAATTGTGTTGGAAATATTGTTATTAATCATAACAATAAAGAATGTGAGTATCATAGAATGAATGACGCATTTTTGATCATCGAAATAGAAAATGAGAACTTGCAATAATATCCAGTGCAATGAATAAGGATATGGAAACAAAATGCGAAAATAGAATTGAACACCAACAAATTAGAGGAGTTTATAGGTTTCAAACAAATGGATATTGTTAAATTGATGATTATAATTTAGGTAAGAAAATCACAAAAGCGACAGAAATAGTTTTTGAAAATATGAATTCTGATTTCGAGGATAATCAATTTAATAATAAAACTCTAGAATTAAAACAAGTTGAAAAAGAGAATATAATGGTTGAAAGAGCTTCCAAATGGCAAGAAATAGTAGTGGGGAAAAACCATTATGGATATATCAATTGTTTTGTAATCATTGTATTATCTGTTATTATTTCAATTATATTAATTATAGTTTTTAGAGATGAAAACAATTTAGAATGGAAAATAAATTCTAAGTTAAAACAAGAAAAATAATTTGAATCAAACGGAATAGAAATTCAAAGAAGAAATCCTTTTTGAAAGAATAAAATCCTCTCTTGAAGAAGGGAAAAGCTATGTATATGGGAATGTAGTCAGATGATCTCATTCTCTCATATTATCCGTGTCAGCATTAAGTTAGTATAAAAACCCTGTATTCTAGCCATTCTAGTTTACTTCAGTTTATATTCCATTTCTGCAACAATGGAACATTTAAGAAAATACTTTTCAAAGAACCTATTATTTATTCCATGCATTTAGTCTTTACTGGAATTATTTAACTTATGGATTCTTCATATCTATAGAAATATAGAGAAATTTCAATGTTGAATTATTCAATTTTCCAACCCTGGTGGATCAGTGTCTCGAGATTAATCTAGTATCTAGGAAGAGATCATATCCAGCAACAATTATACATCACAAATGATCATCGGATGATGGATAGAAATGCAGGATGTAGAATTATTGGATCTTCTCTTCACATTGCAAACGTTCCAGTTTTTATTGAACCTTCATCAGTGCCTATAGGGCCATAAAAGAACCATAGGATATGCATGATTGAACAGCTCTAAATATTTTCACAATGAACAATAAACTTACCAAAAAAATAATTACTTTAGAGAAGAGTAGAGCATAACCAATATTTCACTAGATTGTGCAAAATCCTCTTCACACTTCTTCAATACAGAAGCAATTAAATTACAAACGGAAATGTCGACAAGAAATCACTGGTTACTGAGAATGTGAACAAAAAAATTATGAATTTCGGAGCATTTTTTTTCAGTTTCAGTAACAAGTGATTTCTTGTTGATATTTTCGTTTGTAATTTAGTTGCTTCTGTATTGTTGAAGTGTAGAAATGGTTTTGCACGATCTAGTAGAATATTGATTATGTCCTACTTTTTTCTGAGTCAATAATTTCTTGCTTACTTTATTATTCATTGTGGAAATATTTGCACACTGTTGCTCTTTTTATTGCCCTATAGACACTGATAAAGGTTTAATAAAAAACGAAACGATTGCAACGTGGAGAGATGATTGAATAATTCTTCATCCTTTGTCTTAATCCATCATCCGATGATCTTTCGAAATATATGTCAATCTAGTAGTTTTTATAGAATAAAATTTCAATTTAAAATCACAAGAAGGCACCGACAGAATACTGTCTATCGAGTGAAGACCCTCACTAGTTTTCTCAAAGCTCCCTGGAGGTCCCTTTTTCTCAAATTTCGAGGTGAGTTAGTAAACTTTCTCTCTCTGCACTTTAGTACAATTCATACATTTTCTTACACGGTCGTTATAAACGAATTACGGTGATAGTTTAGATTTCTCTATTAACTTTGATTTTTTTTGTACTGAAACGCACATAGTCGGTATAAATTCGTTTAGCCTCCTCCGAAGTTGACTCCAGAAACTTCTAGGTTCCCGAATTCGAATAACTCCTCAATTTTAGTCATACTTATTTTTTATTTTAAAAGTAATTCTGTTTCATTTCAATTTTCATTTCAATGCGGTGGCTATGTCTTCCCGAATGATTAAAATTTTGAAGGCACCAGAAAAGCAGAAGAATCTCACTGCACTGCAAGATCATTAAGTATCTGGAGCGAATATCATTTAAAACAACAATAATACTTCTATTTGGGAAGAGAAAAAAGCCTTTGTTAGAGATTCGGTGATTATCAAGCCAACAGCTGTGCAACAAGGGTTACAGGCGGTCAATGTCTACCAAATTTTATTCGAAGAGTCGAGACAAGAATGTGAGAGAATGCAAGAAAATATTCTTAAGCACATTGGATGCTGGCGAATATGTTATAAAAAAGTGGGCAAAATCTGAGCCACAGACAAAAGCAAATGGTTCAACTAATAAACCTACGGATTCACGAATTGAAGTACTGCATAATTATTTGGATAAGTTGGCAAAATGAGAATCCTATCATTGTAGAGCCTCATCTACAAAATTAAAGTTAGAACTAATAATAATTTCACAGTATACAACAATAGAGACAATCAGGATACTGTTACCTCTGGAACGGAACAGAAGGAGGATCAACAGCCAGAAAGTTTTCATCTATAATTACTTATTTTTTAGAAGAGTTTCTCAAGCTTCATTTTAACATCGAAAGCAAAGAAATTATTTTATACAGCGACAGCTGCGGTACCAAAACCGAAGCGCAATATTATTAAATTCGCTATTCAATTTCGCATTGGCAAAGAATATTATCACAGTACAAAAATTTATGCAAAAAGGTCATATTCAGATGACAGTCGATAGTATGCACTCGACAATAAAAAAAGTTATCCGTAAGAAATTGACATACAGGCAGATTACGTAACTATTTGTAAGACCGCTTGCTCAAAATCCCCATATAAAGTAGAATGTCTCTCGTTCTTATTCTTCAAGGACATGGAGAATACATCACTATTCTATAAATCAATTGCAGCTGGTAGAAGGCCTGGTAATCCTGTAGTGGTGGACTTGAAAGCCTTAAAATATATAAAAAAAGAAATTTTTCATAAATTGAGACTTACTGAATCAGTATGGAGCTCGTTACCTGCAAGAGTGCAGCAAAAGACCTCTATAATTTTTGATATGATACTACAGTCATACAGAAATCGACTTGCAACTTCGAGAGAAAAATATAATCACCTACAGCAACCGAGATGCAGCATTAAAATAGATTACTGATCCTATTTTGACGGTTATCCACATGTATTGTAATCAAATTTTGACTTAATTTCAATACACACAAACATCCGAAATGAACAATATGTGGTGTATTGTTCGATTTTTCAGAGTAAATGTCGTAGCAGTATTATTTTTGATGACACCTGTAGTAGAAAATCACGTAAGTCTGTTTTCAATTGGAAAAACTCAAAATATTCATCAAAATAAAGTTAAAAACGTTCCAGAATAATTTTTTATCATGATAGATAAGTTTTGTACTCTTGTTGCCGCCCTTGGAAAAAAGTTATACAGTTGTTTCCTTCTCCTGCAAGTCTGCAAGTGGAGTTGCGTGATAAACGTATCAATCCAACGACATAATCAATTTGATATTAGATGAAGAACACAATTTTGCAATATCTGTGGAATAAATAAAACATTTATGAATAATTTATAGAATAATTTTTTTCCCTCAATACATTTGTGATTTTCTAGAAGGCTTTTTTTTACTGATGAATAATAGAATGTTCTCATTTTTTGTTATGTTACTCGGGAAAAACTAAATGTTAACTTTAGTAAGATTTCTACTAGTTTTTGATGTTTTGAATGCTAACCCGGAACCTGCCTCGAAATTTGTCACATATTACAAAGTGGAAAATGGAAAAATATATCCTTGATCTACTAAAATGTATCATCTCTAAGGAAAAATAATATAGAGTCAAGATACAGATTTTAAAGTTCTAAATGATAAAATCCTTCATTCCGATACATATAATTCCATATAGAAGTATATAATATATAACAAGGACTATGGTAAATAATAACTTTCAACCTTTAAATTATAACGTTTCAAACACTAAAAATCTCCTATCTCATTCATAGAGTTTCACGTATCAACATTATTTTTTGAATATATATGATAGCAAATATTCCCATCTTGATTCAAAATTTTGTTATTTCAAACAATAAAAACTAGTTATTCTTTCAGTAAAATATTCACTTGTAATATATTTATCGGAGTTTGAATTCCCTTGTTCTTTAATATCTACAATAGTATATTATTATACGAGCATGTAATGAAGGCTATTATTCACGAAGGTTAAGTTTATGTCACGAGCGTAGCGAGTGGCATAATTAACCTGAGTGAATCATAGCTTATTATATGTGAGTAGAATACTATACTTTGTCCACGACTACTATTGACTTCTGATGAAAGCCCTGAGATCTCCGTTTTAAAAGTGACCGCAATTTTGCATAGACTTCTCTATTTCGACTCCTTGATTTGTATTAAGCGAACTCCTATGCATAGAGTAATGTGTCCATAATGTGGATGATTCATATTTTGCAGCTAATTCCGTAAATATACAGGTAAAACTGACCCAGAGAATCAATCAATTTTCTTGGTCACCCTTCAGTCCATAAAGGTGTTGTACAGAAGAATGTAAAGATTTCGGGATTTCTCAGGCAACAAATTCAGAGAGGTGACTTTTGCAGCTTCTGTTATCTCCGGTGAAGTACAAGTACACAATATCTCTTTCTTACTATCAATTTTAATTTTTTGCGTATTCTGGATCGAAATCATGACGTTTTCAAAATGACAACAATTTATGCTTCGCTTGTCATGTCATACCAATGGCTTACTTGATATAGTTCATTTAATGTCAACTTATTTCTTCAAATGCATTAAAAAATAGATTAAAGTAATATTTTAACATGATTTTTGTGATTTGTCTAAAGTTAGCTAATCAAAGTGCCTGCTTATTGTCTAAACGTACTGATAAATGCTTACCAGATTCATAATATATACCGCTTGCTCTAGGAACTCTACACCAGTGAATAATGATTATTCACTGCTATTATTCACTATATGAAAAATAACTATCGTTTTGCTGCAGAAAACTCATTTATAAAGTATATATTATAAGGTAGTCGTGGACAAATATTTTTTTATTGATCAAATTAGTTCTTGGATGCAATATTGTTTTTTTCTTCATTTCAGTTTGACATTTCGATCTTTTAACCAAGAATCACATCAGAAAATGATGATGAAAAGGAAACACGGCAAGAATTGAGATGATGAAAAATATGGAGCAGATCAGATGAAAACGTAGATTATACATCCAGGACAGAAAAAACAATGAACTTCTGACATTCATTCAATGTTTGAGGAAAAACAACACGAGAGCGCTTCAAGCAGAGGAATCTATAATATTAGCCTTGACAAATATCATTGTGACTTGAATTATTCTTCTCTCTGTTTGAGGTACTTTCACATGGTTTTATCTAAAACTTGGTTGAATAGCAGGAGATTATTGATTATTTTTGTTGTAAATGTAGAGTCCACGTTCTCATATCTAGGCTTCTGTAGATCTTTTACAATCCAGATTATTGCTTTGTTTATTTTTGTATTATTGTTTTTGATACTGGAATGAAGAAGAAAATTCACAGAATTGAAATCCAAGAACCAATTATTCATTATTGAATTTCGAAGAGATTGATCGATATTTTTTCTCACCCTGCATTTTTGTAAATATTAATAGACCGTCAGATAGTCGAAGATTTGAGTGTCCCATTTTGTTTTCTCTGCCTTCAAGAGTTTTGATAAGTATGTATATTTAGAGTATAATAATGCCAAAATTAAAGCTGGACCGTGTGGCCAACATAATAATAATTAATTTTAAATTTTCATGGAAAATCCTGTTTTGATCCAATTTTCTCGTTTCTGCCATGCTTACGAAATGATATTTGAGGAAAAAAGAGTCAGCGAAAAACGAAAGGCAGAAGTGATCCACTTGGCCAAGGGTTTGGAATGAGGGCTTGATTATGCAAAAAAATATATCAATTTCTCACGTTCTTCTCGTTTCTGCCGTTTGGCCATATGAAAGTTGATATCATAAGTATCTTGTAAAAACGAATGGCATAAGTTTTTCGAATGACCAAGTCAGGATATGTACGAAAACATTTCGCGAAAGTCTGAAATTATAGATAAAGCAATAAATAAATAATTTAGAGTCTGAAAAAGTTCCTATAAAACTCCCGGAGCTCAAATCACACATCATTTTCATAGAAAACTTCATTATTGTTGCAGGATATTATCAATCTAATCGAATTTTCTTAGACAAATTGTGTTTAAGATCATGAAGCTCCAACATTTCGTGCAAATGTCAATTTACATCGTACTAATCGGACATTAGCAACATCTCAATTTGTTCAACTTTTGGGGTATCATTTGTCAATTTGTTCATAGGAGTTCAAACTTTTTGTGTAACCTGCATGATTTGAATCATGAATACAAGTTGTATTTATTATGGAATTATGGATAAAAATATGATTTATATTGAAAAGTCGGCAAGTAGGGCTAGGAACACGTGATCAAATATTTGACAATGTGATTAACCTTAACAATGCTTTATGCAACTGGACCTTTATTGATGTTAATGTAAATGAATAATATTTTAATGCTATATATCACTTACCTAATCTGTTAATTTTTCTCAGAGATAACCAATTATCAATTCACCTGGTAGCACTTTCACTGCAAACCTTAGGGGCTTGTAGCTTATAATAGACTATGAATCCTATGGGTTTTAAGCGCATTCGATGAAAGGGTCAGATAATCATGTTTGAAACATGAAAAATTATAATGCAAATGATAAAATTGTTGAGCTCAAAATATACTTTTCACAAGCTGATGATTATAATAAGTATAAAGTGAATTTAGTATTGTATATAAAATTTAGTAATTCTTTCAATATTAAATACACAAGGATACATTATTTCTTATTAAAATAGTATAACTTAATATTCATTCTACATGAAAAATTAGATCTGTACTTGTATATTTTCATTATATATGATATATTGGAAAGTTCAGTTTGACTTATAAATTTTATGTTTTGTCTTCAAATATTTTAGCTTTTTTTTTCCTGAACGATAAAAAATGAATCCTTACTCAATAATTATTCCATTTTTTCAACAGGCACATTGTAATTTTTAAAGTTTATAATACCAGTTTTTTGCATATAAACTTCAAATTTGAGTATTCAAACAATGGTTATTGTAAATGGATTGTCAAAACAACGATATTATTGCTTAAAAGTGTAATAATTAATGATCATAGCACGGCTTATTGAACATCAATCTTTATTTTGTATAATTAATTTTTTTTCGTGTATTGTTTCTGTGAGAAGTAAAATTTATGTTTTTTGGAGATTATCTTTTCATCCACTATATTTGCACATGCTCAGCTTTATTTTAAAGATTTGTAGAAACATTTTTTTTTTTGCACATAAAAGAAGATCCACTTTTGTCCTCTGACAACACTGGTAATATCCCAACATTTCCAAACAGATAATTGGGCGCGCAAGTACAAAGCGTACGATTCAAAGCAACTGAATCGTGAGCAAATTTAAATTTTAACAGTCATCAGTAGTTATCCATAATTGAATTCGTGGACAAAATATATATTCCAATGAAATATATTCCGTAATAGTATTCTTTGAATTTGAGGTTAAGATCTAAGGGAATTATGTTAAGGTAATTCTCGAGATATTCATGGCGAAGCGTAAATTTTCAGCGAATCGAATTTTCAACGTTGATGGAACGGGTATTGGCAACGTTCAAAGACCGTGCAAAATTTATGCTCCAAAAGGCCTAAAGCAAGTCGGAAAGGCTATTAGTGCAGAACGTGGCCAAAACGTAACAGTGGTGCGCACTGAGCGTAACAGGAATATTATGTTCTCCCGATGTTCATTTACCCCCAGCAGAGAGTCAAATATTCTCTCAAAATTGGTGGATATGCGAATGGTCTGAATAATGATGGATAAATGAAGAGCTCTTCACAAAAAGGCTTCTGCATTTTGCTATAATTATTTGTACCCATGCGCAAAACTCAGCGCTTCTCATACAAGATAATTATTGCAACCACCAATCGCTAAGCGCATTTAAATTTTGTCGCGAAAATGTCATCCACCTCATGTCGCTTCCTGCTCATACGCCTCATAAGATGCAATCTCTCAATATAACAGTTTATGGACCATCAAAATCAGCATATTCTCATGAGTGTGACTTGTTCAACAAAATGCATCCATATGAAAATATCACTCCAGACCATTTAGCTTCAATTCTCAACAGAGCTTATACACGAGTAACAGCAATGGCAGAAGCCGTTAAAGGATTTGAAGTGACTGGGATATATCCGTTAAATACACATATTTTTTATAACGATGACATTTCAACTTTTGACCCTACTTTCAATTAATTATCCTCATTCGAGCAAGTCAATCAATCTGAAAGTGTTGACAATCCACTTATAGAATTAATAATTGATCATGATGAATTCAATCCTAGTTTTACGCCATCATAGTCAGTTCCAGACCAGTCCAAAGAGTTAACACCTAGTACCTATAGGCGACAGAACAACCAGTCCCAAGAGTTAACACCTAGTACCTATAGGCGACAGAACAACCAGTACCAGGAAAGTGAATTGTTTGCTGAAAAACCATCAACACACAAGCAGTCTAGCAGCTATGAAAAATTGCGCATGTCTATCGCTTTGAATCAGAGAATTAGAAAAGATGACATTGAACCGAACACTTCGTGACATATTTGGGAAGGTTTGAGTCCCATTCTACAAAATAGTTATTTTTGATTCTAGAATTTCTCAATCTTGTATTAAACAACGTTTTCTCGAAGACCACGTCTCTAAATTGATAAAAATGTAGAAAGAAAATTTTGACATTTCGGATCAATCGACATAACTTTTAATGTTGCTATGATACCAATACAGTTTATCTAGATGAGTATATGAAAAGCTTCATATAATATTTCTTCACTTCTCTCTGCCCGTGATTACATTTATTGACAATTTCCAATCATATTTAGGTATAAATCTTTGAGAAAATCATTGATTTCATTCTCTTTAAGGATTAGCGACGAGATGGCGAGATTGTTTCTCCAGTAGAACTATCTATACTCAACAGTAAGGATATTCATTATTAAAGCAGCTTATTAGTTATTTTTACTACTACAGACGGCGTAGTAGTAAGTATACGAGAGAAATAGAAAATGTGCATCAGAATGACAAAAAACAGCGATTCGAATCATTCAAGCCTGGATTGAATATTTAATTTTACACCCCAAAATTTATTGATATATAGCACTTAATATCAATAATATTGAAAATATTGCCATCAAATAGCAATAGAATACGTAATATTTCATGATAATTACATTCAATTCCTTTGTATTCACAAAAATGGATATTTGAACCTGTGACAAATGAATATTTCCCTCAAGCTCCCTTTAACTATTATTATGAGTAGATTCATCATCATCAACTACAATATATCAAAGCTTCTCACATCTTGAGGAACTAATAATAACTAATGAAGGAGAAAAATTTTCAGAACATCATTCTTTAATAAAAATGTTTCATTTGGATAAGTTCTGTACTAGTCTAGTTACTATTTGTACTCTTATTTTTGTTGCCTTGACAATTTGTTTATTTATTTCCATATTTCTCTACACTTGGAGAAGGCAGCACTTTGCTGTCGAAAAGTTGTGTTTCTGATCATTTTTATGTACAGAACTTATCCAAATAAAACATATTCATCGAAAAATGAGTTCTGAAATGTTTTTTCCTGCATTAAAACGCCTCTATGGGGAGGATATTTATGACCATTTTTTTTTTCTTAATTTTTATAATTATATTTACAACTGGCCAATATAGCCAACAAGCAAATTTGATGTATTCATACATAACATGCGTGAGAGTAGTGGTCCTATCTCTTGAAAAATTTATATCATTTTGTATGTGATTGTGAACTTAAGTATTAGCAATATTACAAATGTTCTTTAATTCAAACGGTTTGGTTCGTTTAAGTCTTCTGTAGGAGTCTTCTTTGTTCTTCAGTTCACTGACAAGTTCATTTGAGTGATGCTCTATCTTCTTTTCGTGTGATTTGGCATACTCGCTTATGTAGTCTTGCACGTACTTTACTTTTGAGTCTTTGTGTAAACTATGGTTGTTGATATACCAAGGTGCGTTAGCAATCGTTCTTGAAGCTTTGTTTTGTGATCTTTGGATTATGTTGGTGTTTGATTTCTTCGCACATCCCCAGAGTTGGATCCCATAGGTCCAAATGGGAATGATCATTGTTTTATATAGAAGTATCTTATTCTGGAGTGATAGTTGGGATTTTCGTCCGAACAGCCAGTACATTTTTCTGAGTTTTATATTTATTTGTTTTCGTTTTGTTTGCAAATGTTTACGCCAGTTGAGTCCTTTGTCCAAATGCATGCCTAGGTATTTAACATCCTCTTTGGTTTCTAGTGTTTTATTATTGATGCTTATTTGTGGGCAAGCAACTCTTCTTTTCGTGAACACTATGTGCGTGGATTTATCTTCATTGATTGTTATTCCCCATTTCTTAGCCCAGCGCTGCATTTCATCAAGAATTTCTTGTAAAAGTGTTGTTGAGATAACTGGATCGTTATTGGATGCTAAGTACGCGATGTCATCAGCATATGTTGCAGTAAGTACATTTTCTGGAGAAGGTATGTCTGCTGTATATAGTTGGTACAACGTTGGTCCCAACACACTTCCTTACTCCTGCTTTTATTGGGCGAATATCTGAGGTAGTATTGTCGAAACATACTTCAAAAAATCTTTCATTTAAGTATGACTTGATAAGTAGGAAGTACTGGTGTGGTAAGTTACTTTTTATTTTATATAGTAGTCCTTTATGCCAAACCTTGTCAAATGCTTGACTGATATCCAGAAAAGCTGCCAAGCATATTTTTTTGTGTTCCAGGCTATTTACAATCTCTTCAACTACTCGATGTATTTGTTGTGTAGTTGAATTTTGCTCTCTAAAGCCGAATTGATGAGAAGGGATTAAATTGTCGGTCTCTAGTATTATTTTTGATCTTGTTAGAAATAGTCTTTCAAAAAGTTTTGATATTTGTGGCAGTAGAGAGATCGGTCTGTAGGATGTAATTTCGTGTGGTTGTTTTCCAGGTCTCTGAATGAGAATAACGTTGGCAAATTTCCATTGTATCGGAAAATGTGCAATTCTTATCATCGCATTAAATATGCTTGTTATTAGAACAATAGCTTTTCGTGTCAGTTTCTCAAGTATTTTGGCGTCTATTAGGTCGTATCCAGGAGGTTTTTGTCTTTTAGGCGACCTATTTCCTTCTTGACCTCGCTTGGCGTAATGTGCTTTATTATTTGCTGCGGCAACTCGGGTGGACTATTGAGAAATTCATCTATTTCATTTTCCTCTTCAGTTGACATATTGTTTGGATTTGGTTCAAATACTTTTTCTAGGTGTTCCGCAAATAGTTCGACTTTATCGGTATCTTCTCTGGCCCACGTTCCATTTGCTTTTCTGATCGGTGGTATGTGCATTGTTGGTCTTTTTATTTTTTTTTGTGGCTTTCCACAGACTATAATCATTTTCAGCTTTCGGGGATGAATTACTTAGAAATTTCTGTATTTGTTCATTTCTTGTTTCAAAGATGAGTTTTTTTTATTTATTTGCTTATATGGTTGAGTTTATTTTTGTCTTGTGGAAGTCTCGAGTTCTGCCATTTGCGTCTTATTCGTCTTTTCTCTTCGATTGTTTCTCTTATTACTTTTGGGTAATTGAAGCTATTATCGTGCGAGATTTTTGATGGTGGAGTCGAGGACCATCCTGCTCCTTGTATTAATTTGGTCAAGTATTCAACAGCATTATCAATATCTTCTGATGATTTTAAGGGTACAATTAAGTTGATATTTTCATCTATATGCGATTTATACCGTTCCCAGTTCGTGTGTAAGTTGCATAGGTAAGGTTTATTCTGTTTTCTAATTGATAGGCCATGAAAGGTAATGATAATTGGACTATGATCAGAGGATAGGTCGTAGTTATCTTCAATATCAATTTGATTTAGGTTGATTCCTTTAGTTATGAAAAAATCGGGGAGATCTGGGAGTTTATTTGGATCGGTGGGCCAATACGTAGGTTTCCCAGTGCTTATGTAACTGAATCCGTTTTTTAGTATGGTTTTTTGTAGCTCTATCCCTTTTGGGTTACTGATCCTGGAGCCCCACTGGGGATGCTTCGAATTATAATCTCCTCCCGCTATGAATCTTCCATCCAAGCTTGAGAAGTATTCTTCGAATTTATCCTCTTTCATTAAATGTTTTAGTGGACAGTATGTCACAGACAATATTAGAGGGCCTTGTGAGTCTTTTATTTTTATTGTAGTCGCCTGCAGGTAATCAGTTTCATATTTTTCCAGTTCGTGATGTTCTATATTTTCTTTGATGATTATTGCTGTCCCGCCATGTGCATTGCCGTCTGGATGGTTGGTATGGTATATTTTGTAGTTTCTCAAACTAAAATAAGTTTTTTCAGTAAAGTGAGTTTCTGATATTAAAATGATGTCTAATTTTTGTAATTTTATGAATGCTTCTATTTCTTGGCAGTGTTGCGTAAGTCCGTTGGCGTTCCATAAACCAATACGGGTTGTATTAGCCATTAGATTTGTTTATAAACGTGGTTAATAAATTAATTATTGTTGTGTTTCTTTGCATTAATTGAGTGAACATTATTTCAAATTTGTTTAAGAATTGTGTTAAAGTAATGTCTTCCTGCTTGTTGGTAGCATTGATGTTGGATGTCATACTTGCGTGGCTAATATTATTTTTAACGAATCTTGTTTGCTGGGTTGGCGTTGTTGTGCTTTGTTTTTGTGTTATGTTTCTGGTTTTTTGCAACTTTTTATAAACTGAACAGCCTCTATAATTCGCAGGATGGGGGCCTAGGCAGAGTGCACATGATGCTGGAGTGTCTTTCTTCTTGTTACATTTTTCAGATGGATGATTTTGTCCACATTTGACGCAATAAAATGGTTTAAAGCAGTATGTCTTCGTGTGACCGTATTCCTGACAGCGCATACACTGAGGAATGTCTCTTTTCTTTTTGAGTGGTTCGACGTTTATTTTGGTACCAAGTAGATATTTAAGTTCATATATTTCCTTGTTGTTTGTTATGTCCGGTTCCTGGTCTATGTAGAACATGGGGAGTGGCTCTTTTGTTTGCCAGCTTTTAATGTTTGCAACATTTCGTATGTTGAAACCTTTTTCTTCTAATGCTTCTTTTATTTCGTTTGTAGGAGTACTGTGATGAATATTTTTTATAACCACTCTATACGCTCTCTCTTCTTTGGGTTGATATGTGTAGTAGGATATGCTATTTGTATTAGGCATTCGTATCAAAGTTCTATACGATTCTGGTTTATTTGTATTTATTTTTACAGTGTTGTTGGTGAGTGTTTTACAATAGAATTCTTCTGATTTTAGTATTGTCTTGAGATTTTCTAGCATGAGGCTGTATTGTGTAACATCCTGTACAAATACTGGAGGAGGGTTTTGCTCTTTTTTACTTTTATTTGCTTGGACTTCATTTTGGTTTGTATCTTCATTGTTGTAGTCGTCTGGTGGTGGATTATGTGTATTTTCATCTTGTAACAAGTTAAACCTCTTTTGATTGTTGAACATAGTATTCTGTTGATTTAATATTCTTTTTTTATTTATGTTCTCTTGATTGATTTTCAAATCATTTTCTCTAGGTCTTTTCGAATTATGTTTTGGACGTATTACTTGCCAATTTTGTGTCTCACTTTTGTCGCTTCTTTGATCTCTCTCTGTATCGAAGTAATTTGGATCTGGCATTTCTGAGTCAATCGTACTATTATATGGACTAGATAGTGTTGGTGATATTTGTGTTAATCCTTGTCCTGTATATATTCTCGGGCTGCATACGGGCGTTGTTTGTGTAGTAATTGTAATTGGACCGTTATGTGGTTGTGCGGCTGTCGTATTAAAGGATACTGTTGTAGTAGTTGTCGTTAGGTTGTTTCCGCCACTTGTTTGTTGCATGTCGAAAGAGTTCAGGTTAATTTTTTTAGACTGGTGGCAACACTGACTTCGAATTGCCAAGTGCAAGTGTGACGTGTGAAGCCTTGCGCGTTAAGATAAGTCTAGCACTCGCTGGTATGATTAACCTTGAAATCTGAAATATTCTTCATTATTTCAATGTTTATTGATACTTTTACACTAAGCACTGAATGAAATTATGTTTTATATTCACTAATGAAGCTGCTCGCACAGTTTTTGAAATTTATGCTTCACTTATACGAGGATAATTTTCAAATTATTTTTGTACTTGGATAAGTAACTACACTTTATTTCAATCACTGTTGCCAACTGATTTATAAACATGTGAATAAATTTGAAAAAGTCAAGGAACAGAAAACTTCCCGGCTTTGTGATCTAACTTTTTTGAGAAGATACAGAGAAAATAACATCATTCCAAGTTGTGCGCGTGATTACACCCATATAGAAACATATAAAGCAAGAAGGATTGTGAGTCGTGCAAGTTTTACCATGCTACGGTGAAGAATTCAGTGTATTAGAAAAGAAATTGATCCTCTAAACAGAGAATGTTGTTCTCTTCATTTATACCTGTCTTCAGTTCTGGCACCAGAAGATTGGACAATTTTGAATAGTATTCTCACTCTTCGTTCAAGAAATCAACATCAATAGTTAAGTCATTCACAAAAAACTAAATTTGATAAATTATGTGAGAAACATAATCTTGAAACTTACACTCACTTACTACCTAAAGATAAGTTAGTGATCAATCTCAGTAATCATTCTTTGTCAGATACTGCTTGTAATGTTTTATGTGAAGGCTTGGGTTATGGAATCACTCCTAGCCGTATCCCTGTTAAAGTAATCATAACGAATGTGGAAGCTGCTATCAATATGCTACCTGCAGAAAAGTCTCAAGAAATTCGTCATGGAACTGTGCTTATTTTGAAGAAGGCTCCAGCTGTCAGATCCAGCTTATCAAGAAGTGAACTTCAGTGCCTAATGCCCAGTTGCACCGCTACCACTTAACTTTAAGTACGGAATAATTACCATGGGAACAATTGTCTATACAATGGTAAACATAGATATTATTTTTCCCTTAAAATTAAGTGACGGCGGTGCAACTGAACATTAGAGAATTTAAAAATAATAAGGATATTGTTGTTTCATCAGCTGATAAGGGCAAAGCTACAGTCATCATGAATAAAGAAGATTATATTAAAAAAGCAGATGAGCTACTAGATGGTGCTGCCTATGTTCAAGTTAATAGTAATCCACTTAGCTCTTCAAAATATCAAGCAATTTAACTTTTGAGAGAATCATCTTCACGTCAAGATATTCAGAAAGAACTTAATTCGCGAAATTCTGTCATTTCCAAGTTTTATAGGCTTCTAAAAATTCAAAGAAGGATGTTCCCGTAAGACCTATTGTCAATTCAATAGGCTCCACAACATATGGCTTAGCCAAACATTTGGATAGTTTGTTGAAGCCGATGATTGGTCATATCTATCATCGATACTCTGAAATTATTAGAAGATCATTCTTCATCTGATATTGTCAAGCTTTTTAAACATTGTTTGATGTCTTGTTTTTTCATCTTCGATGGTAGTTTCTACAAGCAAATTGATAATGTCGCTATGAATTCTCCTATTTCTCCTTCTATCGCTAGTTTTTACATAGAGAATATCGAACAAAAAGATTTAAACACTGCTTTGAAGAAACTTACAGTCTGGCTACATTACGTTGATGATGTCTTTGCTGTTTGGCCTCATGAAAGAGATGAATTGACTGTTTTCTTGAATAATCTAAACATGCAACATGGGTACATTAAATTGAGTATTGAGGTTGAAGAAAATAACTGTCTTCCTTTTCTGGACGTTCACCTGGAGAAACAAGATAATGGTAAACTTATCCATTCTGTAAATAGAAAGCCGACCTATACAAATCACTATTAATATTTACATGAGTCATCAAATCACCATCCTGCTCAAAAATTTTGTACTATTAAAACTTTATATCAGACAGCCTCTTCATTATGTCATCCAAGTAAACTATCTGATGAAATCAAATTTTTGGATGATGTTTTCTTGAAGAATGATTATGATAAAACACAGATTGAGAAAGCACTTAAACAGAAGAATTCTACGCCTCCAGTTCAAGATCCGAATAATGAGAAAATATTTGTTACGTTGTCTTACGTAGCTAATATAACGGATAAAATTGGAAGGCCTTTACATTAATATGACATAAAAACTTCATACACTTCCAGTTTAAGAATCCGAAATCTTATTGGTAATGTTGAAAACAGATTTCCTCTACTGTATCCAGGTATAAACAAGATTCCTTGTCAATGTGAGAAAGTATATATTAAACAGACCAAGAGGACTGTAGAAACAAGATTGAAAGAGCATTCTCGTCATATAAGATTGAGTCATCCAGAAAAATCTGCTGAGGCTCAGCATGCTATTCAAGAATTACATGGCATTGACTTCAAGAATACGAAGCTTCTGGCTAAAGAGAGCAATTGATTCAAGAGGCTTATAACAGAAGCAATTGAGATGGAAAAATCACCGAATAATTTGAATTTGAATACCGGCTATGAACTTAAGCGATCATGGCTACCAGTCATCAGTTCATGATTTCAAGTTATTTTTATCTACGAATCTTCTTGCAAGAATTACTTCATCACTACCTTCTGAACATCTGTGGATGGTTCAATTATGCGCCAAACCAAAAAGAGTACAGCCAGATTGACCTAGAACCACAAGGAGTTGACAATTTCCCTATTTAGACCCTCATTATCATCTTCTGGAGACCTGTGGATATTGAATCATCAGCCACAGGCAGAGCTCTACGATCCTAGCAGTTAATATTTCAAACTTATCCAGTTACTATTTGTACTTTTTTTTTTTTTGTTGTCTTGACAATATTGTTTATTTATTCTTATATTTCTCCACACTTGAGAGAGGCAGCACTTTAATGTCGAAACGTTGTGTTTCTAATCATTTTTATGTACAGAACTTATCCAAATGAAACATATTCATTGATAATAACTAAATACTTCAATAAGAGTCAACCCCTTACCAATGGTAGTGAGATCTGTATATATAAGACCGTGCTGCGTGAATTCACATGCTCTATTTTTGCTTCGAAAACTGCAAAAGTTCTGCAAATTGCTAATACGGCTGTGAAAATACTTTACTTCATGTATTGAGTTTGCAACAATGTAAGAGTTAGCGAACATCATTTTTGTTTTTGAGATATTGACTCGATTTTTTGCCAATCAATAGATCATAAAGAATAGCGGGCAATTTAAGGAAATAATTTTCTCAATTGGTTTCATGAAAATTCACGATTTATTGATATATGATGCCTTGAATGTATTCGCATTGATTGCGATGCGCGAAATACTCATTTTACTCACAGCTGTGGAAAAGCTACTATATGTGTGCGAAATTTTATTACAAGAAGCAAATCGGTCTCAAGTATATCTCCAAGGATATATTAAATTCAGAGCGAATTTGCCTAATATCAAATCAAAGTTTAGACTCAATTTAGTAGCTTGAATTGATTCATCAAGAAAAAGTGGTAGATATAATTAACGTCTCAGTTGTTATGCTGACTCATATTCATCAACTAAAACAGCATTTAAAGATCAAAAATAAATTGCTTGAATAAAGAACCAATCGGCTTTTCCCGGAAGCGTTTATTTGCAACATTTTTTATGTCCACAATAGAAATAAATCAGATAACAATCCCGAATTGCTGAATAAAATCATCTACGCTTTGTATCTTGGAATTGATATTGATGTCAACAATTTTTTTTCACTTCAGTGATCATTGAATGATCACAGCTATCGGTTTGCAATCGATTGCAACAATATTTTGCTCATCCTTATAATGATTAAGTGGATAAAAATAAGATTTAAGGATTATTGTTGCTCACTGCTATCAGTAAATCATTGTTAGTTGATCACAACAATGGATGGGCTGATTAAAACAATACTTTGTTGATAGCAATGATAGAGAAGGTAGTCCTAATTATAAATTGTTGATAGTGACTAGCACGTAGCATTTTCTGTTAATTATACATAACTTTTTCATCATAGTTTATGATTAATAATACAATATCCATTGAATAGTCAGTCTATCTACAGCAACAATCAATCATTGATTACAATTGGAATTGAGTAAATTACAACAATAATAATTTTTACGAAGCTTTTATCGTTTATCTCATGAATCAGCAATAACTTCACAATTAGAACCAAAATTGAGTTGATCACAACAAATGCTTGCTGCCCGTGATCGATGATTCCTACTCAGGAATTAAAATTGATTATAAGATCATAGTAGTCACTTCAATAAAAGTATTAGTTTGGAAAAGTCATGTGATTATAATAAAAGTATTATTGATTATAATAATCAAATCATTTATTCCAACAATAAAATTGTGGATTTGAGTATACAATTTGGTCGTAGCCTTAAAACAACAGTATAAGGTAACTGAAATGTCCAGACTTCCAATTATAACTATACCAATGTTGAAGAAAATAATGGTTTGTTGATTATAACAAAGAAGTCTTGTTGATGAGGACTACAGAATTATTTATTAAATCAATATAGTTGTTCAAAGTGCCTATTTAATCGAATACAATATTCAGGGATTGATGAAAATGATGAAATTGATGAATGTAGCAATGAAAATGATGACAGTTGTATCATATGACTACTCGTCATCCGATTCCTTTATATTCAACAAAACACACTTGCTCTTCACAATAACAATATGTTTTAATAACAGATATTATGAACAAACACTAAAAGAAAAATAATATCTGAATCTTACAGAACATCTCCATCCACTCTATCTTACGCATGTGCACCCAAGCGTCTACGTCGCACCAAACAATCTCGATATGTGAATTCTGTCGATTTCACAATACTTCCTTGTACTTTGTACAAGTAGGTAAAAAGTTGAATCATCATGCTCCACTTGCAAATACTAATTTGTACAAATTTCTTCATATAGAATACAAATAAATCGTCGATAGTCCCGTAAAATAGAAATACGTGACACGAATTCACTCATCAGAAATAATTTATCAATGTTCCAAATTTATAATCAAAGGAGTGGAATATTGGTGAATAGAATATTCTGCAATATTTTTTTCTTCTAGTAGCTTATCTACTGGATGATTGATTGCACTGCTCACAATATGGAACTCGATTTTTTTGTTTTCAACTATAGTTAGTCTACTATATAATAAATGTTATCATTTCCATCACAGAAATGTATGTTTTCAGTTTGAATCAGTAGGTAGCAGCACTCGCGATATAGAACTCTTTTTTAACTCTATTTACTCCGTCATATGATAGATGCAACCACTTTTTGTGCAGAAATCTATTCATCAACTTCAATTAGTGGTTCGTCTAGTGGACAATAGATAGCAGCACATGCAAAAATAGGAATCTATTTATTTAACGCTCGTTAGCCTGCTGAATGACAGGTGGTGCATTTTATCACACAGCTCAAGAGTTGCCACCACTGGTAAGTGTGTAAATAACGTCACTGTTGTCACTCATAGTGCAGAAACCTATTCATCCACTTCAATTAGTAGTTCGTCTAGTGGACAATAGATAGCGCCACACGCAAAAATAGAGATCTTTCTATTTAAGGCCAATTAGTCTGCTGGATGATAGGTGGCGCCACTCACCACTGCTCAAGAGATGGCGCCATTGGTAGATGTGTAGATAACGACTGCTGGCGTTATCTTTGAAATCTTAGATCGTTATCTGGTCCAGAATCAGTTTTATATATCTTCTATCATCCTCTATCCTCATAAGAATAGAAAACTGTATTAAAAAAATCTTGTCTGCAATTTGTTTATGGTGTGCGGGAGTATGACCACATTAGTGAATATCGAAAATTAGCTGAACCAAAACTTATTGATGATCGAGTTAAAAGTAATTACTTCTGTAATTTTTTTTCTCCATGTAAATAAATATGTACGATTAGGTGGCAGAGCAGCTTTAGGTAAACCTTGCCATTGATGTAGTCGTCAATAAAATAGCTATTATCATTATTATTAAGTAGGTTCTGACTCAATCTCAATACCATCAGTGATATGAATATTTTCAAGGCGTTGGTGAACGTCATGAGTTTTCTTGGAGAGCGTCCTAAAATATGACAAGAACGTCTTGAGTTTTCTTGGGTAGTATCTTCAGAAATGCTGAGAACTTCTTCAAGTGGTAGTGACCGGTCTGGAAGGTGTTTTGGTGTGTTCAATCTTTCAACTTTATTTTGTTGATTTGAAAAGAAAAAAAATCCGGCATATTATATACGAAAATGTAAATATTGTGATATTGGTAGACAAATGACGATCATGATTGCCAAGAAAACTTCGAGGGAAGTGCTAAAACAACGGAAGCTGATGCTGGAGTAGCTTTTATAAGCAACAGCACGATTTTATACAAGCTATATAATTCATGTAACTACAAGGAAATGAAAAGGAAAATAATTGCACATTTAAAAAAATATTTTGGATATGCACTTGCTCAAAAAACCGGTAATAGTCAAAATTTAGCAATTACATTACTCAGTGTTGAATGAGAATGTAGAAGATTTTCAACATAAACCAAATTATGGTTTCTCCGAAGAATGTGAAGATTACATAAATTTAGATAAATCACAACTTGGGAATCTTGAGGAAATTATAATAGTGCCTGAAACATGCAATAGTCTTTTTCGATTAAGAAGCGTAAGGTTTTAAGGCAATAAGATTCTTTAAATTGCAGCATCATGTGAAGGACGTAAATTTAGTATTTATATTAATCCCACTCAAATCATCGCAGACGAAGCTTCTATCCATACTGGATTAAAAAATATAAATGGACAATTATATTTGTATGGTAAGAATGTTCAATCAGTCTCACTAAAAGAAGCACTTGAAGATTTTAAACAATTTCTACATCTTTCGTCCTGGCCATATATACTTGTAGCGCAAGTTTTGATAAATCACATTTACATCGTGCTATTTTAAAATGTTTGATGGTGCAAAATTTCAGCCATATTATAGGATTTTCTGACAGTATACCATTTTTCAAGAAACATTTTCGTTCTCAAAATACTCCAGGTGAATATAAACTCTAAGAATTAGCTGTGAGGCATTTAAATACCAATTGAAATACTAAGTTTCATAAAGCTCTGAACGATATCGATATCATGGAGCAATTAGCCTCTTTGAAAAATAATAGTTATTCATACAACAAGTAAATTAAGCCACTGTTTATTTGCGAGAAGAAAGTTCAAAATCACGAGCGCGTGCAGCGCGAGTGGCTTAATTCTTCGAGCAAATAAAGAGGTTCAATTCACGTGTTTGTATACATAATTTTATTCAATTTTGCATAAATTTCTGAAACATGAAACTGAGGAAGAAAATTCAAAAGAATCATATTGCAGTTGCAAGGAAGCCTCGTTGATATCGCGACGAGTGTCTGTTTTTCAAACATTCGGGAGTGTGACTGTCAGTAAACTGTCAGTTTCGTGAATTTTGAATTGAAGCGTTATAATTGGGAAAAGCATTGTCTGAAATGATGGAAGAAAGTGATTGAAACAATGTTGTCGTCCCCGATACCATTTTGAACGAAGAAGCCGCAGCAGTTGGGAAAATTATCCCTCAGAAATAGAAATCTTTTTATGGAAAGAAATTCCAACAGTGATTAAATTTTTTTTATCTAATTCCGTTTTGAAAAGTCAAATTTTACATCAATTTCCCATTTTTCATAACTGTCCTGCAACAGTTGCGTAAAGTAGTTACGTAATGACTTTACATAACTGGCCATGTTTCAGAGCTAATCAATTATACTTATCTGCGTACAATTAAAAGAATGATTTATTTTTCACAATATGCAGCATTGGCAGAGTCTTTAATATCAAAGGGTACTATAGCACTCAGGATATCACTGCTTGAGTACATTCTAAAAATTATTTTGACGTTTTGTGAGAATTCGATATTTGTTTATTTCAGTGCACTTTTGTTTCTATAGTAAAAATAGATGGTCATGGATCACAGTCTTCTGAATTTTGTGATGTAACGTGAGAGATGTTCTCATTCAAAAATATAGATAAAATTATTCTGACGGAATCAGATAAAATTTTGTACAGAATACGTTATGAAAAGCCATATTGTTTGACTCACGTAATTTGCAAAACTCGCAACGCTCGTTTTGGCAAATATTACGTTTCGTTAAACAATATGACACTTTTCATAACTAATTATGTAAATAACTATTATATCACTAGTAATTCATTTTAAATTACTAGTGGATGAAGATTTACTTATGACTGTTGCTATGGATTCAATAATGTAGCTTCAAAATGTCAAAATTGAATAAAATAGTTTTTTTTGTATTAGGCGCGTGAGAGTGTCACTTTCAACCGACACAAAAAAGTTGTTATAAGAGGAACGTGAATTCATTTATAATTAACGTTTTGTTTTATATTTTATGATTAGATATATAGGGTGTAAACGGAACTAGGCAACGCGATTTTTCTCGGAAGTTATTGGATATACAAAAAAATCTTTCAAATAAAGTTGTTAGTGTTTCTAGTAAGCTACCTCAGTTGATGTGAATCAGAGAAGAGAAATAAAAATTTCGGAGATATACCAACTTTTGTTCTTTTTTTTTAATGGTACGCCCTGTATATTTTTATGCTGTTTGGTGGGATATAATTTTTGCTTTGAGAAAAGTCCAATGAGGTATACCTTCTAAACTTAACAGAAGTTGATATATTGAAGAAAATATTAAAATAGTTTCACTCGAAATTCAAGCTGGCTATGAAAACAGAATTATTGAGATCTTAACAATTATTACAGATGATTGCACCAGTAAAACTTAAATTTTGAGGGTGCTCTTAGATATACGAATGTATTTATTCTATATACTCGTATGTTCACAATATCACTCACTGTTACTCGTACTGAGTCACTGAATTAACTCCACTGATAGCTCACGCTCTTATGTACCTAAGCCGCCAATGGGCCAACATTCAATTGTCTAACAGTTGATGCCTGGCAGCCACCGAACTTCTAGTAACCGTAGGCTGTCAATCACATCCGACAACTGAACATCGACTTAGTAAATACTAACTAGGATTACAGTTATAGCGAATTCAAACAAATAATTATGTAAACCAATTACTTAAGATATTCCACATTTGTGACACTATGTATATATGTCGAGTTTTCAATAAAATGCATTATGTTAGTTGTGAGAAAGTCTAATGTCCGGTTTTATAAAGGGCAGAGTATTTTACTTCCAGAGGAAGTAAAATTTACTCTGTTAGATGACAGTCGATTATTTGACAGCAATAATTTTGTTGTCATAAAGAAGCTCAAATTGAGTAGAACTTGTTAAATGGAATAAATTTACTTGGTCTTTCATAAAACCGGCCATTAATATGTTATATTTTTCCTACCTATATAGTTTTTATCAGTCGTTATTTGTTTATGATAAAATAAAATGAATTGTTATCTAAGTTCGTTCATTATATCAACTCACAGTTTTGAGCATTTAGAGAAAATACATTCATCTGGAATTGAAATATTAAAGTAATAAACTTGGCTCAAACGGTATATAGGGATTAAGAGTAAAATGCTCAAATGGTCTATGGGACTAGGACAAAACTGACCGCCGCGCTCAAACGGTATATCCCCGCAGGCCACATTATAGCTCCTCTTGTTTCAATCCAGGCATTTGGAAATTCTTGATTTGAATAATTTCTTACGTCTATTCGCGAGTAAAATCACCAATGACGGCGCTGTTATTAACCAAGATATCGGATGTGAGTCGTACTGTCTTTCTTAGACACGCTTGCTTACGTGTAAAAACCGCATTTTTCCAGGGCGTCCCATTTTGTTATTATGATATTTAAGGTTGTTTTTATTGACACACTGGTAAGTTTGAGGATCAAATTTCTTTGTTATTATTCCAATTTTGTGCATAGACGTTTCAAATTGTATTTATTGGTAGATATGTTCTTAGGAAATAGTCGTCACCTGTCATCGACAGAATAATTTAATTATTTAAATTCAAATCATTCTTCACGAAATTTCATAGAAGAAATTGTAAACAGTGGGTTATTAGTTCTGTGTAAGCGTACAAATGTCAGTCAGAAAGTTTGTGAAGTTTTTGCTCTGTGTTTACAAACCAGTTCTCTAATGAGCGAACACGTGAAATTTTAGGACAATTTAGTTTTAATAATACTATTATATAAATAATTTTGAATGTTCCTGCAAAGCAGGAAAAAGTGGGAAATTTAAACACATTGCAGCTGTTTTGATATATTTTACAAAGTGTTATAATAATTACAATGTTTGCATGAGTTAAATGAAGGAAATGAGTGCCTTTCATTTTTTATTCTTGTTTTGCTATTTTCAGTTTTTTGTTGGCTGTTGTTCTTGTTGCAGAAAACAGTTCTGTGAAGTAGAGCTAATATCACGAACAGATATAAAATATCAGTGGAAAAAGCAAGAGACTGGCACTTTAAGTTCTTTCAAACCAATACCTTGGTTAAATACAGATTGTTGGCGAAAAAAGAGTAAAAATAAAAAAGTACATTTAACTGTAGAACAAAGAGAATCGGTACTGCATAAATTACTAAATGAAAGTCCAGATTTAGCTCTGGCAAACATAAGTAAGATTTTGAATATTTGAATTAAATCTTTTTATTTGCATTTAATTTCATATATTTCATTTAGAAATCGAAAATGTAAATATTTCACTTGCATCAAGCCTATATCAAGCCTAAATTTTATTCCAAATGATGAAAATTATATTTGAATACAGTTGTCCTCCTTTTCTTTGAAATGCCAATCATGTTGACAAGAAACATATCGTAACTTGTTTGGTGCAGTTGATGTCAAAGAAATTTTAAGAAGATCCCAAGAAAATGAAACTGAGTGGCGCAGAGAAAGGCAGTTTTGAATAACAGGATCCAGATGTTACGAAATATTTACTTATTCCAGAGGAGACTGGCAAATGAAGGCAAAAAAGTATTTTTGGCCCAAAGGGTTTACCAATAGAGCAATAGAATATGGAAAGAAAACGGAAAAAGCTGCACGTGATACGTATACTTCAATTTTCAAATGCAAAATAATGGGAACAGGCCTTGTTATAAGTGGATCAAATCCGTGATTGGGCTTTTCACCAGACGTGATCATTTTAATATCCCGTTCATATTTTACATATATTTGTAGGACCAACATAAATCAGTTTTAGAGGCGTTTAAAGATGGTGAATTGGAGTATTTAAAAATCATCAATTGCCGGCTTAGTTTAAATCCTAAGCACAGATATTATGGACAGGTCCGGATGGGAATGTGTATTCTGAATGTTCATACTTGTGACTTTATAATATATTCTTCAAAAACAAAAACGTTCCTAAACATTATTGTGGATTTCGATGAAAATTTTGTCAGGAACTTATTTACTAGAGTAAAAGAGAACTATTTTTCTCACATACTACATGAAATATGTATAAATTCTATTTAATTTTATATTTCTTACTCTTTTATCATGCTTCTACATGTAAACATCTATTCATCATTAGTTTCAGTTTCTTTTTTTTTTATTATTTGTACTAGGTCTTGTGCAAATCTTCAACTATAACAAATTTATAGATACTACGTTAATGTATGTGTTCCAAATTAGATTAGACATTATCAAACAATGTGATTTTTTTTCAACTTTCGTCATAATTATCAGTTTCTCTAATTTTTTCTTATTTATTCTGTTTTCAATATATTATATAATTATTATTATATGTTTATTTTCTGTTATATACTTTTATCATAATAATTCTTCAGTTTCTTGTTTTTTTTGTTGAATTATGTTTGAATAGAATATATGAAAAATATGAATGTCTATCCGTTGAAATACGAAGGAAGAATAACTAGATAAGGAAGGATCTGTACCAATTAAACTATTCTATTGGAATAAATATATATTTAATGTACAATGCAGTTTTCTTACGACCATTACAATATATGCTTGTTTATATCTAACAATTTTGTAGCTAAGCTAATTGCAGTCATATTGAAAGAAAGAAAAATTACTGTATAATTCGCATTGAATGTCCATTTCATAGTTGTGCAATATCCTATTATTTATTCTCAATATTTGTCATCAGCTAATATGGGACTAGACATATTTGTGATAGCACAACATATCGTAAATATCCGATCAATATTTGGTTACATGTTCCAGGCTATAGGCTGGCTCAAAAATATCAAACTATCTAACTCGCTGAAAAACCCGTTCAACATGCACCCTTGCTTCAGCTATTTTAGCAGTTTGGTCTGTGTCTTCTTTAGACAATTGTACATTTTTTCGTGAAAATGGTGACCGAATTAATTTTATACCGTAACTGCCAACAATTTCGTCAATTCTGAACCCTTTATCTACCATAATAGCATCTTCGTACATATTTAATTGCTCTATCCATTTGGATTGTACAAAGATACAGTTCTTTCCCCGTACCCTTTACTAATAAATGTAATCAAACCTCCTGGACTTACTCCGCATAAATATTTGATAGTATTATGGGATTTATTATGCGAATATTATTTTAAACGACAGCACAGACATTTCGGTTTTTGCATTAAAATTTCTGTGCAGTCCAAGATAATTCTTACATCTTCAAAATCTTTAAAATAAATTGGCATATTATCCAAAACTTTCTGTTTTGATGGCCAAAATATACACACTTCTAAAATTGAATGAAGCTTATTTAAAGCATCATTGAATACATTTTTACATGAAAGAGGTGTTAGTGACTTAAATAAAATGGCTAATAGATATTTTGTTTCAATTTCACAAAAATAAGAATAATTCTTCCCCTAACACTTGTCTTTTTCACTCTTACTTCAGAGAATAATTCTTTATATGAAGATTCAATGGATGCTAACATCTTGAAACTTGCCAATCCAGTCATGGTATTCAATTTTGCATCAGTAATTATAAATTCTACGAATGATTGTAGAATGTCACCGCTTGTGACTTGTACTCCAATACTAGTGGATCCAAAATTAATTAAATCCAGAAGACTATTGGTTGCTACCAATTCTTCATTTGAATATGATTGCTCGTCCAAGGGTTCCACGGATAGCAAAGAAGTACTTGCTGTAGCAGTTTCTGCTAAAGTTTGCTGTCGAGTTCGTGGATCATGATTGTTTTTTTTTTTTTTATCTGATCCTACTGGTAAATTCTGTTTTGGTATAGCTTCTCTTTTTGAAATTTTCCTTTCTGCAGATATATCTTGAACAATTTAATTATTTAGTAGGCATAATAAGTTCCAGATATATTTAACAAATGGACATTTGGTAACTCACCTGGTAAAATATGGTCTTCTTTTTTGAAATGTAACCTGCATACTCTCATATGTGAAGTCACAGGTTTCCCAGTTCGTATTTTCAAAATCCAGGCTTTTTTTTTTGGTCCAATTCCGCATTCATTGACAATTGTTACATTTATTGCATTACTCTTGGGAAAATGATGAGAACTCAAATTTTGGTTTTTGCTTTTTTAGAGTGACATCCGTACACACAGCAATTCACATTATACACTTTTCTTGAAGGTAAACTCATTTTGAAGTCAGAAAATTGAATAAATGGAGAGAGAGTAATGAAATTAATACGAAGTAAATAGGAAAGTGCAAAAGAGGTTAGAATGAAACTGATGTAAGTGAGAAAGTCGTCTTCAAAAAGACTGATTTTGATCAATATACACTATACTGAAGTTGTAAATGAAAACGTAATATAAAAAAAAATATAAAAAAGCTCACTGTTCACACATAACAACCGATCAAGATAACAGTAGATCAAATGGCGCTTTATCCATAATACGTCTATGAGTAGTTCTCATTTTGCCACCAGATGGCTATGGCTTAAGTTTACTCGCGAATGGAATTGTGCGCAGGTGCATCATCTTGTTGAAATATCATTCCACAGCGATCTGCTAGTGGTATATCATCAAAAAAATTTCTTAGTTCATTTTGCGAAAAAAAAAAAAAAAAACAAAAAAGTGGAATATTTGGGACAATTTCGGATTTAATCCGTGAATATTACTTGTAATAGTGAGTGCGGATGGCCGAGCGTGTTTGTTCACCTATACATGCTGTGACGTCACTCGACCAAGAGGTCGCAGGTTCGAATCCACTCACCGACAATGTGTGAACAAAAATTACAAACGATCTCAGAATTCAATATTTTTTAGTGCTGTGATAGCATATAATAAGCTGCCAAATCAAATTAAATTGATGAACTTGAATTGCTTCTGTTCAAAAATCAAACAATTTTATTTTAATAATCAATAAGTTTAGTGATATAATAAAATGTGTTCAAATGGACTACTTAGATAGATTTTATTTTGCCTGTTCATATATATATATATATATATATATATATATATATATATATATATATATATAAGTATTAATTCTTGTTCTAAATAGATTTAATTAGATTGTTAAGACATTTTTTTTCCTTTATTGTTCATAGATATATTTTGATCTTGTTAATATTTTTTTTTGTTAATTTTTTTTGTGTCATGTTTTTGTATAATAGCAATTTATATGCTAAATAAACACATATTATTATTATTATTATTATTTGTCGTGAAAATAAAAAATGCAGCTACTTGCATCAACACACTCGGGTACTACTGGTTGCCAACCTATACACTTTAAAATATGTAGCAATGGCAGTACGGCGGTGTTATACCGCGGCTCGGTGATACCGATTGGAAAGGCCCAGGCCCTTACAAGGGCTGTTGCGCCAGTGATGATGATTACTTGTAATATTCATAATTACAGAGGAGAAAAAGATCAAATGTATGACGTATGATAAACTACTCATCATAGGTCGGCTTTTTCCAAATGTATCCAGCCATTATATATATATATATATATATATATATATATATATATATATATATATATATATATATATATATATATATATATATATATATATATATATATTCTATTGTATAAAGAGCGTTAAGTGAAAGATACTTCTGGTCATAAGATAACTACAGCGGTCAGAACTCCGTTACACAGTGCATTTTCATCTTGAATACTAAAAACACGTGGACGTCCATATTTATTAAGATTTTCACCGTTATATTTTCGGTGTATGGTTTTTTTTGGTGCCCCTCATTTGACACATATCTCGCAAAATTCCTTCACCATTGGCGTACTCTTTTAAAGCTTGCTCTAAATTTGCAAGGAAAAATCGTTGTATGATTTAGATCAAGGCCGTCTCTTATGAATACTCGGAGTTGTCCCAAGTTATCTGCAATCTGCATTAATCAAGAAAAAAGATGAATTGAACTTCAATCCAAAAAGGTGAATTGAATGCAACTGTCACAATATGTTGTCCACGTATAAAAGGCGAAACGAGATTATCCGTCCACCGATATTTTACATACTACCCAAATTATAGCACTTCCATTTTTTGAATTAAATTTAGCTACGATCAATTATAAATATTAACTAAGTTCTTCACGGCTTATTTGAGAGGTTATGTATAAATGTGGAAGTGTTTCCTTCGCCAACATGAATTTTTCCATCATAAAATTCCTGGCAATTTCAACTTACAATTTTTCAAATAATTTGAGCGCGAAGTGTCCCAAGATACTCCCAAGTACCAAGTATATCACTTCTACGGTTTCTTTGCGAAGTTAGAGTGCTTTCATAAAAATATGGATCCAGTATAATATTGTTAAAAAATCCGCATCACACATTTGCTGAAAAATGTACTTGAAAATTAGTTGTACATGTTTCTCGTGGATTTAGGTTAGTAGTTTGCCAATAATTATGTCTATTAAATGTACCGTTATTGGAAAAGTGGCTCTCATCTGTCCACAAAATTTTATTTAGAAAATGTGGATTTGTGCGACATTCCTGAAATAATTGCAAGATTAAATCACCAGGATGGAGATTATGGATTTTATGTATCTTGTAAGCTTCGAGTTTATGCTTTTTTGAAATCTTGTGTACCTGTGTAGCCCTTAATTTTCATTAACTACAAAATATAACATTTTCCCCCCTTTTCAGTGATTCTTCATTATTGGAGACTTTGATAACTGTACGCTTTAGTCCAAGGTGTTTCGCTCTGTTTTACATCGTGGTACAAGGCAACAATCAGGCATATTTAATGAGTTGTACTCTCAATTATTATTTATTTATTCACAATTAACTACCCAATATGAAGCATATGAAGCATTATAAGGTTGGAAAGGTGAGGTTTGATAATTGGGGCTATTCTATAACTCAATCGATAAATTTTCATCGATCATTCTCTATTTCAGCCAATGGACGTAGGTAGCACTGACTAAAATTCTGGATCTACGCTTGTTACAATTGTTTCCATTTGTCAAATATCTTAACGATCGATAAGTTAATGATTGTGTTACAGAATACGAACAATTATTTTTAATCGTATAGTTTGTCTTTCTTTAATACAATGTTTAATACACACTTTTCATCCTCATCTTTCGCATACTCTTCTCGATCGTAGCACCTCTTTTGGAACAAATAACTGAAAACAGCTTCAATAAGAGTCAATCCACAACAATGGTACTGGATGTTAGTGTCAAGACCTGTGTATAAGACCGTGGATATGAGTTTCTCGTAACGATGGTAATATTCCTTCAATACAGAAAACTTAAAGATATGTCATTTTCTCACTCTTCTCCCATTCTGTATGTACAAACAGTATCATTTTTTATTTGTAACTATCTCATGTTTGGTGTGATCAATCGTCTCCAAATTTTAATATTGCATATATTATGCATTCAATCACTTATAGTCCAAATTTTAAACATTCCTTAAAATGTTGCATTCGCGAGGCAGCTACCTTAATGAAAAATTCAATAATAGTATATTGTGCAACAAGTGCGATAAGTTGTCGATTGCCCACGTGAGCGAAGTTGGGCGCACGAACGAAGTGAGTGCGCTCATTCGCTCAAGTGGGCAATTGACAACACCGCACAAGTTGCAGATACTATTTTTTATTACGAATGCGAGATAAGTATTATTTTGCCCTTATTTTTCCGAGCGATAAATCGTTTGCGTGCGACAAGTTTACTTGTCGCACTCAAAAGCCAAAGAGCCATTTACCGCCCGGAAAAACGTGCGCAAAATAGTACTTATCTTGCATTAGTAATAAAAAAAAAATTTCCACATAAGTTCGAGAAGTTTCTATTCTTGAAGAACAGAAAACATGGGCCCAGTTGCATAAAGCATTGTTAACTCGAAGCACATAGTCAAATATTAGATCACGTGATTTTTTTGACATCCAAATAGAAATTATGGTATTCTCATGTATAATTTCCAACAAATACAATTTATAGTCGTCATTTTAACGTTAGAAACAAGTTAAATATTCACGCGATCTAATTCTTTCAAGATAAACGTCAATAAAAAATCTTGTTAACAGCATGTCAACTGACAGCCTGTTAATTATTTTTATCTACGTCAGTGTTATAATTAGAAAATTATTCTAAACATTCAAGTGGAATAATGGAGCATATTATATCACTGAATGGAGTAATATAATTGACATTCTATTTTGATCTATGTATATAAATAAATATAATTATTTTTCTGGCGTAGATAGAATTTTGTATGTCACACGTGGGGTAGCATTAAAACAGCACTCGTGTGGTTACATAACTCGGTCTACGACCTAATTCTGCAATTCTCCACACTCGAGTGCAGTAATAATGCATCTACCCCCAAGAAGTCTAAAATACAGGAGACTCAACGCCCCATGCTGCATCGTGCATCGAGTTGAGGCAAAATATGGTTGCACGTAGCGCCTCCCACCACTCGCAATTATCATTGTTTCTCACTCGCACACGTTACGTCAGAACGCCAAATAGATATACAAGTCAGGGATTTTGCGAATATTCGCATCCGCATCCGCATCCGCACATGCGGAGCTTCCGCATAGATTTGGACATCTGCATCCGCATCCGCAATGATCAATGCGGATGCGAATGTAAAACAAGTAGCGACTAGAAAGAAATTGAACTGAGTGAGCGAATGCCGCGTGCCGTTCGCACGTGACAATGACCGATAGGAGCGAAAAAATTGGTGACAAGATCCGACGCGTTTGTTGTGGTGCATCATTTGTTGATGAGAGTCAAGAAATACCAGGAAATGGTAGCACTGAAGCTGTACACAAAAAGGAATTACTTTCTTACCACATTAAAAAGAGTCAATGTGGATGAAAATCCTCTTAAATGATGGAGTGTTCACCGAGAGGAATTTAAGATATTATCACCGATAGCACGAGGATTTTTATCCACTTCACGAGGCAGTGTTCCTAGCGAACAATTATTTAGTAGCGCGGGTTTAATTTACGAACCTCTGCGTAACCGCCTTGAATCAGAAAGGGCGGCAATATTACGCTTCATTAAGTATAATGCTCCTATTCCTAACTTCACTTACTAATATGAAAATTAGTAAGTGAAGTTAAACAAAATAGGAGCATTCTAAATCCCTGATACAAGGCGCTAGAGAAACACTGCTTGACTGCGCGGCGCAGCCAGCAGATTGAACAATTTGCTGCACCTCTTTTTTGCCTAACACTCACCACTATCGTTGAGCCTCCTGTATCCTAGACTTCTTGCCTACTAGTCCGTGAGACAGGGCATACAGTTTTCGTTGATTGCCGCTCACTTGAAACTATGTGAGTGACTTCATTGTGATGAGTCCGACAGCTTTCACATTTGATGAGATTCTTGATTTAGGGGCGTTTTCCAGCGAGGGCTGATTGAACATGTCAATTTCATGAAGCCTCAAAAATGTATCACCGTTATATTGATGTTTACACTAATCGAAAGATTTTTTGACTATAAAATGGAAAATAATATTGTCCGACATGAATATTGGGGGCCAGCTGTGAGTCCGACAAGCCGCACTTGTCACAAGTACGTTGGTATGAGAACGGATTACCGCTAGTCTAAGACTTTAAGAAAGTGTTCAATTATTTTTTTCTAAAATTTGGTCATTTTGTCCGACAAATTTTGTGTTGAGTTTTCTGTATTGAGGGCGTGCTGCCGTCCAAGACGCGTATTGTTTTACTTTGTTCATTTTGTTTGTGCAAATTTTGGAAGCTTCACTTCACTTTTTTTTTTCTGTTAACCTTTTTTTAATAGTCGAGTCATAATCCATCATCATTTTTTTTGTTTAGATTTCTTAACTTTATTCACTTCAACCTCAGGTTTTTTGTTATATTTATTATTCACTTATTCAATATTGAAGTCATTTAGTTGAATTTAATTATTTGTTTTATTGTTGCTTGGTGGAGAACCCAACCGTTTATTCTCAGCCTCAGCTACCACAGGCCCCGTTTGAGTGTAGATTTATATATATTTTGTATAGTATGTGTTGTCTTACCAGACCGACCACCTGGTGGGTGCAGAAGGTCATTGTGCGGTCACGTGGTCCCATACTCCAACGTCCAAACCCAACACCTTATTTTCCAGGCACTTTCGTGGTTGTGTGCTCTGTGGACGAACCAACAACTACGTGACGCCCCAAGTACTGCTGTTGCTTAATTGAGAGCCTCAATACACTCACGACTACCCTGAGCAGAGAGTCGATCTACGTCAAAACTTGATCATTTCATTTTTGGCAGGGCAGAATCGCTGCCCCAGTTTTGAACGAAAATTAAGCATAGCATTTATTAAACTCAATCAATAAAAAAAAAATGAGGATACCTGATCTATATATATTCTTTTCTATCATTACATCACGGTCATGGATTGGCCCAGATTAATTTTTTGTGTGTTTCATTTAATGTTAGAATTTTTTTCTTTACAGTTAGTAATTCAAAATAAAAGATTGGTTTCTGTCATTACCTGTATTTCTTTTTTTCATTTGTGTTTTATTCGCCATCCTTTCCATATATAGACCATACAGAATCGCTCACCATGGATCCAACACGACTGCAAAAAGACGAATTAATTTATGAACTGAGAGTTCGTGGAAGGGAGGCAGGTCGTTGGACAATAACGATGTTGAGAGAAGAGCTTTAGAACATAATTCAGACAGAGAATATAGGGGACTCACCCAATATTCCCAGAGAGCCTCTGGAAATAGGCTTGGAGATCGATATATGCACCACCAAAATCGTTGCGTTGCAGGAGACCATTGAAGCGTTTCTCGGCAGTCCAAAGTGCCTTTTGTTTGAGCAGATACGCAGCATCTGGCTTTGCGACTAGCGCGCGTGGAAAAGAGCAACGATGCAGACCATAAAGCAGCTGTTGCTCACCTCCAGGAGATTTTAGAAACGGAAGAGAAGTTTCTGGAAAAGTCAGAGGAGTGGGAAGGGAAACATATGTTCCCACATGATAAGGCGAGAGAGGAAGCAACAGCTGCCGTCGTGAATCCTCCTAGGAAGCAGACTCCGGTTGCAAGGTGAGATATTTCCTTTTCTGGCGAGGGTGGCGGGAGTATCAATGCGTTCCTGGAAAGGATTGAGGATATCCAGATATCGAGGCACGTATCAGAGTCAGAGCTGTGCGAGTCGAATAATGAACTGCTGCGAGGCCGTGCGCTTTTTTGGTACCGCTCAATTCGACAAAAGGTCAAGGAGTGGACAGATTTTGTCAAACTTGTGAGGGAGGAGTTTGAGCATTTCGACTACAAGTCTGAGTTGTAGGAGGAGATCAGACATCGGACACAAGGAGCAGAGGGGTCGGTGGGGACGTTTGTGGTCTGTATGACCAACCTTTTCAGACGTCTACCTACTCCACCCTCGAAACAGCAACAGATCCAAGTTCTCAGGCGGAATATGTTGCCTTATTTAATTCAAGGACTAGGATTGGAGGATAGTCCGTCTGTGGAGCAGCTCCTGCAAGTTCGCAAAAGATTAGAAGCAAATAAATTAATGGCAGAATAATATCAGCTACCTCCGATAAACAAGAGATCCCTCCTTGAGCCTGACTTGAGCTGCCAAGGGCGCAACAGAGCGACACAGGTCTACTCGGTCCAGCCTGCAGCTCAAACGACGTCGCGACGACGCACCTACAGCAGCTGGAATTGCGGGCTCCAGGACACCGAGCGCAGCAGTGCACCGCACCGAAGACTGTCTTCTGTTTTCGCTGCGGCAAACAGGGTGTTTCCAACGACCAAGCAGGTGGAAGGCGAGCGTAACCTGGAGATCGTCAACTACGTCATCGCTCACCTTTCTTCGGACCAACGACCATATTTGCAGGTTTCGATCTTTGGGTTGGAGTTCCTAGAACTGTTGGATTCGGGAGCAACCAGATCGATCCTGGGTATGGACGGTTGGGGAAGGTTGAGTCAGATGGGCGTGGAAGTCGATGTCACGGACGCTCCGATGTGCACTGTAGCTGAAGAAAGCAGTGCACAAGTCTGGGGTCAGTTACGCTCCCGGTGGTGTTGTTTGATCAGCTGAAGCTGGCCACCTTCTTAGTGGTGCCTAGTGTGACATCTTCACTGATCCTAGACACCGATTTCTGGCGCACCATGGGGATCGTTCCGGACCTAAGAAATGACGTTCGGCAGTTTTCGGCAGTGTCGTGCCTCCAGTCGTCGAGTGACAGCCTTCCGTCACTTAAAAAGGCACAGAGCGATCAGCTTGGGGCTTTTCTGGCTAGTTCCAGGGATGAAATGGGTAGCGAGATCGGCTGTACGACTGAGTCGGAGGCAGTGTGTGGCGTTTCAATTTGTGGTGATGTGAGTAACGAGTGATATCTTGACATTTCCGCTACTTTGACAGTTGTTTCTGCACTGTAGAAGGAACATGTTGTCTCTAACAGCTTTTTTGTTTTGTTTCTTACCTCTCAAGTATTTATTTATTGATATTGTTAGTTATTGTTTGATATTAAGGGTTGTTATAGCCTGTGATAATATTGTATGTATATTTTTGTGTTTTTTCTGCCCTCAGGCACTGATGAAGGTATAATATATACTGAAACGTTTGCAATAAAGGAGATGATCTAATTATTTATCCTCTTTTTTATCCACAATCCGACGACTTTAATACAATATAACTTTTACTGGATACGATCAACTACAATCTGAGAGAAAGTTTCTGGTGCCGTACGCGTAACGAAAAGATTGCTCAGCCAACCCTACATCGTGTAAAGCCAATACCGCATAGCACCAATCATAAGGTACAACGGCTCAGCCAGCTAGAAATCCATCAGCGTAACCAAGCAAGCAATCCAGCAGGGAAAAAAGCATCGTATGACGCGGGCTTCAATAAGAATCTATGATTTATATACTGTCTTCAATATAACCCCGTCTATCTAGATAGTTGTAGATTCTCAAGGGCAGATATCAGAGGCAAAATGTATATATATACCACAAGCGGACATTTATTATTATTCAACATTTAAGTTTGAATCTTTGAAGCAGAATTTAAAGTGGGAGATAATTATTGGGAATATTACCACACTTTTTGCTTGGGTGACACATTTGAAACATAACCCCAACCGTCAAAATTTGTTGATAAGTGCGTAGATCCAAGTCGCCATTGCTACTGATGTCTATAATGGATAGCTGGTGCTGGTACTGTCGTCCGCCATTGTCGTCTTCAGAGCAATCCACAGCGCCACGGTATACAGGGAGAGAAACTGAAATGACTTTTTGTGAAACACACTGATCGGCTATATGAAAATATATCATCTGTCATAAAATTACTCATAAAATATATTTTAGATTTTGTATTTTGGAGAATAGCGATACTGTTGTGAATAATAAAACTCTTGTAGTTAAATTAACCGCGTGAACATGTCTGTGTCACTTGTTTTGTTCAGTATCGCTGCACGGGCTTGGTCCATATTTGAATTTTTTTTCCATAAGTATCAACTATCCATATATATATATAGAAATCGGTGATCTATGTATAAATAGCAACATCAGTATTCAATGATTCTCTTTTATAAATGGCACATTGATAGAAGACAATAAAATGAAACAATTTCAACGATAACTGATATTTACAATGGCAATTTTTTAGAAGTAAATGAGATGAGATTTTGTGGTCTTAAATTATTTCGTGGTGATCGCCTGAAAAAGATTGTGTGCACCTCAGCCTACAGTTCTTGTTTGATCTCACTTGAATTGCAAACAACAGATTCCACCACAAAAGATAGCCCTTACGGCCTGGATATACAGATCCCATGCTATTGAGTGATAATAGGTATACGATTCTAGTGGTGGAAGAATTCTTGAAATCGGTCCAGTAGTTTTTGAGGTTATTTATTACAAATAATAATACTATTCTTCTCTCTTTATGATATTGGTATGTATGATATTATCAGAAACTTTCACGCAAGTGCCAGCATCAACTATAGAAAGTTTCAATTCAATCGGTTGAACGATGCTCGGATGGACAAATAGTAGTGTTATGTCAAAACCTTTACGCAAATGCCAACAGCTATATAAAGTTCTAACTCAATCAAATTAACGATGCGTGAACGGACAAATACGACTCGTGCGCCACTCCAGGTATATTGATGGTACAATAATAAGAATCTTCAGGAAAGAGCCAACAACTGAAGTAAATTTGAATTCAATCGATTGAACGATGCGCGAACGAATGAATACGGCTCGTGCTCCACGTTGATGATACTACATTGAGAACCCTCATTGAGGTGCCAAGAACAACTATAGTAAGTTCCAACTCAATCGGATAGACGATGCATGACCGGATAAATAAGCCTCGTGCGTGGTGCACATACAATAAGTGGCTTATTGTACGTTGATGGTACTATAATAAAAACCTTAACGATAGTGCCACCAATAACTACAGAATAATTTGAATCAATTGGATGAACGATGCGCGAACGATCGAATACGGCTCGTGCGCCACTTACTGTATGTTGATCATCTTCCATTTTACCCCTGTATTAGAGCGAACAGAACAAAGAAAAAAATATGCCATTCGGTCAAGTCGTTTTTGAGTTTCAGCGAGACTTACGAACAGCAATTCATTTTTATTATATTAGAATATATCTATATAAATAAAAATCAATGCTTGTATGTTTGTACCTTATGCGTTCCGAAACCATTGATCAGATTGTGGTGAAACTTTATAGAGTGTTCTGAGGACGTACGAGACGGTTCGTGGCACAAAAAATTTATATATTCATGAGTTTTTTTTTCAAAGAGTTTTTCTACTTTGGTGGCAAGAATGTATATTATTAATGACTCAATACATGAATAATTATCATCATTACTTCATCAAAGTTCATATCGAAAATTGGATTGATATCAGTATCATATTAAACAAAGTAGGGTCACTTACACTATTCATAAATCAAGAAAGGCTTGACCGATTTTCATGATCTTTGATTCCTTGAATTCCAGAATAGCAGAATAAGTATCTAATAATCGGAAGGAGAAATATCATTCTCTTATACATTTTGTATAAAACAGATTTTTGATGATATCATGAGAACTTATTTATCGTATTCAGCTCATCAGATTTGCCCCAGGGTGGAAAAAACAAAAGTAGCCGATAGGACCTGAAAATAAATTAGGAAATTTAAATTCCTATCGGCTGCTTTTTTTTTTCGCAATGCGAGAGAAATAAGATTGGTCAAAAATAAGTCAACATGCAAGCGAAGCGAGCTCTGTCAACAAGATAATAATGAAATTGTGCGAGGGAAATAATTAACGAAGAAGAGAAAACAAGTAATAGAAATAGCACTCAAGTTGATATTACGAAAGTTACTGCGATAACTACAGTCTCATCAGTTTTCAGTCGCTGGTCTATCTTGTTTGAATAACGCAATTTTTAATAATTGTTAAGTTCATTTTCATATCAATAAATACATGTAATAAAATGTATTGTAATTTATTCTTTATTTCGTTATGAAAGAGTGAGTGGACGAAAGTAATTACACTTACTACTTCCGTCCACCCGTTGTCATTGGAATCACTGTAGTTTACAGAACAAACAGTTCCAAGACTGGTATCCAAGTGAAAAATAACATGTTTCAATAATAGGATTGTACAAACTTGGATTATTCCCAGCACATGCATATTCATTTCATTGTCACATTTTAGTTAGGTAATTATTCGAATAGGCAAGTTATGTCCGATATAATAATTACGTCTACACAATCTCTTGAAATTAACAGAAAAGAAAGTAATATAAACTGTAAAGTCTCGACCAAATACAGAAATCTTCTATTTCGATTGATTTCCTACAAAAAGAGATCTTTCTAAGTTTGACATGTCCTTATCATTTCCAGATTATAAGGTCCTGATATAAAAGGTAGGCTCAAGTACCTTGCAATCTGAATTCATCAATTCAGTGGCGTTGCGAAATACGCCGGGTTAGCTAGTATATATATATATATATATATATATATATATATATATATATATATATATATATATATATATATATATATATATATATATATATATATATATATATATATATATATATATATATATATATAAATATATATAAGTTATGGTGCCACTTTGTGCTGACATAAACATTATCCTATTTCAATTCTTATAATTCCCACATTTTTGCTCATTGCAGATTGTCACGTAGTATAGTTTTCCTTATTTGAAATGTAGTATAGTTAAGTCAGTCTAGATTCAGAATTCTTATTGTAAACATATAATTGTGCAAGTAACAAATAAACTTTTTAAAGAAGCGACTTGTTCAGTCTCGACATTTAACTGGCGCAGTCGTGTTAGGATTAGCCAAAACGAGTTAACGAATATAATTCGGTTCACTCTAGTGATTTATTTGGCAAAAGAACATTTTGTGCAACAAAATAAAGTGTTAAAGTATATAACACTTTGGCCGTGTAAACGCGTAAACCACAAAAACTTCAAGAGCAACGAACAAGTTCAACGAAGAAATCATATCCTGGGGCCTGCTGAACGTACATCAGCCAACCAGTCACACGCAACCTGATCCACGCAGAATCACAGACAGCCGACATCTTCTTCAGAGCAAATGAAGCTGGTGCTGCTAGTTTTGCTGTGAGTACTACTTATGTCACTTAGAGGTAATTTTCATTTAAACTCAGACTCAGGTACAAGTTCAGAAACGGACTCCGATCGCGAAGATCGTAATCAAAATAATCAAATTTCCCAAGCAATTCCAATTACCATAAGACAACGTATTTTACAAAATATAACAAGAAATATCACAATGGCAAATGAATTGAAAAGAGAATATTTGGACATGATCCCAGAATTTCGCGGCGAACGCGAATTGTTACCAAGGTTCATAGAAATATGCGAAAAATTAGACAATAAATTTTATATTGCAACAAATCCCGCAGACTTTCAAAATGAATATCTTATGAGTACTATTAGATCAAAAATTAAAGGAGAAGCAGCTGTTAACATATCTGGTAGTATTATAAACACTTGGCATGATTTGAAAACCGCTTTAAAAAGTACATACGCGGATAAACGCGATAGTTATCCTCTTTGTATCGAAATGACAGAATTGAAGCAGAACGAAAGAGATACCGTGTTTGAATTTTATAATAAAATACAGCATGTGTTAAATTTACAAATATCATTCATTCAAACTAATTCCGCTCCTGGCGAAGCAAATGCATTAATGAAATACTTCCAAAATTACGCTTCAGGAATCTTGTAAGAGGATTGAAAGAACCGATAGGACAATTAATGCGAGCTAAGAATCCCGCTAATTTAAATGAAGCATTGGGTATGCTGACAAATGATTTTCAATTTAATAATATGCCGAAAAGTCAGAAAACATTCAATAATCCTAATAAACCGCAAAAATATGTTCAAAGACCATTTACACAAAACTTTACTCAATCTACTTCAAGATACACACCACCACAATTTAGTAGGCCGCAGCCCATGCAACAAAACCAATATCCATTCAATAGACAATCAAATTTTAACCCGAACGCACAAAGAAATAATTTTGGAAATCAAAACAGAAAACCATTCAATAATTTCCAAAGACCAACCCCAATGAGTATATCCACTCAAAATACAACACAAAATATGCCACTTAACAGACCTAGAGTAGGAACTGTAATGCAGAATCAAAACTCTCAACAGAAACCTAACTTTGAATTTGAAGAGTTGTATAATATAGATGAACCTGATTGTTCAGAAAATAATATTCATCCAGATTACGAGATAGCCGATAATTTCGAACAAATACAATTAACAGAATTCGAATATACAGACGGAATTCCGAATGACGAGAATGATTTTTTAATGTAAAGCGTAATCTTTCATCTCTAGCATACTACGTTTTTAGAGAAATGCAGGAAACTGTACAGTGATCTTTAAAGTTTGACCGTGAGACAGAATTTGATAGATTTTATGAAATCGAAGCCTGATAAGTTTCACAAAAATACAAATTCAGGAGTCGGTTTCTACACCATCATCCTGAATAGAGCAGCAGCCGTAGACACGTGTTTCGTCCTTATTAGGACTCTCCAGTACGGTATAGGCAGCCGCAGATAGTCGAACTTGTAGCCGCGAAACTATTGAAAAGTAAGTTGGTGCACGGCATGCAGAGAAATGAATCTGCAGCAATGCCATCTACCATAATACAGCCAAAGTGACAAAGTTTGAAGAAATACAGGACACTGTAAAGTGATCTTCAAAGTTTGACAGTGGAACAGAATTTGATGAATTTTATAAAATCAAAACCTGATAAATTTCACAAAATTACAAGTTCAGGATTAGGTTTTCACACCATCATCCTGGAAAGGGCAGCAACCGTATGTTTGCTGCCCTATTGAATTCATATTTGTATTGAATTCGTATTTGTATTGAATTTGTATTTGTATTAAATTGGTATTTTTGGCTGTATTAGGGTAGAAGGCACTGCTGCAGATTCATTTCTCTGCATGCCATGCACCAACTTACTTTTCAATAGTGTCGCGGCTACAAGTCTGACTATCTGCGGCTTGCTATACCGTACTGAAGAGTCCTAATAAGGACGAAATACATGTCTACGCTTGCTGCCCTATTCAGGATGATGGTATGAAAACCGACTCCTGAATTTGTATTCGTGTGAAACTCATCAGGTTTTGATTTAATAAAATTTATCATATACTACGTTTTTGATAGTGAAAATCTATTTCCGAATTGAGCCATTGAACCAGTTCACAACATAAGATTCCTAGACGCTTACGGAGAGTGTAAAAAATTCATAAGAATGAGACCCGCTTATTGAATTCTGATCTGGGTCCAATCCCTAACTCCAGATTGTAATGTTAATCCTAGTATGACGACCTTTTAGTATGAAGAGAATTTTTGTTTAAGTTGTGTTTCACATCACCTCTGGTGGAGACAATATTTCCTGTAGCAATCCTCAGCCTTTTCGGTGGAGGGCATATCTCTACCTAATTCTACTGATGATGAGAACGTAGTCCTCGAAATACGTATTTAGATTTCACAAATTTAGTGAAAGTCAGGCGTTTCTTTTAATTTTCTATATAACTATACCTCAAGACTCATATCATTTAATATACATATTTAATGTTCTCTCTATCAGGCATTTTGTAACCATATCGTTTTATAGTGAAAGGTTGAAAAAAGTTGCTTGTACAATTGGGCTACGGACCACAGACTCCTATAAGTTGCTTATTATCCTTAATTATCTTCTAAACTATTCATTTCATTTCTTCATTATAACTCCGTTGGACTTTCAAATTAAATTCTTACGAAAAATAGTTCAGTTTTATTACATTGGTGACTGGAGTGAAATTAATATCAATATTATTATCATGATACCTGCGGCTATAAACACTGTGGAGTATCACAATTCTAAAATGAAACCAGTAACATTATCTGATGATTGTGCTGAGTTGTTTTTGGGAATTGTGAAAAAACCTATTCTATAACAAATGAGAGAATTCCAAGAACGCGAAAGTGGGAAAGCACTTGGTCAAATTTTATATTTAAATTTGAGTTGATTGATTTTTACTTACTTGTACTAAGTACAAGAGAGTTTTGTGAAACCGACAAAATTCCTCTATCGAGATTTTGATGGAAGTATTCGTTTTGAGCACCCCTGAATCCATTTTGATTATTTTTGGCTTGATGTGCAGTTTACTGGAAACATTTTTCAATTTTCGGCATAAATCCAAAACGATTGAACGTAGAATATTAGAACACAGTATTCAAGATGATAGTACTGTCTCGATGCTCATATCCTACTTTCATTGAGATCGACTGAGTCGAAAGTGCACTATACTTGATGATCTTGGAGTTTTGCACATAAATTCAGAACTGTTAGTCGTAGGATCCTGGAATGTTGCATAAGAATGATGACATACTGTTTCCATAGCAACCGAATAGCCGTGAAGTGATGAGATGTTGTATTTGATTATATATATCCAATGATGTACAAGTAAGTCACTTGATGTCCACATCAGATTTTTTAATCCAATTTTCATCCAACATAATTTTTTGGTTTGAGGTCAGTATGAATAAATTTGATTCAATGAATAGTGAAGATTCATCATACTCCCAAAAAAATAAAAAAGCTGCTATGAATGTGAAAAATAACTATCAATATTGTTTTGTTTGGTCCATATCATCAGCAATATATCCTACAAATCGAAATTGAGATCGTGTTTCCCAATATCCTTAAAACTTTGTTCCTATTTCTAATTTAAATAATATTAATTTTCCTACACCGTTGTGTGATTCATCAATAAACGTGTATGGATTAGAACAAATTGCATCAGGTAAGAAAACTAATATCGTAAGACCGCTGTATCATACAAAATAAAATTAAATACACATATTAATTTACTTTATTGGGAAGAAAATGAGAATTCTCCTTAGGCATCGATTGGGTCACTTTCTCGATTATCATCATCTCAATTGAGTGAATGTGACAGATGCCTCCAATATTTTGGGACTGAAATTCTACTGAATAAGCATGAAGAGTATTGTCAATTAGTTGATGCAGTTCAGATCGAGTTAGCCACAGAAAAAATCTATGTGGGTTAAATTTAAATAAATTCTGAGAAAAGAATGACATCTGTTCGGCATTTACGCTGATTTCAAATGTTCATCTGATATATGTCGAACAGATAGTAATACATCGTATACTATAAAATATCAATATCATATTCCATATACCGTGGCATATCATGTTGTTTCAACATTTTTTAAATCGTTTTGTAAGCCTGGAGCTGTTAAATGGTCCCTGGATAGATTGAAAAGCGTTGTTGAAATAATCGAGATTTTCCAAGAGAACACCATATCAGTTGTAATGAAAAATTAAGATTATCAAGATTTTGACAATGCTACAGATTGTCGTATTTGTGGAGAAAGAATGAAAATAACAGATAAAAAAGTTGAAGATCATTGTCAATTTACGGGTACTTTGATAACGTATGGTACTCTATTTGAACTTCATAAAAAGATGTTATCCCATGTTCTAGGAAAACATAGAGGTGCAGCACATGAAGATAGTAATTCAAAGTACAAAAATTTCTACCCGTATTTTTTCACAGCTTCAGTGGATACGACTCTTATCTTTTTATTGAAGAACTTGATTTAGAGGATTAAAAAAACCATGTTATTCCTGATAACAGCAAAAAAAATCACATTTTCAGTAGCAACTACGTTTTTTAGACTCATACACGTGAGTTTTCTGAAGTAAAAAAAAAGCCTAATGTAATATATCAAATTTCTTAGGTTTTCAAATACTCCACTAGAAAAACTGGTTGATAACTTGGATAAAGGAAAGTTAAATATAATAGATAAAAATTATTCTAATGAAGATCAACGAAATTTGATATTTAGAAACAGAATATTTCTTTATGATCATTCCAATTCATGGGAAAAAATAGAAGAAAGTAAATTTACCTACTTAAGCAACTGTTTCTCTCAGAATTAAGAAATGAGCAGGTGAGTGACGCAGACCACGCTCACGAGCAGCAAATATCGACTACATTTAATAAAGATACATTATCTGAAGTTTTTGAATACTTTCGAGATGCTTGTATTAACGGTCATAGTTTTGATCCAGCTCATTATTTCACACTACTAAGTAAAATTCAGTAAGTTGAAAAAAGACATAAATTTATCCTCAATACTTTTGTTGTTATAGGTTACGCATAGGATAGTATGTTAAAAATGACAAAAGTGAATCTACAGTTATTGACCAATCCTCCTAGAGAAGATCATGCTAAACAATGCAAAAACGGAGTATATAAAGAAAACTACAGCTCCTGCGGCAAACTTTTAATTCGTATCCACTAGCACTTTTAAAACAACATGCTTTCTTCTCCGAAGACTAGAAAAGAGTCTCATCAAAAGAATTCCTTCCGCTGCTGACAAAGAGAGTTTTTATTAGCCTTCAAGAAGAAATCCTAGCAAGTATTTTGTGAACAATACCTGAATCGGAAGGGAGGACAGCAGATCGACAGTAAACAAGTGAAGAAATGAGACAAGAACAACAATTTCATAAATGATCCACAAAGATTGAATTAAAAGCCCGTGTACAATTCGCAATTTCATTGTGATTTGGGATAAATTAGGATTAGGAATTTATTGAAAATATATATAGATTCTATTTTCTATTTATGTATGTTCCAAGTTCAGAATGAATAAATTTTCCCGAAAAAATATTATTTATTTCCCAACATATGATATTTCACTCTTTACATTAATTACGTGATACTGTAAACGTAGCTACATCTGCAGCGAAACAACGCTTGTAGATATGCGCACTCTGGCTAGTTCCGCTGTCAAATAGAAATGTCAACATACAAAACAAAGAATTTTGAATAAATATGCATCTATTGAGAATATTTGAGTACTTTTACCCAAGTAAGAATAGCAATGTTTTCATTTTAATTGTTTAATACAAAAAATTATTCAATCTAAAATATTTTTAGGATCAAGGATGAAGTATGAATTCCAGACAGGGGTTAAGCAGGTTAAAGAAGGAATACTGGTGCAAAGGATGAAATTGAAACGTGACAATACACATTATCATAATAATATTAACAACCGTATATAAGATACTAATTACTCTAACCTGCTTCCGCTTTTCTCTCCAGTTTTTTTCTTCCAACAACTTCTTGAGCCGCAGGGATGACTCGTAATTAAAATCATCCCAATTTTCTCGCGCTGTCACAATGTAAGGCTCCTGTCGAGCAAGAACCTTGTTGCCGGCTTCCGAGCACTGCTCAAACACCCATTCAATTTCCTGGTTCACTTTTCGCCTCATCATTCTGTAATAAGGCAGCAACATTCGCACACTTAGAAATTTCGTATTCCCAACACAGCACATATTTACAAATAATACTTGTGAAACTCGCAAACTTATCTTCTTATTCCACAAACGAAAACTATAACTGATGATTTCTATAGTGCGATTCAATATTTTATGTAGCATTTGGTGACTTTACGGGGCCCTGAAAGGAATGTAAACTTTCTCTCTCCAGCTGATGCAAAGATATTTCCACTCTATTTAAGGTCTCAAATTTTTCCGCAAAGATCATATTGAAACCTTTTTCTTAATTCAAAAGTTGAAATATGTGTCCGAATGAAAAACGATTTTAAAATCAAAATTCCGTTCTCACAGAAACCTGAGGCTATATTATAACGGGGTTTCATACGCCACCCGCAAAAAATCAAGTTTTCAATTCGGCAGGAGTTGATTACTGGTAATCTTTCATCATCTTTTTCTCACGATAATCGTAGCTAAAAATATAATAGTCCAAAATATGACTGTCAAGTACGTGATCGTTCCTACGGACCGTGCCCACATGAAACCAAAGTTTATAATTGCCTGCACACCAGATGGATAAGTTGCCTTGATTCTTATTGAGGGAAGGGTGTTCAATGAATTAATGTTCTTTTAAATTTTTGACATATCATCAAGCGCTACGAGAAAAAAAGAAAATGTCGTGTAGAGGATAGCCATCATATGCAATTGGCATAGAGCAGCCACCCCACATGTTGCCGGAGCCATTTTTGTAACGTTACCCTCGCTGATAGCGGGGTTGTTACTTTTGACGTCGTTGTTGAAAACTGCTAACGGTGTGCTCGGGCGCCAATACGGTCGGTGACGCAGTTTTTCTATGTCGGACGGTTGGATAGCTCAGACGGGAAGAGTTAGGGTTTTCAAAAATAATTATCAGGAGATAGGTGTCACAATGAGATTTATTACACAGAAAACGATGACGGTGAACATAGGACATTATTTTACAGGAACTTGTACGGAGATACTTCGGCGGACGGTGACGGACGGTTGTACATGACACTCGACACCAGCGGTCGCATTACGGACCCAGGCGGTCGCATTACGGACCCAGGCGGTCGCAGATGACGAGAAACTCTCTATGCGAGTGGAACCAAACTTGCTCCCTCGCAGTGATGCTACGTTAAGGCGGTTCGATACTGTGAAGTCACTAGGCGACTCCTCCAGCAGTGCTTCTACGTTAAATCAATCAAACGCTTCGAAATCACGAAGACTCCTTCAGCGGTGCTTCTACGTTAAATACTCAAACGCTTCGAAATCACGAAGACTTCTTCAGCGGTGCTTCTACGTTGAATAATCAAACGCTTCGAAATCACGAAGACTTTTCCAGCGGTGCTTCTACGTTAAATGATCAAACGCTTCGAAATCACGAAGACTTCTTCAGCGGTGCTTCTACGTTAAATGATCCAAAAAATATTCTAAGTTCAAGACAGCAAAAATATTCTAAGTTCAAAACAGCAAAAATATTCAAAGTTCAAAATAGCAAAAATATATAAGTTCTTTTTACGGACTTGGAAAAAAACAAAACATACTCACAAATTGTGTCGGACAGCTATGCTAACGGACTTAGCACAAAAACTTCACTTAGACGGTACACACTCTGAAGATGACGCTCGGTATCGGAACTGGTAGCGTACTTGGAACGGCTGCTCAGAAAACTTGACTTGGTGGCCAGGCATAAGTAGCCCCTATTTCTTGGTTATCAGTATGTTATCGTTCCTGGATGTGAAAATTTGGAGATATTTTCTTGAATACGTTACCTGACAAGATGCTACCATTTCCGCAATTCAAAATTAAGACGCTACACTTTTTATAACTCGCACGCGAATCATTTTCAGCACGATTCGAACTATTTACGACTATTCTTTTCATCCGGAAATATCAAATGTGAATGTAGTTACTAGTAGCAACAAGTCAATGTGTTACACCATTCTACATGTATAAATTTCGGAAGGTGAAATTTTTGTCTTGTTCTGTAACTTTTTGTTCCGCAGAACAATTATAACCCAGATGTGAGTATAGTTTATTGTTACTTTACCTTTCAGGATATTCAACTTGATCCGGAAAAATTCAAACGTGATAGTCACCAGTAATAGTAGTAGTAGTATAAATTAAACCTATTTCTGTGAATCCAAGATAATTTGAATTTCTGATAAACTATTATCAACTTGTTACAGAACTAGACGCAATTTCATTTGAATTCGAATTCATCTTCCGGAATTTATTCATTTAGAATGATGTAACTCATTGACTTGTTGCTACTGGTAACTTCATTTACATTTGATATTCTCGAATGAAAAGAATAGTCGTAAATAGTTCGAATCGTGCTGAAAATGACTCGCGTGCGAATTATTAAAAGTGCCGGGCGCGCTCCTCTTCTGACAACGGTTGCCACCATTTCCGGCATTAGAAATTAAGACAACCGTATGTACCTTGCCAGGTAACGTATGTGCAGATTCACAAGTAAAGCAAAAATAAATTGAAAAGCAAATTCAATTTACTATTTAGGACAACACCAACCATTCGATCTATATCACGTACAGCGGGGCATAATATCGATTGGGGGAAAATCGATAAAAAGCTGAGAAAATCTGTAAGTAAAAAGGGGAGCAAAGAGGTTCACCAACTGGACATATAAAAATAGTGAATCAACAAAAAAAAAAGATAGGCACCACAACCCTTGACCTACCGGTACATACTTTCAAAAATACAACGTAAACTATCGCAGAAACTAAAAACGAGTTAAGTGTGAACTTTAGGTTAGAGAAATTTCCATAAGGATATTGAAAACTTATATTAATATAGGAAGTAGAGAAGATAGAATAGCTGAAATTAATTACTGGGAAAGAAAGAAAAATTATATCCTACAGTTATAATGATGAAATATATACAAACTTATTCATAGTAAGCATGATAGACAAGGACTAGAACCGATCTAAGTAGTCCTGACAAAGTACGGTTCTACAGCTATACATTCATAGTTCAAATTTGTATATAAAATGTCAAAATCACGTAGACTGTGAAGTAAATAAAGAAAGCAGGGTGCACAACATGACAAAGAAAGCAGCGTGCACAACAAAACAAAGAAATAAATATTTTTCTCTTGTATATCAGTAAACAGTTCCGAATTTTTTTTTTTTAAATGGCGGAGAGAGAAATATACTTTTTTAGATGAAAAAAAAATTACTTATTGAACAAGTAAGGTTATTCCATGCAGTGATTGAAAATAAATCTGTATTCTGTGCCAGCGATGCAGGAAAAGAAAACGCATGGCAAAAAATATTAAAATTATTTTCATACAAAGTCTCCAATAGAGATACAAAGTGAATTAAAGAGAGAGATTTACATATATAATAAATATCAATTTGAAACAGGTAGCGGTCCAGCTAGAGACTTGCCAGATTATTTGTACTACCAAATAAAAGATATAGCTCCCACAAGGCCTCACAAACCAACTCTACGGAGCCACCTTAAAATTATTGAATCTCCGTTGCTGTAGTCAGAATTGACGTTATCACGACTACGATACAAATATAGGGTCTACAAGCCTGGCTGAACAAGCCCATCTTTGAACTTATTATTTATTGTAGTCAATAACACTATGGCTCTTTCTGCGAGCTGCATTACTATAAATATATTGCACACATACACTTAATAAACGATTTTATTTTATTGGATCTACAGTGTTATAATTAGTCGATATAATCGATATAGCAACAACACTATAACGTAAATCTGCCTGCAAGCTCTTCCAATTTGTTACAGATTTGAGAACTGAGAACGTGCAAAAGCGTCCCTTACGAGTTGCTAGGAGGTCTAACAGCAGGCGGCCTGTCCTGATAAAATGGGAAAGCAAGGACAATTGTCACATCCGTAGGCTGCTCTGCGCCGTCTATAAAATCTGATCGATGAAGTTCTACGTAACGACGATAATTCCAAGATATCGATGCTTCTGCAAATTGATTTTTCCAAAGCATTCGATATTGTAGATCATAGTATGCTAATTTCCAATTTAAAGTATCATGGTTTTCCAAGAACGTGGCTAATTGGTGCAGGAACTACTTTACGGACAGGATGTATCAAGTTTGCATGTCGACAGGTACAAACTAAAAAATCTCTTCCTTTTTTAGACTTGAATGCGGTGTTCCTCGAGGGTCAATTTCAGGTCCGCTATTTTTTCTTATTTGTGTCTGATCTTCCATCGGTATTACATTTGCTCAGCTCATTTATACGCTGATGACAAGATTATTTTTGCAGCAATTGACCGTTTAGTGGTGAACATGCAATGTGACATAATAAACGAGGAGCTTGATAATTTGGAGAAATGGATGAGAAGATAAAGGATTGAAAATTGATTCAAGTAAATCTTTCTGTCCCATAGTAGGAGATAGTAAAAATGTACCGGACATCATACCATCTCCTATGACACAAGAAGATATATTAAAATTAATTTTCAATTCATTATTAAAAGCTATATAAAGCCGATTCTGGACCAGATAACAATCTAAGATTTCAAAGATAACGCCAGCAATGACGTTATCTACACATTTACCAGTAGCGCCATTTCTTGAGCAGTGGTGAGTGGCGCCACATATCATCCAGTAGACTAACTAGCGTCAAATAAAAATTTCTATTCATTGCGTGTGGCGCTATCTATTATCCACTGGACGAACTACTGATGGAAGTGGTTGGATAGGTTTCTGCACTATAAGTGACAACAGTGACTTTATCTACACATTCACCAATGGCGTCTTCTCTTGAGCTGTGTGATGAGTGGCGCCACCTACCATTCAGCAGACTTACTAGCGTTAAATAAATAGATTTCTATATTGCTGGTGGTGCCATCCATTATCATGCAGACTGACCAGTGTTAAATAATATCACCTATCATTCAGTTGACCAATCAGTGTTAAATAAATATATTTCTATACTGCCAGTAGTTCCACCTATTATCCTATAGACTAACTAAAGGTAAGTAGTGTCACCTATAATTCAGTGGACTAACTAACGTAAATAAATATTTCTATATTGCTAGAGGTGTCACCTATCATCCTATCAACAAAATAGATTTCCACATTATGGATAATGTCATCTATCGTGATTAAATATATAAGTTTTGTGATAAATTCACAATAATTGAGTACATAAATATTCCATTTCCTAATTATGAATTTGCAGCTTCAATAATTCATTTTTGATAAGCGGATTTGCATCACTTAGGATCCCATGTTTTATTTGCATATGTAGAGAAATTTTCGCATACTCAATTCAGTAGGAGTTTGAAACTCCAAGTGATGCAACCATTCAGTTTTCTACTATTATATCTTTGAAAAAAAAAACTATAATCTTCAAATGACAGAAATGGTAAGTTATTCCAATGGTCTTATTCTTTCTAAGAAATAATGTTTCCATTATTTATTTACAGCAAGTGAGAAAAAATACTGACAACAATATGAAGAAAAGGAAGTATCCACTTGATACAAAACCCTCTTGCAAGCAACTCAATCAGAATGATACATCAACAACAAAAACAAATAGAAAAAGTAATATGAATAAGAATGAAGGAATATTGAATGAAGTTCCTCTCTCCGAGAATGATGCAGAGCAAGAAGAAGCAGAAGTTGCTGAAGAAGTAGCAGAGAGGCTATATGAATCTGACATAGCACTTTCTAGAGGTTTCATTAAATGTAAATTCATTATGGAATATAGATTTTTGCTGAATAAGAATAATTGGATACACATTGGATTTGAACCAACAGAAAATTTTGAAATTTCATTAGATTATACAATAGTAGAATTGAAAAGTTTATTGATTTCGAACAACTTGAGCTGTATGAGTTTCTTAGGTGCTATCATGTTATAATGAGATATATGAAAGTTGATTGAAATGTTGTATTGTGTTCAATTTCAAATCATGAATTATTATTCGATGTTATAGAAATTAATAAAATCACTGTAATTGAAACACAGATAAATAAAATTCATTTAGGTGATACATCTATTTCTAATTCATTTGAAAACACTGTTTTTTGAATCGCATCATCTATTATTCAGGGTCGTTGAATTTCTTAAATTATTATTTGACCATAATGCGACAAGCATCCACTTGTAAGGGAGATATTGCCACAAATATTGATAATATAATTGATGAAACAAATAATGTCTATAATTTAGCAATGGAAGAGATAATACCAATTTATCCTAATGTAATTTTAGCCCCAATTGAAGCTCTTGAAATTCAAGGAATGGTGAAACAATTAGAATAAAAATAATATTGAATTATATATTTTTTGAAGGATGGTAAGGTTTTCAACAAAAAATTGGAAAAGTCTTGTCTACTATGCTCTATTCCAGCTTAAATTGCTGACCGGTTTCGATTCTTTGAAGAATCATCATCAGAGCCGGTTAGACTACAAAGAAACGAAAAAACGATCACATACAAATTCTTTGTAAATCTACAGCAATGTACAAAAATCACATTAAATAATAATCAAATATTCAAAAAAAATACTTACACCATACAACTACAGAAGAAAAACTACGTCGACTAGACATATATAGGAAAAAACAACTATGTGAAAATTGTATTAGAATATGTTTCATAATGTATGAAAAAATTTATATATCTGGATCTGAGCCTTGAGTGAGCAAAGAAAGAATCGGAACCGTTCAGCAATTTAAGCTAAAATAGAACAGTGTAGACAAGACTTTTTCAATTTTTTGTTGAAAACCTTACCATCCTTTATTCATTTCTACACTTGGGCGTTTCCCCTGTTTCAATTATATATTTTTTAATCATATACTTATGAATACAAATTGCATATGTATGATTATATATATTTGTTAACAGAAAAAATCATTATATGAATAAATATCTCAATTTTTTTTTTTTCTCTATTCATTGGAATATTTTTGATGACATATTTCCGAATTCGGTTTTACAAGAGTGACAGTTTTCGATGTCAGATGGTGATCTATCAACATGGATATGAAGGATTGGTAGATTCGTGATTCACACATGGTGATCTCAATATAATTTCAGGATGTAATTCATACTCCAGCGAAAGTCTTCCCCAAATTTACAATAAATTCATTCTACTGAATGACTCCAATATTGAATCAAATTTCTCCCCACTTATTTTTTTGCAAATATATTCTATTGGAACCAGCTTTCCAATTTGAGAAGTGAATTATCATTATAATCACATTTGTTTGAAGCTGATTCAATTATGTTTCAATAGCTTTCGATATCTCCTTCTCCTATCTGATTACAATGATATTTCATGTTTAGCAAACCATATGCTACAATTTTCAAACCGACTATTTCACTATTATTAGACATTTTCCAATCAAATAGCTTAATCTATAATTTACCATTATGCAGAGTACTGAGATTATTACAATGTTGAGAAAAAGTTAGTATAGAACTATATATACATTAGAAGGTTGGGGTAAGGCTGATGGTGGGGAATATGAAAAATTAAAAAACAATTATTGTGAATATAAGATTTTTGATAATAGTATTTTTTGATAGTGTATATAGATTGATATTTAGACAATCAATATTGAACATGAAAAGATTGAATTTCTCTGCACATTATATTGTATGTATCCATCACTCCATTTCCAATCATGCTGATTATTATACGACTATCCTGCAAAGTTTTTAATATTTCTGCTCCAACTTATTCCAAAAAAAGGTTCTTTGAAGGAAAAATGTTCTAATTTGTTGCCATCTTTTGTAAGAATTGCAATTTCTTTTGCCACTATTATATAATCTCTAGCATTGAAGCCTTGTATATCAACAATTAATCCCATATTTCAGTTAGCTCTTTCGCAGATCAATTTATACTGAAGCTTTAGCAGCACTAGTAAGTGGATTATATTCAATAATGCGATCATGTGTGATAAGTTAATAAACACTCGTTTTCTCGGGAAATGTATCATTTGATTCGAATTCCAGACGTATATCAACTGAACTATTATTAACCGCTTCGTTTTGATTGGAACAATCTATCTCTGTTATCGGTGCATATGTTTTAAAATATGTTTTATTCAGAATAGGACCAATATAGACATCATGAAAATCATAGTAGACCTTGGAAAATTTTGTATAAATGTCATAAAGAAATGCATAGTGATTCTTTTTGAAATCTAGATTCAAATTGTCATATGGACAAGAATCTTAGTTCAAATATAGCGTAATATTCGCGGAATTGCAACTATCAAAATGACTACTATTTTTACCTTTCAAATTCATTTGATTTTTTGGAAAGCAACGATAACAAATCTTGATTTTTCTAATTGAGTTGATGATTTAACTGACCATATTTGTTTTTCTGCTGAAGGAAGGATTGGATATTCATATAGATCCCAAGAACCGAATGGACATTTTAAGAAATGATTCGAGTTGGAAATTTTTAATAATCTCAATCTGTAGTCGTCATTAACATATACATTAGGAGCACGTCATTGAATATATGCATTAGTATCACTTCTGGCTCTTATCAACATCAATTCTTGTCTAACATTCACCAATTTTCTATTATTATCTTCACAAAATCCAAGCAACATTTTCAGTGGATCACATATATTAAAATTACCATTTTCATCTAAAATATTCAAATTGAGTCCCCAACCAGCATTTTCAAGATTATCACTCTCAAATATATTCAATGAAACATATGCTTTCAAAGCAGAGCTAATCCCAATACTGTTTGTCTTATCAACTTCGATGCTATTTATTGAATATTTAATTTCATCAAATAGAAATGCAATTGCACTATTAATTATTTTTGCATTTGCAGGAGGCTTACTACCATCTTCTTTCAATAGTTTACCTTCAATATAAAGAAAACTTCGACTAAAAGTATAGATATCTTGTTGTTGAATTTGAATTCTTATTTCATCGCAATTATTAAATGCTGATGTAATAATAGGTTGATGATTATGTATCTCAACACGTGTAATTGCATCATTGAAAGCAATACCAGATGTAATATCTGAAATATTATTTATTAGGGAATTTCATGATTGATGCTAAACTGATTCTATTCGTTGTTGTTTGCATACTTTCAATAACTAATACCCATTCATCAATTTTTTTAAGATTTAATCTAATAGTTATTGTTGTACCACAAAAGTCTATTTGTTCTCTTTCTCGATCAACAATATTCACAGCTATATTGTTCATTGTTAGAGTGTTCACTGGTGAATAGATCACATTTGAAGGAACCTCATTGATTTTATACCTGAGTTCTACTGTTGGATAGAATTCGTGTAAAATATGCATGGGTAATCCATTCTTAAAAGAACCAGTCACAATATTACATTCAATTAATTTAGCATACACCTTAACTATATCGACTGGCAAATCACTTTCATTAACTACATTTCTTCCTGATATTCGCTTTTTAAACCCAATTAAAGATCCAATTGAATCGTCTCTTGTGAAATCAATATCAACAGTACTCCTAAGCTCACATTCTAGAGGTTTATCATTCAGTTTTAAACTTATGAAATTACGAACCAAATTTTTTTCTCTCTCTATCTTATTAGTTTATATGCTCCTCGAGATCATCATCATAATTTGGATCTTCTGATTCTTCTTCCAATATATTGTTAATATTCTCAATTTCATATGATCCAACTGGAATAGATATTACTTGGAAACCTGTATTTTTACTTGAAATGCTTCAATAATAAAATTTATTATTTGTTTTATGAATATTTGGTATTGAATGATATGATTCAAAGTTGGTTAATCCAATCACATGATCACTGCTTTTCAAATCAATTGGTGGAAAGAAGTATGCACTTTGTGTAGACGTATTTCCACAAAATGTAATTTTTATCGACTCCATTTTTATACTGGAGTATCTAACAATTATTTTGTGGATTATATAAGGAATTCCAAACACAAATGAACACAATTCGAATAATTGGATATTTAATAGCGCTTTTAATTGAGAGGAATGTTGGCCTTGTTCCCAAAATATTCAATTTACTCTTTTGGTATAGCTAAATTTCCAAAACTATCAAAATACTTGACGCTTCCACCTCTTTTTATGAATAAAACCCGATGAGTACTTGCTCTTGCAAAGGAATCGAGATTAATTACTGCTAACTAATTTTTTAACGGTTTCTTAGGTAATGTATCGTGCATATATGCACCATAAAAATATTTTATTCCATGAGCACGGGCAAATTTGATTATATCATCAGTGTTTAATGCCCTTTTTTGCAATTTCTTTCTTCGTCTTTTTTTCGTTTTTTTTTTTAATTCACGCACCATGCTTATGAGGTTTTAAATATAAACCACTACCTAGGGCTGTTTTTACACCATATGAAGCAGCACCACTTACAGCACCAGCAATTAAAGCCTTGCAAATCAATGGAATTAGTGCTACTACAGGTAAAAATCCAAGATATTTTTTTGGTATATTTGATACTTGCTGATTCTTTGAGTTTTTTGTCTTTTTTTTATACCCATATCTAGTTTTTGCTTAGCTTTCATAGAGTCTGTCATTGTCCAAGCAGCAACTCGTTCACTAAAACTTGAACTTTTCGATTTTACTCTATTCCACTCTTTATCTTCCAATATTTCATCAGCTTTATGTCTATTTTCCAAATATTTGCTTTGGAAATGTAAAATATCGTGTTCACGGCATGCAGCATCCAATGGATTTATACTCGTATCACCTCTTTTCAATCTCTTATCTAATTAAGTTCCAGGACCACAAAACTAGTAGCCTGGTATGTGCAATTCTATAGGTAAAGAGTTGATTGCCTTATTGAGTGAACCTTTGCCAGCTCTGTGATATGTTAACATTAAATTATTTCTTAGGACTGAGTTTATATGTATATATAAAACCGTTTTCATATAAAAGATCAGTAGTAATCATGAAATTCATGAAGCAGAATGAGTGTCTTTCAATTCACAATTTTGATGTTATACAAACTAATTCTTACTTAAAAGAACATAGCAAACTATTACCTTATAGTATAAGAAGTATTATCGTGAGTCGTAGTAATTGTGGAAAGACTAATATTCGTTTGAGTCTTCTCACAGATCCAAATGGATCGGAGTTCAAAAATATTCAGGTATTCTAAGTCTCTACAACAAAGTATAAGTTTCTAGAAAAATGTGTTTCTAGGACTGAGGGTATGAAATATTTTTCCTATAATATAAATACTGGAGTTTTGAAACCAAATGAGGCGCGATCCTTTTCAATAATTGTTTTTGATGATATTGCATGTTATAAACAAGATTGTATGCGTGATTATTTTAGTATGGGTAGACACAATGGGATTGTTTTTATCTTTCTCAGTCATATGCAAAAATACCTAAACATTTGATTAGGGATAATGCAAATTATCATCATATTTAAACAAGATGAAACTAATTTACATCATATATATGACGACTATGTAAATAAAGATATGACATTTAATAAATTCAAGGAGTTCTGTATAAAATGTTGTGATAGTAAAAATGAATTTGCAGTTATAGATAAGGATAGTGAAGCAAGAAGGTCGATATCGCAAAGAATTGGATACATTTCTTAATCTCAAATTCATCTTGGGGTTTAGTATAATGAATAATAAAAAAACGCTTCATGAGATAATTAAAGTAAGTAAAGTGCTTAGGCCAAAGTGCAATCCACTGAAACATAATAAAATGAATAGTGATATTATGTTACAAGAAACATTTAAATCCATAGCACAGCCACTTCAAGAGGTATTGAATCATACAAAATATGAAATAGATAGTGAGAACAGTATAGAAAAAGAAATAACTTCGAAGGCAGAGAATAAAAATACAAAAAAAAAGTTTGAAACAGCGTCCAATTCCAAAATTAGAGTTTAATACACCAACTAGTTCCGCTGAAGTAAAAGAGAATAAAAGCAGTGACAATAAGGAAATATTTGAAAGTGCCCCTCAAAAGTCTCCAACTTCGGTTGCTAGAGCTATTTTGAATACTCCTCAAGGACAAACCGAAATGGAATCTTTAAAACTCAAATTTGAGGACTTAGCTAGTAAATATTTTCTGAAATTCTTGAATGAAGATAAGGACTTGGATACTATTTATGCATTAATAGTATATTATGCTACAAGGACCGAATGACTGTTATTTTTATCCAGGATAAATTTGGCTGCATTCGGTGAAGACGAGGGCAAAGCCCGAGGCAAAGGCGAGGGCGAAGTACGGGGCGAAGACGAGGGCAAAGCCCAAGGCGTAGCTCCGTGCAGCCAAATTTGTCCGTGACAATAATAACAGTCGTTCAGTGTCCGCGTTGCATACAGTACTTTTTGTAACAAGTGCACCGAAGTACCCCCATTACTAAATTTTTTAAATAAATTTGGATGTATTGAAACTATCTTATCGATTTGACAAACAGATTTTTGCAAATGCAATCACATTACAGTAAACTAATACAATGAAACATAACTTACATGATTTATTTTATTGATTGATATTTTTCACATTCTCTGTGCTATCCCGTTCACAATAAATGCACATACTATAACGAACACATTCTATAATACAAATTTCTTTCAAATATCAATTTGACATATATCAATGAAATAAAAAAATCCAACGGCATCCTGATCCATGATCTACAATTTCATTTTTACCCAGCGGGAAAAAATATCTATTAATTCCCAGTCAACAGAGAATTAATGAAAATTGTTACCATGGTTTGGAATTGAGAACTTTCGAAGCAGAAGTCAGCTCAGTAATAGGGTACTTTCGGTGTACGTGTTACAAAAAATATATTAAAGATCGTGATAAATTTATATTGGATAATAAAGAAATATAAATGAATAAGAATGATATTATAGATAATGATCAAGAATATAATGGAACGAAAGGACATATTCATGCATAATCCTGAATATCATACTACGGAAGATGTAAACGAATATTAGAGAATTTTAAATCAAACACAAGCACATAATAGACTGGGAGCTAGTGACAGGTGGGGCTCTCCGATTTTATACCGCTTGCCTTTTTGAGGGTTGATAATTTACCTCTTGATAGGAAAGATAAAAATGTTATTGAGCGATGCACGCTTTCCGGTCATAGTTCAAATTTCAATTAAAGGTCTGAAAAAAAAGTGGTTTTTTCCGTGATATCATAATGCATGCCTTTGTAATGTCGAATAATTGAAATAAATCTAAAGCCAACAACTGAAAGGCAAGCGATTCGCAACAGACCAAGTGGCTCAAAGGGTTGCGTGAACTTGTGAAAAAAAATATGAAAAATGCCGTGTTTCCAAATTGCATGCCAATGGAAAGAATTGAAGTTTTACTC